>OY720678.1:40165382-41484882 GCA_963170755.1 Amphimallon solstitiale | reverse complement strand
AAGTTGTCCTTATGTGTGCACTTAAAAAATGATTACTTGTTACTTTTAAAATTGTTAGGCTTCCATTTAAATTTAAAAGCCGCCAACTATCAAGAACGCTTAGTTAATCGGTGAATATGCCACCCCTTGCCATCGCGTCGCACTCAAGCAAACAACATAAGTACAAAGAAATAACTAAGAAAAACTTTAAAATGCAGTATTCCAGACAAACAAAAAACCAGAGCTGGGCGATAAGGATTACAGGTGTAATTGATTGCGCCTTAGATTACGATTGTTTTAATCGTAATTCAAAAATTTTTGAAATTAGGATTACTGTAATCGCTGATCGATGGAACTTAGATTACGATTGCAGTAATCGTAATTTAAACTACTTCAAAATTACGATTACTGTAATCGTAATCTAAGTTCGTTCGACTAACGATTACAGTAATCCTAATTTCAAAAATTTTTAAATTACGATTTTCTAAGTAATCGTAATCGAAGTTGTTCAAAAAATGTCGGAGAGCTAAACGCGGCTCAATTAAACTGGTACGCGTTATATATGAAGGCGATAATTATCCGAATAAAAATAAGAAAAAACAAAAACAAAAAAGTTTTTAAAATACACAGCAATTTAAAAAAAAATAATTAGGTGTTGTTACCATACCATTTTTTTATACCTATGAGCGTATAGAAAAATTATTCAAAATCCTATTTTGAGTACTTCTATTCTCATAGTAAATCTTTATAGAATCCATACATTGCAAGATATTCGGAAAAAGTGCTACTCGCAGACCGGATTTTGCACGTACTGGATCCTCATAACGAGAATATCACGCGGTCGACAATATTAGTGCTCGTTGAATGAAGCTCCGCTAAGCTAACTTAAATAAAACCCAATCCAGCTCGACCTAAAGAAAACCCAACAGAACCCACCCTCGGGGTTGGGTGGATTACAGACACACACAGAGAGAGCGAGAGAGATAGAGAGAGGCAGAGAGAGAGAGAGAGAGAGAGAGAGAGAGAGAGATGGAGAGAGAGAGAGAGAGAGAGATTTATAAAAACCACTTTTCCAGTATCAGTGGCCTTCAAAACGTGGATATCTGCAAAAATATCGAGGTCGAAAAATTTTCATTATCACAATACTTCCTTATGCTACGTAGAAAGATTATTTTCTTTTGTTGGTATTATAAATACTCCACGTCGTCATGCTCTTTCCGATATTTCCTCCGAGAAATTAGTATTATTAAAAGCTAATATTGAATATTGTGAATAATGTATGTAATAGACAACAATAAAATACACTTTCTAAAGTAAATAACAGTGATTTTTCTAATATTTAATAACAGTAATCCTTGCCCACGATTACAGTAATCCTTATATAAAAAAAAACGGAATTACAATTAATGTAATCGTAATTTAAAAACAAGTATCCGGATATCCGGGTATCCAGATATCCGCATACTTGAATCTAAGATTCGAGTACCCGGATATTGACGACTCGGATATCCGGGCAAAAGTAAGAGCCCTACTCGAAATCTTGCGCTCAAGTCCCCATCGTTGCAACACGTCTGTTCGGAGTACTGGCCGAGCAGGTATCGGAACATCTACATTACAAGTTAGCTTCCATAAGAAACGTGAAAGAGTTGGGTTGTTGATGTCTTTTTATGACTGGGCAATTCATAGAATGTCGAGGAATAATTTTGAAAAACGAGAAAATTAATGTTCTACTGTAAACATTTTGTTGTAGGTGCCTTTGTATTTGATGGCTTTTTTTGTAGAAATACTGTAATAATGGAGATGCTATTCATGTAATAAATAAAATAACAATTCTCTACTTATTAGATTCTAGACAACAAACAAATTAATCATAAACGACGTGTCCTACTTGCAAAAAAGCAACTGCCTGAGCCCTTCCCTTTACCAATAAATGATTTAAACATATTTGTAATAAATTAGTTTAGTAGAAGTAGTTTTGTTCACACTACGATTTGATGACTAGATTTTTCATACCCGCCGATTTATCTCCATTAATCTAAGAAGGTGGAATGCTAATTAATCTAACAAGAACACGTTATCTCCAAATTATTCACGTTATGCTAGATATCTTCAGAAATATAAATTTGTCTTGTAAAAGCAATCTATTCGTTTCTATAGCAGTTTCTACGTTTTAATGGCATAAGACCTTCTTCAAATGTAAGAAATGTGCTATTATGGTTTTTGGACATTTTCCTGGACACCTCGACAAAAGAAAGTGGTTGATCAGATGAATAAAGCAGAATGGAAGTGGATGGAAAGTTATTAGTAGTTTTACACTCTTTTCTTATAGAAATTTTGAATATATTTTCTTTTATACTTTCCCGTTTTAAATTTAAGTCCTCAGTTAAATTTTTTATATTATCTCAGTGGTGTTCGCAATATTTGGATGTCTTTTTCTAGTCCTTGTGCTCCAACGGAAACGCACCCAATCTATAACTGCTATTAGATTTTAGAAGAAATGCATAAACAGGTTAGTTAATATTTGCAAGTTTACAAATATATTTAACTGAATTTGTTTATGAGGAAACTATCAACTTCTATCCGCGATATAGGTTTTCTATTTAAATCATGATTAATGTATTTTTGCACATCTGAATAGAAACAGTATACAAGTTATGAATATTATGAATTTGCTTTGGGCGTAGCATGTCCAAAGATATACAGGATGTTTGTTCATTCGCTGATATAAGAAAAACAGTATGTATATGTATGTCAAGTAATTCGATATCCGACAAAAAAAATAATATATTTAATTGTGTTCATTTTTAAAAAAAAGTCAACGTTTTTATATTACCTAGTACACATTATGTTGAGGAACACACAGTGGGGCAACAGGGTTTGTATCTGGCAAAAAATCAAAACATGAAATGTCGTCTTTACCCTCCATACAATTATTTTCTTAATTACCACTATCTTATGCATTATTAGAAAGCAGGATTAGGAGTATTTTAAATGTATACTCTCGGCAAAAAGTTTTGTCGGGTCGTAAGACCTAGCTATACGGAAGATATATCTGGTCCACTCTAATAAATTCTAACACGAAATAAAGAGGGTTTATATTCAATTTTTATAATACGTAAGTTTGAGTAAATATACTTAAGGGGATATTAAAGCTGTCAAGAAAGCAAGGTATCGAATTTATCAGTTTTTTTTCCTATTGTTCAAGATAGAAATGTGAAATTTTTTGTACAACTTCAATATAGATATGAGTACACGGAAAGGTTGTCAGATTATGTAATTTTTTGTCACAACCATCTATTTTTTTTATTCCAAATTAGAGTAAAATGTACGTGTGTTTCTCGGTCAAAATCTGAAATAATTAAATGAAATTGATCAAAACGGATGTAATTCCCGTGTAAGCCAATGTTTTCTTGTGAGATATAGCTTTTTGAATTGCGGAAAAAGGTTTAATTTGAGTAATTAAATTAAGAAATTCCGGAATGGTGCGGTACTGAATTATTTGTATTTTAACAGCGCCTTCAGCTCCTACCTACTTCTTGGCCCCGCCTATGGGACTCTCCGAACTGTTTGCCGTAGTCTGCAGTATTTTATTTCACTTATTCTCTTCTCACTCCAATTTTAGCAAATTCGACTTTAATATCCCCTTAACTGCTTCGTAAAAGAAAATACATGTGGCATATAGAAGTAAATATATTTCAAATATTCTTCATTTATGATTTATCGCACGATTACAGTAATGTGTCAACATTACAAAGAAATCTTTTTGCTGTTCTACAAATGTTTCCGGCTTTCCGAATTTATTTTGGTTTTCAAGGGCGATAATGAATGCTTTATTAAGATCTAGGTTTTATAGAATTTGTAATTATTTATATTGATGATATTTACAAGTATGTATCTGTCATTAATTTTTTTCTGTAATATACATTCTATTTATTTTGAAGTACATACAAAAAATTATGGGTTTTTCATTATAATTTAATTCAAAATTCTTGATTATATTACTATATCTGCCTTCTAAGACTTTTTTACCTGGGGCATGTTTGCCTAATATGTATTTGGTACTTGGTATTTACAGCGCAATTGCTAGGGGTGTTTAAATTTTGGAATATTATTTAAATCAAGATTTTTTGTAGCCCATATATCAAATTCTTTTTTTTAATACTTTAGCCACCTCTCGAAAGATCAATAACACCATTCCTTGTTTTATTAGTAGGGTAATTTCTCTGCATTTTTAAAACTACATATTGCCGTGGTATCTTGCATATTAATAAGATAATAGTAATAGTATTAAGACTTAATTTAAGTGTATAAAATATAAAAACAATAATAATAAGTTTATTGTATTTAAAAATTTTTAACATGAGTATATTGGGTTGCATACACTTTTATGTGAGAAAATGTAGACATAAAAATTGAATTTATATTTACAATTTAAATAAGTACTAAAATAAAAGACGAGATAGAATTTAAGATGTATATACAGGCTGTCTCTAAGAGGTGCGGAAAAAACGCTACCACACATTTCTGAGGGCGATCTAACCCAACTTACCTCAGTCCAAAAGTGCATTGCATTGAATTGCCACAAGAATAACACCCAAATTACAGAAGCATATGTGTCCATATACGGAATGAATTTTTTATATCCAGATTACTCATAAACGGCTGCTCCAATCAACTCCTACCAAGTATACCTTTTCTAGGTAAAAAACATTGGAGAATAAGAATTTTTATTTAAAAGTTAAATACAGTGTGTCTCAAAAAAGTTATTACGTTTTAAATGGATACAATATGCCGCAGGTGGCGCCCTCTACATTTTGCAATGAAAATGAGAGCAGATTTAAATTTTTTACCCCACGAAACCCCCCCCTACCCAAATATTGTGACAATATACCAATTATTACAGAAATTATTTATAAAAAACTAAAACCAAATTGAACTTTTGACACTCTGTATCTCCGAAAGCATCCACTTTTGGACTGAGGTAAGTTGGGTTAGATCGTCATATTTTGCCCTCAGAAATGTGTGGTAGCGTTTTTTCCGCACCTTTTAGAGACACCCCAGTATATTTCTTTTATAGAAAAGAGAAACAAGATGTATGGTTTGTGTATAATGAAAAACAACCTGACTTTATAAAATGTGTGAGAATTGCACTGAACATTTTAAATAATGGACCGTTGTTTAAAAATAAAAAAAAGAAATGAAAGCAAATAACCGAGAGAGGGTTATGCTTATGGATGGTAGTGTAATACGAACTAGTCATCTTAATGCAGTAAAAATGTATGAAGAAAATAGAATTCGATATGCACGAGAGAAAGATAATTGAATAATTATGTAAACTTGAGAACGTGCATAAGGTAATAAAATTTATTAAATAAATCATACAAAAAGGATAAATATTTACCTTAACTTATGACTAGATAAGTAAATAAAAAAGGATATAAATAAAAATATTCTGAGACATCAGCAGTAGTGTTTTTTTATAAACGACAGCTGGTAATAATAGAATACATTCAGGAATTTGTATATGTAATATCATGTTTCATAAGCTGTAGAGAGGTTTGGTACGGTTTTTCGATGACCTACAAAATAAAAAGAAAATATAATGTAAACTTGGTTTGTAGTTTATTACAGATAGATATATCACCGTTGGAGAAGTCTTGGATAGAAGGAGGCGACGAAAAGGCAAACCAAATGGACCATGGTAGTACGAGTAATCTTATTAAAAGGATACCTGTTGTTTGCAATGTTTTTCCAAGATTGCCGAGAGCTGGACATAAAACAAAAATAAGATTTGTGTTAGCTAATGGAAAGAATACATTCATAGACAAATATAAAGAAGAGTTATATAAATACAAGTATACCTACGTTGGAGAAACGTTGGACAATTGATGGGAAACTTTTAAGTTGTAAACAGACAATTCTCGGGGTGTTGACCTTTTGAAGTGAGGAACTGTCAAAACGACAACAAGTGCGTGTGTGTGGGTGTTCAAATCACTACGGCAACTTGAAAGCCAGGAGCACTGAAGATGCAGGGTGACAACTTAAATGGTAGTTTCTGAAGATGGCGTTGAGAACGGTCAGGTGTCTTTCCCGGGAATATAAATTGAAAACAAGAATCGACAAGATTCATTCATTGATATTCATTCGATTCATTCATTAATTGATTCACAGTTTAGCTGGTTATATAAAACTTAAAAATCGTAGGGTTAGATACACCACGATTCATATTGATTTCTTTTGTATTAGCGGGTTAATTTTATTTTCATTCAAGTTTCATTCATTTTTATTTTCTTTGTTTAATTGTTTTTTGTAATTTTGTAAAAATAATGGAGATGCAACTGACCGAATTTGAAAAGTTTCTCAATGATTCAAAGTAAGTTAGAGGCAAAGACTTATCAATGTGGCTATACCAGTATTGAAATATATCGTGCGAACGTACCTATATTCAGTATAACGTTATGCAACAGGGATAATAAATATTTTCCTGAGATAGTAATAAGCATTCTTTAGTTTCAAGTTTAAAAGAGATAAATAATTAATGGTGTTGAGTGTTAAGAGGATATAGCGTGCAAATGTATATTTTCTGGCACAGTATTTGGCATCATTAATAGTTAAAATAAAATTTTGATTATGAATTAATGATTTAAGATTAGATTTGAAATAAGGAAAGTGTTTCTGGGTAGCGGACTCTGAAATGCTAGCTATAACGCGTGCGAATGGTTATAGATAGTAATCAGATTCAAGCTTTTCTCCAAACATTGACCATAAAATAAACAATATACAAAAGTTAATTGGATTTATTCGTTGATAAACAGGAAAATATTTTTAGAGTTCTATTTAATTAAGTATAAGAAAATATATTCGTATCATAAAGAAACGTTACAACCTAGAACAAGGTACAAACGTTTTCTTATAATTATGTTTCTTTTAAAATATATGGTGAATACAGTATAGCGATGCTATATTTATTTTTATGTAATAAATATTAAATAAATTCGACAATTATGTTTTATATGATTTCTGGGTTTTCATTTTAAATAAGCTATAACCTTATCCCAATCTTAAATAAAAACAAGAGATTTGACGAGAGGGAAGAAATTCAGATACACTGAAGAATTCACGTATACTTATAAAGTACGTGCTGTTAAGATAAATAAAATACACATTAAGGATAATAAAAATTATCATCATCTTAATGATTTATGTTGCTGGAACAGCACACAACATAATTTATTTTGGCAAGGCCTAATGTATGGCAATACTACAATTATCATATTCAAAATAGTTATGTTGCCACAGCAATATGTTAAAACGTCCGGGGTAAGTGTGATATTGCTCTTATTTTACATTTTAAAATATTTTCCTTTAAATATATTGTCTTCAAAAGATTCTTTGTCTAATTTTTTTGTTTGCTTATTTATTGCTTTATTATGCTAGATGTATGTTATTTTTCAGGAAATTTAATATATCTCTCAAGGATAAACAAAAATATTACAATCTCCCTTTATGGTTTATTATTGGGAAATATTATCGGATTACTAGAGTTGACCAGTGATACCTTCCATGTAGCTAGTCTTAAGACCCGACAAACTTTTTACCGTGAGTATACCTGTTTTCAACGGTACAGGTTTAGTTCTCGCTAGCTGCTTAAGAATATAGACGTCTACGTAATTGTGTTATATTTGCCCTGTGTTTGCAGTAAAACTTTTTATAATATTTGAGTTTTTTGCTATGGAGCCTTCAATATCAGTCAGGTATGTAACATTTATTGCCATAAAAATCATTTAGATTATATAAAATAATATAAATATTGGCTTATGTAAATGTATACTGAGTCGTACATATACTGCATGACATGGAAACTGCAACACCAAGAAGGGGTGCGGATTTTTTGACCAAACTTGGTAGAAACGTATAACTAGTCAAAGGCAATAATTGATTAAAATTTCAAAGAAAAAAAACAAAAGACTAACACAATTTAACATAATTTTTATTAATAATGTCTTGAACCACCCCTATTAGTGTCACACTCCCTCACTCTTCGTGGCATTGATTCGACTAGGTGGTCGATATCCTCTTGGGGTATGGTGTCCCAAGCAACCTGTAATTCATGCCGGAGAGCTATTAGTGTCTGCGGGGGATTGGCTAAATTCATAAGTTTTCGTCCCATAATGTCCCACACATGTTCTATTGGCGAGAGGTAGGGGGATTTGGGTGGCCATGGCAAGATATTGACATGAGCCTCTTCCAAGCGATTTATAGAAATTCTCGCTACGTGGGGAGGGGCATTATCCTGCTGGAAAAGTGGGTCTTCGAGCGTTTGAAGATATGGTAGAATATGGGGTTCTACCACCTCATCAATGTAACGCTGGGCGTTCATGGTGGTTTGGATGAACACCAATTGAGACCTACTCCCATATGCTATAGCACCCGATACCATAACACCCACTGCTCGATGCACATGCCTTTCAACGGAAAACTGAATATCACGACGTTCCCCACGTCTTCGTCTGACCCTCATACGGCCATCATGCATCCCTAGACAAAATCGAGATTCATCACTGAATACCACCCTGTGCCACTCCACGTTCCAGTGCAGTCGCAATCTACACCACTCCAAACGTTGCTGTCGGTGTTGAGCCGTAAGTGGCAACACAAGATGTGGACGATAAGATTGTAAGCCGAAACCCCTAATTCGACGATAAACGGTTCGAAGGGTTACAGGACGACCAATATTACCTAACCACACGTCAGCAATTGATCTGGTACTGGAAAACCTGTCTCTTAGTGCCATTAAGCGAAGGCGGCGGTCCTGTATCTCATTAGTTCTTCTTCGGCCTCCGGTTCCTCTTTGGCGTCTTTCCTGACCTTCCCTAGTCCATGATTGATAACAGCGCATAATGGTGGATTGGTTCCGGTTAAGGCGATTTGCAATTTCCCTGTATAAAAAACCACCTTCTCGCAAACCAACAATTCGACCTCTGTCGAATTCGCTTAATTGGCGATAATTTCCACGTTGCCGCACTCTAGGCATAATAAAACTCTTTAAACACGTTAAACAAAGGTATAATAAGACAAAACCGTTGAAATTAATTTCAAACAAACAATTAATACACCACACATTAATGTCAGCGAAAACTGAATGAAGTGTCAGATGTGTCATGACCACTTGATCTATCGCAACAAAATTTTAATCAATTATTGCTTTTGACTAGTTATACGTTTCTACCAAGTTTGGTCAAAAAATTCGCACCCATTCTTGGTGTTGCACTTTCCATGTCATGCAGCATATTTGCAAAAAGTATGCATGAAAATAGTTATGTATCAAGCTAGATCATGTTTCAGTTTTAGTTTTATATTAATAATTGGATATTATATATTATTCATGCGTTAACATTTCTTGCACATTGCGAGAATATTAAATTTTTTTGCATATATTGTATTTTGCGAAAGTTAACACAATTTTAAATATGTAACTATTTATTAATTTTTATTTACAGGAACGGCCTCAATTAATTTTTTTTAAGTCGATAAGAACTATTCGACATCATGACAAGTTGCATCAATACTGGAAATAAAGAATGGTTCATGTTTTTGCGAGAAGAAATGAAAATTCGAACTAATTGTCGGGAAGAGGATGTAAAGTTTTAAATAAATCAATATCTTTTCCTTCAGAAAAACGGGAACGGAAACGTAGGGGTCGCCTTCAAGTTCCTTTCGAAACTGGTGCAGAACAAACTAAGCGGCTAAAGACAAAGTCACTTAGGGAATCCACTTCTATTGCTGTTTTAAGTTATGGCGCACAAATGAGTCTTAAGGCAGCAGGATAATCACAAACTTCTAAAAAGCACGGAACAAGGACTTCAAAAGGTTTAGGGAACAGAACTCAATAAAGTGTGGCAGTAAAAGTATGACACTTTTGGTATGCTTCTACTAAGCTCAGATCATGTGGTGGCGCACAAAAGAAAAAGTCCAAAGAAAAATCTGCAAGCTCTACCGAAAGAGGTATTAGAGCTCTTAAAATCACCATCTGGTCAAGTTGACGTCGAAGATGATGACGACGACGAAGACAGTACTGAAGACGAAGAAACCTTCTATTCTGAAGATGACTTTTGTTAATTTTTAATTTAAGTCAGAAACACAACAAATATTTGGAAAGAAAAAAAAAGATGTTTAACTTATTATTTGATTTATTTAATAAATAATATATAGAGAACATACACTTGCTTTAGTTACTTTTATTAACATTTATAAAAATGTATATATATATTATTTTGAAATAAAAAATATGAGGTCTGTGATTAGATGCTAATAAAAGCTCCATCACGCGAAAATTTATAGTGTGAATTGTTTAAGGAAATCAGACTAGGTGTAATAACTTCGGGCGTATGATTAATATACCTATGAAATTTTATGTAGATGCTACTTTTGTCGTTAAGAATCAATGTACTAACATTCAGCGTTATTGCTTAAGCCGTTGAATTGGTGCCAACTTTCAGGGCTTTCTGTCCCACTGTGAGACGTGCAAAAATTAACACACATGGTTTAGAGGTTGAGTGTGTGTTCTGCATTTCCGCTTTACACTTTCATCAGGGATAAAAAAATACTTACATAGCTACTTCTTCAGATATCCGATTACAAAATAATAAATGAAATAGTTTATCTTTTAATAGCGACTCAATATGTCTTGTTGTTTGTTTGTTTGTAATGCACAATTACAGCAAATGTTCAAAATTCTTACCATTCTCTTGAATACATACTCTGGCGCGTCGTATAAGTGACTCACGCACACTTTGAAACAAATTCCGTTCACGTACAAGATCTGTTTCCACAATAATACGTTCATTCAATTCGTCAAAATAGTTTTATAGACACTTCTTCAAATATCCCCACAGAAAGAAATCAATTGGATTAAGTCTGGCGATCTGCTGCTGCCATGTCTTTCGCGTCGTTGTGGTTCAATTCGTCCAGTATCTCTTAATCGTTGAACTAATTGTACAAAGGTAGCTCTCGCGGGCAATTGTCTATTTGGAAATTGTTCCGCATATCGTCGCCGAGTTCTTGCAGCATTCTGTTCGCACTCACCTCACCATACATTGACACCATATCTACTAATTTATTATTACTGTAAAACACGCTTGAAAGGACAGAACACAAAAAAATTAAATAAATAATACAATATTTGCCAGGTACAACTTCAGTGGTCCATACAAATACGCACACTAGACTATCAGCTGTTAAATATCGTAATATGATACACTGTAAGCACACTCTTTGTGTTTGACAACAGAGTTTTTTATTCGCCACAGGTCAGCATTTCTCGTTTAAATAAGCAAGACTTACGTAGAAGGCACACACATACACACTTACACTATGTGTACAGACCGTTTTAACAATATTTTCCATTATCTTCTTTTTTTTGCGCTTATTTGAAAACTTTTTCTTCGCGAATTCTTGATAATATATTCTATATTTTAGGAAATTTATACCCTTCAAATTATGCAACCGAGTGATCAAACACCCTGTATATGTAATTACAATGTGAATATACGGGAGCGTATTTTTATGTTATCTACCTAGCCATGAAAAAAAGCACATGAGAACAAAAAAAATATTTTTCTACATAACTCCCTTCAACACTAATACACTTATTCCATCTTTTTTCTAGTAGCCCCATACCCTCAGAAAAAAATTGCTTCGGTAACCCCGCAAAATATTCTTCAACAGCTTCTTTGAGTTCTTCATCAGAAGCAAAACGCTTTCCTCTGATATGCTTTTTTAAATTTTTGAATAAGAAGAAGTCTGACGGAGCTAGGTCGGGGCTATAAGGTGGATTGCCCTAACTCTATAAACCCCACAGTCATTGATTATCTCCTGAACTTTGTTTGCCTTATGAACCCGACAATTGTCGTGCAGCAACAAGTTTTTTTGTGGATAAGAATGCGGGCGTTTTTCCTCCAGAGCAGTTTTTAAAATTTTTAATTGTGATTCCGTAGACCTCTCCATTTATGGTAGACTCTCTCGGCATATATTCACTAAGCAAAACTCCTTCAGCATCCCAGAAAACAGTTGCCATCAGTTTTTTTCCAGAAAATTGTGTCTTGGCTTTTTTTGGTGGTGGAGAGCCCTTATAAACCCACTGCATGGATTCTTGTTTAGTAGGAGGGTCGCAGTAATATACCCAAGTCTCATCCCCGGTAATAATTCGAGATAAAAATGTTTTGTCCCTTTTCAACTTGACCAAATTTTCTTGAGAAACTTCTTTTCTGCACAGTTTTTGTTCAGGTGTAAGCAATCTGGGTATCCACTGTGGAGACACCTCTTCATACCTAAATCGTCATGCAAAATTTTGAGAACAATTGTTTGCTTATTTATTGCTTTATTACCCTAGATGTATTATATTTTTCAGGAAATTTAATATATCTCTCAAGGATAAACAAAAATATTACAATCTCCCTTTAGTAGCCCCATACCCTCAGAAAAAAATTGCTTCGGTAACCCCGCAAAATATTCTTCAACAGCTTCTTTGAGTTCTTCATCAGAAGCAAAACGCTTTCCTCTGATATGCTTTTTTAAATTTTTGAATAAGAAGAAGTCTGACGGAGCTAGGTCGGGGCTATAAGGTGGATTGCCCTAACTCTATAAACCCCACAGTCATTGATTATCTGCTGAACTTTGTTTGCCTTATGAACCCGACAATTGTCGTGCAGCAACAAGTTTTTTTGTGGATAAGAATGCGGGCGTTTTTCCTCCAGAGCAGTTTTTAAAATTTTTAATTGTGATTCCGTAGACCTCTCCATTTATGGTAGACTCTCTCGGCATATATTCACTAAGCAAAACTCCTTCAGCATCCCAGAAAACAGTTGCCATCAGTTTTTTTCCAGAAAATTGTGTCTTGGCTTTTTTTGGTGGTGGAGAGCCCTTATAAACCCACTGCATGGATTCTTGTTTAGTAGGAGGGTCGCAGTAATATACCCAAGTCTCATCCCCGGTAATAATTCGAGATAAAAATGTTTTGTCCCTTTCCAACTTGACCAAATTTTCTTGAGAAACTTCTTTTCTGCACAGTTTTTGTTCAGGTGTAAGCAATCTGGGTATCCACTGTGCAGACACCTCTTCATACCTAAATCGTCATGCAAAATTTTGAGAACAATTGTTTCGGATATACAGACTTCATTGGCAATGACAGAGATCTTTACACGCCGATCTTTCAGTACCAAATGTTCGACTTTTCGCACAATATTTTCAGTTCGAGCTTCAACGGGTCGTCCGGACTTTGGGTCATCATTGATTGACTCTCGGCCCTATCGAAAGAGTTTCGACCAATATTTTACTTGGAAATAAGATGGTGTATCTTCCCCATATACAGCAACAATTCTTTCATGAATTGTTTTTGGACCATTGCCTTCCTTTGTCAGGAACTTTATTACAGTCCGATGTTCAACTTTAGTTTCACTCATTTTATCGAGAAATGGGCCGTCTCAAATCTCTATACACAGCATAAACTAAACACAACTTGGCACATGTACTTCTAACAGCGACAGCAATTTTTCAATAATTTGTTTGACGTCGTCACTCTTTTGTTTCATGGCTAGGTAGATAACATAAAAATACGCCCTCGTATATTTACATTGTAATTCGCTTGAATTTTTGATAGATAATTAATATAGTTGAATGAAGCTTTCACATATTTACACAACTTATAATTTATACAATTTATACAATTTATACATCTACTAATTTCTATTTATTAAGGAGAACAACACAAAATAAAGAAAAACATACGCATATCGGCGGCATTATGTATCCATAAGCTAACAAAGAGAAAGAATCAATGCATCGTGAGTCATTAATAGTTTCTCCATCGTATTAAACTCCACGTATTTATATAGAACTGGCCCAACAAACGTTGTTCTGCCCTTTCCGGCAAGTGGCGCGATGAGTTTGATTTGGTGAAAGTCCCTGTATGAGAAAGTGTGGATAGAAGAGCTCGTTGGCGCCAATGGAAAATAAGTAGGGGGATCGACAGCGCCACCTATTGGGTCCGGATTTTGTGATTTTCCTTTTTGGCACTAACCCAACATATATTGTGAATATGAGTCATTTTGGTACATAACTGCGGAATTTGTTAATAATTTGACTACAGCACTATCTATCGGACCCTAGCTCAGCTTGGAACCATCGTCTCGACAAAACGAATATATTATGTGAATATGAGCTCCATCGGTCAAGTCGTTTAGAAGTTATATGATCATTAACCACTTTTAAATATAAATGGATGAGCAATGCACTAAACGCCCATTTCAGTAGACTGGCTCTTTGCTTATATTTTTGGTGTATTTTCATTAAAGAAAATGCGGAAGACATTGATTGATTTCCTATATACCATCATTGATATTGTTATCACAATATGTTGTTACCTACATTTATAGTTTTGTTGTCATATAATTAAGCGTATTTTTAAGTGTGCTAAATGTGTGTCAGTACTAGAAGAAATCTCATAAACATCTGTAGATGACACTAGTTTTCTTGTTTGGAACAGAAAAAATCAAGGTGGTTTAATACGTCCTTCACAAGATGTCACCAAAATATGTAAAATAGTTGAACTCCAAGTACGCAATTTTCTTGTACAAAAGAACAATTAACTTCCTGCAGAGGCAGTGTTTTCTGAAATATTTGTACATTCAATTTCTAATACCTTGTTAGTAGAAAATAAGTACTTTGTATCCTTAGATACAGATATGTTTGATTCATCCATTTTACATGAAAGTCACGTTTCTCTTTTAATTAAGTATGTTTCGTGATGTTATATACAAAAATCCGCTGTTATAGCATTGCAAAGAAGCAAACAGAGGTAGAACGTGGGGAACTTGTAATAAAAAAGCTCTCCAAATTAATACTTTTTTTATAACCAATAAATATTTCAAAAGGAATGTATTGTTTGTTTGAGTATTTTTTTAAATTTCCCTTAATAAATATTTAATTATCTTCAGATGCAGATTTTAACTTTAAACTTCATGTTCTGTTACATGCTTTCCAAAGATTTTAGGCATTTCAAACTATCGCCTTTATTTTATGTTATTGCGCACGTGCATCAGCCCTGTGTGCACTTCGTCTTAGGATCACAATCTGTAGCATGCTATTGCTCATTCATTTATATTATACAGGTCAGTGTCATTAACAGACTCACCAACGATTATAGGGTCATTCAAAAAGCGCATCGGTTTTGATATATCGAATTATGAACTTTATTTTTTCAAAATACATAAACATGAGATCGATTTTCGTGGCAGGGTATGCACTGCTTTGGTAAAACGCCATTGTTATGTAACACTTTATGATTTCCAACACAAATTCAGTAGTAACACATACTTATACATTTACAAGACATTGTTTACATGTTATCGTTCAGATGCATCGATATAATACTACGATATTCTTTCTGCCTTAATTCGCTACCCCTTCTTTTCACACGGAAATCACCCGAGTACTAACGATTGGGCATTCAAATCACATGTGACAATACGCATACATACATTTGAAATATTCATTCCAATGCGATAAGAGCGTACGCATAAATAATAAACAAACTAAGATTAAAAATAGATATAATAAGTTCGGGGAAACTGGAACAACATGTTTATCACACCTACCACATACCGGACAATTCTCCGTAATGAAGAACATCCTATTTCGTTAGAGTAACAGCCACATTGTCACGAACCACCGCAATGTTTTGGTCAGATCGGCCAGAATGATGACGTTAAGGCTGGACGCCCGCTTCAAGCTGAGTTCGATTTGAAATGGGCGTACCACTGCTTTTCGTGCAAATGTAAATAAAAGACAAATGTTTAAGGGTCCGCGTGCTCTGTCTTATGCTGAGGAAAAAGATAGAGAAAAGAACTTGTCACCTAATCTAATCTGCCTGTAATTTATGGCTGCGTTATGGTCTCAGATAATCGCCGGTTGGCCCACATGTTTGCCAGTCGGGAAGCAACCGCCCCTAAATTATACAATCTATATTTTCTCAAACACACAAAAAAAGTGAAGCTGGATATGTAAAATCACCTGCCGGATTCAAATTTTGAGTTGGAAAATAAAATCGAAATCGCAAAAAGGTCGAAAAATCGTTTTTTTGTGTAAATTTTAAAATTTTCATTTTCTTCAATTATTAATACTTATCTCGTGATATCTCAGCAATGCAGAGAGCTAGGGATCTGTTTTTTTAAGGTTATACCCTTAAGTATTTGGATGATACTAGTGTTTTCGATTTTTCTTTATGGTGTGTAAATTTTATAAAAAAAAAAGTTTTAGTAGACCACCAATTTGTGTAAGCTATTTTTCAGCTATCGAGTAACTAATCTTATTTTTCAGAATTTACCCATATATATGTGAAACAAAATAAAGCCAACATTCCAAAATTATTTTTTGTGCAAGAAATAAATTTCTAGATCGTTTCAGAAGCAAATTATTGCGAGTCAAATATAATAATTATACTCCCTGCTCGCAAGCCGTGTGAGTCCTAGCATGCGCTTCTAGCAGGTACCTATACCGTTAAGGACGGGAAGAGATATTGCTTTTACTTTCTGATACGTAATATAAGGAAGTATTGTGACGCTGAAAATTTTCGACCTATTGTAAAGAAAATATCAACGGTTTCGATAAAATAATGTCCGAGTAACGATTACTTTCTTAACATACACCGATCTCAGAAGTATTTTACAAACCGCGTAGAAACTGCCCGAAATGGTAGGCGGAGCTACCTCTCGATACCATGTGCGAGCGTACCACATACTCTATTTGATTTCAGTGAATTTCGCCCAAATTTCAAAATTTTGTTTTCCGTTTCGTGACCTTATTTTTAAAAATTAAGAAAAAATAAAATTTATGTATTGCTCTTGAGTGTTACATAATTTTAAATAAAGGCTTGTTTTTTGAATTTTCTTACATTTTAATTTTTATTTAGGGCCCTTTGGACAATTTCGAAGAAATTACGATTTATCCATTGAAAGGCATTTTTTTCTTAAATTAGCGTGTAAATTCGGTAAGGTTTTCATGAAAAATACGATTAGGAAATGGGAAAAACGATTTCGAGGCCGGGCGTATAGCCTTAAGGACTTTTAATGTTCACTGTTGTACCAGTTTCGTTCAACTTTTTCATAAGTCTGCCAACTGTTGATTCTTTCGGTCCTTCATTACGCCCTAGTATCGCGCGTATGTATTGTTAATAAAAAAGTGATGTATAATGCACAACATTATTTTACTCAATGCCATAATAAAAAGCTTCTGATGATATTTACACGGGACTATCTGAAAGAAGTCCATTGAAAAAAGATTGATTGAAATCGGTCTCCGTATTACGAAATTATGCGTGAACACGCACAAGGAATCTCCTAATTTTTTGAAGTGTGTCATTATGATAAGGACTTCATAATAAGGTACTTATGGTGATAAAACCTCATTTTTTGTTGATATACGTATATCTATGTTTTGAGTGGAGCTACGTGTATTGTTTAATAATATCAGTTTTGGTCCTTTTTATACTTTTTTCTGTAACTTCTGTTCCAATATAATACGCTTAATATACGAGATTTAATATTTTAATGTTTCGTTTATAGACTAAGGGTAACCTTTAGTAGTTCTTGCTATAGCTCCTTACGTTTGTGTCTTAATTATAATCATGAACTAATAACTAAATAAAGCCAATTTAAAGCATGTGCAAGAGTGCAATTAGAACTGGTTAAGATTGTGAAGTTAAAAATAAATAACTTTTCAAAAATTATATCGGTGCTGGTCGCATATGGAATTCTCACTAACGAATTGATTTCTTTTTATTGAAGTGTAAACTTTTATGGGCGCGTTGATTGTGGACACTGAACGAGATTGAGCCGTCACGCTCGGCTATGTAACGCTCAAGTCGCCATGGTTACCAAACAAACCGTAAATTCGAAAAAAATCGGCAAAACTGTGCAAAGAACTCCTCTCTGGATACGCGAAATTGAAAGCTGCCCTTTGGCATTGGTGTACGGGCGACATTGAATTTCCGGTCGATGGAGAGATTTCCTTCCTAAGTGGAGCGGTTGTAAAGATATGGGCTCTTAAAGAAGAGCGTGCACTCGATGTTTTAACAGCAAAATGTACAACTACTATATAAAGCATAGCTGACTTGTCCGCCATTTTGGAGATACTGTTAAGGCGGTAAATATGTATGCTAATAGCAAATGTTGAATAGAACTTCGAAGAATTGACTTTATTAAGCCGGTTTAGGACGTGAAATAATGTAGGTATAATTTTTTACAATAGTCGTATATTTAAGAAATACCCAGAATATATAATAATAACTAAAAATAAGTACGTAATATGACTGACATTTATCTCCAAAATGGCCGACAAGTCAGCTGTCCTAAATATAGTAGCTATAGCAAAATGGCTTACGTCATGACGATTCACGTGATAATCAAAAAATCCCGAGAAACGTCAAACTGATAGGCGAACTGAGTTGCACCACAAATTCGCTTTTAAGCGTGAAATACGAAATTTTGAAGGTTGCGAGGGCTCATCAAGACTCGGGGTCTCAAGGAACCTGCTTTTTGGGACCTTTTGTATCCTTATTTCGAGTCGGCAGTCGCATGCAATCGAAGGTACCGGCAAAGGTCGTTTGCAGAAGGATTTGGTAAGAAAAATGGCCGTTTAAATGTGTACTGATATCAATGTATTCCGGATGGGCGAAAAATAAATATCAGATTCTCATGTGCACTGGCGATCAATGTATTACGGTCCTGCGAATTGCATCTCCACAATATTTTAATAATGATTTGAATTAAAATACGATAATTCCAGAACGTGTGTATTTCCTTAAAGGGGAAAAGGAGGATTGCTTTCGACGTTTATGTGCCTCTACTACGAAATAATTTTATTTAAACGATTACGCAAACGTACATAGTCAAATTTTGGATACGGGGGTGTCGCCGATCACTAATCCAACGTCAAAATGCCAAAAAAAACAAAATGGCGGACGAGTTTTTTGAAAATTGACGTATGAATGTGAAATTTTAGATACGGGGGCTTTGGGGGGTCGCCGATCACGATTCCAAAGTCAAAATGTAAAAAAAAACAAAATGGCGGAAGAATTTATTTGAAATTGACGTATAAATATGAAATTTTAGATACGGGGGTGGTTGAGGTCGCCGATCACGAATCCAAAGTTAAAATGACAAAAAAAATGGCGGAAGAGTTTTTTGAAAATTGACGTATGAATGTGAAATTTTAGATACGGGGGTGTCTTAGATCGCCGATCACGAATTCAAAGTCAAAATGTCAAAGAAAACAAAATGGCGGAAGAATTTTTTGAAAATTGACGTATGAATGTGAAATTTTAGATACGGGGGTGGTTGCGATCACGAATCCAAAGTTAAAATGACAAAAAAGAAACAAAATGGCGGAAGAGTTTTTTTGAAAATTGATGAATGTTTGTGAAATTTTGGATACGGGGGTGTTTGTGGTCGCTTATTACGTATTAAATTTGGCGATTCTTTCGGCGACCGTTACATGCGAGAGCCTTGATGAAGTTTTCACTTCTGCCGTGTGGTTTTAAGCACACTCATTTTTCTTGTTTGTAGTATTGAGACATTGAATGCGATAGATTGTGAGTAGTAAAAGAATAAGCTATTTCCTTTATAGGGACAACTGCGCCTATATCGGAGGACAGAAAATAGATATTAATTCTTTAAAGCAACTTTGTATAAGGTGACTAGTGCGTGATATGTTTTGATTGGGAAACTCTTTCAGGCATGAGTTTTTGCGTAAGAATTGAATGATATACATTTTTGGGACACCTCGACCCTTTCCACTACACAAAAGTTTTTGATTAGTTTTTGAGACACGTCATGCCTTCTTGTTACGGAAAATTTGTAAAACATATTTGAATTTTCAATTCAAACACATTTAAACACATTATTGCAAGCAGAATACTCTTAAAACGGAACACATAAGAAATTTTGAATAATTATTGACAAGTGAATTTAAATAATTCCATATACGACCGCAACCGAAGGGAAACTACTGAAGGTATTATGCTTGGGTACCCAGAGCTTGCGTTGTCCTATTATAGGTTTTATGGTAACAATGTCTTCAGATATAAACTGATCTTCTATGGGAACCTTCCAATACATGAAGTCGTTGTAATAATTTGTGACATTCAGAGCATCACAATTTCTGACTAATAAACCTGGAGATAAAAAGGCAAAATTATTATCCAAGCAAGTTATAAAAGACAATTCGTTTTTAGTCATTTATATACACTACTGTTATATACATAGCGTTATTCCTAATATATGTTAGATACTTTATGAAAGTTAATACGACTAAAATGTGTAGAATCTTCGCCGTTTTCTGTGAAACACGTATATACACTATTTGATATTTATAGGGTGCCTATTCATACGAGAATAATGATATATTATGTTGAACGCACTTTCGAGACAATTTCTGATGTGGGGGGACGACATGTATTGGTGGGAAGAATGATAAAGTTAGAAATAAATATAACTTTTACTAAGTTTCATCGACGTTGTGATTTTGATAGTTATTTGCAATAAATATTCAATGCAAACAAACCAGAAATTAGGTCTGACTTCTAGAACTTCGTCTGAAATTGTCTTAATATAACAATTAGCCTGCTTTTGCACTTTAATATTGTATTACTTGAAACATAATGTATTAGAGGATCATTCAAAATAATAATAAACATACTGAGGTAGATGAACTTGATTTTGTTTAATGTCGTTTTAAAACCGTACCGCTCTTATTTGAAAACCCTGTAGCATAAGAAACTCTATTGTCAAGTGGTATGCTTGGAAGAAACTTATAATGTATACAGAAACTTTAAGCTGAAATTCGTCTTGCAAGGCAGGCGAAGATCGTATATACACACAGAGACAAACAATGAAGTCGTAAAGATACTAGAGTATGTACAGAATATACGGTATGCGCCATAATATACAATACTGAAATGCGTGCCACTGTTATGCTATGATACTAGCAGCGTTATGTGTTTTTAGTAGTGCAAAGAACGTTGTTATGTGACGTTATAGTAGAGAATGGGTCTCACGACTGAGGAAAAAGTGTTTATCGTTGAGCATTATTTTCGATCGTACGGAAAAGACAAACAAGGTGGAGCGAGTTTGAAGTTAGTGACGGAAACATATCGCGAACAATTTCATAAAGAGGCACCAACAAACAAAGTTATGCTTTCTATTGTTGAGAAATTTCGTCGTTCTGGCAGTGTGTTGTGCCAACGGAAGGGAATGTCTGGTAGGTCAGTAACTGTGAGAACAAATGGGAACCATGGACGTGTCCTCAATCAGGTTTTGCAATCACCGAACCGTAGTCTTCGGCGAACGGCATTAAAGTTGAATATCAGCAGTACGTCGATTCGGCGTTTGTTCAAAGACGTAGGTGGATTTCCGTACCGAATTAAAGTTGGACAACGATTGTCAAACCAAGATATGAATGCCAGGGTTGCGTATTGTGGACAATTTTTGGCTATGTTGTACGAGGATCTAGGTTTCTTGAATAATGTGTGGCTCTCAGACGAAAGTCATATTCACTTGGAGGGTTACATTAATATAATAAGCAATAATACAATAAGCGAACAACCTGCTTCCTTGGTTTCGATAAGCCAGACGTGATTATCCAAAAACCGCTACATAGTGCCCGTGTGACGATATGGTGTGCAGTGTCAGCACACGGTGTGACTGGTCCGTATTTCATTGAGGATGATGATGGCACACCTCTTACTGTTACCCAGGAACGTTATAGAAACATTGTGGTAACGCCATTTGTCCAAGATCTCAGAAGGTTTTGTCGTGCCAGGGACCTTCGGATGGAAAAGCAGTGGTTTCAACAGGACGGGGCGACCAGTCACACTGCTCGACAATCGATAGCATTGCTGCAGGAAACTTTTGAAAGACGCATCATTTCCCGCAGTTCTAATTTCAACTACACATCACATTCCCCCGATCTTACACCACCGGATGCCTACGTATGGGGTATGTTAAAGGAGAAAGTCTTCAGCGGTACAGACCCACCCAGAACTGTTAATCATTTACGTGAGAAGATCGTCTCCTTTTTCAGGAATATGCAGCAACCTGTGTTCTCGAATATGTTTGCAAATCTGCGTAACCGTTATGAGCAGTGCCTACAACGCCATGGCGCACATTTTGAACATGTTTTCTATAGACATAATAATGTATAAATAATAAGTAATGTACTTCAGTAATTTCAGTGTTGTTTATTTTGGCGCATACTGTATTTGAAGCACATTTATTATTACAAAAATAAGGTAGAATTGTTGTATTCATACTATCAACTGTATATACGTTTTTTTTTGATACGCAGTGAAAATAATTGTTTCAAGTGGAAGATGTCACATCGCCTAGAAAGAAAATCCATGGCGTTTTAAATGTATAAATTCTCTATATGCATACAAACACAGGCGTTTTAAAAATCATTGAAATTATATTTTGCGTATGAAATCATATTTTTTTAAACAAATTAATTTTTTTACGTAATATGCTATATAAAAAAGCAACCTGCCCACCTTTGCATGCGAATCGAAGCAAACTCAATAAATTTAATTGATTTTATGCCTTAAGGTCAGTTTATAATGTTGGTTTAACAGTAAGGTACAGTTCAGTGATAGAGGTTTATGTGTTGTGGTTTATAATCACCAGGATACGCTATTAATTTATGATGTAATTGTATATTTATAATATATATTTATACCGCTGCCATTGGTCTGTTCAATATATAATTACCATATGTTTGCTGGTGTTATGACTGTCGTAGTTTAGTGAGTAATATAATGTACTATAATCTAAAAGTAGGTTGAACACCGGCACCTCCGCCACTAAAACCCAGGGGAGTGTTCTTCGGTTACACAATGACGCATCTCTATTCTAGTGTAGCCAAGGGTGACTAAAGCTACACGTACCTATAGTTACATTTATATTTGGTCTTAAATTCATAGATGAACTTTTGATTTATATTGGAACACCCATGGAAGATACAATTCAAAGAAGTATACAGAAGTGTTCGAAAATATAATCTGGCAATCATTCAGATAAATGTCTAGGTTTTCAATTGGTCCTAAAATAGTACAGTGAAATTACGGTAAACCTAGGCATACAATTAAAAATTCAGTGTGAGTGCAATATTATTTTAATCGTGGTAGCTCTCTTTGAACGATTTTTGTTTAGAATCGTATGCTGTAATAATACCGCACATTCCTTACAAAAAAAACTGAATGTTTTTAGATTTTAAAACGAAAGAATATTCGTTCGATTAGGTAGTATCCAGATGTACACGAACTTCGTAAATTTACCTTCGAGCATTTAAATTGTCTCGGAGAAATACTAAAAGAGTCCGCTCCTTTCTATGTTAATTCTACCCCAAACCATCAATTCGCTAATAAATGCAGTCTCACGTTCTATGAAAAGATTCAAAAACTGACTTTCTCCTCTTCGATATTGAATTCGTAAAAATCTTGGTCCCACAAAGAAAAATTACATTTGTCTGAAAAAACTGTATTGCTTCATTCTACCTTCTACTCTTCATATTTGACACCATTCTAATACAAGAGCACGATGTCGATTGCTGAGAGGCAATATAAGGGCAAGCTATCGTAGTCTCTTAATTTCCCGTTCGGTTGCTCTTCTAGGTTGTCTAGAACAGTGGTTCTCAAAATGTGGGCCGCGATCCTTCGGAGCACTGTGCACTGTGAATAATATATAACATCTTAATTACTAAGTAAAAAATATTAATGCCACGTGTATGCCGGTTTCTCAGACACTAACATTTCTAATCTGGGTTCTTCTTTAATACATTTAGGTATCATTTCAATGTTGCGGGCAATATCTCACTTTTGTTTTAGTAGCAGTCATCAATGAGAAACTAAACTCGTATATCTCTAATGCAAATGGAAACAACATTTTTAGAACGTTGTTTGCCAGTTCGGAGTATTCTTGCATTTGATCCAAATATCACTTGATACTTCAATATGTTCTTCTATCATATATGCTGGAATTGTGGCATGTTGAAAAGGATTGTCCAGAAAGGTATTCAGTAACCACCTGTAATTTTTACAACAGGTTTGGATTTCATTTGGATAATATTCACAAAGCTGTTGTTTTAATCTGCATAAAGTAACTTACATGTCCAAAAAAACTTGCTCAGAAAGTATCAAAATTCTTTTTCTCGATTTAACTTTCCCATAACTGAAGCAATTTCATAAATCCAGTAATTTTGTCCGTGACTGTTATTATATTAACATCGCTTTCTAGCAAACCACTATTCAAGATATTTATTTGCTCGAAAGTATCAGAAAAAAAAACCCAGTCTAAGAATCCAATGAGGGTTGGAAAAGAGGCTTTCATAATTTAATTTCTCATCATGTAAGTACATCAAAAGATCTGCTTTTCCCTGGAAAACTCTTTTCAAAGTGTTGCCTTTCGAGAGCCCTCTAATTTTTGCGTGCTAAAGAAGATTTATATGTAAAGAACCCAAATTTTTGTTAAATACGAGTTTGTCATTCTTTTTCGATGATAGAGCACACAACTATAATGATACCTTTCATAATACAATCCATTTCGGTATGTAAAGATAAAGAGGAGAAAGCTTCTCGCATTTAAAGACATTGCAGTAATGTAGCATTTGGAATTACTTCTTGTAATGTCACAATAAAACTAGATCGATGACCCGTTATGTTCTTGGCACCATCGATTTATCGCATTTCACCCAGTTAATGTGACAATTAGATGTATATTGTATAAATATATCAATTCTTTTGTGGTATTGGTCTTTAATGGCGTACAAAATAAAATGTGGCCAGCATCGTATCTTACGAATGCTACACACTGGGCATAATTAGGAATATCTAAAGATTCGACCATATATTGAAAAAAGTACATGTATTTCTTTATATTTTCAACAATTATTGCTCAATTATTTTCTGCCATGTGGCTTATTCTCCTTTGGATAGTATTACATGAGAGAGTGAGATATAGTGCCATTTTACCAATCAAACTTCCACCATCTGAACAACTCCTGGTTAAATTAAATTTTTGGCAATTGGATCTAGCTTACTGGTTTTTGCAATGCACCATGCAACTCGATAACTCGCTAGTAATGCTTTTTCCTTAATGATGTTGGTGACGCAAAAGTGCCTGGCTGCATATAGAAGAAGCTTACTTTTCTTTCTAAAAATGTTACAGGCTTATCTTTTTGTTATGTGTGTTTGCTGTTTAAATACCGATGTAGATTTTATAGTTTAAGACTTTCTTTTGAGATAAAATGTCCACCCTTTAGACATAGTGGTTTATTGAAAATAACGGTAATCGATAACCACCGCTGCACAATCTAGCTTTGTATTCTTGACACCCTGGAACGTACATGGTCCTAAAGATCTTTTTAAAAATTCGTTCATAATTAGCAAAATAATAAATATCCAAGAACAAACCTAACACGCGTAAATTAATTTTAAATATTTAATATTCCGACTCGCAAATGACATCTCAGCGAGCATTTTACTGTATGAAAGTCCAGAAACAACTAGTACTGTAGTGTCATTTCTCGACTAAGCTGAAAGTTTCAGAAAATAAAGAACAAAGATGAACATAGATGGCGCAAGTGACAAGCACATTTTCTACTTTGTATTTGTTGTTTTATTTACTGCAAATAAAATTGGGAATGGTAAAAACAAATAACGCTAGCTTTGTACTCTCCTAACGATGTTACGAAATTCAGTGCCCATGTACACCAGAGATACGACTACATTGAAAATGCTTAGCTGACGATAATTTGGTTATCTACAAACTCTTGGCATTTTAATACACTAATTCACAAAGAGAAGATTGTTAGAGATCGGAAAAACGGAAAACAAAGAACCATTGAGATATAGAAATATATGATATTCATTACAAAATAAAAATCGTTCTCTCAAATGTTTGAAAAGAAAAAAAATATTTTTATATAGTCCTTCGCTAAATAAATAGTACTAGGTGAATGAGGGAATTAAATGGCATGCTTCTAAGGAAAATTCTATTAGTCAATAGCCTTGTTTATTAATATTATAGTTGAGTGTTAGTACATAAAAGTGGTTCCTAGATGTCACTATAATCCAATATATTTATGGTCAACTGGATCTTGCTATTGCCTGCGCTATATTGAGGCCATCACATAACTTGGATTCACATTGTTGATATTAATTTTGCTAACCTCAAAATATTGGTCCTTTTGTCACGCCATGTAGAAGTGAAATAATAAAACCAAAATGAATGATTTTGAAATTTTCATTGAAATACACTTTAAGAATAATTAATATTAATAAGTGTTGCTCAAAATTTATTTGTTAGGTACTTTCAGGTACAACAATTTTACTTATATTTCTAATTTGTTTATTACATTTAAAAAGGTAAAAGTAAGTCAAAATCAATTATGTTGTAAACAAAGTCTTTGTTTAGATTTTGATGGCTTCCTGGATATTAAAAAGCTTACGGTACTACTTAATCAACGTTTCTTGTTGTCACCTTTCAACTTTACGATGATAACAAGGTGCATTATTGGTAATAATGACAGACTTTTAATAATAATTATGGCATCTTTACGTATCCAGCAGATACAAGTATTATTACAGAACAAAAACTATTCATTTTTAAAATTTTACTTATCAGTCCTAAAATACCTTGGATTGGACACATGGCGCCAGATAGAGGCCGGACTTTTTACGTTAGCAGAGTCAGAAAGTCTCAATACGTTACGGCCTTGCTATAAGCGATAGCGAGATTCAGTTGGCCATGATATATTTTAGGGTTGATAAAGGTTACCTCGTTTAGGTTTTTGACGGAAAAAAGAGCATGCACGGCTTATGGTGGCATTTGACATCACTAAGTTCCAAATTATCGCATACAAAAATTAGTTGTGACATAAACCATATAATTTGACAGTACAGTATTACATCAGAAATAGACATACACCAGCCACAGCAATGCCTTAATGATAGGACACAAGATAACCTTATAAATGTTGTTATTGTACCAACTTTGATTATTACTGAATT
The DNA here is from genome assembly GCA_963170755.1 of Amphimallon solstitiale. Taxonomy (NCBI): domain Eukaryota; kingdom Metazoa; phylum Arthropoda; class Insecta; order Coleoptera; family Scarabaeidae; genus Amphimallon; species Amphimallon solstitiale. The sequence continues at coordinate 41,457,788 of OY720678.1, read as the reverse complement.
ATGACTGAATTTAAGGTGGAACACAACCAATAAATTGTAAAATTAACTATATTAATGTCTAGCCTATATGTATGAGGATTGCCAAATCCGATTTTTAAATAGTTAGCTAAATTTTCCTTAATATACAGGGTATACCACGACGAGATTTCATTAGAACAATATAGAAAACTAATAAGAGTTGAGTTTTGAAATTTCGCAAATATTAGTTTCGCCTTAAGCTTCTTCGATTTAAAATAGTTTTGAATTTTTGCTTCTTCCGGTTACACCGGAAATAGATATCACCTTCCTTATTTTTTAATTAATTAATTAATTTTTTATGATTAATACGTATTTCCAACTTAATTTTAAGGGTAGATTGTCTGATAAACTTTGCCTCTAAAGTTAGCCATTTTTGAAGTATTTCAATTTTTGTAAAAAAATTGACAGCAGCAGACTATTACTCATAACAACATTCCCAATAATTGAATGCATGCACATATTTAAAATTTTAGGTAATCATTTTGGAAAATATACTGCTTCAAATGTAGTATTATAAACTTTTCAAAATAATACAGGGTGATCAGAAAACCATGTTAAACATTTCATCTAGAAAATATCAATATCTTGTTATTTTTAAATAGCAACCTACATTTTTTCAACTTCATTGGATTGCACGTTTAAAATTAGGGTCAGTATGTATTTACTTCCCTATAACTAAACGTGTTAGTTTCAGAGTTATTTTGGAAAATGTATCAATTCCGTTAAAGTTTTGTTTTGTATAATCAGTTAGGCTATGGAAACTCATGTAAATAAATAAAAACAAAACAAGGCATCATTTAATAATGTCCTAAAACATTTAAATGGAAACTACACAATATCGAGAAGAAGTAGTCTTAATAATAGTTTCTAATAATCTTAAATTAAGTTTTCAAACACATCACCACCTCTTTCTAAACACTTTCTTACTCTTTATAAAATATTCGTACGCAAGGCACGCTGAATCATGGTACCGTCTAGATTATTGAACGCGCCTCGCACTCTGGCCAGCATATCTTCTTTGGTGGTAGGAGGTACCGTATAATTTATTTTTAACATAGTCCCAAATAAAATAATCTAGGGGCGTTAAATCGGGTGATCGCGGTGGAAACCTATCAGGTCCTTTATTTCCGATCCACCTATCATAAAATATGTTGTCTGATACTTCTCCAATAGCTCTGGTACTATGTGCTGGTGCACCATCCATTTGAAACCATACACTACGAGCTTCTTTTGCTGGCAGTGTATTTCAATTTAAATTAATGACGTTTCTTAAGATGTCTATTTAAATTTTCTTGATAAAAATGCAAAGCAAATATTTTGTCATGTTTAATAGCACAAAATAAAGGCTGTTTCAAAATGTTTTTCGTTTTTGATTCTTAAATAAAAAGCACTAGAATTAATTCAAACTCCTTTTAATTGATGTTGAATTAAAGAGCAGTTTCTGAATTTTTATGTATGAAAAACAACTAATTGTAAATGTGCACCATCCGCTTCTATACACTCAGTTAGCCTGGAACTGAAATTTTCAATCACCCGCTGGCACATTACTCTTGGAATCGCGTCGATTTTGTCTGTGATTCGTTGTTTTAACACATTCAAGTTGGGTGGCAATGGGTTAAAAAACTCTCCTTTTTAAGTAGCCCCATAGGAAAAAATCTGCAGGCGTAAAATCTGGACTCCTTCGTGGCCAATTGATGTCTCCTCGGCGACTAATTACTCTTTCAGGGAATAAATCGTGAAGAGCAACTAACGAGTCATTTGTGACGTGGGACGTGGCTCCATCTTGCTGGAAAAATTGTGTTGCGGTTGTAGGTGATTTGGTTTTGCATTTGTAGAGCCAGAAAGCTCCTGATCATACGGCAATATCGCTCGGAATTAACTGTCTGCGCACCACCACGGTTATCCTCAAAAAAGTATGGGCCGATAATTCCTTGACTTGATATGGCAGCCCAAACAACAACCTTAGGTGAGTGTAATGGTGTATGATGGAGTTCTAGTGGATTATCGGAGGCCCAATATCTACAATTTTGTTTATTGACGTGGCCGTTTATGTGAAAATTGGATTCATCGGAGAACCATATGTTATTGGAACTTCTAAATCGATCCTTCATTGTCCTAGAGAATTTAGACTCGTTGAGCAGGATCATCGGGCTTCATCTCTTGCACAATAACAATTTTATACAAATGTAAATCTGTGTGAATAATGCGATGAACCGTGCATTTGTTCAAATTTAGAGCAGCTCCGCGCAATCGCAGCGACTATCGTGGATCGTCCATTACAGACTGGCGCACACGCTCGACGTTTATGCCCGTTCTTGATGTCCTTCTGCGCCCAGCTGATTTGTCCGGCATTGTGTTTCCAGTCTCTTCAAATTTGCGCACCCAATGTTTGATCAAATTCGCACTTGGCACTTTCTCATGGTTGGTAAATTATAATGTGTCCTGTAGAGACGTCGAACAACAATGTAAGAATCCTTGTTTCTATAAAATGCTAGCACACAAAATGCGCGCTGCGCTCCCGTGAAACGATCCATCGCAACTAAACTAAACAAGTCAGTCAAGCGTTTGACACCACTCCCCTCTCTCTGCTATCTGTGTTTGGCGCGTAACGGTAAAAACAAAAACGAAAAACATTATGATACACCCTACATTAAAACTCCAAGACTCTTGGAAACGTTGTTGCCTAACAACTCGAGGATTATCTACGGACCAAAAATGACTATTGTGTCGATTAGATATTCCATTTCTACAAAACTTTGCTTCATCTGTCCATATAAGATTTTTTGTGAAATCGTCGTCTTCTTGTGATTTCATTAAAAACCACTCACAATACTGCGCTCTTGTTACAAAATCAGCTTCCTTAATATGTTGGACAGGTTGAAATTTGTAAGCATGTTCTTTTTCAAAATTCGATGTATGCTCATTCTGGATGCACCTACATCAGCTTCAGCATCCATTAGAGAATTACTAGGATGTGCTGTAAAGTAAGCAAGTGCTGTTACCTCCACATTTTCACTATCAACAACAGGTTTTCTTTTGATTCTATTAATAGAGTTAGCAGACGGTTCTTGGTGGAACGTTTTATTAATAACTATTTTAAATAAAAATAATAATAAAACTCTTGAAAACTTTCCACAATTTTTTATTTAGTCTTTGCGACATATGTTTCGGTATTTTTCATACCATTCTCGAGCCGAAACTAACAGGTCAGTTTGTGTGTAGGGTTTTATATATGTCGTTGTATTTATTGCCTCTTTGTACATAAGTGTCTATTATGGGTGTGTGTGTGTTTGTAAAATCTCTGTGTGTTCGTTACTTTCGCTTTTTTTGAATTGATTTTTTAATTTCTAATATTTCTAACAAATTTAATTTCGGTCCTTTGTTTACATTATGCACAAGTTTACAACTATCTATATCGGGAAAATGGAGATTATCTATACAATGTTCGGCAAGGCCTGTATTTCTAATATTATGCAATATTGATCTTTTATGTTCTTTTAATCTAGTTTTGATTTTTCTGCCACTTTGGCAAGTTTAGTTCTTTCCTTGTTATTGGTTTTCTTTTGGTTGTTTTGGGCAAGATTGATCCGAAGGAAATGCAATTTTTTAAAAGATTGCGTAAGATACTCTTTGTAGGTCTTGACCGATTTGGATATTTCTCTGCATAAACACGACATGTCCTCTCGATTACTCTATTACATTCACCATATGTTATTATTAGATTTAAAAAATCTTCGTTATTAAATCCAGATCGCGACATTATTATTATTATTATTCAAGTATTCAGAAACGGAAGACAACTAAAACGCTGAATAGCACTAGTAAATACCTTACTGATGACAGGTAATATGATTGCAACTTGTTTTTATTTATTCACATAAATTTCCATAGCCTAATTGATTATACAAAATAAAACTTTATAGGAATTGATACATTTTCCAAAATAACTTTGAAACTAAGACGTTTAGTTATAGGAAAGTAAATACATACTGCCCCTAGTTTTGAACGTGCAATCCAATGAAGTTGAAAAAAATGTAGGTTGCTATTTAAAAATAACAAGATATTGATATTTTCTGGATGAAATGTTCAACATGGTTTTCTGATCACCCTGTATTATTTTGAAAGTTTGTAATACCGCATTTGAAGCAGTATACTTTCCAAAATGATTACCTAAAATTTTAAATATGTGCATGTATTCAATTATTGGGAATGGTGTTATGAGTAATAGTCTGCTGCTGTCAATTTTCTTACAAAAATTGAAATACTTCAAAAATGGCTAACTTTAGAGGCAAAATTTATCAGACAAACTACCCTTAAAATTAAGTTGGAAATACGAATCAATCATAAAAAATGGGGTATTCCATTTAAAATAAGGAAGTTGATATCCATTTCCGGTGTAACCGGAAGAAGCAAAAATTCAAAACTATTTTAAATCGAAAGAGCCTAAGGCGCAACTAACATTTGCGAAATTTCAAAACTCAACTCTTATTAGTTTTCTATATTGTTCTAATGCAATCTCGTCGTGGTATACCCTGTATATTGTATCGCTTTAAGTGGCACAAACTGTATAATAATGTTCAGAAATATTAGCTTAAACAATCAAAAGAACGCCATCCCTATATTGATTCAAATTGTAGGCATTCTAAAAGTCGCGTAGTGTACAAACGAGGCGAGATCACTTTTCACGCTTCGTTCATCAACGTCCTCTCCCTTTGAATACCAAAATCTTTCGGGGCTCTATTGTGAAACTTCTAAGTATTACATCATTCATAGACTGTTCACGTTACTCTGCGGCCCGTACGAGACACAACTTTCATGTCCGGGAGTTCCCTACTTCAAACTTACACGGCTAATTATTCTACATCAGTTAACGACGGGGACGCGTCTCGTAACCTCAGAACTTTACCTGTTATAAGTCCAGAGATAATGGAGATGATTAGTGTCAGGACAACGGCAAGAATTTGATACCCAGCTTGTTGGCCGGCCGTTCTGCCGTCTCCCGTTGTTAGAATGGGATGCTGAGGTCCAGGGATGATCTCTGTGGAAGCTCTAGCAGGAAACACCTGATAAAGTTTGAGATGGTAGTCGTTTTCGTTCGCTAGGCCGGCCATTAAAGCACCTACTAGACCAGCCATGACTGCCGGCATGCCGTGTAGATTATGAACACCACATGTGTCGTGAATGTTGAAAGTTTTGTTCAGGAAAGGCTGTAAAATTACAGAAAAATATAATAATATTTTATTGAAACAGATGAATGACAGGGAAGTTATATCTATATTTATTTATTTTAAATATTCCGTTAAAAAGGAACAAGGAATAATTTTATCGGCTTAAAAAATATATTAGATACAGATTTCTATACCAGGAGACTCAAGTGCTGACCTATCACTAGAGACTGGATTTTATGCCAAATGCGTATTTGTTGTTTTTTGGTATATCCCTTCTATACTATGTACTTATCAATTTTCCACTCTCAGAATACGTTTTTTACCATTTTTTAGTGCATATAATGCATATTTGGACACTTTACCATAACTGCATATGCACGTACATATTTCATAATTATTTTGCATATTTATGCATATATTCCCCATTTTCATAAGAACCATAATAAAATCTGATATTTAAAGATATTTAATTTGTTTGTGTAAACGTGAAGGGATTGCATTCCTTCAACTTTGCATTAATTACTCATTAAAAGTCCATCTCATTAATAATGAGATGGACTTTCCCAAAAATAGGATTTAACTCTACTGATAATCGGTTTACAGGGCAATTAGAACTTAAGTAAGAAATCCTTTTCAGAAATGTAGGTATTAATGCAGGTATATTATACCGTACGACTAATATCAATATAAGAAAAAGAAATAATTTCCTTCATAGTTTGTTCATTCGTAAACGTGCTAAGGTCTGTGCTATTTGGTGAAACAAAAGTGAATTAAAAATTTTGAAAATGCCGAAGATAGCTAAAGCGAAGTCATCTCTAATAAAAAATTGGGTAAGTGATTGCAGTGCGCTAAAAATTATTGACGAAGAAAGTGTTTTGTGCACACTCTGCGACAAAAGGGTAAGTTGAATTTTGAAATATTTTGTCAATAACAAGTTCTACAATTATGAGAATTTTTTTTTGTGTTCATAAATATAATGAAACAATTTCATAATAAATTATTATTAGATATGTTTAATTTTTTGTTCTTTAAAGCTAATATATCTTTGTAATATTTCTTTGTCATAAACACCAAAATAACCAAAATCAATCAAATTTAAACAACTGGAGAACTTTACAAAACCAGACAATTTATTTTTCTTGTTTTTGTAGTATTATAGTAATTAATAATAATTATTATGACTGAATGTTAAAAATATATATTTGTTACACAGATTACCTGCCAGAAGAAATTTCAAGTAGTCCAACATTTGAACACAACATTTCATCAGAACAGGATTTTTGAAAATTTGAATAAACCGCGGCAGCAACTTTTGGAGGAAAGTTTTCTCAATAAATCGAAGAATCCACAAGAAGCATTTTCCAAAGATCTGTTTAATCTTTTTGTGGGTTGTAATATTCCTTTACATAAATTGGACAATCCGATATTTCAAGAATTCCTGAAAACTTATTGAAAAGTCGAAGATAAACCCATTTATGTACCCAGTTCCTCAGCTCTACGCAAGAAAATATAAACATATACTTACAGATCGTAGACATAATTTAACTATGGAAAATTTAAAGAAATATGTGGTTATTTATTGTAATAAATAAATGCACATCATAAGTGCATATTGCATATTGTAAGTGCATATTTAGGGATTTTTTAAGTGCATATTGCATGCATATTTGGCAAACTTTTTAGTGCATATTTTCCAGCCTCTACCTATCACCAAGATTACAAAAAGAGAGTGTATTGCAACTGATCTTTTATTACAATCTGCATTATTTGAACTGTTGGATTGGTTTTAAAGTTTTATTTTAAATTCTTTACAATTAGTTTCTGTTGGTGCAGTTAAGGATAGTAAGATATAAATGATGAATACTATCGCGGAAAATAAAGAATTAATTTAAAAATATATATTTTTTATTTTTAGCCGCAGAATTATTTGCTTGTTAAACTTTAATTGTCAATTACAACACAAATCATTCAGTGTAGTATTTCTGTACAGTCATATTGAACATTCACAACAAAAATGTCAATAAAATTGTAAGTTTTCTAAATTTGATTTAAAGTATAATTCAAGAAACCCAAACGCAATATTATTTATAATACTTACAGTAATAAATGTATAACCATATACAGATAGTACTCCAGCAACGATTCCTATAATTAAAGCACCATAAGGCTGTAGCATCATATTAGCACTTGTGCCGACTGCCACACCTCCGGCTAAAGTAGAATTTTGTATGTGAACCATATCGAATTTGTTATTTGGAGTAAGAACTGAAGATACCATATACGCTGTCACACAGCATGAGGCTAATGATAAATATGTGTTGATGATTGCGCGGACTTGTTGATCTCCTTCTAACTCTGCTGAGTTGAAGCTTGGCCAGAACATCCAAAGAAATACCGTACCTACGTAAAAGTAAGTATTAATATTAAACCTAACACAAGTAATGTCTTTTTTAAAAGTTTACTAACATGCAACTAAACCAACTTTTTAATGATGGAATCTAACAACTTTCACTTAAATAAAAAATGTTGAAGCTTCCTACAGTTAAAGGGAGATTCAGGGATCCCCAGAAATCGATTTTTGTTTTTTATCAACGAATGAAAACTCATTAAAACCATTCTTCCATGTTTACTCTATGGTTGCCGTTTATGCCGTAAGTTGTGTTAGTGTCACTTAGTGTATCATCGTTGAGGATAACTAGTTAGTTTACGACTTGATTACTTTTTTTTTTTTATACGTATTTGATTTGAAACGAGTCGCCTTGTAACTATATTGTTATGGAAACTTATTTGGAGACTGTGGTTTAACATTAAACAAAATATACTAAAAATGCCGTTACTACAGCATAAAAAGGTAAATATGTATTTTGACAATGGTGCTTATTTCAGCATCCAGCCATAAGATTTCCTGTACAGCTAAATTAACGTAATATTCATTTAAATGAAACTGGTATAGTTCCATTTAAGTTTCATTTACCTTCTGGCTAAGGTCATGTCCTATAGTTTTCAACTAAAAAGTTCATGAAGTATTCCTGAGTTGCTATTTTTTCTTTAAACTCATAAATTTATTTCAATAATCTTAGCTGAGTTTGAATATCTCACACTTTAGCAATAGCATTACTTCTTTTATTTTTTTTTATTCGTAGTGCTATTTGAATAAAATCTATGATATAATAGGCATATTTTATATTGTTTATTATAAAACTTTATAAGGCTTCCAATTCTACCAGAAATATCATTATTGAAACAGTCTATATACAGGGTTGCGATTATGTATGGAACCGGGTTCGTTATGCTAAGACGGTCTGAGCTAGAATACTGAAATTTTAAACAGACATAAGACTCAACTAGAACTACCTATTACTTGTTTTTCTTTTAATCCATAAGTTTTTGAAATACAAAGCGTACTTGTTTTTTTTTAATGGGTACATGGGCTAAATGTAACATGGTTAAAATGGTTATTTCTCCCCGAATTAAATGGTATTATAGGTTTGGTGATTCTTTTGATAGAATTTTAGAAAAAAATTAAACTTAATTAAATTAAAATAAAACACGCAAATCAAGCAGCCTTTGCCCATTCGTCAAAAATTGGAAGAACTTAACAAGGGCAGTAGAGAATGTCCCATTGTCATTATTGCCTCTATCATTTCCCATTGAAACCCCAACAAATGCTTGCAATTAAACTAAATAAACAAAACTAGACAAAGCAACAAAAATTTAATAAAATGGTTCAATTAATATTTAAACAAGAAGTTTATAATTTATAAGCAAAATTTCACTTCAGAATTTAAATTATAAAAGATGTAATTTTAATTCGTCCAAAGATTCTTGTTTGTTGTTGTACACACGGCACTTTAAATATCCCCATAAGAAAAAGTCTAGGGGATTCAGATCAGGAGATCGAGCCGGCCATTCAATAGTTCCTCGCCTCCCTATCCACCTTTGAGGAAATGTATTATTTAAGTAATAACGTACTTTTCTATCTCCATACCCAATTATCATGAGAATTTCTATTCTTTCTCTTTCAGTTAAGTGATTCATAATTATTAGTTAGTTGCTAATACAACGTTAACTGATGACAATTAACTGTCAAGAATTTTATGTTTGACGGATTTGCAAAGGCTGCATGATTTGCGTGTTTTATTTTATTTTAATAATGTTTTAATTTTTTTCTAAAGTTTTGTCAAACGAATCATCAAACCTATTATACCATTTAATTCGGGGAAAAATAACCATTTTAGCGATGTTCCATTTACCCCATGTTCCCATTAAAAAAAAAACAAGTAGGCTTTGTATTTCAAAAACTTATGGAACAAAACAAAAATAAAAAAAATTAATGAGTAGTTTTCATCGAGTCCTACGTCTATTTCAAATTTCAGGATTCTAGCTCAAACCGTTGTAGCATAACGAATCCGGTTCCAAACATAATCGCAACCCCGTACGTTTAGGTTTTGAATTTGCCACACTTTATCCTGCAATATGTCATTAATTACCAACAGTTTTAATTTTTATTTTTTGGTTTAGATTGTGCTAACCAAAATTATTCGAGGTTGATTAAAGTTTTGTAAGTCAAAATAGATAAAACTCTTCTTATAATAACGGGCGTGGTCAAATTAGCGTTTTATCCATTGCGATAAAGGAATTGCTCAAATCCCACAGTTATTCTGCTATACTTATTTGCAGGGAAAAAACATTCGAAGTCTCGTATAACCCTTCTTCGAATCTATTGATTGTTTCGTGAAAGGTAGTGGTGGTGGTGCTGGTTATTTTGATAACGGCTAGAGGTTACTCTAGCCGTTCTTCCATATCTATAGGTTCCCAATGCTACGCGGATCCTGATTAATGGACAGTGTCTAGTAATTTAAGAGTTATAGGCAATGTTTCCCTACTCAATTTATGATACAATTAATGCTCTATAAATATGCTTTTGTTTTTTACTTGTACTTTCTTTTATTTCTGTAGTGCAGCTCGCATCATGTGTCTAAATATTAAGTAAGCCTTTTAGACCACTGACACTCTTAAGCATAATCATTCTTTGGCTCGAGCGCTTCATCGCTTCATTATTTCACTTCAACGTTATTGCAGAACTGCCTAGCTAGAACTATAGATAAAGGTCAATTGCAAAAGAAGCGAATTGAAATACCACTCTCCGCACATACAAATTTCTATTGAGTTTGCCGGCAGAACGATTGAAAGTAAATATTAAACTTTTCTAGCAAAGCGACATACGTTTAAATTTCCCTTTCATAGTTTGATTTTTAACTAAAACTTGCATCGAACAGTTCTTATACACAGAATGAATAGGTTCCCTCGAAAACACTATGATAAGAGAGAGCCATTCTAAATTCGCAGAATGGGATAAAAGGAGACAAAATCAGAACACAAAATAACTTTTTTTTTCAATACATTCACTTGCAACCCTAATATATTTTTCAGATTTTCATTTAGCTTGTGTATGCCTTCATACAAGGAAGTTTTATCTTTGTCTGAAAAATACACCGAAATTGCTTCCTTTGTTTTTTGATCGCTCCTAAATTTCTTCCGGCAAAACTTGTTTTCAATTTTAGAGAAGAGGTAAAAATCGCTTGGAGCCAGGTCTGAACTATAGAGTGGGTGATTCACAACATCAAAACCCACCTTATGCAGGGAGCTTTATCTTGCAAAAGCAGGGCATATTTTGTCAATTTTTCCGCTCTAGGATTAAAGCATAGCAATCTTCAGTTATGGAAAAGTCTTTCTCTTTGTAATCAATTAACAAGGTCCCTTTTGAAAAGACTGTAACCATGGGTTTTCCTCCAGACTATGACACCTTAAACTTGTTGGGTGGTGGTGTGCCTTTTTTATACCACTTCATGGAGTCTTGCTTGAACTCAGATTTATAATGATAAAATCAAATTTCATTCCCAGTATCAATTCGACTCAATATGCCATCCCTGCCTTCACTACGGAAGTCTAAGAACGCACGGCAACATTCCACGCGCTGTTATTTTTGCTGCGGCGTAAGCCTTCTCGGCATCCATTTTGCACTCACCTCAGTCATGCTAAGATGATCACGAATTATTTTAAGAATGGTTGTAGCAGATACTCCAGCTATTCTTGCAAGTTGTGTTTTTATTAGTTGAGCATATTCCATTATTAATTTTTCGACTTTTTTTGAAGTTCTGGAATGGTCACGTCGATAGGCTGCTCCCGATTAAGTACTTTGGTCGACGATAGTTCATTAAATACACTAGACACAAGTAAGTCATTTAACTCCGCTATTCTGGGAACTTAAAAACCCTCCCTCGTATAGTAACAAAAGTTCCTAGCTTTTCTGATTCTTGTGTAACCGTCACAGCATACATTGGAGGAATGAACCTTACATAGATATTCTAAATGAAACAAACGTATTTAGCTATATAATAACACTTACTAATTATTTAGAATTAGAGTGACAAGATGTAAAGGTACACATTAAAAGATTACCCCTATCACCAAACTGGTCCTTCCATTTATGTTAATGGCGATGATATTTCGAACCGAAACTAAATCTAAATGCAATTTACATGTACAACGTGTGTGGTAGAGGCGGGTACGACTGACATAATACCCGTAAAATACAGATTTAACTTCACCCGTGAGCACTAAACGGAAATATCTCCATCTCTAATCAACAACAGCTATGTTCGCCCGGTAAATTCAATGTGACGTAAACGACCTACGTTCTAATACGTACCTTCGAGCCTACTCACACATACATTTACAAATACATACAGAGAGGAACGAGTCTATTGCATTAATTTCCGCCGACGTACTCCGCACTTCCATCTGCTCGTCAATTTGCGAAACGATTACAATCGTAAACCGGCTCAAACTTGGGCTTCTCATAATCGGAACTTTACCGATAAGAATATGAAGACAGGGGACAAGGAAAAGGAGTCAGTTAGGAGACAATAGTCCAACTAAACTAGAAGCATTATACACTCATCCTGTTCCACTTCGAAGGACTTAATCGATTAGGGGGAAGAATATCCCTTGCTGGCTTTTATATAGAGGTGTAGTAATACATTGAATAGCTTCAGATTCTTATTCATACAATACTGAAAGTATTAGCAAAGTATATGATTGTAAACTTTTGCAGTGGTGACTTGTACTATGTTTCTGCCTTTTAGGTTGGAACCTAGCCGATAGACGTTACCTCAATGGAAGCGTCTAGAACTGCATTTATTGCAAAATGAGATTTAAACAGGGAAATGTTACATTAGATTTATGTTAATAATTTTAGAAGAGAGAATTCAATTAAAAGCGACTCCTATAAAACATATGAAATTAATTCTGTCTAACCAGAATAGAGCATAATTCTTCAAAAGAGCATACCAGCGAGCATGAAAGTACATGATATGTCAGAGGGATTTATTCAAAAAGAAAAATTAAGCAATTCGTATAAATAAGCATTGTCTTCTACTGGATTGCCTGTAACGTTTGTAAATTCCTGGTGGACAATAATTCCGTGACAATCGAGGTTGGTGTTATAAGAAGGTGTCGTCTTGAGATTTCTAAGATGTGCAGTGCTGCCGTTTCAGTCAATTGTACTAAATCTAGTACATTTCTCTCCTGGTCAAAGGTAAAGTTAGTACATTTGAAAAACTTGTTGCGGCTTGTGTCGTTCACTTGTGGTAGCCCAATAATGAGTATGCATTACATATACATAACTGTGTTCAAGTTGTTGTTTCAGCGACTGTCAAAAGACGTAAATAGAATGAATGCGTTAGTGATTTATAATCCTTTGCCGTTGTCGTCGTCGAACTCTGCCTGTGTACTTCGTACTAGACAGATGTTAGGCTCTACACCTATCCTTTCAGATAAACTAACAGCGACATACACTTGTTCGTAGAAAAATCAACTTTATTTCCCTATCTATATAGATGCGAAGAAAACGGTGACGTTTACGATCGGCGCTTCGCACATGTCCTGGAAGTCGGAGTAGATGGATGTCCAGGATGGCGCAGGAGTGCTTCCAAGAACCAAGCAACCCCTGTCTGACGAAGACGGCACAGCGAAGAAGACCAAGAAAAAAAAAAGTTTCTCCGTCTCAACTGAGAATTAAAGGAAACTAACATTGCCACCAACATCACCTTCACGGTTGATCATCTCCGAGTAAAGCCCGTGGACATAGGGGCTTGGAAGAAACTGACCAGCTATCTCACGAAGTCAGAGATACAGTACTACACTTACCAGGTGGCAAGCGCCCGCCGAGCGAAGGTCGTTATCAAATACCTACCTCCCAACATGTCGGTTGGAGTCATCTAGAAGCTATCAAGGTCGTGAACCTAAGAAGTAGGGCCAAGCAACCTACCTCCGTATACATGTTAACTGCCCTAATAACACAACTGGAAAGACTGTACGAAAATAGCTCCATCATAGGGCTGGGAGTGACGGTCGTGTCCTACGAGACACGGTCGGGAATTCTCCAGTGCCACAGGTTTCAGCGTCACTCCATCACTTAGCGCAGAACATAGCACAGAGACCTGCAGCGAAGAAATAGCAAGCGCAATGTGCGCGAACTGTGGAGGTAATCACCCGGTCAGTTACTGCGGATACACTTCAGCGGTCACTCAACCACCGCATCTACGTACAACTACCCGGTGCTTCCCAGCCGGTAGCGGACCCCAACTAGCACTGTTACACCGACAGTCTCGTTTGATCAACAGGTAACACCAACATCGTAGCCACAAGAAACGAAACGCCGTAATATAACTGTTTTTAAACCATCACTTCCGAGCGAGAGCAAGGAAGCAATCCTAAACCAGTTCGTGCAAAAGAAGCCGAAGAGAGAAAGAACCACCGCCAGTGTACGTCTCACGTACGCTAGAAGAAAAACTAGAAAACTCACTGTCTCAGGACAACAATAATGATATATTTTTTCTGTTCAAGGTACATACGAAGAATTCAAAGCCTTTCAAGTCATCCTCAAGAGCAGCGATTCCCAACCTCTTTTGTGATGGGACCCACCTTCTTACTGGAAAATTTTTCCCGAACCAGGTTATATATAAAGGGTGAGTCATCTAAGCGGGTAAGGCCGATTATGCCTTTATGAGTAAAGATATTTCGAAGCGGCTTTTTCCTTGTGATATCTGTTCATTAGGAGCACATTTTAAAAATATTTTGTATTATACAGAGTGTTCCATAACTTGGTGGCTAACCATAGTTATAGGTTTTTAAATGGAACAGCCTATATATTATTGCATTATTGTATACCCCACATAATTTTTAGTCAAAAAGTGATAAGATAGTGTAAGCCGAAAATCTAAAGTTTTTGACTTATTCCCATTTTTCCGAAAAATTCAATGTTTGTATAAAATTACATATATTTCTTGAAAACGACGTATTAGATGGACACAATTTTTTGCAGTATTGTTTATTGTGCTGACTGTGTCAAACTGCAGACTAACTTCAACATAATCAAAGAATGGTGTAATCTAAATTTAATTTCTTTAAATGTGGAAAAATGTGCAATTGTTTCTTACACAAGGAGCTCCAATCCTTTACTATATAAATATACATCGAATTCCACGCCTATTGTTAGAAAGTCTGTAATCAAGGATTTAGGAGTTTTCTTCGATGATAAACTAACTTTCACGCAACACATATCGACAATTTATTCTTTAGCCTCTAAATCTCTGGGATTTCTTTTGAGATCATGTCGTTCATTTAGTAACTTAAACAGTGTGAAAGTATTATATTACACCCTAGTGCGTAGCAAGTTGGAATATGCATCCGTAGTCTGGTATCCATATTATTTACATCAGCAGATTTCGATAGAACGCATTCAAAGGAGGTTCTTAAAATATCTGTCATATAAAATAAATGGCATCTACCCTGATCATGACGTTGATTATATAAATTTATTATCATACCATGGTTTTCATTCTCTGTCGTGTCGCCGTGACTGTTCCAGTGCGAAATTTCTCTTAAACTTGCTAACAAATACAATTGATTCCCCTTCACTACTTGCTCAAATAAACTTTAACGTGCCGGCTCGAGATACTCGGCATTTCACTTTCATTGCTACTCCAAGAGCTAGGACCAACATACTAGTTAAGTCTCCTGTTTCTCACATGTCAGCTAATTATAATAAATTATATAGAGATATGTTTTAAATGTTTAATATTTAACTTTTTTTGTAATACCTCTTATTTTATTTGTCCTATAAATGGTTTGTACTGTTGGACAATAAAGATTATTATTATTATTATTAAATAACAGGCCCTAAGAGAACCATGTTTTATTTTTTTTAGAGTTACTAACTGCATGTGCAGGAAACTGGATTAAAATTACATGACCCGTTTTTGTATAAAAGTAAATTTTTTTAAATGGAACACCCTATATATCAGTTTATTTTTGAATTGTTTATTAAATTTCATATCAGAAACATGTAAGACGTTAATACTTTAAAAGTGACTATTACTGAGGTACTGTCATTTTTTGATATGCTTTTGATAGTTTTTGCAAAAAAGTCAATTATTTCAAATGGAACTATATTTCATTTTTGAATTTCTTATTAAATTTCACATGAAAAACATGTAACACGTTAATACTTTAAAAGTGACTATTACAGAGCTATTGTCTCTTTTTGATATAATTTTGTCAGTTTTGTGGTTTTATTTAATATAGTATAGTACTGACAAAATTATATCAAAAAGAGACAATAGCTCTGTAATAGTCACTTTTAAAGTATTAACGTGTTACATGTTTTTGATGTGAAATTTAATAAGAAATTCAAAAATGAAATAATATACAGGATGTTCCGTTTGAAATAATTGACTTTTTGGCAAAAACTAACAAAAGCATATCAAAAAACGACTAACCTTCCTAATAGACCTGACAAACGAAGTCTTCGGCATGGAATACATGACTGTAGTGTAAGTAAGAAATATTTCATATGCAACAACAGCACTCACATCATTCTCCGATACTACGGTATATTCCGGGTAGGATGCCATTTCGTCAGTGTTATAAAACGCGTATATCCATTGCAGCCACAAAAAAAATTTAAAAAACCATTTTTATGCAAAACAAATGTTTCGAAACATATTTTAAAAACAACATACGGCCATATTAAGTACAACACTTGCACTTAATATTCAGCACGGGAGTCCATGAAAACTCTAAGTTGTTCAAGAAACACACGCTATCTAAGCGTGGAACTAATAAATTAAAATAAAACACACACTAGGATGTTTGGAGCTTTACACTATATTACTAAAATAAAAACATTACAGCTGTTTTGCTACATTACGTAATATAGTGTAAACTTTCAAACATCCTAGTGTGTGTTTTATTTTAATTTGAACATGGACTTACATCAAGTAAAGGTCGAAACAATTCAAGAATTGGAACTAATAAACACGGCTTCTTAGAGAGCCCCGATACATGTTAGGACTCTTTATAAAGAAAATGCCCCGTAAGACACTAGGGTCAAAATTAATAATTATTTTGTGATGTTAATCGGAAAAAATCATATCTATTAATACTAGTAATTTTGACATATCTTTAAATATTTATTTGTGATTGTCCTGTATGCAAGCAGCAGATGATATTAAATTAAATGACTGACCTAACCTTAAAGAGACACGTGTTGATTATTTTATTTCGACTTATTAAGCATTTAAGAGTTGGGCTGCACATTAAATGTTAGTAGCAGTTCGGCTGCCACAATTCAAAACACAGTATCCAACAATTTTGTTAAAAATGTATTCTTTAGTCCATGTAGATACTGTGTTTATTGCTCGTCTTTTTCGCTAGCTAGAATAGCTGCATTTATTATAGTTACGAAGATAATTTTTGTCGAAACACAGTATCTACACTATTTTTGGTTGCCTACATCAAAACACAGCAAGAGGCATTTTCCAGTATTATAATATGAGCAAAACACAATATGTGATACTTACTGTATATTGGAACTAACATCCACGCTGAATTTTTGACAAAAATTTACCCGTAGCACAATATGTGGTAGTTGCTGTGTATTGGAAAAAATAATTCAGTTAGCTGTATACCGAATATTTACTCTTAGTAAGTGGTAGTTACTGTGTATTGACAAGTTAATTTGGTAAATTATTTTAGCTACATGCTCCAGTATTCACTCATACACTGTGTTTTTGATATGGAAATCTAACCTAAAAATAATTGTGTTTTAAGTTATATCAAAAATTAACACATGAGCAGAAATCTGATCGTAATAAAAGACAACATCCTAGAGCCCCCATGTTTCGGAAAATGTAGAAATAGCTGCCAAGAATTTACAGAAGAAGAACACCAGGTCATTTGGATGAATTAGTGGAACTCAGATTACACAAGTCGCAGAAGTGGCTTGCCAAGAATATCCATTTAACTAACATTAAAAGAAGAACTGTTGTGCTCGAAGACCCTAACAAAGCAAGAAAGAAACATGGACGCTCGTATATCCTTCCCAAATAAGGAAAAAGTCTAAGAGTATACACAAACGACTCCGTTATTATAGAATTGTGCCTCGCGATGACGACGAATTCTCTGTGTAGAAATGTTAAAGAAAACCGAGGTGGTCGCAGCAAAAAGTGTGATTGAGAACTTATTGTTCCGGTTTGCCGGAAGTGCTCTTTATTTAATTAATTTTAGTTTTGTTTCTTTATTTTGGATGTGCTTGTATATTCACATTTATTTACGTGGTGTTATTGTAACTCTAAAATATTTACCATTTCAGGTTTATTGTATTCAATAATGTGATTTAGAACATATAAATACTTTACTATATTTAAATTACTTCATCTAGAACACAGTTCTTCGAAGATAATTATCCCTCGCATTAGAAATTTTGTAAAATTATATTAACAACCTTCGGAAAATCCGAACTGTTTATCAAGTAAATGTCTACTTCAAGCAATGTAACAATTATTCTTTCAATAAGGATATTGTTCGTTAATACCTGCATCGGTATTAACACGGTTAATACCTAGAATCACAAGGAGCAGTAACCCTTCGGCACAGCAATACAATACCTTCATTTCACTACAATTTATTACTGTTATGTATTAGATCTTATAATCCTTTGTAATAGTATTGCAATAATCCATTCTCCTCAATTTGTGTCTTAGAATTTTGAACGCATTATTAACCACCTGAATACATTGTTGCAATATCAAATATAGTGCCGTTAATTACACTCACCCCTCCTAAACAGGAGGGAGAACATGTAACAATTTAGGAAAGGAAAAAAGCACAAAACAGTCTCCAAAGAACAGTCGCAACAGAGAGTCGTCAACAAACAGTTGCTAACAAATAGTTGCTAACAACAGTATCCATCCAAGAGTCTCCAAGAAGACATCACATCAACAGAACAACCACTTGTATTTCTGTGTTTGCTAGTTTTTAATATGTGTTAGTTAATAAATAGTGTTTAATAAATAACGCTTATTTATTCTTGCATTAAGTAGAAATCCAGCGTAAATTCAACACTTATAAAACGTCATATAGAGAGTTACAATCCATGTGTAAGTCATTATCGACGAAACAATGCACTTACTAACATTAGATACCTACCTAGAGAACGTACACTTAGAATGATGTATGAATGAGTATTTCAACGAAAAACATCCAAATGTTTGTAAACTTGAGATTTACAGACAAACTCTTAAATCTGAGCAAATTTTTTTTGTATGCCTAAATCGGATAAATGTGTTATTGCGAAATGCTTGAAAGGGGACAAGAAGATGCCAGAAACTCAGAAAATAATGATTATCTGGTAAAATTATCTGAGGAATTAAGACTGCATAAAGGAAAAGCTTCCAAAGCAAATGCGAAATATTTAGAAGATTCGCTTAGTGATTTTAAAGAAACCTTGCGAGTGTACTCAATGAACCTTCAAAAAGTTATACTAATCCCGAATATGCCCTCAACTAAAGATTCCTACTTTGTAAGTCGCCTCGTTGCCTTTAACGAAATCTTGCAGCAGCACAAAAAAAAGGCCCAGAAAAACCAGTTACTGTGTAGTGTGGCATGAAGCTATAGGAGGTAGACATGGTTACAATGTTGTTAAGGCAATTCTTAAATTTTTTGTGCAAGAAAGAGATGTACAAGACTTCATTCTTTGGGCCGACAATTGCTCGGCACAAAACAAAAACTGGATTTTATTCACAGCTCTGGCAGCTATTGTGAATAAAGCAACTGGACCTAAAAATATCACAATTCGGTACTTAACAAAGGACCACACACACATGACGGCCAATGGGGTTCATGGCAACATTGAAAAAAGAATTTATCGGTTAAAAGACATTTATGACAATAACGATCTAAAAAATGCAATAAGGACATCGAGAAAAAAATTTGAAGTAGTTGAATTGAAAGAATTTTGCAATTGTGACAAAAAGAAAGGCAACCACGGAAAAACAACGATTCACTTAAAGATTTGGTGCTGAACTCCCTTGTAAAAGTTAATTTTCAAAGAGATTTTAGACAAATAATTTATAAAATTGATTTTGATGATGAATACTAAAAAAACTGATTTTCGCCAAAAACGAAAAAGAGGTAAATTTGTGGATATCAGAGAAATTAAAAAAGAAAGAAAAGGAAAAGATAATACAAGTTCTCGTTCCCTTGATGCCAGCCAATAGAAGAGTATTTTGGGAAGACCTGCCAGTGAACGCCGAGTCAAGGGATTTAATTCAAAATATTGATAAAGAGGAGGACTTTTAAGCATTGTTTGGTTTAATAGTTATTTACGTATCAAGTCCGGAAAGTTAGCTTTTACTGGATGAGTAAGCAAATACAGAACGAGTCCTTGGTAGCTTACGAGGCAATTAAAAGCACTTTCCGGACGTGATGCGTACAACATTTTGTTTTGCAATCGTACTGTAATGAACACTTTAAATTTGAACCTGAAAAGTACCATTTTACCGGATCGGTAAAAAAACATTCAACGGACCAGTCCGATAAAATGGTACTTTCCAGATAACAAAAATATTAAAGTAAAGTGTCCATTACAGTACGACCGCAAAAAATATTAATACAGGTTTAAAATGTATTACTAAAATAAAAATAACATTTGCAGATACCACGCTTATTACTATCTACACACATCATCTAAATTTTTTTCCAAAAAACACACCAATTTTAAAATTATTTTTTACACATAATTATTCTAAACCGCTAAAATTGCATTTAAAACTATTTAATAATTTTAGACTCATACACTGAAATTTTTTATTAATTTACTCATAACTTTAAAAATAATTGTTACTGTGTTTTGAAATGTGACAGCCGAGTTGTAATTTAAGATGTAGATGAGATTTGAACTGGGGTAATGAACGAAGAAGCAGTAAATTGAGACAGATTTAAATTTAGGCGGCGCGGATGTGTTTATTCAGAGGACAATATTAAAACGTATAAGCGGGATAGTGAATCTCAAGCAGTAAGCTGGTACATTTAATATTCAATTTTGTGTCGAAGTAGGACCCAATGTTGTGGTAAATTACTGGACATTGTACAACTGTGTAAATCATTGGACTGCGTACGTATTGTAAGCTGTTATCCAAAAAGAATCAACGCGATTAGCTGTGTGCTGACAAGAACTGACCCACTCAACGTCGCTGTATTCCCATGTGCTGCTGTGACTCTGTGAACAATTATCAAGGGGTTCAACATGAACTGACCTGCTTCAATGTCGATGTATCTACCTGTGCTTCTTGTACATTCATACGATTATAAAGAGGATAAATAAACAAGTATTTTCATCCACCTGATGAAGCCACAGTGTGGCGAGACATACGTAGTGTGTGAACATTATAATTTTTTGAAACTAAGCAATTATGTTTTATTATATTAAATAAACAATCATTTGAGTGGTTAAGTGATATTATACAGAGTGGTTGGATTTTCATTGTACACTCAATATTTTCATTGAGAGTATCATATTTAAAAAAAATCAAAACGTGTCTGATACTATTTTTTGCCCTCTTTCTAATCCTGTGAAATAGGATAATGTCGTTTGAAAAACAAAAGATAATCTAATTTTTCTTTTTTAAATTGAACAGCCTGTATATTATTGCATATTTTGATAGCTTATTCAATTCTGAATATAATATCATTTATTTTTTTTTCGTTGGGCAATGAATAACGCCATAATAACAAAAAATAAAAAAGAAAAAGTATGCTTTGAAAATATGACCGGGTAAAAAACAAAATATTATTTAAATGTCAGTTCGCATACCAGTTGATGAGGTGACACAGTTTAGTGATTAGTGAATCATTAGTGATAGTTTCTCTAGATTATTTATTAAAAATGGAATTTACTAATGCAGAGAAAGCAGATATGTTACGATGCTTTTATTTATCAAATGATAACTGCCGTCAAGCTGCAAGTATGTATGTTAATCAATACCCTGATCGAAGGCAACCGCATTGGAATACATTTCTAAATTTACACACTTCATTAGTGAGGTACGGAAGTTTTAAAAAAATAAGAAATGTAAGAAATAGAAATATAAATCAAAACGATGCAGAAGGAGATGATGAAGTAAATATTTTGGCGTATTTTAGAGCATACCCCACTTCTTCAACTAGAATTGCTGTACAAGAGCTTGGCATCAACAGGTATAAAATCATGAAAGTCCTTAAAAAACACAAAATGAAACCCTATAAAATTCGTTTAGTGCAAAATTTACAACCGCTTGATCTGCAAAAACGGATGAATTTTTGTAATTGGGTATTAAATGCTGGAAGGCAGTACTTGTCACACATTTTATGGACGGACGAGGCAAATTTCCATAGGAATGGTGTGTTTAATAAACACAATTGTCATTTTTGGGATGACGTGAATCCTCGTAGGATTCAGCAAACTCTATGCCAAATACGTTTTTCTACAAATGTCTGGATAGGTGTGATAGAGGATCAGTTATTAGGACCCTGTTTTTATAACGGCACACTTACTCAAAATCGATATTTAAACTTTCTAGAAACTGAATTTCAAGAATATTTAGACAATCTGCCTTTAGCTATCCGGACACAAATGTGGTTCCAACATGACGGCGCACCACCGCATAACGCACAATCAGTGACGAATTTTCTACAATTAGAATTTGAAAATAGGTGGATTGGGAATAAAGGGCCACATTTATGGCCTCCGAGATCACCTGATCTCTCAATATTAGATTTTTTTGTCTGGGGATTTATACAAAATAAGGTATATTGCACTCTGTCAAATACCCTAGAAGAACTGAAGAATAAAATACAATTGGCAGCACAGGAAATTACCCCGGATATGTTAAGAAAATCCAAAAATAATTTATTGCACCGAGTTCAGATATGTATCAACCAAAATGGTGGCCATTTTGAACAATTTCTTCAATAGGATATTTGCTTTTTTGTGTTATTTATTTTCCATTGTTTTGTTTTAACCAATACATAATGTGTTTTTTTATTTTTTGTTATTATGGCGTTATTCATTGCTCAACGAAAAAAAAGTAAATGATATTATATTCAGAATTGAATAAGCTATCAAAATATCCAATAATATACAGGGTGTTCAATTTAAAAAAAAATAAATTAGATTATCTTTTGTTTTTCAAACGACATTATCCTATTTCACAGGATTAGAAAGAGGGCAAAAAATAGTATCAGACACATTTTGTTTTTTTTTAAATATTATACTCTCAATGAAAATATTGAGTGTACAATGAAAATCCAACCACTCTGTATAGACTATGTTAAATGAAAGGGCACTTAACGAATATTATAAATATAACTTTTTGTAACTTTGTTGTTATCTGAAGCTTTGTAGTAATTTAAGGTCTTTGTTGCTAACAATTTTTATTCTAATTCTTTATGTGATCGTAAACATCAATCTTGTGTACACGAAGAGCTGTTACGTAGTACAGTACATTGCAATTAGATCTATAAATCGTGCAGATCTTTATCCAGTGTTGTTATTGTATTTTGCAGTATGTTTGGAGAAAGATGAGCATCGCATTAACTGTGTCAGATAAATAATTTTACTTGGTCTGCTGATATTGTCATACTGCACATTGACTTGGTCTTGCCAATGTAAATTTTTAATTGCCTGTTTATTTTATTTATATTTGTTGCATTTTTATAACTTATTTATCATTCATTATACTCAATTATTGAAATTCATGAGTTTGATTGATGTAGTTATAAATTCTTGTCCATGTTTTCATGCTTCCACGCTAAAACACGTGGCGCATTTACGGTCTTGTGTCTTGTGTCTTTCGTTTTCCCGGAGCGCCTAGGCCTAGCCTTTTATTTCCTCCGTCGTGAGCGATATTCACCCGGGTTTCGGGCTACTCGGTTCACCTTCGGTCCGGGTGAATTTTGTTGACGTAGTTGGTTGCGACTTCGCTACTGGAGCGATGACTGTTGTTTCTGTCGATGTTTCCGATGTTAAAATGGTTTCATGTTGAGAACAGCTAGAATTTCTGGGATGTGGCTCACTACTGTAGCGAGGATTTCTTGGATGTTTTTGCACTCAACTATAGCAAGCAGGATTTTTTGTGTTAGTTGCCAGATTTGCGTCCAATTGTCGTTGAGCGTCTCGGCTGTTCATCGTGTTGATGTGTCATTGTTTGTTTCCTCCCTTTGTGTTGATGTTGCAGGTTGGTGGTTTATACAGGGTGTAAAAGATATATGCAGCAATACTTACATATGTAGTAGATAGGTAAGACAGCAATTCAAATCTAAAAAAAAAAATTAACCTATCGAAACTTTCACTTTTGCGTAAATTTAAGAACACAAACTTTTCAAATACGGTCCTGTATTCACAGTAAATCAAAATAAATAGAAGTTATATGTTGTCTATTCAAGAACAGAAATTTTTGTGTTTACGTTAAAAAAATCCCCGGCACAATGAATTGTAATACAAGCTAGCCCATTATTTACACAAGTGTGTTTGTCGTGTATCTTTTTCTAAACATCCCTTTATTGCCTATCAGCTGCTCGCAAGGCATTGACCTTTATAATAATATCACGCGATAAATAAATGGTACATAATTTACATTACAAATTCTTTAAAAATTCTATTTTTCGTTAACAGATTTTGGTGAAACAGGTGTAATGATTAAAGTAGATGCTCAAAGTGACCGCCATTTGCGTCAATACAAGCTTCTAGCCGTTCGGTAAACTTTCGAAGTACACGATTGAACACGGCACGGTTTTCACGGATATGGGCCGCAGCTTGAAAAATACGTTGCTGAAGGTCTTCTTCGTTTACAACTTCAATGCCGTTATAAACAAGTGCTTTCATAGAGCCCCATACAAAAAAAATCTAGTGGATTTAAATCGGGACTACGCGGAGGCCAAGGAATTCGTCCACCGCGTCCTATCCACCGCGGATATGCGTTATTTAAAAAGTTGCGTACTCCACGAGAATAATGGGCAGGTGCACCATCGTGCATAAACCACATACGGCGTCGTGTATCGAGAGGTACATCGTCTAGATACCCGGGTAGCGAATTCTCCAGGAAATCCAAGTAGCTCTGTCCATTAAGTCGTGCAGGTAGTACGTGCGGCCCTAGCAATTGATCACCGACAATTCCAGCCCACACATTTATTGAAAAACTGTATATTCTCTTGTGGTGTTCGTCCCTCGGCAATTGGACGTAGATTAGCGGTAGTTCACGGCATTCCGGCCCTTTCGTCATGCATTTGCACGATAAAATGGTGTAGCCAAGGTTTTGTAGTTCCTGGGATATCTCCGTTTCCGGGATGCCCTCGCAAACCGGTCGTATTACTACTTTGAGGGGTTTGTGCTCCCTCAAAGCATACGAGTGGTATTCGTAGTTATTGCCGTCTATAATTCTTATTAGTGAACGGTGGTCATCTCCAGTTTGCGGCTGTAGTCGAACTCCTAGGTTCTGTACGACTGCAGAGTTTAGTTGAATGCCCGCTCGGGCGATTGCTGTACGTAGGGCGGTCCATTTAGACTTGTCCCAGAGTATGATCGGCGGAGAGTGTCCGCTTGTTGTTCTGGGTCCGGGAGGCGCGCCTTATGAGCCCTTTGACGTCCCTGGTTGTGGTTCAGTTTGCCCATTAGGCGATTTCGGTGATTCAGTAGCTTGCGTTTTCATTTCGCGGTTTTTAGTGCCTCTCTTTCGTTTGATGGTTTGGAATCTGTCGTCGGGGTCTTCCGTGGGCGTGTCTGACCGACAGCTCAGAAATGTTATCCTGAGCTGAGCTTGCGGAGTCGGTGTCTTGTCCGTCGTCGAGTGCATTTTTAATGCGGGTCAGGTTTTCCTCCGTGGATAGCGGCGGTGATATGGTATAATTTAGTAATTCAAGAAAATGCACGAAGAATATCGAGTCGGCTGGTATATTCAGTAGTTCTACCAACATATTCTTGCAGTCCTTCTTGTGCTTGAACTGCTTCAAGAAATTCCGAACTCTCTGGTCGTAAAACTCTTGACTTGGTGTTTCTGACCCTTTCGGGTCCAGTCGATTCCGTTTAGACGGTTCGGCCATGGCCATACCGTTTCGGCTGTCGCTTGGTGATCGCTGTGGATAGTTAGTGTAGTCTTAGAGGAGCTAATGCGTTCTCTTTAAACTCAGGAACGAAAATGGCTCATTACGGACACATACTCTTCGCATCGACTAGCAGCTACGGAGGCATTGTTCTTGTTTTCCGCTTTAATCATTAAGCGAGGTCAATTACATTTTAAAGTATCGTCACCTGATTGGACCAAAACATGTAGGTAGCCAATAATCAAGGTTTCTGGCATGCCATCTGTGGATTTGGCTTGCTTTCTATACCAAATTAGCAAACCATTGTTTACTGTGCTTTTTCGTTATGAACGAGTATTATCGTCAATAAAATTAAACACTTCTTTCACTACTGCGGTATACGGAACAACAATAGGTCGCAGAAGATAATCGAGATTTCACTGGGTAATAAGAGCTTTGCCATCCATGAAGTCTGATTTATCGTGCAGTAATTGGACCATTTCATACCATTACGCACTCATTACAATATTGAGATATTTTCCTGACAAATTATAGTTTATGACTTACTTATTAGATATATGCCAAATTAGAATACCTTTACTTATGGCTGAAATGTAGATTTGACTATTCATAATTGATATGCTTATATGATCACATTCTATGGTCTCGTGTATGTCATTTTGTAATAAGAGAAGGAACCAATGGTATTTAGGCAAGACGTATATAAACGTTTTGTACCAGGAAATTCACTACGAATCGGACTTGTATTCTGATTTCCATTTCTATGTGCAAATTGCGACAGGTGCAGATCATCTCTTAGTGTTTATTAATCTTGCCCTAGCTTTCTTGGAGCACATTTAGTTTTTAAAAAGTGATTCCAATGTCTAGAAATTACGTTTTGTTTCATTTCGCCACAGTGTTGTGCTCTTCCACTTTCTAATTCATCTATTGCCATCTAACCCTATATCACAGAGAGATAATCGTGTATTTCCATGTTACATGACCTCAATATCGCAAATCTTTACAATCAATCTCATAGGTCAACTCCTGGATACTGACCGACGAGAGCGTAGAATATATATATATATATATATATATATATAATAAATAATTCTAAATTTTTCTTGACCTTATTCACATATTCATGTGCATATATATATATAATTAAATTTCTTGGACGATTTAGAGGTCAATACTAATTTCAAATTAATTTAAAATTAGTTTAATTGTTAATTAGGTAATTTTTAATATCTTTAAAAATTACCCAGCGGTCCAGGAATCGAACCCGAAATCTCCTGATTACTAGTCAGGTGTGTTATCCACTACACTACCACGGGCTTCGGTCTCGACTCCTTTTTAAATTGTACTGATATACATATACATATACATATAGCAAGTAACAGATGGAAAGTATTGCTGGTATACCAGCGTATATAAGCACCGAAACGTCCATGTGCTGTATATGATAAATAATTCTAAATTTTTCTTGACCTTATTCACATATTCATGTGCATATATATATATAATTAAATTTCTTGGACGATTTTGAGGTCAATACTAATTTCAAATTAATTTAAAATTAGTTTAATTGTTAATTAGGTAATTTTTAATATCTTTAAAAATTACCCAGCGGTGCTTATATACGCTGGTATACCAGCAATACTTTCCATCTGTTACTTGCTATATGTATATGTATATGTATATCAGTACAATTTAAAAAGGAGTCGAGACCGAAGCCCGTGGTAGTGTAGTGGATAACACACCTGACTAGTAATCAGGAGATTTCGGGTTCGATTCCTGGACCGCTGGGTAATTTTTAAAGATATTAAAAATTACCTAATTAACAATTAAACTAATTTTAAATTAATTTGAAATTAGTATTGACCTCTAAATCGTCCAAGAAATTTAATTATATATATATATGCACATGAATATGTGAATAAGGTCAAGAAAAATTTAGAATTATTTATCATATACAGCACATGGACGTTTCGGTGCTTATATACGCTGGTATACCAGCAATACTTTCCATCTGTTACTTGCTATATGTATATGTATATGTATATCAGTACAATTTAAAAAGGAGTCGAGACCGAAGCCCGTGGTAGTATAGTGGATAACACACCTGACTAGTAATCAGGAGATTTCGGGTTCGATTCCTGGACCGCTGGGTAATTTTTAAAGATATTAAAAATTACCTAATTAACAATTAAACTAATTTTAAATTAATTTGAAATTAGTATTGACCTCAAAATCGTCCAAGAAATTTAATTATATATATATATGCACATGAATATGTGAATAAGGTCAAGAAAAATTTAGAATTATTTATCATATACAGCACATGGACGTTTCGGTGCTTATATACGCTGGTATACCAGCAATACTTTCCATCTGTTACTTGCTATATGTATATGTATATGTATATCAGTACAATTTAAAAAGGAGTCGAGACCGAAGCCCGTGGTAGTGTAGTGGATAACACACCTGACTAGTAATCAGGAGATTTCGGGTTCGATTCCTGGACCGCTGGGTAATTTTTAAAGATATTAAAAATTACCTAATTAACAATTAAACTAATTTTATATATATATTATATATACTAAAAGCGCACGGCCGTTTCGTGTTAATTTCTCGAGAAAAGACGGCTTAACCGAATCACCATGGTTACGGATCGGACGGCTCAAAATCGACTTGAAATTGGTGAATTTAGGCGCAGTACTCGTCCCTGGATACGCGGAATTAAAGGCCGTCTCGGCGCGTGTACGTACCGGTGACATTAAACTAACCATCGACGGAGAGATTTTCCTTTTTTTCGGTGCGCGTGCAGAGATATCCGCCGTCCGAGAGAGGAGCATGCAAAACTCATCGTTCGGGCGTGGCGCACAAATTCCGACAAACGGCGCTGGCGGATGGAAAATTCACGTGAAACACGTTGAAAATCGCTAGAAACGTCAAACTGACAGACAAACTGAGTGGTATCCGCATATTCACATTTATGCGTGAAATACGAAATTTTGAAGGCCGCGAGGGTCCAACAGGACCCGGGGACTTAACGAACCGACTTCTGGCGACCTTCTACATGCTTATTTCGAGTCGACGGTCGCACGCAACCAAGGGCACGAACAGTTTGAAGTTCGTTTTGCGGGTGGATTTTTTCAGAAAAATGGCCGATTCAACATGCACTTACATCAATGTATTCCGGACGGGCGAAAAATAATAACAGATTCTCATGTGCAATGCCGATCAATGTATTACGGTCCGGTGAATGTTCGGCATGTTCACACAATACATAGCGGTCCCGCTTGATTTAATATTTTCATCTATATACAGGGGTCGATTAATATTTTAATAAAATGATTTGAATTAAAATACGTAAATTTCAGAACGCGTATTTCCTCAAAGGGCAAAAGGAGGAGGATTACTTTCGACATTTATGTGCCCCTACGAAATAATTTTACTTAAACGATTACGCAAACGTGCACGGTGGGCGGAGCTGGCTGAAATCAATTTCTCTCTCTTCCGATTAAAAGCAAAACTAGGCACTCGGGAGTTTCTACGGTCACCCGTCACTAATTCTAAGTTGACTTACGAATGTGAAATTTTATATACGCGGGTGCCTTATGTCGCCGATCACTAATCAAAAGTCAAAATGTCAAAAAAACAAACAAAATGGCCGAAGAGTTTTTGAAAATTGACGTATGAATGCGAAATTTTAGATACGGCGGTGTGCGCGGACGCCGATCACCAATCCATAGTCAAAATGTCAAAAAAAAACAAAATGGAGGAAGATTTTTTGAAAATTGACGTATGAATGTGAAATTTTAGATACGGGGGTGTCTCAGGTCGCTGATGACGAATCCAAAGTCAAAATGTCAAAAAAAAACAAAATGGCGTAAGTTTTTTTGAAAATTGACGTATGAATGTGAAATTTTAGATACGGGTGTGTCTGCGGACGCCGATCACAAATCCAAAGTCAAAATGTCAAAAAAAACATAATGGCGGAAGTTTTTTTGAAAATTGACGTATGAATGTGAAATTTTAGATGCGGGGTTGTCTCAGGTCGCCGATCACGAATCCAAAGTCAAAATGTCAAAAACAAACAAAATGGCGGAAGTTTTTTTGAAAATTGACGTATGAATGTGAAATTTTAGATACGGGGGTGTCTCAGGTCGCCGATGACGAATCCAAAGTCAAAATGTCAAAAAAAACAAAATGGCGGAAGTTTTTTTGAAAATTGACGTATGAATGTGAAATTTTAGATGCGGGGGTGTTTTAGGTCGCCGATCACGAATCCAAAGTCAAAATGTTAAAAAAACAACATGGCAAATCTAATATGGTGGAAAGGTTCGTCGAAAAGTGCTTGGATCTGAGCACATTCTTCCTTGGTAACTTTAACATGTTTTATGTTTAACATTAAATTATCCTTCTCGCTCTTCGGTGTTCAGTGTAACGGTTTGTGTAAAGAAGTAAAGAAAAGTTCTAAATAACATATACGATTGGCATCACTAAATTTATGTGTATACAGGAGTGGTTCAAAAGTTTATAAAATCGGATTTTCTGAAAAGCGTCATGACAGTGATCGCGTTCTACGGGAAACGGTAATTGCAGACAAATTTGTGTTGCTTGGATGACAAACTTCAAAAGGTTATTATGATTAATGTCAAAAGGTGTATTTATAAGTCTCGAAATGGCATGTGTAGGTAGGATACTTGACAGGTAAAATTTTGCAATATCTCAAATTTAATGTCCTCAACATTATTGGCGCATGTTTCTTTAAAGTTGACATAATATTTGAATGTAACCTTCCACATTAAAACGCCCTAACAACTACAACGGCAAATTTAGACGTATTTTTAATTATTTATATTATTGCACTGTATTAGTTGATTAAGTTCAATTAAGGGCCGGTTTTTCCAATTCCGATTAAAATGCCGATTAGCGTACTCATTAAATAAAATACGGGATAGTACGTTTTTGCAAAAACCGGTTGGCGCTAATCATTGATTAAGAACGTTATTACATGAAGATATTTTAAACGGTGTTTTACCAAACCTGATAAAATATTAAACAGTAATTGGGATTACTTACACGTGCGCATAACCTAGGAGATTTGGATTTTTATTAGTATTGACTGCGATTATGTTTTCTTGTGCATTTGTAATTAATAATGATTTTTGTTAGTGATTTACTAATTGTATTGCTTCTTCTATACATGAAATTAACAGTATACTTGAAAATAAAAACATAATATTGAATATGTGTAACTTTTAGCTTACTACGGAAATATTTGTGTTTTGGAAGCTTTTTAATTCTGTTACATTTGCTCAGTTGCTAAAAATTCTAAGTATTTGTGAAAATTTATGATTGCGCTTGTTCTTTTCTTCTTTGTAATTGCTTTTAACAGCACCTTATTAAAACTTAATTTTAGATGAATATATTTTAGACTCACTCTGATATGTCATTAACATATTAAAACTACATTTAAAAGTTTCATGTGAAATTGAAAACATTGAAGAAATTGTACAGAAGCTGGCAGGTGCTTATGCAGACACTGTATAAAATACTCTCGATTTAATTGGGTTCGGATGAATAGTGTGTTCGTTAACGTGTAGTTAAATTTTAAAGTAATAATTATAATTGGCACTACAAAGATCGCATCGATTCCTCCAGAACATAACATTTTGTAAGTCAAAATTATGGAAACACGGTTTTCTCAATCAACCCTCTTTGATTTAGGAAATTTAGACAAAGAACCTGTTAAAACGTATAGTTTTTAGTAAACAGTTGGGATATGATTTGTCAATCAAAGTGTCTGGCCTTATTCATCCTACAGAAATTTGGTGCAAGTTAAATTGTCTGAAATATGGCAGTTGAAATTGCAATATCTTATACTGTTAGAATATAATTGATAATACAGTTTATGACCGCAGATGCAAGTCTTTTCTTTTTCAACAAACTGTTCTTATAGTTCAGTCGCTCTCTCAACCGACATGCGCTACTAAATTAAAATGACGTCAAATTTTAGATGTTGCAAAATTTTACCTGTCATGTAATATAACCTACAAAATACATTTCAGGACTGTCATAAATAATAATATTTGTACACCTTTTGACATTTGTTATAATTATTTGTTGACGTTTGTTATAATTGTCATCTAAACATTTTAAAACAGTACAGCCAAATGTTATGTAAAATATAGGTGTAGGAAAGTAATATTTAATACCTTTATTTATAATATTTAATTTGTAACTGGCTTTCATGTAATAGTATTTTACTATGGGAAGGTATACATCCAGAAATATTAAATAAAAAGTGTAATTTTATTGTATTGAAATTGTTCCGGCCAATCGAAATTTGTAGTGGTATTGAATCGTCGTCTTTAGTTCGTACTTTTGCCGAGTCCGTTGCCAAGACGATTCGAATGTATTTTTATGACTTTTTTTCTTTCTTAACAGGCAACAAAATGTCACTTTATAAGCCGAGAAAAAAGTACTCATTTTTTTCCACATGAAAAAAATTAGTACTTCTTTCCGGATATGTAAGAACACGGACATCTAATTTTAATATACCACGCGATCATTTAAATTCTAAATTATAGCAGGCGGGATTTTTTTTATTAGGTTGTCCAGAATGTCTATTATTGATTAATTGAAATTTGCGGTTATGTTATACTTTGTGACATTTGTGAATCTTATGTGTAATCGATTTAAATTTAATGGAAATGAAAGCATTACAAGATAAATTTGTTTTATTGTGAATTACAAAAGGTGTTCAAAGTGTTCTCCCCCTGTTGCAATGCAACTGTTAACCCTCCGTTTCATATTTTCAAAAGCATTTGCCAACATCTGAACGGTTACCTATAGCGTTACATGCATTAGAAATTGCCTCTTGTAGTTCTTCAAGATTTTGTGGGTTATTTTTGTAAACTGTGTTTTTCAGATACGGATAAATGAAATAATCAAGAATCTTTAAGTCCGGACTGTGAGGCGGAAATTCAATTACTCGGTTATCATAAAATTCGCGAATTCGAGCCATACTTTCCCATGTTTTGTGAGCTGTTAGAAATACCCATGTAAAAGTTCGTCATCATGAAGATTTTGTAAAAACGGTTCAAGTAAATTATTTTGATATCTCTCAGCATTTATCGTTCCTTCAAAAAACACAGGTCCAAATATACGTCTTCTAGAAACCGCTAGCCAAACACCAATTTTCTGCGGATGGAGAGGCGATTGAATAAACTCATGAACATTCTCCGAAGACCAAATACGCATATTTTGTTTGTTTATATAGCCGGATAGGTGAAACCACGCTTCGTCAGAAAAAATGTTAAATCCAAAGTGTTGCTGTTATTTAAATTATTCAAAAACCACAGTATTCTATTCGTACAGGAAAATCTCTTGAACGACGTTAATCTTATAGGAATAAAGATTTAAATTTTCTTTTAAAATTTTTTGACAAGTTCCATATGAAAGGTTTATTTCTTGGGCTAATCTGCGAAGAGATTTTTTGGGAGACTGTTCCATTCTTTCTGCAACATCTGCCACAATCTCAGGAGTCCTTTTTTCGGGCGCGCCACTACCAGCTTTCCTACCTACAGTTCCAACATTACGAAATTTCGCCACACATGTGTAAATTTCTTGGACTAATTTTTGATAATCCGCAGGAAAATTAGGGAAGGCATTTTGAAAATCATTGATGCAGTGCGGTACTGAATATGTCCATTCACCATTCTCTTGTCGTTTGGCGTTTTTAAAATAACTTTCAGTAAGAAAAATCTTATGTTCTAAATCAGGGGTCTCCAAACTACGGCCCGAGGGCCACATCCGGCCCGCGGACAGATTTTGTCCGGCCCGCGGAGAGCTAGCATACTTGAAAACTCCTTTTAGAGAACATATTTTTTATAGCAAATTAAATTTAGTTTACTGAAGTATTCTAATTTTATGTTGAATAATTATTAATATGACATCTACATTGATATGGTCATGGGCTAACTACTCATAACATTGTTGTAGGCTTATTGTTATTGTTTTTGTGATAAGTTGGATAAAGAAACACAGAATTGTAATGAGTAAAGACATGTATAATATGCAGAAAATTTTACTTCAGTATATAATAACTAACAAATTATTGAAATGAATCCAACTAACATTTTATACATTTTAAATAAAAACATAACTTATAACAAGCATAATGACATATGAAATACTAATGAGATTTGTGTAATTGAGATTTTCCACTGACAATAGTTTGTAGTTGTAGACTAATTTTACTTGTACCAATTATTAAAAGAGATTTAAGATGCTCATCAGTTAATTTAGATCTGTAAACATTTTTTGTGTACTTCATTTTGGAGAAGGTCTTCTCACACAAATAAGTAGCACCAAAAACAGAAAACAGCCCACGAGCAAATTTATGCAAATTATCAAATTGTGTCAGTGGAAGACTCTTATAAAATTCCAACAAAGATGAGTTTTGATATTTGTTCTTAATTATATCACTGCACTGTAGATCAATTATTTCCATTTGAAGTTCCGGGGCTAGGGTTTCA
Source organism: Amphimallon solstitiale (assembly GCA_963170755.1). Classification (NCBI taxonomy): domain Eukaryota; kingdom Metazoa; phylum Arthropoda; class Insecta; order Coleoptera; family Scarabaeidae; genus Amphimallon; species Amphimallon solstitiale. Next base: position 41,423,590 of record OY720678.1, on the reverse strand, counting down.
ATGTCAGTATCAAAAGGATTCTGAAAAATCTTAATTTGATTCGCAATGGCATCAAAGTCCGAGAAACGAGTATCAAAATTTATTTTCAAAGCACTCAAAGTTTCGATTGCAAAATCGATAGGAAACTCAGTCTCAGTAGTGTGGCTGAATATTTCACATGTTTTAAAATGTGAAAAACATTTACTTCGTAGTTGTGATTGAAACAGTATCAATTTCTTCCGGAATGATTTGATATTAGTGTATAAATCAGGAAGATGCTGGTTTTCTCCTTGCAATCTCAAATTCAGTTCGTTCACATGTTTTGTCAAATCAACATAGAATGCTAACTTCCACAGCCATGCGTTGTTTTGTAATTCAGTAAGAGGGCGATGCTTTTCATTCAAAAAAATTTCGATCACTGCTCGAAGTTCAAAAAAGCGCTGAAGGACTTTCCCACAACTAAGCCAACGTACGGCAGTATGATAAGGTAAGTCATTTTCTCCAATCTCTTCAATAAATTGTCGGAATTGTCGGTGATTCAGCCCAAAAGATCTGATAAAATTAACAGTTGATATGACTGGTTTCAGAACTTCAGACATATCCAAACATTTTCCGCACAAAGACTGTTGATGAATGATACAATGTAAGACTAATGGTTTTAAACCACCGTCATTTTCTACAGCCTTTGACACAAGAGCGACCACTCCTTTATCTTTCCCACTCATGTTTTTGCCTCCATCAGTTGTAATACATTTCAAGTGTTTCCATCGAAGGTGCTTTTGATTAATGGCCATTTCAACTCCTTTAAAAATATCTGTGCCAGTAGTTGTGCCATGAATACTATTCATATCAAGAAGTTCTTCATGCACTTCATAGCTTTTATCTACTCCTCGAATATAAATCAACACCTGAGCAGTATCTGACACATCCGTTGACTCATCCAAGGCCAAAGAAAACCACTCAACATGTCCATTTTTGTCGAACAGTTGAGAGGATATATTTTCAGCGATGTTTTCTACCCTTCGAGCCACAGTGTTTGCTGACATACTGACACTTTTTAATAAATTTACCTTTTCAGGGCACATTTCTTCGGCTACTGCAATTATGCATTCTTTGATCATTTCTCCATCGGTGAATGGTTTTCCACGTTTTGCAATTTCAAGAGCCACACGAAAGCTGGCACGCGTTGCAGCCTCTTGTTCAGTTTTGAGTTTTGTAAATGAAGATTGCTGCGATTTCAATCCGCGCTTCATAGCTTCGAATTTTTCTGTCCGCAAACTTCCTGTATATTTTGAGTAATTTTGAAAATGTTTTGTTTCATAATGACGTTTAATGTTATATTCTTTGAGAACGGCTATTCTTTCATTGCAAATCAAACATAGCGCCTTCTTACTGGACTCAATTACGAAATACTGAATGTTCCACTGATCTTTGAATTTTCTGCATTCACTATCAATTTTTCGCTTCTTTTCCATACTACTAAATCACACACAAAAGCAACAATTCAAATCAAAATACTGTTACAGAGATGTCTTAAACTTAAACACGCACAAACACGTTTTAAGGAGGTACGCACTATTTTATTTCACAACAGTGTCATAGGAACTGACTTGTGGTTGCGCCACTAGCCTTCTTATATATTCCAATTACTGCCATATAGAAGTGAGTGGAAGACACGAGAACTTTCTCGAACCAACGAGATTATTCTGTACGTGCTATTAGCGCCATCTGTTAGCGATAGAAGGTACTGCCTATTTCCGCTTGTGTCCACCAGATGTCGTGTCACGTTACTCCTCATGGCTCGTACTCTACGACTAATCTAGAAATTACAGATAATGACAGGAAAATTAATAATATGCAGTGTTGCCGTTTTGCAGCCTTTTTTAAACGTTGCGTACTTTTTCGGACTTTTTTTCATCAGTGGACTATTTCACTTTTTACCACCGGCAACAATGATAATATGGTTTGGCCCTCGGAACTTACTGGAGTATCAGTATGGCCCTAAGGCTGGAAAGTTTGGAGACCTCTGTTCTAAATCAAACATTTTGAAGCGTCACTTTGACAATTCAAATTGTAAATTAGTACTTATATACCAACTTAATTTAAATTTCACAAACTGCTCTAATTTAGAATTTAAATGATCGCGCGGTATTTTATTATACAAAAAGTTGCATTTACTTATGTATGACAATAGCACCGTCTCCGAGAAAGAACTGCATTTCTTTTTCACCTTCCAATTAAAATAACTAAAAATCAACTTAAGTTCGCAAATTTTTAAAACCAAACACAAATTAAATTGACAAATATTTGAATACTTTACAGGTTTCCTTAGCAACGCAGGTGTAATGCTGCTATAAGTACAACAGCCTACCAATTTAAAACTTCAAATGTCACATCGATTTATTTTCTGAGTCTTTTTTATCATTATTAAATCGTCGTTTCTCCTGTCACAGAAAAAAAATAGTGTATTATACACGGGAAAAAACATTAGATTTTAGCTCTCGGTATTTTGTCATTATCTCGAGCTAAAATCTAATACTTCTTTCCCTTGTATAATAAATAACTTTTTTTACAGGTCATATGTAATAATAGAAAATATAAGGAACGTATATAAATGCAATGTTATGAGACTCAAAGTAACTTTTGCCGTTTACACGTCCTTGCTTGAATTTCTTTAGGTTGGCATTTTCGAATTTTGGAGTTAGGAGATACCAATAATTCAGAAAATATAAAAGTAACATGTGTACGAGCATATATCAATATTAACCTAATTGTAACGTATATAAAAGACTGTAGATAAAATAACTAAAAATTGATTTTAAAAAAAGGTAAAAAGTACATTAAATTTATGGTGAAAAAGAAAATTCATTAGGAGGTGAATGATTGGCACGTGGTCATTAAAAACGCACAATTTTCTTATGTATCACGCAGCCACCCTTGATCACTAATGCTACATACTCACGTACAATATGTCTTAATTTTAATGTGTCAGTCAGTCACTTGATTTCTAATCACAGCAGAACTAGACACATTATTACCTCACGTCACGGCCACCAAAATAATCTCTGCCCAAAATCACTAAAAATTTATTTGGTGCTAAATTAAAAAAACATTCATATGTCATAGTACGACCACCAATATAAACTCTTTAAATGCCATTCAAGCGGGTTCAATCTACCCCTAAGGCACTAAAAAAATGATTACTGGCAAACCGCTTTATTTATCGAATTATAGCCACAGCTTAGTTGAGAAACATTTATATCTCACATCAAAAACCCAAAATAATCTCTTGCACGCTGTTCAACAGGGTGCAATCTACCCGTAAGCACTAAAAATTCTATTGGTGTTAAACAAAAACGTTTATCAATTTTTAACTATACAGGGTGCCCCATCGAAAACGAAACAGATTGAATATCTCCAAGGAGAAAACTTTTTTGAAAAAACGCAAAAACCGATCGATTTATGATCCAAGGGGGACACCCTTCCATCATATCTTCAACTGTGATACGTCATTCCCCTCCCCTCCATCACTCTAACCATTACAATTTAAATAGGGAAAGTACTAAATACGATACATCATTGAAAAGGTAATTGCACGGAGAATTCAGCAATGTGATTGTTGGTTACTCTATTTTTGATTTTAGCGCCCTCTAGCGGGGAAAAACGGTTACGTATTTCACACTGTGACATATTATTTCAAAGCTAATTTTATTAGCAATTTAATGCACAATTGAAAAAAAATTAAATAATCAAAACACCTTGCAGAGCTCTAATATTAGAAACTACGAACTTATTAGTTTACAAAAGACGCTGAAAGTCTGTACTTGAGAATGATGACAAATAAATGTCAAAAATATTACGTATTTAGTTGCTAATAAAATTAGCTTTGAAATGATGTGTCACATTGTGGAATACGTAACCGTTTTTTTTCCCGCTAGAGGGCGCTAAAATCAAAAATAGCGCAACCAACAATCACTTTGCTGAATTCTACGTACAATTACCTTTTCAATGATGTATCGTATATACTACTTCCCTATTTAAATTGTAATGGTTAGAGTGATGGAGGGGAGGGGAATGACGTATCACAGTTGAAGATATGATGGAAGGGTGTCCCCCTTGGATTAAAAGTCGACCTGTTTTTGCGTTTTTTCAAAAAAGTTTTTTCCATCTAGATATTCAATCTGTTTCGTTTTCGGTGGGGCACCCTGTATACAGGGTGTCATCTTGAAAACGTACCACCCTCTATATTTCGGCCCCTATAGAAATTCCAAAAATATGCAAAAACACGTCAAACTTATTTTTAAGGGGGACATTTTGTAGGCTGGTTTTCAATTAAATTACATCAACCCTCTAGCGGGGGTGGACATAACCTCTAAAAATTTAAATGGAAATGGGGGTTGAGTGATACCTCATTTTAAAGGTCGTTTAACCCGCTTTTCAAAAATCCTAATTTCTTGTCCTTTATTTTTAATACTTTTGAAGAAATCAAGTCAAACCATGAACATACAAGTATCAAGTGTTTTGCAATAAAACGTTAAAAAACTAATAAAAAGTAACTTATTTTATAAAATTTTCGAAATGTTGTCCATTATTTTCTAAACAGAAAAGGCAAGAATTTAGCATTTAAAATTTTATAAAATAAGTTACTTTTTATTAGTTTTTTAATGTTTTATTGCAAAACACTTGATACTTGTATGTTCATGGTTTGACTTGATTTCTTCAAAAGTATTAAAAATAAAGGACAAGAAATTAGCATTTTTGAAAAGCGGGTTAAACGAACTTTAAAATGAGGTATCACTCAACCCCCATTTCCATTTAAATTTTTAGAGGTTATGTCCACCCCCGCTAGAGGGTTGATGTAATTTAATTGAAAACCAGCATACAAAATGTCCCCCTTAAAAATAAGTTTGACGTGTTTTTGCATATTTTTGGAATTTCTATAGGGGCCGAAATATAGAGGGTGGTACGTTTTCAAAATGACACCCTGTATAACATATAACATATTAATATTTCACATCACAGTCACCAAAATAATCGCCTACTCACTACCAAAAAGGGATGAAAAACTAAAACACTAAAACTCATATTAGGGGTTAATTAAAATGCTTATCTACTACTAACCATAGCAGAAGTAGAGAAACATTTATATTTCACATTACAACCACCAAAATAATCGTCTGCACGCCGTTCAAGGGGCTGCAATCTACCCCTAAGCACTACAAAAATTATTATCGATAAATTAGTATGTTTATTGTATTTTAACCATAGCTGAAATAGGCATATGGGGGGTTGTTGGGGTGGCTGATCACAAATTTAAAGTCAACATTTCAAAAAACAAAATGACGGATCTCTTATGGCGGCAAGGTTCTTCAAAACGTCCTCAGATTTGGGTAAAATATGGTTGGTATAAGGAAGGTTTTGGGGTCGCTGTACACAAATCCCAAGTCGAAATTACAAAAAGAAATGTTGGGCTAAATATGGACAACATCTATAGAAATAAAAATTCATTCCGATTGACAACACTAACACTGATCTGTTTACATCTTAATAAAGGGTGACTGCTATGTACACATCGAAATATCTAATAGTAACTATCGTTTGCTAAAAATACTACAGGGCCTAGCAAGTATTCATCCATTAGGTAATTTAACGGGCATTGCATACAGATATTTTACTAACTAGAATTACTACTAGCATATACTACGTCAATTTTATTTTGCTAATCATTACTGCATTTAGGAATCCAAACAAACACTATGCACAACCCGTAGCAAGCAGAGCAACTGAAACTCTTACTTCGCTGACAAGCATAAAGTATATCTGATTAGTTTGCATGTTAAATTTCATTCAATTTCCAATAAATTATATATTGTAATACCTACCACTGATATTATTATGTGTATTTCTTTTTATGAATGCAATTAAAAGAGCAAACTACTGTTGGTATTTCACAATCACTTATCTACGACAATATAATTTAAATAAAATATACAATTGTCTTCACAAAATTTATGTATGTACAAAGGTGTTTCAAATCTTTATAAAAGTGGACATTCTCAAAAGCGTCATGCCAGTGATCGCCTTTTACAGGAGAGGCGCTTTAATAGGGCCTACATTTAAAACTTGGGCTTTCTACTTTTATTATTATTTTGTGCTCTTTTATTGACGATAGTGGATTTCGAAAAGGTTGAAAGGCTTTTACACTTTCGCATCAAAATAGTATTGTAAACTGTCTTAATAAAAATGTTGCGCTTTTTGAGGTCATTGTGTCTTTGGATACTTTAAAATGACTTATGTTTAACATTAAATTTCCTTTCTCGCTCTTGAGTGTGTACCGGTCTGTGTAAAAAACAATTCGAGAAGAATTTTAAATAAAATATACAATTAGCTTCACAAAATTTATGTATGTACAGGGGTGTTTCAAAAGTTTATAAAAGTGGACATTCTAAAAAGCGTCATGCCAGTGATCGCCTTTTACAGGAGAGGCGCTTTAATAGGGCTTACATTTAAAACTTGGGCTTTCTACTTTTATTATTGTTTTGTGCCCTTTTATTAACGATAGTGGATTTCGAAAAGGTTGCAAAGCTTTTACACTTTCGCATCACAATAGTATTGTAAACTGTCTTATAATAAAAATGTTGCGCTTTTTGATCTTATTGTGTCTTTGGATATTTTAACATGAACTACCTTTCTCGCTCTTGAGTGTGTACCGGTTTGTGTAAAAAGCAATTCAAAAAGAATTTTAAATAAAATATAGAATTGGCTTCACAAAATTAATGTATATTCAGGGGTGCTTCAAAAGTTTATTAAAGTTGACATTCTAAAAAGCGTAATGTCAGTGATCGCCTTTTGCAGGAAAGGCGTCTCAATAGGGCTTACATTTAAAACTTGGGCTTTTTATTTTTATTATTATTTTGTGCTCCTTTATTAACGTTAGTGGATTTTGAAAAGGTTGACAGGCTTTTATACTTTCACATCAAAATAGTATTGTAAACTGTCTTAATGAACAGGTTGGGCTTTTTGATCTCATTGTGTTTTTGGATACCTTAACATGACTTGTTTAAAATTAAATTACTTTTCTCGCTCTTGAGTGTGTACCGGTTTGTGTTAAAAACAGTTCGATAAGAATTTTAAATAAAACGTCCTATTGGCCTAACAAAATATATGAATACACAGGGGTACTTCAAAGGTGTATAAAAGTGGACATTCTAACAAGCGTCATGTCAGTGATCTCTTTTTACAGGACAGGCGCTTCAATTTAATACTTGGGCTTTTTACTTTTATTATTATCTTGTGCTCCTTTATTAACGGTAGTGGATTTCAAACAGATTGACAGGCTTCTAGACTATCACATCAAAATAGTATTGTACACCGTCTTAATGAAAATGTTACGCTTTTTGATCTCATTGTGTCTTTGGATACTTTAACCTGACTCATGTTTAACATTAAATTATCTTTCTCGCTCTTGAGTGTGTACCGGTTTATGTCAAAAACAGTACGAGAAGAATTTTAAATAAAATATCCTATTGGCTTAACAAAATATATGTATATACAGGGGTGCTTCGAAAGTTTATAAAAGTAGACATTCTAAAAAGCCTCTTTTTACAGGAAAGGCGCTTCAATAGGGCTTAAATTTAAAACTTGGGCTTTTTACTTTATTATTATTTCGTGCTCCTTTATTAACGATAGTGGATTTTGAAAAGATTGACAGGCTTTTATACTTTCACATCAAAATAGTATTGTAAACTGTCTTAATGAACAGGTTGGGCTTTTTGATCTCATTGTGTCTTTGGATACCTTAACATGACTTGTTTAAAATTAAATTACCTTTCTCGCTCTTGAGTGTGTACCGGTTTGTGTTAAAAACAGTTCGAGAAGAATTTTAAATAAAATACACAATTGGCTTCACAAAATATATGTATATAAAGGGGTGCTTCAAAGGTGTATAAAGCTGGACATTCTACAAGAGTCATGCCAGTGATCGCTTTTTACTGGAAAGGCCCATCAATTTAAAACTTGGGTTTTTTACTTTTATTATTATTTTGTGCTCCTTTATTAACGATAGTGGATTTCAAAAAGGTTGACAGGCTTTTACACTTTCACATCAAAATAGTATTGTACACTGTCTTAATAAAAATGTTGCGCTTTTTGATCTCATTGTGTCTTTGGATACTTTAACATGACTTATGTTTAACATTAAATTACCTTTCTCGCTTTTGAGTGTGTACCGATTTATGCCAAAAACAGATCGAGAAGAATTTTAAATAAAATATCCTATTGGCTTAACAAAATATATATATATACAGGGGTGCTTCAAAAGTTTGTAAAAGTGAACATTTTAAAAAGCGTTTTTTACAGGAAAGGCGCTTCAATAGGGCTTAAATTTAAAACTTGGGATTCTTACTTTTATTATCATTTTGTGCTTTTTTCTTAACGACAGTAGACTTCGACGAGGTTGACATACTTTTCCACTATCACATCAAAATAGTATTGTAAACTACCTCGATGAAAATGTTGTGCTCTTTGAGCTCTTTGTTTCTTTGGATACATTAACATGACTTATGTTTAACATAAATCTACTTTTCTCGCTCTTGAGTGTGTACCGGTTTGTGTAAAAAACCGTTCGAGAAGAATTTTAAAGAAAATATACTATTGGCTTCACGAAATATAGAGGTGCGTCAAAAGTTAATAAAACCGGACATTCTAAAAGGCGTCATGACAGCGATTGCTTTTTACAGGAAACTATGGAAAAGCTGTAAGCGGACGCGAAAAAAGCGATTCCAACTAAAAGAGATTGACGGACCCGCTGTAAGCGGAGGACCCGTTGTAAGCGGAGGACCCGCTGTAAGCGGACGTTAGAGCTAGTTATATATACTAAAAGCGGAGTAGCCCATGGCAACCAAACGCTCGAAAAATGGACGAAAATCGGTTGTGCGGTAGAAAGAACTCGTCTCTGGATACGCAAAATTAACGGCTGTGCTTTGGCACGATGGTAGCGGTGACTTTAAACCGCTCAACGACGGCGAGTTTTTCTTCCCAAGTGGAGCGTGTGCAGAGATACGGGCGTTTAAAGAGGAGCGTGCACTCGGGGTTTTAACAGAAAAATGGCTTGCGTCATCATGACGATTCACGTGACAAGCAAAATAAATCTCGGGAAATGTCAAACTAGCAGACAAACTGAGTTGTATCCACAGATTCACTTTTAAGCGTGAAATACGAAATTTTGAAGGTTGCGAGCGCTCAACTAGGACCGGGGTGTTATAGAACGGACTTCTCTAGATATTTCACGTGCTTATTTCGAGTCGACAGACGCACGCAAACAAGGGCACGAGCACTTTCAAATTCGTTTGTAGAAGGATTTGGTAAGAAAAATGGCCGAAATACGTCACAGATTCAATGTGCATGTGATTCAATGTACTACGGTCGGCCGAAAAATATCAGATTAATTTATCCGGTTGGGCATCTCAATCTCGACATAATACACCCGCTTGACTTAACATTTTTATAGATATACAGATTGATTGTTCTTTTAATGACTATATATTTGAATTATTAAAATACGTTAATTCCAGAACGCGTACGCCTTAATAGGGAAAAGAATTGCTTTTAATATTTATGTGCCCTTATGACAATGATTACGCATACATGCAGAGTGGGTGGAGCTAGCTGAAATTAATTTCTCTCTTCTGATTAAAGTAAAATTCGGCACTTGGGAGTCTTTGTGGTGTCATTGATCACGTATCCAAAGTCGAAATGTCAAAAAAAAAACAAAATGGCCCAAGGATTTTTTGAAAATTACGTATAAATATGAAATTTTAGTTACGAGGGTGTCTTAGGTCGCCGATCACAAATCCAAAATTACAATGTCATAAAAAACAAAATTTTTGAAACTTGACGTATGAATGTAAAATTTTAGATACGGGGGTTTTGGGGGTCGCCGATCACGATTCCAAAGTCAAAATGTCAAAAAAAAAACAAAATGGCGGAATATTTTTTGAAAATTGATGTATGAATGTAAAATTTTAGATACGGGGGTTTTGGTGGTCGCCGATCACGATTCCAATGTCAAAATGTCAAACAAAAAACAAAATGGCGGAAGATTTTTTGAAAATTGACGTATGAATGTAAAATTTTAGATACGGGGGTTTTGGGGGGTCACCGATCACGATTCCAAAGTCAAAATGTCAAAAAAAAACAAAATGGCAAAAGATTTTTTGAAAATTGACGTATGACCGTAAAATTTTAGATACGGGGGTTTTGGGGATCGCCGATCACGATTCCAAAGTCAAAATGTCAAAAAAAGCAAAATGGCGGAAGATTTTTTTGAAAATTGACGTATGAATGTAAAATTTTAGATACGGGGGTTTTGGGGGTCACCGATCACGATTCCAAAGTCAAAATGTCAAAAAAAACAAAATGGCGGAAGATTTTTTGAAAATTGACGTATCAATGTAAAATTTTAGATACGGGGGTTTTGGGGGTCGCCGATCACGACTCCAAAGTCAAAATGTCAAAAAAACAAAATGGCGGAAGATTTTTTGAAAATTGACGTATGAATGTAAAATTTTAGATACGGGGGTTTTGGGGGTCGCCGATCACGATTCCAAAGTCAAAATGTCAAAAAAAAACAAAATGGTGGAAGATTTTTTGAAAATTGACGTATCAATGTAAAATTTTAGATACGGGGGTTTTGGGGGTCGCCGATCACGACTCCAAAGTCAAAATGTCAAAAAAAACAAAATGGTGGAAGATTTTTTGAAAATTGACGTATCAATGTAAAATTTTAGATACGGGGGTTTTGGGGGTCGCCGATCACGATTCCAAAGTCAAAATGTCAAAAAAAAACAAAATGGTGGAAGATTTTTTTGAAAATTGACGTATGAATGTAAAATGTTAGATACGGGGGTTTTGGGAGTCGCCGATAACGATTCCAAAGTCAAAATGTCAAAAAAAAACAAAATGGCGAAAGATTTTTTTAGAAAATTGACGTATTAATGTAAAATTTTAGATACGGGGGTCTTGGAGGTCGCCGATCACGATTCCAAAGTCAAAATGTCAAAAAAAAACAAAATGGCGGAAGATTTTTGAAAATTGACGTATGAATGTGAAATTTTAGATACGGGGGTTTTGGGGGTCGCCGATCACGATTCTAAAGTCAAAATGTCAAAAAAAAACAAAATGGCGAAAGATTTTTTTGAAAATTGACGTATTAATGTAAAATTTTAGATACGGGGGTTTTGGGGGTCGCCGATCACGATTCCAAAGTCAAAATATCAAAAAAAAACAAAAGGGTGGAAGATTTTTTTGAAAATTGACGTATGAATGTAAAATTTTAGATACGGTGGTTTTGGGGGTCGCCGATCACGATTCCAAAGTCAAAATGTCAAAAAAAAACAAAATGCCGGAAGATTTTTTGAAATTTGACGTATGAATGTAAAATTTTAGATACGGGGGTTTTGATGGTCGCCGATCACGATTCCAAAGTCGAAATGTAAAAAAAAGCAAAATGGCGGAAGATTTTTTGAAAATTGGCGTTTGAATGTAAAATTTTAGATACGGGGTTTTGGGGGTCGCCGATCACGATTCCAAAGTCAAAATGTCAAAACAAAACGAAATGGTGGAAGATTTTTTGAAAATTGACGTATGAATGTGAAATTTTAGATACGAGGGCTTTGGGGGTCGCCGATCACGATTCCAAAGTCAAAATGTCAAAAAAAGCAAAACGGCGAAAGATTTTTTTGAAAATTGACGTATGAATGTAAAGTTTTAGATACGGGGGTTTTGGGGGTCGTCGATAACGATTCCAAAGTCAAAATGTCAAAAAAAAATGGCGGAAGATTTTTTTGAAAATTGACGTATGAATGTGAAATTTTAGATACGGGGGTTTTGGGGGTCGCCGATCACGATTCCAAAGCCAAAATGTCAAAACAAAATGGCGGAAGATTTTTTGAAAATTGACGTATGAATGTAAAATTTTAGATACGGGGGTTTTGGGGGTCGCCGATCACGATTCCAAAGTCAAAATGTCAAAAAAAACAAAACGGCGAAAGATTTTTTAGAAAATTTACGTATGAATGTGAAATTTTAGATACGGGGTTTTGGGGGTCGCCGATCACGATTCCAAAGTCAAAATGTCAAAAAAAACAAAATGGCGAAAGATTTTTTAGAAAATTGACGTAAGAATGTAAAATTTTAGATACGGGGGTTTTGGGGGGTCGCCGATCACGATTCCAAAGTCAAAATGTTAAAAAAAAACAAATTGGCAGAAGATTTTTTGAAAATTGACGTATGACCGTAAAATTTTAGATACGGGGGTTTTGGGGGTCGCCGATCACGATTCCAAAGTCAAAATGTCAAAAAAAGCAAAATGGCGGAAGATTTTTTTGAAAATTGACGTATGAATGTAAAATTTTAGATACGGGGGTCTTGGGGGTCACCGATCACGATTCCAAAGTCAAAATGTCAAAAAAAACAAAATGGCGGAAAATTTTTTGAAAATTGACGTATGAATGTAAAATTTTAGATACGGGGGTTCTGGGGGTCGCCGATCACGATTCCAAAGTCAAAATGTCAAAAAAAACAAAATGGCGAAAGATTTTTTTGAAAATTGACGTATTAATGTAAAATTTTAGATACGGGGGTTTTGGGGGTCGCCGATCACGATTCCAAAGTTAAATTATCAAAAAAAGCAAAACGGCGAAAGATTTTTTTTGAAAATTGACGTATGAATGTAAAATTTTAGATACGGGGGTTTTGGGGGTCGCCGATCACGATTCCAAAGCCAAAATGTCAAAAAAAACAAAATGGCGGAAGATTTTTTGAAAATTGACGTATGAATGTAAAATTTTAGATACGGGGGTTTTGATGGTCGCCGATCACGATTCCAAAGTCAAAATGTCAAAAAAAGCAAAACGGCGAAAGATTTTTTTGAAAGTTGACGTATGAATGTAAAATGTTAGATACGGGGGTTTTGGGAGTCGCCGATCACGATTCCAAAGTCAAAATGTCAAAAAAAACAAAATGGCGAAAGATTTTTTAGAAAATTGACGTATTAATGTAAAATTTTAGATACGGGGGTCTTGGAGGTCGCCGATCACGATTCCAAAGTCAAAATGTAAAAAAAAAACAAAATGGCGGAAGATTTTTGAAAATTGACGTATGAATGTGAAATTTTAGATACGGGGGTTTTGGGGGTCGCCGATCACGATTCTAAAGTCAAAATGTCAAAAAAACAAAACGGCGGAAGATTTTTTTGAAAATTGACGTATTACTATGAAACTTTAGATACGGGAGTTTTGGGGGTCGCCGATCACGATTCCACAGTCAAAATGTCAAAAAAAACAAAATGGCGAAAGATTTGTTTGAAAATTGACGAATTAATGTAAAATTTTAGATACGGGGGTTTTGGGGGTCGCCGATCACGATTCCAAAGTCAAAATATCAAAAAAAACAAAAGGGTGGAAGATTTTTTTGAAAATTGACGTATGAATGTAAAATTTTAGATACGGGGGTTTTGGGGGTTGCCGATCACGATTCCAAAGTCAAAATGTCAAAAAAAACAAAATGCCCGAAGATTTTTTGAAAATTGACGTATGAATGTAAAATTTTAGATACGGGGGTTTTGATGGTCGCCGATCACGATTCCAAAGACAAAATGTAAAAAAAGCAAAATGGCGGAAGATTTTTTTGAAAATTGGCGTTTGAATGTAAAATTTTAGATACGGGGTTTTGGGGGTCGCCGATCACGATTCCAAAGTCAAAATGTCAAAACAAAACGAAATGGTGGAAGATTTTTTGAAAATTGACGTATGAATGTGAAATTTTAGATACGAGGGCTTTGGGGGTCGCCGATCACGATTCCAAAGTCAAAATGTCAAAAAAAGCAAAACGGCGAAAGATTTTTTTGAAAATTGACGTATGAATGTAAAGTTTTAGATACGGGGGTTTTGGGGGTCGCCGATGACGATTCCAAAGTCAAAATGTCAAAAAAAAAATGGCGGAAGATTTTTTTGAAAATTGACGTATGAATGTGAAATTTTAGATACGGGGGTTTTGGGGGTCGCCGATCACGATTCCAAAGCCAAAATGTCAAAACAAAATGGCGGAAGATTTTTTGAAAACTGACGTATGAATGTAAAATTTTAGATACGGGGGTTTTGGGGGGTCGCCGATCACGATTCCAAAGTCAAAATGTCAAAAAAAACAAAATGGCGAAAGATTTTTTAGAAAATTGACGTATGAATGTGAAATTTTAGATACGGGGGTTTTGGGGGTCGCCGATTACGATTCCAAAGTCAAAATGTCAAACAAAAACAAAATGGCGAAAGATTTTTTAGAAAATTGACGTATGAATGTGAAATTTTAGATACGGGAGTTTTGGGGGTCGCCGATCACGATTCCAAAGTCAAAATGTCAAAAAAAACAAAATGGCGAAAGATTTTTTTGAAAATTGACGTATGAGTGTGAAATTTTAGATGCGGGGGTGTGTTAGGTCGCCGATCACAAATCCAAAATCAAAAGGTCAAAAAAACAAAATCGTGGAAGAATTTTTTGAAAATTGACATGAATGTAAAATTTTAGATACGGGGGTTTTGGGGGTCGCCGATCACGATTCCAAAGTCAAAATGTCAAAAAAAAGCAAAATGGCAGAAGATTTTTTGAAAATTGACGTATGACCGTAAAATTTTAGATACGGGGGTTTTGGGGGTCGCCGATCACGATTCCAAAGTCAAAATGTCAAAACAAAACGAAATGGTGGAAGATTTTTTGAAAATTGACGTATGAATGTGAAATTTTAGATACGAGGGCTTTGGGGGTCGCCGATCACGATTCCAAAGTCAAAATGTCAAAAAAAGCAAAATGGCGGAAGATTTTTTGAAAATTGACGTATGAATGTAAAATTTTAGATACGGGCGTTTTGGGTGTCGCCGATCGCGATTCCAAAGTCAAAATGTCAAAAAAAACAAAATGGCGGAAGATTTTTTGAAAACTGACGTATGAATGTAAAATTTTAGATACGGGGGTTTTGGGGGTCGCCGATCACGATTCCAAAGTCAAAAAAAACAAAATGGCGAAAGATTTTTTTGAAAATTGACGTATTAATGTAAAATTTTAGATACGGGGGTTTTGGGGGTCGCCGATCACGATTCCAAAGTTAAAATGTCAAAAAATACAAAATGCCGGAAGATTTTATGAAAATTGACGTATGAATGTAAAATTTTAGATACGGGGGTTTTGATGGTCGCCGATCACGATTCCAAAGTCAAAATGTCAAAAAAAGCAAAATGGCGGAAGATTTCTTTGAAAATTGACGTATGAATGTAAAATTTTAGATACGGGGGTTTTGGGGGTCGCCGATCACGATTCCAAAGTCAAAATGTCAAAACAAAACGAAATGGTGGAAGATTTTTTGAAAATTGACGTATGAATGTGAAATTTTAGATACGGGGGCTTTGGGGGTCGCCGATCACGATTCCAAAGTCAAAATGTCAAAAAAAACAAAATGGCGAAAGATTTTTTAGAAAATTGACGTATTAATGTAAAATTTTAGATACGGGGGTTTTGGGGGTCGCCGATGACGATTCCAAAAGTCAAAATATCAAAAAAAGCAAAACGGCGAAAGATTTTTTTGAAAATTGACGTATGAATGTAAGATTTTAGATACGGGGGTTTTGGGGGTCGCCGATCACGATTCCAAAGTCAAAATATCAAAAAAAACAAAAGGGTGGAAGATTTTTTTGAAAATTGACGTATGAATGTGAAATTTTAGAATACGGGAGTTTTGGGGGTCGCCGATCACGATTCCAAAGTCAAAATGTCAAAAAAAAACAAAATGGCGGAAGAGTTTTTTGAAAATTGACGTATGAATGTGAAAGTTTAGATACGGGGATGTTTGTGGTCGCTTATTACGTCTTCAATTTGGAGATTCTTCGAAACGTGATTGAACAGGGTTTAAATTTAATACTTAATTTTTTCGTATCAACAGTAGATTCGCAAACATCAGAATCGTATTGTACATTGTCTCAATGAAAATGTTACGCTCACTGAACTCATTGTTTCTTTCGATACTCTAACATGACATGCTTAACATTAAATTACCTTTCTCGCTCTTGAGTGTGAACCGGTTTGTGTAAAAAAACAGTTCGAGTAGAATTTCAAATAAAATATACTATTGGCTTAAAAAAATATATGTAGGGATGCTTCAAAAGTTTATAAAAGTGGACATTCTGAAAAGCGTCATGCCAGTGATCGCTTTTTACAGGAAAGGTGCTTCAATTTAAAACTTGGGCTTTTTACTTTTACTTTTATTTTATGCTCCTTTATTAACGATAGTGGATTTCAAAAAGGTCACACTTTATATCAAAATAGTATTGTACACTGTCTTAATAAAAGTGTTGCGCTTTTTGATCTCATTGTGTCTTTGCATACTTTAACAAGACTTATGTTTAACATTAAATTACCTTTCTCGCTCTTGAGTGTGTACCGGTTTGTGTTAAAAACAGTTCGAGAAGAATTTTAAATAAGATATCCTATTGGCTTAACAAAATATATGTATATACAGGGGTGCTTCAAAAATTTATAAAAATGGATATTCTAGAAAGCACTGTTTACAGGAAAGGCGCTTGAAAAGGGCTTAAATTTAAAACTTGGGTTTCTTACTTTTATTATTATTTTGTGCTCCTTTATTAATGATAGTGGATTTCAAAAGGGTCACACTTTACATCAAAATAGTATTGTAAACTGTTTTAATAAAAATGTTGCGCTTTTTGAGCTCATTGTGTCTTTGGATACTTTAACATGGCTTATGATTAACATTAAATTACCTTTCTCGCTCTTGAGTGTGTACCGATTTGTGTCAAAAACAGAAGGAGAATAATTTTAGATAAAATATACTCTGCTTTTTTATTAACGATAGTGAACTTCGAAAAGGTAGTAAGAAAGTAATATACTTTATAAATTAAATTTACTTTTCCCATTCGCATACATATGTTTGCGAGCTATATGTTTGAAGTTCATCAGCATTCATTAGCATGCTATAAGAATGCTTGAAAGCGACGCCCATTTACCAAACAAAATTTGTTGTAAACATATTAAACACTATGGAGATACTACGTATATTTGAGTATGTCAATTAAAATGACGAGCCCGCGATCTTAATTCATGGACAGCCGTTAAACATTTTCAATTTAAAAACTGCTATTATCACTAAATCTATTATTAATCATTTCATCCGATAAGCATTCTGAATAAAATATTGCATAGTTGTAAACTATATACAGGGGTGTATAAAAACAACTAAACAATATTGAACATCTAAAACACAATTATATTTAGTTATTCACTATATATCGGAATTATATGGTGTTTCAAAAACTGAAACGCAATAAAGACAAAATCCGCAATAAATTTAGAAGAATAAGGGGGAGCGGTACCTCAACTGTAAGCGGAATAAGAGGCGGCAGCGGGCCTTCTAGGCCTGCCGTATTAGCTAGTTATATATACTAAAAGCGGAGTAGCCCATGGCAACCAAACGCTCGAAAAATCGTCGAAAATCGGTTGTGCGGTAGGAAGAACTCGTCTCTGGATACGCGAAATTAACGGCTGTCTTTTGGCACGTTGATAGAGGTGACTTTAAACCGCTCAACGACGGCGAGTTTTTCTTCCCAAGTGGAGCGTGTGCTGAGATATCGCCCGTTGAAGAGGAGCGTGCACTCGGGGTTTTAACAGAAAAATGGCTTGCGTCATCATGACGATTCATGTGACAAGCAAAATAAATCTCGGGAAATGTCAAACTAGCAGACAAACTGAGTTGTATCCACAGATTCAATTTTAAGCGTGAAATACGAAATTTTGAAGGTTGCGAGCGCCCAACAAGACCCGAGGTGTTATAGAACGGACATCTCTAGATATTTCACGTGCTTATTTCGAGTCGACAGACGCACGCAAACAAGGGCACGAGCTCTTTCAAATTCGTTTGCAGACAGATTTCGTAAGAAAAATGGCCGAAATACGTCACAGATTCAGTGTGCATGTGATTCAATGTACTACGGTCCCACGAAAAATATCAGATTAATTTATCCGGTTGGGCATCTCAATCTCGACATAATACACCCGCTTGACTTAACATTTTTATAGATATACAGGTTGATTGTTCTTTTGATGACTATATATTTGAATTATTAAAATACGTTAATTCCAGAACGCGTACGCCTTAATAGGGAAAAGGATTGCTTTTAACATTTATGTGCCCTTATGACAACGATTACGCATACATTCATGGTGGGCGGAGCTATCTGAAATTAATTTCTCTCTTCTGATTAAAGTAAAATTCGGCACTTGGGAGTTTTTGTGGTATCATTGATGGCGCATCCAAAGTCGAAATGTCAAAAAAAGAACAAAATGGCCGAAGGATTTTTTGAAAATTGACGTATAAATGTGAAATTTTAGATACGAGGGTGTCTTAAGTCGCCGTTCACAAATTCAAAATCAAAATGTCATAGAAAAACAAAATGGCGCATGATTTTTTTGAAAATTGACGTATGAATATACAATTTTAGATACGGGGGTTTTGGGGGTCGCCGATCACGATTCCAAAGTCAAAATGTCAAAAAAAAACAAAATGGCGGAATATTTTTTGAAAATTGACGTATGAATGTAAAATTTTAGATACGGGGGTTTTGGTGGTCGCCGATCACGATTCCAATGTCAAAATGTCAAAAAAAACAAAATGGCGGAAGATTTTTTGAAAATTAACGTATGAATGTAAAATTTTAGATACGGGGGTTTTGGGGGTCGCCGATCACGATTCCAAAGTCAAAATGTCAAAAAAAAACAAAATGGCAGAAGATTTTTTGAAAATTGACGTATGACCGTAAAATTTTAGATACGGGGGTTTTGGGGGTCGCCGATCACGATTCCAAAGTCAAAATGTCAAAAAAAGCAAAATGGCGGAAGATTTTTTTGAAAATTGACGTATGAATGTAAAATTTTAGATACGGGGGTTTTGGGGGTCACCGATCACGATTCCAAAGTCAAAATGTCAAAAAAAAACAAAATGGCGGAAGATTTTTTGAAAATTGACGTATGAATGTGAAATTTTAGATACGGGGGTTTTGGGGGTCGCCGATCACGACTCCAAAGTCAAAATGTCAAAAAAAACAAAATGGCGGAATATTTTTTGAAAATTGACGTATGAATGTGAAATTTTAGATACGGGGGTTTTGGGGGTCGCCGATCACGATTCCAAAGTCAAAATGTCAAAAAAAACAAAATGGCGGAAGATTTTTTGAAAATTGACGTATGAATGTAAAATTTTAGATACGGGGGTTTTGGGGGTCGCCGATCACGATTCCAAAGTCAAAATGTCAAAAAAAAACAAAATGGCGGAAGATTTTTTGAAAATTGACTTATGGATGTGAAATTTTAGATACGGGGGTTTTGGGGCTCGCCGATCACGAATCCACAGTCAAAATGTCAAAAAAAAACAAAATGGTGGAAGATTTTTTGAAAATTGACGTATGGGTGTGAAATTTTAGATACGGGGGTTTTGGGGGCCGCCGATCACGACTCCAAAGTCAAAATGTCAAAAAAAACAAAATGGTGGAAGATTTTTTGAAAATTGACGTATCAATGTAAAATTTTAGATACGGTGGTTTTGATGGTCGCCGATCACGATTCCAAAGTCAAAATGTCAAAAAAAGCAAAACGGCGAAAGATTTTTTTGAAAATTGACGTATGAATGTAAAATGTTAGATACGGGGGTTTTGGGAGTCGCCGATAACGATTCCAAAGTCAAAATGTGAAAAAAAACAAAATGGCGAAAGATTTTTTTAGAAAATTGACGTATTAATGTAAAATTTTAGATACGGGGGTCTTGGAGGTCGCCGATCACGATTCCAAAGTCAAAATGTCAAAAAAAAACAAAATGGCCGAAGGATTTTTTGAAAATTGACGTATGAATGTGAAATTTTAGATACGGGGGTTTTGGGGGTCGCCGATCACGATTCTAAAGTCAAAATGTCAAAAAAAACAAAATGGCGAAAGATTTTTTTGAAAATTGACGTATTAATGTAAAATTTTAGATACGGGGGTTTTGGGGGTCGCCGATCACGATTCCAGAGTCAAAATATCAAAAAAAACAAAAGGGTGGAAGATTTTTTTGAAAATTGACGTATGAATGTAAAATTTTAGATACGCGGGTTTTGGGGGTCGCCGATCACGATTCCAAAGTCAAAATGTCAAAAAAAAACAAAATGCCGGAAGATTTTTTGAAATTTGACGTATGAATGTAAAATTTTAGATACGGGGGTTTTGATGGTCGCCGATCACGATTCCAAAGTCGAAATGTAAAAAAAAGCAAAATGGCGGAAGATTTTTTGAAAATTGGCGTTTGAATGTAAAATTTTAGATACGGGGTTTTGGGGGTCGCCGATCACGATTCCAAAGTCAAAATGTCAAAACAAAACGAAATGGTGGAAGATTTTTTGAAAATTGACGTATGAATGTGAAATTTTAGATACGAGGGCTTTGGGGGTCGCCGATCACGATTCCAAAGTCAAAATGTCAAAAAAAGCAAAACGGCGAAAGATTTTTTTGAAAATTGACGTATGAATGTAAAGTTTTAGATACGGGGGTTTTGGGGGTCGCCGATAACGATTCCAAAGTCAAAATGTCAAAAAAAAAATGGCGGAAGATTTTTTTGAAAATTGACGTATGAATGTGAAATTTTAGATACGGGGGTTTTGGGGGTCGCCGATCACGATTCCAAAGCCAAAATGTCAAAACAAAATGGCGGAAGATTTTTTGAAAATTGACGTATGAATGTAAAATTTTAGATACGGGGGTTTTGGGGGTCGCCGATCACGATTCCAAAGTCAAAATGTCAAAAAAAACTAAATGGCGAAAGATTTTTTAGAAAATTTACGTATGAATGTGAAATTTTAGATACGGGGTTTTGGGGGTCGCCGATCACGATTCCAAAGTCAAAATGTCAAAAAAAACAAAATGGCGAAAGATTTTTTAGAAAATTGACGTATGAATGTAAAATTTTAGATACGGGGGTTTTGGGGGGTCGCCGATCACGATTCCAAAGTCAAAATGTCAAAAAAAAACAAAATGGCAGAAG
Source organism: Amphimallon solstitiale (assembly GCA_963170755.1). Classification (NCBI taxonomy): domain Eukaryota; kingdom Metazoa; phylum Arthropoda; class Insecta; order Coleoptera; family Scarabaeidae; genus Amphimallon; species Amphimallon solstitiale. The sequence continues at coordinate 41,402,487 of OY720678.1, read as the reverse complement.
ATTTTTTGAAAATTGACGTATGACCGTAAAATTTTAGATACGGGGGTTTTGGGGGTCGCCGATCACGATTCCAAAGTCAAAATGTCAAAAAAAGCAAAATGGCGGAAGATTTTTTTGAAAATTGACGTATGAATGTAAAATTTTAGATACGGGGGTTTTGGGGGTCACCGATCACGATTCCAAAGTCAAAATGTCAAAAAAAAAACAAAATGGCGGAAAATTTTTTGAAAATTGACGTATGAATGTAAAATTTTAGATACGGGGGTTCTGGGGGTCGCCGATCACGATTCCAAAGTCAAAATGTCAAAAAAAACAAAATGGCGAAAGATTTTTTAGAAAATTGACGTATTAATGTAAAATTTTAGATACGGGGGTCTTGGAGGTCGCCGATCACGATTCCAAAGTCAAAATGTCAAAAAAAAACAAAATGGCGGAAGATTTTTGAAAATTGACGTATGAATGTGAAATTTTAGATACGGGGGTTTTGGGGGTCGCCGATCACGATTCCAAAGCCAAAATGTCAAAAAAAACAAAATGGCGGAAGATTTTTTGAAAATTGACGTATGAATGTAAAATTTTAGATACGGGGTTTTGATGGTCGCCGATCATGATTCCAAAGTCAAAATGTCAAAAAAAGCAAAACGGCGAAAGATTTTTTTGAAAATTGACGTATGAATGTAAAATGTTAGATACGGGGTTTTGGGAGTCGCCGATCACGATTCCAAAGTCAAAATGTCAAAAAAAAACAAAATGGCGAAAGATTTTTTAGAAAATTGACGTATTAATGTAAAATTTTAGATACGGGGGTCTTGGAGGTCGCCGATCACGATTCCAAAGTCAAAATGTCAAAAAAAAACAAAATGGCGGAAGATTTTTGAAAATTGACGTATGAATGTGAAATTTTAGATACGGGGGTTTTGGGGGTCGCCGATCACGATTCTAAAGTCAAAATGTCAAAAAACAAAACGGCGGAAGATTTTTTTGAAAATTGACGTATTACTATGAAATTTTAGATACGGGAGTTTTGGGGGTCGCCGATCACGATTCCAAAGTCAAAATGTCAAAAAAAAACAAAATGGCGAAAGATTTTTTTGAAAATTGACGTATTAATGTAAAATTTTAGATACGGGGGTTTTGGGGGTCGCCGATCACGATTCCAAAGTCAAAATATCAAAAAAAACAAAAGGGTGGAAGATTTTTTTGAAAATTGACGTATGAATGTCAAATTTTAGATACGGGGGTTTTGGGGGGTCGCCGATCACGATTCCAAAGTCAAAATGTCAAAAAAAAACAAAATGCCAGAAGATTTTTTGAAAATTGACGTATGAATGTAAAATTTTAGATACGGGGGTTTTGATGGTCGCCGATCACGATTCCAAAGTCAAAATGTAAAAAAAAGCAAAATGGCGGAAGATTTTTTTGAAAATTGGCGTTTGAATGTAAAATTTTAGATACGGGGTTTTTGGGGGTCGCCGATCACGATTCCAAAGTCAAAATGTCAAAACAAAACGAAATGGTGGAAGATTTTTTGAAAATTGACGTATGAATGTGAAATTTTAGATACGAGGGCATTGGTGGTCGCCGATCACGATTCCAAAGTCAAAATGTCAAAAAAAGGAAAACGGCGAAAGATTTTTTGGAAAATTGACGTATGAATGTAAAGTTTTAGATACGGGGGTTTTGGGGGTCGCCGATAACGATTCCAAAGTCAAAATGTCGAAAAAAAGATGGCGGAAGATTTTTTTGAAAATTGACTTATGAATGTGAAATTTTAGATACGGGGGTTTTGGGGGTCGCCGATCACGATTCCAAAGCCAAAATGTCAAAACAAAATGGCGGAAGATTTTTTGAAAATTGACGTATGAATGTAAAATTTTAGATACGGGGGTTTTGGGGGTCGCCGATCACGATTCCAACGTCAAAATGTCAAAGAAAACAAAATGGCGAAAGATTTTTTAGAAAATTGACGTATGAATGTGGGAAATTTTAGATACGGGGGTTTTGGGGGTCGCCGATCACGATTCCAAAGTCAAAATGTCAAAAAAAACAAAATGGCGAAAGATTTTTTAGAAAATTGACGTATGAATGTGAAATTTTAGATACGGGAGTTTTGGGGGTCGCCGATCACGATTCCAAAGTCAAAATGTCAAAAAAAACAAAATGGCGAAAGATTTTTTTGAAAATTGACGTGTGTGAAATTTTAGATGCGGGGGTGTGTTAGGTCGCCGATCACAAATCCAAAATCAAAAGGTCATAAAAAAACAAAATCGTGGAAGAATTTTTTGAAAATTGACATATGAATGTAAAATTTTAGATACGGGGGTTTTGGGGGTCGCCGATCACGATTCCAAAGTCAAAATGTCAAAAAAAAACAAAATGGCAGAAGATTTTTTGAAAATTGACGTATGACCGTAAAATTTTAGATACGGGGGTTTTGGGGGTCGCCGATCACGATTCCAAAGTCAAAATGTCAAAACAAAACGAAATGGTGGAAGATTTTTTGAAAATTGACGTATGAATGTGAAATTTTAGATACGAGGGCTTTGGGGATCGCCGATCACGATTCCAAAGTCAAAATGTCAAAAAAAGCAAAATGGCGGAAGATTTTTTTGAAAATTGACGTATGAATGTAAAATTTTAGATACGGGCGTTTTGGGGGTCGCCGATCGCGATTCCAAAGTCAAAATGTCAAAAAAAAACAAAATGGCGGAAGATTTTTGAAAACTGACGTATGAATGTAAAATTTTAGATACGGGGGTTTTGGGGGTCGCCGATCACGATTCCAAAGTCAAAAAAAAACAAAATGGCGAAAGATTTTTTGAAAATTGGCGTTTGAATGTGAAATTTTAGATACGAGGGCTTTGGGGATCGCCGATCACGATTCCAAAGTCAAAATGTCAAAAAAAGCAAAATGGCGGAAGATTTTTTTGAAAATTGACGTATGAATGTAAAATTTTAGATACGGGCGTTTTGGGGGTCGCCGATCGCGATTCCAAAGTCAAAATGTCAAAAAAAGCAAAATGGCGGAAGATTTTTTTGAAAATTGACGTATGAATGTAAAATTTTAGATACGGCCGTTTTGGGGGTCGCCGATCGCGATTCCAAAGCCAAAATGTCAAAAAAAAACAATGTGGCGGAAGATTTTTTGAAAATTGACGTATGAATGTAAAATTTTAGATACGGGGGTTTTGATGGTCGCCGATCACGATTCCAAAGTCAAAATGTCAAAAAAAGCAAAACGGCGAAAGATTTTTTTGAAAATTGACGTATGAATGTAAAATGTTAGATACGGGGTTTTGGGAGTCGCCGATCACGATTCCAAAGTCAAAATGTCAAAAAAAAAAAAAATGGCGAAAGATTTTTTAGAAAATTGACGTATTAATGTAAAATTTTAGATACGGGGGTCTTGGAGGTCGCCGATCACGATTCCAATGTCAAAATGTCAAAAAAAAACAAAATGGCGGAAGATTTTTGAAAATTGACGTATGAATGTGAAATTTTAGATACGGGGGTTTTGGGGGTCGCCGATCACGATTCTAAAGTCAAAATGTCAAAAAAACAAAACGGCGGAAGATTCTTTTGAAAATTGACGTATTACTATGAAATTTTAGATACGGGAGTTTTGGGGGTCGCCGATCACGATTCCAAAGTCAAAATGTCAAAAAAAAACAAAATGGCGAAAGATTTTTTTGAAAATTGACGTATTAATGTAAAATTTTAGATACGGGGGTTTTGGGGGTCGCCGATCACGATTCCAAAGTCGAAATGTAAAAAAAAGCAAAATGGCGGAAGATTTTTTTGAAAATTGACGTATGAATGTAAAATTTTAGATACGGGGTTTTTGGGGGTCGCCGATCACGATTCCAAAGTCAAAATGTCAAAACAAAACGAAATGGTGGAAGATTTTTTGAAAATTGACGTATGAATGTGAAATTTTAGATACGAGGGCTTTGGTGGTCGCCGATCACGATTCCAAAGTCAAAATGTCAAAAAAAGCAAAACGGCGAAAGATTTTTTTGAAAATTGACGTATGAATGTAAAGTTTTAGATACGGGGGTTTTGGGGGTCGCCGATAACGATTCCAAAGTCAAAATGTCGAAAAAAAGATGGCGGAAGATTTTTTTGAAAATTGACGTATGAATGTGAAATTTTAGATACGGGGGTTTTGGGGGTCGCCGATCACGATTCCAAAGCCAAAATGTCAAAACAAAATGGCGGAAGATTTTTTGAAAATTGACGTATGAATGTAAAATTTTAGATACGGGGGTTTTGGGGGTCGCCGATCACGATTCCAACGTCAAAATGTCAAAGAAAACAAAATGGCGAAAGATTTTTTAGAAAATTGACGTATGAATGTGGGAAATTTTAGATACGGGGGTTTTGGGGGTCGCCGATCACGATTCCAAAGTCAAAATGTCAAAAAAAACAAAATGGCGAAAGATTTTTTAGAAAATTGACGTATGAATGTGAAATTTTAGATACGGGAGTTTTGGGGGTCGCCGATCACGATTCCAAAGTCAAAATGTCAAAAAAAACAAAATGGCGAAAGATTTTTTTGAAAATTGACGTGTGTGAAATTTTAGATGCGGGGGTGTGTTAGGTCGCCGATCACAAATCCAAAATCAAAAGGTCATAAAAAAACAAAATCGTGGAAGAATTTTTTGAAAATTGACATATGAATGTAAAATTTTAGATACGGGGGTTTTGGGGGTCGCCGATCACGATTCCAAAGTCAAAATGTCAAAAAAAAACAAAATGGCAGAAGATTTTTTGAAAATTGACGTATGACCGTAAAATTTTAGATACGGGGGTTTTGGGGGTCGCCGATCACGATTCCAAAGTCAAAATGTCAAAACAAAACGAAATGGTGGAAGATTTTTTGAAAATTGACGTATGAATGTGAAATTTTAGATACGAGGGCTTTGGGGATCGCCGATCACGATTCCAAAGTCAAAATGTCAAAAAAAGCAAAATGGCGGAAGATTTTTTTGAAAATTGACGTATGAATGTAAAATTTTAGATACGGGCGTTTTGGGGGTCGCCGATCGCGATTCCAAAGTCAAAATGTCAAAAAAAAAACAAAATGGCGGAAGATTTTTGAAAACTGACGTATGAATGTAAAATTTTAGATACGGGGGTTTTGGGGGTCGCCGATCACGATTCCAAAGTCAAAAAAAAACAAAATGGCGAAAGATTTTTTTGAAAATTGACGTATTAATGTAAAATTTTAGATACGGGGGTTTTGGGGGTCGCCGATCACGATTCCAAAGTTAAAATATCAAAAAAAGCAAAACGGCGAAAGATTTTTTTGAAAATTGACGTATGAATGTAAAATTTTAGATATGGGGGTTTTGGGGGTTGCCGATCACGATTCCAAAGCCAAAATGTCAAAAAATACAAAATGCCGGAAGATTTTATGAAAATTGACGTATGAATGTAAAATTTTAGATACGGGGGTTTTGATGGCCGCCGATCACGATTCCAAAGTCAAAATGTCAAAAAAAGCAAAATGGCGGAAGATTTTTTTGAAAATTGACGTATGACTGTAAAATTATAGATACGGGGGTTTTGGGGGTCGCCGATCACGATTCCAAAGTCAAAATGTCAAAACAAAACGAAATGGTGGAAGATTTTTTGAAAATTGACGTATGAATGTGAAATTTTAGATACGGGGGCTTTGGGGGTCGCCGATCACGATTCCAAAGTCAAAATGTCAAAAAAAAACAAAATGGCGAAAGATTTTTTAGAAAATTGACGTATTAATGTAAAATTTTAGATACGGGGGTTTTGGGGGTCGCCGATGACGATTCCAAAGTCAAAATATCAAAAAAAGCAAAACGGCGAAAGATTTTTTTGAAAATTGACGTATGAATGTAAGATTTTAGATACGGGGGTTTTGGGGGTCGCCGATCACGATTCCAAAGTCAAAATATCAAAAAAAACAAAAGGGTGGAAGATTTTTTTGAAAATTGACGTATGAATGTGAAATTTTAGAATACGGGAGTTTTGGGGGTCGCCGATCACGATTCCAAAGTCAAAATGTCAAAAAAAAACAAAATGGCGAAAGAGTTTTTTGAAAATTGACGTATGAATGTGAAAGTTTAGATACGGGGATGTTTGTGGTCGCTTATTACGTCTTCAATTTGGTGATTCTTCGAAACGTGATTGAACAGGGTTTAAATTTAATACTTAATTTTTTCGTATCAACAGTAGATTCGCAAACATCAGAATCGTATTGTACATTGTCTCAATGAAAATGTTACGCTCACTGAACTCATTGTTTCTTTCGATACTCTAACATGACATGCTTAACATTAAATTACCTTTCTCGCTCTTGAGTGTGAACCGGTTTGTGTAAAAAAACAGTTCGAGTAGAATTTCAAATAAAATATACTATTGGCTTAAAAAAATATATGTAGGGATGCTTCAAAAGTTTATAAAAGTGGTCATTCTGAAAAGCGTCATGCCAGTGATCGCTTTTTACAGGAAAGGTGCTTCAATTTAAAACTTGGGCTTTTTACTTTTACTTTTATTTTATGCTCCTTTATTAACGATAGTGGATTTCAAAAAGGTCACACTTTATATCAAAATAGTATTGTACACTGTCTTAATAAAAGTGTTGCGCTTTTTGATCTCATTGTGTCTTTGCATACTTTAACACGACTTATGTTTAACATTAAATTACCTTTCTCGCTCTTGAGTGTGTACCGGTTTGTGTTAAAAACAGTTCGAGAAGAATTTTAAATAAGATATCCTATTGGCTTAACAAAATATATGTATATACAGGGGTGCTTCAAAAATTTATAAAAATGGATATTCTAGGAAGCACTGTTTACAGGAAAGGCGCTTGAAAAGGGCTTAAATTTAAAACTTGGGTTTCTTACTTTTATTATTATTTTGTGCTCCTTTATTAATGATAGTGGATTTCAAAAGGGTCACACTTTACATCAAAATAGTATTGTAAACTGTTTTAATAAAAATGTTGCGCTTTTTGAGCTCATTGTGTCTTTGGATACTTTAACATGGCTTATGATTAACATTAAATTACCTTTCTCGCTCTTGAGTGTGTACCGATTTGTGTCAAAAACAGAAGGAGAATAATTTTAGATAAAATATACTCTGCTTTTTTATTAACGATAGTGGACTTCGAAAAGGTAGTAAGAAAGTAATATACTTTATAAATTAAATTTACTTTTCCCATTCGCATACATATGTTTGCGAGCTATATGTTCGAAGTTCATCAGCATTCATTAGCATGCTATAAGAATGCTTGAAAGCGACGCCCATTTACCAAACAAAATTTGTTGTAAACATATTAAACACTATGGAGATACTACGTATATTTGAGTATGTCAATTAAAATGACGAGCCCGCGATCTTAATTCATGGACAGCCGTTAAACATTTTCAATTTAAAAACTGCTATTATCACTAAATCTATTATTAATCATTTCATCCGATAAGCATTCTGAATAAAATATTGCATAGTTGTAAACTATATACAGGGGTGTATAAAAACAACTAAACAATATTGAACATCTAAAACACAATTATATTTAGTTATTCACTATATATCGGAATTATATGGTGTTTCAAAAACTGAAACGCAATAAAGACAAAATCCGCAATAAATTTAGAAGAATAAGGGGGAGCGGTACCTCAACTGTAAGCGGAATAAGAGGCGGCAGCGGGCCTTCTAGGCCTGCCGTATTAGCTAGTTATATATACTAAAAGCGGAGTAGTCAAGGGCAACCAAACCCGGTCAAAATCGACGAAAATTGGGTACGCGGGGCGCAGAACTCGTCTCTGGATACGCGACATTGAAAGCTGCCCTTTGGCGTGAAGTTACCGACGACCTTGAATTGTTCCTCGACGGAGAGTTTTTCCTTCTAAGTGGAACGTGTGCAGAGATATGGGCTTTTAAAGAGGAGCGTGCATACGGTGTTTTAACAGAAAAATGGCTTACGTCATGACGATTCACGTGACAACCGATCAAAATCGTAAAAATGTCAGGTATGACAGGCACGCGCGAAAGAATTGTAAAAGTTTCACATTGACGAAGAAATTTCAGGCCGTCGAGGTTTAGAGTGCGGAAAGAGGGTTGGAAACGAAAATAGTGGACTTTTCCGCGACGATTGAGTGCACTGTCCACGTGCCAAATCTGTCGCTGTGGAAGGTGCGATTCATTTAAAGCTTTTCTGCAGGGTAAAAAAATCTCGCGACGACGAGTTTGCGTGTCTTTAATGACTATATATATATTCACGTTCATCCATCGGTTGTCAAGTTTAAATGTCAGAAGGCCGACAAATATTACGAAGAAGAAGTGTATTTTTAATTGAAACGTGGTACCTTTCAGATACGTAGTAGTGTTATTATTATCAATCGTTACTATTTCCTTTCTATATGAATATATGAACAAAATGCCGACGGATATGATAAAATAAACTTAAAGTGTATTGTCGCACGTAAGTACAGTAATAAATATAACGATTTTTCTATATTTTATTAAGATATGTTAATAAATACAATGACACTCTATTCATTATATATGTCATCGAAATGTAAATTTCATACAACGAAGAACTTGAAGCAAGCTTAAATAAAGAAGAACCGTCTGAGTTTTGCCATTTGGGCCTGTCAAATTACGTTAGATGCACACGAATTATACAAAACCTAAATGTCAACAGAATGTTGGAAATGTATCAGTGTTCAAGTTATAATTATTATATAAATTTAAGTCATTTTACGAATGGGATCATTAAAATAACATTTCTCATCGATCGCTCTACATACAAATAATAGGGCGACTTTTCTTTATTTGTCAGATGTGTCCGAAGCACTTCGAAATAAAATAAATACATCAAATAAGATTCCCATAAGCATGTATGTCATTTCGTTTACCAATTCAGTTATAAAAGCAAGTATTTAAAGTGTGCGACTGCTGGTTGGCACCAACTAATCAGAAGTACATTTTTGGTTAAATGGTACGACAGTGTCTAGCATCAACCGTATAGGAGCTAGCAAGATATAAATATGAAAATTAATTAATTCTCTCAATGACCTGTAAGTTTAAAACATGTTTTATTAAGTTAGCCTGACATTTCGTTCTCACAAGTTTATGTGTGAACAAATACAGTTCAACGAACTATTGTCACGATGACAGGTGGAACGACAATTTTGGTTAAACATCTTCATGTCAGCTGTCTGACTTTTCATTGTCATAGGTATGTGTCATCGAAATATCGTTACGATGACAGTCTGTCAGAAAATTTGAATTATACACTATTTCAATCGTAAACTTGACACAAAGCGTAGTACCAATTTTATAGAACTAATAACGTGAAACAACATTCAATTAATTTTTTTTTTTGATCTGTCGACGTTCACCATGGACTAGATGTACACAACTGATACAAAACCTGAATGTCAATAAAAAAATTTTAAATATCAGCGTTCATTAAATTATATAGGAATATTGTTCGCTTTGTGGGCAAAGTCTTAATAAATAAATTCATTTGCTACCATAATGTATAATCCATTTCTAGAGATATTTCTTTAAATTTAATCTTCATTCATTACAATAGCAAAGTTAACTACATAATTATCCTCCACTGTCATTCATTCATATAGAAATTAAAATACCGTAAATAGTATAGGTAATAGTGAATACAACCAAACCAACTAAAAAGAAGAAGCGTATGCGGTATCATAAAAATTAAATTAACATTATGAATGACATAGGTACTCCGACAATTTTATGTATTATGGTTAGAGTTGTTGCCGATATGCCATACGATTTTTTAACACATACACATAATCTGACATTACGTCAAACCAGTGAGCTGTAGCAGTGAAATCAACTGTTCACAGGGACAAATATTATACGGATCTAAATTCTAATTAGCTCCCTTATTTTCAGAAATAGCGTACCGAAATAGTTATTTATGTAACAAGTCAGTAAAGTGATACTTTATCGAACGAGTCTGATTTACGAGCCAAGCGAGTGAAGCGAGCGCGGCGAGTAAAAGACGAGTTCGATAAAGGTACTTTACTGACGTGGTGCATACAAAATTTTATCGCCAAGCGTGAAAATTGTTAATTTAAGAAATAAAGATATAATAACTTATGACAGTTTATGACAGTGACAAACGATTTATTTTTAAAGTCGTCAGTCATGGCTACGCTGACAGATATTAGCGGCAGGTAAAGTACTTTATTGTACAGTACGATAAAGTGATTCTTTACCTCCGTAAAACGGTATGGTAACGCATCACTTTACTGACGGTTGGCGATAAATAGTTATACCGTATGTTTTTAGTTGTTTTTTAATGAAATCTGCCTTATGAATACAGGGTCACTAACTACATATGAATATATACCGTATAACATTTACAAATTACAGTTTTAAATGTTTGCAAGTTTTGTCATTAAATACTGGAAAAATCTAAGGCAAGTAAATATCTAGATCGAGGGAATCAAATACGTAAGCACTAAAGAATATACTAAACGGCATTAATTTAATCAAACATGAATTTACCTTTTATTTGAGAATATATACGGGAACTGATCCGAAGGAAATGATACAGAAGTAGTTTCTCGATTTTTTGGTATGGCTGTAAATTAAAGTTGAAAGAATTGAAGCCCACAAGGTCAGTAACTACATATGAATATGTTTATACACTTAGAAATGACAGTCTTAAAAGTTTGCAGGTTTCATTCATTAAATACTGGAAATATCCAAATAGAATTAAAAAATTTGAAGAGTATATATACTAAATTACATTAAATTCATCGATCACTAATTTAGCATCTTTTCTAAGAAAATTGTATACTTAAAAGCAAGAAATGAAACAGAAGTGATCCGTATTTTTAATTTTTCAGTACACAATCCTATAATTTGACATGTTGATATGTAATTAAGTTTAAGTGTAAGAATATCCTTTAAAGTAACAGGAAACTTTAACACTTATATACAAAAAATCCATCTAACGTTTGACTTGCGATGAAACTTCAATTCGAGTTATGAACCATCAAGACGATCAATAGGCGATAACACTTACTGGGAAACGTCAGAATTCACTGCAATAATAGTCTCGGTGGTGCAATCGACTTGGTATGTCATCTCAAAAATACTGTGACCTGACCGGACTAAATACTGAAAACACCAAAGATGTGACGATAAAGAGATGTGCTATCGAAAAAATATCGAGGAAGAACAGTCACTATCATCGACGTGTTGTGAAACTTTAAAGCCATAAAGTCGGCAAATGTTGGACAGTTTGGTAATGAAAAGTGAATTTATTTGGCTAATCACCTGAGAACATACGCGAAGCGAAAAGAAGGGAACAATATTTTCTTTCTTTTTTCTTTTTGACGACTAGAGACTCTAAATTTACAAGTTCAATATCTTCTATCAGACATTTACATGGGCGCTATGAGCAGACACGATGTGAATATGTAATGTTAACGAAATGAAAAAATGCAAAGTTCAAGAGTGGTTTTTGATTGATGAAATGTGAAACCCATTAGATATGTATTATTATTATTACCAACACATAATAAAATATCTCCATCCTTTCCGCTATATTACTATAAATTATCAATAAAATTAAAATGTTAATCACAATAAAATTGATCTTTAATGCAGAAAATATTAAATCCAATTGCCACATTTACATATTTCAACAATGATATTCAATTTGACAATTAGGTCTCGCAGATTTGAAGTTTATAGGAGGAACTTATATAAACATCAATTAACCTCTGACGCAGTGACGGTTTTCGAAAAAGTTTAAAGTTAATCCTTAAAGTGGCCAATCAATTTTAAATCACAATTACACTTGCCGGAAAACTTCAAAATTGACAAACCCAATAACACCGATTCTTATATAGTCTATTGTCTATTTTGAACGAACGTCATAGAAATTTATTTCGGCACTGCTCTCAACATCAAGATGTCCGACGAACGCGGTACAGGAATTCCAAACGCACCTAGACAACACGATAAAATGGTTCAAACAATGGAGGACAACAATAAACGAAGACAAATCCCAAGTAATAATCTTTCAAAAGGAATCGGAAAACATCAGACAACGAAATAACCATCAACAACAACACTACACCATGGAGTAGAGAAATTAAATACCTGGGAATATACCTGGATATAAAGCTCAATTATAACACACACATAGCAAAAACGATAACCAAAACCAAACAAACAAGATGTCAACTATGGCCTCTTATAGGCAGAAAAAGCCAGCTGAACACGAACAACAAAATTCTACTTTACAAACAAGTATTACGTCCAATAAATCAGATGGAAAACCACTCAAATCAAAATCTTAAAAGAGCACTTGCATATGATGGAAATGAAAATTTCAAACAGAAAAGACCTAAAATGGTTCTACTTTAATTCTTAATCAAAATAAAGATAAACAATAGCTAATCAAATTCAACTCCAACATTCCAAGATTCACCGCTCTCAGATGAAGAGTAAAAGACTAAATAGTCTAACTCAAAGCCACAATAAAGAAGAAGAAGAAATTTATTTCTGTTGCCTATTGTCGTGAAAATCAATGTTAATTGTAACACTTTACTTTTCATAAATGCATAATACATACATATCACATTTAATTTAACGATTTAAAGAGTAAAATGGGCAATTACTATTTTAGTAATGGAACTATTACTACATATAAAGACAATACGATACAGAAACATCATATATGGTAATTTAATAATTATTAGTTACTCTAAGATCGCAAAGTACTTTAATACACAATAACATCACTTCTTCAGAAAAAAATGAAGTAAGCATTACTATCCAGCTGATTTTTATATGTGCTGATCAGAATTAAGAATAATTGACGGGCACATATATGTCACCAAGTTCATTTTTCTATTACCGTTTCTAACACCGATAAATTTAACTATACTCCATTCACGTTAAGAAGACAGTGTTAGGTAAGATAGGCGATTATTTCTTGGATTCTGATTGGCTAATAGCCCAGGCAAATTTACTCCACACTTACACTTTCATCCCCTGGAGTCTTCAATTTTTTGAACTATGTGTAAAATTTCTTTTTAGTTTTCAAATAAAAAGATATGATAAAAAATGTATCGCATAATATTTGTTAATGTATTTGTATGTCAAAAATTCTGACAGTTGATGTTACAGACAAAAATTTTTCGGTGTGATACGGTCGCCGATCGCAGCGTTAACTACTGTTTTCTTAAAATGAATGGACTATAGGGTCTACGCAAAATGTCTGTATTAAATATTAAAGTACGTCGGCATAGCTGACAATGACAACTTAACATCCACATTAGGTTGACTTAAATATTATAGGAAACGTCACAATTGACAGGCAAAAATCCGTCTAACATTTAATTAACGTTGGCAGTCGCACGAAAATTCAATTGCAGGCTATCAAACGTCCAAACGATCGATCAATTTCAGTTCGTGATGACATCTGAACTGCTTTCATGATGACAATTATAACGCAAACATATATGTATATATAGGGGTTCGTCAAAAGTTTATGATAACGGACACTAGAAAAACCATCATGGCAGTGCTCGCGTTTTACAGGAAATTGGAAGAAAGATGTAACCGGATGTTATTTTGTTTAATAATAATTCTGTTATAAAAACAAGCACTTAAGGGATGCGACTGCTGGTTGTCATCAACCGATCAGAGGCACATTTCTGTTAAATGGTACGACATAGCAGGATTTTCCATTGCTTGGAAAATTGGATACATGTGGCTTTTACTTGGTGAAGATCTATTGAAATCAACGTAAAATAAAACAACAAATTTGTTTATATCTTCACTATATCTATTTATTTACAAAAATGTAAATGCTGTAACGCGTTTCGCTAACACTGTAGCTTTCTCAAACAGCGGTGGTATAATAACATTCCATTGCGTTTGAAAAATATAAGAGCGACAGTACCTATTTTTAAATGTTAGCAAATTTAAAAACACATTCTGTTCATCATGTTTTGTTAATTTCATACGACAATTGGAAAGATAATTTGGTTAAGCACTGTCACTGTGACATTTCGTTCTCGCATGTTATTATGAACGAACACACTTCAACGAACTGCTGTCACGATGACAAGTGGAGTTCTAAATGTCAACTCAACGTTCAGTAAATTATATAGAAATATTATATATTTTATGGGCAAATTCTTAATAAATAAATTCATTTGCCACAAATTATAAATGTCAAATAATGTATAATTCATTATTAGACATATATTGTTTAAATTCAATCTTTATTCATAAACAAAAGCAAAGTGAACTACAGTTGCAATTACTCTCCATTAACAGTACCTCAGATACAGATTCCAATATCATTGTTATATAAAATAAGGCAAAGGAGTCAAAAGCAATTAATAACATTTTACTTACATTAAAAAAATATATAAGTGTTAATATTCATGTACCCTTGCGTCTGGCAGTGATCACATTTCCAAAGAGGCACATTTATAGAACAACTTATAGAGAAGAAGTGGACGCGAAGAAGCAATTCTAATTCGAAGAGTTTAATGAAACACTATAATAACAATAAGAGCGAGTGTTCAATAGAATAATTGTGTCTTAAATTAAAAAAAAAATAAAAACAAAATGAGTAATCTACATTACTTATACCAATATTGTATGACAAAAATTATAGATCACCTATGATTTATGATGATCGTGTACCAGGTTGGTGTCGCGATCTTATTTCGATCGATTCAATTATTATTTGTAGTTTGGTTTTAATCATGAAATCTCCCCTTTTGTATTATTTTTTATAAAATATTTCATAAGAATCGCAAAATAACCCAACAAATATGAATTATAGAGGACTTTTTTGCAATGTATGCAAGCAAAATGTTAACACAGATATTTCCACGTCAGTCTGTATGAATGTTTTAGTGTCAAGTATTAGCTTTACGCTAAATAAAGCCCAAACTTAAAACTTCAACAATGAACAGTCAAACTGATGTAAATATGCTTAATTATATTGTCGTTCGTCCTGTCATCGTGACAGCAAAAAGTATGCGTCTATACAAGGTGTGTCAAAAGTTTAGAAAATAAGATTTTTTTTTAGCGTTTTACAGGAATCTGTAATAAACTGTAAGCGGACGCGAAAGGCGATTCAAGCTCGAAGAGATTGATGGACAGCTAGTATATATATAATAGCCACAAAATTGGGGACACCTTTGAATTTGCACAAGCCGCGAATAACCTTGCAATACCAGAAAATTACACCATAGTTTCTTTCGATGTAACAAGCCTTTTTACCAATATCCCGGTAGATATAGTTATAGAAATCATAGCAGACAACTGGACATTTATAGAAAAGAATACCAACATACCAAAAAAAGAATTCATAGACATAATAAAATGGATATTCGATAGTGTTTTTTTCGTATATGAAGGGCAATATTACTCACAAATTGATGGTACCCCAATGGGACTCTCTCTATCACCCACAATAGCGGATTTGACAATGAATACTATCATAAAATATGTAATAACCCGAATAGATTTTCATTTTCACTTTTTATGGCAATATGTGGATGATTTAATTTGCTGCATCCCAGAAAACAAAATAGACTCTACTCTACAAATTTTCAATTCATATAATAATAAACTAAATTTCACAGTGGAAATACAGCAAAATAACTCAATCCCATTTTTAGACACACTGATAAAGAGGGAAAACAACACTCTCAAATTAAGATGGTATAGAAAACCATCTAACTCAAATAGGTTACTAAATTACTATTCAAATTGCCCCAAAAAATACAAAATAAACTTGATCAAAGCACTTAAAGATAGAATTAGCAAAATATCACATGCTGACTATCTCCAACAGGATTTACACAAACTCAAAGAAATTCTGCTATACAATAACTATCCAAAAAATGTATTGAACAAACTTCTCTTTTCTTCCAATACCACGGATACAAACCCCGAAACCTTATCAAAAAGGGAAAAAGAACCGAACGGTAATGATAACAGTAGCACAACTCCCAAATACGGAAAATTGCAATACATTCCAAACCTAACGAATAAAATTAAAATGCTATTTCACAATATATGTTCTATAGCATATACAACGGCTTTTTCGAATTCAAAGGTGTACACTAGATTAAAGGATAACATACCTACACAGATGAGAAACAATGTGGTGTACGCAATAGAATGTAGCTGCCATGATTTCTATGTAGGACAGACAAAGCAGAGACTAAAAAACCGGATCACCCAACATATCAGTGACGTAAGGGTGAAGCCGCAGGGTTGTGCTTTGGCAGGCCATATATCAACCACCAACCACACAGCGGATTTCAATAAAGCAAGAATCATTTTCAAAGAACCTAATTACATTCGGAGAACTTTTTTGGAAACGCTTACCATAAAAACTTTAAGACACAGTATAAATTGCAAATCAGACTCGCAAAATTTCAGCAGAATATATGGAGCTTTCTTACCGCAATTAACAAGAAGAATACAATACAAATTGGCATAACACAATAGATTAAATGACAGCACTTACTCATTATTAAAATTATATGAAATTCATGTAAATATTAAATTTAATATCAATACATTATTTGCGCGGAATAACAATATAAAATAAAAGATATCTCCTTTTTGTTTTTCTTGTTTGTTTTTTCGGACGAATAGGTTTTTCGTTCACCAATGTACACGTGTGTTTAATAAAACGTACGCAGAAGGTTATCGAGACTTTAAACTGCACACCGAAAATTACTTTAAGCAAATTATTTTAAATGTGCCGTAATATCTTAATGTTTACTTTTTTAATGTGTCATATGTTGAATATACAGATGAGATCAAATATATAGCCCCTCGGCAAAAGTAAGTACACATAGATGTTGTTAATATTGTTAATTATTTTATAAATGTGAGCTGGGCAAAATTTAATATGTTTTTTTTTTCTAATTTAATAAAGGTCTGATGAAGGTTCAAACATAGAACCGAAACGTCACGAGCCGTAAAAAAGCTAGGAATTTTTATTTTTACCTAAACCCTAATTCTACCTTCCCTGGTAGTAAGTTTTATACACAGTGATATACACTATCAGTACTCTAAGCTGAATTTCGTCGAGCACTATATATATATATATATATCAATAAAGAAAATATCACGGATACATAATAAAAATAGGAAAAAGAATATCGGGTTAATCCGCTGTAGTGCAACCGCAGACACGTGTTTCAGACTCGTTGGTCATCGTCAGTACGGTGTAGCCAAGGAATAAGGTGGTCTTCCTTTTGTTTCTATCTCCAAGGATATCCCACCTTATTCCTTGGCTACACCGTACTGACGATGACCAACGAGTCTGAAACACGTGTCTGCGGTTGCACTACAGCGGATGAACCCGATATTCTTTTTCCTATTTTTATATATATATATATATATATATTGTCACTGGATTCCGGGTTTTCTTCCGCGTTTCCACTGCTTGGTCTTTGGAAAGACCGATGCTGGTTTCTTGACGACGTTTCGGCAAAATCACACTTGCCATCTTCAGGTCTGCGATAACTGTCTGCTTCTGCTTCTTGTTATTCGTAAACTGACGTTTTCGGGATTCGGATGGTGGTTATATACTCCGTTAGCGTTTGGGTTGGTTGCCCTTGGATGAGTGTGGGCATGGTTCCGTGTCGTTGGGCTCGTGTTTGGAGTGTGTCGGCTGGTTTGCGATGTAGATGTATTAGTTTGATGTTTTTTGTTGATATCTGATCTTGTTAGTGCTGGTTTCCATGCTGTTGGTAACCTCTGGGTATCATCTCGTGAATTCAGATTGTTCGGATGTTTTTCAATTTCGATGGCTTCCCTGATGATTCTGGTTTTAGTATGTTCGATGTTCGCTAATAGCTTGGTGTTACTGAAGTCTATCGTGTGGGATGTTTCTTTTACATGTTGAGCCAGGGATGAAGTTTTCTCGTCTTTTCTTACGGAATTTTTGTGTTCGTCTCTTCTTGCGTTTACCCTTCTGTTCGTTTGTCCAATGTAAGTTTTTTCACAGTTGAGGCACGGAATTTCATAAACTCCTTGGTTTTCTAAAGGTATTTTTGTTTTAGGGTTTCGAGGGACTGTACTGATTTTTCTGTCTGCTTTGAATGTTGTTTCAATGTTGTGTCTTCGTAGGATTTTGGATATTCTATCGGTGGTGCCTTTAACATAGGGTAAGTAGGTTTTGGCAGTTGGTGTATCTTTTTCCTCTTGTGGTGTTGTTGGTTTCGGTTTGGATGCTCTTTTGATAGCAGATTCACTGAAACCATTCTGCTGGAGTGCCTTGTGGAGTTTGTCCATTTCTTGGGTGATGTTATCTTCGTCTGCTAATCTCTGCGATCTTGTCACTAGGGTTTTCACAACTGATTGTAACTGAGCTGGGTGGTGGTGAGACTGAGCGTTCAGATATCTGTCTGTATGGGTGGATTTTCGGTATACCGTGTGACTTAAGTTCCCATTTTCTTTCTTCTTGACCAAAACGTCGAGGAAAGGTAATTCGCAGAGATTAGCAGACGAAGATAACATCACCCAAGAAATGGACAAACTCCACAAGGCACTCCAGCAGAATGGTTTCAGTGAATCTGCTATCAAAAGAGCATCCAAACCGAAACCAACAACACCACAAGAGGAAAAAGATACACCAACTGCCAAAACCTACTTACCCTATGTTAAAGGCACCACCGATAGAATATACAAAATCCTACGAAGACACAACATTGAAACAACATTCAAAGCAGACAGAAAAATCAGTACAGTCCTTCGAAACCCTAAAACAAAAATACCTTTAGAAAACCAAGGAGTTTATGAAATTCCGTGCCTCAACCGTGAAAAAACTTACATTGGACAAACGAACAGAAGGGTAAACGCAAGAAGAGACGAACACAAAAATTCCGTAAGAAAAGACGAGAAAACTTCATCCCTGGCTCAACATGTAAAAGAAACATCCCACACGATAGACTTCAGTAACACCAAGCTATTAGCGAACATCGAACATACTAAAACCAGAATCATCAGGGAAGCCATCGAAATTGAAAAACATCCGAACAATCTGAATTCACGAGATGATACCCAGAGGTTACCAACAGCATGGAAACC
Source organism: Amphimallon solstitiale (assembly GCA_963170755.1). Classification (NCBI taxonomy): domain Eukaryota; kingdom Metazoa; phylum Arthropoda; class Insecta; order Coleoptera; family Scarabaeidae; genus Amphimallon; species Amphimallon solstitiale. The sequence continues at coordinate 41,383,359 of OY720678.1, read as the reverse complement.
AGCACTAACAAGATCAGATATCAACAAAAAACATCAAACTAGTACATCTACATCGCAAACCAGCCGACACACTCCAAACACGAGCCCAACGACACGGAACCATGCCCACACTCATCCAAGGGCAACCAACCCAAACGCTAACGGAGTATATAACCACCATCCGAATCCCGAAAACGTCTGTTTACGAATAACAAGAAGCAGAAGCAGACAGTTATCGCAGACCTGAAGATGGCAAGTGTGATTTTGCCGAAACGTCGTCAAGAAACCAGCACCGGTCTTTCCAAAGACCAAGCAGTGGAAACGCGGAAGAAAACCCGGAATCCAGTGACAACACATACTACTACCCGCGGAAACCTGAAAGAGAACATATATATATATATATCAATAAGGATTCCTTTAAATCATACGTAAACACATTAAGAGCTATCATTGTATGTTTTCATGTCTAAAAAGGTTATTACTTTTCATTATTAATTATACAGAATATCCTTTAAATGTTGGGTTCGGTGTGTATTGAAAAATACATTTTTATTAGTGCTATAGACTTGTTTTCTTTTGTTTAATGCACTGAAATGACGTAAAAGAATCGGATACATATTTTTACGTTTTAGAAGTCTTTTAAGTAACTTTTTTAATAAGATCGGAAACAATCTTGAATTCTAGGTTGAAATCTTATTTTGATATGATTTAAAATATGATTAAAATTATTTGCCTATGTATATAAAGCTTTGAAGAATGCGCGATTTTTATGTAATACTTGACGCGTAGATTATCTTCTTATCCTACGTTGGTTTTTTAGTAGTCTTCAGCTCGAATGAGCGAGTTCAACAAATTATAATTAAAATACTTACTTATTCTATATATCAGATAATGAGGATTTGGTGTGCATATATGTGACTCAACAATCGAGTCCTGAAAAGGACTTTAATCTAAATGTTAGGAGAACTGCTTGTGTATACCGGATTAGGGTTCTGTCGCTATTGCCGTCGTTTGTTAGTTACAGTTGAAAGAGGTACGAAATCTCATGTAAATTCGAGTGATATTTTCCGGAGTGTATGCGCGGGTACTGTTGAAAATTGTAGTTGTAGGACATTCGCGTAACTTCCAAGAACACTCCTGTTATTCCTAATGGTTGTATTATTTTGTAAAATGAGGATTTAGTTGTTATTATTGGAGAAACTTTGTCATGGCTTATGTGCGTAAAGGACCAATTCCACTGAGAAATTGCGAATAATGATCATAAACTGAGAATAAGATACTTTGACAATTTGTGTATATTTCGATACTATTTCAGCAAATTAGCATTTGATATTGAGAATATCTCTATGGCTTTATGCTATAATATTTGATGTTTTTTTTGTAAGTATATAAATCTATACAGATTGATAACCGTAAATAAAAATACTAAAGGGGCGGAAGGTTCATATGGTTAGCGGAAAAACAAGTGGCTATTATTTCATTCAAGAAAGTAATTCTAAATTTTAACATTTAAAACCTTTAAACGTGTCAACTTTTCTTAAAAGACAGTAGGTGCTTATGTGTCATTGTGATTAGTTATTATATAAATTAGTATATACTGGGTAGTGCAATAGATTGTCAGCGGAGCTTAGTATGAAAACTAATAACGTTGTAGCAATGAGACTTTACGTACATACGTATGTAGTATGCGACTGTAAATTTTCTAATGTTATTTACAAATATACAGGGTGTTCCAAATTTTCGCAACCACCTTCAACATTTTTATTTTAAGTACATTGCTATACTTTCTAGATATTATAATGACAGCCATTCAAATTATCTTTGAAATGATATATAGATATGTGCACTTCAGACTGTTTGTTTTGATTTTATTGATAATTTTGTTAAAATCTTGACAGTTGCAGCATCTAACATTTTAAGCCTTAGTCTGAAAATGGGTAGAATGCCGCACGTAACTCTTGTGCTACTAATTTATGGACTAACACGTTATTTGTTTTGAGGCTGAATAAAGTGAATAAATATACAGGGTGTTAAATATGTCGTGTCTAAGTTGTCGATCTTCATTGGTTATTTTCCCGTTTTTTAAAATCTAACCTATAATGCTGTGCAACCAAACGTCAAATCTCTACTTCAAAAGTCCATAAAAAGTCGTTTTCTGTATTTTCTCTTTGCTGTAATTGCATTTTATTGTTATAAATTAAGTTCGGCTAGTGAATTATTAATTTCTGTTTGTTTGTTAGTAGTTCTTATGTGTTGTATTTATCTTGTTACCAGTTATATCGTTTTATTGATATAACTTTCACCCTTACAAAATTCAAAATCATCAAGGCTTATTACAAACGGACTTTGAAAGGAGACTAGTTTACTGTGAATGACTACTTTTACAATTACGACACGATATAACCTTTCTAGATCATGTGCTTTTTACAGATGAAGCAAAATTTGCTAATTGTGGAACAACAAGCAAAGAAAATACCCATTATTATGACACTACAAACACATTGTTCAGCCCATTTTATACCAACAAAAATGGAGTGTTAACACATGGGGAGGCATCATAGGAAACACTATTATTGTTCTATTCTTTTTTAATAATACTTTAAATTGTGTAATCTACACAAATTTCCTATAAAATAATTTACCATTGCTATTAGAAGGTGTCCCAGATAACGTCATCAGGAGATTGTGGTACCAACATGATGGTGCACCAGCATATTATGGTGCTGCTGCAAGAGCACATTTAGATATACTATTCACCAATAAGTGGATTGGGAGAGCAAGTTTGATAAGCTGGGCACTAGGATTACCAGATCTTACAACTTGTGATTTCTTTCTGTGGCCAACTGTAAAAAACATTGTTTACGCAGCACCACCTACAACGTCAGAGAACATGCAACAACGAATAAGAAACGCTTTTCTTCAATTAAGTGAGAATAACTTAGCTCAGAATGTAAGTCTGTCGATACAGAGACGGTTGAGAGCATGTGTAGAGCAGAATGGAAATATATTTGAACACATTTTAAATTAAGATTGTTTTATTATTGAAAATTTTCAAAATGTAATTCTAAAACTAATGATAAGCATTTAAAAAACAGGTGTTTGTTAAAATTACTTTGTTTTATTTTCATGGCCAACCAACTATTAGATGCCCGGCATTTTGCATGTTATAAACATGAGTATATCCCATTAAAAAGTTATAACTTTGAAAATACTAAAAATAAGTACTATGTTATTGGTACCATTTTAGAGGCGATTTTACAAGGAATATTCTGACTTATAAAAATATTATAGGTTAGATTTAAAAAAAAATGAGAAAATAACCAATAAAGATCGATAACTTAGACACGACATATTTAACACCCTGTATATTTATTCACTTTGTTCAACTTCAAAACAAATAACGTGTTAGTCCATAAATTAGTAGCACAAGAGTTACGCGAGGCATTCTACCCATTTTCAGGCAAAGGCTTAAAATGTTAGATGCTGTAACTGTCAAGATTTGAACAAAATTATCAATAAAATCAAAACTAACAATTTGAAGTTCACATATCCATATATAATTGCAAAGATAATTTGAATGGCTATCATTATAATATCTAGAAAGTATAGCAATGTATTTAAAATGAAAAAGTTGAAGGTGGTTGCGAAAATTTGGAACACCCTGTATATTTGTAAATAAAATTAGAAAATGCACAGTCGCATACTACATATTGCCGTGGTATCTTGCATATTAATGAGATAATAGTAATAGTATTAAGACTTAATTTAAGTGTATAAAATATAAAAGAAACAATAATAATAAGTTTATTGTATTTAAAATTTTTTAACATGAGTATATTGGGTTGCATACACTTTTATGTGAGAAAATGTAGACATAAAAATTGAATTTATATTTACAATTTAAATAAGTACTAAAATAAAAGACGAGATGTATATATATTTCTTTTATAGAAAAGAGAAACAAGATGTATGGTTTATGTATAATGAAGAATTCAATATGCACGAGAGAAAGATAATTGAATAATTATGTAAACTTGAGAACGTGCATAAGGTAATAAAATTTATTAAATAAATCATACAAAAAGAATAAATATTTACCTTAACTTACGACTAGATAAGTAAATAAAAAAGGATATAAATAAATATATTCTGAGACATCAGCAGTAGTGTTTTTTTATAAACGACAGCTGGTAGAATACATTCAGGAATTTGTATATGTAATATTATGTTTCATAAGCTGTTTTGTACGGTTTTTCGATGACCTACAAAATAAAAGGAAAATATAATGTAAACTTGGTTTGTAGTTTATTACACATAGATATATCACCGTTGGAGAAGTCTTGGATAGAAGGAGGCGACGAAAAGGCAAACCAAATGGACCATAGTAGTACAAGTAATCTTATTAAAAGGATACCTGTTATTTACAATGTTTTCCAAGATTGCCGAGAGTTGGACATAAAACAAAAATAAGATTTGTGTTAGCTAATGGAAAGAATAAATTCATAGACAAATATAAAGAAGAGTTATATTAATACAAGTATACCTACGTTGGAGAAACGCTGTACAATTTATAAGAAACTTTTAAGTTGTAAACAGACAATTCTCGGGGTGTTGACCTTTTGCGGTGAAGAACTGTCAAAAAGACAACAAGTGCGTGTGTGTGGGTATTCAAATCACTACGGCAACTTGAAAGCCAGGAGTACTGAAGATGCAGGGTGACAACTTAAATGGTAGTTTCTGAAGATGGCGTTGAGAACGGTCACGTGTCTTTCCCGGGAATATAAATTGAAAACAAGAATCGACAAGACTCATTCATTGATGTTAATTGATTCATTCATTGATTGATTCACAGATTAGCTGGTTATATAAAACTTAAAATCGTAGGGTTAGATACACCACGATTCATATTGATTTCTTTTGTATTAGCGTGTTAATTTTATTTTCATTCAAGTTTCATTTATTTTTATTTTCTTTGTTTAATTGTTTTTGTGTAATTTTGTAAAAATAATGGAAATGCAAATGACCGAATTTGAAAGTTAGAGGCAAAGACTTATCAATGTGGCTATACGAGTATTGAAATATATCGTGCGAACGTATATTTAACAGGGATAATAAATATTTTCCTGAGATAGTAATAAGCATTCTTTAGTTTCAAGTTTAAAAGAGATAAAATAATTAATGGTGTTGAGTGTTAAGAGGATATAGCGTGCAAATGTATATTTTCTGGCACAGTATTTGGCATCATTAATAGTTACAATAAAATTTTGATTATGAATTAATGATTTAAGATTAGATTTGAAATAAGGAAAGTGTTTCTGGGTAGCGGACTCTGAAATGCTAGCTATAACGCGTGCGAATGGTTATAGATAGTAATCAGATTCAAGCTTTTCTCCAAACATTGACCATAAAATAAACAATATACAAAAGTTAATTGGATTTATTCGTTGATAAACAGGAAAATATTTTTAGAGTTCTATTTAATTAAGTATAAGAAAATATATTCGTATCATAAAGAAACGTTACAACCTAGAACAAGATACAAACGTTTTCTTATAATTATGTTTCTTTTAAAATATATATGGTGAATACAGTATAGCGATGCTATATTTATTTTTATGTAATAAATATTAAATAAATTCGACAATTATGTTTTATATGATTTCTGGTTTTTCATTTTAAATAAGCTATAACCTTATCCCAATCTTAAATAAAAACAAGAGATTTGACGAGAGGGAAGAAATTCAGATACACTGAAGAATTCACGTATACTTATAAAGTACGTGCTGTTAAGATAAATAAAATTCACATTAAGGATAATAAAAATTATCATCATCTTAATTATCTATGTTGCTGGAACAGCACACAACATAATTTATTTGGCAAGGCCTAATGTATGGCAATACTACAATTATCATATTCAAAATAGTTATGTTGCCACAGCAATATGTACGTAAAGTCTCATTGCTACAGCGTTATTAGCTTTCATACTAAGCTCCGCCGACACACTATTGCACCACCCGGTATACTTGTTTACGCCGAGCTTGTGAGTCTTGGCCTTGCCCAGTAGTGTAGACAGTCATGGACGACTGGATAGAGTTAAACACTAAAGGCGACACTGGTGGCGTTTAATGATCGCATTCAGCAGATACAACAGGTGCGCAACTGTTCATCGATCGGATTTAGTAGTAGTCTGTTTCAAGATATAGTGTGAATGCAAGCTCCCACATGTTACTTGAACAAGGTAGGTGGTATGCAATAAAAGTAATCGATGTGAGAAACATGCTACAGGCTCTTGTTGTCAATAGTTGATTAGAAATAGTAAAAGTGTACTTGTATTATTATATGAGTGTATATTTGTACGAAATGTCAACTACGCTTTGTGAAATACAAGAATACATTTTACTGGCTAAATTATTCTGTTAACTGTGAAATATTATTGCTGAATTGAAGGTTAAAATTATAAATTAATTCCTTAATCTTCTTAATACCCTTAAGCCGGCACAAATAGTTTCAAAGTATTTAAAATTTGTGTTTGCAATTGCCCGATTATGGAGGGATTAACTCAATAGATCCTTAATGGTTTTATTTATGATGTCGTACTATGTCTTGAAACAGACTATACGCTCACTTAGTGAGCGTATTCTGATTCGCATGGCCATTAACGCATTCCAACACCAACGTACTACACAATTTTGAAGAAAGTTAGTGCAAAAGTAGATCACAAACTAAAGCTATTGTCCAGATATAAATGTATTATAATATTGAAGTTAACCCAGTATTTTAATCGTAGTTGGAAAAACCGGCCCTTATACCAAAAACTACGCCGAATTTAATGCAGAAAAACAATTTATTATTATTGTTTAATCGGTTTAATCTGAATAATTCTAACATACGGCAGCAGTGAAAAGTACGAAATGGAAGGTGATCACATAAACGAGTTGAACAGTTGGAGCAATGATGTCATTGTCAATAAAACTGGAAATAATTGCGTAAAGCTGTTGGAACATGGGGAGGCAAGAATCATGTTGACAATATCCTAGTTCAAAGTTCAAGTAATTTAAAGAGATTTATTAAAACTTCTAGTAATAGACTAAAATGGACGCAGAAAGGAACAGTAGATGTCTTACAGTAAATAGCATGTTGGCGTGATTCTAATAAACTAAGAATAGATGAGGATAAAGCACAAATATTTATCTATCCACCCAACGCAAGATACGGTAATGTTGTGGTGGATTTTTTGGCATTTAGTTGGATCGAACACATTGAAAAATCACGGTAGTGATATATTACAGCAATGGAAAATAAAACTGACTTATTACGGTAATTTTTATATTATAGATTCAAATGTTGTACGAGTTTTGATATTCTGAGAACGTGTGTAGTCGACTGTTTGTAGGTGCTTTATAAAAAATGATGATTGTGTTAAAAATGTGTGTTTAAATAGAAAGCGTTTTGCAATAAATTCTGATTTTTGTAAATACGCGACAAGAAATATGGAAAATTTAGCACTCCATGTCATAGAGTGCAGCAAGCGTAAAAATCTCGGAACAACTGAGATTCGAAATCTCTAGAACGAACAATGTTATTTGAAAGAAATGTGAGTGATGGAGTTCTTCTTTTAGAAAACTCATTTTATAGTCTGAACGAATAGCTAGACCACAAATTTTGATTTTGATCTTATACACCTTGCGCTAATTTATTTTCTCGTTCTTTAATTTCACATGTGAGTTTGTCAATATTTTTATGTATACTTCTTTTATATTTATATATATATTTATATAATAACCGCGGTCTGAACAGCCCTACAGACATAGTCGAAGCATTTAGGGATTATTTCAGTAGTGCGTATACGGTGCCCGGTCAAACCTATGTCGATGGGCGCGCATCTGTTGTCGATGTTTCTAACTGTATTGACACGGCCTTGATAACCGAAGATGAAATTTCTTTCGCCTTCAGGAAATGTAGAAGAAGTTTGGTGTCAGGTATAGACGGTGTGCCTGGCTTCCTCCTTAGTGACTGTGCTGACTTATTAACTGGGCCCCTGTTTCACTTATTCAATTTAATACTGAAACAGTCTAGGTTTCCATCCCAGTGGAAGACCTCTCGCATTTTCCCTGTTTACAAGTGTGGTGATTCATCTGACATAGTAAACTAAAGACCCATTTCAATCCTTTGCAATTTCTCCAAGGTTTTTGAATCAATCTTATATAATAACATTTATAACTCTATTAAGCCATACCTATCCTTATCGCAACACGGATTTGTACCCAAGAGATCTACCATTACGAACCTGACTTGTTTTACGCAGTATGCCTCTGAGACTCTGGATGAATAGGGACAGGTGGACGTGGTATATACAGATTTTCGGAAGGCATTCGATCAAATTGACCACAATATCTTAATAACTAAGCTTTCGAATATAGGCTTCTCCTTAAGATTGTGCAAATTGCTGGAATCATATCTTGTGGATCGCCGTCAGTATGTTTAGTACCGCAATATTGCATCCGGTGCATTTGTTCCCACTTGGGGCGTTCCACAGGGGTCAAACTTGGGTCCAATATTATTCTTAATTTTCATAAATGACATCACAAATGAATTGCAATGCAAAAATCTCTTATATGCGGATGACTTGAAGATCTTCTATAGAATATTCTCTTTGGACGACTGTCTGCTTCTGCAGAATGACCTAAATCGTGTTTACTCCTGGTGTTGCGATAGTAATTTACATCTTAACATATCTAAATGCAAAGTAATGACCTTCTCCAGAAGAACTGATCCAATGCTCTTCGACTATGCTGTTGCGGACACGCCTTTGGAGCGTTGTTGTGTTATTAGGGTATTCTGTTCCATTTTAAGTTAACGTTCACTGATCATATAACTGATGTTGTTGCCACAGCTTATCGAATATACGGGTTTATTTACAGAAATTGTAGAGACTTTAGAGATGTGGGCTGTCTGTTACTACTATATTATACTTTCATAAGGTCGAGGCTGGAATACGGTGCGCTAATTTGGTGCCCGGTATATGCTGTTCACATGATGCGTATTAAGGGTGTGCAGAGACGTTTTGTGAAGTACTTATTATTTCTAATCAACGGGGTATTCCCTGAGAGGGGCTATGACTATTCAAGTATGTTACGACAGGTTGGTGTCCCATCTCTCCAACTCCGGCGCAATACATTAAGTATCAAATTCTTATATAAACTTCTAAATAACAAGATTGATTGCTCCTGGATCCTGAGCAAGATACATTTTAGGATTCCCAGGCTGTCTGCTCGATATGAGGAAACATTTCATTTGCCTACCGCCAGAACTAATATATTACGTAAATCTCCGCTTTACACCATGTGTAGCAACTTCAACCAAATCTGTGACGCCTCGGATATACACTTCAACGCATTATGTGTGATATTGGGGTATCTGCAATGAATTATTCTGCAACCACCTCTATTGCCTCACACCTTTCCTTTTATTGTTTTTCTATTTAGCATATATTTACATGTCTCTATATATAATTGTGCTTTAGTTATTTCATACTATACTATTCTATAATGTATGAATTACATGTATTTGCTTTGTATTCTTCTTTTGTATTTTCTATACTTGGGTTGTTAACCTGTAGAAAATAAACTCATTATTATTATTATTATTATATTTGACTATATTTTGATAGCCTCCTATAACCGCTTATGTCAACGATATGGTAGAAAGATTATTTGCACAATATTTCAATTAGCAACAGGTAACAGTTCATTATTTTAAAAAAAGAATATTGATATGGCAAGGGAAGATTGGGTAAATAACTTTTTAAAGAATCAATCTGATTATAATCCGACTGTTCTCCAACGTGTGCGTACGTGGTTTATGTATCGTCGGGTTTAACTCGGTTTTTCTCTGTATTTAACAGTTATTTTAATTTTGAGTTTTATACAAGTGTATAGTTCTTCAGTTGCTCTAACTTACTGTGTAATTTTTGTTTACGTAAGTACCTGCAATGGTCCATATTTAGTTTGGTAAGTTTAATACCGTTTTACACATGGCAGCGAGTGGTCTCGCATATCGTGTCCTTGCTGTTTTTGTGCTGTTATTTATTTGCACATAAAAGCAAATATCTGTTTTATTTTCGTTGCTATTTGTGTAACTTTTTCCTATTGTTTCTGTTCGAGCACCTATCCGTTGCCTTTGCTCCTGTGTTTGTCTTATCTAAAGTCGTCGTGACAGGCAGCACGGCGTGAAGTGTGTGTCCCCGTTTTCTTTACTTTTTTTGCATTTATTTATACTTATACTGGTATCATTTGTATTTTATACTGGCATATGTCGCTGTGCGGTATTTGTGCATCTTCAATTTCGGCAAGAAGGCCAAGCCTCTTGTGCAATGGCGTTTGTGGTAAACTTTTCCATATCTCCTGTGTCGGTGGTTCGCCCCTGGCGCAGGTACTGGGCGATACAGAAGGGTTATCCTGGCGATGTAAGGAATGTCGGCAGCGCTGCGTTATCGTTGATCAGCAGGAACTCATGAACCTTATCAATACTCAAGTCGAACAGGCTATGTCACGTCTAGTCGGCAGTTTTGAGTCTTTAAAAACTGATTTTTTGGACCTAGCACAAAATAAACTATCTACTGTTTCACCTACTGCGCGTCCTACCTATGCTGAATTATTGAGGAATAAATCTAAGCCAGCTGTAATTGTTCAACCAAAGAATTCACAGGAGAACGCTAAAACAAAGACTGATGTTCTAAAAGAAATTGATCCCGTCAATTCCAATTTACACATATCTAAGGTCAAGCATGTGAAGAATGGAGGTCTACTTGTGAGCTGTGTTTCGTCCCAGGATAACGACAAGTTTAGAAGATTGGTCAAGGAAAAATTATCAGATAATTATGAAGTTAGGGAACTTCGTGGTATTAATCCCAGGATTCGTGTCGTTGGCTTCACCGATGAATTTCATGAGAATGACTTTGTCAACTACATTGTGAAAATGAATTCTGAGTTATTTGGTGTTGGTTATGAGTGTAAATTGATTAAGCTGTATCCAACTAAGAAAAATTGTAATTTATTTCAGGCTGTTCTTCAACTTGATAAGGTTTCATACAATAATATCATGAAAGCTGGCTATATGTTTGTTGGTTACGATTGTTGCTCGGTCTTTGACGCCATAGAGGTTCTACGTTGCTTCAACTGCAATGAATTTAATCATTCGTCCAGAAACTGTAATAATAAATCCACTTGCCCAAGATGTGGTAATCAACATAATCTCAAGGAATGTAAGGCAACTGCTTTAAGTTGCATTAATTGCACCAAGCTTAACTCTGGGGAAACCGTTCAGGTTGGCGTGAACCATGCTGCATGGGATTTGAATTGTACTGCGTACAAGGTTTCTGCTTCTAAACTGCGTGAAAGTCTTCTGTCTATTCAATAGCAATTACCGGATTTACAGGCTAATTCAACGCGTACACACAATAAAAGATTATTACTTTATTATCAAAATACTAGAGGCTTGAAGGGTAAAATTTCTGATTTGTACCATTCGTCTTTCTCTTCTCAGTTCGATATTATCGCGCTTTCTGAAACCTGGCTTGATTCCTCAGTTGCTGACAGTGAATTACTTAGCAGCCAATTTACTGTTTTTAGAGCCGATAGAGACTTTCAGTCAACTGGTCGTTCGCGGGGTGGAGGTGTTTTATTAGCAGTTGACCGCAACATTTCAGTCAGTTTGCTCGACTTACATGCATTTAATTTCACCAAGCCAACTATTATTGACCTTCTATGTGTTAAACTCGTTTTCAATCACAAAAGCCTTTGCATTTTGCTTTTGTACATTCCTCCTTCCCTGCCTCTACTGCAATATCAACAATTTTTTGAGGCTCTACAGAACTTGGATTTTCTCCAATCGAGTGATGTTCTGGTCGTGGGTGATTTTAATATTCCTGCCTACGCTTCGCAACACAACAAATGCAATATCACTGATATGTATGTGGAAACGATACGGAACTTCTCCAGATTCTTTGGCTTCACACAGTATAACTTCATTTTCAATCGCAATGAGAGGTTGCTTGACCTTGTTTTTTCGAACAAAGTTTGTTGTGTCACTCAGTCTTGTGATGCTGTTGTGAGGATAGATGATCACCATCCCCCTTTAAATATTTCTTGTGAATTAACTGTTCTCAACAAGTTTAAGCATGAACATTCTCCTGAGAAATCATTTAATTTTCGTAAAGCCGATTTTCATCAGTTATACGACGTACTTTGTAACACCGATTGGTCATTCCTGGACAACATCTCTAATGTTGATGTTGCCATTAAAAGCTTCTACGATAAATTGTATTACATATTTGAACTTTGTGTTCCTAAAACTGTGAAGGCTTTAAAGAACCCGTATCCTCCTTACTTCACTGCAGACATAATCAACTCCATTCATCTCAAGAAGGAGGCCTGGCGGTCTTACAAACGCAATCATGATGTGCGATTATATACAGAGTTCAGTAGACTAAGGAGTTTGGTGAAGAGTATGATTGATGTGGCTTACAAAAATTATATCACTCACATAGAAAGTAGCCTTCCATCTGATCCTAAACAATTCTGGACTTTCGTTAATAGGAAGCGTAAGTCTGCAATGTTACCTCGTGAGTTTCTGTTTGATGATCATCTCATCTCCAATTCTCGCGACGTTGCCAATGCATTTGCCGACTATTTTCAATCATCGTTTGTGAGGCATTCTAACTCCTCGACTTGGATGGATCGCGATGATGGCTCTGAGAGTTTTAATGTAACCTACTTCTCGGAGAGCGATGTGTACGAGTCCCTGAGGAGTCTCAAGGGAAATGCAACTGCTGGCCCTGATGGCGTCCCTTCTTTTATTCTTAAGGATTGTGCTTCAGTTTTGTCATCCCCTCTGGCTATCCTCTTTAATTTGTCGTTAAAATCATGTCAATTTCCGGAAATATGGAAATATTCCAAAATTTGCCCGGTGTTCAAAAAGGGCCGACGGGATTGCATCAGAAACTATCGTCCAATCTCGATCATTTGCAATTTTGCAAAAGCTTTTGAAAAATGTATTTACAAGCCGCTTTATAATTTCGTGAAGAATCGCCTATCCACTGCGCAGCATGGCTTCATGCAAGGACGCTCAACGGTCACCAATCTTCTTTCCATTACCCAGTTCATCGCGACTGGCATCGATAATGGGTCTCAAACTGACGTGTTGTACACCGACTTTTCTAAAGCTTTTGACCGGTTGAATCATGACATCTTGTTGGGTAAGCTATCGACGATTGGGATCTCACAGAACCTTCTTTTATTTTTTAATTCTTATTTTGCACAGCGTACACAATTTGTTTTATTTGATAGTTTTCGATCTCACAACATCACTGCAACATCAGGAGTACCACAGGGGTCTATATTGGGTCCATTATTTTTTAACATTTATATTAATGATATCACTGCGTCTTTAGATACAGGGCACCTGTTGTATGCAGATGATCTCAAAATATTCGCATACGTTAACAATCGTGATGACTGTTTAAAATTGCAGGCGAACCTCGACAAGGTATGTGAATGGTGTCTAATTAATGATCTGCCCCTGAATATTGATAAATGTTCCGTCATGTCATACACGACAAAGACTGACTCCCATATTTACGATTACAATGTTAACGATTCAGTTCTCCATAGGCCTGACACTCTCTGTGATCTTGGTGTCTCCTTTGATTGCAAGCTATCATTTAAAAATCATATAGCGTCCATCAGGTCGCAAGCTCTGAAAAGTCTTGGTTTCATTATTAGGCATACGAAGGAGTTCAATAACTGTTCAACGTTATCCAAGTTATATTTTGCATTTGTTCGGTCGAGATTGGAATATGCTTCTTTAGTGTGGAATCCATTCTATGACATACACTCTAATGCCCTGGAAAACGTTCAGCGTCGTTTTCTGAAATATTTATACTTTAAAGTTGATGGCCAATATCCTGTCATTGGTGTGGCACAGAGGGAAATGTTACGACGTTTTTTTATGGACTCCTTGAAGTACAGACGCACTGTTATGTCCTTACTTTTTTTATCTGATACATTTAAAAGCAGAATTGATTGCCCCGAAATTCTTGCACAACTGCCTTTATTTATTCCTCGGGCAGCTTCGCGGTTAACTTTTACTTTTTACTTTCCTACACCGCGCACTAATATCCTTAGATATTCACCTTTGCACCACATGTGTAACATTTGTAATGAATACCCGTCTCTTGATATTTTTAATTGTAACATCCGGGATATTAGAGCTGTCGTTACTTTTTAGTACAACATATACATTTATTGTTATTATTACTTTTAGTTATTATTACCTTGTGTTTTTATGTCATGTGTTTTTCCTCTTATTTTTAATATCATGTTTGTTATAATGTTTTGTGTCCCTAATCCGTAATTAGACATATGTCTGTGGATTAGTGTATTAAATAAATAAATAAATAAATAAAATAAAAGTAGAGGCAACCACCAGAGCCCTATCAATTGTGATGAGAATAGTATTAGTGTTAATCCGAAAGGACATACCAAAATATTTGCAATATAAGAAATGATAATTTGGAGTAGGTACTCAAATCTACCGAAAAAAGAGATACTGAAATTGTAGATATATGCCTTTCCACTAGTAAAACTAAAGCAACAAGAGTGAGTTATTGGGCAGAGATTACAGATCCTGGTTAAGTTACAGAAAATTTTCGTCAGTTAGTTTAAAAAATTCATACCTTTTTCTAAAGCCACAAAGAAAATTCCCACTCTATTTTTGTTTGAATGAGATGTGACGCACACTAAAAACATGAACTCGCAAATCTTGCTTGTGATAACGATATAATTTTGCTCTGCTTTTCATCCCACTGATCGCATCGTCTTCAGCCCTTGGACGTACAGGTGATTGAATGCGAAAATGATTATTATAGAGTCCTAAGATGGTAGTAATTTTATTTAAAATGTGTGCATTAGTCTTAAATATGTGGAAATTAATTTCGATGGTAAAGCTGAAAATAGATAAAAATTTGTGATTATGCAGGATACGCCTTTGTGTTTTTTTTTTTGCACGAAACGTTCAACCTAATTGATGTCCATCTTTTGGTTATATACACAGAGTATTTTTAAAATTTGTTATTTTTGTTGCTCAATATCCAACGGATTGTTTCCTTTCAACATTCGCAGTTTAACTTTTGAGATTCACCTTCTGTTAGACCTACAATTAAGTAAATTTTGAAGTTGAATACATATGTCTAATTGGAAAAATTAGTAGTGATGCACCTTGCAGTACTTAATTTAGGTTCAAAAATTGAAATTATTTTCATTTAAAAATAATAATTTATATTACGCTTATTTTGTCACTAAAGATATCTCGTTACTCGCGTTGTTTTACGCCCTTTTAAATTGTTAGACTCAATTAGATACCAACTAATTAGATCTATTAAAGAATGTGTCTACTCATGTGAAATTTTTCGACTGCTTTTTAGTGAAATAATTTAATTTACTTCGTTTCTTTTCACATTAATTAATTTAACATAATTTAGATTATTTCTACTGTTTATTTCTTTTGTTCCAACGTCCACGTAGGTTAACATTTATTTTGCTCACCATATTTCAATTATTTATATTTGTAAATTTTGACACTTCCATTTGGGGTGGGGTTATGAAACGTTCTTATTGTTGACTTGGTTGTGCGTCTATCTGATATTTTCGCCTACTTTCTACTCTCTTATTACACCCGCTATAAAGTGATCAATCAGGAGCCTGGCGTGTTATAGTTCATCATCTTGATCGATTTCGTCAAACCCACGACCGTGTCTACTTGAGTTAAGCGGCGGCAGAACTACCTGCTTCTAAGATCAGTAGTAAATTATCAGGTAAGACAATGTGTGCTTTGTGAGTAGTAGGTATATAAAATGAATTTAGGAGTAACGTAAAGAGATTTAACGATTTGTAACTAATGCTGACATTTTTCACGGTGTATACTAGTATTGATGGCCTTCTGAAGATAGATAGCGTTTTAGCTTTTGAGTTGCGCCATTTTTGCCCACTCTGTAACTAGATTAAACGAGTGTAGCACTATGAATTAGTTACACGTTGTAATGTACACACATGGTCGAGAAACTTCCCTCAAACCTTCTTAATATAAGAATTTCAAATACTGTAAAGAAAATTACTTCTATAAACATTAAAAATTCAGAATTATATTAACTAAAACTATGAGAACTTCTATGAGAACTGACCTTCCGAACTGAATAATATACAAAAATAACCGTAACGTAACTATAACCATAGATATGAACCTCAACTGGAAAGAACGCTGATACAACTCGTACTAATAATTGCAAATGTTTCAGGGCCATCGCTTGATGAAACATTTCGCCGTTGGAGGATGTACTGCAATGAAATTAAGTCCCTAAATATATTGCAATAGCGACAATAAACAATTTTATATTTAAATATTACAATTTATCCTATTTCTCTGTATGTTGTGACTATATGACCATTATTGGGCCGCTGACGACAATAAGCTGCACTTACTTTAATATTTTTTTCCCGTTGCGTATTAGAAGTGCTTGTATCAGTTGCAAACACACCGAAAAAGCAAATTGTTACAGTGGAAGCTTTCTATATATTTGAAAGAAGGCAAGCTATGAAATTGCACAATCAAGACTGGTAATTTCAGCTTTCAAAAATAACTTGTGTTAACCGGTCACGGCCGAAAATCGGGCCAACCAGTAAATCACAGTCGACCCCTATCATTCCCAAACACCGTTCGGATTTTCAGCGGTCTTACAATCCGAAACGTACGAAAACATGCCGAGAAATTTGACCTTTTCCCACTTTAACTTTCCGTCCGGGAAGTTGCAGTCCGTTTAATAAAACAAAATTTATGTCGTCGAACCTATCAGAACAATAAAGCTTCATATTGGAGTTCGTCGAAAGCTCGACAGTTTGCCGCCAAGGGGTTTTTTTGTTCAGAAACACATTCTTTGCGGTCTGCTTTCTGAATTTCGTCATCGTTTACTTTAGCCCGAATCTTCAGAATCATACCAAACAACTTATTCATGTT
This sequence comes from Amphimallon solstitiale, assembly GCA_963170755.1. Lineage (NCBI taxonomy): Eukaryota > Metazoa > Arthropoda > Insecta > Coleoptera > Scarabaeidae > Amphimallon > Amphimallon solstitiale. The sequence continues at coordinate 41,366,310 of OY720678.1, read as the reverse complement.
CATCTTACCGGGAATTCCTTAGTTGTTATTTATAAAGCTATTGAAGATATTTTATTTAAAGCTAACCTTATATTTTCAAAAAGTATTTAATGTGTAACAGAAGCTACAACTTTATTATATTAATGATTATTGATCTTAGTCTTCTAAATATTTAATGTTTTCTAGTCTTTATGATTAACATATTAGAAGCGACTTTATCCAATATTGATACTTATGAGACAAGAAATACGAATATTCTTGACTATGTGTGTAATTTCATTTTAATATATACAGGCTGAGTAGTAGCCGCTTCTTCGATTGCTCGTTTGTGTTTTAAGTAAGAAAAAAATCAATTAAATAAAGATTTATGATTGCTTGGGGCCCATATTCGAAAAACATTTTAAACTCTGACGCACTTCCGGTCCTACCGGAAGTATATGGAATATAATTTTTTTAAATGGCTCACTCTATATATTTTTGGATTTTCTAGTATTGTCTTAAATTGCATATTCAACTGATTTTTCTTTTTTAAAATTGAGCCAATATTTTTTGAGTTATTAATTTTTTTTGTAAATTTTTGGCCAAAACACGTGTTCAGGAAAAACACGCTTTCGTATTGTTTTTAAACGTAAAAACATTAACTTTGGTAGTGCATGAAGCCAAAAAAATTCTGTATCATTTGGTATAAGTTGCACTCGACAATACACCAAAAAAGTTAGTTTTTTCGGTTTTTTCAAAGCCGAAACTTTCGCATACTAGAAACTTTTTTTTAATGGAACACCCGGTATTTTATTGTGGCATTTTATTCTCTTTCATTTTTGTTAACAATGTCCTATACCTGTTGTAATTTTTAAGATAATCACTATAGGAGTAATCAGCGGTCAAATAAAGAACTGCGAGCGCTGTTGTTCTATCCACCCAAATATTCGTTCTCCAATAAAGGTTGGAATGGGGCCCAACTGACTGAGTCAACTGTTAAAGAAAGTTGGTAAACATTTATGTCAAATTTATAAAAGCACCGTCATTAGTAATGATCAAAATGAATTATTCTCATGTAGAATTAAGAGAGATAAACTCTCTGCTAGCATCCACGTTTATGCACAGCGATACCCTGATAGAAGTCAATCTAAGACAAGATACCTTCGAAAGTATAAAGGAACGGTTCGAGTGGACAGAAAGTATTGAATATGAAAAAGAAAAAGAGCGGACAAAATCAATAACTGGTGAGGAGTTTATAGCACTTGCGAGTGTAGTCGAAATCAATACTAGTACTACGAAAATTAGTCGTCAGTTAGATGTAAGTCAAATTTAAAAATCTAGAATAATTAGGAAATATGTAATTCATTCATATTATACTCATACACAGGGTAAGATGAAAGAGATGATCAAAATCGCTTACATTTTTGTCAATAGGCATCAGATAAATTAGAAGAACAGCCACCGACTTTCTTAATTTTTTGTTGTTTCCCAAACGAAGCCACCCTCTATGAAAATTGATACATTAATCGTCACAATTTTCGTTATTATAACACATCAAAAGGCTTACTTTATCAGACCTGCAAACTTTCAAAATCGTTGGTTATTAAATGCCTGGGGAGGAATAGTGGGTAGTTACATAATTGGACCTTATTTCTTTGATGGAAATGTTAATGGAGAAGGCTATCTTTTTGAGGATGGGAAAATTATAATCAGAAAAGCGTTTACAAGAATATATCGAAACGTCAAAAGTTGCTGTTTGTACCAATATAAATCTGTAGCCAATTAGATTGTTGAAATATCAATATCCGATGTATTTCGATTATTTTTACTTCAAAATGTAATACATGCTTCGAAATTTTATTTCTTTATATTAGAACTCATATATTTATAAGTACTTGCCAAGAATGTCAGAAAGTATATAAGTCAGGCATGTAGGATATTCGACGTAAATATGAACGAGCATATAGAAAGTTATAAGAACATTAAAAAAGATTCAACATTTTCTATTTAACGTTCAGAATTTAAATACAAATTCAATATTAACTTTGACAAGATAAATAAAAAACGCAATTTATTGGAACACTTCGAAATTAATAAGTTAGTTGTAATTAGATAAACAGTCAGAATTAGATAACTTCTCCATATAAAATTTATATTGAAATTTTGCTCATATTTTGTGTTCCCTTAATTAAAATTTTATCTGTCTATCATCTGATATACGTATTGCCTACATTATAAATTCTTGTAACGTACTAGTTAGTACAAAATAATAAAATGGTATTTAAGAAATTAGAATGTCAGGACTTCTTTAGTGCACCTTGCGATTTTCATTCGGCCCTCTTTTACTTTCTTATACGTAGTATAAGGAAGTATTGTGATGATGAAAATTTTCGACCTAGAGATTTTTGCAGATCTCCACGTTTTGAAGTCCCCTGTTTGTGTGTGATCACGATAGCGGTTAAAGCGTTACAGCTATCAATTCTAAATTTTGTATTTACTAGTATAATCTCCCTTTTGAGATTTGCTTAGATTTTCAGTAAAATCGGCAGACCGAAGGTAGTAGGTTACTTCAGTAATAAAATCGAATTTAGGCAATATTTCGTCAACTACTAAGTTTAAACAATTTTGAAAAGAATTCATATGTACTCAAAATTAAATTTGAGAAGAATTTTATTAAAAAAGTTTTTCGAAATTCGTACAGTCTTTTACTCTTATCTAAAATTAGTTTTTTGGGAATATCTCGCCAGTCATGCTTTCTAGGCAGGTAGATTACCAATATAAAAATATTTAAGACATAATTTTCAATACCTTTTGTATAAAAAAAGTTCAAAATTCGGGTCGGAAGTGACACTTTTACTCTTACCGAATAGCAACTTTTTGCAAATATGTAGTAAATTATCCATTTTGTATATATTTATCAAGAGTACAAAAGTAGAGTTGGATTTGCAATATTTTTTGTATAAATGAGATTTCATAATTTGGACCGGAAGTAGCACTTTTACTCTTAGCGAGTAGCACTTTTTTATAATATCTTACAAAGTATGCATTCTATAGAGATTTATTAAGAGAATAGAAGTACTTAAAATAGGATTTTAAATAATTTTTGTATAAAAAATTCTTAAAATTCTATAATTAGAAACGCTCATACGTATAAGAAAGACGTGTGGTGGCCACACATCATTTCTTATTCTTATCTTAACAAATGTATATACATTATATTCGTTGATCTTCTTCGTTCACGCGTTGTTCGACAAATAGAATCAAAACTTCCAGTCGTTCGTTTTCAACGGTTAAGTTTCTGTTAATGTGTTGTGGTTATTTAGAAGTGGTAGGTAGGTATATATTTTATTCTAAAAATGGTGTCAAATTAGTTCCAGGAATAGTAGATAATTTACAAAATGTAAAATTTTGATTGAAAAAAAGCATGTGAGGGCTGCATAAAGTAAGATACGTTTGTTAAAGAAACTTCAAACTTGTTCACGAAGAATTCACATTTTTATAATGTTACATTAATGAAAAACAATCTGATTATAAAGTTGTTTATATAACACGATTAAACTATAAAACACATTTATGGTTTTAATAAAAATCATAGGCAACATTAATGCATTTGAAAGATCTGCTTTATAATGGACCGATATTTTTGTGCTTCTAACAGTTTTATTTGATTGAACCAGTGACTCCTTTTCGTTGACCAGTGACATGTTAAGTTGCCGTTTACAGTCTTTTCTTATGTGTTCTCCTTCTAATAAAAATTTAAATAAAACTCATGAATATTGGAAGTCTATAGCAAAATTTAATACACTTCCCACTCAATAAGACATAGTTTACATAGCCTGTAATGGCTTTCAAAATATATTGGATCATTATTTTCTTATTTGATCGCATCAAAAGTTATGAAATTATAACTACCAACTTATGACTAGTTTGCTATATTTTACTGACAACCCTATGTCAAGATGACTTAATTTTATAATTTCTATAAGATATTAACCACGAATAATTTAATGATTTTGCTAGTATACCTGATTGAAATTTTCATTTACACACTAGAGAATACTGACTAATGTTGCTGAACACTATGGACATGGTTTTTCAAATTTTTGAATTATACTTATTATTATTTGAACATGCACTTTGGTTGAGCTGTACCACAGCTGCATTGAAGAGGACAATCAGTTTGGAACACGTGTATACAGTAGCCCATATACACACAGTAGTTTCCATTTTAATTTTTAATTTGCGGATTTTTATCTTCCTATATTTTTAATAAAATGTATAGATTCCACGGTTGGTTTTTGGTGAAACATTATAAATATTGTAATGAAACAAGCCCATAAAAAACAGAAGCAGGCATCCGGGCGACGACAAAAAAGTATCGGTAAATAAGTCGTAAATCAACTGCACTCATATACTACGTCAGCGACTCTGGAATATGGTAGAAGAGAGCCAGAATTTACTAGACGTTTTGCCTACACATATAAATGCCGCCGGTGGGATAAGGAATTGATTCATTCAATAGTAGTCGCGCGCGGTATTTACTGAACAGTTAAAATAAATATAAGCGGTGCAGTTTTATTACATAAATATTACAAACATAAATAGTAGTGTAGAAATAAATACTTGTGTTAATTTATTGGTAGTAGTTTTAAGTGCGTTACATTTATTTTATATTTTTATATTGTGATTAGTTTTAAGTGTGTAAATATACAGACAGTTTTAAAACATTTGCACGTGTTGTTTATTGCGAACCCGAAAACGCAACAATATTAAAAGAATAAACACTAGCTTAACTTTGTTTCATTTAACAGATTTTATTATTCTCTGACTCGTGTTTTGACTTCTCGGCCATTATTAAAGAATTTGCAAATATAAACTAAACTTACAAAGAACATTTTTGCATTGAACAAACACAACAACCAAATAACAAGCGTTATCATTCTCTCAAGTACCTACCGGGAGTTACCAGCAGAGTTTCTAATACATTGAATAAGCTAGACTTGAATATTATCCAAGTAAATAAAGTAAATTTAGGAAATATCTTGTTTAATAATAAAGATAAAACAAAATTGTGTGACAAATCAGGTGCCGATGATGTGGGTTGCAGTGATTCTGTCGCAATCAGGCAGGTCCATACAGGAACGTAGTAAAGAACACAAAAAAGCTATTTTATATAACAATAAAAATACAGAGTTTGCTGATCATTGCATAGACTATAAAGGTATTTTCTATACTAACAATTACAAATTCCTACACAATAGCTATAAAGGAAGAAAATTAGGCGCATTAGGAATCCTAGAAATTAAAAAAGCTACTGCAGCTAATAAACACGTCACAAACAAACAACTAAACTTTGTAAACACCACCATTATTGACAATGTAATTGAGTCATTGACAGGTACAATTGCCATCTTTTGAAATGGCCGGTGTAAATTGAAAATAGATCTCCAAGTTCTACGATATTCACATTCTAATGTTCGATTTGTTTAATTTGAAGTCAAGGACGGGACAAGCAAAAAACATGCGTCGTAAATCTTATATAGCATGAATGTATTGTACTTATTATCAAAGTGGTTTATATTTTCAGAAGTTTTTAAATACTCTATTCTACAATCTGCGCGAATATATACATGTCATGTCAACACATATTTTGAATGCCTTGCTATTAAAATTATATACAGGCTGTCCCAGAAATAAAAAGACGGAGTAGCAGAAATCGGAAGCTAGATTGTGTAAAAACGTAACCTCAAAATATCAAGTCTTTATTCGTGCGCAGACGGTAGAAAAAAATAATAAAGAATTCAATTGGCCTTACGCCGACCCTGCACTAAATATCCACCTGCTTCACTTTCACAATCGGTGCTTTTCAGAACCACCATATTACTTGTGTTAAAAAAAAGGAGGAGGAATAGATACTTCATAATAAATATCAAACCATTAATTACTTTAATTTTAAACCTGCTACAAAAATACGATTTATTGAATATTCTAATAATCAGCTGTTTCCAACTACGAACACATTAAAGAGCAACAAACTTCCTATTTAAAAAAAAAAAACAACCTTTTATTGCCTGCAAGAAAGTAGGTCACCCATCTGGGTCAATAACCGACTACATAGCTGCGTTATTGAGACACATCCCGCAAAAAATATGTTTTTACGATTTAACGTTTTTTTCCAGTTTTATGCAAATAAAAGCGTATTTTTCTCTATGAATGCGTCTTCGTTTCTATTTACAAATGAACATTCTTACGTCAATTATAAACATACATTCTGTGCCAGGTCCGTAATGTAATTTTTTTTATCTAAAAAACAACATAGAAAATTAAAATTTTAATTTCTTCGTTATTGCGGTATATTTGGGCCTGTTTCTGTTCGGACTTTACATATCTGCTACTCCGTCTTTTTATTTCTGGGACAGCCTGTATAATTAAATGTTAAATACAATTACAAGAAAAAGATTGTATTACATTATGTATTTGTAAAGGAAACTACATCGGTCATATACTATAAGCCAATATATTTGAAATATTTGTGTTTATTCATAATAATTTATTGCTGTTTTTTTTATACATTCTATATACATGTATTATAGGTGCAAAAGTAATTAGAGCTACATTTGGAACAATTTTTCTATAAAAGAAATTTTAACATTTGGACCGTAATGCTTCAACTCATCAAATAGCGGTTTTTTGGAAAATCTCACAAATTTTGCATTCTAGTCAGATTTATTATGATCACAAAATTGTTTAGAGCCGCATATGGAATAATTTTTATATAAAAAAAATTTCAAAATTCGGACCGGAAGTACCACTTTTACTTTTTTTTATTTTTTTTTATATTTAACGAAAATAACTTAGAAGTATTTGATTGGCCGGCAAAATCTCCAGATCTGAATCCATTGAAAATATGTGGAGTGCCATGGTGCCGAAATAGGAATGCCAATAATGATAGAGTTCAACTTAATATAGAAAATATTACTCAACATGCAAAATCTGTATGGGAGCATTTCAGAGGAAGAAACTTATGTGAAACTTTTATAAATTCTATGCAATCAAGAATGCAAGAGTATATGCACGTTAATGGATTTTATACGTGGTACTAAGGTTTTTATTATTGCGAAAAGGAAACAATAAGACCGAAATCACATAACCATTTTCTTTAATTTCTTTATTAATTAGTTACTATTATATATTAATTATTAAAAACTTGATATCTGCTACAATTTTTGTTTTAATTTATTCTGCTAAATGTTAGAGAAATTAATTTTACAATCTTAATTAAATTTTATTACATGATTTCCCATTAATTGCATAGTTCCAACTACACCAGACTTTAATTTTAATAAATCAAATTTTGTTTAAAGTATTCTTACTTTCAATAAAATTTTCTATAAAAGATGTACGATTATTAATTTCACAATATAATATTTACGATTGCAGCGATTTCTTTAATGAATATAATTCTTTAAGAGGGGCGTTTACCCATCGAAAATTAAGGCATCGCCGTTTCGCGTTTTCTAAAATCATTTTGTAATTTTAGAATCTCAAATTTGGGTAAGTGATGCAAAAGGCATAAATTTATAATGTCAAGGTCAGTTTTTGTGTACTAATTTATTTTCTTAAGAAAGTTATGTGTTTTAGAAACACCCACAAAAATGCATGAATTTGATTAATGTTTACTAACTAAGGCTAACAAAAGGAAAAAAACGACCTCTGCGCGCCAGCTGCACATTTGATGTACGATATAAAGAAAAACTCAAATTTATGTAATTATTTTTAAAGATAAAAGACATTAAACAGTAAGCACTGTCACACACATTTTACACGGCGTTTTTCGCGTCGTCTATCCCCACCGGTTCTAGCAAAGACGAAAATCTATCGGAATCGTGCAGACTTAAATGCGAGTGACAGTTTAATTATAAACTGTCACTGGCATTTAAATGTCATATATACCTATAATATTCGAGTGTATAAAAATATAACAGTTATGGGCAAGCGAAAATTGGCTTATTATAAAACATCAACAACATCAACAGTTCCGTAAGTACATTATGTTTCCTATCTATAGTATTTCTTTATCTATGACAAAATCTGTGAATAAAACCGAAGCGCTGTGACAGAACCGAATATCGTCAACATCAACCTACTCACACCCCTTGCGTCTACACGTCCCGTGAGTAATATAACTAGCATAAGTTTCTATTTGTTGGTAAACACCATTCTTAATATTTGTTATTTTGTCATAAGTTTTCTGTGTTTTAATAAAGTTCGTACATCAAGATGACCTTTAGATTAATTTTATATTTCTTTAAGATCACGACTACGATAAATCTAATTTCACTTACTACACTTATTAGTAGCGTTGTTATTGAAAATTCAATTAAATATCCAGTATATACATTAAAAGGTAATTATTTTAAAAGAACATTCTTATTAATAACTTTAGAAACATATTAGTAGAATATGCGATTATTTCCATTTATTAGTTAGTAATTAAGTACGAGAGCTTACGGAAATTCGTAAAATATGCCGTACGATCAATTGTAAGACCTTTCTAGTTGGCTGATTTTCTTTTATAGATTGCTTTTGATAAAGTCTAACACTCTCAGCACGTAAAAAGAAAGATTGCGTAGGTGAGGAATGCTTCTCTTTGAACCCGTACATCTCGATTGCCCTTGTAAATGCCATTCGTAATCTTACCAATCATCGCGAACATGTCCGACGTGTACGAGGAACCTTCCAGCTGATTCTCCGGCACCTCTGCTGATCCTCTTTGCTTTCTGCCCAAGACGTAACTGACGGCCAGTCCGAAATAAGCTCCGAAGGCGTGAACGAAAATTGAATCGCCAGCGTCTACTACCTACGCAGAAAGAAATGTCTTATGTGAATCTATTCAGAAATAATATCTTCAAGGGGTTTTTGTCTCATTTGACAAAATCTCTTAGTAATGGCGATCGGCTTGTGTGATAAAGAATATGTATGTTTGCAGTTCCAAACACTTATTGAAGAAATTTCAGCGTATTCTTAGTACATTGTGGTTATTTTTGCTCGTAACCTACATACCTGCGTCACTAATGTAATGTTTTGCAAACAAAGTAAATATTTCAAGATGTTACATATTTATCAACTTCAGCAGATATATATACAGGGTGTGGCAACGACCTGTAATCGGTCCCTTACGGTGTACATATTAACTTGATTGAAAAATGTTTTTAGTAAAAGTTATTTGGGAAAGCAAAGGCTATGACCTAAAATTACTTTGATGTGGTTTTCGAGATATTTCGTATTAAAGGAAAAAAACGCATTTTTAATAATTTCTTAAAAATTTTATATCTCCTGAAAACCATTAATTTAATCCATATTATGTGTTGTACAAATTTGGCTTATATTGCGCCCAGGAATCCAAAAATGTAACAATATATAGTATGTTCCATTTAAAATAAGAAATTTATATAAGGTAGGGAGGAAACTAAACACCCTGTATACATCAAAGTAATTTTAGGTCATAGCCTGTGCTTTCTCAAATAACTTTTACTAAAAACATTTTTCAATCAAGTTAATAGGTACACCGTAAGGGATCGATTACAGGTCGTTGCCACACCCTGTATATATCATATCTTTCTACGTATAGGAATGTTCATTATTCTTTTTTAATTATATTGCAATTATTAGCATTTTTTTCGTAAATTATTATTCACTGAAGTGAATTATGGATTCATCATTAACCATCTCAGGACAGTCAATGCAATGGTCGCATTCAGCAGTCCCAACTGATGATGATATGTTTGACAATTCGATTGCTAAATTGTCGATAACTACAATTGTTATTTACTAAAAACTGATTTCGGACAATTACATTAAAAAGCTCTTATTAAGTAATTTTTCAAAAAACTTGTTTGAAAAAAAGTTAGATTTATCAGCTAACTCCCACTTGAAATTTTAGTAGTAAGTAGCGAAATTGTTGAAGTTGAATAGCCAGCGATGCGCAGGAAACATTTCTGCACTTACAGTTGACGCAAATGTAAGTGCATAAATGTTTCCAGCAATAACGTCCTCTTTGTTTCTACATTTTGCTCCCTTGCTTTGTTTTTATCATATATGTGTTTATCGTAGATAAGGTTGTCGACATGACCTAATCTATGGGTAAAACACAAATCACAATTTGGAAGGTATCGATAATTAACTTTTCATTTCTGCCATGAAAATATCTTTTCTAGTAGGGTGTTGAACTTCGGTTTTATAAACCTCTTAAACATCAGCGTAAGGCTCTAAATAATGTTTCGAGGTATATTTTGTTGGTGGAAGCCCAGCAGTAGTGAGTCGAGCTTTTGGTAGTTTTTCAAAAAACTCGATAATTTTCTTGCGTTTATTTTCATTTTCCTGTTTAGTTTTACTAGGAAGATTTTTCGGTCATGTCAGGTATACCAACTCCACGTCTCCTCACATAATTATTTATGGACCATTCTCCCAAACCAAGTATTTCTTACAAAGAAGCAATATCTTTTCTCCAACTTTCAAGTGGTAGAAGAAGCTTGTTTACCGTCTTGAATTCGCTTGAGTCGTTTTTTGTTTTGTCTGACATTTATGTAGCATTGCTACAACATCTTGGAAAGGCGCCTCAGGCTCACAAGGACCGGCATCAACAATCTGTTTACTGTCGATACCACTCTTGTAGATAATTTTTTCTTCTAGTGCGAACTTCTTTATTATCTCACGTCTTGAAGATATTATGAATAATGTAAAAGTACTCTATAAAAATAATGGCCCAACTTGTTCATAGCCAAACAGCGCAAGATACGAAGTTTTGTATCTATGTGTCTGCAGTAAGATACAAAGAATTTAAATTTAACACAAGGCATGCACATTTCTATGATATTAATACAGTCGCTTGCTTAACCTATGCGGTATAAATTTATGCTGCTGTTAAGCATCGTATCTTAAAATCACCATATTTTGTGATAAGAGGATTTGACATCGTAGCTACGATAGACACTTCATTTTATATAATTTTATAGAGTTTATAGTAGTAGCTCGATACTGTCTAACGTTGTTTGCATTTGTATTATTATGTTTTCAATTTTCATGATATTACAGACTTTGTTGCTCAAGATGGAAATTTAATTTATGTCGATAAAGTAAATAAAGATAAGTAAAAGGAATTTAAAATGTCGAATTGACTGTTTTGGAAGCACATGTTTTATCGTTTCCCTTTAGACCCCGAAATCTTTTGGTAATCCACACAAAACTAACTAATGGCCACTTAAAATCTGTCTTTTAATATTGACAGAGATAGCCGACCTGTACATATTATACTGAATAGTGAAATTTATAAAAGAAAATATATTATTTGTAGTAAAATTTATTTTCGATATTGAATTTACTTTTTCTAAAGAGGGTATTTACCTTAAGAATTTTTGATCCCAGGAATGAGTTAGCCGAGAACACAAGTACTTCTATTAAACCCATTATAATTAATTGTATATATGATGTATTTCCAAGTACAGCACCCATTGATATCAAGACAGCTGCGGAAGCAACATCTGCTCTTAACAGACTAAAATGACAAATTGACAATTAGATAATTTAATTAAAATTATACCACTTCAGCTTATAGATTTACCTTAATATATTGATGGATATTTTGTAGTTATGGCTATCAAGATCGTAGAAACCTTCGCAGATAATGGCCCATTGTACAACAATTGCTGCCAGGAGAAAGTTGAATCCAACAGCGCTGAATCCATACCGTTTCAGGAAAGTCATGAGAAACCCGAAACCGATGAAAATCATAACATGAACATCCTGAAACACTAAAATAACAATACATTAGAGAATAAATTTATGAGTGACAATAAATGTAACCTTTTAAAATAAGGCTTAAGTTTCATTTTAGTAATTTTCAGTGCTACTAGTGATAAATGCAACAAAACATAAAAATAAAAATCGCTTTTTTAGAAATACGAACAATATTTAACAGTTTACATTATTTATCCAGAATTTGAGTATGTAGAATAGTCAGAGAAATTGATCATGGCAAGTTCGAAATGGACATTAGAATTTTATTGTGCAAAGTTTTAAAAAAAGGATGTCGTATCTTACGCTGTCGAAAGCGTTGGATGTGTCTGATATTACTACCAACTCATTGGTCTTCCTTTTACATCGCATCCTAAACTAAGTTCAGGACGGATATTAAAGCATACACATTTTCAGGACAGAATTCACATTAGTGCTTGGTTAGAAAGGAATGTTTCTCAATGAATGATGTGAGGCGTATTAGGTAGTAGGTTTTTAGAAGTTTTAATAATGTCGGTAACACGTAAATAGGTCTATAGTTATTTGGGATATTTGGATCACCAGATTTACAATTTTTGTAATGTCAGGCACAATTTCTTGGTTAAAACATATATTTACCAAATCAAAAGGTGGTTTTAGTAAATAATACGAGCATCAAATTTATTGCTTCATTTTTGTTTTTATGCAGCGTCAAAAACTTGTTAGCTACATTACAGAAAACATTATTTCATTTACCTACCAGCAGATGGTGGTTGATGGTGTAATTTTTTAAAAGTGCCTATTTGCGTTTAGATGAAACTCCAAATTATTTTCTGCATGTTATCAGATTGATATATTGAGCACGGGTAATTATTTTGTTCTCCTCTTTCCAATTTTGTGTTGTAGACCTTATAAATATTTGTATTAGATTTTTACCTCCATGGGGTTATAGGATTCTTGTATCAATGTAAGACTTTCTTTAATCTGCCCTTTGCCGAACGAGAATGGTTGACCGGTTTTTCTAACTGTTTTTAATTTGGTATTCATAGAAAAAGCGACATGTAAGCAGGAGAGTGTTTCTATTAAGATTACATTCCATTTCATAACACCCTTGTTTAATTTTTGTGATCTTAACCACGTTTTCTTTGATGGCGTTCTCGGAAACAAGTTTAATATTGATAGAGTGATCAATTTTATAATTTAGATTTTCTGTCTTGGATCCGATCTGGTGTTTTCCACTGGAACACATAATCTGAAGCTTATAGATTTTTTTAATCCAAAAGCCTGCAATTAGGATCATTTTAAATATTGGCTATAAACATTTCGAAAACCATTTTTTTTAATGCTTTAGGAAGGTATATCATATATTCTGGAATTATTTGTTTTGTATACAATTATAAATGCGAATGTTCCATAAGTAATTCTAATCATGATACACTTAATTATATGTTACTAGTAATTTTTCAGAAGGATCTTCACTTTATTGGCTGTAAATTTTACACTAATTTACTTCAACGTTTGAAAATACTCCAAATTGTTTGAGTATCAAATAACAATTGTAAAAACACCTTACTAAAATATTAACGGTTACCAATACAATTACTGAACTATAGCCGATTTTTAATTGATATCGTATCAACTTTATTTTGAAATTGGTGAAATTTTATTTATACAGTGTGGTGATAAAGTTTGGAACCAAATTCATAAAACCGTTCTATAATGTTTTTAAGAAAGCCGCTCGGACAGCTAAATTTTTGTCTTTTGACGAACAATTTTTTTGAATGACGTCATTGGTTTTTACATAATGACGTCATCATCAATTTTTTTAAATGACAACCTACACTATTTTTTTCAGTTTTTAATAGATCTTCTTACTGCTAAAACGGTGATGTAATCAACAGAACTAAACGCAAATGTTCAAAGTGCCTCCCTCTATCCATTTGGCATTGACCAGCATGACAGCAAACACTTTCTATACTGCGCTCAATAATATCTGGCCTAATTTGTTGCATTGCACCACGAATTCTCTGTTGCAAATCTACAAGTTGTTCGATAAACGGTTGCTGAGATATGGCCGGTGGTCGAGCTTAAACAGACACCCGGTATATATGTAAAATCATAAGAATACTTTCATATTCAAGAATATATATAAAAAGATTTTTTATGTATTCACTTCTATCGCTTCAATGTATTTAAGGGTATCTCATTACACATGTATAAGGACGTGGCAAGAAGTATCCATCGAACATGATAACTAAATTATATATTTACGTTTCTACGAACCCTGGTAATTTTGGTATTTCGGTTTTTATGTAAACCAAACCGCTGTAAGTACACAATTTTTTTTATATAAAAGATTATTATAAATCACAAACTTCTTTCTTTTTAGACACTAACAACAAAATTCCTACATAAAATTTTAACGATTTCCAACACAGTTCTAGTAGTCTTCTATATATTTCCACGTCATACTGTTTTAGTTTTTAAAAATTGTAGATATTTCAATTTTTATTTTTACAACCCAGGAAATAGAAGAAAAAGTATAATTATCTGTTCAGCAATAACAAAACGTAACCTATTATTTCTAACTATATGAATATTTTATAAATATAGACGTTTTTACCTTTATATAACACAATAATTTCTAATCTAATTTTTTGTAAAAACAGATTTAATTACAATAAGGATTCCTTGTATCATTATGTTAATAACATTATTAATTTGACGAACAATTCTATATTTAAGTTAAGTAAGCAAAATAGTTAGTATTAATTAAATTTGACACATAGTAGGTCAACCGAACAAATCTATATTAATAACAAATTATATTGGTTGCGCTGACCTACTATAATTAATAGTAGAATTATTAACATATATTAGCATTTTAAATTAGTAAACATATGTTTCTATTTTGGCTTTTACGTGCTGTACAAGAGATTAAAACACAATGTAAATGAATAAAGTAGGGAGCAATTAACAATTCACTGTCAAATACTTCGTTTTTAGGGTACCGTAATTTTATTTGTATTATTATTTAACATTGTTAGGTGTTAGAAATTACAATGATTCTCAATTTTAAAACAACTAATGTATTTATCAATTATATTTGTAAATTATTTAAAAAATATGAAATTTATGCAATTTCTTCTTGTTATTTACATATACAGGGTTAGTTAAAAGTATGGAGACGGCGATTTATTGTCGTTAATATTCATTTTAGAGAATTATGTTCAATATAAAAGTTTGTTAGGATATTTTGATCTACATTTGAGAATATTTGATTTTTTTTTTCTTCAATTGTTTTTTAGTTACGCCTGTCCGCGCAGTTTTTTTTAAATGGGAACTAGTGAATTTTACTCTACCATTCGATAGAGAATTTTTTTCTCTTTACAATAATATTTTTGTTTTTTTTAAATTCATTTTAATAACTTTTACAAGAAAAATTAAACAAATTAATAACAAAGTAAATTAAAGTAAGTGTTCAAATTGTCGTCCATTAGTAATTTGACAATGACCCAATCGATTTACAAAACCCCGAACAGAGTTCTGTAAAAAATCTCGGGGAATTTCTTGTATCGTTCTGGTAATTCGGATTTGTAAATCTTCGACGTTATCGGGCTTATCTTCGTAAACTTTGTTTTTACGTATCTCCAAAGAAAAAAATCTAAAGGACTTAAATCTGGCGAACGGGCTGGCCATTCAATAGTTCCTCGTCTTCCAATCCATCTGTGGGGAAAAACGTTGTCCAGATATTGACGAACATTTACACCATAATGTGGTGGGGCGCCATCTTGCTGGAACCAGATACTGTCATTGGGCAGGTGTTCATTGTTTTCATGTGGATAGAGCGTAGCACAAGCAGGTATTATTTCATTTTGCAATAACTGCAAATACAGACCCGAAGTTAAATTGCCATTGATGAAAAAGGGACCGATAATATGACCGCCAAGAATGCCAACCCAAACATTAACCTTTTGGGGGTACTGCGTATGGTGCTCCAAAAACCAAAAGGGATTTTCCGATGACCAGTATCTGCAGTTATGTCTGTTTACTTCACCGGTAAGGCAAAAAGTAGCTTCGTCAGAGAAAAGAATATTGTTGACAAAATTTTCATTATTATTGCAAATATTTAACATTTCTTCAAAAAATTGTAATCTCCTATCAAAATCATCTTCCGTTAACTCGTGTACAAGGTGTACCTTATAAGGTTTATACTTTTCACTTTTTAAAAATGACACGATCGATGACTGCGAAATATTGAAATTGGCCGCTAATTGATTGGTTGATAAATGAGGATCTTCAGATACAGCCAATAAAATATCCAGTTTGGTATCATCGCTTTTTGCTGTTCTAGGTCTACCACTCCTTGGCAAATCTTTAACGCTACCAGTTTGTTCAAAGCGTCTTAAAGTTTTACCAACAACGGATTTAGAAATTGGATTTCTATTTGGATGCGTATCATTAAATAAATTACAAACGCCTTGTAAACTTCTGCGTCTATCTCCATAACCCAACATCATAAGTATTTCAATTCGTTCATGTTCACTTAAACTCGCCATTGTTAATATTAACAGCAACAAATTGCACAAATGAATTATTTCTGTCAAAGATTTGACGTACACAATAACCACTGATAAAATTATGTCGCTCAAGTTTGTTTATCGCATCGCTTCTGTCTATCTGCGATGTACCGAACATCTGTGAAACACTTGAACCGGCCTTTTCTTATAAAAAAGTTATTAAAATGAATTTTAAAAAAACAAAAATATTATTGTAAAGAGAAAAAAATTCTCTATCGAATGATAGAGTAAAATTTACTAGTTCCCATTTAAAAAAACTGCGCGGACAGGCGTAACTAAAAAACAATTGATGAAAAAAAAAATCAAATATAACTTTTATATTGAACATAATTCTCTAAAATGAATATTAACGACAATAAATCGCCGTCTCCATACTTTTAACTAACCCTGTATATATATATATATATACAGGATGGTTCGCCGGGAACTGAAACGACCGATTGCGGAAAAACTATAGCTAGGAATGATTAGAAATTTTGACACTATACTAAAGTCGATGGGGGTCGTTCGCCTAAAATATTTTCAAGATGGCGGCACCCCGGTCTATACAGGAAGTAGGCACCAACTTTGTAATTTTAAATAGAATACCCCACATATTGTCACGTTTGAGATTCTACGTGAAATTGTAAATGTATTTCATGTATAATGTCATATACCTATCTAAGTAAAACCCTTTTTTTTCCATATAAAGTGAATTTATTATTTAATTAGAAGTAAATTCTCTCAAATAGATGGCCTAATTAAATAAATACTATTTGTATAAAATTGATACAATATAATCGAATATCGAATTATACGCCTGAAACGGATGCGGCAAAATTGCCAAAAGAAAATTTTTAAAAATGGGAAGCGGTAACTTTTATTTTATCTTATTCTGCATTAAAAATAAGGATCACTTTATATAAATATGTCTATTATAAAAATTGGTAGTTTTCGGAATATTGGTAAGTTAGTATTTTTATCTTCTACAATACATACTGTTTGCATTAGTTCTTTTTTCATTAGTTAGTCATGAAAGTTCATCATAAATTGTCGTACGTTGAAGAAAAGTCATGTACCTTATCATAATTACCATAAGTCATGCTGGGGTGCTTAAATTATACAAACTATGATTATTTTTATTCATTTATTATTTATGGGGGATGTAATAAAGTTAAATCAAGAACATGTGATACATTTGTAACTCGATATCCGAAAAAAACGGAAACCATATACCAATACCGTTAAACGTATTATAGAATAAAACTTCAGAAACTTTGGATCCGTGAGGGTAAGATTCAGAGAAATAAACCAGTTATTATTAACGAAAATAATCATATTGCGATTTTGGGATATTTTGCCGCATATCCGACAATATCTACGAGTCAAGAAAAGAAGTTTGAATCAGAATTATCGAAATCATCAATTCTTAGAATTCTATGGAAACATAAGTTTTATCCATATGCGTTTTCCATAGTGCAGCATTTAAATGACACTGATTTTCGAAAACGCGTGGACTTGTGCGAATTTATTTTAATACGATCTCAAGAAAACAATTTTTTTTTGGAAATTATTATTTGGACGGATGAATCAAAATTTACGAAAAATAGAGTTTCCAATCGAAATAAATCCCATTATTGGAGTAACACAAATGTCCATCCATTCTGAGAACACAATTTTCAAGAAACCTGGCAATCTAATGTTTATTGCGCTCTAAGAAATAATAGTGTCGTGTCATTATAATTTTACCAAGACAATTTAAATGGTAAGTTGGGGTGACATTTTGGAACTGTTCTAGGTATAAACTCCTTTGTTGAATTTTAGGTGAGCGCTATATCAAGATATTCCAAAATTTAGAAATCAATTATTTAACTTGCCGCTAGCTGATTACAGAAATATATTATACCAACATGATGGGGTACCGCCATATAATGGCCATTTAGTGAACAATTACCTATAAAATTTGTATGGTTATCAATGAATTGTCAACAATGGACCGATTTGTTGACCACTTCGTTCTCCCGATGTCTCAGTACTGGAATATATTATTTGGGGTACAATCAAAAACATGGTCTATAACACTGCCCTAACCACCATAGACGACTGCATGAACCCTGTCAGAAGAGCATTTCAAAATCTAAATCCTCAATCAATAAAAAAAAACAACTAATTAGGTGCGAAAAATGTATCGCGGTTCAAGGGCGTCAGTTCGAGCATTTATTAAAATATTTCTTTCTATTTAGTTGTTGTGTGTATTTTATACAAATAGTATTTAATTAGGGCATCTATTTGAGAGAATTTACTTCAAATTAAATAATACATTCATCTTTATATGGAAAAAGTGCTATTGATTTTCTGCCTGCAAAGATCAAATTTAACATAAGAATTTCAATAAGTCAAAGGGGGTTAGACTTAGATATATGACATTGTACATGAAATATATTTAGAATTTTACGTAGAATCTAAAAATCTGATTATATACAGGGTAGTCTATTTAAAATTAGGAAGTTGGTATCTGCTTCCGGTATAGCCTGGAGTGCGGCCATCTTTAAAATATTTTATGCGAATGGCTCCCATCGACTTTAGTATAGTGTCAAAATTTCAGATCATTTCTAGCTATAGTTTTTACGCAATCGATCGATTCAATTCCCGGTGAACCAGCCTGTATATGTATCGTGTCTTCAATATTGCTATAATAGGAAAGTATTCGTATTCATGCAATAGTAAGATATGGTGAATGAAAATTTATGTAGATTTAAGTAACATATTACCAACATTATAAATTTAACTTATAATAATAATAAAATAGTTTGGCAACGTTACGATTGCTTTACACATGCATATGTTCGGTGCGAACTTGGAAAAAAAGTCTTTAATCTTTAGAACACAATTTCTTTTAAAAAACAATTAGGTATATCAAAGTAACTGGTTTTCCAAATTCATCATACAAATGTAGTTGCAGAATCATTTTTAAAGGAAGAGGAAAAGAGAGATCACATTTTCGCAACTAGGGTCCCCAAAACCTGTGTATATCTCGCGCTTAGACAGTGTCAGTGTTGAAATCGATCGTCTTACTAGTTTTGAAGAATTAAAAATTGCTTTTAAATATTTAATTTTAATGTATGTACTTATATTATTTTAAAGACATCGCAACAGATGAACGTTGACCTCGTACACCATCTCAAAAAGAAAATCCCTTTTTTTTTTGTTAAAGCGGGTAGAGCTATAACACCTTTCTTTCCCAACAACCTAAAAACAGATAGTTCATACAATTATTAGTTTTAGATATTTTATTTATGTTCTACAACATTTAATATTTCTAGTTATATTATATTGGTTAAGATGTTAACCGTCAAATCTTTGTCCCTTAGAATTCTTTTAAATGACCCAGCTTCTTTATGAACACTCTCACTATTTTTTCATCTTTCACTACGCGCATTTTTTTCACTACTTTTACATCTCTCGTAACTTAGTGCTCATTACCATCTCACTACTCCTCGTAGTTACGCGATTTCTTCGTGATCTCTACCGGCACCGCCAGATTTATTATAAGTGAATCTGCCCAGATTCATACATACAAGAATACCACCTATCGTTTGATACTTTTTACATTTTGTTTATGTTAACAATTATTTTAGGAACAGAATTAACGTCTAAATTAATATTTTTATTATTTGTAGAAATGCTTTGATTTCTGGCATAATTATTTATTTGTATGGAGATTAATATTTTTTTAGCGGTATTTATTATGTGTTTTAAAAATTCGTCTATGTAGACCTCAGTCACTGCTGATGATTTCTATCAGTCATGGGGTTTCTAAGCTGTTATATCACCGCCTGCATCAACAAGTAGAGTTGCAGAAGATCTACGAAAAAAGTTGGACGGCTGATGATGTATTTTTACATATTTCATATTGGTATATTATTGGTAATGGTAAATTTTCGAGT
The DNA here is from genome assembly GCA_963170755.1 of Amphimallon solstitiale. NCBI lineage: Eukaryota > Metazoa > Arthropoda > Insecta > Coleoptera > Scarabaeidae > Amphimallon > Amphimallon solstitiale. The sequence goes on along the minus strand of OY720678.1, from coordinate 41,346,074 downwards.
TATTTTTGTCGTTTAGACACACTTAGTAAAAAGGCTGAGCCAGGGCCTTGTAAATCACTAGTCCGACAAGCAACCGTTGTGCCCATTAGTAGTGCAAATTTAAAAAAATAAATACCTAATTGTAATATAAGGAGAACATTAATCAATATCTTACTTTTGATTCAAAGTATTTGTCGTCGGATGCTTTAGTAAGAAAATCATTAATACTTTCTCCAGAGAAATTACTAGCTTTTTGGGTTAAAAACCTTCACTATTTCAGTTTAGGATAATTTCCTAAATTTATTCCTTGATGTATATTAAGACTAGGCGCTGAATAATTGGTTCATAGTGTCGAGGATTTATATTTTGCGGATAGTTCAGTAAAATACACCAACATGAGAGATTCTGACAACTATTTTATGTTTCTTTTCCAATTTAAAAGAGATTCAAAGTCGCCTAATACAATTCCTTTAATTTTTTTGTCAATAAATTCAGTAACGCAGTTTCAGCTGCTTCTTTCACTTCAGGTGGAGTTCCATTTTTAATTTCTGAATGCATTTTACTTTCTTATACGTAGTATAAGGAAGTATTGTGATGATGAAAATTTTCGACCTCGAGATTTTTGCAGATGTCCACGTTTTGAGGTCCCCTGATACCAAAAAAGTGGTTTTTAAAAAATGTCTGTGTGTCTGTGTGTCTGTGTGTGACCACGATAGCGGTCAAACCGCTGTAGATATCAATTCCAAATTTTATATTTACGAATATAATCTCCCTCTTGAGAACTGATTAGATTTTGAGCAAAATCGGCAGACCGGAAGTAGTAGTTTACTTCAGTGAAAAAATCGAATTTTGCAAATATTTCGTCAATTACTAAGTTTAAACAAATTTATAAAGAATTCAAATGTACTTAAAGTTAAAATTGAGAACCATTTTATTTAAAAAGTTTTTCGAAATTACTACCGGAAGTAGGTCTTTTACTCTTATCAAAAATCAGTTTTTTGCCAATATTTTGCAAGTCATGCTTTTTAGACAGGTACGCTACGAATATAAAAGTATTTAGAACTTAATTTCAAATATCTTTTGTATAAAAAAAATTTCAAAATTCGGACCGGAAGTATCACTTTTACTCTTACCGAATAACGATTTTTTGCAAATATGTCGTAAATTATGCATTATATATATATTTATTAAGAGTACAAAAGTATTTAGAATTAGATTTGCAATATTTTTTGTATACATGAAATTTCAAAATTCGGACCGGAAGTAGCACTTTTATTCTTAGCGAGTAGCACTTTTCTTCGAATATCTTGCAAAGTATGCATTCTATCGCGATTTATTAAGAGAATGAAAGTACTTAGAATAGGATTTTGAATAAGTTTTGTATAAAAAAATTCTTAAAATTGTATAGTTTGAAACGCTCATACGTATAAGAAAGTCGTGTGGTGGCCACACCTCATTTTTTTTTTACCTTTTGGCAAAACATTTCATAAATTGTTTTGCATTACAAATTTGACGTTTGAGTTTAACTAATTATATTCGACTTTTAGCCGTGGCTTAGGTACTAAGAAAATGGTGTAAAAAGTTGCAATGTTTATATCAATGCTAAACATATTTGATGAGTAGTGACAAAAAGTTGCGACTAATGATTATTCACTGCCATTGTGGATAATGCACATAATTATAATTGAGGAATCAGGCGAATAATGTCATGAACAAAAAATATAAATATGTAAACTCGGGTGGATGCACTTACAAATACTTATATGATTAACTTAAGTTAATAAATAAATTAGATAAATATTGAAACTCTCTGAAATATAGATAATAATACTAAAAGTTTATTTTGCTTTGCTTTACAATAAAATAACACTCTTCGATACAGACAAGAATTAGAAAAAGAAAAGTTAAACCCATTGAATAATGATACACGGTACCACTTTGGGAGTATCATCTTTTAAACAAAACACGACTGGTTAGATTGAGAACCTACTTTTTTATGATTGTACAAATACGTGATTATTATAATAAATAAACACGCTAAAATAAAGAAAAGCAAAATATACTGTATACATGAACAAATGAATATAAAGAAAAAGCACCTAACCAATGTAGGTAAATAGGTAATTTACTAAATAATTAGCATAATTTTTTGAAATCAACCGCCTCTATTATTAAAGTCGATGTGAATAAAGTCGCATGTGTGTCTGTAGTTTGTCTTATGTTCGGGCATAATTGTTTTCGGATAATGCCCAACACGAAATGCAATGATGGCAGGACACGAACTTGACTTGAGCGAGGCTCGGCTAGCAAAACAATATGAATTTTTCATGTACACGAAACATCCTCATAATTACGCATTATACTTTACCAAATATCGAAGAGAATTAAGAGAAAAAAATGAAGGCCGATAACACGGCAATTAGTACCTCATAAGACATTCAAAAACAAACTGTTTAATGCATGACATTTAGTTGTAGTAGTATACAGCGCATCCTAATTACAGTATTTTATAAATAAAGAATATTTGCGTTATAAAATAGCTGTCAAAAAGATATAGTGAAGTTATTTAAGGCTCCGGGCTACCCAAATTATAGGTATATGCTATTACATGTAACCGTTTTTTTCTTTTTACTTGCTTATTTGGTAACATGAAGCAATGCACTATTTTTTCTTATATACGTATGAATGAATGCAATGTATCTATGACGCCCTTTTTTCAAAATAGTCTTTAAATGTGTTTAAAAAAAAATAAAACGTCGAACCATTTTTTTCTTTTTCTTCCTTTATTTCTTAACATAGAAGAATATTTTTTTTTTGTTTAATAGAGCGTTTAAAACTCTTGCTCGCTATGAAGTCCTTTTTTTTTCAAAATTGATATTTTCTTAGATATTTGATATAAAAGAAATTAAAATTAGGCAGCCCACATTACACTCAAGGGAACAGGCAGAAGGTAGGGATAGATTTCCGACCAACAGTTTGTCTGGAGGGCGGGTACAAATGTGTAAATATTCGGGGATAAATGAATTTTTATTCTCTTGGATATTGTAGTGTAGATATATAATCTGGGCACTTTTACGAAAAGTGTTCGTCTCTCCCTAAAAAAAAATGAGTTATAATTTCCAATATATTTATGGTATTTTATGCTGGTTCTTTGAAAGATATACCTCCACTTTTTTTTGACGCTGAAAATATTTCTTTTGCAAATAGAACACACAATTTGTTTTTGATTCGTAAGATGGGAATTTAATTCTTTTTCAAAATGTATATCCTTCTACCTACCGCTAACGAATTTATTTATATTTATATGTACTACAAATCTTCTGCTAAATGTGTTTTTTTAGTTGATCAATTCCTAATTACACAAACTGTAGGCGTAGTATGCACATTATTTTTTGTCTGAACTCTCCGGAATACTTTGCTAACACAAGTTATACAGCAATGCAAAAAGGCGGTAAATAACAGGTGCGTCATAAAAACACTGTTTGTACTTAGAGTGTGAATATTGCTTCTCGCAATTTGTTTACCTATTTTTTTGTTAGAAATAGACACACACATATATATATACGTATATAATATGAAAATGAAAATAAGAAGAACTTATTTTTGCCGCCCTGTTCGTATTGATAATGTTCCTAAATTAAAACAATTTTTTCTTTTCTTGGCAAATAGCGGCCATAAATACCATAAATAAAACTACATTTTCTTGAGTGTTTCGACATTTATTAACATGTGTCTTTTTCGAGTGTGTGAAGAGCCCCCCTTTTTTTCGAATATCGGATATCTGACAGTTGTTCCAGGTTGTTCTAGGTTTGTTCTAAATTGTTCTAAAGTATTTTAAAAGAAATGTCAAATTTGGCCGAAATAATTGAAGCCCTTCTTTTTTCGAAAATTGAAATTTTAATGGTTTTTCCAGGTTGTTCTAGTTGTTCTAAACATTGTTCCAAAGAATCTCGGGAAAAAATCAAAACTGGCCGAGATAATCGGAAAAAACGAGATTTTTCCAGAATTTCGATTTTCGAAAAAAGAGGCATTGGCGAAAAATTGCTTTTTGCCATTTTTTCTGCCAATTATTATTTATTTTTGGAACAGTTGAGAACAAACTTAGAGCAACCTGGAACAACCGTCAGAATTACAATTTTTAAGAGAGGGGGGGGCGGCAAAAGCTCGTTTTTTCCGATTATCTCTGACAATTTTGATTTTTGTCCGGAGATTCTTTTGAACAATGTTTAGAACAACTAAAACAACCTGGAACACCCTTTAGAATTTCAATTTTCGAAAAAAGGGGGGCTGGGTGACTAAGGTATTTACAGGCAGGAAACACAAGAACAAAAGACTACAACTAGGGACGCTTATGTAAACTATACTGTGTGTCCAAAAAGTCTGGAAACACCCAAGTAAAATCGAAACGGATGATTTTTGAGAAAAAATACAAAAACAGGTCAATTAGTATTTTCAAAAAACTACTGGCTGATGGCATCTGTTTGGAATTTTTGATGACCTTGAAAAAGTTATGATGTCATCAAAAAAAATTTAAATGGCAACGTCGCATTTTTAATTTTATTTTTGATAGATCTTTTAATTGTCTAAATGACTATAAAAAATTTTTCATTTTACTTAAGAAAATGACCGAGAAAAATTTAATTACTTCTTCGAAAATGGAAAAGTTCGTCTTTAAAAAAAAAACATAGTTGGTTTAAAGTCGATTATTTTTCAAACACATTTTGTTTTATTTGTGACATTCTGTCAAATACGAATTGTGCGTAAGCTAAAAAAATCTGTTTAAAAATGGTTTTAAGTTAGAGGGAACGTATTCAAATATTGATGATGATTGGTTTTGGGGATAGGGCTCGTTCAGTTAGAGAAGTTTGCGACTTATTTAATACAGAACATCCGGAGCGTGCCCCAATTAGTATTTCTGCAGTGAGTAAGATTCACAAAAAATTTCAAGAAGGCCATGTTCGAGATCGCCCTAGAAGTGGTCGTCCAAAGATCGCAGAAGATACGCAACTCGACGTATTATTGTCAGTAGAGGAAACTCCAAATTCTAGTACACGGCAGCTTGCGCGGGAATTTAACGTGTCGAAGAGTACAATTGGTAATATTTTCCGGAAAACTAAGTATCATCCCTACAAAATCTGTTTGGTTCATGAGCTGTCTGAAGACGACTTCGACAGGCGTGTACAGTTTTGCGAACAACTGATGCCTATGTGTGATAATGATCCGTTTTTTATCAGAAATATCTTATTCTCAGATGAAGCTACGTTCACATTACATGGGACTGTTAATAGACAAAACTGCAGGTACTGGGCACGCCAAAATCCACGCTGGATGAGAGAGGTACGAACTCAGTATCCTCAGAAATTAAATGTATGGGCTGGTTTAATTGGTAACAGAATTATAGGACCTTTTTTCTTCAACGGTAACCTGACGGCGGATATGTATTTGAATTTTTTACAAAATTATTTAATTCCGTCATTAGCAGAAATATTTCCGAACCATGAAGATCCTAATTTGTCCAGCCAAAGAATTTGGTTTCAACAAGATGGGGCTCCGTCCCACTATGCGGGAAATGTTCGGCATTATCTCGAGAATACCTTCCCAAACAGATGGATTGGCAGGAGGGGGGGTATCGAGTGGCCGGCTAGGTCGCCAGATCTAACGCCTATTGATTATTTTTTGGGGGGTTACCTAAAAAATAAGGTATACGCAACTAAACCTGAAAATTTGGAACGCTTGCGTCAACGGATTGAGATTGAAGTACGAAGGATCACTCCTGAAATGATAGAAAACGTTCAAAATGAATTTTATTATCGTTTAGGGTATTGCCAAGATGCTCAAGGACAACATTTTGAACATTTATTGTAAGAGTTTTTGCTGATTTCTACGATTAAAATTTTCTTTGTTTTCTATAATGATTTTTTTTTCAAAATTTTTCTTAAGCAGAATGAAAAATTTTTTGACTGTCGTTTAAACAATTAAAAGATCTATCAAAAATAAAATTAAAAATGCGACGTTGCCATTTAATTTTTTTTTATGACATAACTTTTTCAAGATCATCAAAAATTCCAAACAGATACCATCAGCCAGTAGTTTTTTGAAAATACTAATTGACCTGTTTTTGCATTTTTCTCAAAAATCATCCGTTTCGATATCATTTGGGTGTTTCCAGACTTTTTGGACACACAGTATGTACAGTTTAGTTTTTAGTAAATCAATAATTGATTGCTTTAAAGTAACAAAAAAAAAAACAACATAGAAACAAAATTTTGTCAAATATCTAGAATAAGTTAGAAAACAAAAAATTAATTTCCTGTTGTATATGTAGGAAATAATTTTCTACTAACTAGCACTGTCGCTTTAATTTTTCACTAAAACTGATATATTTTATTATTAATCTTATATTTATGTACTTTGTAAATTAATAATATTTGTGTATTCCCTTGATTCATTTAGGTACTAAATTAATATAAAATCCATTTTCTTTTACTTACTTTAATATGGTTATACCTGTTACACATTATTTAAAATATTATATAATAAATAATATATAAATTAGTTATTTTGAACACCATATTAAAATAAAATATCATATGAAAGAACTATCAAGAAATCGAAAATCAATAATAAGAAAATAACTTGGTATGTCTGACCGAAAAATAAAAACCACTCATTTATCAGTGTGGTAAACAAGATCAGTAAAAAGCATTGGAAATTATCTTATATGTCTTGAATTTTTAGAAAGTATCATTTTGATCTATAATAACAGAACAATGAATAAATGAGAAAACAATATAGAAATCTTCTATTAGACGGGTGTATTTCAGATATGTATATGTAAGAAAACACAAAAATTGTGTCACCAACTTTTTATTCAATAAGAGAATATTCATTCCGAAACCGAAACATATGTGTATTTCGCCAAACAAACACCCCGAGCCCCCCACTTGTATGTCTTCCTTACAGTCCCATTACATATAAATATGATGTTTATGAGATATTCTCTAAAAATTATTCCGTTGCAGTCTCCTAAGTGTAGGCCACGCCCTTATAGGAGAAGTATTGAAGAGGGGAAGTTACGGGGGACATTTTCACACTTTTAATTCAGTATATGCTATGCAACCCGTATTACTTAAAATCGCAGATTTTGTAATTTTAGACATCAGACTTCTTTGATGTAATTTTAAGGTTTTAAGGTCCAGACATAAAAAAATGTGTTGAGGTACTTACAATAGTTTAATTAATTATTATTATATAGGGTGACCCAGAATGAAATTCGATTTTGTTTTTTTGTATCTAGAGGAAACTGTCAGTGTCAGACTATTTTTACTGCCACCATTCGAATTATCGTCTTTTGGATATTTATTCCCAATGGAATACTTTAGTGGTGAACAGCGTGCTTTTTGTGTAAAACCATTCTACGAAAATGCTCATTCTTATGTGCAAGTCTAGAGAGCGTTTGCAAATCACTACACTTTTCAGTATGCTCATCAAGTTCCATTTGCTAATTTAATTAACCAATGGATACGCAAATTTCAAGTAAATGGTTCTACAGTTTGTTCTGAGCCCTGTGGCAGCAGAAGATCGGTAAGAAATGAAATGAACATCGAAGCTGTAAGTGATGCTGTACGCCAAAATCTACATCGTTCGATAAGAAACCATGCGGTTGCTTTACATTTAAACTGGGATAGGGTTCAAAGAATTTTGAAAAAGGATTTATATTACCATCCTTATAAGTATGCTGGTTCAAGCTTCGAAGAATTATCACTGTAGATAAATTAAGACAATTTAGCTACTTTGATGAAGGGGTTCAATGTTTTGATAATATTCTTTTAAGTGACGAAGCACATGTTTCTGTTTGTTCCTGTACCCGTCTAAATGTACGTGAACAAACAGAATTGTCGGTACAGGTCTGCGGCAAACCCAAAAGAAAAACATGCAGTCGCAATGTATTCAAGAGGAATTATTGGTCCGTATTTTCTTCAGAATAATCAAGGACAATCAATCATAGTAAATGCAGAACAATATTCTTCGATGATCCGCATTACAAGCATTTGAAGGGTTTGATAATTGCACATGGTTAAGGCAGGATGGCACCACAGGCCAAATTTCGAATGAAGCTTTAGAGTTAGTAAGAATGTTTTTGCATGAAAAATTAATTTCGCGTAGAGGTAACATTGACTTGCCTGCAAGAAGGTGTGATTTCACACCACTAGATTTCTTCTTGTGAAGCTACCTTAAGAGTAAGGTGTGTGAACTTAAAGACCGAATTCGGGAACAAATTACCGCAATCCCTGTAGCAATCTATTAAGGAGTTATTCTAAATGCACAACATCGTTTAGATGAGTACATAAAACATCAAGGGCAACATTTAGACGACATTGTTTTTAAGGTTTAATTTCTAGATGATAGTAATTATATTTCTAAGTACTATTTATTAAATCATTCAAAAACTAACGAGTTACCAACTTATAGATATGTATATACGTATTTTGTTCAAATCAACGCAATAGTTTACCTTTTATGTTGAATGAATATTGACAGAAAAATACAAATGTGACGTATACGTAATCTGGTGAACAATTGATATAAGAGTGGTGTTTACTAACTGCATCTGGGTGAATTGAAATACAACTTGCATTACTAGCGGGTCAGCAGAAATAAGGGGGTGCGAGTAAGTGGAACGAGACGATTTTCGAGTTCTGTTAAAGCGCTCGGTTCCGTCTCATCCGCAATCGGATTCAAACCTGCAATTGCTGACCGATTCCGATAGAATTGCGTCTTGGCTTGACCGGACGAAGATAGAATAAAGTGCGTACAGATGGCTTCAAAAATACTTCGGTCAAATGTAATATTCAAACAATATTCAATAAGGCGACTGCATATCCGACAGATATAAAAATTAATTAAACGTGACAGTTCTCTGCAATTTACAATAGTAGTTAAAATTTGTGCTTTCTTGAAAATATAAACGGTAAAAATGAGGGATAATGACAGTGAAATGTAAAACTTGACTGCAGCAGAAATTATGGAACAAGCCTTAGTAGCCATGAACAATTTATTACCAGCTAAATTCGCAAAAATGTACGGAAAAGTTTACGCTCAATTTATGACATGGAATGTTCAAAAAATAGTGGTTTATTATGTGGTCGTAGAAAAAATAGTGTATGCAACACACATTTAATGGCTATTAAGATACTCGTATTCATTACAATACTCGCCTTCGGCTCGTATTATAATTTTCATTCTCGTGTCTCAATAGCTATCATTAAATGCTCATTGCATAATATACTGTTAAGTATTGTATTGTGGCCACTTGTAATTCTAATGTCAAAAAATCAAAATGGAATCTATATTTCCAATGCATGATGTGTAAAATATGTATAAAAATGAAACGAGGTAAAATATTTTACAATTACCTGTAATAATTTATGCGGACGGTGTTCATTGAAAATTTTTAGAAATATATATCACTATGGAAAAAATAAATAAAATGAAGTTGCAACGATCCATCCTTCAACAATTTATTCAAATATTTTATTTTGAATTATGTTCTTGAATTATACAATTACTGTATACATTGATAGACACATGAGATGTATCTTGGACATTTATAGTAGTACCTACTCGTACTTGTTGATAGAATATTTTATTTGAAAACTGTTATTTTTGTCAATTGTAGAGGTTTCGTTTTAACATACCAGAATATTTGTATTAGTTTGAGATACTAGCACATGAAATATTTTAATCTTTTTGTTTTAGGAGAATTCAAAATAGTCCTCTCCTATAGCTTAGGACTTCCTACCCCATGATTTCTTAAGATCAAAAAATCACCATCATGATTTGCCTAATGTGTTCTATAACAGTGCCCTGTAAGCATTTTTGGTTTTGACAAATTCAAAATACTCGCAATCTACTACGCGATTTTGTCCATAATATTAATAATTAGGGAGCGGAATCGAGCGAGCTAAACTACCACGGAGCCACAACCGTGAAAAGAAATAATGTAAACAACTGCGTGTTGTTTACAATATATCTGAATAGCACTAATTCATAGGGCGAACTGCAACATTTGTTTACGCTCGACAAGAGACCGAGAATCAGAGAAAAAAGGGCAATAAAATAAGGAATTTATGAGGTAAAATTCTGTATACACGGGCATAGATAACGGCGTCAGGAGTGTTTAAAATTTATTATATTTACGTTATATTTCCAAGAGAAATAAAATTTTCATTTATACATTACGGTTGTTGCCTTGTTTCATTGTTTTAACTGTTAATTACGTACTTCGTAATTTTTGTAATAGTTCCTGCCGGTTCATTGAATCTACTTCTTCCATTTATATCGACGTAAGTGTTAATTGGATTTTGTTAAGATTAAGATTAAGATTTTTAGTTATCGTTTTTTTTGATCTAGAACATTGTTTATGTTACCTTTTCAGATATGATATGGAAGAACGTCGAGAAATACATCGTGAAACCATGGCGAGTTGGATTGAGGGTCATACTGATTGTATGTCCATTTTCAGTGATTCCGATATTTATTGCAAAGTCTGTAAAATATCGTTACAGAATGCCAAAAAATCGAACGTGCAACGTCACTTAGCATCGCTAAAACATACACACAAATTGGACCCGTTGAAAACTGACAATTTTAACGAAGAACTCTGTGAAGCTTTAATGGCGGCTAATATCCCATTAAAGAAACTTGACAATCTCACTTTCAAAACATTTCTCCAAAAATATACTAGTCGACATGTTCCTGATGAATCCACCTTACGCAAATGTTATGTTTCTAAGTGCTTCACGAAAACAGTAGAATGCATTAGAAAACATCTTTCAAATCAGTACCTATGGATAAGTGTCGACGAAACTGTCGATATATTAGGACGCTGTGTGGTAAATATTGTAGCTGGTGTACTACATCCAACTATTCCATATAACGCATATGTAATAGCATCTAAAGTTATAAATACAGTTGATGCGGAAACAGTTGCTAAAACCATTGACGAGAATTTGCACAAAATGCTTCATTCGGACGACAGGTACAGGGAAAAAATACTTTTATTTGTTAGTGACAGTGCCGCATATATGTTAAAAACAGGCAGACTATTAAAGGAAACATATCCTTATATGCTGCATATTACTTGTGTAGCACATGCTCTCCACAGAATCTGTGAATATATCAGAGACAACTATCCGGAAGTTGATAGACTTGTATCGGCTTTTAAAAAAGTTTTCAGAAAAGCACCATCGAGAGTGGCCCTTTACAGGGAAAAACTTCCATCTTTGTCACTGCCACCCGCGCCAGTAATAACTAGATGGGGAACATGGCTGGAAGCTACTAGTTTTTATGCAGAGAATTTCGATAGTTTACAAAATTTCGTTACATGTTTAAATGACGATGCTCGAAGTATTTCTGAGTGCAAGGAACTAACACAAATCCCAAATTTAAAAAATCAGCTGTTATTCCTTCAGGAACACTTTGGAAATTTGCCTAAACTAATCACATATTTTGAAAATCGAAATCTCAAACTAAAAGATGGATTAACCACATTAGATGCGGCTATTAATAATTTCAAAAGTATTCCAAGTGACTTCGGATGTGGCCTTCAGCAAAAGTTAGACGCAGTTTTTAATAGAAATCCAGATTTAATAACATTGTGGCAATTGTGTATGGGGACAATGACACAAAATCAAACTGCTAAATACGCTGAAATGAAAGAATATTTCCAGTACGCACCTATAACCAGTTGCGATATAGAAAGGACGTTTTCTATCTACAAGGATGTACTTCATTCAAAAAGAACAAATCTTACAGAAGAGAATCTTGAGAAAGTATTGCTGGTGAATATTAATACTCCTTTACTCGACTTGAACAACAAAATCAACAAATAATAATGTATTTTGTATTTTATGAGTTGTTATTCAATTATATAAATAAAATTAAAACCTCTTTAAAAATACAACATTTCAATAGTGCGCCCATGAGCGATGAGTCATGGCTCGCTCGATTCCGCTCCTTATTAATAATCATTGACTATTAATACACTGACCATTGCGGTAACTCAAGAAAAATTACTTATGACTAGTACTGATAGGCCGTAAGTTATAATATTTCTTAATTAAATCGATCCATATTGTACCTATATGTAATTACGAAGAATCTCGGAATATTATTTCTTGTTTTAGGTACAGAAATAATGATGGTGTCAGATTTGTAGTCAATGTCGTCCACGGACATTGACTTCATTGGTTAGTTCTTCTCGTCTACAAGGTTTGTGGTAACCTATTATCAAGACTACCTACAAATTAACACCATTACATGCAAAGCTGCGATAGATGTGAAAAATGTACTTATACTTGCACTGCCATATATATTTTATTATCTGCTTCTTGTATAAATTTAGTAATATCTATTTCTTCTAAGATTTTAATTTTTTTTTGGTAGGTAACCATGAGATAAACTATTCAGGAAAGCTAGTAATTTCTTATACTGCGATATATCTACATCCTTATATATAGTTAAACATGACCCCAGCATAGAATCAATTGTCGAGAAAGTAGATGGTTTATATTTAGTATGTTGTAATTTAAATTAGGCAATTAAAACGTTTTCTGATATAACATGAAGTCTTTTCTTTACACAATTCAAATATCATATACTGCTTCTTATAATTGCTAGGAGATTTAGTGGGAAGTAAATTATTCACGGTATTTTCAGCAATTTCAGATGGTGTACAAGAAAAATTTGCACTCATTTTATATTAAATTTAAGAAGTATCAAATATTGAATATAAAAATCGCGACAAATTCAAATTTTGAATTTACGTCAAATATCATATCATATTACCACCCACTACAAAAGTTACTACATTTTGAAATTCTTATTATTTTTATAAAAAAATAAGGACAAAAAGAGGCGGATTAGAAAAAATAACATAAAGAACTCGTATCATAAGACACTTATTGCAATCGAAATTAACTTCGAGATCTTTGAACTTTGTTTAACTTTTCTATTTGTTGCCACCGATGTAGTAGAGGGAATTATATGAGGTAAAACAGCATGTGAATGTAATTGTACAAAATTTATCCAGCCCAGCCCAGAAAGTTCAGAACATCCAGCCAATATGTTTAAATTTTGTTGTAATTTGGCTGTCTCAGCAGCAGTGGTAACCTGAGAATCATATTAATACCCATCAGTTATCCAAGAACAGAGCAATCGATCTATAGAAACAGTTTATCTATAAATAGTATCAATAACAAGGCACTTAAATTCAAACGCTATAGAATGCGGGAAGTAAGTATAAATTCATTGGAGGAAAATATGTTATAACAAGAAAATGGGTGTGCTTAAAACCACACGGCAGAAGTGAAAACTTCATCAAGGCGAGGTTAATAATACGAAATACAACTTTTTCTTTCGTTCTATATTACATTAGGGCCATCCTGCATCGACGAATTCAGTTACTGAGATTTGGTGTGCTTCTTCATATATTATATATATTTCTTCACGCGCGCATTAGACAATTCCCTTTTTCGTTTTAATTTGTCATCGATTTGATTTTCTTCATCCATCCTGTGTAACAGAAAAGAATTAAATGCTTATAAATTCGTATATAATGAGCAATTAAGGCAATGCTCTATTCTCAACGTTTCTGTTTTGCATTGGTATGCAAATTATAGTAAATGCGTGTGGACGTTCTTTAACACCCGGAATATACTGATTAGTTTCAGAGTCAACCATATCATTTTAATAAACATGCTAAAACTTACTTGAGCGCGAAATATTATATTATATTATTATAGAGATAATGTCTCATACACACACAACAATTTTTTTGGTTAACCGTACGCGAAGGTATCAATTAGCGAACGCAACACAGTCCGCGAAATACAATTTCGCGGCCATTGCTATGGCAGCGGCCGTGATATATAATCGCGTGGGTGTACGGACAAATTTAAAGGGTCGGTTCGGACGCATGTATATATACATATAAATAGACAATATGAATACTCGCTTACGAGTCCCGGCTTCTCACCCGTGCGGCTTAAATTTCAATTTAATTGAAATTAAATACCTCTATATGGTATATTTCTCTCGTTCCCTTAGTCGACTCGAGCCGACTTTACCCGAACGAGCGTTACATAGCCGAACGTGACGGCTCAGTCTTGTTCAGTGCCCACAATCAACGCAACGCGCCTAAAGAAGTTTACATTTCAGAAAGCATAACATCTTCACTTAGAAAGGTAAGATTAAATAGGCGGATAGGAGAAGGAACAAAGTGAAATAAAACCATTCTACGCATGAAAAGCTTAAAAATATATTGAGTTAATACAGAGTCTAAAGAGTATTACATTTTATATCTGATGGTTAGAAGGTAATTTATCTATTGAACAGATTAAGTTATGCCTAGTTTCTAAATAAAAATACCGGGTGCCTCTTATGTTCCAGGTCGATTTTGTTTGGACGCCATTTTTGTTTGGATGGCATTTGTCAGTTGTCATTTGACAATCGTAGGAATGGGCCGATAGCAATTTATTATGAAGCATCTAATGGCGAAATAACGTGTTAGAATTATTAAAAAAAATATTTAAATAATTGTTCAATTGTGAAGACGCGGAGAAAATTACGTGACTTATTTGGTGTTAATCATGTGCCGAGCAAGTCAATCATCTATCGTGTAATGAATAATTTTCAAAATTTGTATATATGTATTGGGAGATAGAGTAAAGACTGGGCGACCATCAAACCAACGTATACCAGAAAAGATTGGAGCAGTGAAGCTGAGTGTTGCTGAATGCCCGTAGATCTGTCATCAACACCGTGCACAAGAACTGGCAATGTGTCCATTATGTTTGTTAAAAATTCTCAAAAAAGATTTGCATTTTTACCCGTATAAAATTCAATTGCCACAACAGCTGCGGAAAAATAACCATAAATGGAAGCGATAATGAAGTCCTCGAGTTTTACAGCTCGGTATATTTCAGAGTGGATATTTCATACAGTATTGGATTGGTTTTTAAGTTTTCATCAGTTTCACAGATATGGATGAAAAACTGTCTTAAATATAATTAATTAGTTTCAGTTCAGTCAGTTTAATAACGAATGATAAGATATAAGTAATATTAGAACATATATTTTGCTACAACAAACCGTACCAAGGACGCGTTTCGAGTTACTTCATCATGTACTGTTTCGCAATGACATTTCATATAATTGTCGTACATACGAATCGATAGTCGTACAAACGCCCATATACCGCCTTATCAAATATTTATAGATCGTTAATTAGTCCAAGTGAGATTCTAAGATGTACGTAACTTTTCTATTCTTTGAACAATTTCCACTGCAGATGATTGTTACAATATATTTGACATATAAATATGGTTTGATTTTATATTTTATTCGTAGCTAACTTTATATTTTTGACGTTGGTTGCAAATAAAATATGAAACCAAACCGTATTTAGATGTCAAATACAATGGCGTAGCGTGGGTGTCAGCCGCCCGGGGCGGAGGAAAATTTCGTCGCGCCCTTATTTAATTATTTCATTTTAAAAGACTAAAATACGGATATACAGTAGGTAATTCTGAAGAACTTTTCGGCAAGAACAATTATCATTATGTGCATTGTACAGGTTACAAATAAAAAAGTTATGTTTATATGTTTTACAATATAATAATCAACTTTCTTACAAAAATTCTTACACGTATGCCACTTACATTGATATAACAGGTATAGAACACATGATTATACCTTGACGATCGACAAGGTTAAGTTATTAGCGAAATGAATATAAAACACAAATCGACTTTCAAGTCGAACTAGAACGATACAGTTACTATTTATATTTTTATTGAAAAATAATATAATGGTTAGAATTAAAAACAACGCATCTGTTTTTAACTAAAGCTTTATTCGTCTCCTTTTTTTTAAGAGCAAAGTATTTCTTGCACTATCAATGTCTATAGCATCACATACCTCTTGCTCAATAGACAAGATAGCTAGATTGGTTAGCGCTAAAGTACTCGTGGTTGATCTTAAATAACTTTTGATCAAGTTCAATTTTGAAAAACTCCTCTCACAGCTGGCATTGCTTATGGCAATTGTGAGGAATATTCGGAGCATTATTATAATATTGGACAGAGAATCTTCCAGCTTGGATTTTACAATAAATTTTAATAATTCAAGTGGGTCCGCATTAATTAATTTATTTTCGTTGTCTGTGGCAGCAATAAAAGTCCGCAGTCGCAGTCGTTCCAACTTGAAGTCCTGCTCGTCAATTTCGGCAGATGCGTAGTGTAGATTACATTTAGCATCGTCCGAATCTAATAACATAGCCGGCGTTAAATAAGCAAACTTATCCACCAAATTCTGTACCTGCTGAAAACGCTCACGAATTTCTACAATAAAATTATTCTATCTAACGAAGAAAGCAGTTTCCGTCTCAATTCATTTTTACAAGGCAAGTTGGCATCTCTGGTTCCGTCATCAAAAATGTGCCTTCTCGTTATGCGCCGCAGAGGTTTCATGGAAATGCAAGTCCTTCACACATATTTTTTGCATAACTTACAGCGCTATCTGCCCATTCCTCTCGTTTCTCTGTCAGTACCATCTGCAAAGCATTTACTTTCTGAGCGCACAGTCTTATGTCAAGTCCCTTTGTTTGTAAATATTTTTGTGCATCATTCACTTTATGTGGCACCGGTTACCAAGAAACAAAGAAAGGAAAATGACTCCATCGTAACTTGCAAAGTTCCTGCATCTGTTCTTGGGTTTAAGCTTTTACCTGTCTCTGTTAGTTTTTCCAAAGCGACGAGAATGTCTTTGTAATGATGGAATGTCATTTTTACGGCATCACCTCTTGCACTCCACCGCGTATCTTGAACCCTTTTTAAACTGACGCCTGTAGCTGCTCTCAGAACTTCCCAACGATGTGTGGATATGGAAAAAAACGAATAGCAACGTTCTAATGTTACTGAACTCGCGTCAACTGAGGCAGCGTGTAAAAAAATTGCTCAAATCATTCGAATCATTTAACGAATGATTTGAGCAAGGTACGAATTCAACTTTGGGATTTATTTCTTTAATTCTTTGCTGAACTCCTGAATGCCTTCCAGCCATAACAGCAGCATTATCATATGCTTGGTCTCTACAGTTGCTTATATCGAGGTCATCAGTTTCAAGCTTGCTCAAAATCATCTTTGAAATTCCTTCAGCAGTTTTATATTTTGTGTCAATGAAATCTATAAAAGATTCCACTACTTGTACTTCTTCAGCTTCAATCACTTTTTTATTTGTCCGATGATATGTTGGCGAACTTTATTTCCCAAAATTGCTATAAATTCGTTTTGGATTTCTGGTGACATATACGTGATTGAAATTTTATCACACATTTTAGATTTTACAAAATGTTCAGGAAGTACAGGATCGTACTTTGCAATTAAATGCACCAATTCTAAAAAGTTTCCTCTATTAGTACTGGCGTCGTTTTCTGTATGGCCGCGTAGAGCCAAATTTTGTTTGGCAAAGAATTTTACAATATTAAATATTCTGATAAAAATTTCTTGCCATTTTTTTATTTCCTCGTTCACTTAGTTTTGCTCTATCTAGTCAAAAGTCTGTCCTTTTTTAAGTCTGGTCTCCAACTCCTTCCATTTGCAATAATTTTGGCTGTGTAGTGTACTTGACTCGTGACTTGAAACCTTGCAGGTGGCAAATCGTAACTGTAATCTAATTTGCAGGTGTTATTATATTATACAATAATGAACACTATTGTTTATATGATAGAAGTCATTCTCGCTGAATATTAGTCATAAACAATCCAAGCACAAAATAAAATACGGGGAATCCCTACAAGTCAGTACAGACGGTTTTGCCATTCGCTACAATGAGCAAGATGACATTATTATACATTCATTTAAAGAAAGGAGATTCCCCAGTTTCCTCACAGAATAAGTAATGAAAAATCCGTGCTCATTTCAATCGGTCCGAATCGAAGGTGTGACAAATATATGAAATGAAATGGTTCAAATTTTTACAAGGTATTATTATTTATTGTGAGATTTTGCCGCCCCCTAAAAGTGCCGCCCCTGCCGCCCCTACTACGCTACGCCACTGGTCAAATATAAACGTTTTAATACAACAACCATACGCATTTGAAGTTGTACAAAGAATAAAAACAACACATGCTAAAATTTTATTTGGATTAATTAACAATATAAATCATTAAACATAGTTTAACGTAAAAGTTATAATGCTCTTATTGAAATTTACTTCTCAACGTTGCTGTTTCATTCAAATATTTCAAATCTTTTATTAAAAATCAGTGTAACCAACTTTAAAAAAATCTTATTTTAAAGTCTGTTTGAACTTTTAATAATCGAAATGGAAAAAATAGTATAAAATACACTTTTTATACATTTTGCGCAATTTAATAGTATATATAAATATAATAACATATACATATATAAAAGTGTAGTAGACACTAAATCCAAAAATAAAGCAGAGCACCTATACATTAATAAAGAGTCATCTACCCATGCGTGCGTCACATGTAGTCAGAGCTGTGTAATTTAAAGAGGCAAAGGGCCGCCTATATTTATCCAATATGTGCCAATTGAGGGAGCCCTAATTGTACGAATATCATTTATTGCAATGGATTTCGTAGAGAACAATATCCAGCGGTCGTACAATTTGCAATGGAAAATTAGCTTCGTGTGGACCCACTGAGCGTATGATCCGCGCTATATTGAGTTCAATACAGTGCCCGTCGGAGGTTAATGACAATACCTGAAATCGACTGGAATACATATCCTTGATTTACAGGCATCAAATGGAATATTAATAAAATGCGTATATTTCAGAGAAGAATAATCACGGTTCCCAGTCACAGAGAAAAAAAATGAGGTGTGGCCAACACACGACTTTCTTATACGTATGAACGTTTCAAACTATACAATTTTAAGAATTCTTTTATAGAAAAATTATTCAAAATCCTATTCTAAGTACTTCCATACTCTTAATAAATCGCTATAGAATGCATACTTTGCAAGATATTCGAAGAAAAGTGCTACTCCCTAAGAGTAAAAGTGTTACTTCCGGTCTGAATTTTGATTTTTCATGTATACAAAAAATATTGCAAATCTAGTTCTAAATACTTTTGTACTCTTGATAAATATATATAGAATACATTTACGACATATTTGCAAAAAATTGTTCTTCGGTAAGAGTAAAAGTGGTACTTCCGGTCCGAATCTCGAAATCTTTTTTATAGACAAGGTGTTGAAAATTAAGTTCTAAATACTTTTATACCCATAACGTACCTGTGAAAAAAGCAGGACTTGCAAACTATTTGCAAAAAACTGATTCTTTATAAATTTGTTTAAACTTAGTAGTTAACGAAATATTGGAAAAATTTGATTTTTTTACTGAAGTAAACTACTACTTCCGGTCGACCAATTTACTGAAAAACTAATTAGATCTCAAGAGGGAGATTGTACACGTAAATACTAAATTTAGAATTGAAATCTACAGCGGTTTGACCGCTATCGTGGTCACACACACACACACACACTGACATACAAACACACAGACATTTTTTAAAAACCACATTTTCGGTATCACGGGACTTCAAAACGTGGACATCTGCAAAAATCTCGAGGTTGAAAATTGTCGTCATCACAATACTTCCTTATACTACGTATAAGAAAGTAAAAAGGTGAAAATTTCGTTTGATACTAGTAGTAGATTATCAGTTGTCATTACCGATTTGTGAAAAGTAAAGTCACATTTTCTAGCCTTGGAAAATGAGAGGGTGAAAATATCCTTTGATATTAGTAGAAGAAGTAGGTCGTTAAGTATGTATTTCTAAATCCATAATAAAGTAATACTCGACTTTTATTAATCACATGTAAAACTTGGATTAACTCTTTGAAAGCCGGCGATTTTCATGAATTAAAGATCTACACTCTAATTGGTTGTTGTTTCAGTGTATGAATATACATCGTATATAGCGTGTTAGAAAGAATTGTTAATTTAATTACATAATATTTCGATATATCCGCGAGCAGTACATGAGTTTTCACATTAGATTATCTATGTGAATGCCCCACATAGATAATTTAATAAAAAAACTGACGTCACTGCTTAAACGGCAACCTTTACTTATAATTCCTCATCTTATGGCAACAATCTATTTTTTGCTAGACTATTTCCACATATGTTGCCATAATATTTCCACTTCAAAAAATAGCTATGACGTCCCTATGTAAGTTGTAGTACACAGGTTTATGCAGAGGATACTTCACAGAATATAGTATTCTAACATTACCGTCGGTATGTCTGTATATGTTACGCACAAACATTGAAATCGCTCAGTGGGCAAAGAAACAGCCACAACGCATTGCGGGCGGTACTGAATGACCATATGCCGAAATATAATCATTTTCATATTGTGGTCGTTTTTTAACAACTACGCGTTTTGGAGAATGGTGAAACCGTCATTCTCTCCGATCATAAATCAATCGAGAGAAAATAATAACTGAAATTTCAAAATACTTTTTCTTTTAAATATGCTTAAATCTGCACGTAAGAAAATGAAATAATAATCGACACGCAGGTAGCTAGGTCGTAAAATTGAAAAATGGTAGTTATTCGTTCTTGCAGACAGTAGTATTGTGACATTTGGAATTCCACAACACCTCAGTGACCCTACAGTTGCACTGTTTTATGCACATGACAAATCCTTTGAAAGTAGATAACAGTGCTAAAGCTTTTTTCAAATTTAATGAATTTGGTTTATAAAATTAAAAACATTGACTACGACATTTTGACAGATTTCAGCAAGTGCTAGTTTTTCACGGGACGGCGATAACATTTTGTCAGTTTTCTTCTTCATTCTGGCCTTAGCAATTTCGCGTTATTTTCTAATTGCATTACGTCCTGCTGCTAAGGCTGCACACGACTTTACCTTCAATCTACATCTTGGGTACCTTTAAACCTATTTTTTACATGGATGAATGATCCCATAATCTTCGCAAATTGAACAGGCTACCGGCCTGACTACTGCACCGTTGCGCTTTTTTCTCTTTCCATATTATATTCCCTTCCCTGCTATGTTCCGAGTAGTATCCTATTCAAGATTTTTTCTAAATCTTCTTCACCTTTCTTTTCTAGGGAGGCATCTTCCAGGCCGATTCTGTGCTTGCTATCAAACATGGTCATCCTAAGGACAGTTTTTAATTTTTCCATATAGGGCACTGTGAATAAATTGTAAACCCCAAACCACGGAAAGATCCTAACATCAGCTCCGCTTACAACTCAGCAACACTTAAGATGCCTATTACAAATAGGTCGTAACAATTTATATAGCTGCTAAAGAAATAAAATTTGGTTTAATTATAAAAAAAAAAAAACAGATTAAAGTTTATAGTTCATCCTTCGTTAGCCGACATGTTTACAATATTGATTTTCGACATATACTTGTCGGTTTTTAGTCTATGTAATTTTTGTTATATGTTAATTCTACATATACATTATTCAAATGTTTTGGTATGATGGTTAATTTTATTCTATGAATTGTTTGACATGTAATAAATTTTATTATAAAGCTAGCTCATTTTATTCAGAAGTACACGTCTTTCTATAAATACTTTTTTGTACTCGCTTATCAAAACCTGTCATTTCACAATTCGATTTGCGTGCGTAAAAAGTCACTTTAAACACGAGTGCGTAAAAGTAAAGTTGGTACTTCCTAGAACTTGATTAATTTAGTGACATTTTAAAATCATAAATTCCTAACCTTAATAATATGCTACCCAGTTCGTTGTTTTTCTATGAAAATAAAAGGAAATGAAATAGAATTTTTTGAATTTGATAATTTTAAATTAAATGTCACTTCAAATAATCAATACTGCCAATTCAATCTTTTTTAATTAATATCAAGAGATTAGTAGTGTGTCATAAACGATAACGTATTTAACAATATGTATTATTATTATAGTTCTCGTACAAAAAATATTGTACAAACTTCGTGCGTGAAACATTTTGCGAATTCGTGTCCATAAAGCGCTCGCCTTTCGGCTCGCGCTTTAAACTGATCACTCATTCGCGAAATATGATTTCACGCACTTGGTTCGTAAATAACTATTTTAGTAGTTATACCACACCACAAAGGACGCCATGAATTTATAAGGTATTAATTGTAATTTTGACCACATAACATCTACCTAAAATAATTGTTCCAATTTTAGGCAAACAGAACAGTGAGGAAAAAATGGCTGGAAAGTGTTGCATATACGATATGAATACGTAAATCTCCGTGAACCAGAATGCTGCTGCAATCGATATTATTATGCAATTAGCAATTTACCAAGGAATCTCGCATTCTAGTAGCTCACTAATTGCATATTTAATTGGTTCATAATTCGTTCGAGATTTGATTACGCATTGTGTTACCTTAAGTCATGTGCATAATGTTGTAATTGGATATATGATTGTATCCGACCATTAGAATTTACTGACCAGAAAGATAATAATATGTGTTTCGAATATACAATCTTTACTAAATTTTAAATAATTTTATAGTTAATTTTCTCAGTGATTGAAACTTCTAATCATAATTCTCTACCTAGCACTGAGTATTTAATCAGTTAAATTTAATTATAAAAATGTACTCATGGGTAAGATTCAAACTCTTTGTTATTTATTACATTTACAATAGAAAAATTATATAAGCTAGTTTCACATCCGTAATGAAAGTGACATTTCTGTTATTTTATAACCAGTTTTTGTCATTTATATACACACCATGTACCAAAAATTCAGAGATAAATTTCAGGTCGAGCAATTCCACGATACATTTAATATCTGAAAACCTTGCTGGTCACGGTAAGGCCACCTATTCTGCAAGCTTTTGGTTCACCGCATCTTTGAAAATCTGGAATTGTTAGTTGGTGCACAATCATGCATGTGAAATATGTTGGACGTCAGATTTAAAGGAACATTATCTAGAATGTCCTCTAAGATACGAAGATACCTAGCCATACATTTACTGAAAGCCCTTTTTCGGTGCCCAAGTCCTCTTAATTCTTTTGGATTCTTATCCTCTCATAAATGGAGATTATGTATGTGAGCGTACATTCTTTGCTCTACAGGATATGCGATAAAAAGTTTGGATCTAATTAAATTCTGTTTAAAATTGTATTACAGCACATTATTCTACTCACATTGTCATTTTCGTAAATGGTGGTATTTTCTTAAATGAAACGGCTGCCAAATTTTTACGTTATCGCTGTGTGAACTTTTTATATACTTGAAACATTCAGTTCCAGGGCAGTTTTTCCAGTGCTATTAGAATAATCTTCTTGAATAGTATCTAAAATGTATTTTTCTAACTAAACCAATGACATTCCAGAGGTCCTGCTGCGTCATGATAATTAGAGTTAAATGTACCAGATTCGTGAATCTGGTACATTCGGTAAACTTCGGAATATGTTGATAGACTGTTGTCGCCGATGTCGATACTTTGTTTCTTATTCGTGTTGTGCTATATTTGCATTCCCGTTGCAAAATCTGGATACCACATCCATATCAGCGTATTGATTTATATTTGCTAGGGAAACTGGTTTTACGCGCAACAAATGCATACATCAACGTAAATTGCTGTGTAGAATTCTCAGTTTAACAAGTCAAACTTCCTACTTCTAAAATCCCTCAATTGTCTTCTGAGGTATCCGAAACCATCTTAGGTATATCAGATATAGTTATAGTTACATTTGGTTGCCTCTTAATCCACTTCTTTAACGATTTTGTGCTCTTTTCGGTTTTACAGCTTCCTTTGTTAATATTTCTTATTAGTCGTTTGGTCAACTTGAAGTTCATGAGACGGGTGGAAATATTAAAACACTTAGATTGTCAATATGATGTATTTATTGTAGTATTTAGTTACATTTGACAGTCCCATTAATAACGTTTCTAATATTGATACATTATCGATACTCAAACGCACACTATTACTGCATTCAAACGAATCTTATACGTATACTCTCTTAGTACTAATAATAATACTAACTTAATAGTTTCTTAACATTGTTAAATATTTTAATGTTTTAAGTAACTATATATAATTCTTAACTAGGCTACCCTACTAATAATTTAACAAGGTCGACACATATTATTTGTGTGATGTGAATATAATCAAGATCTTGTCAACTGTTTGCTATTTCCGCAATGCTTTTACTTACATATTTTGTGATCTAGTTTATTTACAAAACAGATATACACTGCAATGCTTTTTATTCTAAACCATCACATCTAAGGTGTTATTCCGGCAATAACATTGACGACATAGAGTTATACCGATTTTGCTCGCAACTTATTTCTTCGAATCTTCCCGATGACATTATATTTTCCTACTTATTCCTGGGTTCAATATAGAAGCTCCATACAAAGTAATGTTATGAACTGCGCTACTCAGCACTGCTTCCAAAAGCTATTTGAACTTTCTATATTTGGCAATATTCTGTTAAAACTGGTTATTTCTTTTCTGTTTTACGAGCTGCTTTACTCATATGCCGTCCAAGTGACCTTTTCTAGTCAACTGAAATGTCTTGTGAGGCATTGTCGGGAATTTGTCCAATTTTCTCTAACATGAAAACAATGCGATCGCTCTTTCTTTGTTGTCTAATCATAATGGCATCTCTTTTATCGGACGCCACCGTCAACAGAAGAAAAAAAGAAATAAAAGAAATACTTTGATTCAAAGCATTTCTTCTGAGCATATATTAACGATCTCTATTAATGTGTAATCAACTCTTTCTCTCACCATCAGTGCTATGACATCCGCAAACCTAACACATATAGTGTTTCTATTTAGCCCCAAGTCAAGAACCCTTCTTACAGCATGTCATGCAGGACAGCTTAGCTTTGTTCAGTTTTTGAGGAATTTCTACATACTTAGCAGGTTCTTTATGAAATCACCTAATACATTAGGTGAGCAATCTGTAACAATTGTTATAGATTATGACTATGATCCATTCAGGCAAAGGGCCCTTTTGCCTTTAATGTTTGCGTTTGCTATTTTATTTAACCTTACTGATAGACTTAACATCAGCCTTGGTTGGTTTTGGACCCCAGCAGGCCATAATAAGTGGAAAGACATCAGCAATGATGTTTTTTTTTAATCCATGCTAACTTCATACGATGTTGAACAGCTACTTTTTCAACACAATTCAGCATGCATTTCCGCAGAACTCGTCTCGCAATCTGGCCAGATTCTTTTGGTTTGTCCTGTATATTGCTCGAGCCAACATCTTTCTTCTGAAAGGTTGGAATATGTGTAACATGCAGCTTTCAAATATTGATGTAATATATGATGACTAAATATTGGCATTAATATAGCCATATTGTTTTATATTTTCTGTCTTTTTGAAGTTATACACTGATTGTTTGGTGTTTGGACACCTACGGACAAAAAAACAGCAGATTGTGATACTGTGTCTTTTGTTATTAATATTAATTTTTTGGATTCGGTTTTTTTATACTGAGTAAGGTATTGATCTATACTAAATTTCTGTTTAATTGATAATATTCTACAACATTATTCAGTAACCATACGATATTGAACTTAACTTGCTTTTGTTCCTGTAAAATAAATAGAATCAAATTTCGATTGAAATTGTATCATCCTCTACGACACTAAATATTTATGAATCCTATCGTCTTTAATTTCGTGAAGAACATTCGCAAATAAGACAGAACAAGGGTGTACGTATACAAGTGGTACGCAGTCGAGTGTTATCAGAAAGCTCTTGCATTATTAAGAGGCCGAGGTTCTCATGTTCACAGAAATACCGTCACTGGCTTATGTTTTCAAGCGAGAAACAAAGGTCGAGTAATAGATAGACAAGCAGTATGTGTATTTGATTAATTTATTTTTGCCTTGACGTAATCCGATGCATGTTAGCTAATTCGTAGTAAAAATGTGATATAATTTCTATTAATATTTTGAAAGCTGACGTAAAATATTAAGTTGTAAATGTTTGTGAACACATTTATGTTATAAACATTATGTTTTAGAAGATACAAATTGTTGAATATGCTTGGTTTTATGTTTTTATTATTGTTAATACGAAAAATTCTAGATATTACTGCTACTACTATAGATGCTGCACGAATGTAATTTTAAATACATTTGCGTGAAATAGCGATATTCTCGTATTTTGTAACACATAAGCTTTTTTTCAGTTTTGGATAAATATTATATTTATTCTGTATTGTGTTACATTTCTTATCAGCCAACAGGAACACTAATTGGTTACCTTTAATACAATGAAATTTAATTGCACTTCCTGTTCGATGTCACTATGGCGCAACAACTCTAAAGTCCATTTATTCGTATGCTTCTTGGGACTTACAGTAGTCAGTGGTCTTTCAAAATACCCCTAAATTGTTCAATATCTCCTATAGGTTAGATAATTATACAGTATGTGTCACTTTTCTTTCATTAGCCATAGGCGATTAATTCATGCAATACGTGACAACATGGCACCCCTACTTTCCTTTCCAATGCGAGCGCGACCGATACAAGCTCAAGTTATAGCAGTAACTGTTGGACCATTAACTTGGGTGTTTGCAATGCGTTCAGAAATAATATTTACGCGTTGCAAGGATTTGTTTTTCCTTTTCCTTTCAGTAAATGCAGAGAATTATTAAGCTGCGTTCACGCTGCATGACACACACAAAAGCGTAATTCTAATAAAATTAAAAATAAGGCAAATAAAAAAGGATTCTGAAAATAATAATAAACTACTAGATCAGGAGATCGCGGCGGCCATTTGATGTTTCCCGTTCCAGTAAAGACGGCTTTTATGGCAGACTAGATTGCAACGTGTTCGCAGCTAAAGATTGAATGTAAAATCTGGTGGGAAGATCGGAGAAAATCGTTGTAATGTCGATCGTTGCCGGGATTGGTGACGGAGAGTAGGGGTGACACACGTTGCCACATATTATTTGTATACGTATAAATCGCACGTAAACATTGAATCCCTATACCTAATGAAAATTGACACATACGGTATACTGGCGATCACATCTTTCATGTACCAGCGAGCTACCCTTGCTTCTCGATGATGAAGATCAGAAGACCTGTCTGGCTCATACTCTGTGGAGAAGGTAGTAGGTTTAATTTTCCAATTAAACGATGAACTCAGAGGTGCCACCTTCCATTAAGAAATGACAAGCCTAATAATTAGCTGCTTGACCGCAAGATAATCGAGGTAATTCAGAGAAAACAGGAGAGTCTTCCAGTAAGAACATTCGATAAACAATTAACAAATTTATTTACAGAAGTAAGCACTATTTACACATAAGACAAACATTTAGTAAAGCCAACAAATAAAGAAGTTAAGGTAAAGAGAAATAAAGGTTCTAAATTCACTATGTGAGTTTACCTTGATGATGTTAAGTCTAATAACAGTGACCAACATTTAATTCATTTAGAAAAACTGTCCCACTACTCGTCGACTCTAACACATGTATAATAAAATATCAGGTAGCGTAAGAGATCTGATTCACTTTACAAAATAATCATAAAATAATATTCACTTAATACTAAGTAACCTCAAAATAATAATACTTTAATTACGAGTCTTAAATGTTGGGCAACAATAACACCCTATAAACTTACAATTCATTAATGAAATAAAAGCAATAACTTGATCCTAAAAGTTTAAAATAAAAAAAAACAGTACTAAGTACATTAACAAGGCAAAACTAATACAATTGGGACATTACGTTAACTATAGTCAACCCTGATGGAGAAGACTGATGGTTAAATATTAGTGATTAAATTCTAAAACGCAACAAATAAATTATTAATAAAGTAATTTTACGTTAATGACTAAATCAAAGGTTATAAGGTATCATAAACTACTTAACACAGAGACATATTAATACCTATAACAAGTATACATATATACATTTATACGTAAACGTATATGCACATATGTACGTGTTGAGATACACGGAATACACTTAGGTATCATTACCAACAGCGAACGCACAGACATGTGTTTCGGCCTTTGAGGCCTCTTCAGTGTACGTGGTGCTGTTGGAAATGATCCACAACTGAAATCGTGTCTTATGTCCGTTGAACCGCAACGTGCCTGTGAGAATATCTCAGCGACATCTGCCATCCAAGCGCGACACCGAACACGACAGTTTCATCTTGCAAAGGCCGAAACACGTGTCTGTGCGTTCACTGTTGGTAATGACACCTAAGTGTATGCTGTGTATCTCAACACGTACATATGTGCATATACGTTTACGTATAAATATATACACGGTGGCCAGAAAAATGCGGACAAACGCCAGGTAGAACGATTCTTTGTTCAATTCTGAGGCGATAATCTTAATCCAAAAAAGTTATACGGTCCTTCCTTACGGCATACGAGACCATCAAACATTAAGTTGTACGGCTAAAATTTAGCAAAATTCGTCAAATTTATCTATGTAAAATCATTGTGGTGAAATTTAGAAATGGAATTATCTCAAATGCATTGATGTAACTAATCGATTAATACCAATGGTTTACAACAAAAAAAAAAAAAAAAAAAAAAAAAAAAAAAAAAAAAAGCACCGAACTACTTTTTTCAATTAAGATTGTCAACAAAGATTTGGCCTGCGTGGTGTTTGTCCGCATTTTTCTGGCCACCGTGTATATATATTTAAATAAGTATTATATTAATAATACTATTATTTCTTGGCCTTTATTATATTCGTGTAGGTAAATTCTTGGTATTAGGCCTTTTAGTGCTTATTTGATACTTGCATTGTAAAAATTTTTGTAATGACATTATTATTAGAATATGTCAGCAATGTTAATTTGTTAATCTAGAAATCATATGCTGACATTTACAATTATATTTTATGTATGTCAAGTCTTTTGACAAAATTTTAAGAGAAACATTTTATTTATACAATTTTAACTGTTATACCTATTCTTAAGTAAGTAATCTTGTTTTGTATTAATTTTTTGAACCATTATTGTAACTTATACTTATAATTTCAGTTTTCTGAAGAAGACATTAATATTAAAAAATGTCGAAACGTTAAAACCTAGTATTTATTGCATTTCGTTAAAAAGGCCTAATACCAAGAATTTACCTACACATATATATATATATATGTATACTTGTGATAGTTATTATCCGTTAATGTACGTTACACATTCAAGTATTTCATATCTTATTTATTTTTACATATTAACACCCCCAAAATAAAAAGGAAGTGACAAACTTACCAAAAAAAAAAAAAGAAACGTTGTCTGTCGATCAAATTTCAAATGTGTTCACCAATGAACTACCCAAAAATTCTTCATCAATATTCAAATAAAATTCTGTTGTACAATGGCACCCTCGAGATCGAGAATTACTTCAAAAATTATTAGCACAACTAAAAACAGGCAGCCAGAAGCCCTTTCTTTTGCATATTATTAGTATGATATTGGAAATCGAAAAGAAAGAAAGGCAAACGACCATATATAAGGCACTTAAGAGACGTGACTTGCAAATTGGAAAAACAAATTAATAAAAAGCGCGATTTAATTACGACAAACAAACGAGATATAAAAAAAGGAAAGATAAAACCAAAGTAAAAGTAATGAAGCTAGTAGAAATCACCCGTTAAATAAAAGGAATGAAACGTATAATTCAAGGTTATATCGGTAATTGCAGTAATAAAACCAGAAAAAAACAAAAATATATTAGCTAAAATTTATATTTTGAACTGATAAAATAAATAGAAATTCTTTATACAAGGATATCCACAAATTAAAGAATGACCTAAATATCCGGAAAAATTAATAATTATCCACGCTGCCTTTGAGAAAAGCACCCAAATAGATTAAATACCTATTCTCTGGACGCAAAGAAAAACCAAATTTTGAAAATTGCTAATGTCAGCTATTTTTAATATTCCTCAGGTAATGCAAATTTAATAAAAGATTGATATCAAATAATTAAATAGTAAGAAATTACTATGCATTCAAATATAAAAAATGAGGTCTGACCACCAAACGATTTTCTGTTGAAGTGTTGAAAACTTATTTTATAAAAAAATATTTAGAATCCTATTCTAGTTCCTTATAATCTCTTAATAAATCTCTGTAGAATACATAATTTGCGTGATATTTGCAAAAAAGAGCTATCCGATAAGACAAAAGGGTTACTTCCGGTCTGAATTGTGAAATTTCTTTTATACAAAAATAATTCCAGATTCAACTCTACTTTTGTACTCATAATGTGTCTGCCTAAAAGGCGTGACTTTTGCTAAGATAAAAACACCTACTTCCGGTAGGAGTTTCGAAAAATTTGTTTTATAAGATCTTTTAAAATTCACTTTTCAGAACTTCTGTTTTCTTTAGAAATCATTCTAAACTTAGTAGTAGACGAGATATTAGATATGAGTTTTTATTTTATTATATATCCTACTTTCGGTCTACCGATTGTACTACAAATCTACTCGGATCAAATGGATTATTGTCATACGAAAAACACAAATACGTCTAAGATCGGAATTGTAAGAGTTCTAATTGACTGGTCATCGATTGCTTATGTGCAAAAGTCTCGCAGCGCTAAATATACAATGACAACCCTGACATATTTTGTCATACAAAAAGCATTTGAATATTGGCGCAAATTTCTGCCTGGTTTTTCCAAATTAGAATTTTTGAGATCATATAGTCAAAAGTAATGCAAAATTAATGATCATGTCATGAATATCTTTTTAAACAGGTATGTATTTTTATAAATGTTTTAACATCTTATATATCATGGCATGTTTGCACCATAAGGACGATGTCTTTTTTGTTGCTTTCCTTAGCAACATAAGCAATCAATATATTTACGGTAATATTCACGATATTATTTTCATTCTTTTTGGTAGAGACTTTGTCGGAGGAAGATTTTGTAATTTAACATATTTATTTAGGAATAGAGCCCCGACAATTTAGAACACCCAGTTAATTCCTCACATCTCAAAATATGTATAACCAACGTAAAATTTAACGTTGTCATTAATTTAAAATTTCACATATTATATTTAAAGAATATAGTCAATAGAATGTAATAGGACCAGCAATAAATTAGAGCTTCCTTATAGTGTTATTGTGTTCATCAATTCTGTTGGACAGCTTCTTTGTAAAATAAAATAAGTAAACACTACTAAGTCTGCTTGCAATGTTAGCATTTACATTGACGAACAGTATTATTTACAGAAGATTATCACGTCGACTTTACTGAGAAGCGTAAGAGAGGACCAATTACGACAACATTTAAATAATATAATTTAGTGATAACAAGAAGATCAATAACAAATATTATTTAAATTTATTATAGTATTGAGCAAGAGTATTCCTAATTATGTTTAAGGACTTTTAAATTATATGGTGACCTGGAAGAATGAAATATGTATTACATCTAGAAGACTTTATCGAGAAAATTAGATGTGGAAATGATAAATGGAGAATGTGTGAATTACGAACGGAAAAAATGTAGACACTATGATTAATGAGTAAAAAAAAAATGAGTAACATTAAGAAACGTTAGTTCTGTGTTTACACAGGCCGTCGCAATGTTGAATAGTATCCTTTCAGTTGACATCAAAGAAATCTTACAAATCTCCAAATACATATAGAACTGTTAATTATATTAACGGATGTCGTTCAGACACATATTGTGAAGAAATCTCTATTATATTCCTGGACGGGGCAGCTTTTATTTTATCTACACGTGCTTTCCTAACTAGTATATCAAATTACAAAACAAGTGCAATATTCTTAATTTTAATACATATTAGCTTTATCGATGCGAACTGTTATTTTACTAAATTGAATAAATACAAAATTGATGCTGTTGATCAATATAAGTTGTGATAATCCATTCTAACTACGGATATAAATAAAACATTTGTTTACTATGAGTTTTACTAATAATTTTATTATTGCACTCTTCGTGCTAATATCAACTCTCGTGTGTCATTTTCAAATAATGTTACCAAATTATATATCGGGGAAAGTTACCCAAAATGGGAAAGTCTCCTGAGAAAGGACATGTTATAAGTTGGGGCACTATAGCGCTGATGTAAATATTTGTAAGTTAACTCCTCAAAGTGGACATGGATATACTTATTTTAGAAGTTGCGCCGTTCCAATATCTGTAGCCGGTAGTAAAGATAGTTTGGAAATTCTTAACATTAAATATTAAAATATTTTGTAAGGTGCAAAATTAAAATAACATTGATAATAAAGTTACGTTTAATTTATATTCAGAACAGATCTTATCGCAGTGGCGTCTGGTGAGTACATTTTGGTCAAGCCGTTAAATAGACAAGACTGATTCGTTTATTATCAGTCATATGCTCGCAATCTGATAATAATCAGTTTAGTTTATGTAATTGCTTCACCTAAACGAATTCACCAGCCGTGACTGCCTTATAGTGTAGTTTACCATAACTTTGCTTTAGATTTAGCCCGTTAATTTTCTTAGGTTAAATCGTATTTCTAATTGGCAACATTTCTCAAGATTGGACATAGGAGAGATTCCTAAGTTGGAACGTCCCATTTTGAAATACTGTTCTGACGCAATGCAAATGCTGTTCTCTCCTTTATATGTCATAATTGCAGATGCCTAAAATAGATCGCCTCTACAATAGGAAAACGATTTTGGAAAATGGTCGGCTCAAGCTAGCATGTCTTGCATTTTTTATGATCTGTTCTTCAGAAAGCTTGCAACAAATAGTTATCAGTTCGACAGTCTTCTCGTAGGAACACTTTGGCTGCATCAGGTGATGAGTAACAGTTACTCATCACCTGATGAAGCCAAAGTTTGGCGAAACGATATTGTAGTGATATTATTAAATAATTTTTGAAACCAAGTTTACGTATTTTATTTATTCAGTTAAATATGGAGAGTTTCAACATGTATCAGCCTCATCAATTAACTATATAAACTGACTCCAAATCGAATATAGAATAACAATGAAACCGGTGTAACAACCGTTTATAAATAACCAAAATACTTGCACATAACGGTAAAAAACAGGTGGGTGAACTTACGAGTGCCGAAAGAAGCCTGCGTCTTACTATTGTCAGTTCTAAGAGTGCAAGCGGAAATTATTCGCACCTGCTTTCATTTTTCGTAAGCGAACAAAAGCTGATGCATGAACAATGCATCTATTGGATGTCCAGATTTTCCACAAGATAAAGGTTGGACGGATTGTGACGTCTTCTTGCTTTTATGAAATATTTTGTTGGGAAAATTAGATCGTCGAAGCAGCAGGCAATTCTTAATATCTTAGACGGTTATAATTCGCATACTAAATAAACTTTTAGTATGCGAATTATAAGATAAATGAAAACAGTTTTGGTGCTGAGATAATGTAAATCAAAGGAATAAATTCGAAGTTTCATCTTAAAAACACAATTTACTTTTAGTTTTTGGCAAGAAACAGTCCTTCATAGGATATAATATATCAAATTTAGTGTTATCCCACTGGTGATTTGGTGAAGAGCATATCTTCTAAGGTTACACCTTAGCCAAAAATACCACGTTTAACACTCTTTTTTGTTTTATACAGATATCTACTGAAGATGGCAACTTAGTTGCCGAAATACGTATTTAGATTTTTTGATATATATTTTTTGTGGTAAGGGATTTCCTTTTGCATTTTATTTCACATTTTTAGCCACAGTCTCCACCCATTATTGGAAAATTATACTCCATCGTTGAGAATTACACGTCATGAGTAACAAAAGAGGTATCTTAAAAAATCGACCAATTTGTTTTACTTTGCATATGAATTAAATTAAAAACGTCTTAGTATTTAATGTATCTGTGAAACCCTATAAAATACAATGATAAATCATTCTTGCTAGAACTGCAACAATTCACACCTGTTACATGAAAAATCCATTACACTACTTATTTTATTCTGTATACCTACATATACTTATGTATGTACCAGTCTAAAATAAAGAGATGGATGATTGTTGAACGGTTGTGAAGAATATGGGTTTAGAGTACTTGCTTCTGCGACATAAATCAATTAAAATCAGAAATAAACTTCAACAAACTTCTGTTGCCCGACGAAGAAGTATGTTTCACCACAGCCTTTTGCCTGTGTGTTCACTCACTCATTCGCGGTCTCGGTTCGAATCTAGGGTAAAACGATACATCAAACGCGAGTAAACTTACACTCTGCGGTGTCTAATTTTCCCTTTGTTTGCTCGAGAACATCAGAATCTGATTATACTGGGCGTGGTCTTAATAACTGTGAAACTGCGAGACGAGATTAGTTTCAGAATGAATGTATGAACATGTGCTAAGGACGAACATCTGCATATGTTTCGTCAAAATTTACAAGTTAATTGCTGGATATTATGTGATAATATTCCGGCTTCTATTGTGAAATCACTTTTGTAATCTGTAAGTATGTTCATAATATCCATTCGGGAAAACAATGCTTAATTAATGGAATTCTCCTCTTTTGTGAAATTATTCATAAAAGGAAAATTAAAGGGGCGAGTGAATAAAGAGGCTACAAAATATAAAATTTAGAGAAAACCGCAATTTTGTGAAATAACCTGGAACTTTTTTGTTTTAACAAATACTGAATTCATATAACCTTTAAAAATATGTAATATATAATTACTGTGACTTACATATATACCTTTATACGTAAAACGTATATGTATATATGCATGTGTTTGAGATACACACATACATTAAGTGCCATTGTCGATAATCGAACGCACAGACACCGGTGTTTCGACCTATGAGGTCTCATCAGTGTGCGTGGAGATTCTCGACAATAGCTTCAAGACTTAAATCGCTGCCTATGTCATTTTCGCATGTTAAATGTAGTGAGAGTATCACAGCGACATCTAACACCCAAAAGATGACACGGAAAAAAGGGATGGCTTCTGACAGCATGTTCTGCTATACAGAGGCCTGTATGTTAATAGTGTATCTCGTGTAATAGAGCCTTAGGTGGTGTCACCAATCAAAACGAAAATGAAAAGTGTGAACATAGGCAGCGATTTAAGTCTTGAAGCTATTGTCGAGAATCTCCACGCACACTGTTGAGACCTCATAGGTCGAAACACCGGTGTCTGTGCGTTCGATTATCGACAATGGCACTTGATGTATGTGTGTATCTCAAACACATGCATATATACATATACGTTTTACGTATACACTGTTAAAAATGCCTGTAATATTTCATTATATATTCATTAATATTTACCTAATTTGTAATGGGATTAAAGAAAAGCACATAATATACTATGCGATAAGCAAATACATAGTAAATAACAAGTACTAATTGTGTATTATGAATTTTACAACGAAATGTTCTTTAAAATATAGTAAAAGTACATAACATGTTATGCGTCTTTTAAGTTAGAGCATGCGCATCAAAATTAGTCGCCATTAGTCTTGTTCATTCCTACATAACTGTGGTGACAAAGAAATGGTGTTTGTGTTTTTTGTTGTTGTAGCTGTTGAAATAGGTAGGCTTATATACTACAACAATGCGGAATATGCAAATTTAACTGTGCTACACAAAGAAAATACGATTTAAATCAATATTTACATAGAAATTGGATTTTTTTTTCTTTATATTGCACACGTGAGAATTGCAATGTGATATTTATAACACATGTGAGATTTGAGCAACATTTATCTAATAAAACAGTTTTTTAAAACATGTGAAAAAATTAAAAAGCTCTTGAATAATAAATCAAAACGAATATTGGATGAAAATGGAAGCGATTTTACAAAAGAAATTTTACAAGCCATAACAAAATGCATTCAGGAGGACTTTGGTGTTATTTACAGATTTACAGAGGTAAAATAGTTATTAGGTTTACATGATTTTATAAAAATAATATAAAATTTATTTGTAGAATCTGTCAGATGATGTCAGTGAGGCCAACCAGCTAGCTGCACCATATATTGTAATACAAAAAGGTAAATTTGTAGATATAGTTTTGTACGTAAAATGTCCTTAATTCGCTATTGTCAAAGCAATTACTATAGAATTATAGTTTGACTATAACCTTTTTTTCGGTTTAGATTTTTCTAAATATGGTTTTATATTTTATGCAGAACAAGAAGATATCCCGCCTATATACGGATTATCAACTAACTTGGATGCTTACGAAAATTTCGAAGATGCGTTCATGGTCTGTTTTTCGTTATATTTTATATTTATACCGTAGTCGACATATTTTAATTTCTGATACGAAAGTAGAAAGAGGAAACGAGCGCGACGAAATAAACTAAAGATAAACATAAGCGAGGCTGCCAAGACAGTACACTCGACAAACGTTTCCTATGAAATGTAAGGCGTGGGGATCCCCCGACACTGCGTTGCTCTCCCACCACTGTTAGCAAGCAGGCATCGCTGCATATTATAAGGTCATCTTCTGCATGGGATAGAAGTGTAAACCGAAATTAAAATTTGACGACTACGGTATATAAAGTATATTATTATACAACTCCCCAAATCATGTAGTGCAACCCTAGAACTAATTCAAAGACTGGTACCCAAAATATATCGAGACAGATGATCAAAATCAAAAAAAGTTAATCCTATTTGAAAGAAAGTTTTTAATTTTATGATTAAATAAAGAGATTTTTAATTTTAGTGGAATACATATTATTAACTTTAAAACTATTTAACATTTCATTATATGTATTGTACTTACTGGAACTTAGTTTAGATTTTGTTTAGAATAACTTATTT
Source organism: Amphimallon solstitiale (assembly GCA_963170755.1). Lineage (NCBI taxonomy): Eukaryota > Metazoa > Arthropoda > Insecta > Coleoptera > Scarabaeidae > Amphimallon > Amphimallon solstitiale. The sequence goes on along the minus strand of OY720678.1, from coordinate 41,309,288 downwards.
ATTCTTGTCGTTCAATGTTTACCAAAATTAAAAATAAAATATATTAATACTTTATAAAAATTATTTTTAGTTTATTACCCAACCAATCCTTAAATCTAATTACAGAAAAAAATCTTACATAATTTCTATGTGTTTTTATTATTATTTTTTATTTAAAATGATTGAATTTTACCATGTAAAAGTACATATTTGAGCCAAAAATTTTACTATCATATTCCGTTATGATTCTTCATTGTGTGAATGTGCATAAGTAATTATGTAATTACACAAAGAAGTTTACCCTCACAAATTATACAATTTTACAATGTAATTTTCAATAAGCGGGCATTGAAAGTGGTTTCAATTTACAATGTAAATTTCAGTAAGCAGTCAACGTTATGTTATGTAATATTTTCTTACAGTGTAAAGGTATATATGTAAGTCACAGTAATTATTTACTGCTTGATGTTTTAACATCCATGTGTTCACACTTTTCATTTTCGATATAATATATAGTTATATCCTTTAAAAATGATTTGTCTTGTAGATGAAACCTTGAATGCAACTATTGTTGATCTTCGTTAAATAAAACAAAGGATGTACTTGCCCCCTTTATCCATAAAAGATTATGTAAATGTATTGCTAAATGTGATATGAAAGAAAGGGCCAACTAATTTATTTATTTATTAGATTTATCGTTTTCTTATCGTAAATTTGTATATTACTGTCGATGACGTTAGTTGGAAAGCATCTGGACTATTAAAAATTATCGCTAATATATTACGAAAATTGCCTCAGCTATTTGTAATATCGAGATAATTGCAATACGAAAATTTTCGTAAGCCACATAATGAATTGCACTATGTGGATGGATGCAGTACATGCATATTTTTTAGAAAATTCAATTAGAACGGCGCCCAAAAGCAAGGAGCCGTTTGTTTCAGCCTGGCGCTCTAATCTCTGCATGCTCAAATAGATAGATAGTTATTTTGATAGAGCCTAAGAAGGTTTAGTTTACAAATATGTATTTGCTTTGATAATTTAAATACAGTTATTCTTATCATTTCAGATCATATAGTTTATTTTAACCGATATTTTAATTCGGTTACAAACATAAATTTATTAACGTAAATTATTGCAATATTTGTATTTACTTGTAATCGGATACCAACTTGCTTCCTTGAATTTTTTATCAATATAAATTTTCACATGTAATTTAATTTATTATATCGTTCATGCAACGGTGATTTGTCGTAATCTACAAAAATAATATTCTATAAAATATCTGCTTGTAACTAATATGTTGTAACCCTATTGCATTGTGTCAAGACGTCGTAAGCCACAGAAGTCGAGCATTTGCGGGTTGCGACATTTTAACAAATTCAAATCTGACAGTTGACTACAGCAAGCGACCGCTAAATTAATGCGTTTTTAGCTTTTACGACGTATTGCGTTTTACTGTTATGCATGCCTTGAACACTGAAAAATTGTGAAGCTGTATTTTTTCCACTTTTTAACAAGGTAGGTAGGTGAATGCAGTTTTAAATAATTATTATGTAGGTTAAGTATCACAAACACATTTTAGAGGTTATGTCAGTTCACATACCAGTATTTTTGCACATTTTCTTATTTTTATTGCATTACATTGCATTTGAATTAAACCTTAACGTAACTTCAGGTTTTTAATCATTTACAAGGTTTTGCATTCGTTACAAGTTTTATGGATTGACTTTAATTTTTCAAATTGATAATTTTCAGATTACATTGGGTTCATGGGGTTAAAAAATGGTAGAGATGTCTCTTGAGGGGCTAAATTGTAGTACAGCTGTGGCTGATATAGTTACTATTGATTCAAATAATGATTTTTATGTGATGGAACCGGAGAAGGAAGTTCTTGATATTATAAGCGCATTTGGTGAACCTCCACTAGAAAAATTTGATAATACGATCATGGTTATCGACGTACCTACCTATATAGTTGAACATGAAGATAATAATAACTGGGAGGTTGTAAACAGGTCACAGATATCAAATAAGTACGCAAGAAACAGGAAATGGAGGTAATAATGAAAGCCGAAATATACACAAAGATGTTGCTTCGGCAGAAATGATTCAGAGTAAAGAAGAAGATCATGATATTGAAAAACAAGTAGAAACTGAGATTGATGTACAAAGTGAAATCGCGAGTAACTGGGAAAGTGACTTGGAACGTGAAAATGGGGCAGAAAATGAAAGCAGTGACAGTTCAGAAAGCGGAGGAGAGGTTGATAGAGTAGATAACTCTAATGATACAGGTGGTGCTAATAATGATAATAATAGACATAGAGATGATGCAATGAAGAATGAGGAAAATGAAACTGAGAATGCCAAGTAACGAAAACGTGCCGATAAAACTCAATGGAAAAGAAACTTGAATAAAAAACTTAGGATGATTGGAAAAAACTGCTGAAGCTTTACTAGGGTGGGTAATACTGTAAGGCAGAATCAACATAGGGATGAAAGAAAAATGGGTAAACGTTGCGAATCTGTGGAATGCAAACGCAGTAGCTTACGGATGTGTTCTGATATTATCGAAGACAAAAGAAAGTTATTATTCGAAATGTTTTGGTAAGATTTGTCATGGGATCAAAGACGAATATACGTTGCCAATAATATTGTCAAAACAGAACCCAAAAGACGCTATACAAGTGAACCAAACTCTAGAAGGTCCTACAGTTTTTTGTATCGTTTGAAAATAAATAACAATCAGTATCCTGTGTGCAAGGCGATGTTTCTATCGACTCTAGGTCTAGGTGAACGATCTGTCCGGGAATGGGTTTTGAAAGGTACAGATGGTATGTACCAATCCCAAGAAGTTGCACTTCCAAAAAGAAACTCAGTAGATCACAATCGTAAAAAAGATATTGCAACTCTAAATAAATTCTTTGATGACCTTCCCAAATTACCTTCTCATTACGCTAGAAAAAACACCTCAGAAATGTTTTTAGAACAGAAAATTGAATCTCTAACTCAACTGTATAACATCTATCTTAAAGGAATAGAGGAGGAGGAACCTTTAACTGCAAAGCCAGTGAGCAGAACAAAATTTACATCTGAATTTTGTGAAAAAAATTTGTCTTTGTCACTTTAAAAAAAGATCAATGTGATACTTGTGCTTTGCACGAAGTAGGAAACCTTACCTGAATGACCATGTTTTAAAAAAAGGATTGGCAAGAAAAGAGAAGCAAAGTGACAAAACTTTGGTTGAAGAAAATTTAGTTACCGTTCTTACAATGGATCTACAAGTGGTAAAAATTTCTCCATCAATTCAGGCAAATGCATGTTACTTCAAAACCAAATTAACCAACCATAATTTTACAGTTTATAACCTAGCATCCAAGCATTGTAAGTGCTATTGGTTTATTCAAATTGACACTGACTTAACAGCATCTACATTTGCGTCCCTCATTTTGAACTACCTCAAGACACATTGTGCCAATGACAAGGAGGTAATTATATACAGCGACGGATGCACATATCAAAATCGTAACGGTATTATGGCAAATGTTCTGTTAGACTACTTTATAAATAGTAGACAAACAATTATCCAACAATTTTTAGAACGGGGTCATACTAAAATGGAGTGTGACTCCGTTCACAGCCAAATTGAAAATAAATTGAAGAACAGGCCTATTCACCTTCCCAGCAACTACTCCACAGCCAACATAGAAGTACGAAAGAAACCATTTCCATAGGAAGCAACGTGGATGGATTTTAGTGTATTTACCAACTATTTAGTACCATCCCTACAAAGGTACCTAGTCCAATCTTCTTCGTAAAATAGCTTTGCATCTCATACGTTTTGCTTCCAAGATAAACATTATCTATTATTTAATTTTCACCTATTGGATAAGTTGTAACCAACAAATTTTGAATTTTCCAGAATTTCAAATGTCGTAAGCCACATTATTTTTCCTGTCCAACTTTAGTATATTTTAGTTTTACAGATGTAAAGGGGATGCAAATATGCTTTAACTTGCAAAACAGTACAGGCTAATTATGAATAAAACTGAAATGATGAAGTTTTAATTGCCTCCTGGAAAATTACCACTCTGTGCCTTGCGACATATTGAAGTTGCATGAACGATATTTGTTTTGCACATTCATTTTATTATTTATCTTGACTTTGGGGAATTGGTATTTCCCTCAAGGGTGTTTAAAAGTACCTGGCGCCTTTTAATCAACGTAAGAAAAAATTGCAGATCAGGGAAGGACAACCACAAAGTCAACTTAAACTAGCAGGTCCCGTAGAAGGAGACGTAGTCTTTACCCCTTTAATTAGTGTAGTGTGGTCACAACACTAATCTCAGTATCTAATTTAAAATCCATTATTGCAGGTTAAGTAATAGTGAATTTTCGCACATTGCGACCACATATTTAGTATCTTCTCCGATTGTAATATATATTATGAGTTTAGGCATCTCTTCTGTACTAGACGTATAGAAAGCAACCAACATTTGTCAATATTTACGTTAAATTTCGAATCAATAAAAAATGCCAACTTTTCAAACAAGTAAAAAGCTTAAAATCTTTCCACGTTGAAAGTGTATACATGTTTTTCCTTTTATTACGAGTTTAGTCACTTCTTAAATGGTTCATTTATTGGTATAATATACAATCTTGGAAAGAACGGCATAGATGGAAAAGATAGTTTAACAACTCCTCCTATTGCCCACAATGACGCACATCTTTAAAATAATACATTAGTGTAAACTAGCAATGTATATTTGTCCCATGTTCTGCCGATTGAATGGACAATGTTGGTGCCAGTAGTAGTTGTTTATAGTAAATGATTCAAGTGTATCATTTCAATGTATATAAATAAACATATTATCTATTTTAAGATAGCGTATGAATTGCTCCATAAAGGAGTGAAATTGTGAAAAATGTCACATGATTGGGAGAAAATATTGACGAATTTTGTAATAATACTATTTACATATATACATTTATACGCAAAACGCATATGCATATACACATGTGTTGGGATACACACACACATCTAGTGTCATTACTGACAATCAACGCACAGACACCATATTTCGGCCTTAAATGTATGTGTGTATCCCAACATATGCATATACGTTTTGCGTATAAATGTATATGTCGCAGGCTAATAGTCATTTTCGGCAAATAGCTTTTGCCTAGGCAAATGATATCTGCCTTGGCAAATAGCTCCATATCATTTATTTCTGCTCAAAAGCTATTTTCCTAGGCAAATGGTATCTGCCAGCTGGCTTTTTAGGCAAATAGATTCACAACAAGACAAATGTCGTGGGCGAATAGTTATTTTAGGCAAATTGTATTTGCCAATAACATTTTTTAGGCAAATGGGTTTTTAATCTTTATTTGAGGTTATGTTTATCCGTGTTTACCTAATGTTTATGTGCTTCGGTTCTTCATTTAGCAGTTTTCTACCTATAACATGTAAGTTAATATTAACACCACGGTAGTTAAAGATGAAGGCTGAATGCAAAGTACGAACAAAAAACAATTAAAAAGCCGTGGACCCTGCAACGAACGAATGAAATTAGTGGTTTAGGCACTGATGAAGACGGTAACACAAGTCTCGGTGGCATAATATATTGCTGTGTTTGTGGCAACGAAAGTACACGTGCTCACTTTGTTCAAAGTGCAATAAAATAGTGCACGTAATTTGTGGTGTTACTTCTGAAAACGATGAAGGGTTTGGAAGCCAAGTTATTTGCAGACTCTGCATCAATGAGGAAAATATTAGAATTAATCGGAAAAAATCCTATGAAGGAGAAGCCAAAGCCGCAGAAGTAATGAGAAAATGGAGCAAAACCATCTTTGGCGAGATAGAAACAGGTAAATTTGTAACAATACCTATTGCAAAATTTGACAGAGGACCATTAGATAAAAAAATGTAGAAGGAATTATAATTGAAAAGAAAAATTATGTTTACCGCATTGGCACCAAAAGTGGTATTTTAAAAAACTGGCTGAGTAGGAGTGACATAACACCTGTTTCGTCAATGTAGGCCTTCAAAAACCCAGTGCCATACTAAACGATGTGCCTGTTTCATGACTGGAAATTTGTGCAACAATAGATGCCATTCCAGCAATACCTGCCAAAATAAATTGTCCAATTGACAGCTTCTTTTGTGCAAAAATACAATCTCCCTGGTTTATCTGTGTTTATTTTATTGCTTATTTCGTTTTAAGAGAAGATGTCTTCTTTTTTAAATTTATACGTTTGTGTTGCAACTTAATAAGGATAAAAATACAATTTCCCTGGTTTGCTTGTGTTTATTTTATTGTTTATTTCGTTTTAAGAGAAGAAGTCTATTCGCCTAAGACATTTGTCTTATTGTGAATCCTTTTGCATAAAAACCTAGATGGCAGATACCATTTGCCTAGAGAGATAGCTTTTGAGCAGAAATAAATGATATGGAGCTATTTGCCGAAGCAGATATCATTTGCCTGGGCAAACGCTCTTTGCCGAAAATGACTATTAGCCTGCGACATATATATGTAAATAGTATTTACCCCTTGATGTTAGTTCTAGCATCTAGGTATTTAACACTTTCCATTTTCATTTTGTAATAATAATAATAACAATAATAATATGCTTTTATTACCCAGCAATATACTCCATGTACATGATAATTATTACAAAGAAGAAAAACTCGTTTTGAGCAGTTGCTTTTTACAGTGAACCGCAATTCACGGTAAAATACAAAAAACATATAGAAAAAGAGTCAAAATGCGCTAAAGAAAAGAACCGAATTAACTATATATATGGCAGTCAGTCAGTCAGAGTTCAGTACAATAGTCATAATAATCTAAAAATATAACTACATGAAAGCATGAGAATAAATGCTCATATTGTTTGACATCATATGTGTAAAGGGGTGATTTAATAAGAATGTTTGTTCTATGCCGGGAAAAAATGCGAGTCAGATGATCGCGTAAATTGCGATATCAATTTGAGAAAGTAAAGCTTATCAGTCTATTCTCTTATTAATTAAATTAAATAGGAAATTTGCACTGCGAAACCTTTTCCTGTCGGTTAAAGACTGGAAAGAGTGTATTTTAAGAATAGCAATATAATAGATGCTTCTAGGAGAATAAACGCCATCAATTTTGAAATACCTTTGATATAAAGTGTGCGGATACTTTATGATTGCACCGTCTCCAGACTACTTCTAACGAAAGCATACTAATTCGACTCACAGCCAGTATATTACTGAAGTTCCTATATGAATAGATTGGGAAATTCAACATTTGACGAACTGCAAATTGAAAAAACATTGTCCGCAAACCGAAGAGCAGAGTCGAAGTGGAAACCTAAGTCTTTGAAATGGTCATACTTGGGTATTCTAATTCGATTTACATGGTAATTACAGAAGATGGGGTCATAATATACTATCTGCAAATTGTCCTTAAGTAAATGAAAATTTTCGACACTTTTGATGCCATAATTAGTGATATCACCTCAGTCAACCTTTCTGCATACCATATTCTTCTAACGCAAGGAAATAAAGTTTTAATGATCAGATTGAATATATCTTTTAATGTTTCATATAGCACAGAACCGCAGTCTCGCACGAAGAAACTTGAGCATGACCAGCTGTTAGATTGGGTTTAAGTTTCTTAATGGAACGTAAATCATCATCAGAGGTGATAAGGCAGATAGAACTTCAGTGTATGCAACTACCAGCTGGCGAATAAAAAGTTGAGCTGGATTGGAAAACGTTGAAAAATGCTTTGGTTAATGCATCAACTATAGACTGGAAAGTACAACACTCATCATTGTTATATCCTGTTATTCTAGTACCAGCGCTCTGACAAATTTTCAAAAGGTTGCAGGATCTGTGGTGATTTGAGATTCAATATAATATTGATAAGAAATGGACACTTTAAACTTGAATCTGTTAAATTTCTTGCGATGTGACGGAGATTCATTTTTGTTCTATTTCTTGCAAAGCGGCATTCCTTTGCCTAGTAAGTTGTTTAATTGGGGAATCATACCTAAGAGGAAAAAAACATTTGGAAGACCGAAACTTCGGCACAGCACCATTTATGATGGAATACAGTTTAGCCTAGAAAGCAGAAGCAGCAACATTTACATCTGTGCAAGAGTCGAGGAACATCAAATCGATATTGGCAATGTCATTATATAATTTCAAAAAGTTAGACCGGCGCCAATTGTATCTGAAGTTCACTACATTAGAAAATATCTTACATAACAAGCGGTATATAACCAAATGCTTGAGACATACGCATTGTCTTACGTATAGAAGAATTATAATAAACAGTTTTCTTAGACGAATTGTATTTAATTCCTTATTTGAGTCAATTCTCTTCTGGCTCCTTGTATTTGGAGGACGGACTATAAATGGAAAATATAGGGTTTCAATTACAAGCTAGTGAAAATAATCATATTTTGAAATAAATGACTTCTCGGAATATGTATAACAATTCAAAAGATGTTACTAAATACAAAGGAACTATTCCGATATCCTTTAATCCAATGCGTATGGTTAAAATGGTTGATATATTTTTTATACAAGCACTTTCTATTTGACATAACTGAAAAAAATACATTTGTTAGCATAGTTTTCTTTATTCGTTAAGTATTCCAATTAACACTAAAACTCGTGAATTCTAAATACAAGGTTTTCAAGAAGTAATAACACATATATTTTCACGTATTTGCATTCGTGACTGTCTTTTTAATGGATGGCTGAAACATTTTACATAGAATTTTCCATCGAGTGTGCTTCCTATCGACGGATTGATTTATTTCGTTCCAGGCTTTCTTTTTTGGGTTTCATCTTTCACTTTTTCCAAATACTCTGCAGTTGCAAACTCTCTACATCATTTTTTATTTAGAAAAAGTGTCTTAAGTGCCTTAAATGCTCTGCTTTCAATAATAATCCTGTTACATTAAGTTTAATATAATATATATAATTTTCTTTTTTCTTTTTATCTATCGAAAGAACTACATTTCCACAGTTGTCAGTTTTAGTTTAAAATTACGATTTATTAGTACTTGTTCTTTGAAGTTTTGTGAGTTTGCAGTTTTCTTCCAATATTTGTTGCTCTTTCTCTGGTAATATACAATATATTAAGAAAATGTGTACCTTGGCGTTGTTTATATATTTATATTATTCGTATATTTTACGTTTGTTATAATATAATATTATTGTTTAAATTACTTGTGTACTTAAAAAAATTAATATACAAAAATAAATATTGTGACTTTCGATCTCAGTCCAGCCTTATAATTAGGAATATATCGAAGTAGACACTCAAATGTTTTACCAATATTGCGAGCCTGCTCCACCAATGATTACCTTTTAGCTCTTGATCTTTTAAATTTCTTCTGATTCGTGATGATAATACAAAAATGTCTTTGTTCTTTTGAGTTTGTAGCCTTCAAATTTGAAATATCAGTAGATCCTCTAATATTACCTGCCTAGCTATGAAGGAAATGTGTTTGGAACAAGGTAATGTTCTATTTTTGAACATATGATTCAATAGCAATCACACATTTATACCCATGTTTTTCTAATAAGTCTATGCCTTAAAACAAGAGTTCCCTTGATAAACTCATTCGAAGGAAAACGATATCTCCTCGAGCCTTTTTTGAAGTGAAAAATTCTATGGGCGCGTTGATGCATTGATTGTTGGGCACTGAACGAGACTGAGCCGTCACGCTCGGGATGTAACGCTCTTTCGGGTAAAGTCGGCTCGAGTCGAGTCGACTAAGGGAGCGAGAGAGATATAGTTAACGCTGTCGGTCTCTGCTATACTCGCTCGGCAACCGTTTCACGCTCGGCTTTGTATTATAACGCTAACTAGCGGTATTTAATTTCAATTAAATTGAAATTAAGAATAAATACGCGAAATATTGTATTTTTATTTTCTGAAAAATTCTTGTCCGCGTGCAGATGCGATCCCGAGCCGCCCGGGTGTAAGGCCAGCACGTTACCATTAGACCAGCGCGGGTACTCATATGAGAATTATCATATCCTCTATTTGTATATATACATGCGAACGTATGAATTTTTGAAGTGAGAACTTGATCAGACCGAGCGAAATGTACTAGAATAATGTATACATTTAAAAAATATATAAATATATATTTTTTAAATGTAATGTAGAACAAAAATGGAAATGGAAAATGTAAATGTAAATGAATATAGAACGAAAAAAAGTAAGTTGTATTTCGTATTATTAACCTCGCCTTGATGAAGTTTTCATTTCTGCCGTGTGGTCTTAAGCACACCCATTTCTTTTTTTAAATTTAGAAATAAGATTATAATTAATCGGTGTCAAAACTGGGCTATATGGTGGATGCTTCACGGACATGACGAGCTTTGTAAACGTTGTAAATGTTGTGAAGCAGCATAATATTTTGATAAAAGTTGTTAGACCTTTTTTATAGTTTTAAATTTTCTAACTGGTTCAATATAGACTTTTCTGCTACTATAAAGCCATTATTATTCATATATTCAATCGGTAAGATTCCTACCATACCCCACATAAAATCGTCGCCATCAACTTTCATGATAAATTCTGCTTCCTTGTTTCCTTAGCGGTCGATATATTTTGTGGACACAGTTCATGGATTCTTGTTTTTTGATAAATCCCAATCATATACTCACATCACCTGTCGTGATTTTCGAAAAAACTTTAGCCAAAAGCACCAATTTTTCCTGCAGGAGTAAGCAATTTCGGAATCCAATGGTAAGTTTCGTGATATTTTTGTTAGTTCTTGCTCAAATAAATTGTCCATATCGATCATCTTCAATTAATTGCCGATCCAATTGAAATTGCACTAAAATTTTATCGTAAAATATTACGGCGCACCTTTCCTATATATTAGTCATATTTTGGTGAATATTTTGGGTTATTTCCTTCCCTCGTGAATAAATTAATTACGCTTCTATGTTTAAGCTGGATTGTATCCATTTTTTAAAATAAATACTCTTTCAACGCGAAACAAATTTGGGCAATAAGCATCAAAATGATAGAGCTACTTGAGAAAAAAATTGTGATTGTCACTTGTTTTCGTCGTGGCTATGTATATAGATAATGTAGATTAATTACAAATTCAGTCGTTTTATAAAACGCCTAGTCGTTTTCGAAATGACCAGACACATTGTAAAATGATGATTAAATACTAGATTTTTACGTTTTGACTGAACATTTTAGGTGTTCTTTAAAATGCCGAACAATTCGCAGTCTTAGTCTAAAGTCAACCTGTTAGCGATTATTTTTACAACGAACCTGGAATAAAATAGTTATACCGTAGATTGATAGTTTGTAAACAGTATTTTTCAATCGTTTATTGCCCAATCTTATAATATTTTAAACAAATACAAAACAAGTGGGTAATTCTAAACAATACAGTTTTGACATATATTATTACTTCATTTATTTGTACAGGGTCCGCTTGAATTATATTCACTATTACATTTCAACTGAGTCTTAAAACAAAAACATTTGTCTGTGTTTCACCGCGTTTAACTTAGTTTGCACGACACTGGGCACTGAACAAGACTGAGCCGTCATGCACGGCTATGTAACGCTCGTTCGAGTAAAGTCGGCTCGAGTCGACTAAGGGAACGAGAGAAATATATCATATAGAGGTATTTAATTTCAATTAAATTGAAATTTAAATGAATAAATAAATTCATGTCCCCGAGCAGATTCGATCCCGAGCCGCACGGGTGAGAAGCCGGCTCGTTAGCATCAGACCAGCGCGGGACTCGTAAGCGAGTATTCATATTGTCTATTTATATATATATATTGTACTAGTGGAGGGGATAATATACTTACAAACACTTATAATTAATTATAAGCCAAAATAATTCAAATCTTGTTATACGTTTTGCCAATAATATCTCCTCTCTTACCTAGTCATTCAAATTTTACTGGAAATAACATCTGTTTATAATATGATAATATTTATGTAACACTCAGTATATAGAATTTAATATTTCTGTACCCTATAATATGTTATTTCAATTGCTCATAGATTAGTATTTTATTTTAATATGCCCAAACACTTTCTCAGTTTTATTATTTATCAAATTAATTTTCTATAATAATTTCATTCTTAAATAATTTAGATATAATAATTTATCTCCAAACTATTTCAAATAGTTACTAAATATAATTACTTCTTTACTGTAGTTAATTTTCGTCAAATGAAATCAGTCTTTATTTTGACAACGCAGTACTTGCAGTACATTTATTTTTATAACGAGGTTAGCAATGGTATTTACCGTTGTAAAATGATACGTAAAAATAACAATCTAACTTCTTCCAATGATCCTGCTAAAATTATTCCTTCTGAATACGTGATGACTTCTGCTAATGAATAATTCCTCTAATAGGATTACAATCGTAAGGTATGTATACTTTTTCTCTCAAAATTAAACTTATAAATGTTATATTATTTTGTTTCTCTTTCAGGTCATTGACTTATCAAATTTCTATACATAATATGAAAATGTCTAGCACAATGTTTCTACTTTACCAAATAAAAGAAGAATATCAATATAATAATCGTTTAATGACAATATCTGTTCAAATTATGATTCGAAGAAATAACCAACATATTTTTATGACATTCACTTAAAATGTTTAACCTGTCTAATCACACCTGGTCTATTATTGACATAGGAAGGATGAAACTAAAGCTTATCTATTCGATAAGGTATGTATAAGAATCAATTCAAGGTAAATCTTTCAATTTAGCATACATTAATATACACAAATCCAATTATTAATAAAAAATGTCTACTATCAAATGTTCAAATACGAAAGTAGATATATTTTAGTACCAAAGTTATGCAAATTCAATAAATGTGCATATTCTGAAACTTCTGATTTAAATAGAGATTTAAAACCTTTACATCGAATATTAATATAATCCTTTTTATAATATTTAGTATATCTTATTCATATTTATGTCCTTTACTCGATGTAAATAATTTAATTTCAAATTGTTTCTTTTAAATACAATTATACAACCTCTTATAACCTCTTAATAACATTACTCTTCTTTCTCTGGGTTATTCAATTAATACAATCCTTTTTCCTTACAGGTTCTGGTTATACGTTTGTAGAAAATTCTGTGTATCTTCTTTGTTCGGAAAACAGCCTTCCTGGACTCGTTATGTGCCTCGGGTGACCCTCTGGTTCTCTTCTAGTATGAAGTTCGGCTTTCTTAAATATACTCGTTCTATACCTGGATCTTGGACTTCCACGGGTATGACTAACAGGATGTATCTCGTTGTGTCCTCGTAAATAACTGGATATCTTCTGGATTTATTAATACATCTGTACCTTTTTTATCACGACTAAACACTGGAACTGGAACTCTTCGGAATTATATGAATCCCCGGAATTTTTTTAGTAATTTAAAATATTACTGGAACTACACGTGTGTTTCTGACTGGTAGGAATTTCTCGTATTTATAATAAATAATAAATATCGCTTGGACCTCACGTACAATTGACGAATTAAATACTCCGCTTGGACTTTATTCTTGTTTGGTAAGTATTTTTTTACTATTTCCTTTTCTTATTAAATTACTTCTTATACCATATGGAATATCATTAATTGCGATAGTAATAAAATTACTTTATTATTTTCTGCTCCTCTAACAAATATTTTTTATTCTGACGTCAAATAAATATTTCCAATGCTGAAATAAACACTTTTTTCACCAACTTTCGCGGTTTTCGTGATTTTAATGTACAATTTTCGGAATAAAACTTTAATTTTCCGAAAATTACACGCACCTCTTTTGAAAAATTATTTTTCAATCTCTCTTGTTTTTTTATCATCACCCAGACAATATTTTCATTTTTTAATTACATCCAATAAAATTCCTTTCCTCATAATTCTTGTTCAAAACAGTTTTTTAAAATTTTATTGATTAGTTTCAGTGCTTACCAAATTTCAGTAAACCTTCTATATTAAATCTCTATTAATTTATAATAATGAATTACTAATACTTTGTACTTCAAAATACTTTACTAACAAAATTTTATGTAAATGTCAATTTTGACAGATCCGCTTATTCAAACTTTACCCGCGTAATTATTTACCAATTTATTTCCTTCATATTTCAACATTCAGCACTAAATTACTTTACTTAGCAATATTGTTAATTAGACAAGTTTTACAAAATTATAATTCACATTTTAACAAAAATAATAACTTTTAAATCTCTATTTTCAGAATGTGATGAAAATTAGTACGATACAGAACCTGTTCCAACACCACTCCTTCAAGAAATGTCTACTTCAATGTATACCAAATATTTTAACAGCAATAAACTATGCTTTAAGTATATTCAACTGTTCTTTATAATTGAAATATTTTAAATTTACAGTCATGCTAAAATACGTTTAAAAGATTAAATATACAGCGCTATTCGCTCATATTAGTTACCTATTTCAATATATATACATGCGTCCGAACCGACTCAGAAGCGTATCGGAAAATCTCTCCGTCGAGGAACCCTTTAAAGTTGTCCGTACACCCACGCGATTATATATCGCGGCCGCTGCCATAGTAACGGCCGCGAAATTGTATTTCGCGGACTGTGTTGCGTTCGCTAATTGGTAACTTCGCGGACGGTTAACCAAAAAATTTGTTGTGTGTACGAGACATTATCTCTATAATAATATAATATAATATTTCGCGCTCAGGTAAGTTTTAGCATGTTTATTAAAATGATATGGATGACTCGGAAACTGATCAGTATATTCCGGGTGTTAAATAACGTCTACACGCATTTACTATAATTTGTATACCAATGCAAAACAGAAGCGTTGAGAATTGAGCATTGCTTTAATTGCTCATTATATACGATTTTATAAGCATTTAATTCTTTTCTGTTACACAGAATGGATGAAGAAAATCAAATCGATGACAAATTAAAACGAAAAAGGGAATTGTCTAATGCGCGCGGGAAGAAATATCGTCAAAAGAAGCACACTAAATCTCAGCAACTGATTCGTCGATGTCCTAATGTAATATAGAACGAAAAAAAAAGTTGGATTTCGTATTATTAACCTCGCCGTGATAAAGTTTTCACTTCTGCCATGTGGTTTTAAGCACACCCATTTTCTTGTTTAAATACCTCCCTTCAAATTTAGAAAACTTTGTTAAAGCTTCTCTTAAAGAAATTATTATTCCCTCCAAAACAAAAAGCTGGTCCGGAATTTACAATGTAAGTAGTAGTTCATCAGCCATTTATGTTTGCCATCTGGGATTGACTGTAGATCCAAAAGAACCATACTTGCCCTTTATGATTCCACCCTTTAGAATAGAATAGGTTTTACCGTTATTCTTTTTTGTTTTCGGTTGCTGTGTTCTTTCTGCACATGTTTTACCACATTTAACAAATATTTCCACCGCGGATGCATATTTCAATATTTGGATTTGAGGGATATTAACACTTTATCGCGTCTGTCATTTCCGTTACCTATATTATATAACTTTCTACTAGTATTTTGTAAAATTGCCACTAAGGTACTACAAACGTTATTTCTTCTTTCTGGTACTTCTAATTTCTACTCCTATAGGCATAGTTATAATTATACGTGAAAAATAATGGTGCTCATTGGACCTCTTAGTGCATTTCCTTTTGCATTTCTAGTAGTCAATAAAATTTCGCTAATTTCTTCTACTTTACACACGTCCATTTTTTAAGACTTTTCTGATAACCTACGCTAGATATATTAAATTACTTCAGCAAATCATGTTATCTATAATATTTACCTTTGAGGTCATGGTTTTCTTTATGATATAATAACTCTGTATTAACAAACACATCAGTGTCAGTATCTTCTAACATCTTAAAACGAAAGTCTCTGAAGTAAAAACGATTGTAACATACTGTTCACTTGTCTACTGTTTACAAACTACCAAACCTTAGTATAAAGTGGTCGAACTAACAATGTGCCTCACTCAAAACGAGTCGATTAATACGCTTAAATACGTCCACTTTATTCCAGGCGCATTGTAATTGAGGGCCTTGGAATAAAAGGGGTATAAGTACATTTTTTTTTAATTTGGAGATATGTGCATATATCAAAATTTAATGTTGATATCTGTTTGGTGCAAAACAGATACAAGTGATATATTCGCCTTTAGTGCCATCTTATGGGGAATAGAAATACCATGTAAATAATTTCTGCAGTTTGGTTGGGGTAAAACAGGTATAAGTATTGTATCCATTTTATTCCAAATAATATTCCGCATTTATTTAATTCAGTAGGTACTGGGTTGGTAACAAGTGTTGTTAGCTGTTAAATAGTGTAGCACCATATTTTGCTATGGATACTTCTGAAACAGACGGTAAGTACCACGCTGTAAAATTAAATTAAAATGTTAAGGTTATTTTCAACAATTTCATTTTTATTTAAGATCGTGATATTCCTGACCCGTACGAAACAGATGAGGCAAGTGACTATGTTCCCGAAACTGATTCACCGTCTTCTGACGATGAAGAACGTGCTCACGGTCCAGAAGTCACAGAAATGATAAGAAGTCAGCACAAGACTCCATCTAAAACAAGAAAGCGCAAGCGAAATGTTGATAAATGGCAGGTAAACGAGAAGAAATTTCTTAGAAATTCTGGAAAGGCATATCTTGGCCACAAAAAGAGACCTCATTTACCACGCGAACTGAAACCATATCAACATAGCTGTCGATACAACTGCAACAAAAATATATTGGAAGCAGATAGACGTAAACTTTTTGAAGAATTTTATGCTGTGTCTTCATATGATTTAACTCATTTCTCTCTTCCTGTATAAAGAAAAAATCTGTTCAAAGAAAAAAAAACTGAAGTCAAAGGCAAGAGTTTCAGTACTGAGATATTTCTGCTCAATAAGCGTGTTTGTAAAATGTTCTTTCTTCGAACCTTTGACATTAGCAACAAAAGATTTACTACGGTTTGTAACAAAAGTAGCGATGTTGGTATTTGTAAAAAGGACCAGAGAGGTCGCGGTCCTGCTAGGAAAATGGATCCAGCAAAACGAAATGTAGTTATTGAACACATAAAAATGTTTCCAAAATACCGGAGTCATTACTCCAGAAATTCAAATTTTAATACTCGATATTTATCACCGGAACTCAATATTACAAAAATGTACGATTTGTATATTGAACACTGTAAGGGAAGGAATTTAGTTCCTGTTAAGCAGTCGTATTACCGATATATTTTTAAAACAGAATTTAATTTCAAATTCCACCGCCCTAGTTCTGACACTTGTAGTAAGTGTGATAGTTTTACTACTATCATTAAACATGCCCAAGATGCCGAAAAAATTGAAGATGCTAAGATAAAGCAAATGGTTCACCATAGAAAAGCAGAAAAGGCACGATCTTCAAAAGAAAATGATTCAAATCAAAATAAGGAATCAACCGATACTTATGTGGTTTGCTTCGACCTTCAACAAGCATTGCCAACTCCTCTCATAACCACATCAAAAGTTTTTTATCTCAGGCAACTGTGGACATACAATTTTTGTATACATAATCTCGTGACAGGACAGTCAAACATGTATGTATGGGATGAAACAGTCGCTGGTCGAGGCTCACAGGAAATTGGATCCTGTTTGATTCATTACATCACTAATGTACTTCCTCGAAATGTCATAAAACTTATTGCTTACAGCGATTCATGTGGCGGACAAAATAAAAATAAAAATATTGCCAAACATTTTATGTACTTGGTCAAGGCTACGAGAATACAAGAAATTCACCATAAATTTCTAGAACCAGGACACACCTTTATGGAGTGCGATCAAGCTTTTGGTATAATAGAAAAGGTGAAAAGAAAGATTCCTCAAGTCTATGTTCCTGATCATTGGAGACAAGTAATAAAGAGTTCGTGCAAAAAGTTTACAGTACACCAGATGACCAATGAAAATTTTTTCAGTTTTTCTTTGTTGAACAATATCATAAGAGATCCAAAC
Organism: Amphimallon solstitiale; assembly: GCA_963170755.1. NCBI lineage: Eukaryota > Metazoa > Arthropoda > Insecta > Coleoptera > Scarabaeidae > Amphimallon > Amphimallon solstitiale. The sequence goes on along the minus strand of OY720678.1, from coordinate 41,291,289 downwards.
AAAGATACAGGAAAGCGTGTTATTAAATGGAGGGAAATTCAGTATTTATTTTACACCAAACAGTCGGAAACATTCTCTTTCTTTTATAAAAGTACTCTGGATTCCGACTTTTCTTTTAGCAAATGCATATGTCTTTCTAAAGCCGCAGGAAGACCGAAGCTAGCGTTAGAAGACACGTTTTTGCAGCTAAACAAGGACTGTTTAAAAATAAACGAGCTAAAATGGAAAAATTTGCAAACAATTTTAGAATACATTCCCCCAATACATCACGAATACTACAACAACATTCAACACGAAAAGAAAGACAAGAAAGGAAAGAAAAAACCGAAGCTAACCAGACGAAATGAAAGTAACGAAGAAACTGCACAAGCTGAAGTTGAACCACAAAACGATGACTGCGAGGAAGAAGAAAATATAGAGCATGAGATGGACTTTATTTTGTATTTCGATGACGAATGAATAATGTTTAGAAGTTTGTATTTTTTTAAATAAAAGCATATATTTGTGTACTAAAGATTTTTACTGCTAGTTTTTCAAATAAAAAGTTGGAATAAAAAGGGTATAAGTACTTTTTGACAAATTTCTGATAAAGTTTTTTAATAACCTGTTATAGACTTATAATTTACCATTTTTAAAATAAATAATAAATTGTAAATAAACAATCCAGTACTTATTAGGAATTTTCAAACGTTGCTTAACTTTGAAGGCAAATATCTCAAAATAGTTTAAATTGCACTTATACCCTTTTTAGTCCAAGGCCCTCAATTATAATCGCCAACACATCATTCGGCGTTTTAAGAAACGGCTAAAATATTCAGTCAAATTGTAAAAATCTAGTATTTAATAATCATTCACAATGTGCCTAGTCCTTTAGATAGGGACAAGGCGTTTTATAAAGCGACTTAATTTGTAATTAGCCTGCGGTATAGATACTATAAGGTCTCCCCTTTATTTACGTAGAACTGTTTCTGTCCCAGTATTTCTTCAAAGAGTATTACGTAGTACTTTTTCAGATAATTTTCGAAAAATTATTAAATTATCTTTCAAATACTTACAACACATAATATTTGGTTTCCAACATTTTTTCTTCGTTACATGAAATTGCAATTCGATATTACTCTCTTAGTTTCCCTACAATATTTATTATTATATTATTAGTTATGTGCGTAATGTCACATAATGTAAAAGTGTAACGACAGTATATTTTAGATTTAGATTTCTTATCAATAAAATCCACAAGCCGTATTAAATGTTGTGTTTCAAAAATATTAAAACAATTAATTTCCATATATATTTGAAGAATGATATTAACATATTGCATAATTTCACGACTTGTATTTGTAAAGAAGAAAATTTATATACATACGTGGTTATGTTATGTAATTTAAAAAAATATCTTAGGAAATAAGTAGAATTATAGATTGCATATATTTCACATAATGGATATATTTTTCTATTAGAAACATTATATTCTGATATGCGAAAAACTCACATGATACAGAGATGCTATTATGCGTGCTCTACAAAACTATTTTAAATTGCTTAGATAAAACTCTCAAACAGGGATCATTTAGCTATATGTACATTTATTAACTTACTTGGATATACGTGCAACTTAAAATTAGCATCCTTGTCTTCGTATCTGGCGAATATACCGAAAAGTACAAGTAAAATTAACTGAAAACAAAGCACTAACAGCACGTCTTTGTTTTTCGTGTTCATCACGTTTCGAATGGGGCTCAGAATGGCCATTTTAGCCCTCGGCAGTCACCGTGTGATATCTCAATAACAATAATAAGTATAACAGCAACACAAGCAGCGACTCTATGTGATTTAACGACACCACATTAACAACGCTAACGTCCGCTTATCACAAACACACTCACCTCATTGCGGCTCCTCTGGGTCGCGTATTGGATTGTGTTCCGTTTGTTTGAGGGAAATTAGAGCCATTACGCGAATTAATTACATAATTTTAGGAGAGCAGTCTGTAAATAAACATGCTTATTAGCGACAAAATTGATTTTTACTTTTAGCACACAAGATTTTGATTTTAGAAAACATATTGCCGGTCGCAACTGTCGTCAATATTACTTAGACGTCTGTAAAAATTATATTTGCACCAATTTTAAAGCGGATTATTACTACAAAATAGGAATCGTGTGATTTAACAACAATAAGCTTATCACCTGATATTTACTGTTAGAAATTTACGATTTTGTTTGTGGAAATCTTTTTTTAGGTAGCCTTCAACTTAATGTTAGTAAAATGGATCTAACTCTCTTTAACCATTAATACAACTCAGAATATAAAATGTTTAATAAACTTTAATAAACTCCATATCTCATACTTTGTATTACAATATGCAGTAGTATTGTAAACATCAATAACTTTAATAAATATTCGAAAGAGAAAAGATTACTAAAAATTTTGCTAATTAGGTTATTTATTATTGTTGTTATTAGATGTTTACCAATAGACTCACATGTCGTAAAATTTATTGTATCAAATAAAAAATCAGATACGTTTTAAATATTATATTTCTCTTGATATTTGAAAGTTGGCTAGCTTTTAGTTTAAAAAACACGATTGGTTTTTTCCATTGCATTATTATAAACATTTTACCTTTTTAATAATACTTTCGTAATTGCTTCAAAAATTAAAACATTTTGTCAATACATTCAAACGTTCTTTACTCAAAGTGCAAGCTTTTGTGAAAATATGTTTAGATGTAGTGATGAGGACACGAGCGAGCCATGACTCATCGCCCATGGGCGCACTTTTGAGATGTTGTATTTTTAAAGAGGTTTTAATTTTATTTATATAATTGGAGAACAAGTGGCTGGTTATCTATAAAATACAAAATACCTTATTATTTGTTCATTTTATCTTCTGTAAGACTTGTTCTCTTTGAATTAAGGCTCCGGGCTACCCAAATTATAGGTATATGCTATTACATGTAAGCGTTTTTTTCTTTTTACTTGCTTATTTGGTAACATGAAGCAATGCACTAATTTTTCTTATATACGTATAAATAAATGCAAGTTATCTATGACGTACTTTTTTCAAAATAGTTTTTAAATGTGTTTAAAAAAAATAAAACGTCGAACCATTGTTTTCTTTTTTTCCCTTTATTTCTTAACATAGAAGAATAATTTTTTTTGTTTAATAGAGCGTTTGAAACTCTTGCTCGCTATGAGGCCCCTTTTTTTCAAAATTGATATTTTCTTAAATATTTGATGTAAAAGAAATTGAAACTAGGCAGCCCACATTATATTCGAGAAACAAGCTGAAGGGGAGGTATAGATCTCTGACCAACAGTTTGTCTAGAAGGCGGGTACAAATGTGTAAATATTCGGGGATAAATGAATTTTTATTCTCTTGGATATTGTAGTAGGTAGATATATAATCTGGGTACTTTTACAAAAAGTGTTCGTGTCTCCCTAAAAACAATGAGTTATAATCAGGGCGCGGACACGGGCGAGTCATGACTCATCGCCCTTGGGCGCACTATTGAAATGTTACATTTTTAAAGAGGTTTTACTTTTATTTATATAATTGGATAACAATTGGCTGGTGATCTATAAAATACAAAATACATTATTATTTGTTCATTTTGTTGTTCAAGGCGAGTAAATGAGTATTAATATTTACTAGCAATACTTTCTCAAGGTTCTCTTCTGTAAGATTTGTTCTCTTTGAATTAAGTACACCTTGTAGATAGAAAACGTTCTTTCTACATCGCAACTGGTTATAGGTGCGTATTGGAAATATTCTTTTATTTCAGCGTATTTAGCAGTTAGATTTTGTGTCATTGTCCCCATACACAATTGCCGCAATGTTATTAAATCTGGATTTCTATTAAAAACTGCGTCTAACTTTTGGCGAACGCCACATCCGAAGTCACTTGGAATACTTTTGAAATTATTAATAGCCACATCTAATGTGGTTGATCCATCTTTTAGTTTGAGATTTCGATTTTCAAAATATGTGATTAGTTTAGGCAAATTTCCAAAGTGTTCCTGAAGGAATAACAAATGATTTTTTACATTTGGGATTTGTGTTAGCTCCTTGCACTCAAAAATACTTCTAGCATCGTCATTTAAACATGTAACGAAATTTTGTAAACTATCGAAATTCTCTGCATAAAAACTAGTAGCTTCCAGCCATGTTCCCCATCTAGTTATTACTGGCGCGGGTGGCAGTGACAAAGATGGAAGTTTTTCCCTGTAAAGAGCTACTCTCGATGGTGCTTTTCTGAAAACTTTTTTAAAAGCGAATGCAAGTCTATCAACTTCAGGATAGTTGTCTCTGATATATTCACAGATTCTGTGGAGAGCATGTGCTACACAAGTAATATGCAGCATATAAGGATATGTTTCCTTTAATAGTCTGCCTGTTTTTAACATATATCGGCACTGTCACTAACAAATAAAAGTATTTTTTCCCTGTACCTGTCGTCCGAATGAAGCATTTTGTGCAAATTTTTGTCAATGGTTTTTGCAATTGTTTCCGCATCAACTTTATCTATAACTTTAGATGCTATTACATATGTGTTATATTGAATAGTTGGATGTAGTACACCAGCTACAACATTTACCACACAGCGTCCTAATATATCGACAGTTTCGTCGGCACTTATCCATAGGTACTGATTTGAAAGATGTCTTCTAATGCATTCCACTGTTTTCGTGAAGCACTTAGAAACATAATATTTGCGTAAAGTGGATTCATAAGAAACATTTCGACCAGCATATTTTTGGAAAAATTTTTTGAATGTGGGATTATCAAGTTTCTTTAATGGGATATTAGCCTCCATTAAAGCTTCACAGAGTTCTTCGTTAAAATTGTCAGCTTTCAACGGGTCCAATTTCTGCGTATGTTTTAGCGATGCTAAGTGACGTTGTATGTTTGATTTTTTGGCATTCTGTAACGATATTTTACAGACTTTGCAATAAATATCGGAATCACTGACAATGGACATACAATCAGTATGACTCTCAATCCAACTCGCCATTGTTTCATGATGTACTTCTCGATGTTCTTCCATATCATATCTGAAAAAGTAACTTAAACAATGTCCTATATCTAAATAAATGATAACTAAAAATGTATGCGTATGTTATTGAAACTAAACGAAATCCATTGCACACTTACGTCTAGATAATTGGAAGAAGTTGATTCAATGAAACGGGATTAAACAGGAACTATTACATAAATTACGAAGTACGTAATTAACAGTCAAAGCAATAAAAAAACGAAACTAACTTAAGTATGAATAGGTATACAGATATATAACTCTATTTATCATGAGAAAGATAAGGTAAATATAATAAATTTTAAGAACCTCTGTCGCTCCTATATCTCCGCCGATGAAAATAGGATATTTACGACTTAAGTGGACTTTTTTTGTGTTGTTTTCCCGTCAACATGTGAGTCAATAACATATGTTGCAGTTCACCATATGAATTAGTGCTATTCAGTAAGCGTGTGTTGTTTACATTATTTCCTTGCTCCGTCGTAACTTCGTCGTAGTTTAACTCGGTCATGTCCGTGCCCTGGTGATGAGATTATACTTAACTATAGACGTCAATAACTGAATGAAAGCATATAACTTTATTATATTTAGTGAAGCGGTGAACTATAAGTTTTGATACAGTTTCAAACTATATGAATATGAGGTGACTGAGATTGTAAAGAATCTTAAGCATACTGATTCCTTTGGATATGATGGTCATATTATTAATATACTGAAGCAAAGCATTCAGGAGTTGGTAACTCCATTGACCACTGTAATAAATAAGTCATTTAAAGTAGGTATATTTTACAGAGAGTTTAAAATTTTTCGGATTAAGCCTCTGCTGAAAGGAGTATAAAGTTTACTAATTGATAATTATCGATCGTTGTTTGTTTTAAGTGCTTTCTACAAAATACTGAAAAAGATTATCGCAAAAAGCTTAATCTTAGTTTTAGAAAAGTAGCAAGTATTAAATCCGTTTCGTTTGGTTTTAGGCAAGGATGATATACAACCGACGCGATAGTTGGTTAATGGTTTGTATGCAGATTTGGACGGGGGCAATACATGTGTGGGAGTATTGATCTTACAACGGTCTTTGATTTGGTTGAGAATTTAATTTTTTGGAAAAATTGAATAATTACGGTGTTAGGGGTTTTACATTACGATGGTTTGAGAGTTATTTGTTGGACAGGACCCAATATGTAGAGTTGGAGGGAAACAAATTAAGTTGTCTTACACTTAAACGGAGTGTGCCACAGGGAAGTATCCTTGGATCACTTCTTTACATTATATATGTTAACGATTTAGAAATGCAGCGATCAGTTATGTATGCTGATGACACGTAGTTATTGCTGCATTCAATTTCAAGAGCGATGATCAACTGTAAGGTTAGTGATGCAGTAAGGAAAGTGAATGATTATTATGTGAGTGATAGACTCTTTCTCAGCTTTCTGATTCGTGATTTTGCGTCTACGTTTGCTGAGCCTCTTTCCAGGAAACCTAATTTATAGATGTCTGCAGAGATAAATTAAGTATCTTGCAAAGAGGCTGAGCAAAAATAGATGCACAATCACGAAGCAGAAAGCTGGGAATATTATCATGTCCGAAGGTAAAGTTATTCTTTGATTTCTTCAGCTGTTCCAGTACATCATCTGCAGGCATCTGTCTTTCGTCAGACCTGGAAGGTAGCTTGTACGAGGGGAGGTCCAGAAGTTCGTGGAATGGAGGGGATGAAGTCGGGATAGGGGCGCTCGCAACGTGGCATTCTGATTGGCGATTCATCAATAGTATATAAGTTAAGTTGCAGCTCTATAGCGTCAGTCGTTTACGAATAGTTGCCTGCTAAACAAGTCAATCCGAAAGATAACTGAAACTATGGAGAAAATTGAACACCGTGCTGTGATAAAGTTCCTTACAAAGCAAGGAAAGAACGCTCAAATCATATTGAATGAAATGGAAACCGTTTATAGGGAACAGTGCCCTAGTAAATCAATGATTTATAAGTGGCATGCTCTTTTTAAACATGGTCGGGAGTCGATTGAAGACGGCCCCCGCTCAGGACGGCCAGTTGAGGCCACCACATCACACATCGTCGAAAATGTGGAAAAAATTGTACTGGAAGATACCCGTTTGAATAAAAAACAATTATCTGCATTACTTGGAGTATCAGATACCACCATTTTGCGTATCCTACATGACCACCTGGGTATGACAAAAGTCAGTGCAAGATGGGTACCGAAAATGCTCACGCCGCTGCAGAAACGGCAGCGCATCGATGCGTCCAAACAATTTTTGGAGCTGTGTGGAGACGAACCTGCACAGATTTTGGAGCGGATTGTTACCGGAGATGAAACATAGGTTCATCACTTTGAGCCCTGAGTCCAAACAGGAGTCCATGCAATGGCATAAAAAGGGGACACCACCGCCAAAGAAATTCAAGTGTCAGAATCGGCTGGAAAGTTGATGGCTACTGTTTTTTGGGATTGTGAGGGGATATTATTGATTGATTACAAAGAAAAAGGAAGGAGCATAATCGGAGAATATTACGCAGCGATATTAGAAAAATTAAAGGAGGCCATCAAGGAAAAATGTCGAGGAAAGTTGACCAAGGGTGTGTTGGTCTTGCAAGACAATGCGCCGGTTCACAAGAGCAGAGTTGCAATGGCTGCTCTGCACAAGCATGGCTGTCAATCAATAGTCCACCCACCCTACAGTCCAGACCTGGCACCTAGTGATTTTTGTTGTTCCCCAATTTAAAAAAAGACTTACGTGGAAGAAAGTTTTCCGACGACAATGAGGTAAAGGAGGCAATGTTGGTCCATTTTGAGGCGAAAGATAAAAAATATTTTTATGATGGTTTAGAAAAATTAATTCATAGATCTAATAAATGTATTGTGCTTAAGGGTGATTATATTGAAAAGGAAAAATAGATTTATTGTTTCATTTTATTTAAAACCCTTTCATTCCACGAACTTCTGGACCTCCCCTCGTATATGCCCTTTAACAAAAAAAGGAGATAATACCAATATTAATAATTACAGCCCGATATCAATTCTACCAAACTTTGCAAAGATATATGAGGCTATACTATATGAACATATATACAACAGCATCAAATCATTTTTGTCGCCGTGCCAACATGGTTTTATATCCAAGAGGTCTACCACTTCGAATCTTGCCACATCATCTCACGTTTTATGTGTAACACTGGACAATGGGGGGGGGGGGAGATGGATGTTATTTACAGTGACTTCTCTCGTGCCTTCAACACCACTGGTCATGTCGCTCTCCTGACTAAAATGAGTTTGTTTGGTTTTAGCAACTCACTGTTAACACTTCTTGGTTCTTACCTTGCTGAAAGAAATAACTTCGTAAACTATAATGGCTACAAATCAAGGATGTAGGACCCTTATTATTTAACATCTGTGTTAATGATTTGATAACTTCAATCAATTGTAATGTTTTGGCTTATGCGGATGATTTTAAAAAAATCATCAAATTGATAGAGCTTCGGATGCTGCCTTTCTTCAAGAGGACTTAGATCGAGTTACAAATTGGTGCTTTTTAAATAAATTGAAGTTGAACATCGACAAATGCTGTTTTGTTTCCTTTACCAGAAAACCCAGTAGATTTTGTAACAATTAGTCTATTGACAACATCGCAATCAACCGCAAAACGCATGTCAATGATTTCGAAGTTACTTTTGATGAAAAGTTTACCTTCGCCGATCATTTTTCCCTAGTCACTGCGTCAGTATTTCGAGGATTGAGTTTCATTATCCGCAGCTGCAGAGATTTTGACAACATACCTACACTCAAGTCACTTTGTTATGCACTGGTCGTTAGCAGGTTGGAATATGCCGTTGTCGTGTGATATCCTATATATATTTGCTATATTAATGTAATTGAATCAGTACAGCGCAAGTTCCTAAAGTAGTTGTGTTATAAACTAGATGGATCTTACCCTCATCTTGAATTTGACTATAAGTTACTCCTGGATCGACATGAGGTTGGGTCGCTTGAAGCAAGGCGACACCTAATTAGTGCTAACTTTGTAAAAAATACATTTTGTTTAAAATAGACTCTCCTGATTTGCTAGCAGAAGTTCACTTTCGAGTGCTTTGTCAGTGCTCAAGGGTGAATGAAGCGCTCCTGCTTCCCACTAGCACAACGAATATTTTGTTGATGGTGCATTTTACCAGTAATTTTAATAACCTTGCTGTTGAAATTTTTTATTAATTGTTTATATTTTAATGTTTTTCATATTTTTAACTTATTTTCTGGAGTGTTTGTTGTTATTAATTTTTCACCTATGTATTATCTTTATTTGTTTATATTGTCTGTATTGGGGTGACCTGTTGGGAATTTAATAAATATTATTATTATTCGTATTAATAGTGGTTTATGAGTATTCAATCAGAAAACCGCAGGACCGGCAATTGTATTATGTTTTTTCAATTTACGTTTAGGGCAAAATACTAATAATAAAATTCAGATAATTAAAAGTTTCGCTAAGATAGACCGAATAGGTATATTTTAAAATAATATCTTTAGCACTGCAAAATAATTTTTCTATATGTAATAAGAATTGCTGACTAGAGGCAGCACATTGTTATCTGACATAATCACAAATACTTTAGATATGCCTACATATTATAAAATATTTGTTTACAAATATCTTCACTTGACACTTTATGTGTATATCTACATTCTATGTCTCAGAAGTATATTAATAGAGTGCAAGACAGGTAGTGAGGTTAGTTAAAGTAATTCCAACGCCACATTAAGTGATCCCTAAAATTTCACTTCTTTATTTAGGAATCGTATTATGAAAAAAAGAAAAACAATTAGGAACTGAACCTGCTTCAAATAATTTGTTTTTCAAACACGAAATAATTACAGTGAAATTTTAATACAAACGTATTTATCTGTTCTATTGTGACTAAATTTGCTTAATTTACCTTTGACTTTAAGTATACTCTGGCATTGTGAAATTCATCAACAATATACTCTTCTATGTAGTGGAACTGTGAGGGTTTATAATTAAGGAATTGTGCAAGATTGTCAAACAACATGCGACTAGAGCACTTATTCACAGTGTTCTCAAGTTTGAACTCGTGAACGGTACCACATCTTGTCTACATACTGTAATATTCACGAGCGTATGCTAGAATCTGTTGAACAAGTGCTTTCGAAATTTCTGTTAAATTAACGATACACTAATTACGCGGATTAAGGTATTGTTCATGTGACATAATCACTGGAGATACCTGTAATATGTACATACAGTTTCCTATGCGGAAAACAATTTAGCTATATTTAGTGATTAAATAATAAATTTCCTCGAACATGTTTCATTTAATTTAATTACTTGTATTATAGCATTTTTGTAACAATTTTAATATATTACAAGTATTATTAAGACAAGAAATTAGGTGTGCGTTCCGATAAATAATTTCATCTCAATATATCTATCTAAAAAACATGTCCTGCAAGATATTCGATACGACTTAATTAATACCTACAATCGGTAGAAACTTCTTTTATAAAAATTAATGTTACATAGAAATTTGTCTGAACTTAGTAGATAACGAGATATTGGTAAAATTGTCTTTTACTTTCTTATACATTATAAGTAGAAACTGGAAAATATGCACTAAAAAGTTTGCCAAATATGCATGCAATATGCACTTAAAAAATCCCTAAATATGCACTTACAATATGCCATATCCACTTATGATGTGCATTTATTTATTATGTTTTAGGAAATTAAAATTCATTTGTCGTATTTACAAATTGTATATTTATTTATTACAATAAATTATCGTATTTACAAATTATATATTTATTTATTACAATAAGTAACCATATATTTCTTTAAATTTTCGATAGTTATATTATGTCTACGATCTGTAAGTATAGTTTATATTGGAAAAATGTTCTTTCAACATCGCAAGATGTGATCGGTGCATTCTTAAAACTAGGTATTAATGAGGGGCTTATATTAATGTCTTCATTAAAATTGCCATTAATTACATTATTTATAGATTTTAATGTAACAAAACCTCAATTTTTGCTTAGAATTGCGGCTAATTTTTCTTTAATTCTGTTTCCAGTCAATCCGTTGACTTTTCCGATTTTCTCTTCAATATCATTTACAATGCCAACACCATCATTTAAAGATAATTTCTATCTTCTAATCTAGTAATTGCCTGCTCAATTATCGCAAAATTAGATTTAATATATGATAGCTGATTTTGTATTGTCGAATTATTGAAAATTACGTTACACTTTTCTATGGCAAGACTGGTTGCTGAATCAAATTGTGTTACAACGTTTTTGATGCCTTCGTAATTATCGGCAAGAAACACAGCACATTTAAGCCATGTTCCCCATCTTGTTAAGATAGGTTCTGGTGGCAATGGAATGCCGGGAAGCATTTCGTTATATAATTGCACTCGTAAGGGCGCTTTTAAAAATACTTTTTTGATATTACTAATTAAATTATTTACATCTGGAAACTCTAATCTAACTTTTTCAGCAACCCTATTTAAACCTTGAGCCAAACAAGTACAATGGATTAAATTGGGAAAAAAAAATTTCGGAACTTGAGCTGATTTTAACATATACGAAGCGGCGTCAGTTACCATTAAAAGAAATTTTTCAAAAGGTACTTTGTCGGGTAAAAAGAAATTCGCTAAGGACTCATTAATAAACCTGGCTATAGTAACATGATTTGTTTTGTCTAAATTACCTACATTAATTAAATGTCTTTTAGATTGAGTTGAACCATTTAAGGTTCCAATAATCAAATTAGCAACCTGACGGCCCTTCGTGTCGGTAGTTTCATCAACAGAGTGGCTAAGATTTTGGGTTTACAACTCCTTTCTAATACCATCGGTAACATCTTCATAAATTTCGTTGGTGTATTTCTTGCGTAGAGCTGAGGAACTGGGTACATAAATGGGTTTATCATCGACTTTGCAATAAGTTTTCAGGAATTCTTGAAATATAGGATTGTCCAATTTATGTAAATGAATATTACAACCCACGAAAAGATTACACAAATCTTTGGAAAATGCTTCCTGTGGAATCATCGAGAAAACTTTCCTCCAAAAGTTGCTGCCGCGGTTTATTCAAATTTTCAGAAACCCTGTTCTGAGGAAATGTTGTGTTCAAATGTTGCACTACTTGAAATTTCTTCTGGCAGGTAATCTGTGTAACAAATATATATTTTTAACATTCAGTTATAATAATTATTATTAATTAATATATTACTACAAAAACTAGAAAAATAAATTGTCTGGTTTTGTAAAGTTTTCCAGTTGTTTAAATTTGATTGATTTTGGTTATTTTGGTGTTTATGACAAAGAAATATTACAAAGATATATTAGCTTTAAAAAACATTAAATTAAACGTATCTAATAACAATTTATTATGAAATTGTTTCATTATATTTATGAACACAAAAAAAATTCTCGTCATTGTGGAACTTGTTATAGACAAAATATTTCAAAATTCAACTTGCCCTTTTGTCGCAGAGTGTGCACAGAACATTTTCTTCGTCAATAATTTTTAGGGCACTGCAATCACTTATCCAATTTTTTATTAGAGATAACTTCGCTTTAGCTATCTTCGGCATTTTCAAAACTTTCTAATTCACTTTTGTTTCACCAAATAGCACAGACCTTAACACGTTTACGAATGAACAAACTATGAAGGAAATTATTTCTTTTTCTTATATTGATATTAGTCGTACGGTATAATATACCTGCATTAATACCTACATTTCTGAAAAGGATTTCTTACGTAAATTCTAATTGCCCTGTAAACCGATTATCAGTAGAGTTAAATCCTATTTTTGGGAAAGTCCACCTCATTATTAATGAGATGGACTTTTAGTGAGTCATTAATGCAAAGTTGAAGGAATGCAATCCCTTCACGTTTACACAAACAAATTAAATATCTTTAAATATCAGATTTTATTATGGTTCTTATGAAAATGGCGAATATATGCATAAATATGCAAAATAATTTTGAAATATGTACGTGCATATGCAGTTATGGTAAAGTGTCCAAATATGCGTTATATGCACTAAAAAAATGGTAAAAAACGTATTCTGAGAATGGAAAATGGATAAGTACACAGTATAGAAGGGATATACCAAAAAACAACAAATATCATTTTGCATAAATCCAGTCTCTAATTATAAGGAAGTATTGTAATGACGAAAATGTTCAATTTCGAGATGTTTGCAGATGCCCATGTTTTGAAGTCATTTGATGCCAAAAAGATCTTTCTCTCTTTCTCTCTCTCTCCCTCCATCTCTCTCTCTCCCTCCGTCTCTCTCTCTCCCTCCATCTCTCTCTCTACCCCCCTCTCTCTCTCTGACCACGATAACGGACGAACTGCTACAGCTATCAATACCAAACTTTGTATTTAAGAGTATCATTAAGAATGATTTTCAGAGAAATCGGTAGACGGGAAGTAGTAGTTTACTTCAGTCAAAGAATCAAATTTCAACAATATTTCTTCAACTATTAAGAAGCTTAACCAAATTTCTACACAATAAGAAAATACTCAAAAGTAAATTTGAGGTTTTTTACTCTTATCGAAAATTAGTTTTTTGCAAATATATCACACGGCATGTTTTCTAGAGAGAAGCATTATGAGGATAAATTTATTTAAAGCTTGATTTTGAAAACTTTTGATATGAGAAAAAAATTCAAAATTCGGACCGGAAGTAACACATTTAGTCTACCGAATAGCAGTTTTTTGCAAACATAATTTTTGCATTTTTTTTAAATTATGTTTTCTAGACATAGTTATCAAGAGTACAACAGTATTTAGAGCCAGAGTTGGAATAATTTATGTACAAAAGAAATTTCAAAATTTGGACCTAAAGTAACTAACACTTTTGCTTTGTTATTCGATTATAGCAAAAGTGTTAGTTACTTTAGACGACACCTAGATACCCGACGTATGAAGATCATGGAATCGGATTATGCTTTATATATACATGGCCAGTAACTGATTTGGTTTTTCTTTTGAAGATAATTGCTTGTGTTTTGCGGCATTGAATGCGACTCTCCAGATGTGGCACCATTTGATAATGGAATCTAAAGCGGTTTGGATTAACTTAATTGTCATATTGGATTGAAGTGACTGTGTTAGAATAGCTGTGTCATCAGCGTAAGTTGCTAAGATTGTTTTTCGGGTTTAGGAATGTCAGAGATGTATATTGCATAAATGTTAAGCGATAGAGCTGATTCTTGTGATAATGTAATGTTTTAAAGAAACTGGATTTTAAAATAGCCTTCTATAATAATAACACTTTAAAAAGTCAATTAACGAATAATAAAACAGCGAATCCTAAACTAAACAAATCAGGAATTTACAGAATTAATTGTAGTGATTGAAGTAAATTTTATATAGGTCAAACAGGGCGAAATTTCAAATTAAGATTCTCAGAACACATGCGAGCCGTTAAATTAAATTATGAAAATTCAAGTGTAGCTAACCATGTTTTAGACACGGGACATCAATTTTCAATAGACAATTTAGAAGTACTGTATAGTTTAAATAAAAGTAAAAAAATGAATGTTCTAGAAGGTTATTTTATAAAAGAAAGTTTACTTTTACAACCAGGCAATGTTCTTAATGAACAAACAGAACTCATAAATTCTCCGCTAATAAACCCTAGCCTTGTAAAAACGGTCTTTCCAGATAAGCCATGACCTTTTCATAATTTTCTATTTTTGTACATTTTTATTTACATTTTTGTTAGAAGTAGGTAGTTACAGTATATTAAATTTTACTTTAGTTTCTCGAGAACTCCTGACGATGCCGCAAGGCGAAATGTACATCGAGTATTTAATTATATTTATTTGTGAAACAATACCAAGTGTGTTTTTTGTTATTACTTGCTTATATTTCGACATGTTTCACCAAGAGATTTCCATCACTTCATTTAATTATTTCTTAATGTTGTAGTTGAATATAGGCAATTTTAGATCTTGATATTGAATTTTCTTTAATGAAAATGGATGTAGATGATGCGTGTTAGGTCTTTTCGATATCGGAAAGCGTTCAGTGTATAAATTAGGTCTTGGTGCCACACTCTTTCAAATATTTCTGTTGTGGTGCTGTTCTTCTTGAAACCTTCAAATACTTTTTCAGAAACTCTAGCTGGTTGTGTCGTTGTGGAGTACTGGTTACGGAAGCCGTGTTGTTCCATGGGAATGATGCTGTTCTCTGTAGTGTATTTGTCGTATTATTTTATCTGCCACTTTGCTTAATGAGGAAAAAAGACTGATAGGTCTGTAGTTGGAAAAAAGGGCGTGATCTTTGTTAGGTTTTGAGAACATTACTATTGTTGCTGTTTTCCAGATTTTGAGACAAGTTTGAAGTCTGAGGAAGAATTTTATGATTCTTAGGAGAAACATGAGGGCTTTGAATAGAAGGTTTATCATTATATTGATCATGCGGTCCGGGCCAGGGGCTTTCCTTGGTTGAAAAACGCTATAGCAATCGTGCTTGTTTCGCGGGCTCCTCTAGGAAGCCGTGTTTATTAGTTCCAGGCTGAGGTAGCGCCCTCCTAGACTAGGAGCTAGGAGCTAGCTACTAGGGCCTAGTAGCGTGTATTTCTTGAGGAACTCTCTTCTTGTACTTCCGTGCTGAGTATAAATGCAAGTGATGTATTTAATGTAGTCGTATGTTGTGTTTGATATATGTTTCGCGTAAAAAATGATTTTAATTTAATTGGTGTGGCTGCAATGGATGTACGCGTTTTATAACACTGACGAGGTGGTGTCCTACCTGGATAATACCGTTTTATCGGAAAGTGATATATGTGCTGTTGTTGCATGTAATTACTGTGTGCAAGTAAAAAGTCCGACCGCATTTGTTATGTTGACAGATTGTGTTGCTCATGATTAGCGCGGAACATCGGTATACGACTGACGTGTGTTTCGTGGTTTGGTTCGGTGTTCTGGATGGAATTAGGATTTGATGGGTTGTTTGGTGTGATTTTGTGTTGTAAAGCTTACATGAAAATGTAAGTAAAATTTATATTATGCGTTTCTTCAAGTCCACTGAGCCGAAGATCTCGTTTGTCAAGTCTATTAGAAAGGAGAGAAGTTGTGCTGGTTTTCATTTCCTTTATGCCGTTTTTGAGAGTTCTTCTTGTGCATCTGTAACAGAAAAGACATCGGAATTAAACTCTTGTGTATTTATGGTGTTTTCTTCAGGTGTGAGTGAAGCTTACATCGGAACACTTGCGGTTTTCTACGCCTTTTCCTTTCTTACTGCGGCGGCTTGCTTCGGGATTGCTCCCTTGTTCCCCCCCTTTGCTTGAAGATGACTTCGCCGCCGTGATGTTGTGGTGTTTCTTCTTCTGCGGTTGTGGTTTTTCTTCTAATGCGGATGTGGTGTTGGGGTGACAGTTTGTGCGTACGAAACCGTTAGACAGATTTACTTTGGTGCCCACTGTCGGTTGGGGTAGCGTCGATTAGTCCTGGCTCCTTATCGGTGCTTAAGCTGCCGCTAGCGGTGTCTGGTGTCATAACTGGCCTGGTGGTTGCTGCCACAGTTTGCGCATTTAGTAACGCTATTGCATTTCATAACTTATCGTATATATACGAAATGTTGGTATACTTGTGTGTATGAGACATTCCGTAATTCAAAAATTGCTAATTATACACACGAATGTCGATCTAGTTTCACTTTTCTTCTACAGTCATGTACAAATCACAAAGTACTAATTTATCTGCAGATAAAGTGATTTTTTTGACTCACGACTACTGCCGTTAAATTCATTTGAAAATATATTACCACTGTTTTAGCGAGATATGAACGTGCTTCGACTTATTTGAGTTTGCTCCGCATGCCCTTCGCTTCGCAATGGCAATTCCATAACTTGTCATTTAATATACAGGATGAGTCATTAGTAGCCGCTTCTTCGATTGCTCTTTTGTGTTTTAAATAAAAGAAAATACAATTAGTGAATGATTCATGGTTGCTTCTGGCGCATATTGTAAAAATACTTTAAGCTCTGACGCACTTCCGGTTTCACTGGAAATGCACAGAACTTAATATTTTTAAATGACTCACCCTATATATTATTGGATTTTCTAGTACTGCTTCAAATTGTCTGTTTAACTGTGTTTTCTTTTTCAAAATTCGGTCAATAATTAATAGTAATTAATTTCTTTTTGAAAATATTTGACCAAAGCACGTGTTCAGAAAAAAATTATTTTCACATTGTTTTTAAAACTAAAAACATTAACTTTATTGCTGCTTGTAGCCAAGAAAATTCCAGAGTAATAAAACTATTTTGTATAGTTGCAATCCCATATAACAATAACAAGATAACATATTTTAATATCGTATTAGAATTCCTTTGGAATCAAATGTCAATATTAAATTTCGATTGATACACTACTTGTCATCATTATTCTCACATCAATATCTGTGCATAGTGTTAGAATGTTTCAATGTGGTCATTTTTGCCATATATCATATAGTAATTGTTTGATAACGATATTCGTTTTGCATCTAGACAGGCACTCAATTATTCCTTCCACCGCACAATGACACTATTTTTTATTTGATACTTTGATTTATTTTTACTAATATTATTACACCATGCGTAGGCAGTGGAAAGTGTTACATACAATGGTGTATTAGATGCATGCTATTGCAGGTCAAATAGATATTACTGTAGCATGTGCTAGTGCTAGACAACGGAAAAAACGACTATGGAAATCGCAAAGACTACGAATTGGAAGCTGGAATATAACATCATGGTATAGCAAATACTAAGAAGTTATAATGGAACTTAATAAGCACAATATTGAAATATGCGCATTGTCGGAGTTAAAAAGCAAAGGAAAAGGGAATAGGAAATACCAAAATTATATACAGTGGAAGAGAAAAGAACCAGAGAGAACAAGCCGGAGTGAGAATCCTAATACACGAGAAATTTGAAAACCATATCGACGAGGTGAAATACATAAATAGTAATGTCATGTACGTTTCCCTTAAAACCGAAATAACAAAAACGTACTTTATAAGCATATATGCACCAGATATAAACAAGCCTAAAGTGAAGCGGACTGCCTTCTTCGAAGAATTACAGCAGGTTCTAAATGAACTGTCCGGAAATCTAAAATCTTCATAATGGGAGACTTCAACTCAGGTATAATGCAAAGGTTTAACGAACACGTCATCAACAACAATGGAGAAATGCTAATAACACTATGCGCGCAAAACGAACTGCGAATTAATAATACATTTTATACACACAAAAGCCAACAAAAATATACCTTTGGTAACGCAAGAGACCAAAATTCAATGATCGACTACATTATCACCAATAGAACAGTACACCCGAGTCAAATACTAGACGTAAGAACACTCACGTCAGCAAATGTTGGTACAGAGCACGGTCTAGTTCTATGTAAGTACCGCTTCAAAGCTACCCTCCACAAGAAGAAAGCACCATTGTATATATTGAAAAATTCAACGTGGAATCGTTAAATGACAGTTCAACAAAAACATTATATCAGAGTATATTAAAAAAAAAAATTGCTTCCAACCCTATAGCAGAGGGAGAGAACGCCGAAGAAATGTGGGATAAGATCAAAACCAACATAATAGGAGGTGCCGCAGAGGCACTCGGAATAAGGAAAGTTAACATAAATGGTAAGAAAAATAGGAAGCAATGGTTTACAGACGAAGTGAAAACGTTAGCAAAGCAAAAAGAGAAGCTTACATCAGATATAAAAGCAGAAGAACAACAGAGGAATACCAAGAGTATAAAACGATTAAAAACAGAGTGAATGATAAGAGAAATAAAAAAGACGTACTGGGAAAAATTCTCGTCAGACTTGGAACATGATCTATACGGGAGGCAGAGAAGGATTTGAAACACTCTAAGGAATAGAAAGAGAGCAGTCACCGAAGAAGTACAAGCAAACATCATTACTCCAGGAAGAAGTACATGAATCACTATTCAGATTGAAAAATAGAAAGGTCCCTGGGCCAGATGAAATTGTTAACGAAATGCTTAAGTACGGAGGACTTCAAATGGAAACATCAATCACACTAATATTCCAAAAAATTATCTCGACCCAACATGTGCCTACTGATTGGAAAAACAGCATCACAATACCAATCTATAAAAAGGGAAACAAGAACGACCCGAAAAATTATAGAATGATGTCTTTACTAGCCAGCATAAGGACGCTGTTCACAAAAATATAACAACAAAAATAACGAACAGAATAGAAATAAGCGAAGAACAACAAGGCTTCAGACAGAATAGATCGACAGTGGACGCAATCTTCATCCTCAGACAAACGATTGAAAAATCTCTCTTTATATCTCTGCCTAATAGATCTCAGGAAAGCGTTCGGCACAGTACAAATAGCCGACATCATAGAAAACAGGATATCCGTACCTTACAATAACGTAATAAAAGAGCTCAATAAAAATAACATCACAAATATCAAAACATCACAGGGATTTACAGAACAAGTACCAATACTAACTGGAATCCGCCAGGGAGATAGTTTGAGCTCAATCTTGTTCAACCTCATTATGGATAAAATAATTCATAGTGTAAAAGAAGTTGATGGAGGATACAGAATGCTACGCTGAGGACGCAATTTTGTTGGCGGATAACGAAGACGATCTACAGCGACTACTATATAGGTTTCAAACAAGAGCGGAGAACCTTAATATGAAGATATCTATAGAAAAAACACAATCAATGGTCATAGCAAAGGAGCCTATTAGATGTAAACTGGCTGTAAACGACAAACCCATCCACCAATGTATGCAATGTACGTACTTAGGAGCTGAGATAACGAACTCCAAAAACTTACAACAGGAAGTCAGAACCCAAGTGAACAAAGCCTCAAGAATCTCTGGCTATCTGAGGGACCTCATGTGGAGGAACAAATACGTGTCCAGTGAAAGCAAAGTCCGCATATATAAAACCGGAGTGAGACCTGTACTGACATCTGCAGTGGAAACTCGAGCGGATACAACAAAAGCGAAGAGCATGATGAGGGCAGCAGATATGAAGACATTGAGGAATATTAAGGGAGTAAGCTTGAGAGACCAGACATGAAGCAGAGATATAAGAGCAAATTTCAAAATTCAAGATGTGATGCAGTTTATGCGATCGAGACGACGATATTGGAGAGACTACGTCGACAGAATGACAGAGGATCGATGGGCAAAATGGGAAAAGGACGAAAAGCCGAGTACAAGGAGACCTCCCGGTCGACCTCCCAAAAGATTATGCGAGAGCTGGGACAGTTGCTTCCCAAGAGGCTGAAAGAGATTAAGAGTAGAACAAACAAGACTAAGTCTTAAGGAAAGAGAAAGAAGAAGAAGAAGAAGAATAAAGATTTGTGAAGATAATTGTGTGAATAAGAATTTCAGAAATTGTTATTAATTGTGAGAAAAGTATCCACAACGCTGTCAAATACGTCCTGATGATGTTAGCGACTGTTTTGTTTTTGATTTGCTCACAGTTGCACCAGAATGCGAAAATGTGCAAATATATCCGGATTGCTTAACAGAAAATTATGTATCAGAAGAGTCCCTTTTCTCGCTTTCCCAGTGGGCACAGAACTTTTTATTGGTAATAAATAATATAGATTGAATAATTCTAATAAAGGTCAGATACACCAAAAACGACGCGAATGCGTTTAAATATTATATTTTACCTTCATTACCTTGGGAACTAATTTACATATAAACAGTGCTATGCGATAACGAAGGGCGCGACAAGGCGTACATTTAGCCTTATCGTAGCATTATTCTTATATTATACTTCTAATATTTTTCTTAAATAACTTGTGTAATAATCATTTTACTGCTTTTTTGGAAAAACAAACTATTCTAAGCATATGATTTATAACGCAGAGCCAGCAAGCCTATAAATTGAAATGTTAACGGTTTTCCGGTCTGTATTGATTCGAATTTTCGATTACCGGTTTGAAAACTTTATTTATTTTTCCTGTAGAAAACCGCATCCTAGGCATATGCTTTATAGAACCAAATACAGCTTCAAATAACAAGAACAATATTGGTAAAATGTAATTTGCGTTGTGCTGGACTTCAAATCAATGAAGTATCAACATCATATTGGTTGGGAACAAATACATGCGAACACATGCAAAATTTACATTACATGTTATTCAAGAGTTATTATTTCATTAAAATTTCATTATTAGTGACAGTCCCGCGTTTTAGTGATTGAAATGTAATTTAAAATTGTACAATGTATAAGCAAAGAGGCGTTCGATTGCAGGTAGCATATTATAGGATTTAATAATAATGTATAAGCCTTCTTTGTTATGTAGTGTTCATTTATTAAATAGAAATAGTAGTATATAATAATATATAGATACATTGTATTATCGACATTGCTGATTACATTGTCACGTAATTTTTAATATTCAAATCGAACGAAATAATGGTATTTAATTTGGGCAAACTTTCATTTATCATTACCGTTTTATTGGTACATATATATGTACTATCGGCTGTTGTTATACTTGATTACTGGATCTGTTTATTCAAAGGTTTCTGTTCAGAATCTATAGTTCAATTTAATGTTTCTGTTACAAGTAGAATATACGTTTTTAACAGTAAATTATTTAAATAAAATTTTAAGTGAAAGTTTTACTGAGTCGATTCAATAAGTAATAGGCATGTAGATATTATCCTAATTTTCCCTTAACCTTGTAGGAGTTTATTAAAATTGTTATCCTTATCGTGGGTTAGCTTTCTTACTTCGTACATTCGTTTATTAACGCGTAATCGTCGATTAAATATAAAAGTGCTGGTATTTATTTGTATCCACTTGAGTTCTTGTAGTAACTTTTTGCGCGATTAGTTTGTATATAATTTTTGTCCGTGTAGTTTCTCGGTTCGGTTATTATTGTATACTATACAGGTGTTTCCTTTTACTTTGTTGTTCATTTCATTATCGTTATTCTTTCCTCTGTTTTTGTAACCTTTATTTAGTCGCCCTCTTGTTTGTCTGAATCAGTCAGTGCGATAGGCCCCGTGCGGGCATTGTCTCCTTGTATTTTCCTATTGTTATCATTTCTTATTCTTACTATGGCACCGTTAGACTCCTGTACTCATTGTAGGAAGAACTTTGAAGAACTAAAGTTCTATACTGTTCCATATGCAGGAAGGGCTTCAACCACGAGTGTGCTGGGGTTGGCATTACTGAGATGCGCCTATTAATAATAATAATAATAATTCATTTTATTTCTTAGTACTTCAGACATTGTATGTAGCACAGTACAAAAAAAGTTAAAAGAAATACTTCACATACAATACAATATAAAGTTATTTAAAATAATATATAAAATCTTGAACACTATAACAACAAATATGAAGGAGAGAGTCTCTCAATTTATTTTTAAAAAGTCGTAATGCGGGACATGTTCTTATTTCATTTGGCAAAGCATTAAATAATTTACAGCCCACAAAAGCCTGGGTCTTCTGAAAGGAATTCGTTCTATGTACAGGAGGCAAAACACGATATTGAAGTCGAAGCCAAGCTTGCCTGGTCATGCAGTGTGTGTGCCCGGCTTGGTGGTAATTTGGCTAGCCTTAAGGAGTCGATTGTAGATTTCTGTGGCCAGATATCTGATCTCAAGAATGAGACGGTTGAACTCAGGAGGGAGGTTTCTGAACTGCGCGCACGGGAGTCTGCTGGTGTGGCTGAGTTGGGCGATGAGTCTATGGAGATGATTATACGGGAGGTTCAGGATCGTGAAGCAAGGAAGTACAATTTGATGGTCTATGGTGCAGCTGAGATGACGGATTCCGGCAGCACTGGCTCTGTTTCGGACCTGGACTTTGCTAAGAAAATATTAGGCCACCTGTCAGTGGTGAGCGCTGTTGCTGTCTCTCGGCTTAGTGTTTTCAACCCAAAAAACCAAGACTCAAGGCTTAATATATAAACTAGCTATACCAGCGTCTGACACCGAAATTCTGCTATGATATATGAAGAAGGAAATTGGAGAATCTTGTTATTAAATAATACTTTGACTTGTGTGAGGGATACATGATCTGTTAACACCGCCTAGAACCAAAATAAATATAGCGACATGGTCATGAGATAAAATGATTTGATTTTGTTGGTTTATATATTCATAGAGGATGAATTGTATTTTTATTAGCAAAGACATAGAATTTTGTTAAATCATGAGAAATCTAAAACAGAGAGCGTATTCTGTTTTCAAGCGAGATATTCTGAGGCGGCTGTTCAGTTTCGACGGACACCATGCGAATCACATTTATTTCTGATAATAATGAGTAAGTTTTTGAATTGATGAATGGGAAGAGCAAATGGATATGTGATGGTTGACGTTAACTCTAGCATCTCCTTTTGGTCTTGCAAGGAAAAACTAAAATATCTTGGCGCGTGGCCAAAATATAGAATTAACAGTATTTTGGGACTAACCTCTGTCTTGAGCCTTCTGAGCATGTGGCACAAATACGATAGTCGATTACACAAGTTGTGTTGCCTCGATCTACATTTGTAATTGACCGTAAATCACATAAATAGTACCAACTAGTATTATACTCTGGACTTTATACCTCACTAGGATTGATTCATCTCTATTATATGAGGTAGCTTTGAAATATACAGATGTTATTTCTTTTTAACTCATTATTAAGTATCTTTTCTGAGTGGATTTCTTAATAGTGTTCAATGAATTTTCAGCAATCTCTGTTTGCATCAGCAAATAGAAAACCTTTACTGTCATTACCGCACAGCATTAAAATAAACTGGTATTTTACTATGAAACATTGTGCGGTAACTCCGGGCAAGACAGTATCGGATACGGTAGAACAAACACAATTAAACAGGTAACATTTTATGTGCGTTTATTCACAGGTGCTGTTAACAATACGAGCGGTATTTTTTTTTCTGACTCTATTCTTACTTACTATATATACATATCACATTAACCTACTTATCCTCTATGTTATTCTAAACTAATCTACTTACATGTTATGTTTACATACTATTGCAGGATAGACCTACTAGTTACCTAGGCATCGTTGTGGCAATATCCGTGAAGTGGAATGCATAATAAAATCTTGCCCTAGTTACTACTACAACATGAACAATGAAGACTCAAGTACAGTCTCCTGTGGCACCCCTCGAAAGAGAAGCATTTTCTCAGAAAAACACCGTTCATATGTAAATAATGCTTGCGACCACCGCGATAACTTTTAAATCATTCCAATAAGTTCCCTCTTATACCGTCGAATACAATTTATTGAACAATACTTCATGATTTAGTAGATCGAACTCTTAACTAAGGTTTAGAAATATTACGATACAGAAGTCTTCCGCATTCGTTTCATTGTACAATAAGTCTAGGAAAAACACTATCGAAGTACCGGGTGGCCAACTAAGAAAGGCCGCCGGCTATATCTCAGAAACCAATAGTCATATTGTTTCCGGGTAAAAAAAAATGAAGTAAAAGTGCCCAAGAGAAAATGCTGGAAATTATTTTTGAGTTTGTAAAATATCCGCAAGGGGGCGTAACAGTCAGGATCAATGTTAAAATTTAGATTTTCTTCATATTTTTGCAAATTCAGAGGTATTGAAAATCTTTAAATTTTATTCCTTACACGTTCTTTAATACTTTTAATCTTGCACATTTTTTACTATCTAGTGAAAAGGGGTGGGGACAGTTCAACTGTTTCTTTAAATAAACTAGGATTACTCCTGTTTGGCCTCCAAAATAATTTCCAGCATTTTCTCTTGGGCACTTTGACTTGATTTTTTTTTACTCGGAAGCAATATGACTACTGGTTTCTGAGATATAGCCGGCGGCCGTTCTTAGTTGGCCACCCGGTACAGGTGCCAAGATCCTTGCGACTGCCAAACTGCCGGTTACTCAATCACTTATTTTTCTCTAAAAACTTTTGATATTCTTTGCCATTACATTTTCAAATACTTTTGGAAACGATTTAATAAAGATATTGCTCCATAGTTAGCCACCGATTGTTATCATTTATCATTTTTATAAATAGTAACCAGTTTCGAAGTTTTGTAACTTCTCAGAGAACCTGCTCTCGATCACAAAGTTATTCATTATTAAACTTAGTAGGGTGACTACTTAATCTGCACATAGTTTCAACAAGTTTGTGCTTATTTGGTTGTAACCAGATAAGGAAGTACTTTCGAGTTGAAGGATCACATGTTTTATTTCATTGTCACAAAGAAAAATGAATTTACCTGCATAGGGTTATTGAAATCTCGGACGACTGATAAAAGTAAACCATCCGCAATTCCATTAAAATTACTATTAAAATGCTCTGCAATTCTTAATGGATCTGTAGAACTATCACCGTTTAGAGTTATCGTGATATTTCTCTCTGACTCCTGTTTTGATTTACTATAACCGCTAAATCAGTTTTTATTTTATTTAATGATAGCACACAAAAAAATAATTTGTAATAAACATATGCTAACTTTGTATATGCGCCAACTGATGTCCAATACAATACATCCAATACAAAAAACAGCAAATATTAAACAAGTATTGTGCATGTGTTTATTATAATAGATGTTCGAAACCATCACCGTTTTGTCCAATACACTTCCGAATTCGTTTATGTACATTGCGAGTTACTTTTAAAATCGATCTTGCATCTATGTTATTAGCAATAGTAATTATTTTATTTTGCAGCGTTTTCATATCTCCTTTTGTCAATTTCATTTTTTAAATATCCCCAAAAATAAAAGTCTATAGGGTTTAGATCCGGGACCGTGGTGGCCACTGAATTGGTCCATTCGTACCTATCCACTTATTTCAAAACATTTCGCTCAAAAATTTTTGTACTTTGCGATGGTTATGCGCTGGTGCTCCATCTTGTTGAAAATGTATATGTTGCCGAGTAGCCAAGTCCAGGTTATCCAAAAATATTCCTAAATGTCCTCGAACATCTATTATAATAAACATATGCACAATGCTTGTTTAATATTTGCTGGTTTTTGTATTGGATGTATTGTATTGGACGAAACGGTGATGTCTTTGAACATCTATTATAATAAATATACATAATACACAATGCTTGTTTAATATTTTCTGTTTTTTTTATCATAGCCATTTTAATTTTATTGATATGAATTACTGTACAAAATAGTGGATAACTGCCGCAACTTTCATTTTTTGTCAATAATGTATCAAAGCTTTCTTTTTTAAAATAATTTATACTTAATTTATAACAGCCTGTATATCTGTAATAAGGAATAAATGAAGTTTAGTGTACAAAAGATATTTGAATTGAATCGAAATAAAACACAATGACAAATTTGAGTCTTTATTTTATATAAAACACATAAAATTGTGAATTCTTACAACGTCTATGTAAACGAAAGTATAAAATATTGTTACAATTTGTCTTTCCCTTTGTAATAATTCATAGCCAAACTTTACACAATGAAAGATGCAAATATTGAAAAAGGAGAGGTACATGGAATTACCAAACTTTTAATGCCAGGTAATATAATTTATAATGTAGTTTAAAGTTCGAGCACTGAAAAGGAATAAAGAAAGGCTGCGGCGTACAATATTTTAAGAAGAAATAATGAAAGGGCCGCATCATGGTAATATCTCATCTTGAACGGCTCATTATAACAAATAAGAAAGTTTTCCAACGGTTAAACTGATTGAAGGAGGTCGAAATGGCGTGAAATTAATGGAAAATTGATAGGTGCATTATTAATAAATTTATAAATAATTTAAAAGATTTCTGATTTGGCGCGGCGATTTTAAAATTCAATGGAAGCGATTTCATTTAAACTTTTCAACGAATTTTCCAAAAACTGCTGAATTAGTTATAAAGTTGATACAATTCCTAAGAAATTCATGTAAATTATAAACTTAGTTAAGATACTCAAACTAATTAACGATTAAGTTATAGCATTTTTGTTTAGATCCTCGCCGAAATTTTCAAATTTTGTAGAGAAATTAACGCAATTTATTATTTTAATTCAATAACGTAGGTACGTATTGATTTTACCTTAGAAATATTGCACTGAATATTCTGCTAATATTGCTAAAATTATGGTGTACTTCATATTTAGTTTTTGCTTTAATATGATTGTACAATAGTTTTATCATTTCAATGATAATAATGAATATGTATTTTAGACTAAATACTCAGATGTTGTCATTTTGTTAATCCATGTACCTTTGCATGCATACATATATGTATATTA
Organism: Amphimallon solstitiale; assembly: GCA_963170755.1. NCBI lineage: Eukaryota > Metazoa > Arthropoda > Insecta > Coleoptera > Scarabaeidae > Amphimallon > Amphimallon solstitiale. Next base: position 41,263,987 of record OY720678.1, on the reverse strand, counting down.
CAAAATTTAAATATGGAAAACACATATATAAATAAATTATTTTTGAATTACTGTCCAAATAGATTAATATTAACCGAATTTCTGGCTTAAAACACATGCAACAGTAAATATTAATACTTTTTTATCAATAAAAGACATTAGATATTAAGTCGATAGTGCACAATTTATAAGGTTTCTCTTAATAAAGTTATATCCGGAAATGGTTTTCTCAAAAGTATAATGATAATGTTTTACTTATACTTCTAGAAGAATGCAAGTAATAGGGCGGTTTAGTGATAAATATAAATTTCTCGTGTTAGCTTTCGCTTTCATAAATTCTTACTACCATACCTTTTCAACTTCAAGTTGGGGCAAATCAAATTAGAATCGGTTAATAACATTAAATATGGAATAAACTTTAAAATTGCGACTACACCTTATTTAATTGAGATTAGGAATTTTCGAATTGAGAATAAATAATGTCAAATCGAAATGTCACTAGCTAAGTTAGAACAATAATTTTGAATAGTTGCAAAGTAAATAAGTTCATTATTATACCACCTTTAGAAAGAAAAGAGCCGCAGACAAGATGAGAATGAAAAATTGGGCAGTTTTAATTAGAGATTGGAGAGTATAACCACAGATAAACCGACGGTGGTAAATTGGGCGCCAGGATGCCGTCTGTACCTGCTTTAGCAAGGGTTTATTATAATCTTACAGGTATTTTAGGCGCAGGACCGCTCCGACGATTAAATAGTAATTATCTATTTATCTAAATAGTAATCCGATTGTGAGTCATTTCACTCTAAATGGAATTCTTCTTTTTATACAACGCACCCTTCTATATAATAATATGTTTTCATTGCAAAACTACAAGAATTTCAAATTGACACATACGTTAAAATATCTATACCTATGAAAATAAAAGATAAAACTGTTCGAGCAAAATTGCATTAGCAAGAGAAACTTGTTAAACAATTTGAACTAAAAAAATAAATAGGTTACATTACATACAATGTATGTCCCATATATTTCCTCAAAAATAATGTAATACATTAACATAAATGCAAAATGTAAAAATGTACATGACAAGATCCAGTGGATGAATAAACAAACTGACTTTAATCATACATTTTATTTATATATATATATATATATTACTATCGATTATGTAAGTTTCTGTTTACCCTCAACCTATTTGCCTGTAGGATTAAGACGACCCAACATTCTCGGCGCCTAAATTACCCGTCGGATTATTAGCATTAATCTTTTCGCGCCCATTTTACTTCCGCCTAGATAAACATACCTACCAAGATGCTTAACTTCACTATTAATAGGCAAATTGGTATAGTAATTGTCTGTCGCCAGCAGGGAGCACAGTTGAAAAGGCATATAAAATTAGGTATGTATGTGGTTTTGTCAATGTTGCCATCTCTTTCTGTCAGTTAGTTGCATGATATCATCCAATAGCATACCTTTAATCCAGCATATTTTAAATCATATAAGCTATAAATAAAGTGTATTGATAATTACTGAAATTTAAAAATAGCATATTGTATCCTAAACGTACACGTCATGAAGTTTGCTTCACTCAATTATCCTACAAATTCTTAGTTATCGCTCTTCATGAATTTTTAATTATTTTCCTATTTTTTATCAGACAAATTGCAAAATTGCTGTAATTAATGTAATTATTACATATGATCGTTCAAAAAGGAAGGTTTAATACATACTAGAAATGACAGATGCATATGATTAATTGGCCGTTTGGTGCCACCAGTGGTTCATAATAATGATATAGAATATTAACAACGGCATTAGAGTAAAGTACATATTTGGATGAATTTACTATTTGCAAGAAATTTTGTGAGCTGTTAGACAAAGCCTGACAAAATTGACATTTTAGTGTAATAGGTATATAAAAAAGGGTGCATATAGTTTCTAGAAGATTCTTTCTCGTCTGCCAAGATTACTTCACATTGCTTTAATATATTTCTCTTGCTCTGTACTAAAGTTGGTTCGATTTTAACAAATACGATAACATAAATGCGTTACATGGTGATACATATTATTATTTACCAAACGTGTTATTGCATCTGTTAAATCGGGAATATTATTTTAGAAACAACAACTGTTATTTCGATGTAAATGAGACTATATTGGGCTATATTGACTATATTGACTTCTTCTATACATTCAACATTTCATGTATTTCTAGGACTTCCTTCACGTTTATTGTTGTCACTCCTTCTTCAAACTCTCTTTGAAATTGTTTTTATTGTTCTTATATCTTCGAAAGGGGTCATTTCCGGACATACTTTACTATTAAACATTTTTATTCCATTACGTTTATTTTAATGGAAACTCAACTTCATTTTTTTAAAATAAATTCAGTTGTTTTGACTAATGGGGCCATAGAGCGTAAAAAGATGAAATATTTGTATTCTGAAATATAATTTTTGTAAATTTGGTTTTTGACAAATGGCATTGTAATTTTTCGCTGGGAATAACGAACAAGGTATATTTATGTATATACCTCTTCCTGATAAAAAAAATATTGTTGATTAAACTGTTACAATTACATATATGTATGTAGTACGTTAAAAAAATCGAAATGCTTTATTAGGCTCTTGTAATTTATAAGGATGAAATACATTTTCCATTTGGACAGGAAACAGGACTAAAAATATGTGACATGCTATACAGAGCAATAAAAAAATGCCTAAACATAAAACTATGCCACGAATAAATATTACAGTAATATACAAAAATATAATATACGAAATAAATTACGCACATTTACAAACATTTTGCATAGGTTGCACGTTTAAAAAATTACAAAATAATTATATAGTTTATTTAATTATTAATACTAATATTAATTTTAGTATTCCACTTTAATTATTTACCAATAATATTTTTCTTTTTACATTTAACATTTTATTTTTTTTGAATTTAATCAAGAATTTTGCGGCTTAAAAATAAATATGATCACATTTTATTAAATCTTTTATGCTTTATTTTTTTTTAACATTAATGTGTAACATATATATATACGACATTCAATACGAGCCTTTCCACATTTTAAATATACTATATTTACATAAATATTTGATGGCAATCAGAACTAAGAAAAAATAGAGGACAATGGTGATTTACATTTTCAATATTACATTGGTGCACATAAACTACGTTACTGATTTTTAATTGTACTAAATGATGAGTACTCCTTTCCTGAATTCCGTCACAATTTCTAATAATAAATAGATTAAATATAGGTTATTTGTTGTGCATTTTCTACGTGGACAAAATTCTACGAATATAAAGTAATTAATTAGTTGAACAGTGCTTACTGGTAACTATAGCGGACACACCAGACGAACGGGTATTATGAATGGCCTATTCTTTGAAATCAAGGCACCTATAAGGATGTCTTTCCCCAAAATATAGAAGATTATTGAAACCCATGTATTGAAAGAGAAAGTATACATGGAAGATAGCTGGAACAGAAGTTGGGTGCTATTGTGGTAAGACACACCTCGATGACAATGTTTCTGAATTTCTATAATAGTCGGCAGCTTGGATTTAATTAACTAAATACTAGCTAAAATCAAAATGCCATTAAACTTGCATTATATGAGAAAGCGCAGCAGTTATTTTGATATGGTTGTTTGTACATATGCGGATGGATGCTGCAAATAAAATGCTCGGACCTGAACTAACTTAGGGAATAGCAAAAGACCTAGTATACTGTCGTGTGCATGGGTGGACTTTAATGTTATAAACACTCAAACAGCGTTTCAGGATGAAGACCAACAAAGACATGAGTAACAGCTTATCTAAAGTACTGCAGCTTAAAAAAGTTGGAATAATGACTTGACAGTACATGTTATCCAATATCGTATTTGACATGAAAAATGAACACTAAGGCATTTTTAAAGATGGAGCAATTTGCAAGTGTGCAATGCAAAACATGAAGAGGGAGCTCTTAAAATTTTTTTAGAGTGCAAGGCACAAGTAGTGGGTGCTATTACCTTCTTGAGCAAATGTATTCCAAAAAAAGAACTTCCGAGAAAAAAACACAGCCGGCAGTCTGGTAACCTTTCTCATAATAATTAACCGGTTCAACTAGAAAATTAGTATATCAAGACAATAAGTAAAATGCTAGATGACACAGTAAGCCGAATTTAATAATAGTTTTATGTAGTCTTAACATTGATTACAATTAATCCTCTTTTATATAGTAATCATAAAAATATACTTTTCTTATGACGAAATTCGGGATAACATTCGAACATCATCGTTCCAGGTAAATGATATTCTTAACGTGACGGAGTTCATGTGCGCCCTATTACATGTATCCTTACATATAAGGTAGAATAAAAAGCTATATATGCTATACATAAATAGCATAGAACTATAATTGCGTATAGGTATATCACACCAACAGGAAAAAATATGTGCAAGACCTGTTATTGATCAATGTTTATATAGAGAATGAATATTCAGACACCTAGAACAAACATTTTTATATTATTTATTTAATGAATTATTCTACATTTTCGTAAAAAAAAAATTATTGGGACACTTAGAGGAAACATTTTCGGAAATTATTCTGACAAAGTGCACTATTATTATGAATGAATTAAAATATATTCTAATAAAACAAAAACAGGTGTCTTAGTCACTGGTATTGGGAATTTATTAATTTCACGCGTTTATATACAGTGAATTCTCTTTTGGTCAGAATTAGCTGATAAACTTCGTAAGATAGAGCAAACTCGACCTTTTTAGTAATATTTTCAAAACAGTAATACATTTCTTCCACAGAAAATCATTTCAATCTGTTTCTCTGGTAATTTTTTTTCTTTCTTTAATAAGAAAACTGGTAAAGAATAATCCTTTTGAATGAAAATTTGGTTATAATAATGACTTGCAAATTGGTTTTATTATTTATATTAAATTTGTGTTTTTCCACAAAAGCTATCATTGAGAAACTTTACGTAATTCAGATTTATAACGAGAAACAGGTAGTCAAGTCCAAGTCAATCAGATTGTAAATATTTCAATATTTCATTAATGTTTTCCACAATCAATATAATATATTGGTTTTAAAGCCAAATCATATCTAGATATATGAGCATAAGCCCAGGAATGTATCTAAATATGAATACTACATCCTTCGTAATTTTTATAGCAGGATACTAAATATGTGAACATATACATACGAATGATTTTATGAACAGCCATTAACCGAAGTACAACACATAATAACACATAAATGTATGGGTTACTATTTCACGCATTATATGCTGCTGGGCTGCAGTCAAATTTATGAATTTATAGTAAATATCAGAATAGGGCTTTTAGTTCTTTAAATATATCAATATTAAGAGTCTATTTTATACATCCAGGAAGAGATAAATAAAGGAATAAGAGATACCTATATCGACCACTATTATGCAGTGGCGGTTTGTGAGTTCAATAATAGATGAAGCAATGTTAATAATAATTTTTATTGTAATTAGTATAAATAATACTATTTTTCTTATATACGAAGGAAGTGCTTCACTTGATTCATAAAGAAAGACGCCGCTGCTATTATGAACAGAAAGACTTCTATTAGAAAGCAAATTATATATTTTGCAATAATTCTTCTTGTCAAACTCGCTGGTTCGTTTCCTTGTCTTTTAACCTGATTAAAGTTGTTCTTTTCATATCTCTTTGTGTGATTTTTGGCTTATGTTGAGTTTGTTCTGTGATTGTCTTTGTTTCAGTTGAACATTTCTGCTTGTTATCATAAGCTTTGGGATTTCCCTGTTTATTAGTAGCCCCATGTCTTCTAATTTTTCTTATGCTCTGGTAGTATTTCGGTTAGATCTTTCATATTATTTTTTATGAAAATAAAATCTTCAGCCCATTGTTCACTTGGATTTTGTGACTCATTTCCTTAATTATCTCTTCTAGGACAAGAGCTATTAATTTAGGAAAAATGGAATCTCCTTCTGGCATCTCTCTTTTTATCTTGACGGGGTTTGAATTTTTATGCAGTCTGACAGTATTAGTAGGCTCCTTATACCGTAGTCGACATATTTTAATTTCTGATACGAAAGTAGAACGAGGAAAAGAGCGCGACGAAATAAACTAATGATAAACATAAACGAGGCTGCCAAGACAGTACACTACTCGACAAACGTTTCCTATAAAATGTAAGGCGTGAGGGTCCCCCGACACTGCGTTGCTCTCCCACCACTGTTAGCAAGCAGGCATCGCTGCATATTATAAGGTCATCTTCTGCATGGGATAGAAGTGTAAACCGAAATTAAAATTTAACGACTACGGTATATGTTTTCTATTAATTTGATATATCGTAAATTTATTTGATAGTTCTGCAGATAATAAATTATGGTTCAGATTTCTGCAGAGCAATAGTGGTACGTTGTGCTTTTGTGTTTTCTCGATTTTGTTATCAACAGCTTGCAGATGGTCAGCGATACTGAGTTGTTTTCTAAAACCTGTCTTGGGCTGATAAGATTCGAGTTTCGCTATTAGTTTGTTTCTTAGTATCTCATTCAGTTTGTTATACATAACATTGATGAAATGTCTGCATGTATTTAAATCAGTCTTCCATTTCGTTGCTCCATCCTGCCTGTCTCTTCGTCACCTTCTGGTACTCGGTTATTCTTAGGTTCTTTTATAGCTGTTTCAATTTTAATATTTTTAGTTCTTGGGTCCGTTGTGTATTTTTTCTTGTTCTTTGCTCTTTGCGATACTATCCAATCTCAGTTTAATGAACTACTAAATAACTGATATTCATATCGAAAATAAATGTTATTGAATGGAATAAACTTAAATCCGTATCTTGCTGAACTTAAATTCTTGTCGTACAATAATCGACTGCAAGAAAACATTAACAGAAAGGCAGCTCAAGGGGCATGCAAAAATCTAGAAAATCTAAGTAAACTGAAGAAGAAGAAGAACTAAAGAGGAGTAAAAGGAAGAACAAATAGGGAAACAACAAGAAATGAAACTAAAGCCTTTGGCGAAAGCAAAAAAACAAACTTTTAAATAAAGTCAGTTAGAAAAATTGAGTTTTTCTGATTAAGAATATGAGGAAGGTAGGACTCTATAGTGTTATTACCTAAAAAGGTATTATAAAAAAATAAAGAAAAGAGGTATGCAGGTAGAGCCATGAATGCTAAAAGATTGTGTGGATAAATTGGATGACTTTTCTTCAAATGCTTTAAATGTGAAGATTAGAAATATTACAATTTTATATGATAGTTATCGTCTTTTGTTTTAAAGTGTTTGAGTTTATGCAATTTTTTGAAAATAAAATCTATTTCTTTATATATTCTCCAAAATTACTTTACAACCATGTCTTTCTTTACTGATGGGGCCAAGATGGTCTATTTAGTTATTTCATTGCAAATTTTTACTCTGTCAAAATGTTCTAAATTTATAAATCTCCATCATGTCCGACACTACCTGGGCCATAATGTAGACCAAATTTGAAATATGGTCAGACATATTCATTATTGAAGCAGATAGTATTACAGGAGATCATTGCGAAAGGATGTCAACGCAAGAATCGTTAACATTTGATTAAAATATTCATCAATGTTTGAAAATCATATTTGTAAAAACTTGATATAATTAAAAGGCAAGGATTTGAAAGAAAGAATATCAGAAACGGTTTAAATAAGATTACGGAGGAACGAGCAAATCATACCGTACAAAATAAGAGTAACTGGAAAGAAATAGTATAAAAGATCGACATTAAGTAATCCTTCTACTTGCTCCTTTTGTATTTTCTGTTACCAATGTGTCAGAGTGGCAAAAACGATGGCGAAAATAGGAATTATTATAAGTAATTTCAATTTACTCAATACTTAGGAGGAGTAATTGCTTTCATTATTGGTACAGCTTAAAATTATAGATTTAACACTAGAAGCGCCGATGGGGTCATTTTGACACTTTTTAAATTAATTTGTCTGGATCTTTTGATTCAAGGCCCCTATAGGAGTGGGTATTTTTGACTTTTATTTTTTGTATGTTATACACATGTACAAGGCATCTAAGCGATCTTTGGCATACTATTTATAATTTTTTATAGCTTCTACCTATTAGCGCCGAGGGGGTCGTTTTGACCTTTACATTTTAGAAAGCGAAAAATCATGATATATTGATTATTTATTTGTTTGAATTGACAAATAAATATATTTGAATAAATATCGAGAGATTGTTGGATTGTCTCGGCGACCCCAAATCCAAATATATGTATAATGCATTTCCCTAGCTGGGAAAAAATTAAAATCGCCCTGCAGATGAAAGCCTCCCTGAATATATGGTACCTATGGCGCCTTATGGAACCATTTCTAAACAAAGGTAGGCAATTTTTTCACACCTGTAAAATTAGCTAAGCGCCTAAAATAAGCTAAAACTAGCACTAGGCACAGTAAATAGGATTCGAAAGGAGATTCCAGTTGAGGTAAAATCGCGCAAAGCACCTCTTTACGATACAAAACTTATTATGCAGCATGAAGGCCCGACATAGACTATATAACAGGGAAAGGAACAGAAAAACGTTCTGGTCCTGAGTACCAAGCACTCTAATATAGAAATTGGCTCAACTGAGAAAAGGCTACCGGAAAACCTTAGCTTTTATAATAAAACCAAATATGGAGTCGACATTATTGACCAAATGGCTAGGCAGTACACCAGCAGCTTGTCGTTGGCGCTTTCAGATTTTTTACAATACACTTGACTTAGCTCTAATAGATGGGTCTTATATAAAGAAAGTGCAGGGGAAAATACAAGCAGGCACCAATTTTTGAGGAAACTTGCTGATGAACTTCGAGCAGCATATCTTAATATTGCTCATGAAACTGAAGTTCCATAAAAAATCAAACATAAATGTCAGGTTGAAAAACACTGCAAAGGAAACAAGTCAATGGAAAAATGTCAAAAAGTTTACATGCAGAAAATGTTCTGGGAAAATAGTTAAAACTATGACTTTCCACAAATAGACCTTAAGCCACTAAGTATTAAACTGCTTTTTTTTCAATAAATAGACAAAAAAGTATGCGGTACTTAAATTTTTACCTAACAAGCAATGTTTGTACGAAGGAAAATGATGGGGTCAAAATGACCCCCTGCAGCGCTAATAGGTATGAAGGTAAACCCGGCGCTTCTAGTGTTAAAGAACTAACTACATAGGTTGATATTAATCGCCTAAATTAAAATTAGTACGTTACAGAATATTTCTCACGAGATGTATCAAAATGTTGGAGGTGTACGGATAGCTCATTAAATTGTCTTATTTCTTCTTTCTGTCACTTATAACCAAATTTTCACGACCCAAATAAAAAACGCAAAAAAATATTGGAGTGATATTTATTAATTATCCAAAACCACATCCACTGTTTGTTTAACTAATTTTTTTAGTTCGTAGTCCAATAAATTCAGTTCACCGCCTGTCCTCAAACAACCTACATATGTCATTTTATATATATTTAATCATATTCAGCCTTCATCATTGTTTATAGTTTGTGAATACTAAACAACCAAGGCTCTAAGACCTTCTTTATTAAAATTTTTAATTCCTCTCGAAATTTTATATATCAATTTCCACTATGGATTTCCTTCTTAGGTTTAATATTCTTACCACTAAATATCTTTACAATGCTCTTCTTTCGAAATGGACGTATTGAACAAACCGTATATTTAAAAATGGCTAAAGTGCTTAAATATCTTAAAGTCATTTCTTGAATATTTAAAAATACACTTACACTATATATAATAATTTTCTTTTTATACAAATTTAAACTTATATTTTAATTTTTTTTTAATAGTATTTGGTTTACTAGATGCTGGATCTTCATATGTCGTACGATTTTCAAGTAAGAAAATACAGAAGAAAATATTATGGTTATTTGATTATTCTAAAACACCACTTATCATTATTGAGACGAAGCCGTATTATATGACTCCAAAACAATGCATTCCTTCTGCAAGAACCAGCTCTATAGCAGATACTGGTTGTATCTGCTATAGAGAAATTATGAACTTTGACTAGATTTTTCCTATATATTTAAATATGAAACTACAAGTCATTGTTGAGATAAAGGTATACCGATGATTCCAAAACAGTTTAGACATTTTGTAATAATTAAATTCCATTGCAGAGAGTGTTTAACTTTGTCTTAAATTCTTTTTTATTGGTATTTTAAAGGACGAAACATGTCGATACTGCAGAATTTTTCGTGCACACTCCAATTATAATTTGTTTTGATATGTAGGTATATTACTTTCTACTAGTGTCAACGCTTTTTCAAAAACATGTTCATGTATGTTAAATATACTAAATCAGTAAACCACAAGTTTCAAAAATTTTGTTTCTAGTTCAGCTAATGAACAGACTATTACAACTACCAGATAAAAATAAACAACTAATTGAATGTTTTTGAATTATAAAATTATGTATGTATATTTTAACACTACTCATATGAGTCCAAAGATGCATGGCATGAAATAGAAATTACTATATCAACTGATGTTTCTGTTAGAAAATGACTGGATAGCAAATAATTAACATTAATTAATAAAGTTTTCATTTTGCTAATATAAAATCTAGTATATCATAGAAAACTAGCATATTGGCAGTTCAGAAAATTTCGATTTATATTATGAGTAATCACGACATAGTTTTGAATGACATAACATGAATATCAAATTAAATTGCTCGTAAGTGATTTAAGATGAAAATTCATCAGGAAGGTTAAACAATTATCCTTAAATCATACACCAACGTGAATACAGTGAAATCCTATAAGCTATTATATAGAAGGAGAGTATTTTTATTGCTTCGTTTACGTAAAAGGTTACATTTATTACATTAGTTTTCCTCTTACACTAATCAAATTAAGGAGTTATTTTACTTAGGTAGTAATTGTAATTTGTTCATTTGTCTAATAGGAAACATAAGAGTAAGTGTCACCTGTACATTTTATTCAAGTTCAGATTGATATAAAATTGATATAATAGAGGTGTGATTAGTGTTTTACTAACTCTAACACAGTTCTTTTAAGTATAGTATCGATCAATTATATTTTTCAATTTTGTTACAAACGTCTGGAATAAAGATTGCTAAATTTGTGGCGTTAGATAAAATTAATTAAGAATATTTGTAAAATTAATAACATCTGAAAAAAAAAATTCAAATTCTTATTTCTTCAACTGGTTTATTTTTAATGATAATGCAAATATTTGAACGAGAATTATAAGTTAGCTGCACAATACAGAGAATACATTAATTTATCTTATTTTGATGGATTACTCTTGCTTTAGATGTTAGGAAACATAAGAGTAAGTGTCACCTGTACATTTTATTCAAGTTCAGATTGATATAAAATTGATATAATAGAGGTGTGATTAGTGTTTTACTAACTTTAACACAGTTCTTTTAAGTATAGTATCGATCAATTATATTTTTCAAATTTTGTTACAAACGTCTGGAATAAAGATTGCTAAATTTGTGGCGTTAGATAAAATTAATTAAGAATATTTGTAAAATTAATAACATCTGAAAAAAAAATTCAAATTCTTATTTCTTCAACTGGTTTATTTTAATGATAATGCAAATATTTGAACGAGAATTATAAGTTAGCTGCACAATACAGAGAATACATTAATTTATCTTATTTTGATGGATTACTCTTGCTTTAGATGTTTCAATAATATTGGAAAGAAAATTTGTTGTCTGAGTAATAAAAACGTATGCTAATGTAAGGTTTCATTCACTAACCAAAATATAGAATATGTTAAGATTTGAGAAACTAATCACGGATTTGATTGTGAAGCCTCTAGTGCAGTTTGGTGGTCAAGCCAGTTTATATGCCCATAGACATGAATATTCAGAGGTTATAGAGTATTAAGGCTATCTTTAATCTCACACGCACACATACGCCAGAATTCTATTTGCTTTTACTTACTTTGACATACTTATTACAGTTATTTCAGCTCTCTCGATTTACTTATTTAAAATCTTACACTTAAATTATTTTTAGTTAGATGTGAGTAATTACTTAATAGGTACATGTGAAGTAGCATTTTGTATGATATTTATATGTAATACTGACAGTAAAAACATTTACAATTTGGTTCAATCTTCTCTAGAAACAAATTTTCACAAGTACAGCAACTATTATAAAATCTGGAAACCGAGAGTAATACTAAGTTGAACATTGAGTAATTTATTAAAAGTAAATAATTTTAAGTCGATTATATAGGATGTCCGCCTAGTGTAAATGTGACATCTTCTAAACTACATCTATAAACTAGAGAAAAAGAAAAATATTAATATTTTCAGGCCTTTTAAATTTCTGGCAATTACATACGATTTACTTGAAATAACCAATGCATTATTACATATTGGTGATTATTAGTATATTTTAATCAATTTTAAAAGATAATGATAATAATATAATTTATTGTCCAAAGGTTTCCCAATTATAGGACAAAAAAAAAACAATTCATACAAATTATAATACAAAAAAAGTCACTGAAGTGGAGATTTGCAGCACAACACATAATCGCAGAAGGAGAATGCAATAGGAAATTTCTTCTTGGAAGCGGTAATGAAAATGTGATAGTGGAGAGGAAAGCTGGTCTGGGAACACGGAACATTAAATTGGGAAAGAGATCCGCACAATTTTTCGAAGCACGAACGAGTTTCCATAGAAATCAGGCACGCCATGTCTCTCTAACATCGCACCGTAGTCGATGTTTGGCTCAGGGTAACTCCATCAATTTTGAGAGACAGAAACTTTTGTCGCACACGTTGGGTGCCAATTTTTCTTAAGTATCGGAGTTGAACCCTCTCAATACACAACCTCAAGTAAATATAGTGAGGAGACCACAAAATAGAAGCATACTCCAGGTTACTACCAGCAAACCGGAAAAAGGGTTGAATTCGAGAAATATTGTGAGATACGCTTTAAAAATTCAAGGGTTTTCCAGGTTATGAGAAAAATACTTGTGATGTGAGGAGTGAAACTTAAAGCAAAGGTAAAGGCAATACCGAGATTTGTAATACGGTCAACTCTGCGTAGAGGTCGATCATTTAACATAAGCGAAAGCTAGGGGATAGACTCATCTCGTGTAGAACACATAAAACATTTACCAACATTGAGTCTGAGTTTATAAACTAAAAACCAATTAGCTACAACATTCAAATTAATTGTTGATGTTTCATATTCTCAAGAGTGTTAATACTTCTATATATTTTCAGATCGTCCGCATAGCAAGAACTATAAAACTTAATGACTCTATTAAATCATTAATAAGTAATACAAAAAGCAGATGGCCCAGATTTGATCCCGGAGGACACCAGGTATGGGATAGAATTTATTAGACTTAAACCCATTATGAAACACACACATAAGTACGTTTGCAGCAACTGTTCCAAAAAGTACGAAGAAATTTAAGAAGCAGATAAGCAGATCAGGAATGTATTGTAACAACGGCGAGGACTTTGATCAGAGAATTTAGATGTTACATACCAAAAATACTTATTCATTTACATGAGTTATTTGATGTTCGATTAATCACCCATACAATAGTGAAGATATTTACTGTGATACATAAATCGAACAGCCTGTATACCACTAAATTGCTTAATTCCACTAAATAGGCATATCATTTCTATTTAAAATTATCTAGTGACAAATATCGAAAAATCTGAGATGAATTGACGAGAAACCTTCTGCAACGATGACATTCCTTTCATCAGCATTTATTTGTACAGTACACAGACTGAGTCTTGGCCGATGGGAGGAGCCTCGACCTATAAGTCGCGCAGATTTATAGGTCAGTGCGTGACAGAGAAAGTATTCGGAAAAAAGAAATGATAAAATTTGTTCATCATCGCATACATTAGCCGGACGACCGAGTAAATGCAGATAAGAAATTGTAATATACTGAAGAGAGATACATACCATGTGCTTGCAGGCGACCTGCGTATAGGGCTTACTGTAAGATAAAACGACGACACCGAGAGTTTGTATGAGTTAGTACGAGAAAGCAATATACAAACTGCAGTACAGCTGCGCTATCTATCCTCGTTGCTCTGCTTAAACGGAGAGTCAGCCTAGCCCGTTCTAGCCTCAGCGTAAATCTACTCGAATCCCCTCTTTTCCAACACTACACTCGACCAAGGAGCAGTTTGTATATTGCTTTTTCGTACTAACTCATACAAACTCTCGGTGTCGTCGTTTTATCTCACAGTAAGCCCTATACGCAGGTCGTCGGTAAGCACACTGTATAAGTGTAGCGCTTGACAATTTTTCCAGACTGCTCGTGCTTATCCTAATATTATATGGATTCACTGCGCACCTTGTGGGAGGGGCATCTCATCGGCCAGGTCTCAGTCTGTGAGCTGTACGAGTCTGTTTCTGATTTGAAGTGATTCATCAAATATTTCTATTTTTCAGTATAATGATTAAAGCTACAAAGCAGTTAGTATTCTGTCTTTTGTCTTGCTGGTTGTCCTTGGTTCATTAATTACGACGTGTTTGTTGTGGACGCTGAATGTGTGTCGATGTTATTGTTTCAATAAAACGATGACTACACAAAGTATTATTATTAAGTATAAATAATTAATAATAATATTTAAAATCGTTCATAAAATAGTAATTTAATCTATGTATTATGAGACAATATGTAGAATTAAACGCTTTTTTTTAAATATTACATGAATTAGGAACAAATAACAGGCTAGACACAGAGATATGTAAACGATATCGCCAAAAAAATAAATATGAAGCGTCAACAGGTCTCTCTCTAAATCGGACAGTTTGAAAGTAAGATATGTCCTACTTTTGAAAGACTAGAACGATGTAAACAAAATCTTTCCACGTGAAACTTAAGGAAAAGTGAGGCATTTAGGTACTTTATAACCGCGTAGCATTTCCTTTCTTTTTCTAATAATAAACATAGGAATCGTCCTTTCGCTGCCAGAGCGTCTGCTTCAGCTCCGTTGTTTTGCTACATTTTTATTGTCTTTTGTTTGTTTCTAGTCGTTGCGTTGTTTTTGTTGCGGCTTTTACCGGCCGACGATTCTTTTTGTGGGATGGTCGGTTGTGCCGCTGGGAATGCATGAAAAAGGAAATTCATTTATACATACGATGCGTGGATGTGTTTTAGTTTTCTTTTATTATTTCCATCTGATGCGAGATAGAAATAAATTGTTACATGATTTTTCTTTTGGAAAAATAAATGTTTTTAGAAAAGTATTTTATGATATCTCACTATCGTGAAAAACAAAGGTAGGTACCCGAAGGCATTGCATAAATTTAAGCTTTCGCTTGTAAAATATTCACGTTTCCGCGAAGTAAATAAAACAGTCTGTTCTTTGTGGATGAGCAATCCTGGGAATTGGCAATGCCCTCATAATTAAAATTTATTTTATTCGACATCCGGTGTTCTAGATTACATGCTTTTAATATTGCACTAATTATTAATCATATGCATACAACTATTAAATTTGTGTTTGGAGATAAATCTTTAACCGTTTTTAACATTCTATATCGAAATATACTTCTACAACAATGAAGGAAACGTATTTTCATGAGATTAATAAATCTGCATGAACCGAACTGTTAAATTGCTTGTTTATATCAGAAGAAGTATAAGCGCTCGATGATTTCCGAATTTAACGTTAATTACGTTAGGTTTGAAGACCTGGTAGAAACAGGGATTCCGTAACATTGCACAATATATTCATTATGGAAAGTTGATGCGCATGGAGGCATGATACTTGAATTCGAGCGTTTATTAGATAGAATTTAGTTATAGACATTCCAAAATACGATATTTGATAATAAAGAAGGTTTCGCTGTGGGTATTAAAGTAATAGGTCAGAGAGTCATTGTCTAGACTTCTTGATAGTTTAGTAACCTGAAAACTTACAGTTGCCAAACAATATAGAATTAATATACTGACATGTGTCTTTGGTCGTTAAAATAAAATAAGATCTCTTGTTCATACAACTTTGTGTGTATGGTATGTGTATTATAATTTTTGCTAGTAAATAAATTACTTGATGATATCGTTTTTTAAGAACGTATTAGAGCTTATGTTTAGAAAGATGAACCAATTTTCACCGCATTTACTCAAAGACGGATGATTTTCTTCTCTCGAGTAAAGGTATGACTATAAATACACTGATATTCATTTTTATATGATACAGCATGTTTTATGTAATAGAGACAAAGAGACAAGAGTCAATGTTATAAATTGCGACTTGACATTAACACGAAATACATTAAAATACTGTTACTACAAAAATGTTTAAAAATGTATCTACGTATTTCGACAAATATCTGGTTATTATCAGTAGCAACGCGGTTTTAATCAGCGCTACTGATGATGGCAACATAGTGATCGAAATACGTATTTCGCTTTTAAGCATTTTTTTTGTGGTAACGGTGTTTTAGTGTATTTGGTGTTACAATCATGATTGTAGAGCCTTTACCTATTTCATAATCTGGTACATATGGTACTGTAGATTTTGATATAGTTTTTCGCTCTACAAAGCCAAAGCTATACAAGAACTTTAGTTGGCCATATTCATCATACAGGACAGTTTGAAGATTAGTTGAATTTTAAATGCATTTACAATCACTCAAGTTATTCATAACTTCTTCTTGATTTTAAAGTAAAATAATTCTACTCTTATGTTTTCTTAGAAGAAATTAATTTGACTGTCAAGTACTTAATATTCTCAAATATTTCTCTCTAAACTTATTTTGTGAGAAATAGATTATCGTATATCAAATTATTGAGCTCTACTCACTTAACATACATAGGTACCTACTATGGATATATTCAACACAGTGGGTAAAAACACCAAAAGAAGCCCAAACTACAAAAATTTAAACAAATCACATCAGTAGTTCCGCTACTAAGTAGTGCCGTTAGTAATATTATAATCCTAAAAATAGAAAACGGTATTAAAAGTACAAACTCTTTTTGATAATGTAAAGCCCTGGATGATATGCTCTTTGTGGAATCTAGTTTGGAATATCATCATATTTGTATTAGAAAATGCAGAGCTTTCGATTTTTAGGGTTTGCTCTAGGAGATGGCGTCAAACACTGGCGACCATTTAAAGCGTTCTACAAATTTGTATTGATGAACTAATTCATTGTTAAAATTATGATAATTACGAGCACAACACAATAACTTAAGAACTGCTTGTCAATTTCGATATAGTTTTGTTATATAAAATATTTCACACAACTGTTTTTTAAATTTACATTTTAATAGTAAAAAAAGATAGGAGTAGTAAGATAAAAGAGAATACAGAAGCTGAAGAAGTACGCAATTATGTCATTTTATTTTAGAATATCTCAAAAAGTATGTTTATAAAATGACATGGATTTCCTATTAAATATTTACATAATCTCACAGAGTCAATATTTACACAATATACGAGGTGCATTCAAGTTCTAAGGCCTCCAATTTTTTTTCTCCAGACTAGAAAGAAATAGAAATATGTGCATTGTTTTAAAATGAGCGTGTGTTCCTTGTCAATACGTCACAGAGATGGCAGCTCTGTACGACAGGTCGAATTGTAGCGGCAGCGTCGAGAATGAGAACTGTTTTAGATACTTAAAATGGCTACGTTTTCCTTACTTGAACAGCGTACAATCATTCGTTTTCTGAATTTGCGTGGTGTGACACCAATTGAAATTCATCGACAGTGGAAGGAGACATGTGGTGATGGAGTTATGGATGTGTCGAAAGTGCGTTCGTGGGTGCGACAGTTTAATGAAGGCAGAAAATCGTGTGACAACAAACCAAAACAACCTCGGGCTCGCACAAGCCGGTCTGACGACATGATCGAGAAAGTGCAGAGACTTGTTTTGGGGGATAGCCAAATGACTGTTGAACAGATCGCCTCCGGTGTTAGCATTTCCGTGGGTTCTGTTCACACAACCCTGCATGACGACCTGAAAATGCGAAAAGTGTCCTCCAGGTGGGTGCCACGAATGCTGACGGACGACCACAAGGCTGCTCGTGTGGCATGTTGCCAAGCAATGTTGACGCGCAACGAAGGCATGAATGGGATTGTGACAATGGATGAGACGTGGATGCCATTTTTCAAACCAGAAACAAAGCACCAGTCAGCTCAATGGAAGCACACAGATTCACCGCCACCAAAAAAATTTCGGGTACCCGCCAGTGCTGAAAAAATGATGGTGTCCATGTTCTGGGACAGCGAGGGCGTAATCCTTACGCATTGCAGGTGCATCCTACGAAAATGTTTTGAAGAACAAGTTCCTTCCTGCACTGCAACAAAAACGTCCGGGAAAGGCTGCGCGTGTGCTGTTTCACCAAGACAACGCACCCGCACATCGGGCTAACGTTACGCAACAGTTTTTTCGTGAAAACAACTTTGAAGTGATTTCTCATGCTCCCTACTCACCTGACCTGGCTCCTAGTGACTTTTGGCTGTTTCCAACAATGAAAGACACTGTCCGTGGCCGCACATTCACCAGCCGTGCTGCTATTGCTTCAGCGTTTTTCCAGTGGTCAAAACAGACTCCTAAAGAAGCCTTCGCCGCAGCCATGGAATCATGGCGTCGACGTTGTGAAAAATGTGTACGTCTGCAGGGAGATTACGTCGAGAAGTAACACCAGTTTCACAGCTTTCGGGTGAGTAGTTAGTTAGAAAAAAAATCGGAGGCCTTAGAACTTGAATGCACCTCGTATTGTGCTTATCGAAATTGACAAGCACTTCTAAAATTTTGCACAAAATTGTGAACTTTTGTAATACTAAAAATACTGCTTATAGGGTTTCTCTTATTTTCTTGTTATCACTGTGTTACTGTTATTTATCATCCATCATTTAATATTAATAGTAAAAGCACTAACTCCAGTTATAAATTTTAGACACCGTGACACGTTTGCTCACTAAACCAATTTTGTTTAGTTCATTTTAAATCAAGACCAAGAATTGATAAAAATTGCTAAGTACCATGGAATACATAGTCATCAAGATTCCAACGGATAACCTAATTTTAAATAACCCCCGTAATATATTTATAGACGGGAACAATATCATATATGTATATTCAAGTTATGATATTCTGGAGACATTATAGTACGCCAATATTGAATATATAAATAATATAGTTGTCCTGTATTAGATTGTTTACATGACTTAATTTGTTTATTATTTTTAGTTATCTTGTGATTTATGAAGAACGCTCAGAACTCTATTTCTAACTAAATCAATTCCATATTTGTAAAGAATTTACGTTAAGAAAATATACTCCCTATAAAAATAGATCAAATTAAGTCTTAAACGGCTATATTCCTTTGTTTAAATAATAGTGCTAATTTAGTATATACGTAAAGTTTTGGAAGTTTCAGTATATATTCATCATAAAAACATCGTTACATAATGTTTTTAAACCATTTTGATAATCATTTAGATATGATAATTTAAAGAAAATCGTATGACATTGAAAATCCTTTCGGTGATCAGCTACATCAAAAAGTAATATTAAACCGTGATATTACAAAGTCAACAGCCATATGGATTACACTAATTCAAAACACATGTATTTACACGTATATATCATCATTTTTTCCCATAATCGCTATAATAATAATAATAATAAATAATTTATTTTTAATAACGAAAGAAGTTTTAATTTACATTTATGGTCTCGATATGCTGCCGGGGAAAACGTAAAAACATATAAATATCACGTGAGTAGAGAAGTGACCTTAAAAGAGGTGTCTTGTATTCTTAGATGTGAGCTTATAAATTTATGATGACAGAAGTGTATGTATGTGTATGTATATGCATCTGTGTGAAAATGGTGCACAATATACGGCGACGTTTTCTTTTTTATATTATTTTTGGAAAATAAAACACGAAATATATATACTATCTAAAATTACGTTTACGTAAGACTAAAGATGATGAGGAGTGTTGTTATTTGATAGATACAAAAACTTAGACTGTTACATCCAGAATTAATTTCTGCATATTTGGGCGTGTTAAGATAGTTGAAAGGGGGCTCTGTAACTTCTTTCTTCTTCGGACATGGTAGTTCGTTGGGACGCATCACAAAGAACCGTCTCTCATTCGGATTCCGCAGTTTGCTTGGGGAGTCGTCTTGTCTATTGACGTAGTTGTCTTCGTACTCATCGTATTCTACTGTGTGGTAGATGTCTGGTGCTTCTGTAGTTGTAGGTTCACTGACGGAATCATCTTTCCAAATGCAGACTAACTCATCTAAGATGTTTCTTGTGTCGTTATTCTTGGTATCGTTCTTGAATTTATACAACCATTCCAGCCGACAGTCGCATGATAATTTGTTATCTGAAAAGAAAAATCAAAATTAGTTCTGAAATGCCGTCTATCAACATATACCTGTGAATCAATATTTTCAAATTTATGCATTTTTAAGAAAATAAATTTCATTATGAAATATTTTTAAAAGTATATAAAAGTCCTACTTTCAATATATGTATATATAGCATTATATAAAGCATTCAAGTATAATAATACCAACGAGGTGCCCTCATACAATATGAATATAAAAATATACATAAATTATTACAATAAATAAGTTACAATAAAAACACTGATCTTCAGCAGTCATAGGTCCAGTTGGTTCAAATCATATCTGCATATTATCACTGTCATATTGTGCTCTTATGTACAAATATCTGATTTAAATTTAACGAAATTACACAATATATTATTTTTGGCAGATGAAAGTGTAGAGCGCGTTTCGTACAATATATTTGCTGTTTAATTTTGTATAGAAATCCGATTAGTTGATTTTAATAAATATTGCACAGTCTAAATAAATTTCAGGGTAAGTATTTTAAGAGAACAAAGAAATTCTTACATGAGTATAGTGGTCTTACGTTGAACACAGCTTTCAAGTAAGCTTTTTGACTCGAAATGCTCTTTGAATCTCCTACGCTAATGCCCCAAAAAATCACAACACATATAATGATTTAAATTTACATTGTTGAATTAGCGGCTTATAATGAAACTTGAAAATTACTTGATTTATATTAATTAATGATCTTAAGGAAAAGAGTAATACCATTATCGAAGACCAACAGTTAGTTTCGCCACCGCTCGTCAGTCCGATAGATGGCATCTGTTTCCCTGTACTTATCGAATTTGTCTATTTATACAAACTGAAGTGATCTTTGCAAGCTTGAGAGATTAATTTCTTAATGCGCTCTTTGAAACAGAAGGAAACATAATTTACACATATTTAACCCTCTATCAATTCGAAACACATATTGTGCACGAAGCGCCGGTAACAATGAAAAATTCTCATTTCATTCAGGATAATTATATCAATTTTAATACGTGATTAATATATATTAAACACTATATATCATGTTCTTAGCCGTATTTGTTAATACACATGAACTGATGAGCGGTGGCGAAGCTAACTGTTAGTCTTCAATAATGGTATTACTCTTTTCCTTAAGTCCATTAATTAATATAAAGCAAGAAATTTTCAAGTTTTATATAAGCCGTTAATTCAATTATATTATACTATTGTCTTTATAGCTAAGCTCAGACGGTAGAAATTATAATTAAGCATGAAAATAAATAATGCTCTCAGGATTGAATTCTTTTTATACCAAAATTTCTATATTAATTCTACTTTATTCCAAAATTCTCGTCTCATTCAATATTTTTCTACCTTTTATGTCAAAATTTACAAATCATCTCTTTTTGTTTATAAGTAACCAGGATATTTTTCTTAGTTTCCATATACGTATTTTATTTTTCATAATAATGAAATTTTTTTTCTGTATAGTAATTTAAGTTGCCTATCCTATCTTGACAATATTTCTAACATTGTGATTTTTTTAAAATCTTTCATTAAAAAGTGAGATTACAATAAATTTAGATCGTATCTAACATTTTATACATTTCATTACTATACTAATAAAATTCTTCTATTTTATATACGAATTATCCCTTATATGTATAACATAAATTAATTTTCTTGAGACGTTAATTTTTTTTATACTATTTTTATTGACAATTTAAATCATTATAATATATATATATATATATATATACCATTTGTGTCAAACAGCATTAGCCATAGGGACTCTCATGCATACGTATGTACGATGGATACGTATGTATATGTATACCAACCCGGTACCTGCTGCCCTCCCAATGCCGGCGCTTATACATCGTATATACGTATACATTGATTTCCTATGGCTAATACTATTTGACACTACCGGTATATCTATACCGTAGTCGACAAATTTTAATTTCTGTTTATAGCTCAATTCACCGGTACAAAAGTAGAAGAGGAAAAGAACACGGTGAAATAAAGTAAAGACAAACATAAAGCGAGGCTGCCAAGTACACCCGGCAAACGTCTGCTATGAAATGTGAAAATCCCCCGACTGCGTTGATTCTCCCACCACTGTTGGAAAGCAGGCATCGCTGCATATTACAAGGTCATCTTCTGCATGGGATAGATAGCTAGTATAGGAGCTATAAACATGAATTGAAATTTGTCGATTACGGTATGTATGTATATATATATATTAATTAAATAGTTATTGCATTTTTATCTTTATAATGTAAGTCTACTTTATCTTTGTATCTTATTATTTTAACATTTATGTGAGAGTAGTGTTTTCTCATTTTCTAGCTTGTAATGATTCTGCATAAGTATGCATTCATTAACTTCACTAAAATCTTCGGTACTAATATTGTAAGATCTGTCAATAAATCATGGTTATTATTAATGTTAGTAAAAATAACACCGTGCACTCGTATCGAGTAACAATTTTTGGCGCTTATCTGGCAAATTATATTATATTATATTGCGTGGCTAACCTTTTATACTAAGCACTCCTAAGTAACGTCCATTTTTTGTTCTTTATTTTAGCAAACTCTCTTAATAATTCAAATAACGTTTTTAATTCTTGCTATTTGCATGTTTAGATGATTTCATATTCTTGTAGATGTCTGTTAATTTGACAATATTTACAAATTTATTCCTATCAATGTACTTTTATTTAAAAAAATGAACCTACCACAATATGTTATGATGTTGATTTTATCTGGGTTTTGGCCATTAAAGCAAATAATTTCAATTAAAATTAATACTTGTTAAATTAACTATATTGGTTATTAAATCTTCCTAAATTAAAGCACCTTATGGCGTACTTTAATACTATTTATTTTAGTGAACATGTCTTGCAAGTTATTTTTTTTAAACAACTGCAGTCCCTTCTTGTGGTGTTAGCGCTATGAGTTGTTACTGGATTCACCTAATGTAGATGTGCTTATAAAGTGTATGACAGTTTTTTTTTTATTTCACCTCCGCTATAGAGAGAAATCACTATTGAATTTTACCCAAACCATATATTTTTATATGGAACAAATTTAAGTCAAATCATTAGCAAAGGCACATGACGATAAGGACGTTATAGGTTCGAAGCTCGTCCGCGGGTAAATTTTTATAATTGATTACCTAATTAAAAACTCAGTGATAAGCATAGAATCATAATTATACCTAAGCAGTAACATTTACTTAAATTAAAATTCATATGGATTGAAATTTGAGTGACCTGTAAATGTTGTTGACTGTAGAGACTGTGAGTGTAAGATTTGCACGTTAATAAATTCCAATTGTTTTTGCATCATACCAGTATACAAAAGATATTAGTTTTGCCTCGTAGGCTTATTTCAAATTAGAAAACCTGTTGAAGATAAGTTCATCATCCAACTTACAAACTAGGGCCTACCTAGAGTGGGTATTGTCTGCTAAAATGCGCACATTGTATTAAAGAAAGCTCTTTTACGCGGTACTCTAGGACAAAAGAAAATCATGTTCATTAAATATATAATTTTTGATTACTAACAGTGATAATTTAAATATTTTTAACAAATATTTCATTGGCACAGGCAAGATAAAACACGAATTTGAAATCTCTGTCTCGGGAAGTCAGAAAATCGAAACACAAAGAATCAGTAAGAAAGTGTTACACTAATTAATATTATATTTTGAATTTCAAACCGACCCATACACTTAAGGAAGCCAACAACAACAACACAATAAAATTTACATTGATATTTATGTATATAATAGATGAAATTTCCTTAGAAACATCATATAAATAATTAAGTTTAATGCACCGAGCAATAAGTAGGAGAAAAGGAGCTTTAGGAAATTGTTCTAGTGGCATAACTTTTAAAGGATCATAATTATTAGTTTTCCAACATATTTTTTAATTATATTCGCGTGTAATGGGTATTGTCGTTACAGAAAGCCTCCCGTGCACTTGTTGTCAAAAGAAAAAAATCAACTCGGTTTCGCTGGTATTACGTTCATGAAATAATTGCGTTTCTTTCATGAAATCATCGTTGCCGATAAGGCGTTTTTATGGTTTTGCGATAAGTTAAATTACTCTCTTTTATGCGTTTCTCCTTTCCGGGGTCGAGGGCGAAACACGACAAGCGTATTACTCATTAAGCGCCCTGTAAAATTTAATTTGATTAATGTCTGACTACAATCAAGACCGTATGGCAAAGAAAGCGGCATAAAAAATTGGACTGTAATTGCTCTGTTTGGTTTACATGATTCTTTAATTGTTATACTGATGGTCTGTAAATATAATCGGAAACGTTTCTTCGTCTCTTCTTTCTATGCCTATTAAAATTGATTGAATTAATTGTTTGCTTTTAATTACTGCTAACCAGGACGACCCTTTTATTATGTGGTTCACTCCCTTTGAATCGTAAAGTTGCTCAATTCATGTAACCTTTATGATTTGAAAATACTAATAATAATAAGTATTTTTTAATTTTAGAAAACTGATTGCACTATAATTATATAAAATTATGTATATGTGTGTTAAACGAAGTTAGTCTGCCAATTACAACGAGCCCTAATATACAGGCTGAGTTTTTTTGAATGTTTAGCATTGGGATCTCAGAAACTACTGGAGATAGAAAAACGCTTAAATGGGGAAAGATGCGCAGTTTGACGAGTTTGATTTAAAACTGCTTTTGTTTCTCCGATAACTTTCATGGCTTATTAGATATTCAAAGAAAACTAAATTTTACGATTTTCTTTAAACAATAAACATAATTTGGATGGCTATCATTATAATAGCTAGAAAGTATAGCAATCTATTTAAAATAAAAAAGTAGAAGGTGGTTGCGGAAATTCGAAACACCCTGTATATTTGTAAATAAAAATACAAAATGCACAGTAGCATACTACATACGTACGTAAATTTTAATTGCTACAACGTTATTAGTTTTCATGGTAAGCTCCGCCAACACACTATTGCCGCACCCGGTATATAAGTATCGTTAACATAATTTTGAAAAAAATGAGTAAACTTAAGATGATTCACAGTATTCCGTGGAATGTAACATGCTACTAGCACTTTAAGCAGATCCGAATTAAATATTTTCCGTCGTTCATAAGCAGTTGCAGCAATACGGGCGTTATGTGTATTCAATGACTTATGTTTTACTACGCGGGTTTTCACACGCCACTACAGAAATACATTGCAAATTTAGCATCGGAATTAAATACCGTCGAATTTTAGCGCATGCACATCTCTTATCCACCTTTCAACAATTTCTTGCGAAGGTTGTGCCGGGATATATGTACGCAATAGAACAAATGTAACTAATAAAAGTAAGTAATAGATCGGACCGCTAGACACAGGGCTTACGATTTAACTAAAATACTTTCTGGTACAAGAACTCGCCCTTCAGCGTCGCTTATATTCCCAGAAATAGTTGCACTTACTTTCATACATACGTATCGTAACTTGTAAACATCGTTATTGAACACGAGAAAGCGTAAGGCCTGTTGCGTCTCGTAGACGAACGCGAGGTAGAAAAATTCGCACCCGGTCTAGTGACTTGCATATGCTCGCGCAATACACCTTGAAAAAATATTATATGTCCTCGATGTACGATGAAATTAACACTTCAGTTGTCAATGACATACACGATAAACTTATTTAGGTGTCAGTAGAAAAAACTACTGATGGTAAAGTCCTCAATATTGAAAATGTTTTGGTTGGGGTGATGGACAGCGACACGGCACTGTTTACGCATCTACTTGCATCTAAGAGAGTATAAAGTACTAACGCAGAATCCGTATCACATAAGATAACTTTATGCTTTTAATCGCTATGGGATGAAAGGCACGATAAAGACATGTATCAGAAGCAACTGCATGTATGAAAGCGGCAGGTCGGCTCTCACAACAAACATACAGTAGTATGAAGCACATTACACATTTCGTACATGTTCTTCATGGAGTGTCAGCAGAAGTCAGAAAATTCTACCCGAATGCAGATAAGCAAGCAAGCATTTATTTCGTGAAAAACTGCCATATGTGTCACTACCATCAGAACATGTTATCACGCGCTGGGGTACATGGATATCAGTAGCATCCCGTTATCACATACAGAATACCTGTAGCCATCAGCCATCTAGAATTTACTCCGACCAACCCACTATTTTATACAAATAACACCATAAATTGTATATGATCTTCGTTAATTCCTTTCCCAATTATCTGGAGCTACTGCTGATAAAGTCAAACAAAAATTTGGAACACGTCTAAATAACAATTTATGGATTCGTAGTGTATACCTAATTGTTGACTTGTTTGCTAGTAAACAAATAGATTTATCAAAAACCCGGGATACATGTGCTGACACTAAAAAACTTGTAGTTTATATACAGTGTGGAAACTACTTATGGAATAAATTCAGTAACTTACAAACTAGTGACATTTGTCGAAAACGCTGAAACAGGTCAATTTTTATTTTAAATTGCGCTGGTTTTAAATCACTGCACCTATTAGTGACGTCATCTTCTTTAGAGCTGTGACGTCATAGGCATTTTTTTTAATAGAATGCTATATTTTTTTATAAATTCGTAGATAGTACTATTAAATACCTTTTCAATGAACTAACACAAGTTAGCTTTATTTTGAACAGTGTTTGAGATTTTTTCATTAAAAAAAAAAAAAAATTAAAAAAAAAAAAACAACACGAAAAAACTGTGTGATGAAATTGATAGCACCTGACGGTCGTAGAATACAAGAAAGATAGTAATTTTGCTTTGATCAAAAAAGAGTAAATTAGTAAACTTTGACGTTTTTATAATTGTTGTTGTGGTTGGAACGTAAAAATGTAAAAATCTCAAAAATTGTTGAAAATAAAGTTAACTTGTGTTAGTTCATTGAAAAGGTATTTAATAGTACTATCTACGAATTTATAAAAAAATATAGCATTCTATTAAAAAAAAAATCCGTATGACGTCACAGCTCTAAAGAAGATGACGTCACTAATAGGTGCAGTGATTTAAAACGTGCGCAATTTAAAATAAAAATTGACCTGTTTCAGCGTTTTCGACAAATGTCATTAGTTTGTAAGTTACTGAATTTATTCCATAAGTAGTTTCCACACTGTATACTGAGTATATGATAAAATTGAGGGTGATTGACTTTCATTTGAACTCTCAACGTGAAAAGTGAACAGTCATGATGTGTAATGTGTTTTATAAACTCTGCAATGTTGTTTTTGTGGATATATTTAGAGTGAATTGGTAACTATCTGTTTGTAAAATATTAAATCGAAATTAATGATGTACACGATGTGTCTTTGGCACTGACGTCATATCCCTGACTTCCTATTTCTAAGTTCATAAGTAATGGTAGTCTTGCCCAGATTTTATTTCTTTATATTTATTTCGAGTTCCTCATATTTCTTCTAGTATTTATAGATTTTGCAAATGTACATTAATAAATGCTGTTTTCATTGAATCGGCAATAAAATAATACCTTTTCAAAAATACACAAGAAGTAAATTGAATTTGTTTAATTTTTGAATTTTTTCTAACACTCCTTCTTTACGATCATACACTCTGGTAATGTAGAGGTGGCTAATGGTAACCAGTTATTTATGTTTATCAATTGTAAGTGGCTCTAACTACTCAGTTGCAGAAGAGAATTACTGTTAATTTGGACTAGAATTATACACACATTTAAATAAATATTACAACATTCTAACATCAACAATAAAAAAAGGCAACCCAAAGTTACGAGAAATGATTGATGTGCTATGCAATGGTAAGTTTAATTGACTTCGATTTTCTAAAATGCTAAGAGGTGGCCTAAAATGAAAATTCCATTAAAAAAATCAGGCACATTAAAAAGGATCTACCGAAAAGATTTGTCGACGTATATTTGAACAGTTTGATATTGAAATATGTAAGGCTGTTACTTGAATGGATGTTTGAATAAAAATGATTAATTTTAACAATAAGGTAAAAATTTAAGAAATTAATAAAAGTAATTCTATAATTAACATATTTTGCATATGAAATTTATGGTGTAAAAGGGTCCGAACAATTATAGAATATTACTAGTTTACAAGAAACTGAAGTTATAACGATGTTTAAAAATATACGCAAATATTATATATGTAACCGGATGCTATGGCGATGATAATTTGGAAATATATCTACTTTTTGAAGTCTAAACTTCTTTAGGCGCGTTGCGCTGATTGTAGGCACTGAACAAGACTGACTGCAACGCTCGGATATGTAACGCTCGGATATGTGTAACGCTCGTTCGGGAAAGTCGGCTAAGGGAACAAGATAAATAAATATATCATATATGTAGAGGTACTTAATTTCAATTAAATTGAAATTTAAATGAATAAATAAATTCATCTTCCAGAACAGATTCGATCCCGAGCCGCACGGGTATGAAGACAACACGTTACCATCAGACCAAGCGCGGGACCTTAAGCGAGTATTTATATCGTCTATTTATACATACAGATACGTCCGAACTGACTAAACGAAATGGCCGCTCGCGTAAGTGTAATAAATGTGCGAATATGTTTTATTTAATACTTTACTGAATATTATACGCGTGTATTTCGTATTATTGAAAATTGACGTATGAAAGTGAAATTTTAGATATGGGGGTGTCTTAGGTCGCCGATCACCAAGCCATAGTCAAAATGTAAAAAAAACGAAATGGCGGAAGAGTTTTTTGAAAATTGACGTATGAATGTGAAATTTTAGATATGGGGGTGTCTTAGGTCGCCGATGGCGGAAGAATTTTTTGAAAATTGACATAGGAATGTGAAATTTTAGATACGGGGGTGTCTTAGGTCGCCGATCACGAATCTATAGCCAATATGTCAAGAAAAACAAAATGGCGGACGAGTTTTTTGAAAATTGACGTATGAATGTGAAATTTTAGATCGCTGATCACGAATCCAAAGTCAAAATGTCAAAACAAAACAAAATGGCGGAAGACTTTTTTTAAAATTGACGTATGAATGTGAAATTTTAGATACGGGGGTGGTTAATAAATTTTATGTAACAGAGGTCTTACAAATATATAGTCTATTATTATTATTATTATTATTATTATTATTAAGGTTTAAGTTTTATTTAATACGTTACTGAATATTATACGCGTGTGTACATGTGTAAATATAATAAATGTGCGAATACGTTTTATTTAATACGTTACTGAATATTATACGCGTGTATTTCGTATTATTAACCTCGCCTTCATGAAGTTTTCACTTCTGCCGTGTGGTTTTAAGCACACTCATTCTTCTTGTTCTACTAATGATTAAATTAAATTAATTATTCATTGTAAAGCAGAAAATTTTTTTCGAATAAATAGTTCGTGCAATGCCTAAAATATTTTTTAACTATAATAATGACACGTTTCACTAGTGAAATGACAGTCATCTCTTTTTAGTAAAATTCGGGACGATTGAATACTTAGGTCGCGGTAGCTTAATTTGTAGATTAATATTTAAATTTTGCTAATTAAATCTATCTGCGCTAAATAGAAGAGCATATTTTCGAAAAATATATTTGTTTAAGAAAAATAAAATTTTTGTTATAAGAAAACGCCTGGCTACGGACAGCCCTATCAGCTGCTCCTTTATACAGGCTTACCCCTAAATAGGTACCAGGCTATGCGAATCTGAAGAATACGTATAAATGTTTAACTGAAAGTCAAAAAAGAAATTTATTTGTAACTCATCAAAAATTTCTAAGTTTTTAGGGCCAAAATGTAGTTAAAGTCAGTCCAGAACTTTGTTTATCTTATACGCATTTACGTAAATACCACTAGTAATTCCAGTTTAACGTTCTTCCAAAAAAAGGATAAAATGCAAATAGTTACAACCCTAGGGAATGAATGGCAATTGAAAAGATTTTCTATGGCGATGTTCTTTTTTGTGTAAATAACACGCCTTGATGTGGAAAAGATCGACAACCGCGATGCATTAAAATGTTTTTTTTTCGTTAAATAGAATTATATTATTTTGAATCTTAAATTCCTCTATATAAAAATTATTATGTTTGTATATTAACTCCGACAGGCTCGAACTCGAGGAAAGAAAAATCAATTTTTCGTCACTGCGTGCACATTGGACCTCGATTTTTTTGTACGTCCATGACTCATATTTTTCTTTCACTCCTATTTTTTAATGACGCTAGTTAAAACTAATCCGGTATAATCAAAACGTTTAAGGGCATGACTTTGCATGGGCCGCAGTAAATTAATTTTTAAACCGTACGACCGGCATTTGGACTGTTCGTGCCCAAGACATATTTACTACAGTACATTTATAATAAAATTTTGCTAGTTAAATTTGTCAGTTACAATTAAGAAGAGTATACGTTTTTAATATTTTTTTAGTCATATTATAAATAGCTGTGTTTCCATTCTCTTAATAATAAAGAGCAACTAATAAAAGCTTAGGAAGTATATGGATTGAGTTCGATACTGCCGGTAGATACACGCCGGTAGGCCTATTATTCTCTATTTGATCAATATAAGGAATAAACTTGCGCTTACAGATTTTAGCACCTTTTATTTACACAGTTAAATAATTATTCAAAAAAGAATTTCCCCAGGAAAGTGCTTCTATATAAACTCGCAAAAAAGGATTTACTTTTATTTTTCTTAGTTAGCATTTGGAAAATACAGTTCCTGTTTCAAATAACGAACGCAAAGCGAAAAAAGTAACAAATTCTATAAAACCGAAACCACTCTGATTCATTCGAGAATCTACTTTACTAATCTGGTTTTATCTCTCCACCGTGCGATAAATTAAGCCCGGGTCGTTTTTAATTCAAACTCTCTTCGTTCTCTCCTCTCCAACTCGTCGCTTACCCCGCCTCCCGCACCGCCAAAAAAACAATTAAGTACCAGTGTCAGATTGAAATGGATTTAACAATTTATCAGGGAAATTACTGCAATTATGTGAAAAGATGAATTCCGTTTTTGGTAATTTCTGGCCCGCGCATAGTATCATAGTTCTCCCAATTTCAATGGTGACGCATAGTTTGCGAAAGAATTAATAAAGCGCGCAAGGCCGTGATATTTTCAGCTTTAATGACAGCTTCCTCTGTTAGTACTGTTCCGGATGAGTCACGTTTAAACGCATTTAATGAACCCGTAATCGATATTACATTTCCATATAAATTAATATAAGTCACTTCCCGTTTTGTTCGTTAGCGGGTTGATATTAAATTCAATATGATGACATTTAAAAATGTACACGAATTTAGAAAGAATTACTGAGTTTGGTTAAATAATATCCAAATCAATTCTGTGAAAACATTGATTTTGTTATTATATTTACCTGTTAATAGATGATCTCATGGTGAAGAAGAGAATATACAATTAACATAACACAAATAAATTAAGGGCTCACATATACCTGAGCACCTAAAAGTAGGGTCACGTTTAAGTTTTTTTTTCGTGTGTAGAACTGCATTTTTTTAATAACCATAATATACATTTTGAAGTATGGCATTTATTATAAATTGTGTGAAAATCGGGTTTGAAGATTTCGAACGGTAAAAAAATTACAATCGTTTTCCTGAGTTGGGTTTTTGTCGACAGCGTTCGCGGTACCAGACGTGCCTCTGCCATTTCTTATTTGAAAGACAAAACAAAAATTATTTTTTTAAAGTAGATAGACAGAACTAGTACTTGTCGAGCCGGAATTTGCGAATTCAATTTTTTCGGGTCATGGCAGTCATTTGAATAAAATTGGCGGTTTTTCGCCTTAAAATTGTTGAGCAATTATAACAAAAAAAAAAAACTATGCCAAATATCGAAAAAACGGTTCGATAAGTACTAGATTATTGTGTGAAGCATAACTGTGCAAAACTTGATCCCGATCGGTCCAGTAGTTGCCGAGATATTTCTGGTACCGATTTTGAAAATACTGTTTTGCGTCTACCTGCGCCCCGACCTTAATTGAGATTAAGCTAGTTAGTATTATAATACAAAGCCGAGCGTCGAGCCGACTTTACCCGAATTAGCGTTTCATTCCGAGCGTGACGGCTCAGTCTCGTTCAGTGCCCAACAATCAATGCATCAACGCGCCCATAGAAGTTATCACTTCAAAAATACATAAGCTATTTCGCTCCGATTTGGTTTATCGCGCTGGCAGATTTATTCACTAGTCGCCTACGATTGCTTGCCACGCTCGAACCGATACTCTGATTTAAAGACACAGCAGCGCTCAATGTCATAGAAACGGTAAAGCAAAGATCAGTGCTGCCGACGAGAGTGTCGCTTCATACACTTCTCTACTCTTTGGTAGCGATAAACTCACGCAAGCTAGGGTATATATTAGTAATAATGATAATAATTGACTTTTTTCTGTGACGGGAAAAAAAGTTGACATTTTATCCTTCTTGACAGGTAATAAAATGTCACTTTATCAACCCGGGCGTAAAGTGTTACTTTTTGCTTATGGGAAAAAAGTTCTACTTTTTGCCCGCTTAAATTGGCAGGTTTCCATAGCAACGCAGGTGTAATGTCACTTGAAATGTCACATTGATTGATTTTCTGACTTTAATATAAAGTATTTACGTGTTTTTTTCAGTATTAACTCGTCGTTTTTCCCATCACAGAAAAAAATAGTGTATTATACACGGGAAAAAAATTAGATTTTAGCTCGAGGTAAGGTTTAGGATAAACCTTACCTCGAGCTAAAATCTAATACTTTTTTCCCTTATATAGAAAAAGCTCCTTATGTCATTTTTGCGTGTTAAATGCAGTGAGAGTATCACAGCGACATCTAACACCCAAAAGATGACACAGAAAAAGCGATGGCTTCTGACGGCATGTTCTGCTATACAGAGGGCCTGTATGTTAATAATGTATCTCGTGTAATAGAGCCTTATGTGGCGTCACCTATCAAAACGAAAATTAATTGTGTAAACACATGGATGTTAAAACTAACAACAAGCAGTAAATAAATACGGTGACTTACATATATACATTTATACATAAAACGTATATGCATACAAGTGACAGTATTTATTTACTGCTTGTTGTTAGTTTTAACATCCATGTGTTTACACTATTAATTTTCGTATTGTATTCAATATCAATGTGTATTCAATAAATAAATAAATCTCTGTCTATTAGCTGTCTAACCATCAAGTATTTTTGAGCAAGCTAGTATTACTAAGTCTGAAAGAGTTGATAAGTAGCCTGATTTTATTGTAAACTATTCGAAAAGTCCTCAATAAATTGAGTAGAATTTCTTACGATCCTATTCAATATATTTCCATATTTTATTACTATTAGATCTTAACTATAGTTAAAGTAGTGGACGTAAACCTTTCTATTGTTAATATACGACTTTATCTCGACATTGCATATATAGTGGTGGCAACGTTGCAATAGCACACACAAAGGCTGTTTCCATTTTGAAGATAAAGACTTAACTGAATAATGGGTCTACAGAGAAAGGGGAGGGTAATCCTGCTAATGCCAGTGGTATTCTCTCACCGTTGGATACAAAGATCCTGCACTATACCGCCATTCCCATCTTTCTGAACCGTGCTCTTAATTAAAATGATTTTTTAAAATGTTTTTGATGTAGTGCCAGTATTAATGTTTTGAATTCCGGTCTCTGGGTGTATATTCACCGTAATATGAAACAATAATGACGACGCTCTATTCGGGCGCAAAGAACGTTAGGGTGGTAGTTGACTATGCAGTTTAATTTAAAACACCGCCTCCGTCAATTCTGAGAATTAAAATGAACAAATCTGAAGCAGTGGAAAAAAGAATTATTAAATTGGGGAATATATTTTCATTTGAGTGAACGCGGGAATATTGAATTTGTTTTAACAAACCGAAAGAGAATATAAAAACGGCGCGCAACTTTAATTAAATGAAAATACCTACTATGACGGACCGTGCAATTAATTTTATAATGCGAAATCTTGTTTTTTTTTAAATGAATGTTCTCATTTATGAGCACTTTTAGTAGTGTTATTAAATTTATTTTGAAAATCTATTAGTATACAGCAAAGAATAAAATGTCAAGTACACATTATTTAGTACGATTCCTTATTAAACATTTTTAGACGAAATTTATTGAATATTTGTTTATTACTAACATTGAAGTTCTTGGTGACAGTGGTGGAACTTGTATTTGTATATGCAAAATTTACAAATGATAATGACCAAATTTTCATTATACAATCTATATTGCATTAAGATAATGAACAGACAGATTTTTGCAACTGTTTTTAATAAAATTACTACCATTAAAAATTACTACTTATATTAATAAATTAATGGAAATCGAAGTTATAAAATGTCGATATATAAAATATATCATTATGAAATATTGCAATTTGCATTAACCATCTTTTAAATTAAATTATTTTAAAATGTTTTCTTCCAAGTCTATTTTCAAAATATTCGATGCAACAGAGATAAATTTTGGGTTCATAAAAGTAACTTTTGCAAGAAGAGAGTCCCTACTTTACTTTGTGTTTTTGCCTTTTTTTGTTTATTTACATACTTCATTGAAATTTATAGAATTTTGTTTATTCTTTTTTTGTTTGTTTTTGAATTGTTCTCCTTTCGTGTATATTTTGAATTTGTTTTAATTTTACTGTGTTGACTAACTTAAGTGTTAAGAGTAGCTATATTAGCTCGAGCTATTTATTACTCTTTTGTCTAGTATAGTATAGTTTATAAGCGCACTTATTGTTTCCCCTAAACAATAATTGTTAACAATTGCTCAATAAACGCGTTTGACAATATGTTACTGTTTTATTGGAAATGTATGCTCGTCGTGCAATAGGCGAAATTTTTGTAAAGAAACTTCGCTAATTTATATTATCAGTATTCACGAGGAAAAAATGTTACATTTTACAAAATAACGTGACCTTCATATAATCAAGTTATCTAAATAATTTGTATGGACATCTCCTCTGTTGCTTAATGGCAGAGCACGGGATGGGAATCTCAGAAAATCGTACCAGGTTCGAGGTAAGTATAATACCGACATTAAACCTCTAGCAATTAGTTAGGTCGTAAATGTAACAATTTCTAAAATATTCGTGGATATAGAGATCCCTTAAATTTCAACTCATTTGCTTCCAATTCCTGGTTTCCAATCACAAACATTGAGGTTCTATCTTAGAGATTCCAATCAAAGAAATTCAATTTCTGTTTTCACATAAAATATTAGTTTCCAAATACATTTAATCTAATGCTCAGTGACCCTCCATCATCAAATAAAGCAAATTATTATGAAAATCATTTTTCACTTTCTGTTAAGCTTCAGTTGATATTAATCTAACCTCATATCTATTTTGTTATTTAGAAGGCAAATTTGATAAAATAAACTCAATATTTTAAGAACATACAAGCAAAGGAAAATAGGATATTTTCCAAGAGTTAAGAGAAGAATTTGGAATGATTTTAAGTCACGAATTTATAGAGCGAAGATAATTAAGAGCGTTTGGACAATACAAAAAATAGAAAATAATATTGAAGATTGTATGTTGAACAATGAAGTAAGGAACATTTTACAGAAGATGGCACAGGAGTAATAAATGGTGTTAATTTTTATATGAACAAAAAAGACTTATAAAGCCCAATATCCTATCGGGTATATGTATGTATACCGGTTTTGTCAACAAGCATTACCCATAGGGACTCTCATGCATACGTATGTACGATATATACGTATGTATGTATATGTATGCCAACCCGGTACCTATTGCCGGCGACGTATATATCGTCCTGAATTGAATTAGGATTTTTCATCGTTCCCGATGATACGAGTCGGTAGAAAGTTAAACATGTAAATCAATGAGAATCAAGAAATTAATCTCTCATATTTGCAAAGATCGCCTCGGTTTGTATAAATACACAAATTCGAAAAGTACAAGGAAAAGACGCTATGTGTCGAACTGATGAGCGAGTGCGAAACTGACAGTCTTCCATAGTGGTGTTATTCTTTTCCTTAAGTTCATTAATTAAGAGAAGCGTTTACCTATCGAAAACTAAGGTATCGCCGTTCTGCGTTTTCTAAATTTATTTTGTAATCTTAGAATCTCAAATTTGGGTTAGTGATGCAAAAGGCATAAATGTCTAATGTCAAGGCTAGTTTTTGTACTAATTTATTTTCTTAAAAAAGTTATGTGTTTTAGAAATAACCACAAAAATGCATGAATTTGATTAATGTCTACTAACTAAGGCTGGTACACAAAAGAAAAAAACAACTTCTACGCGCCAGCTGCAAATTTGATGAACGATATAAAAAAAAACTTCATCTTAATTATTTTTGAAGATAAAAAACATTAAATAGTAAACATTGTCACACACATTTCACACGAGTGTTTTTGAAGCTATTGCGCCGTCTATTCCCACTTTACGGTATCTCTACCGGTTCTAGCCAAGACGCAAATCTATCGGAATCGGTCGGCTATTCCAGACTTAAATTCGAGTGACAGTTTGTAATTAAAAGGAAATGTCATATATACCTATAAGATAACAGTTATGGGCAAGCGAGAATTGGCTTATTGTAAAACATTAACAACATCAGCAGTAATATAGTATTGCTTTATCTATGACAGAATCTGTGGATAAAACCGAAGCGCTGTGATCGAAACCGCATATCGTCTAGTTCCACCTACTCACACCCCCTTGCGTCTACCCGCCCCGCGAGTAATATAAGTTGCATAAGTTTCTATTTGTCGGTAAACGCCCCTATTAATAGATATAAAGCAAGTAATTTCTAATTTTCATATAAAGCAGCTAATTCAAGAATTCGTTCCTACGTATGTACGATTAATGTATATACAGGGTGAGTCAACTACGCGGGTAAGGCCGATTGTGCCTTTACGAGTAAAGATATTTCGAAGCGGTTTTTTTCTTGTGGTAGCTGTTCATTAGGGGTACATTTTAAAAATATTTTGTATTATATAGAGTGTTCCATAACTTGGTGGCTAACCATAGCAATAGTTTTTTAAATGGAACATCCTATATATTATTGAATTTTTGAATTCCCCGTATAATTCTTGGTCAAAAAGTTATAAGATAGTATAGGCCTAAAGTGTAAAGTTTTTGACTTATTCCCATTTTTCTGAAAAATTCAATGTTTGTATAAAATTATATTTCCCGAAAACGACGTATTAGATGGACAAAATTTTTTGCAGTATTGTTTAAAGAGGTCCTAATAGAAGCATGATTTATTTTTTTACAGTTACTAACTGCATGTGTAGGAAACTGGATTAAAATTAGATGACACGTTTTTGTATGAAAGTCAATTTTTTTAAATGGAACGGCCTGTATATCAGTTCATTTTTGAATTGTTTATTAAATTTCGTGCCAGGAACATGTAAAACGTTAATACTTTAAAAGTGACTATTGCAGAGTTATTGTCGTTTTTTGATCTGCTTTTGTTAGTTTTGAAAAAAAGTCAATTTTTTCAAATGGAACACCCTGTATATTATTTCATTTTTGAATTTCTTATTAAATTTCACATCAAAAACATGTCAGACGTTAATACTATAAAAGTGACTATTACTGAGCTATTGTCTCTTTTTGATATAATTTTGTCAGTACTATACTATATTAATTAACCCACAAAACTGACAAAATTATATTAAAAAGATACAATAGCTCAATAATAGTCACTTTTAAAGTGTTAACGTCTTAGATGTTTTTGATGTGAAATTTAATAAGACATTCAAAAATGAAATAATATACAGGGTGTTCCATTTGAAAAAATTGACTTTTTTGCAAAAACTAACAAAAGCATATCAAAAAACGACAATAACTCTGTAATAGTCACTTTTACTGTATTAACGTCTTACATGTTTCTGACACGAAATTTAATAAACAATTCAAAAATGAACTGATATACAGGGTGTTCCATTTAAAAAAATTGACTTTTATACAAAAACGTGTCATCTAATTTTAATCCAGTTTCCTGCACATGCAGTTAGTAACTGTAAAAAAATAAAACATGCTTCTATTAGGACCTTTTATTGTAAACAATAAAATTTTTCAGAAAAATGGGAATAAGTCAAAAACCTTACACTTTTGGCCTATACTATCTTATAACTTTTTGACTAAAAATTATACTGGGAATTCAAAAATGTAATAATATATAGGGTGTTCCACTTAAAAAACTATAACTATGGTTAGCCACTAAGTTATGGAACACTCTGTATAATACAAAATATTTTTAAAATGTGCCCCTATGAACAGCTACCACAAGAAAAAAACCGCTTCGAAATATCTTTACTCGTAAAGGCACAATCGGCCTTACCCGCATAGTTGACTCACCCTGTATACATTATATATAATAAAAGCCGAGTAGTCAATGGCAACCAAACCCGGTCAAAATCGACGAAAATTGGGTACGCGGGGCGCAGAACTCGTCTCTGGATACGCGAAATTGAAAGCTGCCCTTTGGCGTGAAGTTACCGACGACCTTGAATTGTTCCTCGACGGAGAGTTTTTCCTTCTAAGTGGAGCGTGTGCAGAGATATGGGCTTTTAAAGAGGAGCGTGCATACGGTGTTTTAACAGAAAAATGGCTTACGTCATGACGATTCACGTGACAACCGATCAAAATCGTAAAAATGTCAGGTATGACAGGCACGCGCGAAAGAATTGTAAAAGTTTCACATTGACGAAGAAATTTCAGGCCGTCGAGGTTTAGAGTGCGGAAAGAGGGTTGGAAACGAAAATAGTGGACTTTTCCGCGACGATTGAGTGCACTGTCCACGTGCCAAATCTGTCGCTGTGGAAGGTGCGATTCATTTAAAGCTTTTCTGCAGGGTAAAAAAATCTCGCGATGACGAGTTTGCGTGTCATTAATGACTATATATATATATTCACGTTCATCCATCGGTTGTCAAGTTTAAATGTCAGAAGGCCGACAAATAAAGATATTACGAAGAAGTGTATTTTTAATTGAAACATGGTACCTTTCAGATACGTATTAGTGTTATTATTATCAATCGTTACTATTTCTTTTCTATATGCATATATGAACAAAATGCCGACGGATATGATAAAATAAACTTAAAGTGTATTGTCGCACGTAAGTACAGTAATAAATATAACGATTTTGCTATATTTTATGAAGATATATTAATAAATACAATGACACTCTATTCATTATATGTATATGTCATCAAAATGTAAATTTCATACAACGAAGAACTTGAAGCAAGCTTAAATAAAGAAGAACCGTCTGAGTTTTGCCATTTGGGCCTGTCAAATTACGTTAGATGCACACGAATTATACAAAACCTAAATGTCAATAGAATGTTGGAAATGTATCAGTGTTCAAGATGTAGTCTTTATTTGTCAGATCAGATGTGTCCGAAGCACTTCGATATAAAATAAATACATCAAATAAAATTCGCATATGCATTTACGTAATTTCGTTTACCAATTTTCAGTTATAAAACCAAGCATTTAAAGTATGCGCTTGCGGGTAGGCACCAACTAATCAGAAGTACATTTTCGGTTAAATGGTATTAGGAGCCAGCAAGATTTTCGATTGGGTTTTACAAAGTATACTATTA
Organism: Amphimallon solstitiale; assembly: GCA_963170755.1. Taxonomy (NCBI): domain Eukaryota; kingdom Metazoa; phylum Arthropoda; class Insecta; order Coleoptera; family Scarabaeidae; genus Amphimallon; species Amphimallon solstitiale. The sequence continues at coordinate 41,224,015 of OY720678.1, read as the reverse complement.
AAGCGTAATATGAAAATTAATTAATTCTCTCAATGACCTGTAAGTTTAAAACATGTTTATTAAAGTTTATCATGTTATGTTGTTAATTTCATTTGACAATTGGAAAGACAATTTGGTTAAGCACTGCCAATCTGACATTTCGTTCTCACAAGTTCATGTGTGAATGAATACATTCAACGAACTATTGTCACGATGACAGGTGGAACGACAATTTGGTTAAACATCTTGACGTCAAGAGTCTGACTTTTCATTGCCGTATAAGTGTCACGATGACAGTCTGTCAAAAAATTTGAGGTATACACTATTTTTATCGTAAACTTATACAAAGCGAAGCATAGTACTATCAATTTTATAGAACGAATAACATGAAACAACATTTAATTGCCGAACCGTCTTGGTTTTTTTTTTGGTCTGTCTATGTTCACCTTGGGCTAGATGCACACAATTGATACAAAACCTGAATGTCAACAAAATTTTTCTAAATATTAGCGTTCAGTAAATTATATAGAAATGTTGTTCGGTTTGTGGGCAAAGTCTTAATAAATAAATTCATTTGTCACAATAATATTTAATTTATTTCTAAGAGACATTTTGTTTAATATGCGTCTTCATTCATAAACAAGAACAAACTGAACTGCGGTTGTAATTACTCTACATTGTCGGTCATTCAGGTACAGTTTCCAATATCGTAGTTATAAAAATTAAAGCAAAGGCGTGATTAATAACATTTGATGTCCACTGAAAGAAATATTATAACCGTTAATATTTACATTTTATTGCATTATCAATTATTATTATTATTACTATTGTATCGGTCATTTATCGTATCTTTAATGGCTTGGACACATCTCTGTCATCTTTCTACATACAAATACATATACTGCGTCTTTAATTTACATTTAGAGTAGCTTATGATATCAATATTAATTTGGGAACACTGTGCTACAGTAATGTTTTTCATTTTCACTACTGTCATAGTTAAGTCAATTTATTGAAAAGTTCCACAGTGTTCTCAAATTAATATTGAAATTGTAGGTTATTCTAAAAAAAATTAATTGAAGGCACGCTATGTCTACAATGACATTCAATTTGACAATTCATTCTCGCAATAGATCAAACTGTTGACAGTTTGCAAGAAAATTTAACGTAGGGGCAACTTTTATCATGAAACTTGAGACAAATAGAGTTAGAGTACTACCAAATTTAAAAAACAAAGAAATTTAAATATGATACAATAAATCTTGATCATACAACCATCTTAGGTTTACCTTTTCGGCCTACTTACATTCAACTTAGACTAGGTGCACACGCATTATATCAAACCTAAATGTCAACGAAATGTTCCAAGTAATCAGCTTTCAGTAACTTCTATAGAAATGTTAAACATTTTATGGGAATTTTTTTAATTAATAAATCCATTTGTCTATAATTATAGATGCCACAATAATGTATAATTAATTTCTAGAGAGATTTTATTTCATTTGCATCTTCATTCATAAACTAATTAAAAGAAAATTTATAACCGTTAAAATTCAAGTGCTTCTGCGACTGGCAGTGGTCACGTTCCAAACAGGCACATTTATAGAGAAACTTACAGCGAAAAAGTGGACGCGAAGAGGCAATTCAAACTCGAAGAGTTTCATGGACCACTGTAATAACAAAAAGAGCAAGTATTCTATTAAATTAATGTGTCCTAAATAAAAAAAAAAAGGGGAAAAGAGTAAATTGATTAGTCAGCATTTGATGACTTATATCGACATTTTATGACAAACATTATGGAGCACTGATGCTCTTGATTATTTGCAAACAACGTCATATAAATTTATTTCTATTGACTATTGTCCCGGAAGCCCTACGTTAATTGTAATTCAAAGAAACAAATACATCATGCATACATATCACCTTTAATTTAACGATTTAAATGGGAATGTAACTGCTATTTTAAAAATGGATCCACTACTACATATAAAGACAATGCGATTTAAAAATTTATCATACATGGTAATTCACTAATTATCAGTTACTTTAAGATCGCGATCTACTTTATTACACAAAAGCATCCCTTCCTTAAAAAAAATAATTTAAGCATTACGCCCCAGATGCTGATCATAATTGGTGAACATAGTATATTATTAAAATAAAATTAAGTAACAGTTAAAGGGTGCAGCGAAAATAAAAAAAATAGTGCACATCTATGTCGCCATCTTTACCCATCTATTATCATTTTAACACCGATATATTTAACTAGAGCATACGCGAAATGTTGGTCAACTCAACATTCACGTTATGTGGCTTAAATCTTACAGGAAACGTCAGAATTGTCAGAAAAAATCTATCTGACTTTTGATTAATGTTGGCAATTTCACAAAAATTTAATTGCAGGTTATAAAACGTTAAAACGATCAATCGATTTCAGTTCGTGATGAAATCTGAACTGCTTTCATGATGACAATTATTTAAGAAAAAAAGGTTAAACACCCTGACATCTGTCTGATATTTCATTGGTCATGGTTTTAAGCTCCATCGATATTTACTGTAGACCTTGACACAAAAAGATATGAAATTACAAATTATTTATACAGCGAAATGACTATAGTCTATTTTTAAAATAGCGAGACGAATTTCTGAACATACCCCTGTCCCAAATTACATGCACGAAAATCTTGAAAACAAACTTACGAGTATATCTGATAACTATTACTGTCGAGCTCTGAATAGAACTGGTAAAGTATATAATGAAATAACGGGGAAATAATAGAAACAACAACAAGGCTTAACAATAAATAATGTCAATTGACAGAATGTAAGCAAGATTGATATGGTGTCATTTGGCCTTGCTTTCAACCAATGAGATTTCACTGTCAAAGTGGTCTGTTCAGAAATTCGTCTCGCTATTTTAAAAATGAGGTGTGGCCACCACACGACTTTCTTATACGTATGAGTGTTTCAAACTACACAATTTTAAGAATTTTTTTATACAAAACTTATTCAAATCCTATTCTAAGTACTTTCATTCTCTTAATAAATCGCTATAGAATGCATACTTTGGAAGATATTCGAAGAAAAGTGCTACTCGCTAAGAATAAAAGTGCTACTTCCGGTCCGAATTTTGAAATTTCATGTATACAAAAAATATTGCAAATTCAATTCTAAATACTTTTGTACTCTTAATAAATATATATAGAATGCATAATTTACGACATATGTATTTGCAAAAAATCGTTATTCGGTAAGAGCAAAAGTGATACTTCCGGTCCGAATTTTGAATTTTTTTTTATACAAAAGATATTGGAAATTAAGTTCTAAATACTTTTATATTCGTAGCGTACCTGTCTAAAAAGCATGACTTGCAAAATATTGGCAAAAAACTGATTTTTGATAAGAGTAAAAGACCTACTTAAGGTAGTAATTTCGAAAAACTTTTTAAATAAAATGCTTCTCAATTTTAATTTTAAGTACATATGAATTCTTTATAAATTTGTTTAAACTTAGTAGTTGACGAAATATTTGTAAAATTCGATTTTTTCACTGAAGTAAAGTACTACTTCCGGTCAACCGATTTTATTGAAAAACTAATCAGATCTCAAGAGGCAGATTATACACGTAAATATAAAATTTGGAATTGATATCTACAGCGGTTTGACCGCTACCGTGGTGACACACACACACACACAGCCAGAGAGAGAGAGAGAGAGAGAGAGAGAGAGAGAGAGAGAGATTTTTTAAAAACCACTTTTTTGGTATCAGGGGACTTCAAAACGTAGACATCTGCAAGAGAGAAGAAAGTAAAATAAACTTTAAAATATTAATGAGAAAAGTGTTATCAGATCCATTTTAGTTTTGCCTATATATTAGACAATTACCTTAAAATATGATTTATATTATTATTACTAGGTGACAGACGAACCAAATTTCAATGTAATGACAATTGTTTTCTAACTATTCAATTTATTAAAGTAAATATTCCAGCCTAATTCAACAACAACTACTACTAAATAATTTGATTGTCAGTAGAAAGTTTGAAGTATGCGCAGCGTTCAATCATTTAATGGGATATGTTTGAAAATACACCATTAAATCAAATTGTTAATCAAACATTCTGATGATGGTTCATGATGATCGTGTCCCAGGCTGGTGGCTCTTATTTCGATGGATTGGTTGTAATCATGAACTACCTTTTTGTGTTATTTTTTCTTAAATGCTTAATAAGAATCACAAAATGATCCGACAATTACGAATTATATTTTTTTTACAGTGTGTGTAAGCAAAATGTTTACACAGATATTCCCACGTCGCGGCGTTGGTCTGTTTTATTTTTGGGTATTGTTTTTAGTTCAAAACTACCAGCGTCACTACTAAATATTTAAATTATAATAGGATCGTCTCAGCAACCGACATAGCCAGAGCACGATCTACAGGCGACGACTCAATGCCACTGCAAAATCACTTTGACAGGAACAATTTCAGAGCAGACAAATGAAACTAATTTATTATTATGGAAGCCAGTTATAAATTCACTATTATAAATAAAATTAATAAGCCATACTATTCTATACCAACATTTTATTTACAACTTGATTCTTCTGTGTAATGGGCATGCATAGTTCACAAATTTGCATTATAACGAAGCTCAGAAGGTATGTAAAAGATGTATGACTATTATTAAATATTACAGCCCATATGACGTTTGTGGGCCATGATAAATGACAGGTCAAATTATGCAAAATTAAAAGAAATCTGATATTACTTTTTTAATAATGATGTAGTCCTTTCATTGTGTAAAACTAATAACACTATGAATCTTTTAGTGTCAAGTCTTAGTATTATGCTGAATAGCATCTAAATTTCAAACTTCAACAACGAAAAGTCAGACTCACGTTAAGATGCTTCAAATTGTCGTTCCACCTGTCATCGTGACAGTAGTTCGTGGACAAAAATATACGTCTATACAAGGTGTGCCAAAAGTTTAGAAAATCAAAATTGATTTTTTTTTGGCGTTTTACAGGGAACTGTTTTAAAACTGTAAGCGGATGCGAAAAGGCGATTCAAGCTCGAAGAGATTGATGGACAGCTAGTTATATTATATATTATCGAAAATAAACTAACTGCTACTAATTTTTTCGTCTAAATTCTGATATACATAATTCAAGATATCTAAATAGTTTAAATACACATCCTCTCCGTAGGTTAATGGTGGGCTATGCAATTTTAGTTTATACGTTCGAATCGTGCCGAAGGTGAAGTTCTTATAATAACATTTTTTCGGCTGTCAGTATTTCCTAACCGAGTTATGTCGCAAATTCAACAATTTCTATGATTTTTGTACAAATAGATATTCTTTAAAGTTGAACCCATTTACTTTTAAAGTTAAACTCCTTTGGTTTCCAATCACAAACTTTGAGCTTCTACATTAGGTATTCTAACCGAAGAAAGACCATTTTTGTTTACTGCAATTTTTTTAATAATGATTTCTATTAATTAAATTAGATTAATTGTCAGGGCGGGTGCAATATTGAGAAATATTATAAACTTGAACATTAAGATTTAAATTGACATATATTTATCTATTTATAAAGTCACATTAATGAAAAATACTTGAGCACGATTAGTGGGATTACGTGTAACAGAAAACCTACATGTTGGCAGTTCGTGTCAATCGTTTTTTCGTAGTTATTGTTTTCGAAATACAGATGGAAATCGAAATTGGTTCGGCCAATTAGACTGAATGACACACATCGTAACGTTTCAAATTATTTAATGAAAGGGCACAAAGTTTCGCTAACAATATCCATCAATGTTTGGTATGAAAATAAAAGTTCGCAATTATTCATCTGCAACATTTCAACTAGTAGCCAGTTTTACATGTGAATGAACATTGTGCTGCTCTACTTGCATTTGGAGTGATACCAAAATATTTACTTGTTTATAAAAGAAATGAGCATCATGAAAAAATATACATTTTATAGTGAATTAAAGACTGTGAATCCATAAATAGATGCCGTCTTTTCAAATCGATAAAGCTGTGGATATTTCTGTATTTATATTTAATTTAATTGAACTTGTTTCTTTCATTTTGTTACTCTTTTAAAGCATCAGAGTTATTAAAGGTTGTCAACCAACAAATTAAGAAATATGTATATGTTTAGTTTATTAGTAGTATTAGTACTTTATTTTAAAATATGTAAAAGATGGAAGCAAATACATACATTTACGGAAAGGCAAAACTTTATAATACATTTTGTTTGTGCGGTGGAATTAGATTCCCTCTATGATCAATCAGGATCTTCTAAAAAAGCTGCATGGAAAATAGCGGCTATTCTATACCTAAATGATTACATTACACAATTCGCCATTGAAACTTTCTGTTTTGTCACTCGTTTGTCACTGGAAACATATGTCGGCACTGTTGCCTTGTAATAAAGTTGGATGCCATTTTTGATAATCAAAAATTTTCCAATGAGTCTACTTAAATCATTTAAATGATAATTTATATATGTATATATGTACATATTGTAATAAAGATTATAGAAATATATCGTTTTTAAAATATACTTAAATTCAGGGTTGATAATTAACATAGAAGTCGGTTGAATTGACAAATCATAATTGGTTAGTATTGTAATATATCTGTCTTTTTAAATAAAAATTAGACAGTTATAGTATATCAAATTAATCAATATATATGTGTATTAAATAAATAGTTTGAATCAAAAAAATAATTTTACTACTGAAATTAAAGATTTAAATTAAATTCGCATACCTAATGAAATTTAAAGTGAAATTTCAAAAGAAATGTCATTAGATACAAATATTGACATTTGCCTTGTAAGCAAAAATGTACAAGTAAATTAAGTAGTTTAATACTCAATATTTCCAAAAGTTCTTCCGTCAACAGGTAGCCCTCATACATGATCCTCTAAACTAGCTTGTTATATAACTGGGCTGCATTGCTCTAAACATCGATAAGTAAACTCCTTCCTTTAGATTATACTGCTTTTAATTCGGATATTTCGACTTGTGCACTAACAGAACCTTCTTTGTCGTCCTGGTATGTATTCATCAAATGGAATGGATAAACTTGCTTTATTGTAATCCACCACCAATGGACCTCTTCGTAATAGACTATTGTTGGATCCTTCACACCTCAAATAGATAATCTTGATCTTATATTTTATATCCACCAATATATTTTACAAACTACTTTAAATATAATACTTCTAGCACAGGTTTGCGATAACTGTCTGCTTCTGCTTCTTATTCGCAAAACAATTTTAGGAATAACATGAAGCAGAAGTAGAGAGTTTTCGCAGACTTGAACATGATAAGCGTAATTTTGCCAAAACCTCGCCCAGAAACCAGCACTGGTCTTTCTAAAGGCCAAGCAGTGGAAGCGCGGAAAAAACCCGGAATCCACTGACAACACACACATTATTAATTTGTCATCTTGACGGGCGACATGTAATATTTAATAGTAATCAATAACAAAAATGACAATGGAAAAGCAAGCTGTCGTCCAAAGAGTTTCATTACAGTGAACATTAACTGAAAATACAAGGGTTGGGCAAGAAGTACCTGAAAATTAGCACAGATGGCGCTGCCATTTCAAATCTAACATTGTGCTTGTCAAAAAAACTCTTTCAAAGAACGTACCCTAATTTTCAGACTGATCTGTCAAACAGTTTTGTTGTCTTTGTAAAAACGGAAAAAAGTGAATTTCTTGAGCCCATTTCACAATATTTTTTGCGCGAAAAAACATCACGCAAACCAAAAAAAAACTGAAAATTATTATGGGGACTCTTCATAATCGACTGGAACCATCCACCACTGGTTTATTCAATTTCGGTGCGGTCGTACCAGCACAAGTGACGGCGAATGTTCTGGTCGTCTAATTAAGGTCACCACACCAGAAATGGTCCATAAAATCCACGGTATGATATTGGACGATCAGCAAGTGAAAGTGCGCGAGCTTGAAGAGGCTACAGGCATATCACTTGGATCAGTGATTTCAATTTTGCATAAATATTTGGATATGAAAAAGTTATCCGCAAGATGGGTTCCGCGTTTACTCACAATGGACAACAAACGCAATCGTTTGGCATCGCTCACTCACAATCCGAACGAGTTTTTGCGCCGTTTCGTAACTGTGGACAAAACATGGATTCATCACAACACACCAGAGACCAAGAAACTGTTGAGACAGTGGACTTCTCTTGAATCGGCTCCAAAGAAGACCAAGGTTGGTCTGTCGACAAACAAGGTCATGGCGACAGTTTTGTTGGGGTGCGTGCGGTGTCATTCACGTCGATGACCGTGAAAAGGGTAAAACGATCACCGGCGAATATTATATAGGGCTTGTTGGATCGATTCGACGCCGATTTGAAGCAAAAAGCATTAGGCGAGGAAAAAGTTCTCTGCCACCAGGAAAATGCACCGGCTCACAAGTCCGCAATGGCAAAATTGCATGAATTGCGTTATAATTTGCTCCATCATCCGACATATTCTCCAGATTTAGCCCCATAGGACTATTTCCTATTCCCAAATATGAAGAAATGGCTCGGTGGCAAGAGATTTAGGTCGAATGAAGAGGTCATCGATGAAACAAACGCCTATTTTGAGGGCCTCGAGAAATCGTATAATTTGGAGGGCATCAAAAAATTGGAGAAACGTTGTATGAAATGTTTCTGCCGAATAGACTGCTCCTATCTCCATTTTCAGGGACTTCTTAACCCACCCTTCGATCAAACAACAACAAAAAATAATTATTAGAAAAGTAATAATCAATAATACAGATTTTTCTTTGTATTGATGCTTTTCTCCATACATATTTGGACGTTATAATCTAAACATGTACATTTTAAGTTTTAATGCTGCCAAGCTTTCTGTTTGTTTGAGGTTATCAACATGTAACATCTAGAGGAAAATTTAGTTTTTATGCAAAGGTTACATTGCAAATCAAGGAGGATAGAAAAGAAGGTGAGAGCATTGTCCACAAAAAGTGACGCTGAGAGGGGTATGTCTACATCCGCCATTGGTGGAACCATCAGCTGATTATTTGTGTAATATATATTTTGTACTTTATTCTTTATTATCGTGAATTACAAATTTATTATGTTCATATAACAATTATTTTTTTATTTAATATCTTCAATACTATTTAAGAATTTCCATTATTTCCCATTTCATTTTTCACTAAGGATTTAGCTGTTTTATCTTTAATTTAGTACTTAGAATTTAATATGGGTTGATGTGCCGCTTTTCGTTGCACGAATTGGATTAGCAAGAAGAGTGCAAGGCAATTAGAGGCATAGAAAAGGAAAATTATCTTTCCACTATTGTAGGTAGGTACACAGAGTTATTAATTTCATCCAAAATTTGGTGAATATAAATCTTTTAACATTGAAAATTGTTCTATTAATTGAGTTAGCAGACGGTTCTTGGTAGAACATTTTATTAATAACTATTTTAAATAAAAATAAAAATAAAATAGAACTAAACTTACCGACAAATCAGGTGTATACAAAATTAGTTGCACAGACTATAAAGCTATCTATATCGGACAAAGTGGCAGAAAGATCGAAACTAGATTAAACGAACATAAAAGATCAAATTGCATAATATTAGAAATACAGGCCTTGCCGAACATTGTATAGATAATCTCCATTTTCCCGATATAGATAGTTGTAAACTTATACATAATGTAAACAAAGGACCGAAATTAAATCTTTTAGAAATACTAGAAATTAAAAAATCAATTCAAAGAAAAGAGAAAGTAACGAACACACATAGAGATTTTTCAAACACACACACACCCATAATAGACACTTATGTACAAATAGGCAATAAACACAACGACATATATAACAACCCTACACAAACTGACCTGTTAGTTCCGGCTCGATAATGGTATGAACAATACCGAAACATATGTCGCAAAGACTAAATAAAAATTGTGGAAAGTTTTCAAGAGTTTTATTTTATTTTTATTTTTATTTAAAATAGTTATTGAAAATTGTTGATTATAGGATACAAAAAGAGCCCATTAGAAGGAATCTGCTGTTAAAGAAAATAGATAGGCCAAATTGGGTTCCAAAGGAAAGTGGTATACTTTGGTCTCATTTTGGGAAGAATTGCCATTATAAACATACTCTAACTACTATATACCTTTGTGAATACAAACATAAATTGTGAAGCAAGTGCATCATTTTCTTTGGTTACGGTGGAATTGTTTATTAAATATTTGTAGCAGCGAGTGAGAGTGAATCAAACCTTCCAAGAGAGCCATAAGAACTTGACGAAAACCTTTTATATATTATTATATTGTAAATAAAATCATAAAATAAAACCTCATATATCTAAATTCAAGCCACTAGTTAAATGTTGAAGTATGTAGATATATTACTAATAAATATATATGTGTATAAATTTGTTGATGTGTAAGTTGTTTATACTATTGCTAACCTAAGTACGTACACACATTTATAATTATAAATTTCAGTTTTACATAGAGTAAATATTAAGTGAATATTACAGTTGAATGACACACATTTCTATGCTTACAGAACTATTAATTGTTCTGAAAGGCAACTTTAAATAACATTTATCGCCAACCGTCAGTAAAGTGATGCGTTACCATAGCGTTTTACGGAGGTAAAGAAACACTTTATCGTACTGTACAATAAAGTACTTTACCTGCCGCTAATATCTGTCAGCGTAGCCATGACTGATGACTTTAAAAATAAATCGTTTGTCACTGTCATAAGGTATTATATCTTTATTTCTTAAATTAAGAATTTTCACGGTTGGCGATAAAATTTTGTATGCACCACGTCAGTAAAGTACCTTTACCGAACTCGTCTGTTACTTGCCGCGCTCGCTTCACTCGCTTGGCTCGTAAATCAGACTCGATAAAGTATCACTTTACTGACTTGTTACATAAATAACTATTTTACTTTAGTTATGTATTGAAAGTTTACGAGTAACTCGTGGGCACTAGCAAATATTTATTTTCAAAAAAATCTTTAATTTGTTTTTTTTAAAGTATAATTATTAGAGAAGTAAATTTAATTAAAAACAGGTTAAAAAATAATAATATTCGAATTTAAATAGTTTAATAAATTTTATTACATTACACTTAACGGTATGCAACCCGCCAAGGTTGAACCATTTCTACCCTGCCCGTACCCCACCTGGCATCCCTTTATTTGTCTATAAACTGACATGCTCTCTCTATACCATAAGACCGCGTGCGTCTGCATTATCGCGATACCTGTAGAGTAAGCGAAACAGATAGAGATATCTGTGTATTAGAACGGTAAACAAGTAGACGCAGTGTTATACTGGATTACAACAGAGCTAGTATTTCGCATATGCCTATGATGCACTCGTATTTGTCCAAAAAATTCACATTTATACGGTGTAGTCGGGTAGTCGCATTCGCCGTCGCTTCCACATATGGGCGTCAGTTCGAGTTTTATTATTGCTTAAGAATAACATTTTTTAGCTAATTACAGGTTAATTGCAATGTTGAATTACAATTCTGTTTTAAGAAGTAAATATTTTATGTTTCAGTAATTTATTATAGTTGAGTTTTTAGATTATAATATTTGTTGAAAAATATTATTTTAGTTAAGAAGTTTTTTTTATTTTAAAGTCAAGGAGTTATTTATTATTTATTTTTGCTCTTTTATGTTGTTTATGAAGCTGTGATGAGTTACTTCACTGACATATTATCAGTGATTATCTGATGCTTCAAACAACTACAAATAATTACTTACAACGGGAACGCAATACTTATTACACTGCTCTTCACTTGATTTGCCTACGAATACATTTATACGTATAACTTATACGCATAACTTATACGCCCGCTGTCGGTGTGGCAATTCAAGTTGGCACGCCCATTTATAGTCGACCAGTAGTTACTAATACATGCATCGCGCTATGAACGGCGGCCACACGGTATATCTTACTTACTCTAAGTTGCAAATGAATGTATTATGAGATATTGAGTTGAAGGACTCTATATTGTTTAGCGAGTAAAAACCATAAGGAATTACACAGTTGGTTGGTTTAACAAGAAAATATCAACTTGTAATTTTCCAGAATGTTAAAGCTACCTCTACATTTGGTTTAATTATTTATAGACCGTTCTTCTCCTGTCGTTATAGCGGGTTGCTTTAAAAGGGTTATCCTGAAAACACAACGTTTTCTTGTAATCTATTTATCAAGGGACGAATTTATTTTCTTGAATATTATATTAGAAATTAAGTGGTTCCGGAAATGGAGTGCACCTGCATTTGACATTTTTACAACGCGCATCACTTAGAAATGTGCCAGTTGTTGTACATCCACTTACGACTAAATTTATAACACCCCCTCATTTTAAAATCTGTTAAACAATTGAGTTGACTGTTTTAGTAAATATGACCGCATCAAGCGGCGAAGGATGCTCTTCTTTTGTTGCCTCTAATCGAGTTTTTTGCCTTTTGTCGCGGTCATTTCATTAACGCATCGTAAAGATCCCGCCGCAGTGAAATTAAAAATAAATTGTTAAGCGAGGAAAGGAAAAAAGCAGGGTGGAAGAAAAAGAGTGAGACAATGGGGATAGTAGGACCAGAAATGTGTTAGGGAGGCGCAATGTCAGGTTGTTTAATGCTCAATTAAGCTAATTGTCCGTCGGAGAATGGGAATAAAGTCTCGCCGAAGTTAATCCCCTACAAAACTGACAGCTGTCAAAATGTATTTTTTGCGAAGTATCAAGAAATTTAAATAGGTATTCTGGAAAGTTAGCTTTAAAATTGTTAATTCATTTTACGATGTCCTTTGTTCTTTATTCCTTACTCGGAAAAGTTCCTGTACGTTTTAAAGTTTTTATTTTATTCACTGTGTTAAAAAATTGTTCCTATATTTATTAATAGAACATTAAAGATTAAAATTTACACCTTTATGTAGGTGAAGGAAGAATATACATTACGATGTTGCATGTATGTCGTTACCTATATAACTTAATCAAGCACTTAATGATAATTTTAGTAAGACATTGATTGGCTTTTTTATTTCATACATAAGCGATAACTCAAAACAAGCTAATGGTCAATATGATGTAATAAAAATATCTGATATCAATCACAGAATGAAATAGAAAGAATAATATGAATTAGTTATTTAAGCCAACTAGAATGAATACCATCCGTATAGTATCTCTGTAGATATAGCTAAATAGAAAATTTGAATATACTGTCCTATACAAAAAGAGGTGTATAATAATGAATTACAAATAAAATGAGTAAATTTGGCAAATTTTACGCCTTTTTCAAACATGTCAAAAAGAATGGAATAATTCAACTTTTACAATTACCTAATGCTGAAATCGAAGAATGGTAGTATGGAACATGATATTTGCTTATCGGTAAATCGTTAAAATATATTTTATAGTACCAATAAAAGTATTATGATCATGAAAATTTTGGGCATCGAAGTTACCAAACATTTCAGGTTTTAAGGTGATTATGAAAACGTGGTGTGCGAATAATTTCTCTTTTTCCCTCTCTTCTCCTGCTATTAGAATTAAGTTACGCAGAAGAAGTATATGCCATTTTCGAAAATGTTCGACATCAAGAATTTTGCAGATGTCCATGCTTTCAAGTCTTCTGATACCGAAATAGTGGTTTTAAAAATCTCTCTCTCTCTCTCTCTCTCTCTCTCTCTCTCTCTCTCTGTGTGTGTGTGTGACCACGATAACAGTCAAACTGCTAAAGTTATCAATTCAACATTTTACTTTTCCGAGTATAATCTCCCTCTTGAGATTTAATTAGATTTTCAGTGAAATCAGTAGACTGCAAGTACTAGTTTACTTCAGTAAAAAAATTGAATTTCACCAATATTTCGTCAACTACTAAGTTTAAACAAATTTATAAATTATTCAAATGTACTCTAAAGGGAATTTGAGTAAATTTTTTTAACAAAAGAATGTCTAAATACCTGTCGGTCGTAGATCTTTTATTCTTATACAATATCAGGTTTTTACGCATATTCCGCAACTTATGCTTTGTAAGCAGATACATTATGAGGAGTAGAAGTGATTTTGAATAATTTTTGTATACAAACAATTTGAAAGTTCGAACCTGAAGTAAGAGGTTTATTATTTTAAGATAAAAGTAGTTAAAACTTAATTTAGAATAACTTTTTATAATTTGAAGTACACATACTTATAAGAAAGCCTTGTGGGCACATCATTTTAAATCAATCCAAAGAAGATGAATGTGATTTTTAGCATTGGAGGCAAGTTATTTCATGATATAATACATTTTCCCCAGGAAGGATTTATTCGAAAATGATAATATTCTCAATGAACATTGATAATATTTATAAAACAAATATTTATAATTAAATTTCGCTAATTGATGTTTTCACCCTAATTGATTAATTACCCACATTATAAATTCATCGGTCGGCGATTTCAGTTTTTAAGTAACAAAGGTATCATCCAGGCATGAACTCGATTTTCGAACCTCATCGACATTCACTAAGTTCATTTAAAGATGTACATCGATTATAATTGAGGAATTTCACATTTTCAAGTACATTGGTATATTTTTCTTCTACAGTTTTCTGAGAGTCGTTTATGACTTAAGACAATATTATATACAAGGAAACGTATAAAATTGATCTACTGATGAGAACTAGCGAGTCTGAAACATGTGTGTGAGGTTCCAGTACATCTGGAAATTAATTTACTCCTTTCCGCGTTATCATCAATCTGACGGATTGAGTTATCTATATATATTTACATTTTTTACAATAAATGTTAAATTCATCCAATAGGTTTTCCTCGTATTTGTATATACGTTATGGGCTTCTTCTATTTCGGTAAAACGTTTCTTATATGTGTTTTTCAGTTTATAAATTCAATTCCATTTATTTTTATAAGTAACGTCAAGGTAATTCCGGTTCAGTAATCAATTCGGTCCAAGATATGAGTTCCACAAGTTTACGACTTATCAAACATGTAGATGATGATAATTAACTTATAAGATCAGGTATTTATTACTTTTATACCAAATTTTCTATATAAATTCTTCTTTACTCCAAAAATCTCGTTTAATTACATAATTCTTTACCATTCATGTCAAAATTCACAACACATCTCTTTGTTTATCAGTAACCAGGATATATTTACTTAGTTACTAAATAAACATATGACAGCCGGTATTACTTATTCATAATAGTGCTTTAACAAACACCTTTCTCGTTATGCTGCACTGACGAAACCAAATAAGGTAGAAACATGAAGCTATAAACACATCTTAACACATACATAGTTGTGTCGTTATTATTTATGTATTTGCATTGAATGCACATGTTTATGGTAGACCTAAACCTTTTGGTGGGACTGCATAAATAATATCAGCTGTCCTATACTTATTTGTTTACATTTTGAATGACAGCCAATTGTCATACAGTTATTACTCTTGTTCATCATATTATTATTGCCACTACTGCCAAGAAGATATTTTAATTTTTCAATATGTATATATCATCGCGCCACCTACCGCAGAATAACGTATGCCGGGCCAGCTAGCAGCGGACTAAATTTGTACGTATAAAAAATGATTAATATACAATGTGACAAAAAAGCCAATAATCCCGTAGAAGTATAAGTTTTATTCAAGTTTTTGTACAAATGTTTACTCTGCTGAAAATGGTAATTGATTTATTTTGTTAGTTAACTTACTTTTCGTCAGGCTAGTGTTATATTTTTGTATTATTTGTATATCTTGAGGGAAATAAAGGCATATTATTATTATTATTATTTCATTAGAAATTTCGTAGCCTTTACAGAGAAATACCGACGAACGATGCCAGGCGAATAGAAGGTAGTATTGACACTTAGGTGTTTTCTGGTGGAGACTATCAGACTATATATAAATAGACATATTCTCGAGATATGATCAAAAATGCTGGAGTGAATTCGAATACAAGAACTATAAAATCCAACGTGTACTGAGATAAAAACAGTATATAACTTTTAATAGTAATACCAAAATCATCATCATTCGGAAGCTAGCATGTATGTAGAAAAAAGAAACATTTTAATAGTATATGTACCAAAAATTCGAGCATGCCATTATAGCTAGGGTCATACATAAAGTGCTCTACATTGTACAGCACACTTGGAACCAAATACCTTCCATATTGTAAATTTTAAAGCAACAACTTCAGTTACGGTGTCACGTGAATATAAACGATAAATGTAGGCTATTAGATAAAGCGTTATACATACTAAGAAAGCTTTTACTATTTTCGCAAGCTTCCACGAATATACACTTACAACCAAAAGTTATTGCTATGTATACAGAGTTAATTATTCAAGAAACGAGCACATAACAGTGGAAGATGAATATAGAAGCTAATCATGCCATCCACAATCATCCCAGCAAATACTCATAGGAACCTGCGAATATTTTGTTATTTAGATACAAAAAAATATATAATATTATGTTGTAATTTTTTGTCTTCTTTTTTATAAAATTAGTAACCTTATTAATGGTCTCAGGTTTTTTATTTTTACATTTCCAAATTTTATGCTCCTATAACCCTATATTCAAATTTAATGCTCTCAAAGTACATACATATATGAAATGAAATGTGAAACTGGTCGGCTTCTCAAATTAATCAATACTCTTTTTTTGGGATATAAAATGCCAATCAAATACAAATACGTCACTTCAAACTGGCACATTTAATGAATCAACTTGAACATTTTAATCTGCCTGCAATTTAAATGTACGTTGTTTACGTTACGAAATAGAGTTAAATGAAAACGGTAATAGTACGCAGAAAAAATAGTAGTAATAAACAGGGGTCTCTAGAATATATATAGTTGAGTTTCTCTGTTTTAAAATTGATCATATAAATTTAGAGAATTTTTATGCGTTTTGTAATATTTCGTACTTTCAAATTATTACGCTGAAAATGCATTTCGTCATAAGTAGAGATAGCGTAGCGTCATTAGCTTGCGAACAATCGTTGCGTAAAAACACACTTTTGTGTTTAACCTATTATTATGGCCGATTTTAGTTGTGCTCGAAAAATTACATTTAAGGAGTTTTGGTTGATGAATTGTATTATTTATACATTTGTTGTTAATGGATTAGTTCTAGGAAAGTGTAATAAATTAGAGAACCATATATGGCGTAAATATGTCTGGGAACCGTTTCTTTATTCTTGACGCCTGTAATTCTTACGTTTTGTACGAATATTAAAAAGCATAGCTAATTTATGAGGCCGATGAACCCGAGGGAAGAACTTTAATTTATTAATCCGCGCGAAAAAGTTAAGTCGGGTATGATTGTTTCTTTTCCCTTTTTTACCAAATACGTTAACTTTTTTATCATGCTGGCAACACGTGATCATCTTATTTGATGACCTCTTACTAACCTTTTTTTGTCTTATTTTAAAGAAGATCTTGGTGGTTTATGGATTATGGTATAAGATAGTTTAAGGGAGTTATGTTGGATGGCATAGTTTAGAAATTTTATGCAAGTTCTTTCCGAACCCTTGATGTCCTAACCGAAATTGCGTACCACTGGCAAATGCGCTTTACCTTCTGGAATATTCCCACAGCTAAGTGTGGATATTTATAATTTTTACATATACTTTACTTTACTTTCATTATTGAAACTATTTTGTTTTTCAGGCAAGTGTTGCTTTTAAAATTTAGTTAGGTTAGGTATGGCTTATATGCGTCATTATAATTTACCTTGAAAACTTGAGTTAGTTAGTCAGACCTTTTTTTTATATATAAGGTCCGTAAATTTAAATATTTTATTAAAAATTATAAGGGAAGACGAATTTATGATCGATAGAGCTTAACCTTACATTGTAACGATTACTTAATCAGGCTATCGATAAGCTTCAGAGGAAATATCTTTTTTTTGGTATAGAAATTCGTGGCTCCTAAGCCATATGTGTTCAATTTAAATATGTTTAGTTGAAAATTCATTCTCCGCTATCTACCAGACTCACTGTTCAAGAAACACTGGATAAATTACCATTCCACGTTGTGCTCCACCACAATATTCAGTTTATATTCTTAGCTCTACACTTCCGCCGGCAGCAAAATCAAGACAGGAGAGAAAGTTATTGCAGAAATAGATCAGTACTGTAACTACCTTAATGGTGATGATTATAAAACTGATATAATGGCATTTCAGCGCCGTTGATCCAAGGGTAATAATGTTAAAGAGGAATACGTTAAAAAAACGGTAATGTAATTCAAATGTTTTTCGTAGTGACTTAGGAAGTTTAATCACCATTAGTTTCGAATATAGACACTAGTAGAAATACATAGGTATGTACCTAAGACTTGGAAGCAATAAAAAAAATAAAAATGGTCAACAAAAAAAATAAGGTGTGGACACCTCACTACTTTCTTATGCGTATCAGCGTTTCAAATTATAGAATTTTAGGAATTTGTTCATACAAAAATTATTCAAAATCCTATTCTTTGTACTTCTATTCTCTTAATAAAAATTAAGTTCTAAATACTTTTATAGTCGTAACGTACTTTCCTAAAAAGCATAACTTGCGAAATATTCGCAAAAAACTGATTTTCGATAAGAGTAAAAGACCTGATTCCGGTTGGAATTTCGAAAAACTTTTTTAATAAAATTCTTCTCAAATTTAATTTTGAGTACATATGAATACTTTATAAATTTGTTTAAACTTAGTAGTTGATGAAATATTGTCAAAATTCGATTGTTTCACTGAAGTAAACTACTACTTCCGGTCTGTCGACTTTACTGAAAATCTAATCAGATCTCAAGAGGTGACAAGACAGTAAGGAAACAGTAGAGCAAATCGTGGAGAATATCAACTACTTTACTCTACACTTTCAGCCTTACACATATAAAGTATTTTTTCTATTCCGGTGCTATAAAGTTCACTTTACGACACCCGTTTTGGTTGCATAAAGTATTACTTTATCGCACGCTAATTTTATTTTTTTGAAGTTGGTAACAAAAAAAAATGGAACCAAATCGTATTTAAATGTCAAAATATAAGCCTTTAAAGTAACAAAAATGTGCAA
Source organism: Amphimallon solstitiale (assembly GCA_963170755.1). Lineage (NCBI taxonomy): Eukaryota > Metazoa > Arthropoda > Insecta > Coleoptera > Scarabaeidae > Amphimallon > Amphimallon solstitiale. The sequence goes on along the minus strand of OY720678.1, from coordinate 41,204,925 downwards.
TAAAATTGTACAAAGAATAAAAAGCACACATGCTAACATTTCACTTACTAATTAGCAATATAAATTGTTAAGCAGAATTGGATGATAAGTTTTCGGATGCTACTATTGACATTTACTTACCATGTTGAATAGTACAACTGTTATAAAAGTTTGTTTTGATAAATATGTAGAGAGTTTGTGGACGAAAGATTTTGTAAATTGTCTTCTGCTATTATGCGAATCTCTGGGGGCGTACAGTTATTTATTTCGTCCTTTTTGTTGGTAATTTGAAATAATTTATTCTATAAATCAGTCTGAATTTTAAACACAATTACATATAGCACCACCGATATTCAAATATTTAAAACGTTCTACTTAAAAATCAGAGTAACCAACTTCAAAAAAGCAAAATTTCTAAAATATTCGAACAAAACATGTCTCTTATTTTAAGCTTTTTTGAACTTTTAATAACTGAAATAGAAAAAATAGTATAAAATACACGTTTCATAAGACATTTTGTGCACTTGTTCTTTAGAAAACTCGCCTAGCGGCTCGTTTTCTAAACTTGAACGCGTGCGCAAAAATCGTGTCTTATGAAACTTGTATTTTAATATACTATTATCATTAATTTATTAATCAATTACAACAGCATATACTAAGTAATATTAAATTTGTGGTTGTTAGCGAGTAACAAAATTAATGTTTATTTAATTCATGAATTCATGATTTTTATGTTAGTTAAATACAATGCAATTTACCCACAACTGTATGACGAAATGAAATCTATAGGTGAATTTTTTCTGTCTATTTTTTTGTGTATGAAGGGAGAACAAAGTACATAAAACTAGCAATATCCAATTTTTCGAGAAAATTGGTGGCATTCTGTTTCAGCGACTCCAATATCTGAGTGGGGTGATTTATAATATCGGTGGCATTGGCACCTGGTTGTAATAAGAATTTTCATTTGATTTGTGTGCGGCTGGGAAATTTTCGATTAACCAAGGACAATTCGCAAATGCATTCTCTGCACAGTATCACTTTTAGAGTATCTGATATCGTTGATATTACAATATTTGTGATACATTAAGGTACAACACTAAATAAGTTATATGAATTTGAATGTGTTTTTGTAGTGGTATTATTTATTAATTATAAACTAAATTTTTGTTAGCAAGTTACTATTCACATGGAGTTACTATTAAAATGATTACACAATTTTTATGTACATATAGATTTATTTAAGGCTATTATACGAAATTTCCACTATTTTTAATTAAGTATGGGCGTCACAGCGAAACAAAAAGTTGCAGTATTGGTATCTCTTTATGTAAATAGAGAAAAATTAGCCATATTTTGAAAATAACGCAGTTGCAGTATGGCAAAAATTGTCAAAATGCCAAACTTATTTATTACTTTAATTTAAAGAGAAAATGCTTGTAATTGTTGATATAACGTTTATGCATTTAGTTGACCGCAAAAGTAAAGTATTTAAAATTAGAATTAATAAATATAGCCCATATTTTCTTGTATGGTGCTAAACTAATTGAAATTATTTACTAGCACCAAGAGTATGGCATAAACATTTCTACTGTTAATTAAGGAATTATAGACCATTCAAATGCAAAAGAAAGCGAAAATTTATTATAAGCTTTAGTTTCTTAACCTTTACTTTAAATGTATTTGTATTTATTTCTTGCACATTTTAAATACTAACGTACCGGGTGGCCAACTAAGAATGGCCGCCGGCTATATTTCAGAAACCAGTTGTCATATTGCTTCCGGGTAAAAAAATTTCAAGTAAAAGTGCCCAAGAGAAAATGCTGGAAATTATTTTGGAGTTCGTAAAATGTCCGCAAGGGGGCGTAACAGTCAGGATAAATGTTAAAATTTAGAATTCCTTCATATTTTTACTAATTAAGGGGTATTGAAAATTTCTAAACTTTATTCCTTACACATTCATTAATACTTTTAGTCTTGCACATTTTTCACTATCTAGTGAAATAAAGTGGTGGGGGTAGTTCAGATGTTTTTTTATATAAACTAGGATTACTCCCGTTTGGCTTAACCGATTTGAATAAGTTTGGTCGCATTTAAAAGAGCCCTATTTGCTCTACAAACTGCACTTGTGTTTTTGTATCTCGAACTTTTGCCGTCACCGGTAGATGGCGTTAACTGAAATGTGAACAAATACCAGGCCTTTTTTTCAAAAAAGTTAAATGCAATGATATGTTTCTTTTCACATAATTTAATAAAGAATTAAAACCTCTACATTTCGGTAAAAAAGCGAAATCTGTATGTTTTTTAGAACAGGAGATATTGGCAAAAATAGATGAAAATGCATGAATTCTTTTGTTTTAATTGTCTTCTTTTTGTTATATATTTTGTTATAAATTCAGTAAAATTATATATATATATATAATTTTACTGATATATATATAATAAATTCAGTAAAATTCTAACACGCAGACCAAATAATAAAATGTCACAAAAGCGGAAGAAATTTGAAAGGCATTCCTGTAATACCGACGCAAAATATATAAAAATATATTAAATAAAAAAAACATTTCGTTAGTTCCTGTTTAAGAAACCAAAATTACATAAATGTAATTTTATGTAAACGTTCGAAAATCATGTATTTCAAATTTTCGCATACTATGATTTACTATACTAACAATTAATACTAACACTATCAGAATAGAACTAATATTAAACACTAAAATAACTACAATTATATTACTGTAAAGATTGGTTTGCAAAATTTTTAATGACGGCCTAATTGTTCAAAATGGCGCCCATCATTGTTAATGTAAGCCTGCAACCCTTGCCGCGTGGATAAAACAGAAGTTTCAATTTCCGCCTCCGATATGTTTCGTACTGCTGCTATAATTTTCTTCATTATATTTTGTCTTGTTGTAGGCCGGTTTTCAAAAACAATGTTAACTCTCCCCCAAAAATAAAAATCTAGGATGTTGAGATCTGGTGACCTGGCGGGCCAGGGAAATATACTACCCCGTCCAATTCACTTGCCAGGATATGTCTGATCTGAGAAATCCCGGACGCTTGTCGCAAAATGCGCCGGGCACCCATCGTGCTGAAGAAACTTATCACGACGAACGTCCTGAGGGACATCTTCTGTTAGTAGGAGCAGCTCATTCATAAAAAAATTAAATAAACCTCTCCAGTGAGATGTTGGTTAAAGAAGACGGGTCCAATAATATTACCTCCTAGAATACCGCACGACACGTTTACCGACCAGCGGCCTTGATGCGAAACTTCCTGCATCCTACGCGGATTTGTCCTGGACCAATCGTTCATATTGTGCAAGTTCACACCACCATTGCTATTAAATGTTGCCTCATCCGTCCATAGGACGCGAGAAAGAATTTCGGGGTTTCCGCTACCATTTAATAGCCATTGACAATAGTCAATCCGGCGATCGAAATCTTCAGCCGTTAAAGCTTGATGAAGAACGATGTAATAAGGATACATCCTGAAAATAATATGGCAAACGTGAACGAAACTGTGAGATCAAATTTATCCAAACTTGTTAGACACTGTTTTGTTTTAGTTTAACTTACTATTATAAAGTATTACTGTGGTCTATATAAACTGTATCGGATAAAAATGGCCGTGACCGGTAAACAGACAATAAATAGGCAGATGAATCTATGAGTTAAACTTAAGGGAACCGAGTACGAAACGTTAAAACAACTGTTATGCTTAATGCTTAAAAGTATTAAAACAAACTGTAGGAGATAAAGCAAATCTAACAAAGGTCTTACAAAAAATCTCGAAATAGAGTTTGTTTTATTTTTAACTTAAATCTTTCAATATATTTGGGACCATAGTTCTACAAATGCCCAACTCTCTACTTGTGTTTTCGGTCACTACATGTGGATTAAATTCAATATATTCTAATACTTTTATAGCATTTTCTTCGGTTCGACCAGTAGGTTGCCTTCTATACACTGGAAGATTAATATTTCCGGTGGTCCAAAGCCTTTCCACTAACCTACGAAAAACACTGCTCGCATAATGTCGTCTTCTAGGGAACTGTGTAGCATACACTCTGGAAGCAAATGTAGCATTTCGCATGCATTCGAAATAGACACCAATCATATCGAATGTCTCTTCATTCGCTAACCGCATCTCACTGAAAGAGATGTTTTTCCAAACACAAAAAAGTAAACGGAATCAATCAAAAACTGACAATAATATTTATTATTTCCACAATTGGTCGTTTTAACACATAGTTATTGTTTTATTTTTTTCATAGCTTACTTTTTTATTTTCAATGGTATATATTTTGGATTAAAATAAGTATTCAAAAAAAAATCTTGCTTTATTAAACAGGGTCTTTCAAAATGGTATAACATTTTTCTTGATAACAATAATATGTTAGATAATAATCATATATGTAGTTCAAAATTGAATTCATGCATTTTCATCTATTTTTGCCAATATCTCCTGTTCCAAAAAACATACAAATTTGGTTTTTTTACCGAAATGTAGAGGATTTAATTTTTTATTAGCTTATGTAAAAATTAACATATCATTGTATTTAACTTTTTTGAAAAAAAGCCTAATATTTGCTAACATTTCAAACAACGCCATCTACCGGTGACAGCAAAAGTCCAAGATACAAAAACAAAAGTTCAGTTTGTAGAGCAAATAAGGCTCTTTTAAATGAGACCAAACTTATTCTAATGGGTTAAGCCAAACTGGAGTAATCCTAGTTTATATAAAAAAAACATCTGAACTACCCCCACCACTTTATTTCACTAGATAGTGAAAAATGTGCAAGACTAAAAGTATTAAAGAATGTGTAAGGAATAAAGTTTAGAAATTTTCAATACCCCTTAATTAGTAAAAATATGAAGGAATTCTAAATTTTAACATTGATCCTGACTGTTACGCCCCCTTGCGGACATTTTACAAACTCCAAGATAATTTCCATTTCTCTTGGGCACTTTTACTTGAAATTTTTTTTACCCGGAAGCAATATGATAACTGGTTTCTGAGATATAGCCGGCCGCCATTCTTAGTTGGCCACCCGGTACACGCATTTTACTTTCTTATACGTAGTATAAGGAAGTATTGTGATGATGAAAATTTTCGACCTCGAGATTTTTGCAGATGTCCACGTTTTGAAGTCCCCTAATACCAAAAAAGTGGTTTTTAAAAAATGTCTCTCTCTCTCTCTCTCTCTCTCTCTCTCTCTGACCACGATAGTGGTCAAACCGCTGTGGATATCAATTCCAAATTTCGTATTTACGTGTATAATCTCCCTCTTGAGATCTGATTAGTTTTTCAGTAAAATCGGTAGACCGGAAGTAGCAGTTTACTTCAGCGAAAAAATCGAATTTTGACAATATTTCGTCAACTACTAAGTTTAAACAAATTTATAAAAAATTCATATATACTTAAAATTGAAATTGAGAATAATTTTATTAAAAAAGTTTTTCGAAATTCCTACCGGAAGTAGGTCTTTTACTCTTATCGAAAATCAGTTTTTTGCGAATATTTCGCAAGTCATGCTTTTTAGACAAGTACGTTACGGATATAAAGGTATTTAAAACATAATTTTCAAAATTTAGACCGGAAGTACCACTTTTACTCCTATCGAATAGCGATTTTTTGAAAATATGTCGTAAGTTATGCATTCTATATATATTTATCAAGAGTACAAGAGTATTTAGAACTGGATTTGCAATATTTTTTGTATAGATGAAATTTCAAAATTCGGACCGGAAGTAGCACTTTTACTCTTTGCGAGTAGCACTTTTTTGATAATATCTTGCAAAGAATGCATTCTATAGAGATTTATTAAGAGAATAGAAGTACTTAGAATAGGATTGTGAATAATTTTTGTATAAAAAAAATTCTTAAAATTCTATAATTTGAAACGCTCATACGTATAAGAAAGTCGTGTGGTGGCCACACCTCATTTTTTTATTTTGTTTGATGCTAACTTATAATAACTGTGATATTTTGAACTTGTAACCTATACCCTGTTTTTAAAATTACTTATTTTCAGTAATGTAAATTTAAATACATGTATACGGTTCACTTTATACGTTATAAATGTAAATTTGGTATTTTGGTCTTTTTTTGATACACTGTTATTGCGATTTTTTCAAACTATATAAAATTCATGATTTTGCAAGCTTGTCACCTCACTGTAAAAACAAAATATTAAAAGCAACTTTTTTTGAGTAATTTGAGTAATGATATGTGTAACGCAAGTCATGGGAGTTCTTATTTTGAAATCAATGAGTTGTAATTGGTTTTATACTGATATGACGTTCCAAAACTTCTGCAATTTTGATCGCAGACGCAATAGGATTTCTATGTAATTATGCAAGATAATTCAGTTATAAGAACGAGCTTATAATTTTTAATATGGGAACTACTATTTATACAAATCATAAAATCAACATAATCAGCAAAAATGACTGTGGGTCTACTAATGAAAGTATCAGCTAAGAGTCGCAATGACAATTAATAAACTAGATACTATCTGATTTCCTACGCTTCTGCTTATTGCACCATAATACTGTAATGTGTTGTTTAGGATTTTTCAAATTCTGGATATGCTAATAATAGCTAACGGAGAAGTGGTGGACAATTACAATTCAAGGTTTTCTCAATAGGCTTCCCTAAAGTAGGACTTGCTCGGAACTGGTTCTCCGAACTTGGAAATAGCAGGACTGGATCGTTTCCTATATGGTGGAATACAGTTTTCGATTAGGTTTCACAAACCTTTTTTGTTTAATTAGAAGTTTGATGTATATTATTATTTTGTTCCTATTTGGATTATTTAATTTATTATATCGCTTTATTTTCTGTTAATGATAACTCAACTGGTTGATACGCTTTTATAATTTCTAAGTAGCTTTACCCTGAAAATTCGCTGATTAGATAGGGCGACCCCAAAGAGTGATTTCGTTATCTTAAAAGGTCGAACGTGTCTCCGTTGAATGAAAACAAAAAGTCGCTAATTTTTTTAAGCGTTAGTGTGAATGGAGGTAGGTTCATTTACCTTTCTTTTTTTATAGTAATGGATTGTATTAACAGTATCTTTATTCACGTTTTACAAATTTTCAAACAATAAATTTATTTCGATAATAAGGTTTTTAACGTTTCTACTTTCAGCTTAAATATCTATTTCACCATTTACTTACCCATTTAAGTTCGTTTAGGTAATAATTTCTTCCATGCTTTTTTCAGTAGTAATAGTAAACATATTTATTTAAAGTTTTCGCCAGAGCGTCATCGATGGCTCGTGTATTTTCTCTTTCAGAGCATTTTTTTGGTTTCTTCTAAGTTTGCTTTACATCCCTAGCATCTGTTTTGTAATTTCTTTGCACAACTTGAGATAGTACACATTTTTTATTTCTTTTGAAAATTTATTGTATTCCTTTATCATTTATGTGTGTCTGTCTTCTTATGAATATATTTCTTTGTTAGACTTTTTTTAGTTTCGTATTCATTATGTCTTTGTAAATTTTATGCATTAACAATATTTTTTTAATGTTTTATAAATTTCTCTTCAGTTCGTTTTATTATTTTTTTTTTGTGATTTGCGACGTACAAGTGGAATGGTATATTGCTGTTCTTAATTTTGTTGTATTATATTCTTCACTTTTATGTACTTCAGCTGTTGCAAATTCGAAATTTTTACTTTATTACTCATACTATAAAGATACATTTATGGCTAGTTATTTGAACTCTATTGATTGAATACATATTTCAGAAAAACAAAAGTGGAAAGATCCTATTCCCTGGCGTGAGGGTAATTCTGTCCAGTCCAGGGGTAATAACGCTAGAATCTAAGCAATGCATGAAATAAAGTTTTAGATTTAACCCAAAATATTTATTGATATTATTATAACTTTTGGTCGCAAATCGTATTTATAGTACTTGAGCGTATTCCAGGCACTACACTCCATATTAGACCAACGCGAACAGCTTACACAACAGTACCACATCTTCTGAACTCACTCAAGTTCTCTACATATGACACAAATGTCATTAGAATCAGTTTCTTCTAAATCAGCCAGTTCGTCGTCACTCCATAGCTTTGTTGAATAAATGTTTTCATCTGAATCATAGTCAAAATGTTGACTTCGAACCACATATAAATCTTTATAGCTTAATTAGCTTGTTATTTTCCTTTGTCGATTTTTCTTTTCAGATACTTCTTCTAAGCGTTCTTTCAGAGGTGTAGACCTGAGAATTACCGATTGTTCTTTTTTCGCTTGACTTAGAAGTTTTATTACTAATCTTCGGAAGTAGCATCAGACTTTTTATATCAATTCCAGATGGTCCGGGTTGGGTTTCTTGTGAAGATTCTAACTGGAAAGTGTTTGAGTGCTGATATGCTTCTTTATTACAATTCTCAGGAACAATATGATTGTCAACACCACTTGTATCATTGAGATCAAGTGGGACTTTAGTAATTGTTACATCACCTTGATCATCAGTTGAAAAGAAATGTTCGTCAGAAAACCTATCTGGATTCAGTTGCCAAATACCAGCAGTTCGAAGTCCTTTTTCCATGGAAGCAAGTTTAAGATATGCTGCAATAAAAATCGAAACTACAACATAATGCTTAATTTCTTCTTGAGGATGTTTTCTCATATACAAATCGCAATCACGATTAAAAACCTTCTTTAGTGGTCCATAGATCGTCAAATCAAAAGGCTGTAATCTGTGTGACGTGTATCGTGGGGATGACACCATCACAACGCCACGAACCTTACAACATTCATACACTTTTAATGAAATATGGCTTGTATGATTATCTATTACAAGCAATATTGCGTCATCCGGAGACAACTTTAAGTCTGAAAATGGAAAATCCATTCAAATAAAATGCTTCAATAATTCATTCATTTTTCGAGCATCTATAAATTGCCCCAATCGGTTCATCTCTTTGCAGCTGACTATTCATTCTCGCTCTCGGAAAAGTGAACATGGGGGAATGCACAGTCACAGTTTTCCTCGTTCCCAGCATATTATTGAGCCCACCTATTTCTGTACTTTTGGTCCTAAGATTTGTCCTGGTTTTTGTACTGTGGAGATACCAGTTTCGTCTATGTTGAAATTGAACCAATAGATTTTGAGATAGGACGTACGCCTAATCGTAAAATATAATTTTGGGAGATTATGCATCATAGTTAGACTACGAGAAACCTTGAAACTCCAGGATATCGATAGTTTCTTATTGTCTAGAGTTTTAACTTTCATCAATTTATTATACGAAAATATTATACAAAAAACTGGATCCTATACGTTTTCTTCTTTTCCGTTCATTGCAAAACTATATTCTACAGGAAAATGTATGTAATTGACGTTACATAAAGACACGCTTGCATTCGCAAAACATGAATTTTAATTTAAACCCTTTTTACATTATCCTATTAACCAAAAAATAGACTGACACAGTACCTATTTTGTTAAATTAGGAAATAGTGCTCTCTTCTTGCTTAATCTATTTAGAATAACTTGTAAGAAGGCCAGAATAAAAATAAATTCCTGTTTTTTGAAAATACGTTTTCGCTTTTAAAATTTTAATTTCTATTCATGTGACAACTCCATCTGTTATTTCCATGGAGAGGTATAAACAACTAACGGCACTTCTGGCGAAAGGATGCATCTAGATGAGACAGAGTTAATTTTACCCAAATGGAATATTTAAATTCGAATGAATAATTTTCCTCCGTGTTTAGTTTCCCAGGGATATATAGTTTTTACATGTGTATGGTTTTTCTTTTATGAAACAGAATGTTCACGTGAAATATGAAATACATCCCCGAGTGTCCATAATAACTTTAAAAGGACTACGAAATTGTTTACATATGTATTTTGCATGAAATTTTGTACGTCTACTATTTTAGTTATATTTGCACAGGTTTTTGTTATTTACTGGAAGAGCGTACGACAAAAAGAATTTCTGTATTCTGATGCTAAAAAACATCAGTGGATACGCTTGTAACTTCGATATTTACACAAACATTTCTGTTCTACCGTTTAAGTGTTCTACAGAACTATGCACACATTTGGCTTACTTTAATGCTAGCGTCATAATATTGTTTTATATTTGAATCTTTTACGTGGCTATATCAACAATGGATCTGTATTACATTACTAAAAGCATATACGGATACTAAATTTTAAATAAGTATAAAATTAGTTTTTCTCGGTGTTTAAGAATTGTAATTAGAATTTTCTGCTTAGCAAACATCAGACACTAACCTAGCACTCTCAAGAAAAGCCATACAAACAAAGAATACATTTTAAAATTACTACACCACACCCAAAAACGACGACACATTAAAATACGGAATAAAATTTTCAAACAATTTAAAAGGTTTCCTAGATATTAAAGGACTGCAGGTATGAAAACAAATAAAAAATATATTCGTTGGAACGTCTGGTTGTGATCCTGTAACGTCTAAATGACTTGACCGATTGAGATCATATTAACATAATTCATTTGTTTACTCTGAGCGATAGTTCATAACTACGCGATACGTGGCACTGTGGTCGAGTTGTTAATAAATTTTATATTTATAACCTGCGTGACATCTGAACGACTTGGCCTATTGAGACATATTCACAAAATATATTTGTTTCGAGACGATAGTTTATAGGTATGCTAGGATTCGATAAGTGTCGCTGTAATCAAGTTATTAACAAATTCTATTCTTATGGGCCAAGATGACTTATATTCACCATATATGTTGGATTAGTGCCAAATCACAAAATATGGGCCGTAGAAGGTCTAAATTTTGTGATTTTCGCGCCACCGGACAGGACGGAATAACGTCTGCCGGGCTTAGTTTAATTATAAAACTTACCCACGTCTGAGATTCGAACTCACGATCTCTCGATCGCTAGTCAGGTGCCCTATCGATCCAGACCAACGAGAGTGATGGTTTTGAATCTTTTATATACCTATGTTTCTATACCGGGACACCTTGATTAGGACAGTTGATATGACCATTGCGTCCGTATTTGCAAATCATTTATTGAATAAGTTACATACAGATAAAATTAGAGGCACACCCCTTACAATTATAAATAATTATTTATCTAGTAGAACACAGGTAATGTTTTACAATAAAAGAAATAAAGTTAGGAAATATTGCAGTTTTGTATTAAGTTCTAGGCTTTTCCTAATACATATTAATATTATATTACATTTACAAATATAAAATAGTATGATCACATAAATAATCTCTGTAATAATTTATTTCGAACTTGCTTTGCATTGAAGCTTCTCCAAATATTTTGTTATATGAATATTTTATTACGGAAGCTTTTAGGCTAAACTGCATTACGAACTGATGGCTCGATAATTACTTAACGCCTAATGTGAGAAATCAGTTTAGTGTTTAGTTTAGAAAGACAACAAATACATATTGCAGTGACCTTGAGTTTGGTGGTAGATTATAGATAGGCATAATCAAGATCACTCCAAGATTTAATTTAATTAATTGTTATTTTATTTATTTTTATCGTGATGTGTATATAAATATTCATTATGTCAATATTTTGCCAAAATTTAATTTTTATTTACGTTAAATAATATGAGAATGTTAGTATAAATTTTATAAAAGTCATAATATTAAAATAAGCATAAAATATTACGTGGATGATGACAAGAAAGTGTTTCTCGCACGAAGAATACTGTTACCGCGAGAGATCGATAGTGTGGCTCGGCGAAAACAATATTTTTCGCTAGATGCATTGGATGAGTCATGAACGTGTAAACAAGTTGATATTTACATGTTTGTTTACCTTTTTCAAAGATTGTTAATGCGCTGGTTTCCTGAGTGGTGCAGCACTGCAGCTATGTATTTCTGGAGGTGGAATCGTATCTGCCGAATATAACCGGGCGTTTTAGTGAAGAAAAATATCGATATAAGATCCGGGACCGCTGAGAAACCGGGAGTTGCTTGGTGTAAACCGCACTCAAAAGAGGAAAAAAGGAGTAGTAGATGGAAACCTCTTCTTCCTCTTAAATGTTATATTAACTTAAAAGTTTATTCATGAATTTGAACTTAGAATAATTTTCAAAGAGATTTTTCGATACTTATAAAATTTTCAATAAAAATTAAAACTTGTAATCTTTTCCGTAATAATTTTACTGTACTTATAGAATTTTTCTAACTGAAATGGAACTCAGAATAACTTTATGAATTAGATATCGTTTTAATTTGGAGCTTAATTTACATTGAGACTTGTAATTATTTTAGAAATAATTATTTATGTATGGAACAGTTTTATTTAATTAGAACTTTGAATTTTTTTTTATTTTCTAGGATGTTTTGTTTTATATGTAGGGTTATTACACCATGCATTATGATAAAGCATTTTAGTGACTGTAACGATCAAGTTGAATAGCGTAATAATTTTTTTCTTATAAAGATTTTTCTTTACTATTTTATTTACCAGATTAGAGGATTTATGGTTAATAATTTTGTTTTATGTATATGTAGAATAATTGAACAGTGATCGAATTTTTTAATGATGGATGAGTTTGAAGCCATGTACGAAGAATTAAGGTGATTTAATAATGTTGGTTATAAATGTGTGTATAGTGTCGTACCAAATTTTTTGAGTGGTGTTTTGTATTGGAATCTCAAAAGGGAGGTAAAGTTTTATTTTAATATATATATTTTCTTTTTATGTATATCAAGTATATTTTATAGTACTTGTGTGTTTGATATTAACGTGTTGGGTAATAGATCAGGGATGTGTGCAATGAATTAAGTAGTTGTTTAATTCATAGCATGGAGTCCTGGTGAATCCTTAAAACACGAATTAGTCTTGGTGGTACTGTGTTGGGAGCGAGAAAAGGCGCCAGGCAGAACTAATCAGGGCTGAGTTAATTAATCAAATGCACAAAGACATTTTTTATTATTAAATTTAAAATTTGTATATATGCCTTAAGGGGTGAGCACATGGTAGTGTATGTTCGGGTTGTGTCCGACGAGTTAAAAAGCATACTCGTAGGGTGGAACTTTGGGGTACCTACCAGTGTGAATTTGCTTTCTGATGGTACTGTCTTGGGAGCGAGCAAAGGCGCCAGGCAGGACTAATTAGGGCAAAGCCATTCCCTTAATGTTTATATTTTTTTTTTGTAAATAATAAATCGCGTAATTTTTGGTTATTCATATTCCAGTACAATTCACAATATGCAATAAATTTTATTTTATTAAAGATGTTGATTGTTTACATGTATCTTTGACGAACATAAATCATGATAATCACGTTTATTTCAAAAATATAATTTTTTTTCTCGATGTTATGCTTTCATTAATTATAATTTCTTTATTATATTGACTAGTTGATTATGATATGTGTAGTTTTAGATGATGTTTTGAAATATTAATTTTCTGTAAATATATATAATTGTGTAATTTAAAATTTCTCGTTTTTGATACTTTCTTTCAATAAATTAGATGATAAGATTTATTTTGCATTTTATTTTCTTTACCTGACCTGGTGATAATTGAAGAGCATTCAAATTGATTGGAGAATTTATTTATATTTTCTGCCCCTGAGAGAACATTTTCTTTAGTCATTCTAAACTGAGCTCGTTAAATGTAAAATTGCCTAACCTACTATTTAGCAGAAAATTTGTTGTATCTTAGTCTAGCATAAGGCCTAGCACTAGGATGCATGCTTGATTCTTATTTATTTATTGATTGAATAATTTAAATTATTTTTATATAAATCTCAATTTGCAAGAGTCACAGCAATATGTTATATAAACAATCTATCCCGCACGTGGAGCATTGTGAGTAGTCAATCGAATGATAAAACAGATGCACCATCTATCGCTTTTAAAGATAATGGTATCGTTATTACTGCCTCGCCTATTATTGCAAACATGTTTGGAAAATTTTTCACGGACGAAACAGGGTAAAATTTCTACGAAAACGTTTATTTATTTTTGAAGTCCATATTTTTCCTCAGCAATGGGCAACAAAATTGAAAAGGTTATATAATATAAGACTGCGACCCAGAAATCATGATGATGCACAAATAAAGCTTATTAAATTGCATGAATATTTTTAGCAGGGCATCTGGCATTATTAGTCTTTCGACTTCTTCAACAAGTTTTGGTATGGCCATTTCGATTGGCCCCCCGGCTGTGAGTCGTCTTGCTTAAAGAGTCTGCGTCACCTAAAAACCATAGTTTTTCCAGGGAAAGAATCCCCGTAAACCGATGACATGTTGTCCACTTGGTATGAAAAGATTCCTTGTTTTGTACTGAAACGATTCTGTTAAAACTTTATATTTATACTAATAATTGGTAGAGGAAACGATGCATAAGGCATATCACTATATGAATGGTTGTGTATCATTAATTTATATATAATTAAAAAGAGAGTGGTGCATATAAGTTAAACACAAACAAACAAACAAATGATAATTATTTAAAGAGTAGCGTAAAATATTGAAGATCAATTATAACTCAATAATTTACATATAAAAAACACAATATATTTACAAAATATATGGTTTGCAAGAATAGGTTACTTAACTAAAATAGGTCAAAATATATCAAAACAGCTATAAAGCTCGCCTTATACAAATCGATAAATGCAACACATTTAGAATATAGTGCAACTTTACTGTTTAAATGAATTAATTGTTAAAAAAATTTAAAATAGGCCAATGAAAAATAATCTCAAATGTAACAAATGGTTATATTAGTATTGAGCACTTTAAAATTAATGACTGTAAGAGAAAGAATAAGACAACGTTATTTATTTATTAAAGTAGGTAAGGGGTAACGCCGAGGTATATTTGCGACAAATTCATTTGCATGAATGAAACGTGCCTTTTAAATAGACAAAATTAATAGGTCAGCAAGTTTTTATGGTTTGAAAATGTATAATAGCTGCCGATATAAACTAAACTATTATAATAGTGTAAATATATTTAAGACACAAGTGTCAATATTATTTTACAGCAATATTAATAATGCGGATATGTAAAGAACTTATGCTAAAATGAACATATGTTACTTACTTAGAACTTATTTATATAAGATAACACCAACATAGTAGTATATGTTGAGCACTTGTGAAATATAGAAATATTAATAAAATAAAACACCTCTTTAACAAAAAATAGTTTAGTAACTAGATGTCACATTTCGTGTGCACTGCACACATCACCAGTAGTAACCAACATATTGTAGATTGATAATTTTGTAATATTATTAAAATGCTTTATTATCAAATTAGGGCAGAATCAAGCATATATCCTAGTACTAGGCCTTATGCTAGACTAGGATCTCATAATTTCTGCAGAAATGTAGGTTAAGCAATTTCACACTTCACTAGCTCAGTTTGGGTTACACTAATTATTATTATATATATTATTCTCTCAGGGGCAGAAAATAGAAAAATGTTCTTTCTCCAAAGTGAATGCTATTAAGTTTTCTCCAGGTCAGATAAAGTAAATAAAAATACAGTAAAATCTTGTAACATACTTTATTAAAATACTAAATAAGAATAACACAATGTATTTATATAGTATATATTTGATAAAAATAATAATAATTCTAGATTCTGATTAATAATAATAATAATGATATAAAACAAATAAAAGCATTCTACCAAACACACTTGTATGGTTCTGTTTACAATTAATTAAACCAATGCAATCAACAAATAAAAATTTTAATTAAATGTCGTGACTTACACTGGATAAAT
This sequence comes from Amphimallon solstitiale, assembly GCA_963170755.1. Classification (NCBI taxonomy): domain Eukaryota; kingdom Metazoa; phylum Arthropoda; class Insecta; order Coleoptera; family Scarabaeidae; genus Amphimallon; species Amphimallon solstitiale. The sequence goes on along the minus strand of OY720678.1, from coordinate 41,189,203 downwards.
AACAAATAACAAAAAAAATTACTCCCACCGGTTACAATTATATACACATTAAGGCAATGACTCTGTTCTAATTAATACTGCCCAGCGCCATTTCTCGCTCCCAGACAGTATCACAAAAAAAAAAAAAAAACAAATTCACACAGATTGGTACACTAGGGTTCCGACCTACGAGTTCGTCTTTTGACTCGCCGGACACACCCCTAACATACACAACAACGTGTCCACCCCTTAATATATATCTTTAAAATTTTATTGAAATGCTTAAGTGTGTTTCAAGGTATTGACTCTGTTCTGATTAATACTGCCCAGCGCCTTTTCTCGCTCCCAAACAGTATCACAAAAAAAACAAATTCGTGTCACTAGGTTTAATCAAGGCTCCATACCACGGGATAATTAATTGCTTGACTTGTTGTATACATCTCTGACCAAAATTCCCCTACACGTCAAACCTTGATGCACAAGCACAAACAAAAATGGTAAATTATGAAAGTACATACCTACATTCATTAATAAAAATAAAATAAAAACCAACTTCGTTTAAACTCCAGTATAAACCACCACATAAAATACTGTTCAACACTATATACAAAACAAAAACCTTAATTCTTCACATAATTGTTCAAACTCATCCATTTAAAAAAAAAAATAATATAACTTGTAAAAAAATGCTTATCCAAATTATGAAAGAAAAATACAATACAAAAAAAATGCGTAAATAAATTTGATACTTTTGACCTTCTATAGATTTGCTAACATAAAGTGTCTATTATACTTATATCCAAATATAAAATAAATCTTTTTATTTAATGTAAAACAAAATTATTACAACTACCAAAATGTTTCACCGTAACGCATAGTGTTAGGCAATCGCGTGTTAGAATAAAAGCATTCAGGTTCCCCAATAATATTTGTTTCGCTTAATATATTTATAAGTTTTATTTTATTTAAAAATAATTCATAAATATTTATAAGTCAAAATTTATCGAAAATGTCGATTAAATATTTCGTAAAATTTTACAAGTCCGGATTTATTGAAAATTATTCTAAGTTTCAATTAAATATAATTCTTAATAATTTATAAGTATAAGCACCGGTGTTTATTATTAAGAGCGGTTTTCACCTGCTTCATAAGATCTAATCATCATGTCCCGCCTTATATTAACATTATCTCTGAGAAAAACTACGGTCATGCTCGGTACTGATTCCGATTCCACCTCTTCAAATGCATATCTACTTAACTCCCTCTTGCGACTAAACGATAAATCTCTCGCTTGACATGTAAACAAATATTGATTTAAATGTTGACATGTTTACGTCAATTATAATGTACAAAAATTTTTAAAGACATCAATATGTAAATGTTACAAATTATTACGTTATTTACAGTATATAATCTAAGTATTTATTGCCATTGATGTGTTACACATTCGTAATTGTTGATAGCATATATCGAGTATACCTACTTAGGGCCAATCCATTGAACGGTCTCCGATATCAAATCTTTTTCCCGCTAAAGTTACGGAAAACACTTTGCTGTGAATATTTTCTTGATATATACGTCTTATTCTGATATTAATTTCTTGAATAAAAACTATAATGACATTCTTACATTATTTTAATTCATTTAATTCAGATTTTCTGAAATCTTAACTTAATAAATAAATATCTATATACAAGGGAGATAGTTTGATTTCGTTTAGCACTTTTTTAAATTAAATAAATAAAATAGTATTTAATTAAACTTAAATCTAAAGGTGATCTGGAGAAAACTTATTTACAATTCAATTCCAGTCTTAAGATCACTGCAATATGTACTAAAATAAGCTATTTGCGATAATGCCTGACAATACCTAAGATTATGTAGAATTTCATAGTTTAAATTGCTTAAGCTTACAACTATTACCCTTACACTTATGGTGAAGAGGTTGAGGATAAGTATATAAGCCACTAAATTATAGTTTGCAATATAGGATACCTTGCATTATCATATAACAGAGTATGTATTTGCAGCTAAACCTCTTTAAGTGGCCGAAAATATTTAATTACACTGTATCTAACTAGTATAATCTACATATATTAAAAATAATTGGCATGAGTTCCAATTTTCACAATTCACTTAACGAAGATTTTGTTAAATTGATATTACCTCCATACTGTATAATTCAAAATTTTTAGTTTAAAAATGCAGTGAATTAACGTGTAAATTAATGTAAATTATAGTTATTTATTATACAAGGGAAAAAATTATTAGATTTTAGCTCGAGGTAAGTGACATTTTATTACCTGTCAAGAAGGATAAAATGTCAACTTTTTTCCCGTCACAAAAAAAACTATTTTATTACATTTCTTTTATTAATTTGTCACCTGCGCGTTGCATTGCTATTGTTGCGTTTTCGGGATCGAAATGAACAACTCGTGCAAGTGTTTTGAAACAGTCTGTATATTTACACACTTAAATCTAATCACAATATAAAAATATAAAATAAATGTAACTCACTTAAAACTACTACAAATAAATTAACCCACGTATTTATTTCTATCACTACTATTTATGTCAGTAATATTTATGTATTTTGTGAACTATAATAAAACTGCACTACTCACATTATTTATGTTTATTTGAACTGTTCAGTAAATACCGCACGCGACTACTATTGAATGAATTCCTTATCCCACCGGCGGCATTTATATGTGCAGACAAAAGGTCTAGCAAATTCTGGCTCCCTTCTACCATATTCCAGACTTTCTGTCGCTGACGCAGTATATGAGTGCAGTTGATTTACGACTTGTTTACCGGTACGTTTTTGTCGTCGCCCGGATGTCTGCTTCTTTTTTTTGTGGGCTTATTTCATTACAGTATTGTAACATAAAGAGAGTTTAATTCACGTGAAGAGGCAACGCAACAAGAGCGCGGCTAAAAAGTTGAAAAAGAACATCTTGGATATCTGCATATCATCTATGTCGCCGAATCACTATCAGACAGATTAATAATTATATTTCTTTATCATTTAGTTTATGAAAAGTAATTCTATCGTATTGTTTAGGCATGAGTTGTTTAGCATCAAACTTTGTTCCGATATTCTTGAACTTCAACCTGGATATATCTGTCAGGATTCGCTTTGTTAAATCAACGTTTTTCAAGCTTATCATACCTTACTATGAAACATGTTTCCTGAAGTGCCAATGCCGAGAGAGTTTGTTAAGTTCAGTTGAATGTAAAGAGCCTATTTATTTATTATTATTCATTTTCTTCGGCTTCAGTGGGAGAGTGAACCATCAATTCTTGCTACCAGATAGAGCGGTGGATAAGGAGTGCCACCTGGAGATGGTCCATCGCTTTTGTTAATGCAATTCATGCCAATACCATCCTGCTAATGCACCAGCCCACACTACATTACTTGTTCGCAAATTCTTCACAAAAAACAACACCGGTTTTATGTGATAGCCTCCGTATTTGTGGGGCATGGCTTCTCGTGACATTTTTCTATCTGGAAGATGAAGACATTCTAAAAGGATCACGTGTGGATAACATTCAAGTGATATATATATATATATATATATATATATATATATATATATATATATATATATCATATTGCCGGAAGATTGACTCGTCTACTATAAATTACGTCCCAGGATTGATTGAAAGACTAGCTTCAAGAACACAATATTAGTATCTTATGAATAAATGAAATGAAGGCTTTTTGAGGAAAGCGAAATTTGCATATATATGTATATATGTTAATCAAGTCTCGTTTGGAAAAAGTTCGTTTCAAGAGCTAGATCATTGAAGAAAAGAGGATGACGCTTCTGGGCAATGTATGGATTTAGCATTTACATGCAGTAAAATATATAACTATTATTTATATACATATTATATATTAATATCTAATATGTATTAAAAAAATATAATATAACATATATGTTGATGTTGTGTTGTATGATTTTATAAATGATAATAATTTCGATGAAGACATGTAATATGTCGAAACGCCATAGTTTATTTTAATTTATCGTTCTAATAAATAAGAACCCAGTTAGAAAATAGACCACTGCTCCAATAATACAAGTATACTTGATTTATATACAGGGTATATCACGACGAGATTTCGCTAGAACAACATAGAAAACTAATAAGAGTTGAGTTTTGAAATTTCCCAAATATTAGTTTCACCTTAAGCTCTTTCGATTTAAAATAGTTTTGAATTTTTGCTTTTTCCGGTTACACCGGAAATGGATATCAATTTCCTTATTTTAAATGGAATACGCCATTTTTTATGATTGATTCGTATTTCCAACTTAATTTTAAGGATAGTTTGTCTGATAAACGTTGCCTCTAAAGTGAGCCATTTCTGAAGTATTTCAATTTTTGTAAAAAAATTGACAGCTGCAGACTATTACTCATAACAACATTCCCAATAATTGAATGCATGCGCTTATTTAAAATTTTAAGTAATCATTTTGGAAAGTATACTGCTTCAAATGCGGTATTATAAACTCTTCAAAATAATACAGGGCGATCAGAAAACTATGTTAAACATTTCATCCAGAAAATATCAATATCTTATTATTTTTAAAAAGCCACCTACTTCTTTTCAACTTGATTGGATTGCACGTTCAAAATTAGGTGCAGTATGTGTTTACTTCCCTATAACTAAACGTCTTAGTTTCAGAGTTATTTTGGAAAATGTATCAATTCGTTTAAAGTTTTATTTTGTATAATCAGTTAGGCTATGGAAACTCATCAAACAAAACAAGTCATCGTTTAATAATGTCCTAAAACATTTAAATGAAAACTACTCAATATCGAGAAGACGTAGTCTTAATAATAGTTTCTAATAATCTTAAATAAAGTTTTCAAACACATCACCACCTCTTTCTAAACACTTTCTTACTCTTTTTAAAATGTTCGTACGCGTGGCACTCTGAATCATGGTACCGTCTAGATTATTGAAAGCGCCTCGCACTCTAGCCATCATACCTTCTTTGGTGGTAGCATGTATACTGTATACTTTATCTTTAACATATCCCCAAATAAAACAATCTAGTGGCGTTAAATCGGGTGATCGCGGTGGAAACCTATAACGTCATTTATTTCCGATCCACCAATCATAAAATATGTTGTCTAATACTTATCAAACAGCTCTGGTACTATGTGCTGGTGCACCATCCATCTGAAACCATACACTACGAGATCCTTCTGCGGCCAGTGTATTTAAATTTATATTTATGACGTTTCTTAAGATGTCTAAAAATCGCTCACTATTTAAATGTTCTTCATAAAAATGCAAACCAACTCTAAGACTCTTTGAAACGTCATTGCCTAATACCTCGAGGATTATCTTCGGACCGAAAATGGCTATTGTGTCGATTAGATATTCCATTTCTACAAAACATTGCTTAGTCTGTTCATATAAGGTTTTTTTGTGAAATCGTCGTCTTCTTGTGATTTCATTAAAAACCACTCAAAACACTGCGCTCTTGTTACAAAATCAGCTTCATTAATATGTTGAACAGGTTGAAATTTGTAAGCATGCCACTTGTTCTTTTTCAAAATTCGATTATGGTCATTGTGGATGCACTTACTTCAGCTTCTGCATCCTTTATAGAATTACTAGGATGTGGTGTAAAGTAAGCAAGTGCTGTTACCTCCATATTTTCACTATCAACAAAAGGATTTCTTTTGGTTGTTTTCGGCAAGAATGATCCGAAGGAAATGCAATTTTTTAAAATATGGCTTAAGATACTCTTGGTAGGTCTTGACCGATTTGAATATTTCTCTGCATAAGCACGATATGTCCTGTCCATTACTCTATTACATTCACCATATGTTATTATTAGATTATTATTATTATTCAAGTATTCAGAAACGGAAGACAAAGAAAACGCTGAATAGCACTAGTAAATACCCTATTATAGGTAATATGATTGCAACTTGTTTTTATTTATTCACATGAATTTCCTTAGCCTAACTGATTATACAAAATAAAACTTTAAAGGAATTGATAGATTTTCCAAATTAACTCTGAAACTAAGACATTTAGTTATAGAAAAGTAAATACATACTGCCCCTAATTTTGAATGTGCAATCCAATGAAGTTGAAAAAAATGTAGGTTGCTTTTTAAAAATAACAAGATATTGATATTTTCTGGATGAAATGTTTAACATGGTTTTCTGATCACCCTGTATTATTTTGAAAAGTTTATAATACCGTATTTGAAGCAGTATACTTTCCAAAACGATTACCTGAAATTTTAAATATGTGCATGCATTCAATTATTGCGAATGTTGTTATGAGTAATAGTCAGTAGCTGTCGATTTTTTTACAAAAATTGAAATACTTCAAAAATGGCTAACTTTAGAGTCAAAGTTTATCAGACAAACTATCCTTAAAATTAAGTTGAAAATACGAATCAATCATAAAAAATGGGGTATTCCATTTAAAATATGGAAATTGATATCCATTGCCGGTGTAACCGGAAGATGCAAAAAATCAAAACTTTTTTAAATTGAAAGAGCTTAAGGCGACACTAATATTTGCGATTTTTCAAAACTCAACTCTTATTAGTTTTCTCTATTGTTCTAACTCTAATATCGTCGTGATATACCCTGTATATACTACTTTATTAAAATTTGAGCTATTGCTTGTTAACTATTATTATCTTGAATCACATAAGTCAGGAGAAATCTATAAAATTAAAACATATCGATTAAATAATCCACTTGTTATATTTATTTCTACACTTGGTGTATTGTACCTAAACTTACGTAGGTTTAATAATCTGTATGCATTGAAGTGTATAGTTATCAACGTTGATTGTGTTTATTTGTAGTGCGAATGTTTATTGCCTAGTATTGTATCAACAAATAGGAAAATTGATACGCCAGAAGGGATTTATTGATTTTGATAATGTGTGTAGGCTTATTATCTGGTTCAAATTAGCCGGTGAACCTTTATTGAAGTCTATTGTTGTAGAATAATCCTTTCGCCCGGAGGCTCTATACATAGAAAACCCTTTGACTGACTGTTACACAGAAATCTGTTCGGGAATGTGGATGAGTAATTTGGAAAATGCGAAACACCTATACCTATATACATATGCTTCATATTCACGCATGTGGATTTGTATTTGTCCGAATGGTCATATACCGAGCAGATCTCGCATGGAATTTAATTTCAGCTGCACATAGAAGCTGATGCATAATTCTAAATATACGTGCTGATGTATTAAAATATTTAATGTTTTGATATTAGATATTACTGTGAATGCACATATTTATTTAAAATAAGTATATGAGAATGTTTAATAACATCAGTCACTTTAACACTAAATCTATACACAATGAATATAGCCTTATGCAGATATTCATCAGCATGTTATCGCAATCTGTATGAAAAATATTTTTGATCAAGGGTAAAACTCTTTTACTCTACATGAAATGTAAGCCTTGATTATAATTTCTGCACACAATTATAATGTCCTAGAAGCATATTCATGTTATTCTTAAGGGGGCTTACGCACAGGTGCCGACTAACTGCCGGGAGGTAGGGCGTAAGGGGATGGCCCCATATGCACTAATGTAGATTCCACCGATGTAAGATTTTCGTTTAAATAAAACAAACAGCAGACATTTTTGTTTTTCTTATTATGTTTTTGCATTAAATTAAATACAAAGGATTAATTAAGGCTTCGTTGGAAGTAATTTCTTATAATTCAAATTATTTACTCCTACATTTTACTATCAAAGTTAGCAAAATGTACATCATAACACAGTTTCAGAAACTTTGTTTTAAAAACTAATTCCAGTCGGGCATGCATTGAGCCTTTGTTTGTGTGTGTTTTAAATTTCGTTTTGATATTTCGTAAATAAAAGCTGTACTATTATTTTAACGAAACCTCGTAAAGTCCAGAATTTACATTAGCGTATATGGCGCTACCCCCTTACGTCCTACCTCACGGCAGTTAGTCGGCACCTCTGCGTAAGCCCCCTTAAATACAAATACGAACCATAACGCGATAATATCAATGTAAATCAAAGAAGTTTTTGTAAAAGCATTTGCACGTCTAAGACAATGTTTACTGTTTCACACTATCAATAATGCAAACTAAATTTCATTAATCAACATTGAATTTGAAAATGAATTTACAATAACAAAACTATATATGTATATATAGAAAAATGCAATTGATAAAATTATACCAATTCAAACAAGTAGCATTTTATGTGTACTTATTCCTTCCTCTTGATTAAATAAATCATCAAACTCTTCTTGATAGTTTGTTCATATTAAATGCCTTAACTAACATTAATATAATAACTTGAATAAACACTTCATTTAATCAATGCTAAATCATCTGCATATCCTAGTATTGACGTCATGTAGGTCATAATGGAATGTTCTGCCTTCGTTGTTTGCACTACTACGTTCAGTGGTATGTTACTGTAGACAATGCGTCTCTCTCTGTTATACACATGCTAATTTTGATATCATCTGTATATCCCTCGTTTGCTAATTTTGGTCTGGCAGCTTTTTGTTATCATATTCGCCAATCTAATGAGTTTTTCTGGAACCTCCTTCTTAATCATATCTTCAGCTAATGGCTCTCTATTTATGCAGTCAAAGGCATGCTTAAAATTCACAAACATAATGTGTCTATAGGTCTATTCTGTGTTCATAATTTTTGTATAGTTACCTTCATTATATTGATTTTACCTATCGTGGATTTGCCTTTCCTGAAATCATATTGATATTTGCCTTACTTCTTTTCTGCGTATCTTGTAATTCTATTTCGTATTAGTGATGCGAATATTTTGTATATTGCATTTAGTCGTATTATTCCGTAGTAGTCATAGCATTATGTAAATTCCCTTTTTTGAAAACTGGTAGTATCAATTTGCTGTTCAGACTTCTGGCATTTTTTCTTCCTCATCTTTCTAGGATTAGGTTGCAAATTCTATGTTGCAATTCTTTTCCTCCAGTTTACGATCGTGTCTTCTCCAGCTCCTTAACTCGGTTTTAGGTATTTTCTAATTTCATTGTACTTTTCATATGTTGTTACCTTGAACAATATAGATTTCGACAAATGTGCTTGTTTGGATTTTTTATAATTTCAATAATAGTAGGTTCCTTGTTTTAGTGTCTGACTGATATGGTACTATTTTTAAATTGTCTTTTCATCGTTGGACATAGTTTTATATTATTCTTTTATTTTCCATATATTTTATCAATTCCTTTTCAACCTGTCTCCTTTGAGAGCCTTTACCTGCTGCCTGCTTCTCTTGTATTACAATACTTATTTCTTGTTTCCTGTAGCTATCCAGTTGCTTTTGGCATGGTTTTTGTCTCTAGCTCTGTTTGTATAACCCAGATCAGCAGATGTCATCCGCTTGTTATAACTGTGAAATATGATTTTAAAGCATTTCAAACTTCAAGTAATGCGTATTTTTTCTAGATAAGAGCACTGCTGGGAAGATATCTATTATATAGTTTGTTTTGAATAGTTACCAAATAGTCATGTCCAAGAAGATTTTTCATCTCTAGAGAAATTTGCAAATAGGTCGTTTTTCATTTCACATTTCTACTTATGTGTATACTTGTCGGAATATTTAATATTGTTTTACAGCCGGTAAAGAATCATTTTCATAAAATTTTAGATATTCGAACATTCCCTTATAAAAACGCGTTCTTATCATAATATTTCGAGGCATACAAATCTTGAATATATTTAGCAATACCGAGGACAAGATATAATGCATAACTTAGAATTCATGAGAGTATTTATAGAAGCGAACCCGTATTTGGAAGTCGAATTCAAAATATTTGGGTTAGGCAATTGTCCTAAACTGGGAACTATTTCATTTCATTTCCCCGAAACTATACAATTCCCAAATACAATTACAGTAAATAAGTGATGGTTGGCTTACCTCGGTTATATCTTCTTATCTTGCCAAATAACGTACCCGAGCATATTAACATGGGAATTGGCGCGATAACTGCTAATAGAATAGAATAAGGTGTCGATGTTGTTATCGGACCAGTTTCAGTACTTCATTTTAAAGAATCCCTTTTAACGAATTGAGCTAAATGATTTAACGTTTTATTATTTCACTAGAGAAAATATATTAAAATAATGTTATCACTTAAATAATACCAACCTGGATTATTTCTCTCTTGATATAAAACTAAAAATTATTAATGCAGATAAACTTTAATAAAGAATGTACACTACCGTCAGAAAGTTTAGGTATCAACAGTGCAAGTTTACGAACTAGCATAAAAGTCTATTTTTTTGTGACATAATAGGCCAATATTAGGTGATATATTATTTTAAGTATAGAAGTTCAGGATGAATACCAAATATGCGACAAATATTTATAGTTGGAAGATTTCAAATGCTTAAGAAAAAGTAATAGAAACACTAAATTATAATAACAGGTTCTTGGGACTTTACTGTATGGTAGATATGTATGTCTATACTTCTGCTTGAAGAGCGTAAAAATTTCCCTATATAATACAATACTAAGTGCCCATTTGAATTACAAACCATACAATAGGTTACAAAAATTATGTGAGTTCTGCGTTTTATTTCTGTAACGACAAGGCAAGGAAAATTATAAAACGTATATACGCCAGTAAAAATTAAGCCTTTAATTGTACTAAAATCGCAAATATGTAAGCACATTTTAGAAGAAGCTTTTAAACGAGAACGTGAAAGAATATACAGGTCGGGGTGTAGAACTTCTTTTAAGATGCACCGCATAAAAAGGGCTAGTCAAAGAAAAATAGGGATGGGTTTGGTAGACGCCTCAGACGCGAAAATTCCTCTCTTGTGCCCATCAGCTGAAAACAAGAGAACGACAAAAAGAAGAGCGCGTTTGCGGTCAAAACCTATTTCTTGAACAATTCTTCATACGTGGCCAGAACAGCGTGCGTTTCGTATTCCCTTCAGAATTCAGGCCAGTGGCCTGTTCCTGACTGGAAATCGATTGTTTCTTGGATAAAGTGTTTCCGGGCAACATCTTCCATATATTTTGTGTAAAACTACATGATCTTAAACTTGAAATTATGTTTTTTCGTGAGCAACAAATTGAAAATTTTCTACCAGCAATACTTTTTTTATATTTGCGTTTAATTTTCTGCGCCACGCCCTTTACTAGAGGCACTATTATAAGAAAGTCTCTAACTGCATACTACTGCAATTAGTAGGAGTAGTATATATATATATCGAAAGAATATGCATCAAAGCTGTCGCAGAAAAATATTCGTTGCTACAGTTAAGAATCGATTGGAAGAACCAAGTATAGGAGGAGATATACCTTGCAACTGGCAAATATGTAGTAGGTAGACTTAGCATTATCTAAAAATAATCAATCGTCGAGGCATTTCATGAATATGTCTGTGTTGTCTGTCCGTTCGTATTTGTTTACCCAGCTGGAAATCCAAAGAAGCGATTTACTCGATTAATGTATTTTTGTTATTATAACATCTTGATAACAATGTTTATTGACTCACCGTTCTATGATATTTACGTTGGCGTCAAATTAGTCTATGTTTGCAATCATAGAGTGGCGGACACTTTTAATAACATTTATGGATGGATAAGCTCTAAAGTTCGTGTATTTTCTAAATGCAAACAAACATGTGGATAATATGAAAATAAATGGTGACATTTACTTCCAGACTGCTTGGTATTATATTTAATGAGAACTTAAATGCACGCACATTATTGATTATCTATGCACTATTCTATCAAAGATATGTTACAATTTAAAAGAACATGCATTGTTAAAACTTCAAATGTGTTCTACGATTCAAAATATATTTCTCTGTTGGTACCATTGCATAATACAATGGGGATTTTTGACACAAGCTAATTTATACGTAAACGTATATGCACATATGTACGAGTTGGGATGCACAACATACACTTAGGTGTCATTACCAACAGCGAACGCACAGACATGTGTTTCGGCCTTTAAGGCCTCTTCAGTGTACGTGGTGCTATTGACAATGATCCACAACTAAAATAGTATCTTATGTCGGCTGGACCGCAAAATGCCCGTGAGAATATCTCAGCGACATCTGTCATTCATTGTGGATCATTGGCAACAGCACCACGTACACTGTAGAGGCCTTAAAGCCCGAAACACGTGTCTGTGCGTTCGCTGTTGGTAATGACACCTAAGTGTATGCTATGTAACCCAACTCTTACTATGTGCATATACGTGTACGTATAAATATATATTATATATTTATACTTGTGATAGTATTATCCGTTAATATACTTTACATATTCAAGTATTTTATATTCCATAGAATCTTCAACTTGCAAAAGAGAGCAGTAATAAATATGTTTGGCTTGGTTTACAGAGATTTTTGCAAATGAATTTACTTACTTTCTATTATTTATATAACGGACGTACTATGCTTTGTTTTTAAAAATTAAAATGAGATGTGGGTACCAGACGACTTACTTACACGTATGTGTTTTACGAATTTTTGGCTGCAAAAGTTTAATTAAGCTTTTAGTACGTTTATCTTCGCAATAAATTAGTGTTCCTTTCAGTTCGAATTTGAATTTTTTTATACAATAACTGTTTCTAATCTAGTTCCAAATGCTTTTGCACTTGTAATAAAGCTTTATAAAGTGCAATGTTTGCCAATAATTATTCAAAATCAAGTTTTAAATACTTTTATACTCTTAATATATCTGCATAGAAAGCATGAGTTGGGAAGTATTAGCAAAAAACTGTTTGAACGACGAAGACCACTTTTCCACAATTTCATCACAATACTTAGTAAACAAACGACTTTGTAACAATACATGTAAGGATAATTATATGTTTTCAGTTGCTTATACAAAACATAATTCTTAAAAGAGAACTTACTATATAGGAAGTTGTTTACTAGATTCTTTTAAGATAATTCTAATTTTAATGTTTTCAAAAGGTCATAGGAAATATCTACTTGATATCTAATGTTATTGTTCGGATGATCTTCTACAATTCTAATATATTTGTATCGTGTACTTACTCTTGACGTGTTCTTTGCATATAGGTACTTGTGTATTTTAGAAGGTTATTTTTTATATCATCTTAGCAGCGCTATAATATTCTTGTAATTACTTAAATGCTTGTGGGATTTGTTTTAGCAGCAATTTGTTTATTTATATTAATATATCTTAAAAAAATTGTTTACAGAACACAAATTAATCGATTTCTATTAATCTAAAACACTTTAATCTCAATGTTGTTTTGTATACAGTACCATAATATTCATTTCAATGCATATTTAATATTATACGAGAGGGTGTTCTTAAGTTCGCAGAATGGGTGAAAATGAAGAGAGTAAACATTTTTTTTTTTGTTACAAAATATTCACCTGCGAGCCGAGCCTAATATATTTTCAGATCTTGCAATTATATTGCGTCTTCATTAAAAAATGTTTAATCTTTGTCTAAATAATGCGCCAACACTGTGTCCTTTACTTCATCTTCGCTCGTAAATATCACGCAGAATATCGTAGCTTACTTGAGTCCGGACAGCCAGCGCAACACGACACTTGTGGACGGGCGCAACACACATTTTGTCAATTTTCCCGTTCTTTTTCCTCTATAGACTTCTTTCAACCGCCTTAGGATTGAAGTATTCTCAAGTTGTGGAAACGCCTTTGTTATTGTAATCAATTAATAGGATTCCGTCTGAGCCCCAAAAAACTGTAGCCATTAGTTTTTCGGCCGACTGTGACTACGTAGGCGGGTGGCGGTGTTCCTTTTTATGCTCCCGCATACAGACTTGCTTGGATTCAGGCTTATAATAATGAAGCAACGTTTTATCTCCAGTAATTCGTCTAAATACACCTGCTTTGTTTCACTACACATGTCCGAAAATGCACGGGAACATTCCACGAGCTGTTGTATTTGCAGCGGAGTGAGCATTATCGGCATTCATTTTGCGCTAACTTTAGTCATGTCAAGATAATTATAGAGGATTTTAAAAATGGTTGCATCAGATACTGCGATCATGCCTGCTAGTTGTGTCTTTTTCAGCAGAGTTTCTTCCATTATTAATTTTTTGACTTTCTTAACAAGTTCCTGGCATGGTCATCTCGATATGCAAGCCCGACCATTGGTCATCATCAAGTAACTTCTTACCTTGCTTAAGGCGACTGTGCTTCTTAAAAACCAGTTTTTTTCCGGGGAAGAACACCATAAACTGATGGCGCCTCTTCCAGTATGGCATAAACAGACTTTCCTTGTTTTGTGAGGAAATAGCGCAATACTCCATTTTCACCATATTTCATGGGACAATGAATACGTTACGACACAAAAAAGCTCTCCCACTCTCGTCGAAGCCCTCCATTCCGCGAAGGTAAAACAATAAAATATTAGTATTTAAAATATGAATCATAAAAGTTATATGGCATGCTTTTTAAGGCTTAAGTCTATAAGAAAAACATATATCTGTCATTTTGTCACGTTTGTTTATGTTGTATCCGTGCTCCAATCGTGCATCATTGAACAGCTAACTGGTTAAATTAGAACAATTTTATTGTCAGTGTTGTTTTAATATTACATCACAATCATTATTCTTTTAATGTTCCCCCAAGCGTAGCGATTTATCTTATATGAAATAAATTAATTAAATACGCAGTTTTTCTTTTGATGCAAAGAATATCAATAAATTTTCTCATTATTTGTGGAATGTGAATACGGTCTATATTAATGTAAATAAACAAGAAAATGGGCGTGCTTAAAACCACACGGCAGAAGTGAAAACTTCATCAAGGCAAGGTTAATAATAATACGAAATCCAACTTCTTTTTTTCGTTCTATATTACATTAGGGTCATCCTGCATCCGCGAATTAAGTTGCTGAGATTTAGTGTGCTTCTTTTGACGATATTTGTTCACGCGCGCATTAGACAATTCCCTTTTTCGTTTTAATTTGTCATCGATTTGATTTTCTTCATCCATCCTGTGTAACAGAAAAGAATTAAATGCTTATAAATTCGTATATAATGAGCAATTAAAGCAATGCTCTATTCTCAACGTTTCTGTTTTGCATTGGTATACACATTATAGTAAATGTGTGTGGACGTTATTTAACGCCCGGAATATACTGATCAGTTTCCGAGTCATCGATATCATTTTAATAACAATGCTAAAACTTACCTGAGCGCGAAATATTATATTATATTATTATAGAGTCCGCGAAGTTACCAATTAGCGAACGCAACACAGTCCGCGAAATATAATAGCGTGGGTGTACGAACAACTTTAAAGGGTTTCTCGACGGAGAGATTTTCCGATACGCTTCTGGGTCGGTTCGGACGCATGTATATATATATATATAAATAGACGATATGAATACTCGCTTACGAGTTCCGCGCTGGTCTGATGCTAACGTGTCGGCTTCTCACCCGTGCGGCTCGGGATTGAATCTGCTCGGGGAAATGAATTTATTTATTCAGTTAAATTTCAATTTAATTGAAATTAAATAGCTCTACATGATATATTTCTCTCGTTTCCTTAGTCGACTCGAGCCGACTTTACCCGAACGAGCGTTACATAGCCGAGCGTGACGGCTGCTCAGTATTGTTCAGTGCCCACAATCAACGCAACGCGCCCAAAGAAGTTTACACTTCAAAAATATCTCTAAGCGTAATTGTTAGGGTACAGGTTAACGTCAGTGCCCATGAGGCACAATGGTTCAAACCCGCATAATTGGGACCAAAATTCTCTGCGCAACATGCATATTGGATGGATATATTAACGCCAGCACAGTTCAAACTCGAAATTGTTTCTATAAGAAAGGAATGTTCTGAATACTCGCAGAATATTAAAAAACAGAAAAAGAATTCTGCAATATTATAACTATATATAATTATTCCCTTGCGATAAAGTAATTGTTTTAAAATTATACGTTTCTCTGCTCTATTATTTGCCAGAGGAAAAAGCAAAACACGATAAACTGAACTAGATTACACTCTATTACAGTCATAAACAAATTAGATAATGAAATAAGTATAACGAACGATTCGTGTGCGGAAAATACTGGAAATAAGCTCACGGCAAGTAGGGAAAATCTCTTTAAATTAGTATCATACCGCTTTTCCGATATACGAAAAAACAACAAGCGAGAAAAACACAGTTTTCATCGGTAATTCTATGTCATTTGTTTTTCCGCAGCACCCCCTTACGACATTAAATATAAATACAGTGAAGTAGATGGTGAAGAATGTACGCAGAAAGAGCTTTCTGAGGGCGAAAACAAAACTCATGCATAAATTAATTGAAATTACGAAAAGGAGAAATGGTTAATTGTGATGTTCCAGTGGAAAAACATCGTGTTTATCACGATTATAAATCTGAAATTATTTGTATCCCTGAAAACGTACATAACAAGAAATTCAAGTAATTTACTTTGGAAAACGCGAGTAACTTTACATCTACTGCAGTACACAGAAAGTTGAAATGCTAAGTTGTTTGAATCAGTGGACGTAACCATACATACTTAGTACATGTATATATATATATATATATATATATACATGTACATGCATACATATTTAAGCATTTGGAATAATTTGTGTATTCCAATCTTTGTGTATCCGGGTTTTACACGTAACTCGTGAATTAATTATCATTCAGTAGTCGTATAAATATTGATTGACGAGTTGATTGCAAACAGTCAGAGCGAAAAGCGCATGTAAATATTATGACTATGTAGTCAAAGTAAACTGACTATAATTTATTTAGCGGCAGTAATAATAGATCACAAGGAATACCTAGTAATGCTATACAGTATTAATGTAATCTTGAAAGAAACGTTTTTCATTGAAACATTTGATAAAATATTTCACTCAACGGTTAACGCGGGAAGCACTTGCATACATAAACCAACTGTAGAAACTGAAGTAAATTGGACATATGAGAGTTTACTATTATGTGCAACTACTTGAAATAATAAAGGCGAATCGAAATCATGAGCTGGAAAGGGCTATAGAGGAGTTTTCAATGGCTGATGTTACACAAGCAAGTAGTTTTATCGTATTTGTTTCGTAAGGTAATGGAATTTATTGAATTTCGTGAAGAATACATTTGAGTTTGTTGCCCAATAAACTCTATTACATATTCTGAACATCATTTTCCAATTGATTTTAAGTAAGAGGAGTGTTTTTAAGTAAGTACCCTTTTGATATAACACAACTGCATTTTTTGTAACAATTTTATTTTTATATTATAGAGCTTGTACCTTAATCTACTTAACATAATTACCATCAATATTAAAACACTTGTCATTTCGTATAACCAGATTTTGAATTCCATCCTCATAGAAATCTGCCATCTGATTTGCCAACCACTGCATCACGGGAAGAAAGAATTTCTTGCGTCAATTGCATTTTTGTCGGATGAAGCAAGTTTCTCGTTCACATATGCGCAAATAGATATTTCCTTACCGTAACCAAGAAAAATTGTCAGTATTTCATGTTTAATTTGAAAAAAAATAATAGGTTTATGTGAACTTCCAATAGCTTGTCAATTGAAATGTTTGAAAAGTTCAGATCAAGTTCATTTGGCGTCTGGAATGTAAGTTGTTTACAAAGTCGAATTTTTCGTTTTCATGGATAGGATACAAGGTTTAACATAAACATATAGAAGCCTTTGAAATAAATTAATCATACTCGTTTCAAGAAAGTATTTTGTTTTGGGATATACAGCATTTACTAAATATTTGTTTTGTTAACATAAATCATTATAACAAAATAACATTCTTGCTTCAAGCATGTAAAACGTTAAAATCAAATAAATGTTTGCTTGATTCAGAGAAACACCTCTTAAATAAGCATATTTGTTTGTGTCAACGAACCCTTCTTTCCATGCAGCAGACGTGTGAAGCAAAGGAACAACTGGTCATGTGTGGACGAGCATTGTCATATAGCAAGACAATCCCTTTACTGAGCTTGCCACGCTTCTTCTTTTGGATTTCACGACACAGTTTACTTAAGGCCTCACAATATGTCTCAAAAGTTATTGTGTTTACAAGCAACACCACCTGCCTATTCCAAAACAAAATGTCTATGATTTTGCGTGCTGAAATTGTTTGCTCCAACTTCACTTTCTTGGGTGTTGTTGAATGGAGGCATGCCACAGATTGCTGTTTTGATTCTTGTTTCACACAAGCTACTCAAGTTTCGTCGCCAGTGACTATTTGGTTTGAAAGGCCATCACGCTTATCACCCTATCGCTTAAGGAAAGTCAAAGCAGTGAATACACGATTAGTGAGAACACAACTTCATAAACAACATTCCTTGAACCCTGCGCAAATTTATCAGAAAATAACAATAACGTAAAGCGTCGTTTTCCTGGAACGTTTGCATCAACTTACTGCACTGCTTTAATAATGTCTGGCGATCGCAGAATGCTCTTCTCATCATTAACATCATCGTGAACATTAGTACGGCAATCTTTAAATGCTCATTTTAGTAAAATTTCCTGGCTCATAGTGTTTTCTCCATACACTTCACTAGTCTGCAGATGAATTTCGACAGCTTTTATGGTTTTTGCATGCAGAGAACAAATCACATCGCGAATTTCACAATCGGTGAAATTTTCAATTGTCTGAATGCTTCCCGTCAGCTAAACAAGAGATGTAGGTACACTATGCATGCACGAAACGACAACCGTAGCGCTGCGGCGGCAAAATTTTAAAAACATTACTTACTTACACGCATATATTATACAGGGTGAGTCATCTCCGCGGGTAAGGCCGGTTATGCCTTTATGAGTAAAGATATTTCGACGCGGCTTTTTTCATGTGATAGCTGCTCATTATGAGCACATTTTAAAAATATTTTGTGTTATACAGAGTGTGTCATAACTTGATGGCTGACCATAGTTTTAGTTTTTTAAATGGAACACCCTATATATTATTACATTTTTGTTTTCCCCGTATAATTTTTAGTCAAAACGTTATAAGATAATATAGTCCTAAAGTCTAAAGTTTTAGACTTATTCTCATTTCTCTGAAAAATTCAATTATTTCAGTTACTAACTGTGCATGTGCAGAAAACTGGATTAAAATTACATGACACGCTTTTGCATATATGTATATCATTTTTTTCAAATGGAATAGCCTATATATCAGTTCATTTTTGAATTGCTTATTAGATTTCACATCAAAAACAGTTAAGATGTTAATACTTTATATATATATATATATATATATACAGGGTGAAAAAATATTTATTGAAGTGTTGTTAAATTGAATATTTTAGATTATTGAGTGTTGTAGTAAATGTCCTTACTAAATATAGGTCAACACACAATAATCACTCAGAGTGATATCGAGCTTGTTAGGAGAATGTTGCGTGCCTTGTTCGTCTATAAACATGAGGATACATTGCGCATAAAAGTTATATAATATTCATATATTGAGGTGACTTTTACACCAAATTGTATTGTGTTGGTATTACTGTCGTTAAAAGTTGGGTGTTTGCGAGCAATTTGCAATATTTATCTTCAATCATTAACAAAATTAGCTGTTTACAAACTGTACTGAACAATATCGGTCCTTGTTAGAGCGGTATATACTACAGATTTCTCAAAATAACATTATCAATAATACAACAGCTTTGTATTGCAATCAGTTAGGAAATTAATATTTAAAATGTACTATTAAATTTATTTTTTATAATGTAATAATCGAAGCAGAAGTATGATTTTAAATATTAACGTTGATAGTAATAAATACCATTCTCTGTAATAATATATCAATGTATACCACAATTGTGAGTGTGAATATACAATGTATATACCTGCACACATGCATATACATATATACAGTTTGAATATAGACATTTCTGTAGTGGTTATTTGAGTGCATGTATAAATAATTAGTTTAATGAATAGTTAATCATAGGAACGAACATGTGTAAATTTTGAAATATCTTTTGTTTTAAATTACTAATCGACGAAGGAGATACATGTTGAAACTCCATTATATATATATATAATAAAACACAAGAGTATAGTTTCAAAATTATTATAATGTTTAACACACTACATATGTTTCGCCACGCTGTGACTTCATCAGGTGGATGAAAAAAAAAATCTAAACATGTCCACCCCCTCTTAGAATGAGATTATGTTTGTAATTTGTATTGATATATGTAGGAGCTAATTTGTACTTTGAAATTGTATTTTCATCCACCTGATGAAGCCACAGTTTGGCGAAACGTATGTAGTGTGTTAAACATTATAATCATTTTGAAACTATACACTTGTGTTTAATTATATATATCTATTGTTTTGTTAATGAGAATGTTGGATTAAAAAGCACACTTTATATTCCAATATAAAAGTTATAACTTGAACTTAAGTTCAAAATGCACTGAGATACTTTAATTTTTAAACATTCTTCATTGAAATTCCTCGTCACGGTCGACTTCCTACTTGTTGTTTTCTGAGTTGTTGATTCTGCAATAAAAAACATGAATAGCGAAAGATCAAGATACATGATGATTGATGTACCACAATTATGTAAAAACGTATATTTCACTGTATTTTAGAAATGTAAACTATTTTTTCATATACAATGTATTTTTTTGGTGTTCTTGGAAAAAGACGGCAGGCATATGCGCTTTCAATTTAAAAAAATTAAATCACTGGAATAACTTTATTCATAATAATTATACATATATACTTTTTTTGGTGGTAATCAATAAAGCACTCTATACATGGTGTTCATTTCAAAACTTCTCACCCTGAAGTTCTGGAAATCTGGGAATCTATGAAAAAATCACGGAAACACGTAAGAAGTATTATCGTGGGGGTTGTTTGTTGATGCAAAAATTCACCCGCTTTAACCCCCTGTCCCCGGGAGCTTCCCCTTAAAAATTCTAAATGGAAAGGGGTATTGAGTAATACGTCATTTTAAAGATCTTTTGAAACAGTACATGTTGGCGTTTAGTTTTTTAAAATTGATCGATTCGTTTTGAAGATATTTAAAAAAAATCTTTTGGTTTGTTTTGTTTTGTATTTCTAGCTAGTCAATCTATTTTAGGAGCATTGGAACAAAAGCTAATATGAAAAACCTTTATAAATATCTCAAAAACATGGATAATAGATAATCTTATGGTTCTTTAACTTTTTAGTTTTGTTTAATGCAGAATACTTTTCCTTCTTTTTGTAGTTACTTATTAAACAAAAATGCATGTTTTAGGAACGTATTTAGACCGATTTTGCATTCATTGATTCAATTTTGTAATAGCACAATAAATTAATACTTAATGAAAAACAGGTAATAGCATAAAAAGCGGATATTTTTTTTGTTTCGGTGCTCCTCGTTTGGAAATACATTGTATGTTGCTTTAGTATAAATTGTTATTTAGTGTTATCAACTGAAAGTTATTTAAATAAAGTATCCTTAAAAAGAATGTATAGGCAGGCATCTTGGGGGACCAAGATGCCTGTACGTTGTCTTTCAATGAAAATCTAAATGTCGAAGCATATTTGGATATGCAAGAAAATACTATCAATCCGCTAATTATTGATGTTCTTGAAAATCAACTGGATAGAGATGAAAATATCCTACCTGATGAGGACGAATTACATTTTCAACAAGATGGAGCTCCACCTCACTAAGTTCAACTAATATGGCGGTGGGTAGACAGCGTATTTCCAAATAAATGGATTGAACGAATCATCTTCTTTCATCATCTTCTTTGTTGGGAATTTTGAGTCAGGCCTGTGCCTTTTACTCTTAGTCTGAAGGCGGATTATCTGATGTGTGTGTGTGATTGATGCAATTTGCTACCTCTTAGTGGTATCTGATGATGGTGGTATACCTTTAGGTTTCCGTGTTTCTGTTTGAAGTTTAATTTCTGTTGTTGAAGAGTGTTACGATCTTCGCAGTTTGACGAATAAATTCTGCTATTTGTATGTCTGTTGCATTCGTGTTGTGTAGGGTTATGAGCATGTTTCCAAACGTGAGAGCGAGCTCGTCGTTTTCTGTGTGTTTCGGTGTTGCAGTTGTATGTGTGGGTGTGTTTGTCCGTTCGGATGTCTGTTGTCGGCGTTGAGTCAATGGATTGTGAGTTGGTATTGGTGCATCCACATATTTCGGTTTTATGTGAATTTTGTTCGGGTTTCTTGGGCAGTTGATCCAGGCCGCCGTGTGGTTTCCTGTGCAGTTTGCGCATTTGGCCGGTACGTCAGTTGGTTTGTCACAGAGGTGCGTAGAATGTCCCTCTCCGCATTTCATACATGTGAATGGCATGAAACAATTTTCCTTTGTGTTTCCGTATCTCCGGCATTTATGGCATTGTATGATACGGGGTTTTTTCTTTAACGATTCGACTGTTATTTGGATTCCGCAGCACTCTTTTAGATTGAAGATTGTTTTAAGTTCTCGATTCAAACTAACCAGGACTAGGGGCGCAGGGCGGCTGTATTTGCCCGTAATCCTGGTGATGTTGTGTGTTTGATACCCATTTGCGGTTAGATCTTCTTTGATTACGTCGTTTGTCAATTCTAACGGGACTCCGCGTAAGACAAATTTCAGTGGTTTGACGTAGTCAAGTTTGAAAGTATAGAAATCAATGTTGTTTGCCTGGAATACTTCATGTAATTTGTGGTAGTTGGTTTCCGTTGATGGTTCGATTCGAATGCCCGAACGAACGAGCTTTGAATGTGTGATGTTCACGTTGTTCGTCTTGATTAAATGTCGCAGCTGCGTCCATTTACTTGTGTCAGTAGCGATAATTGGTGTTATGTGTTGCCTGTTTGATGTGTTTTCTTGTTTTGTGCCCTCATTTGTTGGTGATTTTGAGGTAGATGCATTGGCTTCTTCTGTAATTACTATTGTTTCTTCTGTTTCCATGTAGCTTGTTTGTAATGGTTCGAATCGATTTTTAGTTTCGATTTTGTTGTTTGGATGGTCCGTTTTTGTTTTTTCCGCGGGTTTTTCGGGGTTATAAACCCCTCGCTGTCCATTTTACTTTCTTATACGTAGTATAAGGAAGTATTGTGATGAAAATTTTCGACCTCGAGATTTTTGCAGATGTCCACGTTTTGAGGTCCCCTGATACCAAAAAAGTGGTTTTTAAAAAATGTCTGTCTCTGTGTGTGTGTGTCTGTCTGTCTGTCTGTCTGTGTGTGTGTGACCACGATAGCGGTCAAACCGCTGGAGATATCAATTCCAAATTTTGTATTTACGTGTATAATCTCCCTCTTGAGATCTGATTAGTTTTTCAGTAAAATCGGTAGACCGGAAGTAGCAGTTTACTTCAGTGAAAAAATCGAATTTTGCCAATATTTCGTCAAATACTAAGTTTATACATATTTATAAAGAATTCATATGTACTTAAAATTAAAATTGAAAATAATTTTATTTAAAAAGTTTTTCGAAATTCCTACCGGAAGTAGGTCTTTACTCTTATCGAAAATCGGTTTTTTGCGAATATTTCGCAAGTCAAGCTTCTTAGACAGGTACGTTAAGTGTATAAAAGTATTTAAAACATAGTTTTCAATATCTTTTGTATAAAAAAAATTTCAAAATTCGGACCGGAAGTAACACTTTTACTCTTACCGAATAGCGATTTTTGGCAAATATGTCGTAAATTATGCATTCTATATATATTTATTAAGAGTACAAAAGTATTTAGAGTTATATTTGCAATATTTTTTGTATACATGAAATTTCAAAATTCGGACCGGAAGTAGCACTTTTACTCTTAGCGAGTAGCACTTTTTTTCGAATATCTTGCAAAGTATGCATTCTATAGCGATTTATTAAGAGAATAAAAGTACTTAGAATAGGATTTTGAATAAGTTTTGTATAAAAAAGTTCTTAAGATTGTATAGTTTGAAACGCTCATACGTATAAGAAAGTCGTGTGGTGGCCACACCTCATTTTTTTCTTTGGCGGGGAGCCCCTGCACTAACAAATGTTTTAATTTCATTAGTGGAGCTACCGGTGGTGGTGTTCTTGGTAAAGGTGGTAACTCAAGTGTCGGTGTTGGTATTTTCTGTGTTGATTGTTGAGGCGAAAACGTGTTTACGCCTTGTTCTTTGTTTTGAAGCGTTGCGGTTATTTGCGCAAGTAAGTCTTTCAATTGTTCTCTAGAGGTGTTTGGATCGTTCATTTGGCTGTATATATAACGTTGAGTTGCGTTACGTATGTTGGGGTCAGTATAGTGATCCCTCGCCGTGGCTCTTTCTTCGTCGCTTTCGCTGTCAGATAGCATGTCGGATCGCATGTCGCTGTTGTGTCTGAACTGTACCGAGGTTGCAGTCAGACTGACGATTGGACGAAGAGGACTTATAGAATGGTTAGCCAGATAGCTGATTTGACAGCACTACATTTTTTTCTGTGGGGCTATTTTAGTCTGTTGTATTTAACCCTCCACTCAAAATTTAGAAGAACTTGGTCAGAAGAGTAATGCAACCTGCCGAGAGCCGTGGAATTAAATGAGCTGTTTTTGAAAATTATTTAGCAATCAATGGATAACATTCTTAACAATTATTGGATTAAATTTTTCTCCAAAAATAATTGAATTCTTAAATAACTTTGAAAACAAAAATAAAACATTTTAAGCAGTGTGTTTGTACCATAGATATTTAAGCCTAAAACAAAAAACAAAAATTAATCAAATCAAGAGATTTTTTTAAAAATCTTCAAAACGAATTGATCAATTTTAAAAACTAAACGCCAAAATGTACTGTTTCAAAAGACCTTTAAAATGACGTATTACTCGATACCCTTTCCCATTTCAGATTTTAAAGGGGTAGGTCCTGGGGGCAGGGGGCAGGGGGTTAAAGTGTGTGAGTCAATTTTTGCATCAAGAAATGGCCCCCACGATAATACTTCATAAGTTTTTCAGGGAATTTTTCGTAGATTTCCTGATTTCCAGAAATTTATGGTGGAAGGTTTTGAAATGAAGAGACTGTATGTAAAGCTACATTTCATCTCATATATTTTTCTCCATATTTTTATTGCATTGACGACAACGCGGTTGCATATCTTCTCGCGCGAAATAATTACCCAAATTATTGAACCGATGACTTTCCTTTTTTCAAGGTATTTTAATCGTTTACATTAGGGTCATTTTGACTTGCCTTCGAAACGCCACATCAACAAACCTCTCACTCCTTGTATGTATGTATCGATGATGTAGCCACACATTTCTTATTATCCAAACAATAAAGCAAAAATACAATTTTTGGCCTCTGATTGATGTATGATAGTAACTATGGCTTTCTCTGCATTTATCAATGCCACTCATAAACGTATTCTACATCGGAATGCTGTAAGGTTGTTCAAGCGTCATTTTTTTCTTCTTATACAGAAGTCTCTTAGCCATAGCAATCAATATATACAGTTGTTACTCCACTTGACAATCGTTAATCTATAAACATGTTTAGATAGCATTGGACGTTTTCATCCCATCCTTTATAATTGTACTTGAAGCTCTAATATATCTTTTTCGGAGTTTTTTAACGAAAGGAATAGATCTGAAGAAAATTGATACAGAAGTTTCGCCAATTTAAAGACCCATTAGTGTAATCTGAAATAGCTGGTGATGGAATCCAATATATATTGCAGTTTCAGTTTTAGCTTGCTGATAAGTTTCAATCAAACGCAATACCTATATAGCAGTTGCTCACATAATAAACATCTTAAGCCTGTACCTTATGGATTTTCTCTTGATAATATTTACATATGTTCATATCAACGTATAGTACCTTCGGTTTATCGACAGTTTGTTCTTCAAATAAGAAACTGCCATCTTGATAGCTTTTCTTCAAGATTTCGTTAAGTGGTCTGGCTTTAGGGAACCCATCTTCAGAAGGTATATTGTAAAATCAAATCTTTTGCCATCAAGTTTTTCAAGTAAATTCTATGTCAGGAAACTTTAACATATCTAAAAAGCAATAATATTCTGCAGAGAATGTTAGTAAATTTTACAATCATATTAATAATATCGTCATCAAAACATTGCGAAGACCCAATTCGCTGGTGAATAATTTTGAGTGATATTGTAAAATGTAGGTTGGAAGAATTTTAGTTTTCTTCCCAAGAATAACTTTTTCTTAGAACAGTTTTCAAAGGACATAACAAAATGTCGTGTTCATCATTTCAACCAATCTTTTTCTTCAACTTCAGGTTGTTACGCTCTAATTTCGTTTTTGCCATGTCCCGTAAGATTTTAGCATATCGCAATGAGTTACACTATAATTTTATTTAATGACCGTACCTGGTATGCTAAGTTATATAAATTTGACGTGACTGATGTCTTTTGTATGAACACACTCTCTTACTTAAAACTAGACATCTCAGAGTAAGGTTATAAATTTGCTAGGCACTAAATCATTTAGACCGTTTAATCGCGTTTTTCTTAAGAGTACGAATTGAAATGGGTAAACTCTAACATGTTCTGTACCGTTCCTATGAACACTCTCTTTTACATAAGGCTAGATTTAACGAGAATTTAATTTTAGATTTTTACATGCATTAAGACGTTAAAATCTTCTATATTTCTGAGTTTTCTTAAGACTACGATTTAAAGTGGACAATTCCTGTGCCTGTTAAACATTTGCTTAAACTAGCCTACCTGCATTTACTCTGTTGTTCTGATTTTGGATAAACGCATATTATATTATTACAGTCGATTTATTGCACTTACAGGTTACGATATCTGCGTATTCTTGATTGATTCATCTTAGTTTTTTAGTTTCATGTAGCCTTGTTTGTGAAGGAGAATATTGTGTTAAGATACTCTTTCAGCGCCTTATCTACATATGTCCAAATAAATCATGTATTGTGGCCGTCGAAAACTTTCCTTAGGTTTTATGATTGTTAGATTTGCTAAAAAAAAGGTTTATATGTAACTTAGGAACAGCTTGGGCATTGTGCATACTTATTTTCTTCTTTTACGGACATGTTCTTGGTTGTAATAGGGGGGCTTCCGATGAATATCGTTTTTCGAGCCGTTCGTCGAACCTAACCTCCTGGACATGCCGTCCGAATGTTTGTCTGGTTTCATTTACCTGTAAGTTCAATTATAGGTCGGAAAATATCTCCGCCAACATTTGTGAGCGTTTATCCTTTGTATACAATCTAGTTACCTGGTGTTGGACCATTTCAACGTGTGTTTTGTTTCGAAACACGTTTGTTTACCTGTCCGCGTAAGCGAGGTTAGGTATCTGTCAGACACAGTATGCCAACGTACTAGTTGTGAAATCACCTTTTCCGCCTTATATTATTAGGTAATTTTGCATGTCGTACAGGTTTATTTTAGGTTAATTCTGTCCGCATTCTGAGCTCTGAGGATGTTTGTGTTTAATTATTAAGGTCATGTTACTGATGGTCTCTTTTGCGAGATAATTTTGTGTTCGTTAAATTTCAAATTCTACCGCTCATATTAGGTTTTAGTTTCCGTGTTCTAGAAGCCTGCGTGAGATCTTGGGCGCATTGGATTAAGGAAGCACGCTGTCTTAGAGGGACTTTTAAGTCAATCTTCATAGGAAGAACACAAGTGCAAAACTACTTATCTTTCTAATTTATATTGTATGTCTAATTAAGTCAATATTGCTTTGGCAGCTCTAATGAGATATGTAGTTGATACCGTACCTTATCGTAATGAAATTCTTGTGGGTGTTTAATTAATTTTCGTCACCCTAAGTCTTGCTGTACCACGTGTTTGGGCTCTACGTGCTTTTGTACTATTGTGTCTTTTGAAGTAAGGATACCGTGTTCTCCGAAAGTCGGGGAATCTGTAGTACGGTACTGAGTCTACGGTATCTACCGTCGACATAACGGCCGTACAATATTGTTTGAGGGATCACTGATTCCAGTTTAGTTGAATTACCTGTTGTACCTTCTGTAAACGACTTGTGCATATTAAGAGGTGTGAAGCTACCATCTCCGAGTCTTCTGCGAGGAATATCACTCGAACGTCTAGAAGGACTCCGTTACTACATCACCAGCTAGTGAGCCTTTCTTCTCACCTGATTTTGCAAGTTAAGTACAGCACCAATTTTAAACTACGATTTTGTATCACGACTAATTTGTCAGGATTTTGTGCCAGTTAAGCTGGTCATTTCACATGTTTTAAGAACTAAGGAGTGATCTACAAAATTTTATTGCAACCACCTTTTCGTGTGCTAGGTCTCAATTACCGCTATTTAAATTTTGCTTATATTTAAATTTGACTTCGTTGTATACCGAGTGATTCCAGTAGTAGGATAATTGTTAGGGCTCTCATTGATTGCGTACTCTTGTAACAACCTGAGGTGCGACTCAGTTTAATTTTCTGGAATTAATTCTTAACAGTAAATTCAATAATTTCTTTTTTTTTAATACTATTTTACCTATGTCTAAATTGAACTAATTAAATATCATTTGTAAACATAAAATTCTTTACAGTAAATTCAATAATTTCTTTTTATACTATTTTACCTATGCCTAAAATGTGCTAATTAAGTACCAATTGTAAACATAAGCATTTGCGAATCACGTAAATACCTTCCTCAAAATTTTGATTTTATAAAAATTAGCAGTTTAATTAACTTTTATTATTGTTGTATCGCCGTTGGTTGGCGACTTATCTAAGATCGCATGTAATTAAGTTTGTAAGGCTTATGAAACGTTTCTGCTGCCGACCTACCTCTGGTAAGAGAACGGAGGTTATGTCAAATTTTCTAACTGTTATTATTTTATTTTTGATAGAGCTTTGTAAACTATTATTTTAAGTAAATTTGCCGCTCATTTAAATTCTCATTATATTTCAATTATTATCGCAAATACCCTATCACTTTGGTTTATTCATATTAACCTTTTTTTTTATATAACATAGGTTATAATTTTACCTAACTATTTACAGCTTTGTTGTTGGAAGTCTTTATTTAATTAATATATAGCATATCGTCCATCTTTAACTTTTTTTTATTTTCCTTATAATTTTACTACGTGAATAGCACTTGGATAAGGATTGTGTAGCTGTCCTCATACAGAGTGATTCAGCTGGAGGGACACAGCCAGTGGCGTTAAATAGAAATCGCAGGTAGGTTACCTCCTAAGGTAGCGCAGTGTCCTGGTGCCCGGACAACGTCGCTAGCGTCGCCGCCGACCGACGCTCATTTCATAAAGTTTAATTTCTTGAACCGTCACGCCATCTGCGACTTGAGTTAGCTCGGCCCTGCGATTTTCAAATACTTCCACCTCGCTACAGTGATCTCGCTATACCGGAATTTAATTTATATTTCCGAAGCGACGTTGATGGCCACGTAGCAAGGTTTAAATAGGGAACCAGACAGATTTGGTCCTATAATGCTTTCTTCTTCAAAGTCTTTATTAGTAAAATCTTGACAAGCATTTGTTAGCGCTGCAGTATTGTTAATACAGTTTCCTCATTATTCTGCGGATTGTGATCATCTTCTTCGAGATAACTTAGTAATTCATTAAATGTTCTTCTTCAGGACAGAGAATGTTAAAACTCTAAAATCAGAAAAATGGTAAACATAACCTTTGTAATACGATGTTACGTAAACTAAAAAAAACAATATTCTGGAACAACAGTGCCACAACCTGTATACAATTTTATCATTGAAAACGTTCAAAACTTACATGTCGCAGACTGCTAGCATTTTCTCTATCAATATTTCGTATTTTTTACTAAAGAGCCCATTAAACACACTTTAACTTATATAAATCCCTAGTTAATGGTGAAAAAGTAAAGTCAATATAGCAATGTGATGTAGAATACATTAATTTGAATAAATGAAAAGGGGAGTAATTATAGTATTTTGTTACAGCTGTCCTTTTTGGCACACACTAAACATAAATGGATTTATGATATTTGTTCTAAAAATGTACGACCTTTTAAATCGATATGCTATTAATTACGCGTAAATTTCTTTACTACTGCTTAGGATTATGAAAATATACGAAAGGAACAGATGAAAACTACAATTAGACATTTTAGCAAAACTTAGCGGACAGATTTAAAGATTAGTATGTTCTTAAAAAAATGAAAACTTATCAGCACTACTATTCTCACTTCTCAATGCTATGGTCTAGCAAATGTGCCAGTTTAGTAGATCATATGTATATGTACTGCGGTCAGGACATTATTTCTCTCCGCTTGCCTTATCCCGAAGAGAAGTAACAAAACCGTTACACATTTCATCACAGATAGTAATTAAGTACTGTTTAACTTCCATTGCTCTCAACGAGCTGACATTTTAAGGATCCATGACTATACTACAAAAAAGAACTATTAATTCATACTCTCTTGCGAAAATTAGAATATCTAAATGGAATAATTTGTGACTTGTAATTTCTACTACAGACATTTTCAATTTCAAGGTTCATTCTAAACTACACAGGAACATCCTATTTGATAACTGTACTGTTTGTCAATAAAATTTCAAGCGTAAATAAGAGTTTATTCTGTAAAAATATTTTTCTAAAGCTCTCAAGGTTACAATTTTCCATACGTTTTCATCAATCATTCAAATAAGCAACAGTACTCTATCTACGCCTGTATATTTCAAACTTATACGAATATATATTGTACATATCCGTCGCAATTTTTCAATTCAACAATTCAAAAGAAATGTAAATGCATTACTATGGAATATTCACACGTCGGCCGTCGGTGTCTTCATATTAGTAGTACACTCACATCTTCTGTTATCTTTATTTTGTCAGTTTGTCTCTCCTCTTATAAACTTTAGTACAGTGAAGCCACTGTATTCAAGTTATAGTATGGTATATATATCGCATATAATTTTGAAATGTTTAGAATTAGATGACACAAATAATTTATAAAAATAAGGCAAGCTGCTATTGACTTGTGAGAATACTACCGCAACAACGAGGCAGGCGCCATAAATTGTCGGCCTGACAGGCTTATACAGGTTCAAACGTGTTTAAACTCCGTCACGTCATGCCTGCACATACACGAAGTGTACACTATAAATATGAAGGTTCGAAGGCTAGTATTTTTAGTAACCAGCCAACCAACGTGACTAGCCCACGAAAATGTCTGAAGTAAAGAAAATAGAGTACCGCGCGGTCTTTAAATTTTTAACAAAAGAAGGGCATACACCTTATCACATTAAACAACGTTTAGACGGCGTTTACGGTGATTCATTCCTTCGTATTCAACTGTAAAAAGGTGGGCAAAATGTTTGCGTTTGGAACAAGAATCTCTGGAAGATGCTGATCACTCGGGTCCACCAATTGAAGTGATAACGCCTCAACAAATTTCAATTATTGAATGTTTAGTGCTAGAAGATCGCCGCTTGAAAGTGAAGGAGTTAGCAGTGATAACAAACATTTCCGAAACAAGTATTCGCCGAATACTCCATGACCATTTGGGTATGAATAAAATTAGTGCTAGATGGGTACCGCGACTTTTTTCTGCTCTCCAACGTGAACGTCAAGTCGAATGTGTGCAGTCGTTTTTAAACATGTGTGGAACGACCCAAAACAGATTTTGGAGTCCATTGTCACAGGAGATGAAACAATGCTTGTGTTTTACGATCCTCTATAGAAAAGGAAGGACCTGATGAAGTTCGTGTCAGAAAGGTGAAAGTTGTTCAATCAAAGAAAAAGGTGATGGCCACAATATTCTAGGATTGTGAGGACATTTTGGTAATTGACTTATATACAAAAATTGTTCCAACTAGAGTTCTAAATATTTTTGTATTCTCTATAAATGGTCTAAACTTAGTAGTAGATATTAGTAA
The DNA here is from genome assembly GCA_963170755.1 of Amphimallon solstitiale. Classification (NCBI taxonomy): domain Eukaryota; kingdom Metazoa; phylum Arthropoda; class Insecta; order Coleoptera; family Scarabaeidae; genus Amphimallon; species Amphimallon solstitiale. The sequence continues at coordinate 41,157,440 of OY720678.1, read as the reverse complement.
TTACCGATTATTTTGAAAATCTAATCAAATCCCAAGAGGAAGATTATACTCGTAAATATAAAGTTTGGTATTGTTACCGTTTGGCTGCTATCTTGGTCCCAGAGAGACAGACAGACAGGGAGACACAGATAGAAATGTTTGCAAAAATCGCTTCTTCGGTGCCAGGAGACTTCAAAACGTGGAAATTCGCAAACATCTCGAGGTTGACAATTTACAACATTTCCTTGCACTACAAATGTAAGATATAAGTTTCAAAATGAAATAATAAGTATAGAAAAAATTAAATGTAAACTTAAGCTAGAAGACAAAAAACAAAAAAAAAACAGTTCAAAAATAGGTATATTCCTGTCCACTAAACAAATTCTCACAATAATGTCAGTCTCTTCTAGTGTAGAATTAAGGTCTGAGTGATTCTTTAAAATTAGAGAGAAAGAAGAAGAAATATAAGTGCTCAGCTATTTTAATGTTCATGTTTATTGTTATTTATAGTGCCTGTTCTATAATAATATATTTCATGAAATATATTGCTGGCATAGAGTGTATTGTAAATTTTTATTTAAAATATACACTCTGTGACAGCAGTGTATTGCATATCCAATTTTTGTGTACTTAAATACAGGCAGGTATAGAAATGAGACACTTATTAAAATTGAATAATTAAAAGAAAAAAATATGGGTAACGGTATATATTTTTGTAATGCAATTTTATAAATAATTCAAACCCTTTAGACAGTAAGTATTTTCTGAGCGTTTATTAATACTCACAAGAATTATATCTCTAACATCATTTTTAAAAAAAATTATTACACAATCATAGTTGATAATTCTGAAGCAACTTATTAAATGTCGTCCATTCAACTGTCAATTTTGTAGTAAATATCATGATTCACTATACCATATTCAAATAACTAATACTTATGTAGTTGGCAAAATTATATCAAAAAATTATAATAGCTCAGTAATGATCAGTTTTAAAGTAATAACGTCTTATACGTTATTAGTATACAGTTTAGTAAGCAATTCAAAAATGAAGCCATATCAGCCTGTTTCGCTTGAAAAAATTGACTTTTAGGCAAAAATATTTATGTAAGTTTAAACCAGTTTTTTGCACATGCAATTAGTAATTGAAAAAATAAAATATGCAGTATTAGTAATTTTTATTATGAACAACATTACCCAAAATAGTAGCCATCTAATGCATCTTTTTAAAGAAATATATTTGTTTAAAAACATTGAATTTTGAAATGGTAATAAATCGAAAACTTAAAATTTTAAGCCCCCAATATCTTATTAATTTTTAACTAGAAATTATACGGGAAATTAAACAATATACAGAGTATTACTTCTAAAACGCTATAACTATGACCAAGCACCAAGTTACGAAACGCCCTGTATATTAGAAAATAAATTTAAAAGGTACTCCTAATGAGCGGGTAATATACGAAAGAAAGCACTTTGAAACATCGATCGTTTGTCAGAAAGTCACAAACAGCCTTCCTCACGGAAATAACTCACCCCATATATTCTTTATTTGTGTACAAATACTTCAACGAAATAATAATGGTGTAATTATTTTAAAAAAACTAAATTAAGTTTTTATTAAAGACATCTAAAGTCTAGCAAGTTTACTGTTTGGAAGTTATCGGAGCTTTGCCTTTGTTATGCAAATTGCACATTTAATTTGACAGAAACGTAAACCTGGAACGAGGGCAACACACATTGTACATATGTAAAGTAACAGGCGTGAAAGCCCACATATGCACTATCTCTGGGTGTGTTTTATATACACAAGGCATTGTATATGCGATGGTATTTTTAGATTAAAATATGTAAGGAAATAAGTCTGCAGAAGAGATACTACATATTTACATTTACCTACAATTCTATTCTAAATTCGCACATAATTTTATTCGGATGAGGTAACAAAAATAAATTACCATTAAATAGTTCGTTTTGTGTGTTTATAGGAAAATTAGCCAACGATAAAAAGTTACCTTGGTGTATCAATTTTAAATATATTACGTAAACTAGAAACGAAGAAGTTATGTACATCAGCTTAGAAACCATGCAGCGGAATAGACAACGATCGTGGAAGTCTACGACTAACATGTTGATATGCTAATAAACTGACAAGAGTTGACAGTCCGTTTAGTCCCAGTTTGGTATGTGGTGGTTTATTCGCTGTAAGTGCATTTTATGACAACTAAATTTATGAGATTATGTAAGTCAGTCAAAACTATGAAAGTAAGATGTATATTTTTTGAGAACGAGTTGGTTTTGATTAATGTAGTTCATATTACGACTGCTGATACTACGCCTAATAATAACAATATGCTGGACAAAAGATGAGCTAGTTATTAAGTATTACATAATAATATCACAAAGAGGGCCACTTTTTCTAGCTAAAATTTGTATCTGAACATATATCTAACACACAAATTTGCCATCCAAGATTTTGTTCAATCGTTTAGAGTCACTTACAAGTTGAAAATTAATCGTTAATACTAGTTTTCACTCTCATTGTTCTTTAAGTTTATTTTTAAAAGTGAAATTATAAATATAGCAACACATAAGTGTTAGTTACGACAAAATTATAAATGCCAGTCTAGGAAGTGTCAGTTTTGTTTACAAAAAATATTTTTAATGTCGTCTTGTTTTATTAGAATATAGGTCGCTTTAAACGAAACGACGAGGATCAGTTGACGGAAGGTATACCAGTCATAGTCATTAGAACACCGCTTTTTTCTGCTATAACTTACTTGTCTGTGTTGAATTTTCTTCTGCCGAGAAATAACATGAGTTTTGGCTAAAAGTCGAAGTCTGAAAAGGTTGGATGCAGTGAAATCGTAAGTTCACCAGTTTTTCTTGGAAAATTCAACTTGTGCGTAACGGCACATTCTTATGACAGAATAGCCTTTTGAACCATTGCTCTTTCTTTTAAGATAATGGCATCTTTTAAAGAGTCTAGACATACTTATGCAAAATGTGATGCAGATGTTGAGTAGATAAGCTATCTCCTCTACTTTCACTCTTTGGTCACGTAACACAGCATCAAAAACTTTTTCATCTACCTTTGTATTGCTAGCTTGTTTTGATGGTGGATGACGTTCTTTATGATCGTCGCAACTTAAGTCACGACGTTTAAAGCAAAAGAATCCAGCGGCAAATTATGACCTTCAAAAGAGGATCGCTATCTAATGTATGTTAATTCTCTTAAAAAACAAGTACTGAATTACAACTACGAATAACAATTTCATAGATTTTATAACTTTCTCTAAACACATTAAAAATTTAAATATCATTTTGTAAATGCATAGCCCCACTCAAAAATAACACTAATCGTATTTACAAATAAACACTGATAGTCAAATCTCGCCTTCTGTCAAAGGAATCTTGTTGACTCTTAAGAAGCTTATTATATAATTGAACTTGCTGGAATAGGTTGTGTCATTTCTGATATAAATACGACATAATAATGTTCAAATTGTATCCTGTCTCAAAATAAAAAAGGTGTGAATCAAATATCCCACCGAAACCCAGTACACGTAGCTTAAAATGTAATAAACAATTTAATATGACATCTAAGTAATTCTGAACTTAGTAATTTTAAATTTTATTATTAGTTCTAAGAAATTATATTAATAAGATGATTGGAGAAGAGCGGCCTTTTAGATTAATATGTATCTGACTACTCAAAATTAGGATTGAATGAGATTTTGATATTACCTATTCAGGAAAAAGATATTTCATGAAATTTTCTTTTCAGTATGAATGGAAGATGTAGTATGTAAATTATTGATATTCATATTACACTTGATTGTAAAATTTAAAGTAAAATGTAAACTACATTTAAAATTTATTATGAAAGCGTTTCAAAAATACAATAACAGAGATTATAAATTTTAAAAAATTAATACTGTGACTTAAATATATACATTTATACGTAAAACGTATATGCATATATGCATGTATTTGGAACACGTACATACATTAAGTGCCATTGCCGACAATCGAATGCACAGACACCGGTGTTTCGGCCTGTGAGGCCTCATCAGTGAACGTAGAGACTGTCGACAGTGGCTTTAAAACTTAAAACGCTACTTATGTCAGTTTTGCGTGGTAGATGCAGTGAGAGTATCACAGCGACATCTAACACCCAAAAGATAACACTGAAAAAGCGATGGCTTCTGACGGCATGTTCTGCTATACAGAGGCACACCGGTGTCTGTGCGTTCGATTGTCGGCAATGGTACGTAATGTATGTGTGTATCCCAAACACATGCATATATGCATATACGTTTTACGTATAAATGTATACAGGGTGTAGATAAAGTCTGGAACAAAATTAATATTTCTGTTATCTTCGGTTTGATGGAAAAACCCTGAAACAGGTCGATTTTGTTTTTATCCCGTGCACTTTATAACATCGTGAATTTAATTCTGTCGTCATCTGGTTGCGCGCGGGCGTGACGTCATTAGTTTTTTCAAATAGTAACCCGCCACATTTATTACCCCTTGTCGTTAGGTATTCCATTGTGCATGCAACGGTATAAAAAGTTTGGTACCTTACATAACAATTTTTGGGGGCAAAATGCTTTCGAATTTCAAAAAATTAAAATTTTATTTCTAATGAAAAACTAATCAAAAATTATTTTAAAAAATCAGATAAATTATAATCCGAGGTTTATCTTGGATTGTCGTCAAACAAGACACCAAAAAAAATGTCAACGGAAGTGTTCAAATTGTCCGCCATTGGCCATTTGACACTGGCCGAGACGGACGTACACGCTTTCTACGACACGTCGTATTGTCTCTGCACCAATATTTCGAATTTCCTCGCGGATACGATGTTTCAGATCATCCAAGTTATTTGGCTTATTGGTGTACACCTTTGATTTCACATGACCCCATAGAAAAAAATCAAGTGGTGTGAGATCTGGCGAACGGGCAGGCCATTCAATTGTTCCCCTTCGTCCGATCCATCTCCCGGGGAAAATTTCGTCGAGGTAACTCCGAACACGCCAGCCAAAATGTGGAGGTGCTCCATCTTGTTGAAACCAGATTCTGGGGTGAGGCTTGTCGGGGGTGTTTTCATCCGGAAATAATTCTACCAATGTTGGCACTAGCGTAAATCTTAGGAAATGTAAGTATGTTTCAGCGTTTAAATTTCTGTCCAGAAAGAAAGGCCCCACAACGCGATCTCCCACTATTCCCGCCCATACAATAACTTTTTGCCGGTGTTGGGTGTGCTCCTCTCGAACCCATCGAGGATTTTCGCACGACCAGTACCTACAATTGTGGCGATTCACTTCACCGTTCAAGGTAAAAGTTGCTTCGTCACTAAAAACCACATTGTCGACAAATCCGGGATTCTCATCGCACCGTAGCATGATTTGTTCACAGAACTCGAGTCGGCGGTCGAAGTTATCTTCATTCAGTTCCTGAACCCGATTGATTTTGTACGGATGAAGTTTTTCCTTCTTCAGCAATTTGGCTACTGTGGTAAAATCGACTGCATGATCCCTGGCAATGTTCCTTGTTGAAGTGTGGGGGTTGTCCTGAAGTTCCAAGAGAATATTGACCCTTCTATCTTCCTCAATTCTTGGTCGACCTTGACGAGCCCTGTCTTTTACACTACCAGTTTCAGCAAATTTTGCGACAATTTTGCTCACCGTTGACCGCGAAATCGGTGCGCGGTTTGGATTTTCTGCATTGAAAAACTGACAGGTTTCTTCATGGCTACGTATTTTATCACCACAACCAACAATAATGAGAATTTGAATCCGCTCTTTTTCGCTCAAATTCGCCATTTTCGCAATGCACGTTCAACACTACCAATGGAGCAAGTATTGTGAATGGATAAGTTCAAACACCAAGTAATGAACTGTCAATATGACGTGTCGTAGAAAGCGTGTACGTCCGTCTCGGCCAGTGTCAAATGGCCAATGGCGGACAATTTGAACACTTCCGTTGACATTTTTTTGGTGTCTTGTTTGACGAAAATCCAAGATAAACCTCGGATTATAATTTATCTGATTTTTTAAAATAATTTTTGATTAGTTTTTCATTAGAAATAAAATTTTAATTTTTTGAAATTCGAAAGCATTTTTCTCCCAAAAATTGTTATGTAAGGTACCAAACTTTTTATACCGTTGCATGCACAATGGAATACCTAACGACAAGGGGTAATAAATGTGGCGGGTTACCATTTGAAAAAACTAATGACGTCACGCCCGCGCGCAACCAGATGACGACAGAATTAAATTCACGATGTTATAAAGTGCACGGGATAAAAACAAAATCAACCTGTCTCAGGGTTTTTCCATCAAACCGAAGATAACAGAAATATTAATTTTGTTCCAGACTTTATCTACACCCTGTATATGTAAGTCACAGTATTTATTTACTGCTTGATGTTAGTTTTAACATCCATATATTTACACTTTTCATTTTCGTTTAAAAATTAGCTGCAGAAATTAGTGTGATCCATTGGACATTAATAATAAGTCACATTCACTCTCACTATTTCCAATACAAATAACAAATAACTCTACAATATCATTCAATAACTCATTCCAGATTTTCTCTAAATATTTTACACAATGATATGGTACATTGCTCATAACAATTACAACATTATCTGGCAATTTATGTAATACTTGTTCAAAGAATTCTTCAAAAATGTTACCTAACATTCATTTAACATGATAGTCATTTGTATTTCAACCTTCGAAGAAGTTCTTTTAAAAAAAAAACAGAACACCATCTGCCATGTAGTATTTTTGTCGTAGTTTAGAATGCCTGTCCATTCGTTCTTTTGGGAGTCTTAGTAAGGCTGTTTCTTTAAATTCTATGTTATGTGACGACAGTTAATTTTGCCGGCCCTATAATTAATCTTTATAGTATGCTGTCAATAAAATAATACATTATATTACTTAGTGTTTTAGAGATAATCATTACAATTACATACTACTGTTCCCATTTCTAGAGTTTGTAGCTTTAACAATTTGTACATTTTAAGAATGATATTTTTTATTATCTTAAATGTACTAATCGTTGACGCTGTTTAGGTGATGAATCTAATAGTTTGCATCGATCTGGCTGATAATTAATATTCGTGACGTAATTAAAAGCAAAGATTGTCTTTAACAAATTCAAAATTAAAAACTAAAGCAAAAATGTAAGCGAATGTTCACAGGTATATTATAAAATATGGTATTTATTAAAAAGAATATGTGCTCGTAGGTACGTCGCAAATATTGGTGATCAGTCAGATCCAAGCAAATTATTAGATTTACCACCTAGAGTGCATGAACAATTAGTAAACTTAAGAAAATATAAAAACATCGTTTTTGAAATGTACAGATTGTTAAATCTACAATCTCAAAAAATATATAGTAGTAGTTGTAATGATTATTTTTAAAATACTAAGTAAGATACGTGTGTTACTTTAATGACAATATACTATAAAGAGTAATTATAAAGCTGGGAAAATCAACTGCTGTCATATTATCAAGGAATCTAAAGAAACAGGCTAACTAAGACTCCCAAAAGAACGAATGGGTAGGCATTCTAAACTACTAGAATTAAACAAATTTGTCAAAAATATTACATGGTAGATGGTCTCCTGTATTTTTTTTTAAATAAACCTCTTCTAAGGTTGAAATGCAAATGAATAATATGTTATAAGGAATGGTAGGAAACAATTTGGAAGAATTCTTTGTAGTATAAAAATAATAGACGAAACTAACCACACATTATAACTTGTCTCAGAATAAGAAGGAGTAATTCAAATATTTCGTCAAGATTACACACGGCTTGAACATAATTCATTGGTTTTTGGGTAGGCAAATTTATTATGGAAAAATAAGTATATCGTAGACTTATTTCTTCATAATAATATGTATATACAATGTAATATATTTGAATTGCCAAATAACATTGTTACTTATAACATCCTAAGAAGTTTTATAACAGTCATGTGGTAGTAATGTATGCAGGGAACACAAATATCTTAATAATTAATTATAGTGTGAAAAATATAGTTTTATTTGTATAGGTTAAATTATTGGTTTACCTACAAACTTTTGCATTTTATCGAATTTCGCGTGGTGCAATTTGTTTTCTTCCTTGAATTCAATCATAAATGAAATATTTATAATTATTTCCATATTCGAGGAGTTTAGATCTTGGAAAATTCCATGACTGGAATGGAAAATTCCTAGACAGACATGAATTTATTCCGACTTAGAATGAGCAGCATAATATTAGGATATTCAAATGTTCTTTCTTTATTTTTTTTTAAATTCTTTGTTTATTTATTCTTTTTAAAAATTGATTTATTTCTTTTTAACACTGTTTAATATGTAAGGTTGTGGGCTAAACCACGCACTCATAATTATTTAGTTGTGAATGAATATTGATAATTCCATTTAGAGAGTTTTTTATTACAAAAAACTACCATTGAATGAGTTTTAGATCTCCGATTAACTGCACGTGGTTCGAGGGTAAGTACGCCAACCTTACGATTTCTAGAACGACTGCTATTTTTTGGCGAGGTAGAGGCTGCTTGAAAGTGTTTCGCAATAATCTTGGGCCCGTCAGACAAAACATACTAAAAATTACACATTGTACCATAAGAATCGTCGAAGACAAAAAATACACCTACCTATTAGAATAATAGTACGCCCAGCAGTAAAAAATAAAACTGGTGCATCTCTCAGGACGATAACGAATCAAAAGCTAACCCAAACTAACTCTATCAGTTAACAACGAAATTCCAAAATTTAAATACAATTTAGGTGGTATATCCTTTTACGAAATTCAGTACCATCAACCACTAAACTCACTTAAACTATAAGTAGAATTACCGAACAGATGCAGTAGCAACATTGCATTTTTGTAATTGCTTAAACGGGCAAATGCGCTGTTGCTACTGCATCTGTTCGGTAATTCTACTATAGAGAACAACCCAGGTAGCACAGTGTCGTCAATTTCACGACATTTAGGCGTACATTTTTGTCACCATTCACGTCATTCTGACGGTCAAATTAACGTACGAGTGACGCTAAATTGACGAGAGTTTGTCACATCCAAAATGACGTCATCCGTTGACTTCAAAAGGTCGTCATGCCCGAAGTTAAAAGACGTCACAAAGTAACGTCACTATAACCTCAAAATGCCTTCCCATCGGCGTCAATTTAATTTTTCATTAAAAACACTTTGTAATTGCTCTTTATTTGTATTAATAAAACTAGCATTTGGAGTAATATATTTTATTAGAAAAATGCCTATGCATAATACGGTACTATATCTATATACATACTAGTATTATGTATTTGGTACTTGACGGACATAAGAACAGTAGATCGTCTGTAATTTTAAACTTCAACGTAACGATAATAATAAACTAACAATAATAACACCACTGGAGTAAAATATTCGTGAAATCCTATACAACTTCCACGTGTTCTCGTCTGCCAGTTCACGTAACCTCAAAACTTTATCAAACCCACAACGGTCAAACCACCTTCGTCGCCATCTTGATTAGTATCGAATTCAACAATACCATATGCCATAATAATAAAAAGAAGTTTAACTGCTACCTACCGCAATAAATCTTAAAATACAATGAATTGGAATAGAAGGCATTCAGGGCGCAGGTGCGCCACTTGGGTGGGACCCAACCAAATAATTTAGTAGCGGGAATATTTAATTTCAAAAAATCTTTTGAACATAAAACAGAAAATAACCAAAACGTAATTATCGTAAGACAAATATTTTTTCCAATTAAATTAAGTTCTAAAATTGCTTCTAAAAGTCCAAACTTGGTTGTAAAATGTCGTCAGTTGTACGTCTAACACAGGGGGTCATATCAACGTCAAAACTGAGACATCAACATTACGTCCTGGATAGGTCATCAGACGTCTTTACCGGGAAATGACTTATAAATGTCGTCATTGAGACGTTGTGTGCTACCTGGGAAGTTTTTTAACACTAGAGCGATTCATGGAGTCAAATACGTATATACCGGTAAGCGAGATATACAGACCCATCAAATAGAAACTACGACGGTAGGAAACAATAGATGTAGCAACATGTAAGTTAAACTGAAATAAAAGAGAAATTAATAAAAGGATTAAAATAGTTGGAAACAACTTACAGAATCGTAAACAATTTATTGAAATAAAACATCACGCGAATGGCAACATCGAAAAACAAACGAGGTTTGTAAATACAGCTGTCCATTTTTGAGCACTGCTTTTACCCTCTTACGTGGTATAGGTCGAAAATAATTACAATATTTGTGATGATTTTCAACCTCGAGGTTTTTGACTGATATCGACATTTTGAACTCGCTCGTCAACAAAAAGTAATCTGCCAGCCTGCGTTCGACAACGATGACGACCAAATGGTTAAAGCTATCAATACCAAACTTGATATTTATTTATTTCAATGAAATCAAAACAAAATGTAGATTGTAGTTTAGACATAATTTCTAAGTACAAGAAGTTCTTCAAAGTTTTTACTACCGGAAGTAGGTCTTTTATGCTTACCAAGAATCATTTGCTAATATCGCTGAAATTAGAACAGATGAATTTGAAGAATATACAACAGTACTGAAAGGAAATTGTTGTTTGGAAGTTCATTATCTGTTGAAAGCACAGCTAATGGTGGCCGACAAAAATTATAATCATGCTGGTCAACTTGAACAAGGTATGTATTAAACTTAAATGCTATTAGTAATAATTCAATTATTGCTAATTTTTCAAGAAATAAATAATAATTCGATGTAGTTACTCAAAACTCATCGATAATTCGATTATATACACCTATCATTTCCCTTCCTTTCCACTAGTTGTTTAATAATCAAAAGAATATATTTATTTTCCTCTTCATCATGTTTGTACTAACTTGGAAAGCACTTTAAAATCTTTTTGAGCACTTAACCTGAAGTCTACCAATAGAATAATTGGCTAAATTAACGACACAGTTGTGGATATAAAAGGTATCTATAAAAAAGGAGATTACCGCAAGAAACGGTAATAAGCTCTTCAGGATTAGCACTTTTAAAAGTAGTAAACACCTTCAGTAAGCCTCCATTTTACTGCGCATCGCGCGGGCAGTGTTTAAATTTTAATAATAATGAAATAAGGACGTCGGAAATTGCCCATATACAATTTTTAATGCTCACATAAAGATAAATGCGTTAAATGTACCGGGACGATCTACAGTAGGATATATTCTCTGACAATTCAACGTTTTTCACGGAAGATACACCCAAAGTGCTTTGGGGAGCGGGTGTACACGAACATTTAGAGTTCTTTACGCTTTTGCGTGTCTTGTTTTATATGCTGAATTATGGAAAATATTACGTAAAACGTCTTTCTCTTCGACTTTCTCTCATCTCTTTAATATCCGGCGTCCTATATTAGATCGCGTAGATTTTTCTTTTTTATTTTCTTTTTATGAAAAATTGCTTTTATTATTGAGTGATATCCGGGCAGGCTTCTAGCAGTTTTCCTTTATATTTTACGAATGAAAAAATCACTAAACTTCAGACAAAATCATTATATTTTATTAAGTGGTAATTAAATCGATGGAACATATTAACGTATTCATATTTGAATATGTGAATTTTCATTAATTCATATATAAAACAATTGTAATAAATACAGATTCAAATGCAAACGATACATTATACTAATCATTAGGTAACTATGAATAAATTAATGTCGATTTCTAATTATTATTGTGAAGAGAAACACGATTAGGCTATTTTTACTGCATATTATTGTCATAATATAAATCAACATATGTAATGTATAAATTTCATACCACTGGCAAATGAATAAATTATTTATCTATCTACTATTTATTTCCTTTAATTATGGCCTAGTAATAATAGTAGCAGTAGTAAAAATCTTAAAACATTTAAATGTTTCTTGACTTTTCATGAGGATATCTCTGTATAACGCCCTTGTTCAAATTTTTTTCTTGTTCCAATTATAAAGATGAATCTACATTACAAGTAAATTACACATCAATGCCCAAGTGCCTCCATTCCATTTTGTTCCCCGATAATCTTCTTAAATTGTCCCAGTTCTCATTATTTCCTTTGCTGTCTTTAACTTTGTTTTTATCTTCTCCATATTCTACCCCTTAGTAGCAGTCATATTAGTGTTTCGAACGTTGGCTCTATATTAGTCGAATTTCTTTTTCGTTATGTTTTCTGTCTATTTGTATAGGTTTAAGTATGATTTTTGTTGTCTTTATCTTTTGACAATTATATAGTACACGCACGTATAAGGTATACATAATCTTAGTAGATTATCGAACCTCCTCAGTGACCTTGATTATGCATGTTGCAGAAATCAAGGTCAAGGCGAGTGTTCGTAAATCGATTGAGACAGAACAGCTAAATCTATGGCGAACCTAGGTTAAGTTTATATGTCACGTCAATGATAATAAGGCGTTGGAGGTTGTAGAGAATGGTAGATAACGTAATTTTATAAGTATACAAAACTGAAGTGGAGGAGGGGTGAAGTGACACATGATAGTGTTGATGTCCAAAATTGTTAAAAGTAGTAGAGTTAGATCCTTGTGTAGAAGCAAAATAATGGGTGATTCAAGTAAATTTTGGAATAAAGTGAGTATGACTGTGGAAAAATTAGAGTTCGGGAAGTACCAGCTGTGGAAGAACAATATGGTATGTATCTTTAGTAGAAGAAAGAATTTATTTATTGAATAAAAAACATTTCATGTTATAGTTGTTAAAAGATAACCTGCTTATTTTAATCCAGAGGAATGGAGATGGTTTGTTGCTGAGAGTTTGAAGTTAACGAAATATTATCTTTACCAAATGTACGGTTTCTGCTATTCATGGTAAGTTTATCAAGTGAAATTTTTGCGGGTGTGAGTTGAATAATATATATATATGTATATATATAAGAAAATTTTTAAATTATTAACTATTAAGGCCAGGACCAAAAAAATATTTTAATTATATATATATATATATATAAATGAAAGATAAGAAATTATCGCGGATATATAAAATATCAGAAAAAGAAAAATATTGTGTAAAATCCGCTGTAGAGCAACCGTAAACACGTGTTTCTGACTAATTGGTCGTCATCAGTACGGTGTAGCCAAGGAATAAGGTGGGATAACCTTGGAGATGTAAGCTAAACGGAAGACCATCAGGTGACAGACCACCATTTGCAGCTTCAGCTAGAAGATCCTCGGTTTTGAGGACAACAACTAACGTCGCCACGAGGAAGACAATGTCAACCCGCGTGCCATCCGAGACCCAGGAAATGTAAATGAAAGATAAGAAATTATCGCGGATACATAAAATATCAGAAAAAGAAAAATATTGTGTAATGACGACCAATTAGTCAGAAACACGTGTTTACGGTTGCTCTACAGCGGATTTTACACAATATTTTTCTTTTTCTTTTTCTGATATTTTATGTATCCGCGATAATTTCTTATCTTTCATTTACATTTCCTGGGTCTCGGATGGCACGCGGGTTGACATTGTCTTCCTCGTGGCGACGTTAGTTGTTGTCCTCAAAACCGAGGATCTTCTAGCTGAAGCTGCAAATGGTGGTCTGTCACCTGATGGCCTTCCGTTTAGCTTACATCTCCAAGGTTATCCCACCTTATTCCTTGGCTACACCGTACTGATGACGACCAATTAGTCAGAAACACGTGTTTACGGTTGCTCTACAGCGGATTATACACAATATTTTTCTTTTTCTGATATATATATTCCTATGAAACTACATAACAGGTACAAAACAAGAAATATATAAATTATATAACAAAAGTAGAAATAAATTTAAAAGGGCCATAACTGCAAGGACCCTTTAAAACACTGCACCATTTGGTCGTGGATGTAAGAAAAAACCTGCAGACTAAAAAACCTGCATCACAGTGCCACAAAACTAAAGGTCTTTAGTTGTTAAGATCCAAGCAACAGCCTCTGGAGTTAATTATGTAGATATGTGTATCCAAATTCAAACTTAGCTAGAGGACATTCTTCAACAATATGTTTAACTGTTTCAATCTCAGCTCCGCAATCACACGCTGGACTCGCAATCACATTCCACTTGAATAACATATTATTGCACCTTCCATGACCCGTCCTAAGACGATTCAACTTACACCAAATTTTTCTTAGTTGCGTAAAGCTAGGAACTTCAATCAAAGGATCATCTATTAATTGTTTATTAAACACTTCACATTCTAACCAAATAGATTTCCAGAGGTCATTAATCGAATATGGTTGATTTAGGAAATCTTCCTTCCAAATTGGACTACGTGATTTCAATCTATAAGATGGTAAGTTATGAAGATCTTGAGTAATTAAATATAAATTAGGAAAATTTTGATATTTATCCCAACACCGTTTTAAAGCCAATTTTCTTCTTAAATGATGAGGATAAATGTTAGCCAGGACGTTGAGCCCAGGAAGTGGAGTAGATTTTACTGTGCCCGTAATAATTCGAAGTGTACAATTTAACTGAATATCTACTTTACCAACATGTACGCTATTCATCCAAACTGCACTACAATATTCAGCAGCAGAGTACACCAATGCAAGAGCGGACGCACGTAAAATGTCTGCATGAGCTCCCCAATTTGAACTAGCCAATCTCTGTAAGATATTATTTCTTGTTTTAACCTTCATACGCAATTTATCAATATGTTGTTTATATGTTAACGATGTATCCAGAGTAACTCCTAGGTATGTTGGATTAAAATTATGTCTTAGAACGGTACCATTAAAAGTTACTACAAGTTTTTTATGTTTTTCGTTATTCTTAAGATGGAAACAAGAAACTTCTGACTTAGATGGGTTAGGACATAACCTCCAATTTCTAAAATAATCACTCAGAATCAATAGATCTTCTTTTAAATTAACTTCAATTTGATTGAAATTATTGTGTTGATAAGCAATTGCCATGTCATCAGCGTAAATGAATTTTCTAGAAGTCGTATCTGGTAACTCACTTGTATATAGATTAAAGAGAAGAGGGGATAATACCGATCCTTGAGGTAAACCATTATATAATATTTTAAATTTACTACTTTCTCCATTGATAAAAACTCTAAATTTACGATTTGTAAATATATTTTCCATAAGTTTAATTAAATTACCATTAGGCAACACATTATATAATTTTAAAAATAATCCATCTAACCAAACTGTCTCATAAGCAGCTGTTAAATCAATGAAACTAATTCTTGTTTTCAAATTCTTTTGAAAACCATTCTCTATATAATTTGTTAAAGCTAAAACTTGATCACAGCAATTACGATTTGATCTAAAACCAGCTTGCTCCATGGGAAAGATATTTTCCATAATTGGAGAAATTCTTTAACACCTTGTAACATACTGATAATAATGAAATTGGTCTATAACTGGAAGCAACATCTGCTGGCTTTCCTGTCTTCAAAACAGCTACAACTTTTGCCTTTTTAAATTCAGTAGGAACAATACCATTATTTAAAATATTATTATAGAAACATAAAAGCCAATTACGTTCTAAAGGACCTATATGTTTAATAAATTCAAGACAAATTCCATCGAAACCAGCAGCCTTACGAATCTTTAATAATTTTATCACTATATCCAATTCCTCCATAGAAAAGGGTTTTGTAAGATCATAATTTTTTGTATTAATAGATTTTCTTTTCTTACGCAATAATTTCTTCGTATTTTTGATTTCTACTTTATTTAACTTTATCATATTTGAGACGTCCACTAATCTTGAAGCTATGGTATTAGCGCTGATTTTTGATTCTAAAATACTAGTTTGGGTTGCCGCTCCTAGTTTTCTTAATAGATTCCAACTGCTACGACTAGAATGTGTGAAATTCATGTCTTTTTTATGACGCGACCATTTAGTCTTTCTTTCTTGATTTAATAAAGTTAATAATTCATCAGCAATTTTTGGACTAGGATTTTCATTGAAATTTCTATATAATTCATTTGTTCTTTCAGACCAGCATGGAATGCATTCCTTACGAAAACCTGTTGGAAGAGATCTCTTCGCTGCCCCTTTAATGACACCCATAAACCTAATATAATTTTTAGGTAAAGGTATCTATCGAACATTTGAATCAACTTGTCTTCTAAATTCATTCCAGTCAGCATTTTTAAAATTCCACAGAGGTTTGTCCGTAGATTTAACTAGAGGAATTTGTATTCCAACATTAATTAATACTTCGCGGAAAATCGTTTAAAACTGACCGTATTGTAGGCAATAAATTATTTTTATGATCAGATGTAACAAAACAAAGATCGGGATTATAGTCTTTTTTCCATCTAGCCAAATGGAAACTCTTCTTATCTTTTGCATCAAAAACCAGATGTAAGTTATTCGCCTCACACCAAGTCATTAAGGGAATTCCATTCATATCGCTATCAGAATATCCCCACATTTCATGATGACAATTGAAATCTCCAACGAAAACAGCAGGATGTTGGTAATTAACTTTAAGATTTGGTGGCCATCGAATATTTGGTGGTTTATAAGTATTTATTATAAATATTCGGCTACTTTAGTAGTAATAGTATAAATGTCACTTATAGTATTTCTTTCAATTGTCTGGATATTTGATATGTTTAACTTTACATAAGTTGCCGATCCATAGACAGGACAAAGAATGTAGTCAACCAAAGTAAAACCAGAAATGTCTCTTCTTGAAACCAGTTGATCCACTGATGCTACATGAACTTCCTGAAGTACAATAACATCAAATTCCATTTCGTTCGCCAATCTCGCTAAGTAGTTACATTTGTCTTTGGATATACCTTCGATATTAAGTTGACAAATCTTAACAACTGGACCAATATTCCTAAAAGAAACACAAAATGAATTCAAACTTGAAAAGTTATACCCGTCATATGACCGTGAGGATCTTGTGCGGTCTTCCAAGTGATGGTTATTATGGACAACATTATATTCTCCATTTTGGACCATCGTAAAGATGGTTACCATCGACCAAAACCAAATAAAACTAAAGAAATATAGATTAAATCATAAAAATAACTAGGACAATAGAAAATTAAAATTGACACTGACACTCATTAGTTGTCAACTAATAATAATAATTGAATAATGAAAATAGAAAAAGATGGGTAGTATGTATTTAGCGTATGAAGGATTGGTGAAATTATGAAGAATGGGGAAAGTAGGGGCGACATGTTTAGTATTCTTGCAAATTTTAAATATGATGGATATTGTAGGAGATTGTTGGATTTTTTAATTGTGAGTGCAGGACAAGTAGACAGGAAAATAGAGAAAACGTATAGTGATGTATCTGAATGTGTTTGTATGTGTTGCAGGAAATTCTAAGTAATATAGATATTATTGAGAAAAAATAGGTTCTAATTTTGAATATAATAATGTATTGTAATGAAACAAGCCCACAGAGAAGCAGACATTTGGCGCGACTGGTAAACATCGTAAAGCAATAAATCATCCATTTTATATGTACTGCGAAGAGACAGAATGCCTGTCGAAAGTTCTACAAACATCGAGAGGAAGATGGAGTTTACGCGAATGCTTCCAGATGTTTCGTATGTGTATATAAGGCGGCTGGGTCACAGAGATGAGTCAATTCCGGAATAAGAAGTTCCTTAAGTAGTCATCGCACGGATCAGACCAAAGTAAAAATAAATAAATAGTTCCTTGAGTGGTAGCCGAAGAGTAAACATAAATATAAGGACAATACAAAATAAATATAGTGGTGCGTTGTTATATAAATAGAAGTGATATAAATACGGTAGTGTTACATAAATATTAGTAATAGAAATAAATACCTGTGTTAATTTAAATCGTAGTAGTTTAAGTGTGATATATTAGCTTTACATTTTTATATTGTAATTAATTTTAAGTGTAGGAATATACAGACTGTTTCAAATAAATAAATTGCACGAGTTGTTTATTGCGAACCCGAAAACGTTACAGTATATAACAAAATTATTCAAAAAGTTACTGTTTTTATTATTGTTAAGACAGTAATTGATTAAGGTTAATTATAGTAATTAGGATTTTTATTGAATGCGTGTGTAACTATGGTAGAGGTATGAGTAATGTGATTAATAGTGTTTCGTTTCATTTCTAGAGTCAGTCAACATTTAATAGTATATAATATATTTTCATGAATCCTCCACCTATCCACATAAGAATTATATTATGTTTCGAAGTAGCTCTTAAGCTAATAGGCTAAAACAATAATTAAAAGCAAATTTATTTACTTATATAAGTACGCAGAACACCCATAAAAATTTACTACCGCTACCCCTTCTTGTGGCGCATAAAAAAGAAGATAATAAAAACTTTCTTTCAAGAAGGGAGAGAAAATATTTTTACTCAGGCGCCGATTCGCCAACGGGCTATACGCAATAATTACAAACATTTTCCGGGGGAGTAATGATTGGAGTTGAAAACATAGCGTACAGGATGGAAAGGGTCGGTACTCAAAAGGAGTCCGGATAGGAGGCCAAGCAGGTAAACTCGACCGGCTCGTTATAGAGGAGAAATATTGTAACGTTATTTCTCCACTAGCATAAACAAGACTGTCCTCTATTCCGGGTGCGTGACGCCGCCTTATAAACCCTGTCGGAACGTTCCTGACCCCAGGGGACTCCTCGAAATGTATCAGCTGCCGAGTCGTAGTCACCTTTTGAACGCACCCTTTAATGTTATATTTTATGGGTAATTGCTTTAGATGTCCCGAGCGTATTCGCGTATGTATACGAAAGAGGGGTAACGTAGAATGGGAAAACCGACAAATTGGAATGAGTAAACTGTGGCTATTACTTGATTATGATGGATTACTTTAAGTATTTCAGCAGTAAGTCATTTTGATACATTCAAATTCATAATGATCCTTCATTTATTTTTAGTCGTAAAAGCTGAATCAATAATGTATGTTGGCGACTTGAAAATAATTATTGTTTTATCACAAATCATAGATATAATTTTCACGAAGTTTTTATGATAAAGATGTATGTAATATAATTGCATGATGCGTATAATGCTATCCAAGAAAAAATAAAATTTTATTTAACTTCGACTCCCCTCTAAACTGCTAAACTGCCCATTACACAACAGTGAAACCAGATATATCAAAAATCTTGATGACTTTCTTGTATTTATAAGTCACACTTCCCTTGTCCAACATGAAGTGATAAATATTCATATGGTTAGTCTGACGGGAAACTGAAAGAAAGAGTATTCGAAAGGCTTTTCACATCAGAAAACTTAATCAATATGAAAATCTAAAGAGCAAAATGAGAGCAAACAGCAGTAAACATGATGATATTTCAAAAGAGTCATTATGAGCTCGTTTGGAAAGAAAAGATGTTCAAGCTATAAATCTATTGGGGAAGATATTCTGAACAACTCCAAGATCTTAGTGTGTAATATGAGTTTAAATGTACATTTTCTTCATACACACCTGCTATATTTTCTTGAATATATATGTGCAGTAATCCAGCAGCAAAGGGAAAAATTGCATCCAGCCACATGGAAGAGGGAATAACAGTATTATAGATGAATAATTATGGAAAAAAAAGTGGAAAACAAAGTTTTCAAAAATACAAAGAAGGATACTATAAAGATTTGCTACTTTATCATAAAATCGTATTAAATTGTAATCATGACCACAGCTGGGACATAAATTATAAGTATGTATTTCTGAAGAGACCAGTTAAAATATCAAAACATCAAAATCATATGATTTTGTGATTTTTCTAACAAAATATGTAGGCAGTTTGTGAAAATGTCTTCATTTTTGAATCAGCTCTAAAAATTATATAAATGTCCTTTATCAAGTAGTAGTAGTAGTAAATTTTATTAATGCATTTAAAAATACAATAATAGTCAACAAAAACTGCGTATACACAAATACAAGTGCGACATAAATATAAATATAAAAAATATAATATAAATAGGTATATGACAAACAAATAAAATGTTTACATAAAAACAACAAAATTGAAAATATATATATACAGGGTGAGTCATTAGTAACCGCTTCTTCGATTGTTCATTTGCATTTTAAATAAAAGAAAAAATAATTAGTGGAAGATCAATGGTTACTTGTGGCACATATTGTAAAAATACTTTAAGCTCTGACGCACTTCCGGTTTCACCGGCAATGCACAGAACTTAATTTTTTTAAATAACTCACCCTATATATTTTTGGATTTTCTTATACTGCTTTAAATTCTCTATTCAACTGTTCTTTCTTTTTCAAAATTAAGCGAATAGTTTTTGAGTTATTAATTTTTTTTGAAAATATTTGACCAAAACACGTGTTCAGAAAAAAATCATTTTCACATTGTTTTTAAAAGTAAAAACATTAACTTTGGGGGTGCTTGTAGCCAAGAAAATTCTGCATCATTTGGTAAAATAGCACTCGACAATACCTCAAAAAACTTTGTTTTTTCAAAGCCTCCTTCCTGAAATTTTCACATACCAAAAACTTATTTTTTTTAAATGGAACACCCAGTTTTTTATTCAGGCATTTTGTTCCTTTTTTATTCTCTTTCAATTTTGCTAACAATGTCCTATACCTATCTTTTGTAATTTCTGAGATAATCACTATAATAGTAGTTAGCGGTCAAGTAAGGAACTACACGGGTACTGTTCTATGCACCCAACTATTCGTCCAATAAAGGCTAGAATGCGGCTGACTGCCTGAGTAAACTGTTAAAGAAAGTCGGTATACATTGATTTCAAACTTATAAAAGCATCGCTATTAGTTATCATCCAAATGAATTATTCTTTTGAAGAGTTAATAGATATGATTGACGTTTTGGGTGAACCTGAAAGAAAATCTTTGCTAGCATCCACACTTTATGCATAGCAATTCCTGGTAGAAGTCAACCGAAGACACAAACCTTCGAAAGTATAAAGTGGGCGGTTTGAGTGAACAGAAAGTATTAAATATGAAAAAAGAACGGAAAAAGCAATGACTGGTGAGGATAAGACGTTTATGGTACTTGCGAGTGTAGTCGAACACCCCCATACTAGAACTACGAAAATTAGTCGTCAGTTAGATGTAAGTCAAAGTTGAGAATCCAGAATAATTGATAAACATGAAATTCGCCCATACAGAGCATATTCATACACAGGGTTAGATGAAAGAAATTTTCAGAATCGCTTACATCGTTGTCAATTGGCAGCAGATAAATTATCCTGGCTTTTTCAATTTTTTGTTGTTTACCAACGAAGCCACCTTCTATTAAAATGTATACGTTCATCGTCACAATTTCCGTTATTATAACACATAAAGCCCCCCCACTTTATCACACCTGTAAACTTTCAGAATCGTTGGTCATTAAAACTGTGGGGAAGAATACTGAGTAGTTAGTAGTTCTTTGATGAAAATTTTAATGGACGAGAGTATCTTCGCTATCTACGGACGGATTTTCAAAGCTTTTTGAAGACATCTTCAAATATATCAGCAAACATAACCTTTATTTTATTTCGATGTTAGCCAACACAGTCAAAAATTAAATACTGCAACTGGACATTGTCGGAATTAAAAAATTGAAATGCGATGCTCTTCATTCTGTAAAATTATTGCTTTTGGGATAGTTGGATTTAACATTAACGTTGTTTGACAGTTGACTAAGGAAGTCAAGCGCCATTCCTGCCTTTCATTGGTTGAACGAATATTTTGGTGCACAGAACAACAGCGCTCGTAGTTCTTTAATTGGCCGCTAATTCCTCCTATAGTGATTATCTCAGAAATTAGAAAAGATAGGTATAGGACATTGTTAACAAAAATGAAAGAGAATAAATAAAGGAACAAAATGCCTCAATAAAATACTGCGTGTTCCATTTAAAAAAAATAAGTTTTTGGTATGTAAAAATTTCAGGAAGTAGGCTTTGAAAAAACAAAGTTTTTTGAAGTATTGTCGAGTGTAACTTTGCCAAATGATGCAGAATTTTTTTGGCTACGAGCGCCACCAAAGTTAATGTTTTTACTTTTAAACACAATGTGAAAATGATTTTTTTCTGAACACGTGTTTTGGTCAAATATTTTCAAAAAAAATTACTAACTCAAAAACTATTGGCTCAATTTTGAAAAAGAAAAAACAGTTAAACAGACAATGCAGTACAAGAAAATCCAAAAATATATAGGGTGAGTCATTTAAAAAAACTTAAGTTCCGTGCATTTCCGGTGAAACCGGAAGTGCGTCAGAGCATAAAGAATTTTTACAATTTGCGCCAGAAGCAACTATGGATCTTCCACTAATTGTTTTTTCTTTTATTTAAAACACAAAAGAGCAATCGAAGACGCGGCTACTAATGACTCACCCTGTACATATAGGTATATATGTGTGTGTAAGAAAACAGTGAAACACGCAGAAAGGTGTTAAACGGACTACTCTATCCTCATTCACCAGGCATCCGCCATATACTCTTCTATGGTATAATATTCCTTTTCTGTTAAAATTCGTTTAATTTCTTTTGAGAAGCATGTGTGACTAAGTTGTTTCATGTCTTCTGGCAGGTGGTTATATAGCTTTACCCCATAATAGTGAAGACTGCCCTGAGTCATCGTTAGCCTTTGTCTCGGAATACGCAATTTATTACGTTCCCTTGTGTTGTATTGGTGTTCCCTTCCATTTGTCTCGTATTGGTGAAGGTGTTGGTGAACGTACTTCAGAGCATGATATATGCATAATGATGCCAAAGTAAGTATTTTTGTTCGTCTAAAGAAACCCCTGCACGATTCATTATACCTCAGACCCTAAATAGCTCGCAATGCCATCTTTTGAAGAATAAATATTCTACTGGCTGCGCCTGACCGGCCCCAAAACTGAATTCCATAAGAGATGGCTATGGAAAACTAACTATCTAACTAAATTAATAAAATTATAAAAATAATATATATGCAAACAGATAATTCTTATATCTGTTTGCATATAATTTATATACGTGGGAACAGTTAATGAACATGAATTGTTTAAGCTGAACGCATGTCGACCGATTACCTACTTATATTGATAAAAAAAATCTATTTAATATCTCTTTTCTTATGCTGTTTACATTAAATTCAATACAGGCCCTATCGTTTGTTCTGAAACCAACGTATTTAATATTTTTTTCTTTTCTTGTAATGACACAAATTCTGCGTGGTTACTTATACACGTTCCTCTACACCTTTCTGCTACTATTGCCATGTAAAAGAAACTGTCGTTGTAAGAAAATTCGTCAAGGACCTTGGTGAAATTTTTGACTCATACTTTATTTACTTTTGGATTACATACTGGGCAATCCGTTCTGGAGATTTTGGATCACTTGGTTTTGTAATGCGTGTCTCCAAATACTTCACGAATATCGCCTTGCTCAAGTCTTTGTATTTGGCTTACGTATTAAGTAAAATTCAATACTCACACTTACCCGGTATCTCATTTATGCTTACAAGTCGCTGGCACTGGAACCTATCTAACGTAAGTTTCTCAAGTTTCTATCATTCAAAATTGATGGTGTTTATTCGGAGAGAGGCACTCGCCAAGCGGATTTACTATTACGTCACAACTTATCATCTTACAAACTTATGACTCTCAGTACATGTTGTGTATATTTTTCCTTATTAATTTGTGCTTTAACTTTTCGTACATTTGCTTAATAATTCTCTGCATTTACTGAAAGGAAAAAAAAAATAAATCCTTGCAACTCGTAAATATTATTTCAAAACGCATTACAAACATCCAAGCCGGTGGTCGAATAGGTACTGCTAACTCTAACTTGAGCTTGTATCGGCCGCGCTGGTATTGGAGAGGAAAGTAGGGATGCCATGTTGTCACGTATTGCATGAATTAATCGCCTATGGCTAACGAAAATTGACACATGCTGTATAAAATTCTCGTGTCACAGTGTTTGTCACAAAACTTCTCCGAAACGGCTTGACCGATTCTTATGAAATTTTGTGTGTATATTCAGCAGGTCTGAGAATAGGACGTAAACTATTTTTCATAGTGATAAGGGTGGTCCACCCCAAACATTTTTTGTTTGTTTTTTGGACAAAATTTTGTATTTTTTTTTTTTTTGATTAGGCATAAAAAATATATACAACGCTAAATTTTCACCGTTCCACCACCAACCCCTATTTTTTAATAGCGATATTAGTACTTTAATAATGTTCTACTTTCGGCTGTCGATAATTGATCAGTTACCACTCTTTCAGTTATTCCCGCCAGGCGTCTACCGGTGTCACTTCTCACCCCGTAAACAGCACAGAGTAAGGATGAGAACGAAGGCGGTCTCCTGTCTTTCTCACACAATAAGCTTTCTCTCACTCTCTAAAGTTTAGGGCCTAAACCGTTTTCGGCCATTATTATTGATTGTGCGTCGATCGTAGCAGTGACGCTTATACCTATCATTTTACTTCTTCAGTGCAACTCTCATATTTAGTATATTCTCATCAAGGCCAAACGATGTCTACTTGTGGCTTAGATTTGGGCACACCGTGTTTTTCACACCGACAATTATACACGGCATGTTCTCGCGTGGGTAAACCAGACAGTTTGTCTGTGTTGGCTAAAGATGGACTCACTAAAAATATCGTACACTCCATTGAACTAAGAGACTGATGAAGTTTTTTTTTAATTGTCATTATTTGTGATAGAGATGTAATTAGAGATTTATTAGTTAAGATAATAAAAGAACAATGAATTCAAAAAGTGAATGTTTGGTGTTTTGTTATTTTTATTGGCCGTCATCGTTCACAGCGCTCTATTCCTCTTTCAGTCATATACCACATCCCCACACACATACAATAAGTTACTTATTTTTTATTAGACTACCAAAATATTCACTAGAAATAATTTATATGGCAAAACAACGTTTGCCGGGTCAGCTAGTTCTATAATATGCTGTTCTTTCTATTGCGTTACTAATACAACGAAGAGTCACGTGGAAGAATTATTGTGAAACTACTTTAACTAAAACAGAAAGTAATTCGAATAAATAGTAACTTTGCAAAAAAAAAGAAACGAAAGACTGGCAACACAGGATACCTGAGAAATGTTAAATATATATACCTGTTTGTTAGTATATGAGTTATTTGGGCTGGTAGCATGTCGGCCAATTATATATTGCTCACCTCTATATTTCTTTGAAATATCAACTTACTTACCTCTAATAATCTATTAAATAACCCTTTTCTTCTGCTATTTATATTCTATTCATGTATTGAAACCAAGGCACTTTATATTTCTTCTAACATTTACTTAGTTAATATTAATTTAATGTGGAAAACCCAAATTTGGGGATTCATTTAGCGTTCTTAAAAAAATTACATTTAAATTTAACAAACATATACTTAACTGTGACAGACACTCAACATGAACAATGTTGTTCAAAAGTTTCTTAATATGCCTTTTCTTTGTTGGTACATTTGATTGCAGGAATTTTCTGTATTCGCTCTTAACAGGCCTTTCATTCATTAAATAATTGTCGAAAGAAGAATTACATTATTTTCTTTATCATCAAATAACGTTCAGTAAGTTAGCTCAAGTTTTCCCCTATACTGTATAGGTTACTCAACGTTTTCGCACATCGTTGAATTTTTGAAGCGAAAATAGAATTTTATATAAACGCTTGTATGCATTTCTTTTCAGGTCATCTGCAATACAGAGTCTTGCAATGTATATAAGCAAGCTTACTTCATTACTGTAATATTTTTTTATATGGAGTATGCATTAAAATAGGAAAGCACATTTTAAAATTGAATTTAAGATAATTCTCTTAATATGTGTGATATTGTTCTAAAATATACTGTATTTTATATTGACCTAATACAACGTAAAGTAACCTGCAATAATAACTTTTTAACGACTTTAATTAAGTACTTCAGATATATTTGGTAAACAAATAGCAAATTTACATCAACAAAAAAAACTAGCAAAACAGGATATTTATTGACGTGACTACTGAACAAATATTAAATATGCAAGACTGATTATGAAATAAGCGTTAAAAATAGCAAACCAGCTAGAAAGAAAGGTTATTTCGTTCTTAAGGGGTTTACATTTTCTCCTATTTTCATTACAGAATTTGTTTCTTTAAATACATTTTGAACTGTTTCATAAAGTTTAGATAATTGAATTTTTCCTCTGTTGAAATTTTTCAAATATTCGCGCAAGTGTGTGTTAATGTACATATAAGTTGTGTTGAATTACTGACAGGGAGGTAACAAACATAACATGTGTGCTTATAAAGTGTAAAAACATTTCACTCAATAATTTTTAAAATTTTCAAATGAGTCGGGAAAAATGTTTGAGGGAATAAGAAACGGAAAAATATGCACGCTAAAGAAGTAGACGATCAAGTCACGTTAAATGTTGAGTGTATGGTAATCGAGAAGCAGTTTTTGTGAAACTTTATACTCAATTTTTAACAGTGTAGTAAAAAAAATTAGCTGGACTGTGTTTTCGTGTATATCCTTTTGGTGACGTGGTGCCTCCATGAACCTACCTGATTTTAAATTTAGCTCCAGTCCCAGAATTTTGTGATGCTATAACATCATCTACCTTTAAGTTGGTTGTACCTACGTTGCTACACGCTTTTTACGGTAAATCAGTGTGTTTTTTCGTCTTGTTGCTTATAATATTTAATTGAGATTACTTTGGCATCACGTCAGTGTTAGCTGTAATACTACGAATATAGCTAGTTGTACTAAAAATGTATGTACGTTATGGTGACTCTAATGTCGAAATGACTCTATACAAGTGGTATGAAACCGCAGAGGCTTTATAAACCAAATGCTTCCATGGGAATTACGTTTAATTATATGAAGAATATTATAAAAGTCTGTTATTGAACAACCCACTGAAATAAATACGGACAACAAAATAAAAAGATGTTGAATTTGGTCAAGGAAGAATTACGAGAGAACCAGGAACAGGTATAACTTCTGTAAAATCTGAATGTGTGACGACTGTGGAGCTAAAATATGTAAGAAATGTGTAAAACAAACACTGATTTTCACGAACCTTTAGCTTTTTTTTGCAGTTATTGATTTATAGTTGTATCCATCTATAAAAGTTATTTTTGCTAAGGGTATTTAAGAAATAATAATAAATTCATAAATAAAACATTGTATTTTCTAGCGTACTTTAGTAGATACTTTATACTCCCCGTATCGCTTCTTCTTTATGGAATAGATCAATTATTTATTTAAGAAGTTTCTATGGTTCTCTAAGCACTACCTCAGCATGTAATGTGCACGTCACCAGTAGAAGGTTAAGATAGATGGGTACTGAAGTTCAATTCAATTTGTAATATTTATTGGGTGTTTTCTCAAACAATATAATATGTAATGTTATAGTTACTTTCATCTTGTATATTTCGTGTATTTTATCCTCTTTTCATCGAATGAGTAAATTTCCATGCAAACAAGTAATTAATTGGATTCACTGTTGCGTAATATTATGAAAATAGCAGATGCTTATCTCCTGTCGTAAGATAGTTTCGGTCTCCCTCAGATACAACAAATATAATTAAGATTCTTTACTTAAGTAGAAAGTTTGCAGGAAATACGAGACTTCCATAAATTTTAAAGATAATAATATTTAGTTTAGGTAGTATACGCACACATACTATTCATATATTCCTCAATATTTACATTTACTTATCTACTTGCTTCAAAGACAGAACACGTAAATCTTTTCCAAATATTCGAACACATGATTCATTTCTTTTATTATTTTGGAATTTCGTGTTCATGTTCTTTTATTTAATAATTCTAGACTGAAAGTGTTTGTGTAGCACTTTTGCCAAATTATTGAAATGTTAAATTTGTAATACTTTTAGAATGCTGATTAATATCTTGCAGATTTCTATTACATAGAAAAGTCAAATTAATTTAAATGTTAAACATTAGTCGTTGAACATAACATAACATAAGTCAAGTTTATATGCAGTGTTGGCAGATAGCTGTAACATAAGCTCCACATTATTACAGTCTCAAGTGTTAAATTTTATGTCTACAATATTTTGTGGATAAATTGTACTTTTGCCGTAAGTGTATAATAATAATAAAAATAATTATTTATTTTGATATAACTTAACTATCTTCCACACTAACAAAATAGAAAATATATAGCAAATGCATTGTCATTATCGAACTGTAAAATGTAAAACAATTGATAGTGTTGCTCTGCACTGTACACGCGTGTTTATTTACGCTCTCATGAATATATGTGTTTTTCTAGTGTTTACTGGACGCGTACAGACGGGAAAGTTATATCAAAGTAACGGTGAAAAACTCTGTAATCGCATTGAAATAAATTTGTTGATGCGTGAAATTCGGGAGCCTTTATATGGACGATTTGTTTTCTGTGTATTATCTGTATTAACATTTCTTATGTGAAAAAGTTTGCGGTACCGACGATTTTAAAACGTTTCTTGTGTGAGGAAAAACATCGGGTGAAGAAAGACTATAAAGATATTATAAGAAACTTTGGTATATGTATAACGTACATATACGGCTTGGTTATTTTGTCGGTGATTTCATGTATTACTGGATTTGCCTTCGCCTGAAATGAGTAATTGTATTAATTGTAATACGTGTGTGTATGTGACGAATTTTACGAGCAGCACGTGTAAAAATTGAGTTGAAATTAATATCATTATATACTCCAAAAATTCCTGTATCTTTCGTAGTAGTTAGCTGTAGTAGTTGGGGTCGATTTTTATGTTGTTTGCCTTACATTTTTTGAAATACATTGAACTATTCCCAGAATGTCTACCGGAATTACAACTAGATCACAAAAAATCAAGGATATTAAAAATCAAAAGGACGGAAACCTGAACCCGTCCAATTCCAATACCAGCTACATATCCATCGTATCTGATAACGAAAAGGAAATGGATGCTGAGAAAGACCTTATAACTGAGCTGAGGGATAAATTAGCGGCAGCAACATACCGAGTGCAGGAACTGGAAGAACAACTTTCACAACAATGTAATAAAGTTAAATTTTTTAAAAATAAATGTTCCCACCAGAAAGATACCATAGAGACACTTCAAAAAACCATTAGTGATCCTTCAGGACAGAGAAGCAAAAATATTCTAGTCCATGTTGAGGTACAAACCGAAACAGATACAAGAATGATCGCGAGCCAGACTGAAGTTTTGACGATACAGAAGAACGGTACTGAAAAAACTTCTGATAACAGAACAGTAGGGCGAATCAGATCTGATATGCCACTGCATGGGAAGACATCTACAGCGGAGCAGGAGGGAGCCACTAACTGCAGAGGATATCAGAAGGAAAAAATCGAGAAAGGAAATGTTCAACACATGTACAGCACGGATAATAAAGTAGGTGAGAAAGATGTTCATAAAGTAAGATATGGAGGTGCTGTGACACAAAATATCCCTCATCGTAACAATGGGCAGCGTCGTGCGCGTAAAATATTGGTGCTTGGTGACAGTCATGTTCGCGATTCTGCTATAATTCTGAATTCAAGCTTGGGAGAACATAGTTGTGTGGTGCAAACAATCTGCAAACCCAATGCGTTGTTTAGAAGTATTGTTGCTGATATTGATAGGTTGGTTGGGAGTTTTGGTCCTGAGGACTGTGTTATTGTGGGGGCGGGTTCAAATGACATATTAAGGGGTGTAAGATTCAAAATTGATATTGTTAGCGAATTGATTGCTAGACTTGCTCACACGAATGTATTATTTTTAAGCGTACCTTTTGCTAGTGAACGCACAGTACTGAACAACTTAATTGCTGATTTCAATTACAATCTTTACAAAGTATTGTTGTCATACGGTTGTGCCAATGTGGGTTTTATTGATATAAATAAGATAGTAGGCAGTAGTTTTAGAAATACTGACGGCTTTCACATAAGCAAAAGGGGAAAAAGAAAAATATTTGATTATATTGTCCGATCTCTTGATTTATATATCTCTTGTGATGGGTCTGTAAAATGTTTTATAAATACTGAAAACTTAATCCAAGTGAATGTGAGTGATGGTTGTGAGAGTTCAAATTTTTAACACACGACGAATTATTAACGAGAAAATGTAAAAAAACAGACAAACGTGTCCATAGTAATAATTGCACAATCAACATCTTACATCAAAATGTACAATGTATAAAGAACAAAATTGATACATTAGAGGTATTTTTAAGTGAATGTGATGTGAATGTGGCATGTTTTACTGAGCATTGGGCAAAGCGGGCTGAGATGAGTAGTATTAATCTATGTAATTATGAATTAGTTAGCTCTTACTGTAGGAGTCGGAGTAGGAATGGTGGAGTTGCAATATTCAATCGAGTTGATTATCAATTACGTGCTATAGCCTTGAAGTTTTTGGAATCCTTTTGCGTTGAGAAGCAGTTTGAAGTCTGTGGAGCAACTTTCATATCTCCTGATAAACAGGTAAAATTTAAATTACTGAATATATACAGGTCTCCAGATTCAGATGTCGAGCTGTTTTTTCAATCTCTTAGTGAGGTACTTCACAGGATATGTATAGATGCTAATATCGAGGTGGTTGTGTGCGGTGATTTTAATATTGACCAATTAAAAGATTCAGACCATAAGTCTGATTTGAATAATCTACTATCCTCCTACGGCTTCGAAAACTTAGTTAATGAGCCCACTAGAATTGCACCTAATTCATCCACACAAATTGATTATATGTGTTCTAATTGCTCTCCCGATTCTGTTTGTGAAGTGGTTCATAATGGTTTATCTGACCATTCAGGTCAATTGTTTTCTAAGATGCACAATTTGGGAAAACTAAATGTAAACGCACCTGTAGGCGGGAGATCTTATTCCAAACAAAATTACGACACATTTGTAGCTAGTATATCCAGAGAGAGTTGGAATGAGATCTTCTTCGTCGATTGTGTTGATGAGGGCTTTAGGTTGTTTGTCGAAACTTTAAAATTTTATATTGATATTTCTTTTCCTATTAAAAATAAATCAATTTCGACTAACCGAAATCAGTGGATTACTAATGATATCCGTACGTCGAGTGCTAACCTAAAATATTTGTTTCGTGTAGCTACTAAGTCACAAATTCCAGCAGACTGGGAGTCATATAAAAACTTTAAGAGAGAGCACAGAGCGAATATTAGAGCTGCTAAGCGACTGTACTTTACAAATCAAGTTTCTTCGGCTCCTAACAAAACAAAAAAAATCTGGAGCATAATCAACAGGAATGTTGCTACATATGTCAGAACGTCTCCTGATTACATACAATCTGAGGAGGGCACTTTTTATGAACCTTGTGATATTGCTAATGTATTTAATCAATATTTTGTAAATATTCCTGTTACATTAAGTAAGAATTTGACACATCGTGGTCAGAACAACGGTAACATATTCGAGTCTAGCTTACATCCTACAATGTTTGTAGAGCCGGTAACACCGGAAGAAATTTACTTGATTATAATTAATTCGAAGTCCTCAAATAGTTGCGGCGTTGACGGTGTTTGGAGTGGTACACTAAAGGCTTGTGCTGATAATATTGTCATGCCTTTGGCCTTTTTAATTAACAAGTCATTGTCAACAGGAACCTTCCCTACAATTTTTAAAACTGGTAAGGTACTTCCTTTATACAAGAATGGAGATAGGGAGTATGTGCATAACTATCGACCCATTACATTGTTGTCTTCCATTTCTAAAATACTCGAACGTGTAGTCTTCAACAGGGTTTACAACTTTTTCATTAAATATAATATTCTTTCTCCGAAACAACATGGCTTTCAGAAAGAACGTTCGACTAACACAGCAATGTTAGACTTTTTAAACCAACTGTATTGTGAAATGGATTTGTCCAAGAAAGCAATTGGAGTTTTTATGGATTTAAGCAAGGCCTTCGATTTGGTTAATCACGAACTATTATTAAATAAAATGCATCACTATGGCCTTCGAGGAGTAATTTACAGTTGGTTTTCTTCATACCTTTGTGACCGTCGTCAAGTGGTTGAGGTGGAAGGCAAAAAATCGGGCTATCTTTACAGCGAGCGTGGAGTTCCGCAAGGCTCTGTCTTGGGACCTCTACTTTTCTTAATATTTATTAATGACCTACCTGCCATTTGTACGGAGGGTAGTTTGGTCCTTTTTGCTGATGATGTGTCATATGTGTGTGCCGGTGATAGTATTGACGAAACTCTCGTAACTGTGAAGAAAATGTTGCGTAATTTTTCCAGTTGGTTCAGTTCAAATGAACTTTGTTTAAATGAAGATAAGACTGTCTTCATGAACTTCACGCCCAGATCTAATACGGTAAATTACAGTTACCTAATAAAATTAAATAAGAAATCCTTGAAACAGGAAAAATCAGTCAAGTTTTTGGGCTTGTACATTGATTGCGATATTGGCTGGGATACGCATATTGATGTCCTCTGCGGTGGACTGTCATCCGTTTGTTATGCTTTATTCAGGCTCGCTGGATTGGTGACCGGGGATGTGCTGTTGACTTATTACTTCGCTTGTTTTCAATCTAAATTGACTTATGCAATAGCTTATTGGGGAAAATCTGCGAAATCGCGACGAGTTTTTCAAATTCAGAAACGCGCTTTACGAAATATGGCTGGTGTGCCAATGCGTTCTTCTTGCCGACGGCTATTTAGAGAATACAACATTCTACCGCTGCCGTGTTTATACATTTTTCATGTTTTGTGCCTTGTTAAAAGTAATATTGGAAACCTTGCAAAAAATAATTTCAACCATAATTATCATACAAGGTATGGTAGTGATTTTTTAACGCCTAGGCACAAAACAACGACCTTTGAGAGTAATCCCATGTATGCTGGAATTAGACTATATAACAAATTAGGACCTGAAATTAAAGACAGCATAAATATAACTATATTCAAGCGGAAGGTTAAATCGTACCTTCATCAGCACTGTTTTTATAGTGTGGATGAATATTTGGAGGCCTAATTTTTATTATATTGTGAATTAGATGTAGAGGTGTGTGTGTTGAATGTTTGTATGTAACTGCTAGTTAGGTTTCTGAATTGTAATGTACACATTTTGACATATCCCATGTCGCTGTATATGTGATCTAAGGGACAAATATATTATTATTATTATTATTATTATTAATACTGATCTTTTTCTATTGTGCTTTCTTGAGAAAATAAAAATTATTTCTCAACGTTACTGTAAGTTACTTTCTTGCGTATAATTATAAAAAAATGTCATTTACCTTTGTACCTACTTAATTTTTGGGTTGTTCTGGTAATAAAAGTGTTATTTATTGAAGAACAAGATAAGTCTCGTTTAAAAGCTCGATAAACTATTGCTGAATGGAGAGGGGAAATATTCTACTGCCATCAGTTTTGTGATCGACTTAAGAAACTGATTTTCAATACTAAACAGATAAATTGAGAGTATGAAAGAATTTACAGCTTGATTTTTAATAAATCTTGTAAAAAAAATAATAAAATTCAGATCATAACTATCATGTTTACTCTTACATAATAGCAGATTTTTGAAAATATCTCGCAAATTCTGCATTCGATACAGGTTTATTAATATTATAAAAATATTTAGAGCTGGATTTGGAATAAGAATTATAAAAGAAATGCAAAATTAAGTCCGGTAGTAACACTTTCAATGGTAATATTCTACAGCCATTAATTTCATGATCAACTTTAAGAAATTGAATTTCAACACTATTCTTTTGCTATATATTCATCACCTTATAATT
Source organism: Amphimallon solstitiale (assembly GCA_963170755.1). Taxonomy (NCBI): domain Eukaryota; kingdom Metazoa; phylum Arthropoda; class Insecta; order Coleoptera; family Scarabaeidae; genus Amphimallon; species Amphimallon solstitiale. The sequence goes on along the minus strand of OY720678.1, from coordinate 41,123,709 downwards.
CGTTTTGGAGAAACTGGCAGCGTTTCGAACAAGCGTCTTCCTGGTGAGCTTATATTATATTAACAAAAGTAGTACTCTGATTTATTCAAGATAGATTGAATGTACGTTTCCTTATAAAGCTTTGAAACTACTAGAACTCTTATTTAAAAAGCTTTTATGAGAGAACTTAATATTAATGAAATACCATATTGGTACTTACACCAGGATGGTATTTCTTTAATATTTAATATTTTCTCATTGGTTATTTAAAAAACCTACTACATCAAAATCAACTACATAAGCTAACTGAGTTGCAAGCTGCAATTGAGTAAGTTCTTGATAGCGTCATTGAAAAAATACGTCTCAGAGTTTTCAATTCTCTGACATATAGTATTAATACGTGCTTAGAAAATTGAATAACATTACTTCGAATACGCGTTATAGTTATTAGTGGCAATACGTTCTGTTTAAGATGAAATATTGTCCTAGTTATCATTAAATATTTTCAATTGTTGAGTGTTAATAACTATAATAACACAACTTTTATGACTTCGTAATTTAATACATTTAATTTAAAGGTTTTGGCAGTTGTGTGGCCAACATAATGGCTTCTTCAGAAATGTATTTAATTTAACGCTTTTCATCCAGTTTTCATTACAGATACGTGTAATTGATACAGTCCAAAGTCTTATTTTCATCTATGAATTCGTTGTAATATTTTATCTATATCACCCAACCTATCGTTTTTCTCTGGCCTCTTCTTTCTATTATACATTCACTGTTAAACCATTTTTTTTGAGATTTCAAAAAATCTCCTGTATTTTCGAAGCTATTTGGCAGAACAGCTTTTCCATGTTATCTCCTCTAGCATAAGGTTTCTACATTTCAGCTCTCAAGCTTGAACTTTGCTTTCTTCTTTTCAAATATCTCTTTATTTTAATTGAACTACGATATTTCCTTTCTTTTTCATTTTTTCAATTTCCATTTTTTCCTGTAGACCATTCACTATATTAGGATTTATTTTTGATCATAACGGTATATATTTTTTTCCAAAGTTATTATCAGCACATGAAAGGTATTATACTTTCATGTTCTGATTCTACGGCAGATTGAATTATTATTTTCCTTTTTCCTAATGAAATACCTTCAATTTTTCTTCCTTGTCCATTAATCTTCCCTTTCAGTTGCTTTGTTTTATTTTACATAATTATTTTGTTTATTTTATTAAATTTGGTTAGACTACTGTTCAGTAAAGTTTCAGTCTTGGAATCCAGCTTATTATTATGTTTGATTAATTTTTTAGGCGATTTCATCTTTCATATAATACTAAACTTAGATGAAGCGTTATTTTAAACATTTCTGACTGAAGTCGAATAAAATTAATTAATTTCATTTCTTTTTTATATGAGGAAGACATAGAATGCCACAGAATAAAAATCAAAAAATCTGTAATCAAAGGCTAGTCAAATTAAACGTATTTACTTACTTTAAAAATATTGGGTTTCATATTTAATTGGAAATTCAGATTAAAACGCAAAACAATTTAATTATATTTACTCGGGTTTTACTTACAAATTAAATTTACGTGAGTAGTACTTACCTACGATTGTGAAATAATTTAATCCTGGTTTTTGAAATGCTTTATATAATTGCCATTTACATATATATATTCATTAATTTCGTATGGAGCATTAGGATCAACCCTTGTACATGCGGTTGACATGTGTCTTAGACGAGATATAAGGATCCAGATAAACAGATATTGGAGTTAAAGTTAAATTAATTTGCACTATAGAGCAATTTATACACCACACTATTTATCACGACATCCAATCTTCATGCTAGTATTTAACTGTATATACCTTTAAATTAATGCATTTTAATTACAATTGGTATTAATTTTACAATAATTACTAAATTAAGGTCTGCATTTCATAATATTTGCTTTACTTTATTATACGGACTGAAAGGTAAAGTTGTGATGATGAAAATGTTTTATCTTTAGATTATTGCGAATATCTACATTTTGACGTGACTTGATACTTAAAAAAAATTACATCATAATAATAATTATATTAGTAATAGACGTGTTAAAACAAGTATATATTGTCGCATATATACAGAAATATATAGGTAACTGTCGAATGGGCATTCATCATCCTAAACTATATTGACTTTGTATAACAAAATTATTATATTGAAAACACCACTATTTTTATATCAAAGATTGTTCTCATATCGAATTTATTGTAACTGTAATGGGGTAGTTATTTACTGAGGCATTATCTGGCTCGCCCTTTCGTAATTCTATGAGGACAAAATTATTGCGTGAGCTTGCTAGTGAAAAACTTTAGTCGTTTTCTGAAAACCATCAGAATGCAGATTAGAATATTCATTTTCTTCGTGTAAGTCATTCTGCGGCGGTGGTGCGTCATCGAACTTTGGGCATTCAATACCATATAACAACCTTTTCGGTTCAACATTCAAGGTTAAGTTGAAAAGCAGCATTAGCTGAACTTCGTCTTGGGATGGATTATTTTACTACATTAATTTTATCTTCAAATTGTATATCATTACTGGTATTTACGTAGATTGTATACCTGTAGATCTTTTTTTGTGATTTGCAATAAAGACATTATTATTATTATTATTTTGTAGGGGATAATCGGCTAAAACAGGATACCCCTTTCAATTTGTATATCTCTGGCACCATCTGTCTCTCAATATGCAATCCTAATAGTACCAGCAAAGATCTACACTTGTCACCTGCAACTGGTTCGTTAGTTTGTTTAGATGAGCAACTACGGCCACATGTTTAGAAAAGTGCGGTTATACTAATTTGTTCGTATCATTTTAAACTGATGCATTTTCATTTATTTGCGAATGTAGCTAAATGGTGAGTTGTTTTAACACTTTTGTATTGTTGTGTTTTATGTTTGGTGTATATATTTCTACATATTTGTTTTACTAAGTTGATAAAATTGTATTGCTTATTTTAAAAACTCTAGTTGGGCAAAGTGGGATAGTTATCAGTGGTTAAAATTGGATACTATCCCGTTTTCTCTAACTAGATTTGTCTACTGCTTGATTGTATTTTAAGTAAAATGCACCTACCTACATTTCTTGCAGTATTTTTCGAAATGGGCAAATATAAAAGAATAAGTAACAGACAGGGTTGGTCGGAAGTGAGTATAAGAGAGGTAGTAAACAAAGTCCTAGAAAAAAGTATGGGATATTTAAAAGCCTCCAAGGAATATCAAGGCCATCGCACAACTTTAGAAGCCAGAGTGAAGAAAGTGAAAAGTGTTAAAGTTTCTTTAGAAAATGAATTAGTGCAACATATTTTGGCCATGGAGTCGAGAATTTTTGGATTTACACTAGATGACCTTCGAAGTTTGGCATTTGAGCTTGCTCATCCTAATGGATTGTCTAATCACATTAATAAAAATAAAAAGAAAGCCGGTTAGCCTTGGCTTTATGATTTCTTAAAACGGCATCAAAATGTGAAACTAAGGACACCAGAATCTACTTCACTTGCTAGAGCTCTATTATCTGAAGTATTAGAAAAATATAAAATAAGTAGTGATAGAATTTATAATGTTGATGAAACCAGCATTATGTCGGTGCCCAAAAAACGCTCCAAGATTCTATCGTTGCGTGGAAAACGCCAAGTAGGCTGCTTGTCGTCTGCAGAACGTGGCGTTTTAGTTACCGTAGAACTATGCATGAGTTCTACAGGAGGATTCATGCCGCCAGCGTTTGTTTTTCCGAGGACTAGAGCAAAGCCAGAACTCTTGGATGGAGCTTTACCTGGGAGCTTTGCTTACTACCATTTATCAGCGTGAATGCAATCCGATATGTTTAAGTCCTAGTTTGAAAGGTTTATTGAGTTTTCAAATCCCACTAAGAAGCATCCTGTGCTTTTATTATTAGATGGCCATGTGACTCATACAAGAAGCATAGCAACAATTGAAAAGGCTAGAAACAATAATGTGGTATTGTTGTGTTTTCGTCCGAATACGACACACAACCTACAAACTTTGGATGTTAGCTTTATGTCGCCGCTAAGTACGTATTATAATACAGAAGTTCGAAACTGGTTATTGCAGCATCCAGGTAGATGTGTTACAATCTCACTGATTGGTAAACTTTTTGGTGCTAGGTATATGAAAGCTGCCTGTGTCGAAAGAGCTCTTAATAGTTTTGCAAAAACGGGCATTAATTCGTTAAATAGTGACGTGTTTCCAGACTGGAAGTTTCAACCAGCTGGGATTACCAACAAACAGTGTGTAGAAGATCAATACAAAGAAAATACTAATCAGCCCCCAACAACAAATCAATCATGTAACACCTCCGAGACCTGTAACACCAAGACAACCAATTCAGTATCAATCTTATGTAACGGCTCCAACACCTAAAACACATTACACGCGTTACAAAGTTTTTCTGCTTCCATTCTACTAAACGGTTTTATAAAAATGCAACCCTGCCTTCCTCACCACATGTACAAGAAGCATTTTCAGTTACACCGTAAGCTATTATTTCACTTCCTCGGGCGAAAGAAAGTGCAATCCTAATGACATAAGGATGGGGAAAACAGCGATAATCACATCAACAGCTTATAAGAAGGAGCTCGAGGAGGCACTTAAGATAGCCAAGGCTAAAGAAAGGCCGAAACTAAATATGAACATGCTAGAATTGTAATGGTTGGGCCCACGAAGCATGTGCAGGCATCGAGAGTGATGATTGTGAGGAATTTTCCTGCGAGTTTTGTGGATAAACCCGTTTTTTTATTGTTTTTACATTTATATTTCATAAAATAAAAGAACTTTATGGTTTTTACTAAAAGGTTTTACTCTATTATAAACGTTTTCTTAATTATTGTTAATTCTTAGTCTTTTAATATTACTATCCTGTTTTGTCTAACTAGGTAGACAAAACGGGATACTTGACATCATTTTAGAAAAATGCAGTTCTTTTTTAGACTTGATTAATTTATGAAGATTAAACTACATTAAATTAATACTATGAAGGCGATGTTGTTCTGTACAAATATTCGCTAATGTTCGTCAATTATTAAAAAAGACATAATAAATGTTTTGTTAATTATCCCGTTAAGGCCAACTCTCTCCTACAATGCCATGGAGGTAGCCTCAAATATATGTACCATTAAAAAACTGGGCAAACGAGTAGTAGCACTTCGACAGCAAAAAGTGCCATAAGTCAACATTAAACTGGTTACCGTTGCTTATGTCACGTAGTACAGAAAGAAGCATTACTATATATTTTTGCGCACGAATATAGAAGCGATTTTTCAAAGCTAGGGGATTTATTCTTTATGAAGTAAATATTATTTTGACCAGTACTGTAAACATGCACTGACATTCTAAAATAAATTGATATTACACTTGTCTGTATCGAGTTCTAAATAAATAAACACTTGCATGATTATCTCGCATTATTCCCAAAAATCAAATACATTGTACTCCTGTCTGTAGTACCAGCAGTCTCACATAATTTATAGCCCTTACTGAAATCAAGACGTAACACAACATCATCTAATAAACCAACGCGTAGCAAATTTTAAACAGTGTTTCAACTTTCAAAAGCAACGCAAAATAGTTCATATTAATTTTTTCTGGAAACGGTATCTACTTGTTTCTCAAATTTCAGCGTGCTGTGAACAGGTTTCCAAGAAATCAGATTGTTTCATCAAACAGAATTTTTTCAATTTCCACATTTATTTTACTGTGCGTAAAATCAACGTAAACGGTTTTGTTACGACTGGTTTTTACACCAAGTGGAAAATTTATTTGTGGCTCCTTACTATGTTATCTCTCAGTTTGTCTGAAGAGTCGTCAGCCTACATTGTTAGATATCCACTTTTTATATATGGCGACAAGTCGTTTGCAAATAATAAAAAAAAAACAGAATGCAGAGAATAGAACCCTGAAGCACACCGAAGTCAGTTAGTTGTGAGTTGGATGTTACCCAAACAATGTTATACAAATTAAATTATCCATTCAAGCAATGTCCGTGGCGCTTAATTAACTTTTGCCAAAACTAATTTTCAAAGTCTCGAACAAGTGAGACATGTCAAAAAAGATTACAGCAACTTACTGGTCCTCATCAAGCCGATCATATACCGTAGTCGACAAATTTTAATTTCTGGTACGAAAGTAGAAGAGGAAAAGAGCACAGCGGAATAAAGAAAAGACAAACATATAGCGAGGCTGCCAAATACATCCGGCAAACGTTTCCTATGGAATGTGAATACCCCCCGACTGTTGGAAAGCAGGCATCGCTGCATTTACAATGCATGGGATAGATAGCTAGTATAGAAGTATAAACAGAAATTAAAAAGTGTCGATTACGGTATGCACTGCATAACACGAATTGATGCAGTCTCCATAAACATCCGCATTTGAAAGCCAGGATGTGCATTTGTCAATCTTATATATAAAATTGGATGTATGTGTGTGGCGGTGTGTGTATGTTACCTATAGATTCCGAAACCGCTAAACCGATTTTGATGATATTTTTAACAAAACTCTAGCAGAGTCTGGAGCGTGTGCTTGTGAAGTTTGGTGCCGATCTGACTAAAAATAAAAATATTTTCCATCTTTTAATGTTATTGATAGCGGATCACCTGTTATTATTCCGTGGTTAGATTACTAGTAACCCATGAAATTGCACTAATGATCTTAATTCAATATAATCACCTGTGATTATTCAGTGGTCAGATTAACAGTAGATGTATGTGTGTGGGTGAGTATGTATGTTCCCTATAGACTCCGAAACCGCTGAACCGATTTTGATGAAATTTTCAGGAAAACTCTAACATAGTCTGGAGAGTGTTCCTGTGAAGTTTGGTGCCGATAAAAATTGTTTTTTTTTGGGCGTAGCAACGCGAGCCGTATTTTATATTTGTTCCGGTTTAATCAAGTAGTGTATTATTGTTCATTTTGTTTTGGATACACCTGTATATTTGCATTTGTCTATGTCATGTATATTATAACTCTAAAATCGTTATAATTCCATGTGCAGTTAATATACATATATGTAATTTCAACATCGGTACATAAACTTATTGTATTCATGTAACTTAATTTAAGACATCTTTATACAATATTTAAATTACCCCCATCAAAATACAAACCCTCGAAGGTAATTATCCCTCATATTAGATATTTGGAAACTTCGATGAACAACTTTTGGAAAAACCTAACTGTTTATCACCTTTTAGTAAATGTCTGTTTTTCAAACAATGCAACTGTTACAAAACCAAATATCTTTTCAATGATAATATTGTCCCTTAACTACATCGATATTAGGACGGTCAATACCTGAAAGCGCATTATAGCAATAATCTTTTCGCACAGTCATTAGACAATGTCATTTGCAGTTCAATATATTTTAGTACCGTTATTTGTTAGTATATATTATCTTTTCTAATGGTATTGCAATAATCTATTCCTTTTGATTTGAGTTTGGAATTTTGAACACATTATTGACCAGCTAAAATACATTGTTGCAATATCCAATATGAGTGCCGTTAATTACACTTACCCTTCTTAAACAGGGGGTAGAACATGTCAACAAGAAAGCAAAAATAGAAAAGGACTAGAGAGTCGCCAAGAAGAGATCATCACAACAAGACAACTTAAACTCAGCAACCACTTGTATTCACTAGAATAATAACTGAAAACCCAGCGTAATTCCAACAATATTTTTCAACAGATTCCACCACACGTGTATATACTGCAGACTCAATACTTTAGAAAACACTGTAAGAACTGAAATCGTTCACCTCTAGACAGTTTTTCTTGTGTGTACTGGAATTACTTTTGCCAGTTTTAATGTATTCGAAACGTTTTCGTGAAAATTGACTTATTACAGAGTGCTGGCTTAGCTCTAGGTTTCCTTACTGATTGGTGAATGTGGAAAGACAGCAACTTATTTTGCATGACAAACATGTTACGTAGGTATGGTTCCAAAGTTTTTTGAAAAATTTAGTGTTGATAATTTTGCTTGACTTCTTTCTTGCAAAGTCTGTAATACTATAAACAAAGTTTACACGAAGATTTTGAAATGAGTAGAGTTTGAGCACGTTGGGTTCCGAAATTGTTTAATGCTGAACAAAATCTGTATCGCTAAAACATTTGCGAAGAAAAAATTGTGGCTTAGATTGACGGCGAAGAGCTTACTTCGAAAATTTAAAAAGAGATGAAGCATCATTGTGATCCATCGGCAAAACAAGAATCGATATACTGACTCCAAGAGGTATCCACTTCACTGCCAAAAATGGCCAAGAACGCGGACTTGATCCGGAAAGTAAGTTGATGGTAACTGTGTCTTGGAACATAGAAGGAATCTGTCGGGATGAGTACATGAAAAAAAAATTTTAAATAACAGGAGAAATCTATAAGAATAGAATCAGAAAGTTCAAACTTGCCGTATAGCAAAAAAGGCCCTGTAGTTATGATCAGTGATTATGGAGCCTTATGACAATGGCAGACTTCGAAACGCTTGCCATGTCTGCGTGGGGCAGATTTTCACATAGTAGGAAAATAAGACCGTTTAATGAAATGACTGCAGTGCTTCAGCTTAGTTGAGGAAATATTGTCACACCCATAATACATATGGTATTAATCTAATGCCATTAATAAATTAATTTCCTTAACTGATGCTAAACTTCAAATTCAAGGGCTTCAGGATTATGTTGTTTAGAATTATAATAAGCAATTAGAGTGTTACCGTCATAGAAATTGATATATTTAAATTCATTCTACAGTCCTCACATGCCACACGGGGACTAATATCCCTTTTGTAAATTAAAATATCACTTCAGTTGTAGCAAATTCAATCAAAGTCATTGCTTACTGGCAAAACCTTAGAATAAATGTTTGATGATATATTACAAAAATAAAGTATTATATTTTATTCCAAATTCCTTGCCTTCATAGATATTTATTTGTCGGTATAATAAGTAGTAAATCGACAACGATTAGCTATATTACATAAATCATAAATAATACGTGTATTCAAAACGAATAGAGAAAATATTCGAAATTATTTAAATTCTCTGCTCAATCATCCGTTGACATTATAATGCATCACAAAATTCAATATAGTATCGCGTAGCGATCTTCCACCACATCTTGTGTAATACATTGTAGGTACTGTCATTCAATGTGTATTACCAAGTAATTCCGAAATGTTATTAGATGACGTCGAAACTTCGAGCGCATGATGCTCTGATAATGGTTTTCTTCATTTTATTTTTTGTTCTTTTTTTTGGTTTACACTCAGCGTTACTGCATTTTCATACTCGTCGTGTTTTCGACAAAATTCACGACGAACCGAGGATGTAATTGAGTTAGTAGTCTCTCTCTTGTAAGCGTAATGCTTTACAACTACTTGGTGAATTTCCTCGGCATTATTGAGTCATGTACGGGTACCGCGCCAACACGTAACTTAAACTTTGATAGTCATCTTTCTCTTATCTCCCAAACATTTCAGCTTTATAACCGCAAAGTTTGCTGTAAGATATGTAGATGTTATAGCACCGTGTAATAATAGATGAAGAATATATCTGCTGTCTGTAAAAGTGTGATTTTATCTAAGTGAAAAAGTAAAGACGGAAAGTAAAACACATTTCAATTGTAAATAAATTTTTGTGAATGAAATATACTGTTATTCACAATTTCTTAAGAAACCACTAAATTTTAATAGCCTTTATTAAAAGAAAAGTTTAGCAAAAGAGCATGATGGCCGTAAGTATACAAAACCTCTAGAAAAATATTCTGTGTGCTGTTTTTGCCGAATTCATAAGGAAAACAGGTTTTTTTCTTTGTTTTGGATCTGTATAGTTTGGCTACTTGATTATATAAATAAAAATGAAAAATACTTGTTGAAATGTGATCATTCTTTCTAAGATGGCAAATAAGTCTACAACAAGATTTTTAAAGTTTTTGATTTCGCAACTTATCCTGCGTAACCAAACATGAACCATAAATAAAATACACGATAGCTAAACAAAGAAAACACGAAGGAATCACAAAGTCTTACTCAAAGTAGAATTTAACATATATCTATTGACAAACAACACTCTTAAAGCTCGCAGGTGTTTTTAGTAAATAGGAAATATGTTCACTTAAACGAAGTCGAGTATCATCAAGTTGCTCTAGATCTTTCACAACATCGGAACACAATAAGCGATTAATTAGAATATGTAACTTTCAATTAGATCTTATAAAATCAAGACGACACTTAGAGCCAACAATCAACATTTTAGTGTGAATGATAATTTATTCACTACAAACAAGTCTGTATTAATATCATCAACCGCCCTTTGATACTCATGAAAGAAAAATGAGTGAAATAATTGTGTGCCATCAGTATACGTTTGGACGTTACATTTATTAACAGATAATAAAATGTCGTTCGTGTAAGTTATAAGAAGTAGCGGACTAAGGATAGAACTTTGTGGAACACCAAATAAAATAACTGATATACTTGAAATCACCACAATACATGATTCGCTTTGTTCATCCAGATAAGTATTATTGTAGCGAAAACAACGCACGATCGCAAAATCCAGAAACAGAAAACAAGAAATTATATTTTTATTGTATTAAACGCTCCAATTAATTAATTATAAATAGAGAAATAAAAAGCTTTTTCTCACAATTGTCGATTATATGCCTTTAATAAATAAACCGGCAAAAAAATTAACATTAACATCAACATTAAAATTTGAAAAAAATAATTTTCATTGACGATTGTCGTGGGAACGACTTCGTCACAACATTGGATTAAGGGGGTCCACATATACACTTCAGATAGCTTATGCGGACAATTGATAATATAATATAGATTGTATATCTTGAAAGTACAATTTACTTGAAGAATTCTTTTTAGTATTTGCATTCCAGCTTCCGACCCAAAGCGGTTACCTTTTAACGCCTACCTCAATGAGCCAAAAAGTTAGAAATTGCAATAAGTTTGGGCTATAGTGTCAATACCCTAAAATCCTCCAGTTCCTTTGTTGTAATTTTTTATTGCGTTGGCGGTATGAGGGTGATCATTGTCGTGAAGCAATATAACACCTCGCTAAAGCTTCCTTGAATGGTTTTGTCTTATTATATATATTCACTTTAACTCCAGTAAATTCTATAAGCAAGGTTCACACTAAAAAAATGTCAATGTCATCTAGCCTGTAGAAAGTTGTGCTTTAAAGTTTTGTTGGTAGTGGTGAATTTGAATATACATTCAAATTCATCTGCATCAATAAACACCAATATTGTATCTGTGGCTTAAAGAAAACCGTCATAATTCAATCCGAACAGTTTCGGAAAATATGGGTGTGAGTATGGTGCACTAACTGGATTACAGCTGCTAACCTTGTGCGCCATGGATTCCTCTTCTTCTACCTGAAAAACATATGTCTGCAAATGAGTTGGCCTTTGCAGCACCTCACGGGATATAGTCAAAATAGTAATAACTTCTCTCTTGTAAATAATCGGTATGATTGATATCAATTCCATTGATAACAACTTACTAAATAGTTCCCAATAATGACACCAAGTTTAGCCGTTACCGATTATTTACAAGATTGAAGTTATTACTATTTTGACTATATTCCATGAGGTGCTGCAAAGACCAACTCATTTGTAGACATATGTGTTCAGGCAGAAGAACATATGTCATATTTTCTGAAACTGTTCTGATTGAATTATGACGGTTTGCTTTAGGTCACAGATATAATATTGCTGTTTATTGATGCAGATTTTCAGATTATTAGCATACGCGATCACGTGGCAATTTTATTGAAGTTACAAGGTCATTCATAAAAAATGTGAAAACAAGTGAACCTAAATTAGAACATTGTAGAACCCGGAATGCACGTTAAAATATTAGATGTGAAGATATTGTATTGGACATAATTAAGTTTACCAGTAAGGTAAAATAACAAAAGCTTTGTGAGGTCATATGAAAGTATTAAAGTAAGTGATCTACGATAACGAAAGTCTTCAAAACATCTATATAGACCACATCCACTTGTTCTCTCGTGTCAAGTGCCAACCAGTGTGGTTATTATGGATCTGCGCGAAATGAAACCATGCCGATATTCTGAAATCGAATTATTTATATTTCTGTATATTGTTATGTACAAAGAATGTCCAACGACATTAGCACAATTAGGCAAACTACATAAAGCCATATAATTTCCTCAAGTTTGGAAAATAGGCAGAATTAGACCGGTGAGATATTGTGCGTTGCAAATTACAAGCCTTCATGTAGTTTGCAACACACAATATATCGTCTTTCTTGAACACAGGTGTAATTCTGCCTACTTTTCATACTTGAGGAAAAGAATTAGTCTTTAATTGAAACTGATTTAGAACAAGTATTTACATTTAATGGCGTGGATAAATGTATTTCCCCAGAAGTGGTCATAAGATGTTTGCAGAAAGTCTTGAGCGTCTTCAAACTCACGTTATCTAAGACAATACCACCAGAAATTCTTGAAGAATTGCTTGTATCATAGTTTTTGTATGCTGTTTCTATTTCTTCCTTAATCCTTGTACGTAATCGTCTGAAGTCATCGTAATAAGGATGATACCAATTATTGAAATATTGTTCCATTAGTTTTAAATCCTGCTTGAAGCTATTGTTAAACCAAGATGGATGCTGATACTGATCCATTTTGGCTTTGAAATGATTTCTAAAATTCCTTACCATTTTTTTTTATACTAGAAACGTAGTACAATACTACATATTGTTGGAAGATGATTATATGGAGTTTCTTGGAATAATCAAGAGAGTGTGATGTCACATTCTCCGCATTATTGTGGTGGTAATGTACAAACATCTGATTTTCCACTATGTATATAAGAGCAGTAAGGGATCTATTTCTATGATATACAGGCTCCAACATAGTACAACAAAATATCCCGGAGATTGCTCCTATGTATACTATGTATATTTATATACATATATGTATGTTTGTATATATACTATAAACGGTCCAAATAATAAACAACATTCGCGATAAAACGGACATAAATCGAAGTGTTCCCTTACCCTCTGATATTGCGATTTGGAATTAATATTTCTTGATTGTAATGGTAATACGTGCCAACTAGTAGGATATACGGGATATCAACATTATGTACATATAGTGTGAAGAGCAGAAGTTCCGATGTCACGCGCATTTCACGCAGCCCAGATACCCGGATTTCGCGGAAATTATGCATGACCGACTCCAGCAGATGATCCTGGCCTATATGAACGTAATTCAATTCCAAGTTTATCGTATATGTAATACATGCAGCGTTCGATCGATATTTTATATTCAATTAATTTGCAACGAATAGAAGACGCATTAATATATGCGGTGTCTGCTCAAAACGGATTAGATTACGTGTGTGTATGGCTTTGGCGTTTGTTTTGTTGTACAGCTGTCGGATTAGTGCAACTGGAAATATTATCTAGCTATGATTATGGGGTGTATATGTGGCAGGACCTATATACAACCCATTTGATTGTCTAGTTCAAATATTACCACGAAACAGTATTAATTTTAGTTTATGTAATGCAGCCTTTACTGTAGTTTTAGTTTCATTGACAGAGATTTGTATCTTCCATGTAATATTGGACATTATTATAAAGGCAATATCATTCAGAATACCATGTATTCTGATTTAAGGATCAGCGTGCAGGATTAATTACGTAGAATAAGAAATGTTGCATATACGAAGCGGAACAATTTCCATACGTTTTAAATGAAAATAATGTGTCTTATATGTAAAATTAGGTAAAAACTTTGGTTGATTGGTTATGCCAAATAACAACTATCTAATATTTTATTTCTTTCGAATTATAAAAAATGTCTTGCGCTGAATTCAATAATTGTGCTTAACATTCACGTAATATCGCATACATGCCTTTTTCATTTTTTAATTGAATTATTCACTAACAAAATTTTGTTAGTAAAAATGCTTGGTCGATTTTATTTAATGCCTTAAATAACAAAACCAGTATTATTCTTGATTTTCAAAGATCTTTTCTTGCCGAAGAGACAGCATACAAATATTGCTATCTTACATAAAAAAATTACAAATAGGTGTGAAAACTATTTGTTTGTAAAATTATCTACGAAAATATTGGCTAGTGATAGTGTCTTGCCCTAAATGAAAAAAAAAGGCCAGCATTTTATAGTAAAACACAAGTCCCAAGTAAAAATAAATGTTTATATTTGAAATTGAAAATAGGAGCTTTCAAAGAATCTGTTTATATCCAGTTTGATACGAAAGCGACATCCGAAGAGTTTGTCAGCGCCGAAGTAGCAAAGTTCGACATCGGATTCAATACAGTTTTCCAACAACAAGACAACATATTCGTCGGCATTGTAAGAAGCTGTACACTATAAATCTAACAGTTCATCTTTGCATAAACTTCAAAATCTTGACCAAACTATTTTCAAACAAATTCCTCACTATAGCATTAATAGTATCATTCCCATTCAGATAAATATTGATAAAGAAAACTGTGCTAAATATAACTTTCACATTTACATGCGACAATACATTACTTTCATATATGCCGAAAAAAATAAATCTGTTTTGTTGGTGTTTTCGATGCATCATAATGGCAATATAGAAGAAAATGGTAAATCAGAACTAACTAATTTTTATAATAGCACCAAAGTTGAAGTCCATGCTACAGATCAGAAATGCTTAACAATTCGTGCCAAAGAAGAACCAGACGATGGCCCATGGCTGTATTTAGAGCATTATTAGATATATCACGTGTTAACAGCTATGTCCTACTAGCCACGTCAGAAGCACCGTACAAAATGACTCGACGATAATTTTCTATTACTCTAGGAGAACTTATCAGCGACCATTTTAAAAGAGGATATAATAAAAAAAGAACTGTCAAGAGATCTAAAAATAATTATAGGAATCTTATTGGGAATTGACTTGTTAACGCCAGCTCGAGAACCAGGACTTACAAGAAGATGCAAAAGGTACCACATGTGTGACCGGAAAAAAAACCGTAAGGTGAAAACTACCTGCGGTGAATGTTGCCAAAACATCTGCAGGGAGCACTCAGAAATAATCATTAAATGCTGTGCATTTTTAGAAAGGTAAAATATAATTTGTAGAGTCTAAAGCATATATTTGAAGAATTCCAAATAATGATGAGAAAACACGCTTGTCAGAAATTTTATGCGTAAATCTAACTGAAACTTTCTGGTTACAGGTCTTAAGAACAAAGTTTTGGAAACTTTGAAACACACGACAATTATAGAGATACATGATTTTAATATTTTTAGAATATTTTCTCTGCTTATATGCACTTTTTGTAACTTTTATATAATAAAGTTTTTTATTCTGAACTTTTAATAAAATTCAACTATTACTCAATGAAGGTTTAATATATGTATATGATTGCTTTAAAACCGACAATAACTAAAGCTAGAAAGAAATGAAATAGCAAAAAAAAGTAAAACCAAATTATGGGCTGTCAACACCCCCACCATAGTACTTATAAAAGTAACTTGAAAACACGATAGTATCAAAGGGTTAAAAATAAAAAAAAGTAGAATATTATATACGACATCTTGTGAGTGAGTAGTGAGTAGAGAGAGGGTTGTCGCGCAGGAAATTACAATGGTTCGGTAAATGTAAAGTGAGATCACGCAGGGGAGCGCTTGATTGCTAAGAGAAAACATGTAGGTATACTAGTTTATATTCGACCAGTGTATAAACTGTATCTTTACCGTATAATCTCAATAGTAGTTGCAGTGTTTGATTTTAGTTTATCCGGAATTTGATCACATAATCTATTAGCCAAAAGCCACTCAGTGGTTTTGCTGTTGGAAAAAGCAAAGAGAATACGCCTCTGGTCACTTATCAGAGCCATAGTCTTTTATGCTTTTTCAAATATTTTTAATCTTACTATAGTTCTTTATTTTTTTTAGAGACGTGACCTAATTAGGTTATTTGCAAAAGTGTATATTATGTTGAATAAAATAATTTGTAAATATCATCAAGGATATTATTCTGATATGCATATACCTAGAAAACTTTAAGAAAAAATGTTGGAGGTTACAAAACAAAAATACGAGTATACGTGGGAAAGATTATATTCACATATTCACATAAATAAATATGCCTACTCTTTAGCTAGTGCGTAAAAAAATGTTCATAAGTGTTTTATGCGATATGTAAAGGGAAGCATTAGGTGTAGAATGAAATATAGTTAGTTGCTTAGTCATATAGATGTCATATAATCACCTTTAGTTTCCCAAATGAAGAAATTTAAAAAATATATACATTCAGTATATCTAAAAGAAAAATTAATTCAGCGGACAGAAAAGTGTAAATATTGAAGCAGTAAAATTTATTTTTGAAGATGTTAGAGCGTTCAGTATTTTGGATGGTAATTTCAAATAAGTATATCTTGATTTTGTTTTTAGACGAGTATTATTAAAATACACTATTGCCATAAGTTTATACTCATTTGTTAAGCTTCAAATATTTATTATTAACGCATTTATAAAAAATAATAATAAAATTCTAATACAAAGACGATTGTACATAAATCAGTTCCATGTTTAGTTTTATCTAAATATACTTCTACTGTGTATAAAATACTTGTTCATGATAAATAAGGAAATATTTATGTTTATTACATTTCTTAAATTTGATCGAAAATTGGGAAAAAATATTCTAGTTTTTGTATTAGTACACATTATATTTATTTTTTCTCATTTATTTTAAAATTAGAACATTTCTGCATATTTGATTTTGAAATAACACATACATATAAAAAACAGGCAAGTATAAGCACTTCTTAAGGTATTTTATTTTTAACTACGTATTATTGTAAATAAAGAATTGGATTGCCTACTACCTATAAGAATTAATGAAACCTTAGGTTGACTTTTACGTATAAATACACCTATCAATTCTCTAACTGTTAGTTTATAGGTGTTATAAATGTTAGTTTTTTCTAATTATTAATTGTATGAATGTTTTGTTGCAATATAGACATACTGTGCGCTGCTATTTTTGTTTTATATATTCTATATTTTTTTATTGTGTCAATAAATATTTGAGGGCTAACACGCTGCTGTAATTGAATGAACAGATAACAACGTGGCACATACATACTTATGTCAGCATTATATCTTGCTTGTAATACAATAATTAATATAATATTTACTGTAAGAAATTGTATCCAGTTGACCGTGCACGTTCAGTACACCATTGGTTGTGACTGGGCAAGTGGAATCGAGCCGGCTCGGCAAGTCGGGCCAGCTCGGTAAGTCGGGCCGACGGATATGCCGAGTCGGGCCAGGCCGACGGATATGCCGAGTCGGGCCAGGCCGACGGATATGCCGAGTCGGGCCGGGCAGGGCTTTAATAATGCCAAAAATGCCCACTTCTACCCAAATAGTAATTTCTGAAAATTATGATATCACCTGAATTTAAAATTGCATTATCGTGAGTTCTTGTTTATTGACTGTCAATAGTTTTAGATGAAGTTGGTCGTTGTTACAATTGCGTTGGTTTGGTAGGAAAATAATTTATTACAAAACTTACTTGTCAACCCTTGTATATTGCTTATAATATATTTTGTTATATTTATTATACCAAGCTGTATAATTATCGAATCTGCGCCTCTTTATGACAATTATTAAAAAGATTGTTTTATTATTTAGGAAATTGCAATGATTCACTAAATTTGAAGTATGTGTATGCAGGGCAGCGTTTTATTGAAGAAAAAAACATGTATACTAGTTTCCGACTACGTATTTAATTAAATATCTACATATTTATGAGAAATGCGATATCAAGACTAGGTATTCTTTGTTTCTTGCTTTATCTGCATTATGTTTTATGAAAATACACAACAAAATGTTAATTTTTCACAGTCTTATATGAGATTGTATAACAGTCCATTGTATAAACTGAAATTTTAAATGTTATATAATAGATTTGTTGCTTTTATATATTGGGTCGGCTTGTAGTTCTTTGTTTTATAATATCTTGATATAACTTCTCCTTTTACACATGGAAGATTCCAAAATGTATACGAATTCATAATACAAGTGTATAAATTACAAACACGTAAAATTTGAATATTAATTTTCAAAGGCTTTTGCGTATGTTAGTTGATTTTTCTTCTACTTTTTAAATATCATGCAAAAAATACTTTGTAGCTCTTTACACGCGCGAATGACATCCGTTTGAAAGAAAAATTTGCACACGACAGACTTTTTCGTTGAATTAATTATAATAATTGTTAAAGGAGTTTTAGTTGATGTATGTAAGCGTAAAACGCACATTTTCAATTTGGTACATTTATAAATCCGTGTTGTGGACCATGTATTATCCTACATTTGTGAAGCCTGTGCTTCCGACTACACACGATCAAATGTTGTGGAATAGTTGCGTGTTCCTTTAGGGGATTAGGAGGAATAATCTGGGAGTACATTTTAGAATACGATAAGGTACCTAAATACATGTTATATTTCCGCTTGTCATATAATATTTATTATAAATGTATGTTTGCAGCGTTTTTCCATGTAACGCATTTATTAATTATTTATTTGCAAAATATATATTTTATTGTTGGCTGTCGTTATTTTATATGACAAACATTTTACTATGAATTTTTGTCTTCAATGTGATTTAGATACACACATCCTGATATACAATGAGACGTTCTACAAATTGATGTATCACAGCATATTGATCACCAAATCTTGAGCTACACGAAAAGGGGCACTTGTTAACACGTCTTCTTGTTTAATCATTTATAAGAGGACTAGTAAGTACATAAGTAAGTATTTTCACTTAGTTTTTCACAGCAAATCGCACACATTCAAATCTAAATTATTTAGTATATAAAATTGGATTCTTTTTGTTTTAGCTAGATGCCATCGTCTTACAAACTTATAGGTAATGTATTTCATTTCATTTCATTTTTATTCATTTGCAATAAAACCATTACAAAATTGTCATATACAAATAAGTATAAATACATTCAACATCTAATTATAAATTAGACAAAAGATAAAGCAGCATATACAATATAAAACATGAATAAGATACAGACGAGTGCACAAAAAACAGACGCATAGTAAACATCACAAAACAGTTTAAAAAGTTCATACAATTTGCGGCGGCTGATGTAAATATTGCCGGACGTCGAATACTCCATGCTGATCAGCATACTTCTGCTTCTCTTCTTAAATAGCTTAATGTAGCTTGCAGGTAGTTTCTTCAGCTCTTCTGGCAGCATATTGTACAGTTTACTTCCCCAATAATTTATTGATTTCTACGAGCACGTTATTCTGTGGTACGGTGCTCTAAATTCATTTCGCGTGCGTGTGGAATATTGGTGATGATCACCGTTTAGGGGAAGCGCTGCTTTATTTTGATGGACATATGTGACAATGGCATATATAAACAGTGAAGGCAGTGTTAGTATGTTTTCTTTCTTGAAGTAAGTTCAACAACTTTCATTGTATTTCAGGTTACATAGTCATCTTATAGCTTTTTTTTTGCAGAGTGAAGGTTTTATGTATATCTGTAGCTGCCCCCCCAGAAGAGTATTACGTAGCACAAAAATGAGTGGAAGTAGGAAAAATATGACAGTTTAGCTGACATGCTTAAGTCGCCTTATAGCAAACAGGGCAGAAGATAACTTTTTTCATAGATCATCGATTTGTTGATCCCACTTCATACATGGATCAACAGTCACGCCCAGTAACTTCACTCCTTCAGAGCTTCTAAGATTTCTTGCGGAAAATAGTACACTTTGCGTTTTGCTTTTATTCACTTTTAGTTTATTCGCAGTGAACCATGCCTCTGCATTCTTACGGGCCCGATCCGATCTTCCACATATTGTTTCCAGATCCCCGCCTTGAACTAGAAGTGATATGTCGTCAGCATATAAACATACGTTAGCCTCTCTAATATTCACAGGGAGATCGTTCATGTAAATAACGAAAAGCAGAGGACCAATTATTGAGCCCTGCGGCACTCCGGATCTCATGCTTAAGGGCTGTGATCTAGTGTTTCTCCAATCTGTTATTTGAACCCTATTAGGAAGGTAGGACTTTAATAGTTGCAAAGGTCCTCCACTGATTCCATAATATTCTAATTTTCTCAGTAATATGTCCTGGCTAGCCGATTCAAAAGCCTTTGTTAGATCTAGCATATTGCCGTGATCTCTTGCATATTCAAAATAATAGTAATAGCATTAAGAATTAATTTAAGTATAAAAAATATAAAAGAGACAGCAAGAATCAGTTTTATTGTATTCAAAGATTTCAACATAAAAGTATAACAAGTTGCATACATTTAAGTATAGAAAACACAGAAATAAAAATTAACTTATATTTAGAATTTAGATATTAAACAGGTACAAAATAAAAGACGAGATAAATTTAAGCTATATATATTTCTTTTATAGAAAAGAGAAACAGGATGTATGGTTTGTGTATAATAAAAAACGACCTGACTTTATAAAATGCGTGAAAATTGCACTGAACATTTTGAATAATGGATCGTTGTTTAAAAATAAAAGAG
The DNA here is from genome assembly GCA_963170755.1 of Amphimallon solstitiale. Lineage (NCBI taxonomy): Eukaryota > Metazoa > Arthropoda > Insecta > Coleoptera > Scarabaeidae > Amphimallon > Amphimallon solstitiale. The sequence continues at coordinate 41,103,112 of OY720678.1, read as the reverse complement.
AAATGAAAGCGAATAACCGAGAAAGGGTTATGCTTAAAGATGGAAGAGTGAAAAGAATTAGTCATCTAAACGCAATAAAATTGTATGAAGAAGATAAAATCCGATATGCACGGGAGAAAAATATAATTGAATAAATTATGTAAACTTGAGAACGTGCATAAGGTAATAAAATTTTATAAAAGAAATTAAAATAAGTCATGCTAAAAAAGTAAAATTTACCTTCACTTATAACTATAGATAAAAAAGGATATAAAAAAAATATTTTGACATGACACAGTCAGCTGTAGTGTTTTTGTAAACGACAGCTGAGCAAATAATAAAATACATTCATGAATTCGTGTGTGTAGCACTGTTTCATTGACTGAGAGATTTGTACGGTTTTAAGACCTATAAAGAGAAAATATAGTGTAAACTTCGTTTGTAGTTTTTTACAGATAAATATAGCACCATTAGAAAAATCTTGGGTGGAAGCAAGCGATGAAATAGCAGGCCAAACGGATCGTGATGTACGAGCAGCGAACGTTGGAAGAATACCTGTTATTTACAAAACATTGACCATTGCGAAGTTCTAAGTTTATCAGAGCATTACGTGCGAATATAATGTTTTTGATGGAATAGAATTAGCATAAAATATCAATAGAAAACTAACATTACTTGAATTTTTTTTGTTTTGAAACAGGATAATATTTTATTTTTGATTAAGCATTAAAAATATATTCGTTCTATAAAACATTACAACCGAGAACACGATACAAATGTTTTCTTTCAATTATGTTCTTCTTTTATAATTAAATGGTGAATATTGTATAGCGATGCTATCTATTCTAATAAATAATGTTGAATAAATTATACAATTATGTTTTTCATGGTTTCTGATTTTTATTTAAAATAAGCTATAACCTTATCCCTATAAAAAGAAAAACAAGAGATTTGACGAGAGAAGAGAAATTTAGATACACTGATAGAATACACGTATACTTATAAAGTACGTGCTGTTAAGAAAATAAATAAATATATTAAGGATAATAAAAATTATCATTATCTTTATTAGTTATGTTGCTGGAACAGCACACAGCATAATCTATTTGGCAATGCCTAACGTATGGCAATATTACAATTATTTTATTCCAAATAATTATGTTGCCACAGCAATATGTGTCTCTGCATATCAAAAACCTTGTAGATATGCTCTACCACGTGCAATATTCCACTTGTTGTTGATCGGTTTCTTCTGAAGGTATGTTGTTCTGGTCTTAAATAGTTGTTCCCTTCAAGGTATTTACTTAGTCTTGATGCAATAATCTGCTCGAACAACTTGGATATTGTTGGCAGAATACTTATCGGGCGATAATTTTCGCAATTATTTTTGTTGCCTTTCTTATGAATTGGCACGATTCTACCAACTTTAAGCAAGGCCGGAAACACTGCCTGTTCCATGCATCTGTTGCAAATACCTGCAAGAGGTATACATACTCGATGTACCTGTAATTTCTAGTTGAATTTTCCTTCTTCATAGGTGTAATATTCCGAACTAATGCATATTTGAAGGAAATCTTTGCCGATGTGGTGGCCAACTAGAAATTGCCGCCGGTAATATCTTAGGAACAAGAAACTCATGGTGCTTCCAAATAAAAATTTTTTAAATAAAAGTGCCGAAGATAAAGTGCTAAAAATTATTTTTGGGTATGTAAAATGTCCGCTAGGGTGGGTACCTTTCATGACCATGGTTAAAATTAAGAATATCTTCACGCTTTGACTAATTGAGGGGTATCGAAAAAATCTGTATTTTAATACTTACACATTTTGTATTACTTTTGTCTTACACATTTTTAACTATCAAGTAAAATAAAGTGGTAGGGGTAATTCGATGTTTGTTTTTAAAATAAACTACGATTACTCATGTTTGATATAATCGTTTTCAACAACCTCGGTCTCATTTGCCCTAAAACTTGCGCTTTTGTTTGCATCTTTGAGTTTCTCCGTCGCTGTTAGATGACGTTATCTCAAATATAAGCAAATATTAGACTTTTCAAGAACATTAAATGCAATGAAATTTTTTTTACATGCTCTAATTAAGCATTAACATTTCGGCAAGAATTTCAAATTTTTCATCTCGTTAGTTCCTCTGGAAGACCCCAAAATTTTTCTTAATCCTTATTTAAATCCAAAAATATACCATTAAAAATAAGTTTTGACAAAGTAAAACAATGACTGGCTATTGTGTTAAAATGACGCTTTGTAAAAATAATAGTAGTAGTAGTAGTAAATTTTATTAATGCATTTAAAAATACAATAATAGTCAATACAAACTGCATATAAACAAATACAAGTCCGACATAAATATAAATATAAAAAATAAAATATAAATAGGTATATGACAAACAAGCAAAATGTTTACATACAAACAACAAAATTAAATATATATATATAATTAATATTTTATATGTGGTTAATGTATATATTAAACACATATAATCCGTTTTCTTTGCCGTATATATCTAAATATGAACATCTACGTGAGAAATTTCTTGAATTAGCGGCATATTAAATTAATTTATGACATAATTGTAATTATCCAGAATGAAATTTGGATTTCTGTGTTCCAACACAGAGTGCACTGAATGTGCTTTAATATCGTAGAAGGAAAACGTAGTAATTAATATGGTTCCTTCGTTAAATGAGAATGATAGGAAATTATCTCTCAAGCTTGCAAAGATTGTCCCCGAAACTATATATACAAATTTCGGTAGATAGGAAAATGAACACATTACAGAGGCCGAGCTGACGAGTGTTCACGTTGTAGTGGTTAAACGAAACTAATGCATATGTGTTAGTCCTCGGGGTGGTGTGTTTCTTTTCCTAAAAATCATTAACATTTAAATAATGCAAGTAATTGTCATCAATTAATTTAATATGCCGCTAATTCAAGAAATTTCTCACGTAGATGTTCATATTTATATATATATATATGGTTGAAAAGGAATCTTTCAACTACAATCACACAGTCACGAAAGAAAACCGTTACTATATATATATATATGTATGTGTGTGTAAGAAAACAATGAAACACGCAGAAATGTGTTAAATGGACTATTCTATCTTCATTCACCAGGCACCCCCCATATACTCACTCCTCTATAGTATAATATTCCTTTTCTGTTAAAATTCGTTTAATTTCTTTTGGGAAGCATGTGTGACTAAGTTGTTTCATGTCTTCTGGCAGGTGGTTATATAGCTTTACACCATAATAGTGAAGACTGCCCTGAGTCATTGTTAGCTTTTGTCTCGGAATACGCAATTTATTACGTTCCCTTGTGTTGTATTGGTGTTCCATTCCATTTATATCGTATTGGTGAAGGTGTTGGTGAACGTAATTCAGAGCATGATTTATGCATAATGATGTCAAAGTAAGTATTTTTGTTCGTCTAAAGAAACCCCAGCACGATTCATTATACCTCAGACCACAAAGAGCTCGCAATGCCATCTTTTGAAGAATAAATATTCTACTGGCTGCTCCTGACGGGCCCCACAAATGAATTTCATACGAGAGATGGCTATGGAAAACGGAATGATAGGTAAGTACCGCAGCTTGATGTGTTGCTATCAACTTTATTCTCCTAATGGCATAGTTCCCTGAAGTAAGTTTTTTCGTCAGTTTATCTGTATGCTTTCCCCACTTTAACCAAGTATCTATAGTGAGACCCAGAAACTTAACACTTTTATCATCGTCTGTTTTCGTCTTAACAACTAATTGTTGTGTTTTATCGACATTTAATGTCAGTTTATGGGCTGCGAACCACGATTCAATTCTTTCAATTGCTTCATCGGATTGTATCATCAGTTCTTTCGCGTCACTATGCTTGCGAAGGATAAATAAATAAATGATATTGTCAATTTTTCATTCACGTCATTTCCATTTTTGTTATTTGTTTTTTTCTGAGAAATGCATGTAAAATGCAACAGTTGCTTGCACGGTTTATGCCATCCAGTTACCTGGAAGACGACGTCATACGGGCAGGGTTTTTCCCAAAATAGCGAAAAGGCTCAGAACAGCAGGAAGTAGTAATCTTCCGGTGTATATAAGATAAACTAGGGCCTGAATGGAAGAGAATATTGTGAACCTGTTAGCATATATTGAATTTGATCCACATGTGGGCACAATAAAATGGGTTTTGGTTATCGCAGGAAGAAAAATAGATACACCGTCGAAAAGAACAAGCAATTTTCTAGATTAAATTTTATCTATTCGAATTGAAGTACTTCTTCAAGTTTAATATTTTAAATGAAATAAGGTGCTTTCAACGTTTCTTACTTGCTTCAAGTTAGGGATTGACCGAATAGAAATGTCAGTATTGACAAACGAGGAATAATTTTTCATAACTGAAATCATTAAATGATAAATCATTTCAATTTTCATATTTAAATTTAATACTGAAACTAAACTACACCTAAGAAAGTTTTTTTTTCGTGCGTGCGTGTGTGCGATGTCCAGACGAATCTGTCGCACTTACAGTCGTGCATTTGACACACTGGTATAATGGTGACCTTGAACCCTGAATTTTAAAGTTTTATCTAGAAACTATTTTATTTAATGTTTCGTGTTACTTTGGGCAGTCCAACAACAGGCGTAATAATATCCATGTCACGGGCAACGCTGTGCAGCTATATAATTCTTGATTTTGTTATAAAATTTTTGGGTACACCAATAGTTACCACACTCGGGAGTCTTGGATAGAAGAGGTCAAGTTGATGTATAATCTGCACTAACCTTCAGAAGGCTTTCGACCAAATTGGCAATTTTATTCAACTAAACAGCTACCAGCCATTGGGGTGTTTCCGGCGCTAATACGATTCTTTACATCTTACGTTTTCGACAGAAAGCAGTCAACTATCTCAAGATTCGATCGCCCTCATTTACTCCCACATCAGGCGTTCCGCAGGGATCTAATCTGGGGTTTGTGTTGTTTCTCATTTTTATAAATGATATTACTAAAGCGATAGACTATGAGGCGCTTCTCTTTGCTGGTGATTTCAATATCTTCCATGAAGCAGACGCAAGGGATCATTGCCTGAGGCTGCAGAGGAATCTGGATGTCATTGGTGTGTTGTGGAGAAATCGTCTTCGTCTCAACCCGAACAAATGTAAAACAATGAGTTAATCTAGAAAGATTTACATACAGTTTGACTATAAGCTGAATGATGTACCACTTCAGCGCTGCACTACGACAAAGGACCTGACTGTTACCTTTGACATCAGATTGTCTTTTGTTGTGTCAATGAGATGGTGGCTGGTGCGTAGAAAATGTATGGATTCATGTACAGGAATTGTCGGGACTTTAACATTAAAAAATGAGTATTTTGTATTGCACGTACATTAGATCGAAATTAGAATATACTTCACTGGTATGGTATCCCATTTATCAATCTCATATTATCAACAAAGAAGCAGTACAGATATTTTTAAATGTATAGTCTTTGTAGACAATGGTGAATATCCTGAAAGGAGTTCCGATTAGCAAGATATGCTTACAAGTTTCAAGATTATTTCGCTAAATGATCGAAGACTAAATCTTAGTGTTAAATTCATATATACGTAATTAACATCAATGTCTAAAACATGTAAATCCTCATCAACATAGAAAGTTATATTGCGAGGCTAATCTATGTCAATCTCCTATCTCCTATCTCTACGTGTTGTGCAAATTATAATAAGATATGTAATGATTGTGATTTATTGGCATAGTTTGTTATATTGTGAATATGTTCTGCTTTTCTTTTTTTTTTCTTTTTTTATGTACTCACTATGCTTTCTGTTCTGTATTCTGTGGGAAATAAAATAAATAAATGAAATAAATAAATACATAAATAAAGTAAATGAATTAATAGTGTTGTATTATTAAAATGTGATATAGGAATCAGTACTTTCGTTCGTCTGTGAGATTTTAATATTGCTTGTACTGATACAACTTTTTGGTTTGTTTTTGTATAGATTTTGGCGAAATATACCTGTAACTATAAATACGCAAAAGTATTTTGTTTTGCTTATAATATTCTTTACATTGTGTACTCTAGATTGATAGAGGCGAGATATCCGTTATCGGTTGTAATTATCTTTAGTATACCGATGTTTTATATTCCTAACGGTAAATATCTTAATTACAATACACTATATTGAACTTGTCGAATACATTGCTATGACCTCCGCACCTAAGTGAATGAACTATAAGCCTTATAGAAATTGTTAAAAGAAATTACATAATTTTGTTGATTATGATCCCGTATATTGCATTAAAATCTTTAACATACTTTTATCTCTCATGATTGTATAGAAGCAAACAACAAGCAGATGAACACCGCACTAGAGTTCCTTGTATGAACATGAGTGCGCAAGGTGTAGGAGAAAAGGAAGATATGTGATCAATGAACGAGTAAATTCAATTCGACTTCGTAAGATAGAACGAGGCTAACTTTCAAAGCAGCCGGGTTAAATCTTAAAGAATCTAAATCGTACATTTGTATAGTTTCGTACTTAATTTATTACTGTACTTGGTTTCGTGATAGAGTTAAGTGTATTATACAACTTAAAGAATAAATCTATTATTTGTTTTAATAGTACATTTAGATAAACCACTTATTTTCTATTTATCTAAAAATTAAAACACTATAAATTATTCATGTACTAAATACATTCCTAATACATATTAAATTTTCAGTAATATTAATTAACATTTGCTTTCTAAGAGCTTTTTCGTTTGAAACAGTTAATTTATGATTAATTAAGTTGTTTTCAATTTCTATATTATATCGTGTCTGTTTTAATATAGCACCCTATGATATTTTTAATTAAAGATTTATTGAATTTAAGAAATTTATGGGAAGTTTATTTAATACTTTATAATGGACTACGACTTATACAGCACTTTCTACTTAATTGTGGGTTCAACAGTGTATATAATTCCCTTCTTATCTTTCAAAAATTGTCTCTTTTACTTATTATATTAGACTCTATGCTTCCAGGGGTAGAACTCTCTTCTTTAGACTTATTTCATTCACTTTAATATTGAAATTAATTTTTCTATGTATGAATAATTTTTTTTTTCAGTCAATATTCAATAGAATATTTTTTTGTTTATATTATTTATAAAATAAACAGATTTATTTACATACACTTATAATGTTTTAGATTTGTAACCATCTTATTATTGCAATTAAAAAAAATATTATTGCATATGCTTAACCCTCACAATGCATCTATAGCCTCACATCACAGACAAAGTTCATTATTTTGTACAATCGGTAACATTGAAAATGAATTTTTATGAACAATTAAGAATACTATTGAGTAGTGTTGAACTTTCACATTACATAGCATTCTCACATCAGTTTTACACTACAATAATATCCCAAAATATAAGCGACCAATAATATTATAGAATACATTATAAAGTATACTAAACATCCACCTTACCTAGACATTCTCACATCAAAGGTAACATGTACAGTCTTGCATAACAGATATAAAATTAATTAAGTTTGATTTACAAAACACAACACAACACTAATTGCATGTTTGGAATAGAATTGAAATACCATTACCCTTTATTTATTTTAAATAAAAATCGTATTGTATATTTACATTTCCTGATAATATAACTCCTGAAATTCTTTTTCATACATTTTCTCCATCTTTAGTAATTATTTAAAATCTAAAAATAATTACAATGGTATTTTAATAATTATTAACGTGATTTTGCATTATAAATTTTGTTACAATTCATAATACAATACTTTATTGAAAATAATATATTATAATATGTCTGGCATTGTCTGATTGACTAAACTTTCATGTATTTGAAAAAGAAGTAAATAAAGCAGTAAAATTTCTTTTGAAGTCAGTATGACCTTTATATCATCTAGGAGTAACCGAGATCAATATCAATGTGATATGTTAAGGTAGTTTCTTAAGAGCAGGTAGATCGTTTATTAATGCCGTCAAACCGAACTTCACCAAGTATTTTCCTTTTATGTTCTGGATTAACATTAATGTGTACCTATATAAATAAAATTGAGTATTAGTTTAATAGATACATGTTTAAAAGGTATAATAATTTTGTTTAAATAAATGTAGCAATATTTATTATATTGTTTTATGTATTAACCTACACTCCGGGTACAATTCTATTTTTATAAGAGAGTTAATGTTAAACGAGCTGTCGATGATAAATCATATTAAATATAAGTTATGTAACATAAGATATGTTTAAACATAAGCATACCATATGTTGGCTGTGTATCGTAACATGTACTATTTTAATTCCAGCAAGAAACATTCAGAGTTTAAACTTCACTTGTGACAAATAATGAATTTTAAAAATAAAATGTAATCCTAATTAATCGCCCGAGTTTAACGTGGGAATCGTATGTTTGATGAAAATAATATTTCATTATAAAAATTTGTGCCTACGTAGTAATATATCAGCTGTTATAATACTATCAGACCGAAATATATGTACCAATGGAGATATGTCTAAACTACACTGCGATCGTCCTAGCAGATACCGTATACAAAGTGCTAATAGCTATTATAAATAAGCAGCTTGAAAAGCTTAGCGATTACGGGGTGGGAGATTATCACCTCAGATACAGAAAAGTAAATCGAGGGTGGCCCCAAGTCATACAATAGCAGAACTTCTTAATGGTGAGAAATACTATTTGGTGATTTTCATAGCATTATATTGTCTCATTTGTCTAAGAAGGTACAAATATTACTACAAAAATGCAATCACTGACAAATACGATGATAGTCGAAGGGTTTAAATTAGAATTAACAAGAGTAAACAAAAATGAGCATATGAGAGGAGATGATAATTTTTTTTTCATATATTATTGAAAACTCTCCAATTAAAATACATTATCCGAGTCAGTAAGTATTCATCTTTTTCTAAATATTAAAGATATCAAAAGAAAATATTGATATTTTATGTTTTTCTCTTGCAGAACTCACCGTTATTACCGACTCTAATGAAAACTATTGCAAAGTATGACACACCTTCTGCTTTTCTCAAGTAAAAAATATAATATCCCGTGAGAGGATTAAAATCTACACTATGAGGTCATTTTAAATATAGGTATTTAACGGTGGGCAAAAATCTGCTTAAGACCGGAAATCTATAATGTATGTTTAGTATATTTATATAGCACATATGATAAATATTACCAAACCATTGTCATTGCTATTTATAAGTTATTAAATATACCTGATATACCTATAACATATTACCTTTTTTTTGAGTTCAAAGTCACCGAAACCTAAATATGTGATAAATGATGAAAATTCTTATGGCAACAACAGAAATCCTCACGTCAGTACTCGTAAAGTAAGTTGTTTGCAGGATATTAGCCAAATCAACGTTGCAGGGACTTTAAAATAAAATATATGTCATCTGTAGTAAATACATTTAAATATTAAGCTACGCACGCATCGTTTTCAAGCTAGAAGAGTGCCATTGGGCAATAACTAAAATTAATGTCTAGGCACTTTCTTTTGATAATGTTTTTTGGTTTCTTTTTATTTATTATTTAAATGAAAATTCTTACTTCACTAGTAAGTAGATAATCAGCGTAAGTGGCTTGCTTATGGAGCCCTACTCACTAGCCTGCTAGATTTCAGACATCACAAAATTACATTTTCTTATAACACTAGGTAAACAGTATACAGTGTACCTACAAACAAAGAAGCCATGTGGAACATATTTGGCAAATATTTAGAAATATAGGTGCTTCATATTAATGTCGATTCATCATTTCAGAAGCGTCTTCAAAAATATATAGAGGTAAATAAATATTCTTTTGAACATTGTTGAAATAATTCTTACGTATTTTAATATTCACATTTATTGTTATTTTATAGTTTTTGTTCCACTAATTCCTCATCCATTCTCGCAACAGTTCCTGTCCCTGCGCATACTATAATCATGAATTAATTTGTTTTGTTTATTGTACCAAATTTTACATATTTTATGAAATATATTGCTAGTATAGACGGTATTGTAAACAAAATATGTCCATCAATTTTCGTAGGTAGGTAGACATGAGACACTTACTAAAGTTTTATAAGTAAAATAAAAGAAGAAGAGTAATCATATATTGTATACTTTTGCAATGCAGTTTTATAAATAATTCAAGTTCTGTCTTGTAGATATTTTTGTCAGCATTCCCCCAATACATCCAAAAATCATATTTCTAAGCTCATTTTGAGAAAACGAACATGTTTGTCAACTGAGAAAGAACTTATTATAGATTCAATTGTGAATTTCGCAGTAAATATCAGGGCTCACTATGCCGTATTCAAGTAAAAAACATAAAGCTGGTAAAAATTATATCAAAAAAATGACAATAGCTCAGTAATAGTCATTTTTAAAGTAGTAACGCCTTACACGTTTTTGGTGCAAAATTTAGTAAGCGATTCTAAAAAAAACTGATATACTGTGTGTTCCATTAAAAAAAAAACTATGAGAAAAAAATATGTCATGCAACTTTAATCGAGTTTTCTGTACATGCGATTAGTAATTGAAAAAAAAAGAAATAAAACACGCTTGCATTAGGACCTTTTATTATAAGCAACATTACCAAAAATGGTGTCTATCTAATACGTCACTTACGAGAAATATAATTTTATAAAAACGTTAATTTTTGAGAAAAAGGACAATAAGTCGAAAACGTTAAATTTTGGGCCTATCGTATCTTATAACTTTTTACCTAATAATTGTACGGGGAATACAAAATTGTAATAATATATAGGATGTTCCATTCAACTATACTATAACTATGGTCAACCAACAAGTTATGGAACGCTCTCTATAATGCAAAATAATTTTAAAAGATGTTTCTAATATATGGCTATCACAAGAAAAAACCCGTTTCGAAATATCGTTTTCGTAAAGTCACAATCTGCTTTCACCGCGGATATGACTCACCCTGTATATAGACGGCTGTATACTTCAGATGAAGTAGTAGCCACTCTTAAGTACTCTTAATCAGTTTAGCGTGGTTGGTTACTCCACTGTTATCTTTCCACTTTCCGCTTAGTTGTATAGGTATGTTTTTACTTTCTCCACAATTCCTCTCCACTTTCTCGTGTGCTGCAGTGTTTCTCTCAATCTCTCAACTTCAAGTGTTTTACTCTCCACTATCACTCCGTCCTCCAATCTTATTTTCGGTCTATCTCTTAATTTACATCCATGTGGTTTCCACTTCGTAATTCTTTTTACTAGTGTTGTATCTTCTATCTTATTGGTGTGCCCAAACCATCTTAATCTTTGAGCTTTTATCATTCTTGTATATTTTCATCTTCTGATGTGTCATTAATCCATAATTTATTAACTTCTGTACTCTTGTCCTAGCTTTTTCGGACCGCATACTAATAATCTTCCTCTCAAAAATCTATAATTTTTCATGGTCTTTTTTCATTAGGCCTAAAGTTCCTGACGTATAGGTTACCACAGATCTTATTGCTGATCTACACAGACTTAATTTTGTGATTTTACTGTTTTACTCTTGCTTTCCATGAATGTTAATAAACTTGTAATATGCTCTATACCCGACCCGAATTCTTTGCAATATTTCAGCACTTCGATAGAATGTTTTTGTTGTCAACTATTGTAATACAATGTAACAGTAATTTTTGGAGAGAAAGCGGTCTCACGCTATTAAATCACTCAAGTATACATACACTTCGGGTAGATGTGCATTCATACATTTATTCATATACGAAGTTCTTCTTGTATGTATACTTGAGTGATTTAATAGCGTGAGAGCGCTTTCTCTCCAAGTATTACTGTTACATTGTATTATAATAGGTATGCCACCTATGGCCTGTCCGTTGAATGCAGGTATATCTACAGTTGCCCGATTTGTAGTTGTACTACGGAGGGTAACATTACTTTGCGATGTCGCATTTGGGTAACAGATGCCGCTGGGAATCTCTCATGGCGTTTGGTACGTAAGTTGACTATATCAGGTAATCTAAGTTTTTAAAGGCACTGATGAGACCAATGTAGGGTCGAAACAGCTGTCTGCATGTTGTTGTTCGCAATGCCTGCTTAGGGTAGATATGCATTCATACATTTATTCATATACGAAATTTTTCGTGTATATATACTTGAGTGAGTCAACTATTGTGCCCAGGTATCTAAAGTTTTCAACTATCTCTAACTTTAATGCCCCTATCCGTTGTTCTTGCAGGCGACTTGTATTATTTCCAGTTATTCTCATGCACTTCGCTTTTTTTCGTTAATCACCAATCCTGTCTTGCTTCCTCCTTATCTTTACTGCGGCTTTCTCCAGTCTTTGTTCTTCTCTTGCTATAAGTGCGATATCATCAGCACACACCACCTATACTGATTCCTCTATTATGCATCCATTAACACTACAATCTCTCATAATGCTTCTAGTACGATATTAAATAAAGTTGCTAATAAAGCATCACCCAACTTCACTCCTACACACTGCCACTTAGGCCCTTGCATAAAATATGTAGTGATATTTTTTAACATATATAAGAATTTTGATTCAAAAAAAAAGACATTTTCGAAATTTATGAGCGAAAGGATTAAGTTAAAGTATCTTCTAGTTTTGTTTAATAAAGAGAAAATAAAGCTCTGCCAATTTTTCAAATGTGGTTCTTACTTCTTCTTAATTCGTTTAATATATGATAATCTAGACGAGTCTCGCTTCTACTATTGTATACACTGTCCTTGTCTACTGCAAAAATCTCTTATGTTCTAAAACCCCTACAGTGAATAAAATACAGTTTCTTTTACACAGAATATAGCAATAACCTACAACTTTATTTTAAGCGTCACTGGAATAAACGTAAATATATTTTTTCCACTCCCGGGTCGACTCTAAATAACCACAAGCGCCGAGTGGGACCTGGAAATCTTAAAACATTTGTCACAGGCAAATCCACAAACAAACAGGCTCAAATGTACTTTGGGGGCTTAACGTTACTCAGTTTGATAAATTTTTATGTCGCTTGTACGGGCATGTGTATGTACATTTAAACACCCGCACGCCCTGACATAAGGTGAAAATTTTTAAAAGGACCGCAGAACGTGAACACGAAGATGAAGGAAAAAAGGGAAGTTTATTTAGCGATGACAAAAATTTATAACTCGTCTCGATCCGCCTGAAAGAAAAATCTGACCTAGAAAATGCCGCGTCAGGCTCGCTTAAATGCCGTGGGATTAAAGAGAAAAGATTAGGGCCCTACTGTGAGACACCCCCTTTATATTATATGAGCGACAACGGATATCAAATAAGGGATACGAAAATACAATTCAGGAAACGCAAAAAAGAACGAGATTCCCTTTATTCGGATTTCAATAATATGTTTGAGTTGATACCATGTGGATTTTAGTAAGACAATAAAAGAAGGAAGGATAGAGCGAAGAATGAATGATATTAGGGGTGGAAATAAAAGTCCATAATTGCGTTATAAAAGTTCAAGTTAATAAAAGAAATTGTTTGTTATTGAAACAATAATTCATTTAGAGTTTAATATCAAAATAAGAAAATACCGTCGGATGACTATGTTTCATGAATAGGAAGTTATTCACAATCCTATCAGAAGCGATAAATCTAAATTGCGCATAGTTAAAAATAATTTATATCATTCATTCATGCTGTGAAATTATTTTGCTGTGTCAGTTAAATTTGAAAAATATAAATTATCTACACAGATACAGTAATAATGATAACCACAGACATAATTTCCACCAAGCAGAATTTAATCAACATTATTATATGACTGAAATAATTAATTGACGCACCCTGTTGTGGAGGGCGAAGCCGACTAGTTATACGACATATAGCCTCATTTATGATATGACTAACGTGAACTAGTCTTTTTTGGAAAGCTGTGCTGATATAAATGATGCAGTTTGCAACACGGTATAATGAAATCCGTGCCAGATTATACAAAACTGTTTCAAAACAAAGACATAGTTAATAGTGAGACTAAAAGTATGATTAACTCTAATGAACTTGCTTCGAAGACAGGAAGAAATTTTAAGTGAATATTTCAGACTATGATCTCTGATTGAGCATGAAACATGTAATGCCTACGGAAAATTGTGAAAAGCCCAAAACCTTTTGAAATTTGTAAATAGCCAAACGAATTGATTTAGAACTCCAGGTTGTATTCCATATGATAGAATTGAAATTTCAAATTACCACATCGCAAGCCATTGATAAAATACTTTTTCTTGTGATTATGTCAGTGCTATTGATTATATTCATGTTGCAATTTCTTTGCATTCAATAAAAATTCCATATTCACGAACTAATTATTTTTTCATAATTCTAGTGTTCAGTTCGAAATTTCCATATGATATCCTCAGTGATCTTAATAAAATATTTTTTCTAATACTACTGTTTCAAATAAAAACTGAATAGTCATCACACTTCTAAAAATAGGTTACATAACTAGAAAAAAAATCATATTATTATCTCACAATCATTAGGAGTAATATTTATTCAACTGTCTTTCTCTTTAATTATTGACTAATGCAACTATTATACATATCTTTAAAATGTTATTAAAAATTGAATACCATATCAATAATATAAATTTAATTATTTATTATACCTTTATTTTCCTCTTAATATATATTTTAATAAACCAGTGGTTATAGTAATAACAAGTCATCAATCATTATAAGCAATAGCAGAGCAAGTATCTCTTGCCCAAACTCATGTGATCAGTTTCGCTCACCTTGGTCAAAGTTTCTATAGTTCTTTCGGAAATATAAGAAACGCCTATGGGTTTCAATAAGTACTTCATTGCGGTCTCTTTACCTCTGCTGTTTACACATGGATTAGGAACCAGGCGGTCGGTCGTCTATTAAATAAAAGGACTGTAACAGAAAATGTTAGGGGCTATTGTTATTTATATATGCTTTTTTTTTTTTTTTTTTTTGAACTTGTGGTGGGCGGCTTACCCCGGGGTTATAAAGCTTTAAGCTTGTCATAACCCCAGGAGCCTTTTTGGTGTATATTTTATGTGTGTAAAGTGTTTCATGGCTTTGTTACTTACACCCCCTCGCCGTAAAGGGTGAAGCACTGTTAATTATATCCCAACAGAGAATGGTGACTCGAGAGGTGTACCGGACCCGCCAGAAAAATTTTATTGTTCCAGGCGGGACTCGAACCCTCGCTACTATCTCTCCCACAGATAGTATTGGTCATCTTACCACGAGACCACCGAGCCGTCAAAATTAAATTAAATAATAATCAGTTTAACAGTTCGTAGACTTATGGAAGGATTATCATGAATAATATACTAACATATATATAGTAATGTAATTTCCTTTTGTGAAAATCCAGAAATATGTTAACATGAATAATATTACTGACATGTTTTTATCCTCAAGGAAAATTCTATAATATGTATAGACAAAACCAAGTTCCTAGCTTGTCAAGTTTAAGGGAGAGGCTTGTTCAGGACAATCCGGAAATTCAGTGCTACATTACAACATTACGCCAAACGTTAAAAAGCAATGGTTTTAAATATCACAAAATTGATAAACGGCGTATCATCACGGAATAAGAAAGGATACGGAAGCTCCGTTATGACTATTTAAGAAGCATAAGAAAATGTAGACAAGATGCCCGTTTTATTTGTTACCTAGACGAAACGTGGTACAATATGTATGGATCAGGAATTTATAATTCATTTAAGTGATGGTGATGAAACAAGTGTTGAAGATTCCGGAGAAGATTAATGCATATCCATATGTAATATGTAACAATCTCTCCTTTGTAAGTATTATATAATTAATAAATTGGAAATATTTTGTTAAATTAGTTGCCTCACTCATTATACCTGACTCCTGCGTTTTTTCTTGGACAGTTTGTATTTCTGGTATTTCCCTTTTTTTTATATTATATATTGTACATATATGATAGCTTTTGTGACACACGTGTATATCTATATAAATTATTATTTCCGTTTTGATATCCAAGTAATAAAACAATGTAATACTTCCTATCTGTTTAAATTAAAATCATTTTTTATATTAGGGGAAGGTTGCCGAATATCGGATACTTTTTTTCTAATTACTAAAAAAAATATGTTTTTGGGATTTATTGCACTTATTTTAAATAAAAACATAATTTGAAGTGTTTTACGAAATATTTAATACATTGGTTATAATAGTTCTTCATTTACTGTTATTTTAAATTTTTTGGTAATATTCGGTACTTTACCTCTTTTTCAAAATGGAGTCCTAATATCAAATGGGGAAATAAATCAAGGAAAACTACAATTTCATGTAAGATTACAAAAGAAAAATTGTATTTACATACACATAATATTAACATAATATGGAATAATTATTGATATGTGAGTATAAATGTAGGTATACAAAAAACAACTCATTAAAAAAATTTGAGTATTAAGTGTGGTTTTAAAGGTGTTTTTGACAAAAATCGCTCGTGAATCTTTTCCACCCCTAATTGTCAGCTCCAGAGCTAAGTTCATGTGCCCACCGAAGACATTTGATACATCGTATCCACTGCTCTCCACACTTATCCTCCTTGTAAGGTTGGCAACAGTAAACACACTTCTCATCCGCACTGTCTTCATCGTCGGTTGATACCAAGGGAATGTCTGTATCTTCGTCAGAGGTTTCATCCTGGGTTCCTACATCAAATGTTTTGCGCTTCGTAGCTTTTTTAAACGGTAGTTGTTGTTCGCAAGAAGGTTTTGTTCGTTTCTTTTTTATTGGCTTATATTCTTCAGTCTGTTTTCCTTTCATCCTCTTTTCACCTTTACTTTTTGCTTTTTTCTTTTCTTGTAACTGTAGTTCTTTGTTTTTGGCTTGTTGAATTTCTTTTTCTAGGTTATTTTTGTAAGGGGAACTGGTGATTATTGCTGATTTCCCAGCAGGGCGTCCTCTCTTGGGCTTTGAGGTAACTTCAGGTAGTTTTGGTGGTGATTTTAGGACAAATGGTGAAACGATTTTTTGCATGTCCTCCTCTAGCGTCTTGGTGGTAGCTGTAACGGGCTCTGGAAAAGCATTTGGTGCATAAGAGGTGGAGGCAATTGGTCCTTGAAAATCAACAGGCGATTCAGCTTCTTGTGGTTGGCCTAAATCTAAAAGAGGCTCAGGTTGATGTTCTTCTACATCTATGAAATCAGATTCCAGAAATTTGTTCCTATCAAATGGTAAAATACCGCATTTACTGAAACTTTTTGAAGCAATTTGAACAGTAGCACACTTAGCACAAGCTTTACCCATCGATTCTCCGATTTGATAACAGGTTACAGACCTGTAAGGATTGTTAGATAGCGATGTCTCAACTTCTTGAGAATAATAAGCTTTGAATGGGCTCATGAAAGAAACATCCATCGGTTGAAGTTTGTGTGATGTATGGGGTGGCAAACAAACAATGATCACATCATTATCCCTGGTTTTAACAATAACATCAATGTTTCTAATATGTGTCCCATGTCCATCTAATATTGAAACTACAGGATCCTTTGGGGTTGGTTTGACATAACCAATGAAATGTTGGATCCAGTCAGTAAAAATATGAGCTTGAATCTATCCAGATTGGTGGCACCTTGCAATTGTTCCCGGGGGACAACCGTTTCAGAGTTCGGGCTTCATATTCTTCCTGGGAAATAAAATAAGGGGAGGCACAAAAATTCCCGATGGGCTCATAACACGTTACAATTGTCATAAGGGCACCTCTTTCTTCCGACTTGCTTTTTTCCTTTGACAGCTAGGACCTTGGAACGCCGAGACTGAACAACAGAGATGCCTGTTTCATCTACGTTGAACACTTTGTTCGGTTTCATATTAATCTTCTTTAATTCAGGTTCAAGTAAATCGTAAAACATATTTACATTTAATTTGGTGAAGCCCTTCGCTCTTGCAAGTGCCATTGATTGTGGTTTCCGCAAAGAAAGAGTAGGATTTCTCTTTAAAAAATTTCTAAGCCATTTTTTTCCAGCTGCCCCTTTGCTCTGGGCAAAAGGGTGTTCCATATTGTTATTGACAGCTAACTGAAAAGCTAGTTGCTTAATATCACGAAGAGTAACTCCATAAAACCGTTCCTCCATCTTTATGCAATATTGCAGTAATTCTCTTTCTAGCTCTTCTCGCAACACCCTATTTCTACCCAGTCTTGTGTTTATTAGCTCATTAACATTTTTTTCTTTGTTATTAACGTAATTCTCAAGTGTTGACCTAGGTACCCCCCCCCCGTAGGTTTTAGATGCCTTCAAATATCCCATTCTTTTCTCTTTTACTGCAGCTACTGCAAGTTTAATCGATTCTGTGTCCCATTTTTTTTCTTTCTCTCTTGGTTAGGCATCTAAAAATAATAATTATAGGTATGCGTTAAAAAATTATTGGGCCTATTATCGGATATCCGATAATAGGAGTCCCGCGCCATCCCATATTAGGAGCACCCATGTTGTTGAGATCGGCATGGCATAACGAAAAAGCTATTCAACATAATCTAAATAACCAAGTCTAGTATGCAACTAACCTCCTTCCTTTATATAACCCTAAAATATTAGTTTTCATGCTTTACCTTAAGAGGTGTTTAGTCGCCGGAACAGCAAGGTCTTCGAAATATTTCTAAATTACCAAAACACTAAAAATATTTTCACGTCCAAAGATTTCGTTAGAACGAGCACTTGACTGCACTGTGGGATGGCGGAAGTGGGGGATAGTATTTGGAAATATTGCCGCTAGATTACAGCACGCGGCAGACCAGGAAGTTCGGTATCCGATATTAGGTGCCTATCTGATATTCGGCAACCTTCCCCTATTATTTGATTGTATAATAAACAATTTATATTACCAAAATAAACCCGATGAACACTTATTGTTAGCCCTATCAAATAAAAATTAATACTGCTCTGCTTTCTCTTGACCCTCACCGTAGGGTGCCTACTTAAAGTATTTACATCTCAAAAAGCTATTTTCTTATATTTCCGAATGAACTATTCATTTCTATATTTTTCTTGTTTCTCTTATGGTGTGGGTCACTTGGTAATAAGCAAGACATAGCGTACAGTGCATCTAGTAGTATAATAATATTATATCACTGATTAAAAGATATATAAGGACAATTAAGTTTCTTGTATTGCAACTCGCTAGTGACTTTTTACGCCTTTTATACTTTCCGAGAACTACTAGATCCATTTAACAACAAACCGAGTTAGCATTTAATGACTTTATTCCTTTGGAAGAACATTTGCATCGCATCCCCCAATGTGTAATAGAAAATTTAGAAATTTGCTACTAGCATGCACAAAGAACGGCGCCACCCCTATGTCGTAATGATAAAATAAAAAAAAAAACAATTTATTTGATGTGGACGTACGGACAGATTGGTAGATCTCCAAAATACTAAATACAGTTGTCAATAAAAACGTAGGCAAACTATGCAAACTAAAGCAATAAATAAGCTGCAGATTACAGAAGAGAAAGTAATAGATTGACTTATAACTATGGTACATGTAGATTAACAGAATATATTAAAGTATATGCAAATAAAAATGCAAAACAAATCGAAATATAGATGGAGGTATATTTATTTACCTGACAGTAATAATAATAATAATAATAATAATAGCACGTTTGAATAGGTTATGTAAATTTTCTTTAACATTAACAGATTAATTTTAAACGCTGTAATTCAATAATCACCATTCATGGTTAAGGCGCACATTTATTAATGCGTACGTACTTTCCGGTTGTATGGCTATTATCTAGATAAAACCATAAAATGAACCTACATACATACATTGGAATCCAATTGGGTACCATCCCTAAAATTTACAATACCGAGATAAAGGCTAATGCAGCGGCATTCGATGGACCTAACTTTTAATACGTGAATTAATGACAAGGGCGCGCCGAATTCCCAAATCTGCTTACCGCCTGGGAGATTTTGATACCCTTCCTGTATCAGCGTTGTCACCTCCTGCCTTCGTACATCCCGCTCTTTCCCATTTAGTCCAAAAAGCCGTAGTCCCAGTTCGACACATTATGTGCATGCGAGGGAACGGACCGTGTGGCGGCTTAAATTTAATCGAATTTTGCGATTGTACTGTTTTAGGCCCCGTCGGCGACGTCAGTATGCATTTGTCATGTATGTAAATAAGCAGGTACAATTTTTCGAATTGTACGCATGAATGGAATTGGTATTTAACTGGCATTTAATTAGAACACGTCATGGTATTGCTTTTAAATTATATAGGTACGTTAATTTAAGATTATAGAAAAGTGTTGTTGTTGAATACTACGAGAGAGCGTTTTTAAATTCGCGGAGTGAAAGAAAAGGAAAAAACAAAAATACGACATTATTTTCCACTTTCAATATACACACCTGCAACTCTAATATATTTTTAAGAACTTTCAACTAACTTGTGTATGGCTTCATAAAAAATGTTTCATCTTAAACTGCAAAATACGGCGAAACTGTATCCTTAACTTCCTTACAGCGCGTCAATTTCTTCCCTCACAGCTCTTTTTTATTTTAGGGAATAGACAACATTTGCTAGTAGCTAGGTCTGGACTTTAGTTTGTGTGGTTGAAAACAGTAAAGCCCATTTATGCAGGACCGCCTGGGCAACACAACTCTTGTGGACGGAATCATTCTGGAGTGGTTAAATGAAGTCCTTAAAGAAAAAAGAAGAGGAAAACTGAGGAAAAGTGTCCTACTCGTGCACGACGAGCAGGACATTTTCGTCAGTTTTCCTCTTCTTTTTTCTTTAGTGACTTCTTTTAATGATACCAGGACTGAAGCGTAGTATTCTCCAGTCATAGAAATTCCTTTATCTTTGTAATCAATTGACAGGGTTCCAAAAAATAGTAGCGATGAATGTTCCGGTCGATTGTGACACCTTTAGCTTTTTGGGTGGTTATATGCCTCTTTTAAGCCACTACACGGCTACTTGTTTGGACATAGGTTCATAATGATCAACCCAGGTTTCATCTTCAGTAACAATTCGCCCAATATGCAATCCCTGCTTTCATTTCAGATGTCCAAAAACGAACGGGAACATACCAAGCGCGCTGTTTTTTTAGCGGTTGCGTGAGCATTCTTGGCACATGTTTCGCACTGACCTTAGTCATGTCAATATCATCATGAAAAATTTTAAAAGTGATGGTATTTTATACTCCAGTCATTCCTGCAAGTTGTGTCTTCTTAGCCGAGCATCTTCAACTATTAATTTTTCGACTTTATTTATTTATATTGATGCTAGTAATGAGTCACCAAACACGTAGAGACATGAAAGAGCTCTGCGACTATTTCCATAAAGTTAAACACGCTCCTTCCTGCATGTATTTTCTTAACCCGACAATTCGCGACGCGGAAGATTTACATAGGTATATTGTACTACGGTTTAGAGATCAGACAACTATTTATATGAATATCAGTTACCAACTAATGTTCTTCGAGACTCTTCTCTAAACAGGGCATTCATTTTCTCCCATAGGTAACTTATATGGGAAAGTCAATACAAAGTCAATAATATTATTTGAAAATTTTAAGGTTATTTAAAATGATGACATTTAATTTAACCAACATATGAAAATCTTACGCGAACTATAACATTTACGTAATTAAATTTTTAGTTGCATTTGTTCCTTTAGGTCAGAACCGTCGTTACAATAACGTCCTTTAGGGTTTTTAGCACCATTAGGCAGAATTATAGTGAAAAGTATCTGCAGGTTGTCTGCGATTAGTTCCGTATCATCACCATAACATAGCATAGATTGTATTCTCTAATTTTATAACCATCCATATTCTTCACTCTGTCTATTAATTTATTCATGATAAGATTGAAAGGTACTTAGAGAATCTCTCTGTTGAATAATAGTGCCACGTTTAGATACATTTTTCTCTTTGTATTTTCGTTTTTGCTTCTGCTTTGAGGTCTTCTATTATAGTTCTTAATTGTTTTAGTGTGTTGTTATCCTTCAGTATTGTTATCAGATCACGTAGATCTCTATCAACACTCTATCAACTGCCTTTTCTATGTCAACGAAGCACATAAAGTCTGACGAGTTAATTTCGATCGCTTCTTCAACCACCTGTTGGAGAACAAATAGTTGTCCCAATCATCATTGTTGACTTTCTACCAATAATACTTTCATTAAAAAATTTTGCGTTGTGTTTAACAGTGTGAGCGGTTTCTTTCCCCCCGTCGGTGTTCAAGGCGTAGATCCCCATCCGACTAATTTAATTACGTGTAAATTTTATTGTTTCAATTATCCACCTTAATATTTCTCTCATTTTGTCTATAAATTTTAATGAGTTTTATGTAAAGTATTAAATGCATTTGGTTATTAATTTATTTTCGTTGAATTCCTGAAACTTTAATGTTAATTACACCTTCTCCCATTTCACTACGCAGGTTTGAATGATTTGTCAGTTTATTGGCATGATAAGCCGTCTAAAGACATATAAGATCGGTAACTGTTGACCGAAGGTGTTAGTAATTTAGGGCAGTGTAAATGTACTGGTAATTCAAATATAATGGTTTGTTGTTAGAACCTCGGTTATTTATCCGGATTTTAGTTGGATACCAGTTGTGATTCGTTATATAGCGGTAGCCGTTGACTTGAGAAACGAATCTTCCTTCATTGGAGTATATTGAGGTCTGAAATATGCCACCGAATGTTCATAACCATTTTGTTTATTGTGGGAGTCGTTCTATTGCATTGAATTAGATCAGGTATGGTTTTATGTTCATTGAAATTAAATCATTTTCTATTCATGATGGCTACTATCGCCATTTTCTTTTACCACCTGTTGAGTTGAATATTAATTAAATTTCCCATTGTAACGTTGTATTTTTCTTTTTCTTTTCACCATTTAAGAGGGAATTGGTGAATTCTAGCAATTCTGTAACGATAGGATGTTCGGAGAATTGGTGAATCCTAGCAATTTTGGAACGATAGAATGTTCGTAGCATATATTATTTTTATAACGAAATTTGAGACGATTTAATTTGTACCCAAGTTCTTTTACGATTTATAAAACCCAATGTTCCTAATTATTTCAGCCGATTTCAACAGAACTAATTGTATGCTTCCAAATCTTTAGCAAATAGAAAAGTGTTTCAAAACTTTAGATATCTATAACGCATTTCTTCTTATCTTATGAGGAAATATGTAAACCAAGGAAGAATTTCGAGTTTTATTGTGCTTTTAATAGCTGTTAGCTCAGAACTTAAATGCACATCGACTTTAATAACATGTTGGCGATTCGTCTAAAATGTCAGTACACAGCCAGAACTGGGTAGGTATAAAAATAAAACAAAAGACAATAAATTGCAGTGAAGAAAAATCAGTACAGTCTTCTAGTACTATGATATCAAAAATTAAATTGGTCAATGTTGGTCATGGAATGTAAAACGCTTGTCTTAGTTTAAATCATCCTTTTGAAATAATTCAATCATTGTCAAGCTACACTGACATTATCAATAACCTACAAATGTGTTACCTACTTAGTTCAGCTGTAAAATAATAATGAACTACAAGTTATGAAATAAATAACGTTTTTATTAATCAGAAAAACTAAATTACAATAATTGTTCGAAATGTCCCCCGTTTTGTTCAATGCACAAGCTTACGCGCCTCCTCATGCGGTGAAAAGCGTTTTGCAGCATTTCTGGCGTTATGGTTGCAAATTGCTGAACAATTCTTTGTTGCAATTCTTGCAAATTGTGTATCGGATTTGCGAAAATCTTATTTTTTAAATAAGGAAAGATAAAATAGTCCATAATTATCAAACAAGGTAATCTCGGAGGAAACTCAACTTCCGTATGCAAACTTATCAGCCGGTCATCAAAAAACTCGCGGAGAAAAGCAAGATTTTCTCGTGTAGTATGTGCTGTTGCACCATCTTGCTGCAAATAACCGTATTGAAGTTCATCATCCTCTAATTGTTGCACAAATTCAGTTAAAAAAATATTTCTGTACCTTTCTGCGTTGACGGTGAAATTGAAAAAAATTGGCCCGATTATTCTTCTGCGAGAAACTGCCATCCAAACACCAAATTTCTGAGCATGTAGTGGCGTTTCAATAAAAATATGCGGGCTATCAGTGCTCCACATTCGCATATTCTGAGAATTGATGTATCCCGAAAGGTGGAACCAAGCTTCGTCAGAAAAAAAGTTAAGTTCAGCAGATCGTCATTCATTAAATTATTAACGAACCAATGGCAGTACGCAAGGCGTCTGGGGTGGTCTGCAGGCAGAAGAGCTTGAACATGCATCCCATATGGATGCATGTTCAGGTCCTTCTTTACAATCGTTTGGCATGTCCATAAGAAAGCCGAATTTCTTGAGAGACGTTTTAAAGGTTTTGTAGGCTCTTCTTCCATACGTTGACGAACGTCATTAATAACTTCTGTACGAACTCTTGATCTACCAGCACCTTTTTTATGCGTCACAGAACCAGTTTCGCGAAACACTTCAACACAATTTGTAAGGCATGCATAAAAATTGTCCGGTAATACTGCTACGGCTGGGGAGTGCTCTCGAAAATTGTCCTAACACAAACGTTGACTGTATTCCCAAGTTCCATTAATTAGCACACCCGTTCGAAAATAGGCTTCGATCATGTAAATTTTGTGCTCTATGGTCAGAACCATGATTCAAAAACCGTGCAGGATTAGAAAACTTCAACACAATAACTTGACAAATTTTGACATTCAAAAAATTATGACATACCTAAATGTACGATGCACGCTACGACAATAATTTTAAAATCCATGACCACCATTGTCCAATTTAATTGTTGATATCCCGGTATAAATACTGACAGAATAGTATGAATCCGTCAATATTGGCAGTAATTTGTATAAATCACGCTCTTTTGTAATGTCTTTTATATGTGTGATATATGATAACTACCAATATTGTTTGACAATGATAGGAAATTGAGTTGAGCTAATAGATGAGAGAACTCATATGCGGTTTATTAAACTTTTATACTTCAATTTTTTTGCTCTGACATTTATGAAAATTGTTTTTCGTTTCTTTGTAGGTTCGAAGAATTCGATTGTTCAACGAGCGGTTCATAAAATATTTATAGACGGTGTTCGAGAAGAGAACAAATCAGAGATTCGTATCCTAGTCACTTATTTGCAAGTGAATTAAATTTTACAAAATTTACACGTAGAAAATATTGATTTAATAATTCGTAATAGGATAGACTTGCTCCAGACAGCATAGTCAGGTGAGACGGTATGCTGTTCAAATAACTGAACAAATCTCTAGCAGCATTGGTCTATATGCAGCTACTTCTCTCTGAATATTACTGAAATATAAAATCTGTTTTATTTGAGAAGTGTGGAGTTAGGTTATTCCTTAGATATAACGTTTTATTTGCTGGAACAATTTCTTTTTTTCTTTCTGTTTTAGCATACATTTTTTAAATTGATTATATTTTATTAAATCTCTTATTTACACGTCAAACTGGTATACAATTTTATATTATTTTATATCATATTTTAACATTCTAAACCTACAGGATTTTTAACTTTTAATATATATTACATATTGGTAGAAACTGCCTAGCACTGAATCTGACACTTCATACTGCACCATACAGCTCACCTTACTTGCTGGTAGCAAATCAGTTGACATTAAGACAACGATTTTTTTACCACATGAATTTCTGTCAGAAAAATAAAATACTTTCTCTACTGGATGGCTGCAATAACTACGAATTCTTTGAAATAGGGGAAAGTGTCCTAAAATGATATTTTTTACTTTATTTTCCAAATTTTTTCACATAACAGCAAGTAAACCATTATAAAGCACAAACTCTCTTAAGAAAATACCATAAAAGAAAAAGAATATAAAAGCAAACCTAAAATGTAATTGGTTCCCAAATGAATATTTTTGATTTTGGTGTCAAATCAGTACACTCAAAATGAGCCCATAATTGACAGGTCTTGCACTGAATGTAAGACATATCCTCTTGGTCTTCATTATTCTCCTGAAAGGGTTCGTTTTCTTCGTCGGTGTCATTTTCAATTATTGCCCTGGCCCTCTTCGGCGTTGTTTGAGATTTATCACGTAGACTCATTAGCAGTTTAGAACAATGACTTTTTCCAACTCTTCCTTAGAGTTGTCGCAATAAATCGTCCTTTTAATTTTTTGAGCATCAAATTTTGATTTTTTTTTAATTGCTTGTTCTTGGTTTTTTGTTTTTCAGTTCTTCAAGATTCGGCGAACATGTTAAAATAGTCTACTTTTTCTTGATTGGTGGTGGGGATATTTCTAAAAATGATACCTTTTTGACTTCTGTCTTATCTTCTCCATCATTATTGATCTGATGTTCAGAAAACGACTTCTGGTTTATTTTCTGCTTCAACTTGATTGTCACCATGAAGCTGTTGGTCGTTTTCCTCGTCAACTTGAAAGGTTTTTACCACAATATTAGATGTGTCCGCTGGTACAAAAAGGTAATCGGGAAAAATTGCAGAATTAAATGGACTGATTCCTGTTTTAGCAAAACCGCTCAATGCATTTTGGGATGTCGCTGCTTTACCATATGCTTCGGAAAAGAATTCACTCATTTGATAAGCAGTAATAACACGGCCTGGATGATTTTTCAACCATGTGGTACAAGCCTGATTATAATATCCCTTTAAATGTTTAGAAAAACCCAGTGGTTGCATGCGATGAGTGCAGTGAGCGGGGAAGCACATGAGAATTATGTTATTCTTTCTACAAACAGATGCTAAGGAGGTGTGGCTTGAATTGCCATCAAGAAGAAGCAATACTTTACTCCCCGGAGAGGGATTAGCAAATTTGCAAAAATGCTTTAACCATTGAAGGAACAGTTCTGAGTTCATCTAAACTTCCGGGAGGTGCTTTATCAAAAAGTTCATCTTTTAAGTTTTTTCTTGGAAATATCAAGGCTGAAGGAATGTAGTTGCCTGTCACGCTCATACTACAAACAATCGTCACATGTTGGCCTCTTTTTGCGCTTGTCAGAGATCCCACTTGTTTGCGTCCGGTTGTTGCGAAGATTTTCGGAGGTGTCTGAACAGTAAATAGTCCACTTTTTTCCATATTGTAAATTTGTTTCACGTCAATGGATTCTTCTAGCAGCATCGAATTTAAAACCTCAAAAAATTTAGTAACTTGAGGTTTGTTGAACGCCGCGCCCTGGCTGAAGAAGTGGGTTCTGGTTGTCGCAGAAGTATGTCAGGATTTCTTTTTCGAAAACCACTTAACTATTCCTTTCCTGCGATTTTCTGCTCACGCAAACTCATACGCTAAAGTTCTCACTTCGGTTGTTGTTAATCCAAACAGTCTAGATTCAAAAAATTTGATGTGTTCAACCAATTCTTTCTCTGTTTGAGAATCAAAAGCAGTCGAAAATCGCTCTAGACCTTTCTGTAGACATTTTACTCGTTTATTCTTGTTACCAGCTCTACGCCTAATAGTTGCTTGGGGAACGTTATACAATTTCGATGCCTTTAACCAACCCATTTTTTTTCTTGTACATCCTAAAACAATTTATCAGTAGATAAAAGTTGGAAACAATGTTAAATCGATATATTATTTGAAGACAGTAAGTGCGGACGATATTGTTTTAATTTCATGTGAGCCGAATTTTCCACTCTGAAATGTATATAGAAACTTATCTTTTGTGATAACTAAATTCAAGCTCCATCTAAGATACATACTTTGCTTTTTGATGATTTATTTTGGTGAGTGAATAGTTAGTAATTTAGCTTGTAATTGGAAATGCGTACTTCCTTTAAAAAACAGTATCAATAAATAAATAATAAAGTAATATTAAGGGTATATTTTCTGTTCCTATTAAGGTAGAAGAAGATGAAATTATGGTTTTAGATCAAAATGGGAGTGCGGATATGTTATAATAATACTCAGATCGATTATTAATCAGTTTAGTTAGTATGAAATATATTTATGAAAGTAAATGAAATAATTATTAAACACATTTCTATATTTAGCGCATAATAATTCTTATAACTTACTATATATAGCATTATCAATTAAGCTTGCGGATGCGTACCATCATCTACTGTGTTACATCCCCTGCATTTAAAATTAGTTACTCTTCAGTTTCCAACCGTTACATTTAGGCCTACAAACATGTTAGAAAACCAGAGAAATTTTAATTTGTTCTTGTTATTAATGAAGCATCTTTTTTTCATTTCTAATTTAAATTAATAAATTGTATTACTTTTAGTAGCCCGATGTAGTTTTTAAACGTGTTTTGAAATTTGTTTGAAGATAGGTAATTGGTTATGGAATTGAATTTAACAGGAAATCAACAAGCTAAGAAGTCACCACAATGCAGCAGAAATTCGCTTGGAATTAATCTTCTCTCCCCTATATAGTGAAGAGGCCGGTCTGATTTTTCTTTTATTGTGCAGGAGGCGTCAATGGCTTACCCTAAAAGCTTTATAGTCCAGCGCGAAGTCGGAGTAGTGACGTTTTTGTTGTTTTCCTTTTTTCTTCATGTATTTGTGTATCTATCTATCTATCTATCTATATATATATATATATATATATATATATATATATATAGATATATTTTTTGATATATATATATATACATATCTATTTTTGAGATTGATTGACGTTTTTGTTATTAGGATCCGCTCATGTGAGCAATTTATTACGGCTGTTTTTCCCTCTCTTTATGCGATATGAATTGAGTGAACGGACACGTATCTTATCTGAAACTGTATGATTGATACCTTTATTTTTCTAAAGAAAATGATAATATAGAAATATAACATTCATATATTTTATTGTAAATAGAATCATAAAAGTTAATAAAACATTTGTTATTTACGTGAGAAATTGCACAGCAGTCTCTAATTTTTATGACTTTTTTGTGGTTGGTGCCTTATAGTATAATTTATTTAATACAGTTTTTATATAATAATATTTTTTATTCTCCAGTGCAATAGCATATGATACGTTAAACTACGAATAGTAATGGGTGCTTGTAATTGATTAACGCATTGCGATTTATTTTCTAGTTATTAAATTGGCAATATGGGTACATACACTATAAGTATCACTGTACAACCTTGTGATCATGGTTACATGCAACTATAACATGGGCAGTATATTGAAATAGCATTAATAATCTGTTATTTCGAATTTATATTCTGTTAAAGTTGATTTCTTCACATCGAAATTTTTTAAAATGACTGCTAAAAGACACGTGAACTGCTCTTATGGGAAAATTTGACAATTAATTAGAATTCAAGCAGCGCGCCAGAGATATTCTACAACATAAAAATCGTTAAAATGCAAATGGCGGCGTCGTAAATCAATAACAGATATACATTTATATTTGAGTATAAACAAAAATACATTTACATATATTGCTGTGACCTTTGTATCTTTAAGAATTATAATAATATTAAGAACTAGCTTAAGTAATGAAAAGAACATTAATTCTAAGTTTAAAAATGTTTATTTTAGTTTTAGGCATTAGACAATGCAGGTAACACAAGGGTATAATGGGTTGCCTATATATTAAAGAGAAACTTTTTGTATTAAAATAAACACAATTCATTAGTATATTTTAAGTTGAATAGGTATTAAAATTTAATATAAAATAAATACAAAACAAACAAATAAAACTATGCAAGCTATATTTTTTTTTGTAGAAAAGACAAGCATGAGGTATGGTTTGAATACACAGAAACGCAACCTGATTTTTCACAAGGCGTAAAAATAGCTCTAAACATCTTAAGTAATGGACCATTATTTAAAAACAAAGAGTGTGGGGTTTATACACTACATTCCGACTCACGATTAGATTATTTGTATTAAGATTTAGGATTTAATTTTCATATTACTGTTTATTTAAAATGGAGGATATGCATAAGGCAGAATTTGAAAAGATGAATGATGAAATAAAGTAAGTTAATAAATAAATAATTCAATTTTGGAGATAATTGGTGGTGCTGTGCGTTTCTAAAAAGTACTACGTCAAAATGTTTGCTTTTTAGTAAGACGTTGAGCATTATTAATTTGGCCAATATTATCCTGTTTAGTAATAATAATTCATTAATCTATAATAACAACGAAGGGATAGTTAATGATGTTGGATACTCTGAGAGTACTACGTGTGAGTGTTTACTCTCAGTATATTATTAGTCTTCATTAATTATTGTATTTAAATTTTTTTTGATTTAAATTTTCAAACCAAATAATATATACAGAAAGGGAATGTTTTTGGTGGGCAGGTATTAAGACGCTAGCGGTAGTATGTGCGAATGTTTGCAGCTAGTGATTAATATAGGCCAATTTCCGAATATTCACCATTACAAAATTCTAGGTTACCAAGGCACTACGTGAAAATGTATGTTTTTGGTAAAATAGAATCAGCTTAATATTAACGAATTACTTATAAGGAATTGAAGTTTTCTTTTATATTTAAAAACAGGATAAATACTCTATGACTATCATTATAGATATATCAGCTTTACATAAACAGTATAACCAAAAGATGGGTAGAAATGTTTTTTTTATTACTTATAATATAAAAAATTAATATAGATAAAAACATAAATATGATTTTAATATAAAACTTAGACTTTTCTTTAAAATTTTTTAACCTTATCCCAAAACTATACTAAATAAGAAGTAGACCAGAAAACGAAGAAGCTAAAAACACTGCAAGAACTCATAAGAACTTATAAAGTATATGCTGTTAAGGAATAAGTTTGTAGGTAGAATATAATAATTTTCAATGTATTCACAGCATTAATTTAAAAATTAATGCAATTCTTTTAATGATGCAACCACAGCAATGTATATCTATGGCAAATAGTTCACTATTAAAAACATTAAAAAGCAATGCAAGTGCATTATTATAATAATAGAGTTCTCGATATAGTTCTGGCAAGTTTCAGTTCTCCTGTGACTATCATCACCCTGCAATTACTTATGACATATTTTTGGAACATGACAGATATCAGCCAGTGCTGTACACTAATAACAATAGAAGGTGTAATTTTCGAAAGGCTAATTATTTAAAATTGTATTCAGATTTTATATCTATCGATTGGTTGGCTCTTGACTACTTCTTTAGTATTAACGAAGCTGTTGATGCATTTTATCGTAATATCTATTCAATTATGGACAAGTCTGGAACTATGGAATGAGCAAATTCGAAGACGGGGTATTATCCTGTGTGGTTTATCACTAGTATCAACCAGAAACTTAACCTAAAAAGTTATTATCATCGCAAGTGGAAAGTAACTGACAGCCCCTTCTTCAAAAATGTGTTTCAACGTTTGCGGAGAGAAATCAAAACTGAGATGCCCTTCACAAATCAGAATTTCTGTAATGTGCAACAAAATTTGGTTAATATCCCATAATCCTTTTGGGATTTCGTACGTGCGAAAAATCAAGTTTCCAGAATTCTCAGTGGGATGCATGGTTCTGATGGCGAATTTGCTGATCCCCAGGCTATTATTGATGCATTCGCTTTTACTTTTTCTTCTACTTACACACATATGAAGGCAGTGTTGACGAGTTGCCTGATGTGTATTCTACTTTACCACTTTATGTATCATTTCATTTACTGAGAGTGATGTTATGAGAAGTATAAAAGAGATAAAAAACACTACTACTTCCGGGCGCAACAATATTCCATACTTCTTCGTCTCTGGGCCTTTATGTAAGCTATTTAATTTATCTTTGCGAACCGGTCTATTCCCGGATGTATAGAAAGTTGCAAGGATTTTCACAGTTTTTAAAAAGGGCGACGGAGCTAACGTGGCAAACTACAGCCTATAGCAATTATTCCCACATTTGCCAAGACCAATGAGGCAGTGCTCTTTCGGGTGATTTATCACTCTACTAAATCATTTGTCTCGCCGAACCAACATGGTTTTGTATCAGGGAGATGTACAGTGACCAAACTTGCCCAAATTTCACATGAGATTCTTCGACTGAGAGCAACTGGATGTGATATACACAGACTTTTCGCTTGCGTTTGACAATATTGATCACAAGCTTCTTTTGGCGAAACTGAGTCACTTTGGATTAATTTCTTCTCTGATCAGGTTATTCGACTAATACATATCAAGCAGATTAAATTACGTTTGCTACTATGGCTGTGTCTGGTGTGTCTCAGTGGTCAAACCTTGGCCCCCTTTTATTTAACATATTTATAAATGACTTGGTCACGTCCCTGAAATATTTGATGCTGGCCTATGCTGACGATCACAAGATGTATCACAGGATAAGGGACTACTCTGATACTCGCCATCTGCAGTCAAACTTGAATTTACTTCACGAATGGTGTATTACTATTAATTTCAAATGAATGTTAGTAAGATTTGTGATACAGCCTACACTCGCAGATGTAATAAAATCGATTCTAACTACCTGATTGATAGTACTCACATAGTCTACGTATTTTCCGTGAATGATCTGGGTGTGACTTCGATGAGAAACTTACTTTCTTTAATCATATTTCAAATATTACATCGTCTGCATTGAAATTACTGGGTTTAATTATGCGAGTGGGTAGGGAATTTACGAATTTTGACCACGTCTGCTGGGCAATAAATATATATTAATATTATTCCCAAGCAGCACGCAAGCAGGCATTATTGTTTAATATACGTGTATTCAATCATATTTTGGTTTTATTTTGGATATGGTGTATTTATTTAACGTATATTTAAAACGTATATATTTTTACCGGTGAAATAAATGTGTATGATATACCATTTCTAAACGAACACTGTGTAACATTTGTATTTTTTAAGTACAGTTGCCAAATCAAAGTTTTTTTAAATTATGTGGCATTAGTTGACCATTAAATGGGTGCAAATGATTCTTAATTACATTCAATATAATTCATTTTAGTATACGATATACTTAATTTAGACGAAACTCTTCAACGAGTAATACACGTGTATAGTACACAAAATTATCGCTATTACTCGGCTCTTTCCGTTTGTCTGAACCAATAGTATTTCAACGGTTTCATCACGTGATCACTTACGCCGATGTACCTAATAATCGCTGCACGAGATAGTGAATGTGTGTGTACTCGCGTCGTCGCCATTGTTGTTGCTATTGTTGTTGTTTATGTTTAAGTGTTTGCTGTTAAGGTAAGTACGTATTGCATATTCATGACAGTTGTTTTCTTATGTGTATCTATGATTTTTTTGTGAAATTTGCGCTTACTTATTGCACAGATGACCGTTGCCAGTTACATTTAATGTAGGTGTGCTCTGTTTGTGTAATAATGCGATAAAAGTATTTTGTAGCCAATTAACAGCGAACTGGTAATAAATAATTGATGCCTAAATTTATTTGAGGTTAGAGGTGGTTTTGTTTTGTACTAGTCGCAGTTTCATTCCGGCTTGATCAACTTTGTGTTAAATCGTATTTATGTAGGTATATATCATAAGTCTTTCTCCTTGTTACGTCCTGAACCAAATCAATAAAAATTTGAAACGAAATATAACCTAACTATACTATAAAAATGGCATTGTCCTGTTTATATTTATATATTTTTTCTGGTAATATTATATAGAACTTTGAACATTAATAACAATTTAAATAATTTTAGACTTGTAACAAATAAAAACACAAACTTGACAGAATTTAAAAATGATTATTACATTTATAAAAATACATTAGAGTATGATATAGATAAGTCAAAAGTAATTAAAATTTTTAATTAATATACCTTAATTTTTATATAAAAAAAAACAATTATATGTATTTTATGTTACAAATTTAAATAAAATTTTATTATGAAAATCCAAAAAATTTATATTTCAAATTATAAAAATATTATAAATTACTAACCAGGATCACTAATATTCCATACATATGTTGTTGAATATTTTAATACTGTTAACTAAAAAGAATATTCATTTTGGCCGCCTAAATCGACAAAGAAAAATATTTTTTTATAAAATTGAAACAAATATTAAAATACAATAAACAATAGCCTACTAATTCCTAAAGGAAAGATTCTTTTAAATATTTGTTTTGTGATATGGTGCAAGAATATTTTGCGTGTGTTTAAATGGATTTTATAATCCGCTGAAAGAAAATGTGTTCACACAATCTTGCACTCGTAGATGAACTGACTACGTGTCTTTGTTAAATTTTGACAGACCGGTTTTGTAAATTTTAAATGGCAACGGGGTCGAGTAACCGCTTGTTTTAAAGGTATTTGGAGATCTAGAATTTTTATTATTTATTTAAATTGCATTTTATAGTAGTTTTGTTATATTTTTTCAAATTTTTGTTCCCTTTGGTTCAAAAGCTAACAGATGAAGATTTTTGTCACGCACTGTATATAGTATTTGAAATTAAACTCTATACCTAAACCCAAACTTTATAAACCTCTAATTTATGTATGTGTATACTTCAACAAAATTGTTACACGTTAGTACAATTTCTCAAATTTATAGAAAATATTGATATACTGTTTGTTGCTATTATTACAGTGGCCATTGTTCTGCAAGTCGAGCCGAAAACACGAAGGGTCAAGAAATTACTCTTCTCCTTCATCATCAATCTCTGTAAACAGTGACGTAAGCCAGTTTCAATGGCAACAACTTGTACACGAATTGGAAAAAATGAAAGAGGTGCGGGATCAACAATCCGTGTTATTGTCACAGATCTGGCAAGCAAGTCAATTGAAAAATATTCATACTTTGCAACGACCTTCAGATGAACCAAATAGACCGACCCAAAGACTTTGGAAGTTTAGAAAAGTGGTTGGAAAATGAAGATAACTATGTTTACATGGTAACATATGATTGAGGAAGTTATTACTGGTCTTTCTTAACTATGCAATTCTTTCTTGCAAAGGGCTCGAACAGGCTCAACTGGAGGAAGCAACGTTAGATGTAATGACATGAATTTGTTAAAATTCACCATAACCAATAGATTGGGATTGGCATTTAATTGGGCCGGACGCGCTCCCAAATCACCTTCCCAGAGACGAAAATACGCATTTAAGGACACAAACTGCTTCAAAGTCATCAATGGTAAGTCATAACAAAGTAATCAATATTTTATTACCTTTTGCAAGATAAAAGATAAGTTCGATCGTTAAAAATGAATCACGCGGCAATGACACAATTGATATAGGTATATATTAAGAACTTTTTCTGTTAAATACCTTCTATTAATGTATATATTATTCCTTTTTACAGTAGGTACTAATTAATTTATTTGTATATACCTACAGAAGCAGTGAGGATGTGTTTCAAAGGCAAGAAGGAGACAAGTGCGATTGTCGGCGAACTAACTGACAAATCGATTCAACACGCATGTCAAGATTGGTTGAAGCAGTCTAAGCAACGATTCCACAACACCAAATTGAATTAATTGTATTTAATTTTTGTCTGTGCTCATACGTAATAATAAATTTTTTATAAATATTTAGTTTTTCCCTGTTTTCAATGTAGCAAAATTATAGCATACACTTATAAAACATATACGTCTATTTTACATACCTGCACTCACGTATAATACGCGTTTAATTGATACGAAAAAAAAACGTATCGTATAAACAATTATTCAACATGTTTCGTAAACGTATATTGTACACTATACTTCAACGTTTATCAGGCGGACATTTTAGCGTTGATAAGACGGTGAACGTCAACCAAAATTATACTTCAGGTATAAACGACAATTAAACGTTTATTCAACTATTTCGTGTTGCTTGGGTTATTATTATTAAATCGCAAGGTTTAAGTTTTTCTGGCACTTTAAATGCTTGCTCTCAAACTATTTCCCTTTAATTTTGTCAAAAGTAAACTCCAGAAAAATAATAAGGTGTTGTTTACATATACAGGGTTCCTATCGTCATTCGTTTTGTAGATACAAGGCTAACTTGACGTTTTTTTAAATAGCACGGAGTGTCAAATGTAACATTTTTGAAGAGAGTGTTTTCTCTCTATTCAGCGATGTAACACATACCTGCCTTAATTTTCATAAAAACCGGTTTTTTTTGTTTTTACAAATTCGAATTTGAAGAAAAGTAAAAGTAAGTTAGCTTTTGAAATGTTTTTATCCATCGTCAACTGTTAACAGTCTCGCATACATTTTAAGAATAATGAAAAAAAAAGGTTAAATCGTGTAAATATTTTATATTATAAAATATACTCAAAATGCTGCTTTTTAACTTCTTGACAGTAATGGATTCGATTGACAAAATTCTGCAAGGTGTCAAATCAAAGTATTCGGAGAAATCATGGCAATCTCATTTCCTATTCGTTCTTGCAAATCTGCGATATTTAATGGTCTGTTTAAATAAACTCGATTTTTTAAACGACCCCACAAGAAAAAATCAAGTGGGGACAAATCAGGTGACCTAGGTGGCCATTCAATTGTTCCCCTCCGTCCTATCCATTTGTCAGGAAACATTTGGTTTAAATACTCACGTACTACACAACCAAAATGGGGCGGTGCTCCGACTTGTTGAAACCAAGATTTTTCTGTGCGGGGGAACAATGTTTTGTTGTAAAAGTTAAATTGCAGAAGTATCTTTGAGAAGTTAAACTACCATTAATTAAAACAGGACCAATAATATTCCGACAAATAATTCCACATCAAACATTAATTTTTTGGGGATACTGCGTATGAACTTGCTCCACCAGTGCGGATTTCTGTCAGACCAATACCTACAGTTATGGGGGATAACATTCGCATTTAAACAAAAAGTTGATTCATCAGAGAAGAGAATGTGATTGATAAAGTTACCATCTTGATTTATTTTGTTCATCATTTTTTCGCAAAATTAGATTCTGCGGTCAAAATCATCTTCACTCAGTTCCTGTAACAGGCGGATTTTGCGGAGATGATATTTTCCGCGTTTCATTATACTATGTAAAGATCTTCTAAGCATATTATGATTTAGAGCCACCTGGTGTAAAGAAGTTTTTGGATGATCTCCCACATCTAATATAACATTCCAAGAATCTTGTTCGTTTGTAACAGCGTTCGGTCGTCCGGGTTTTACACGATTTTTTGTGCTTCCAGTTTCATTGAATCTTCTTAACGTTTTTGAAACCGTTGTTCTAGAGATCGACTGTCGATTGGGATCTATTTCATAAAAATAGAGTTACGACCTCAGCACAACTTCGTCTTTTATCGCCATAACCAACCATAATCAGAATTTCTATGCGCTCCCTTTCACTTAAATGTACCATTTTTAAAGTAATTATATGACATAAGCATATTTTTTTGAATATATTGCAAATGACAGAAGGCTAATGGCAACATTTTCAACGCTAACTTACTTTTACTTTTCTTCAAATTCGAATTCGTAAAAACAAAAAAACCGGCAGGCATGTGTTACATCGATGAATAGAAAAAAGAGTACCCTCGTTAATAATGTTACATTTCCCCCATGCTATTTAAAAAACATCAATTGATACTTTGGTTGTTTTATTAAGGTTAATTTACGTGTTTTATAGACCCTTTTTTGAACATACTAGCATCGTTGGCACTTTTTTAATAATTCATTTGTAAGCAAATATATAATCACAGATTTTTTATATTATCACTGATATATATTATTCCCTATATGTGTCGTTAAAATAAAAATGGAAAATTACTTTCTTTCTTGATTTATTTGAACTTCATGATTTTTAAGACGATGTATTTATTATATTTTACACAAATTGCTATTCATGGTAACATTTCTATTCTTTTCGCACTCGAAAATAACAAACATATACGAATTGTTTCATTAGAAAAGATAGCGAAAAGCTGTAAATATAATTAAATTAGTTATTACTTAAAAACTAGTAGCAAACAAACATAACAATTAAAATATATAATACCAAATAATAATTCAAAGCAAATGTTCCAATACCCTCCCGTTAATGGGAATACACAATTAAACCTGGTTACAGCATTCGAACTGCATGATGAAATTAATTCGAAATCAAGTTTGGCCTTGGTTCGCTAATATTAGGTTTGGTCAAACCTCCAATTCTGAACGGTTCTAGAACGAGTGTGAATGTCATTCAAGAAAAAAACTTTTCGGACCATGCAGTTCTGAAACTACAAATTCTGAGATCTAGTAGTTCAGTGTTCGGGCTTTCAGAACGCGTAATTCAAGAACCGTTCGGAACGGTTCTAACAGTTCTGGATGGTGGGCTATATTTGAGATTCTGATAAATCCGGAGCATGCGTAATTGTCATTCGTATCAGCTTTCGAATTTTTCTGGTTATGTTTATCGTATTTATGTTGAACTTTGAAGATTTTGGAGTTGTTGTAGATTTGTTTTTAAGTTGTCGTTCAAGTACCTATTTGTTCATGTTTTTTATTTTAATTTGTGATATTATTAGAGTATTGGTGTGATTCAGTTCATCAAACTTATTTTTAATATTTTTTAGAGTTGTTTTTATTCACACCCATTATATCACTTTAGCTATAGCCAAAGTAAACAGCTATAAGTATGTGATTAAACATTCAAATTTCTTCAAATGGGGGTTTATTGTTTTAGAAATCACTTCACTTACTACCACGTTCTTGAGTCTAGCAAGTGATTCTTTCCCTAAGAATAAAGTGCAGGTAATGGTACAATTATAGGAACTTGCGAAGATGTGAAAAATTAATTTATAATTATCATATATTTGTAGACAAACCGACATATTTGTTAAACTTAGACAATCTAGTATTTAGTATGTAAACTAAACTTATAATTTTTGATTCGATGGGTCTCCCTTGAGATTTAAGAAAAATAAAGGGATTTTGTGATATCAATATATTAGATATCCGAAAAATCTATTATATGTATGAATTTCTACTAGCCTCTTACGTCATGAAAATTATAATAAATTGCAAGTTAATGTGACTCCCAGACTTGTGTGACACAAAACGTTCAGAGTCTGATTGATGTAAGTACCAAATCATGTAGGTATCACAATTCAAATGACCAAAAAGGCGTCAATTCTCAATATTCTCCAAAATGGATTAAAAAAATTTACTACTTCACAGATTTAAAGTAATCTTAAAAACATATCTTGGGCACAATCTTTTACTTTAAATGAAGAAGTAACCGAAAAGAAAAGAAGCTGGCTTTGAACACTGAAAATGTATTGTAATATATTTGTTTAAATCCATTATGATTGTTGATTTTATAGTGTTGTAATACATATTTATTAATATGTGTGTGCATTTGATACACGTGCCAATTGTTAATAAAAACTTGTATTAAAAATCCTTGTTTTATATACCCGGTTTATCAGAAATATCCATTACAAACTTTAGAAAAATGTGTTTCTTCTAAACAACTTCTTCATTACTTTTTAAATTCTGTTGCAATTTTGGTGTTTAGATGCAGATGCAGTAACATACATTTAAATGTTCATTACGATTGATATTTGTCCACCAGTTTGGTGTTTTTAATATATATAAATATATTGCTTATATAAAAAATGCAGAAATATCCATTACAAAATTTAGAAAAATGTATTTCTTATAAACAGCTTTTTCATTACTTTTTAAATCCGTCACAATTTTGGTAGTTTGGTGCATTAGCTTTTAAATGTTCATTACGATTGATATTTTTTCCCATAAGTTTGGTGTTTTTTAATATTTCTATTACTAATGTTGGTAGTACAAGTTTCCCTAAAATTACAATTTTAAAACTGTTCGGACCTTCAGGAATTCGAATCGTTCTAGAACCAGGATTTGAAAAAAACTATTATTACTATGAAATTCGTAAAAATTACTTTTAATTTATTACAAAAAATGAAATCAACAGAGTTAAATCAGGCGCTCGTAGTGGCCAACTCATTTTATTACTCTACTACAAATATACCTAACACTTTTATATGTCTATAATACAGTTACATAGTAATTTTTCGTATGGAAATATGCGAGTTGGGCAACCTTTCTGGTAGATAGGCAGGTATACATAGGTAAGTAGCACTAGTATTACTTCATGTAGGATATCTGGTATTGGGAAGGAGCTATTATTAAATCTAAAACAAATAATATTAATATAATAACTATTTACAAAAATTGAAACAAATATATCCGGCCATAGGCACTACACTCTTACAATTGGGCAATAGGTGGTTATCAGATTGAGAAAGCAATTTTGAAAATATTTCATATATAATTTATTTATTTGTTAATGTACTTGTTAAAAGTTATTTACTAGGATGTTATTGAGGTGATTTAGTACAAATATAAAAAGGATAATATTCAGTTTATTATGAATATTTCAACATTACCAATTTTTTTTCTGTATTTAGACTTGTATCTGTTGAGTAATTAAAGACGCTATAGTAATTATTAAAATGCTGTAATTATTAGCAATAATGCACCTTGCTTTCATCGTAAAGTTGAAAAGTTTCAAGAAGAAAGTGATCAGTGTTAAAGAAAATTTTTGTCTGTCTTGAAATATGAGCATATAAATACAATAGATTCGGTAGAGGCAGCACAATCAAAGAGTGCGTCACTGTGAGAAACTAAATTAGTTAATTGTAATAGTGCTAAAGTGGAAAATAGTACAACAAATATATTATATTGAAATTTTACCATTGTTATTTGGGAATATTCTACATTTCTTTTAAAAAGTGTTCACGCATGTACATCAGTTTATTGTAATATCTGAGTATACTCTACAAAACAAAGTTATTTTGTCTTAACACGGTCACTTAGTTCCGATTCTGTAGAAGAAATGTATCCACATGCTTACGATGCCAGAGTGGCTGAATATTTTATGAAGCAAATATTGGGATGTGGAATATAGTAAAAGCTTCAAAATCTTCCAATACAGTTGAAGTCGTTGATTACGTTAGTACCGCAAACTTTTTTTAAAAATCCAAGAGGACATACAAAATCCAAACAAACACTTTACAACAAAATTAATTCCTAATTAGTTTTACCTTTTGAATTGTTATAAAAAATTAGAAACCCTGAAACAACTCAACAACGTAATTTTCAGCAACACTTTTTTAATAATTTTATTTCGTACTATTTCATTATTTTAAATTATTAATATTAATTGTTGTAAAGTTAACGTTTAAAGTGTTATTTTAATAAAAATCATTATTTTTTTGGGTTTATTATTCTATTACTAGATGGCGTTACTTAAGGATTGATATTTTGATATTAGCAGTATCAGTATCAACAATGTAAATCGAAGGAATGTGATATCCTTATTTTCGCGCAGTGTTAGTAAGATCCAATTGGCCATTGCCAAATCAAACTCATAGCACCACCAACCGGAAAGATCGATAACTTAGACACGACATATTTAACACCTGTACATTTATTCACTTTGTTAAACCTCAAAACAAATAACGTGTTACTCCATAAATTAGTAACACAAAAGTTACGTGAGGTATTCTACCCATTTTCAGACTACAGGTTAAAATGTTAGATGCTGCAACTGTCAAGATTTTAACAAAATTATCAATAAAATCAAAACTAACAGTCTGAAGTGCACATATCCATATATCATTGCATTATAATATCTAGAAAGTATAGCAATGTATTAAAAATAAAAAAGTTGAAGGTGGTTGCGAAAATTTGGAACAGCCTGTATATTTGTATATAAAATTAGAAAATTTACAGTCGCATACTACATACGTACGTAAAGTATCATTGGTACAGCGTTGTTAGTTTACATACTAAGCTCCGCCGACACACTATTGCACCACCCGGTATAAAGGAAGAATATTATATGTAAAATTGTCACTTATCCAGTCATCACGTGAATAAATGGTCTTCCGACATTCATTCAGTCACCACGTGAATAAATTGGTCTTTTAGCCTGCCACTACAAGGTTAATTAAGGATCAAAAATCCCGTTCTCGATTCCCGTTAATTATCTATGAAGACGCACTCGTAATTGGATAGATAATTCCCGTGCCCCCAAACAAAAGGTCTGTGCACACACGAGATCATTTGTCACATTGTCATTAATCCATATATTTCATTTTCCGTGAAGTCCTTTTATTTCTATCTGTATCAAATAAATTTCTTCTTTAGAAATCAACATTAAAACTCCGAGAAGTCATTTTACCGAGAATATATATATATATACATCGATCAAAGCTGTCAGAAATTTATATACAATCCCACACTTCTATAGAATAATTGTTCGTATAAATAATTGCCGATATTCATATCAAAATTGCCGCATTCTTCTTTTTTACCATGAATAATGAAATTTAGAATGATTTCTTTTTTTTAATATAAATGCAATTTCTAACTATTTATCTTAATTCTCTATTTATGTATTTCTGCATGTCGTTTATTTTCAATATATAATTTATTTTAAACATATGTAAATAAATCAAATGGCACTGAACCATGTTGATTTTTATTTAAGAATATAAAATTTCGTAGATATTAATTAATAAGAAAGGTATTAGACCTACCGTTTTTTTCTCCGACAGAAGTACCCGTAGAGCAAGACGTACGTTCTTCTTTCTCATACAAAGTCCTGGTATTAATTAAGCACAATCGTAATCAATCACAACCGTATTAATTTACTTTGACAGGTGAGATTAAAAACCTACGCATTTCATAGGTGAGCGGCCTCTACTGTGTTTAGGTGGATTCCGAAGATAAGAGCGAACAAGGCTGCCTATCTGCAGAGGCGTAAATGTCCCCGTAACAATCACCTATTATTTAGTATGATATCGATATTAAATTAGGGTGTTGATTTTTGATTTAATTAACAGCATTCGTAATGTATCAACATTTCACAACTTAGCACCTCGTAAAAGATACCCTTTCTCATTCAATTGTTTTGCACACACATTATTTACGGCACGACTGTATACCATGCTTTAAATAAACATCTAACAAACTGGTTAAAAGCGAGAAGAAAGATCATAATTCTTTTTTAAGAATAGTTAATGTTAGTCTATTGTTCAGCATTATATATCCCCTAAGTATTGTGTTTCAAAATTTCTGAAAGCAATCTATTTACTTGTACATTCATATATCAAACTTACATTTTTTCTCAGGTGAAATCATTTATTCAAGTGCTCCCGGAAAAAATGTAATCCAACAAAGCGATGTTAATCCATTTTTTCATTTAATCTCCTTGTATCTGTTCTGCGTCATTTTTGATACATATATCGGATTATATGCGTGACTCCGAAAACAAAATTAATGTTGTACCGCAAAAGGACGCGTGCGGAATGGGAATGAGAAAACAACGTGAAAGGACGCTGTAGACTTTTTGTTGAGCATATAATTCTGTAAAACTAATCCCGTATAAAGACAAGACAATAATCCGGAGAATTCAACGACAATGAATCAAATAGTCCCGAGGGCGATTATACAGGACCATGATATTCCGGTTGCGCTCAAGTATGAATGAGCAAATAGATGTGCGACAGCACATGCTAAACAAAGAGGCGATGTCAGTGACGATGAGTGCGCGTATGTTGGTTGTTGGTAACACTGTCGCACATACATAAACATACATACGAGAGAATGGAAAGCGTGGAGAACTAAAGTTCAACAAACATAAATAACTCGTTGAAACTTGGGTAGAGACATTAAGAGCTCGCTGGGATAATAATATCAGTCAAGATGAAATCAGTGCTCTCGAGTTTGGAATGATGTGTGCTTCTGCACTTGGCTTCTCGATTACAATTAGTCTCTGGTAATTTATTTGACAGGATTATCATTTTACATGCGACAATTATCCTAATTAAAATAGGAAATTGTTTTTCATTTGTTGATTTAAATAAAGTCATAAACCTTAAATTATTTGCGATGTACACGAAGAAAAGAATTTGCAAACAAGAGTTATATCTAAATAAAAATGATTTTTTACGTTCCG
The DNA here is from genome assembly GCA_963170755.1 of Amphimallon solstitiale. Lineage (NCBI taxonomy): Eukaryota > Metazoa > Arthropoda > Insecta > Coleoptera > Scarabaeidae > Amphimallon > Amphimallon solstitiale. The sequence continues at coordinate 41,059,234 of OY720678.1, read as the reverse complement.
AATTTTGTAAATACTGGTGATGATTAATGATAAAATACAATAGTATTCAAAACAAATAAAATAAAAGCGATTTCAGTATCAACAATTAAAATGTCGTTATATACAAAAAATGTCTACCATGTGCACATATCCAAAAAATGAACATAACTATAAAAGCTTCCAATTTGAGTAATATTTCATATGATGATCCTTAACAATAAAAAAGTACTTTCAAAACTATTATCCACTAGTTATTAATTTTTTCATAACATTATCACCCATAAGAAAAATGTTATTATTGTAAATTATAATTTTACCAATTACAACAGATACTTATTGCATCTGAAATTAAACTTTAAAAACGCGAAAAGATTAGAACTTACACCTCAAAGTCTGCCGGATTTCGAAGCGTAACTTCGAATCTCACAGACGGCGAAGTTTCTAAAATATAATTTTGCTAGTTAATATTTTCAGTTGCCATTGGGATAATTACAATTTCTAATAATCCTTTATTCCAACCGTTGAATTATAATGTTTGCTTTCTCGGTTGAATCCATGCCGAAACCGAAGCAAACTCTTACGTCTATCAACTTTACGGCGTAATTCGACCGTGGCGCCCCACTGCACTACATCCTGGCATATATACCAGTATTGCTTGTTTTTAAATTCACAATATTGCAAGCCCAACTTGACGCACATTATGCATCAAAATCAATTCCATCGAGACAACTTCAGTTCGTTGCAATGTGTCGCAAACGGTCCAGGCGTTAAAAAAATCAAAAGAAAGTTAAGGCAGTACTTACAAATGCATTGTCTTCTTTTTAGAAGATAGAAAAATCGTTCTTACACCTGGTGATGTCAGATCGGAGGAATATGATATGGACGTTGGAGTTCCAAAGGCCAGTGTCCTGGGTCCCCTAATGTTCTTATTGTTCATAAATAATCTACTGAATTTCATTAGTTATGGCAAAATATTTATGTATGCAGACGATACAGCAATAGTAGTTTCCCATCCGGATCTAAGACAGCTCAAGAAGATAATTAGCATAATTTTACATAATATTGAGGACTGGTATTATGCCAACAAACTAATAATAAACAATAATAAGCCGGTTATTATTGAATTTTACGACAAACATAGAATGGGATCGATTTAACATTTAGTGAATAATCAAATTCTCTGAGTTTCTAGAAAATGTAAATTCTTACGTACAATTCATGAAGTTGCATACTATATATTGACACTTTAAAAAAACACCTTGAATACCGAGAATTTACTCGGCGTTTATTATGCTTCGCCTACTCTATAATATCCAATAATATTATTGTTTGGGGCAAGCAAGGGTTATACAAAGGCTGTTCGTTCTGCAGAAGAGTGTTTTCAGACTGATATTTGATTTGCCGTATCGCGAGTCCTGTAGGAGCACCTTCCGTGTGAAGGGAATATTTACTGTTACCTCCATTTATGCCTATAAACTGTTACATTAGTTTTTAACAATAAGCATACATTTTCTTTGATGCGTGATAAGCGTAATTACAGCACTCGTAATAGAGCTTAGCTGTGGATAGATCACATCATTCGTTTCTCCCAAAATCCCCACCCATAACTTGCTGTCAAATATTTAACAAATTACCAACACACTCCGGGATTTGGGTCTAGCAAATTTTACGTAACAGGTGAGGGGTTTTCTGATGGAGCACAGATTCTACAGTGTGGCAGAACTACATGCATAGTTACAATAGTTATGTCTTGGATACTAAGTCTATATGTTTACGATTTATACTATTTTTATTGCGTGGATTTTATATATGACGAAAATTAATCCCCCACAGAGCACATAAACTCCTGGGTTCTGTCTATTTCGGTAGTCGCTAGGCCACATTAAAGGCGCTTGTGTAACGTGTATTTGTCTAACACCTGATATTAAATGTAGAGGACGAAATAATAAATAATTAATAGAATTATTTTTTACTTACCTGAGTTTACTGTGAAACTATGCATATTATTTTATGTGTATTTATTTACTGAAATAACAAATAAATATTTTTTAAATATTTGCCTTAATGATTTATTGAATTTATAAAAAAATCTTTTATTTTGTTTTAGTATTTTTATTATGAACAACAACAATAATCAGCAATAGCGAGTATAGATAATTATACAGTGTCAGGCAAATGTGTGGGAACACCAGACTTCTGGCAAAATTATGCGTTCTATTAAAAAATAACCTTTATAAAAGCTTTTGTAGTACTTTTATTCTACTTTATGACTTACTTTGATTTTCTACAACTTTCATTTCTTATCGGTATTTTTTTTTAATGGATTACCTTGTATATTTTAACATTTTTATGAATTACAGTAATATACAGTTTATACCTTATAACATATTTGAAAAGGTTAGCAACAAGAAAATATTGAAAACAAGACATTCCATAATAAATGTTCAAACTGATAACCTTCAGCAGCCTGATAGTATCCTAGTCTATCAACGAAGGACCTTAATGACTTCTGAATCACGTATTACTGGGAGAAAAACCCTAATTGAAATAAATTAACTGATCAGAGACTATGCTCGTCGTGGAGTCTCCAATCAATCAATATTTTCCCCAGAAACACTCAATCAAGTGACTATGCTCGTCGCGGCGTCACTAATTAATGAGATCCACAACACCAGGGTGCAAAATAATTGTGTCAATCAGAGCATGCACTTACCGTTAATAATTATTATTAATTAATAATTAATAATATTTCCAGATGTTGACTTAGTAGAACCGTCGATGTTATTATATCTGTGACCCACCCTGTATATTTAGCTCAGATTATTAGTAAGAGCGTGATACTACTCAAAAAGAAGTTAACTAATGCCCGTTGCGCCACCCATTTTAAAATAATATAGGCGGGGTCAATGTTGTTAAATTATAGCACAATTAAAATGGGAAATTGCACTAACTAATACTAGGCCTACCTCAAGAAAACAAATTAATAAAAACAATAACAATTTATTAAATAAAAACTAAAGAAATGTGAAATATAAAATGTATTCAATAATAATATTAATTGAAGTACTAATTACACAAAAGAAATATTGAAGCCAAAGTATAAATGATTGTTGAATAAACGAATATAACTTCAACTTTAGTTGTTAAAAATGACTCAATTTACATTAAATTTAAGTTTATTACAAAAACAAAGACTACTAAATTTTAGAGAGACGGTACATACAGAAAATCAAAATAATAAGAACAGGTTCGACAAATAAACAATCTAATAAAGTTAATTGGTCAAATTCAGTAAAACTAATTGGTCAAATATGGTGCACCATTTATCTTAAAATTTCTATGAACTCAATAGTACAAATATCAAAACTTACTAATATTTAATACATTCAAAATAATTTGACCATATATACAACAAAAAAAGAAGAAGATGATAGTGAATATTACAACACACAAATTTAAAAGAATATACACAAATTTAGACAAACACAAAGACTTAATGAACATATACAAATTTAAACAAATACAAAGGTTCTTGATCGTACCTTGCGCACAATAATGTTTAACTTTATTAAACAAATATCTAACTTTTAAAATTTCTGACAGCTTGGTAGTTGTACAGTTCTATTGCCACACGAAGTACAAGAAATAAAAACTTAAATACCTGGAAATTTAGTGTTCCAGTACGCCAACGAAGATTATCCCGGACGCCTATTTCTTCCGCGCTACCGTTCGATGTTGTTAACGGACCCTGAGTTGATGTTGTCGGTGAAATGTCCTCTAAATCCGGACTAACGGCGTAAATTGAAGGACGATAGATACTCCAACAATTTATTATTTGGAAATCGAGATTTAAATCACCCTGAACGGTGTATCCATACTGTGGACATTAACACCTCGTTTCCATGGATATCTTCACCAAAGGGCTAGCGGACTCTGGCCGACACCGGGACCGGAGTTAAGATTTATTCAACTACCATTCACTGTTTAATTGTACTGTACTAGCTGAGATGTAACAAAATGGATCTAATGGTGAATGTAATAATGATGTTGTAATAGTGATGCTATGGTGCTGTAATAGTGAATGATTTTAGACGAGCTTCGCTCTTTTAAAGACTCGGAGGTGGGAGAAGAACATTCTGGAGAATTTTAGGCGTCGGAAAGACGCCGTTGGAACACGCCTCCAGAAAATGCGAAATACCTACGCAATTTCATGCAACAAAAAACTATGAAACTGTTTAGATAACTTTAGACGGACAAAAAATGCATACGTCGCCAATCTTAAATTTGAACAAAGAGTCCTTCATAAACTAAATATTTTAAATCGAATATTTTAAAACGGAATAATATATGCCACGCAGATTATAATGTTGAAAATTTTAAAACGTAATTTATTTAGGATTGGAAATATAATTTGAATTAATACAGATTTAAAAATATTTAACATGTAATATACAGGGATAAATGATTTTTTAAACGTAACACACGTCTTGTGACATATCTTGTAAGGTCATCCTAATTCGATCTTCCAACTCTTCAAGCGACTGAGGTTTAGTCTTATAGACATTTGGTTCCAAATGGTCCCAAAGGAGAAAGTCTAAAGACCTTAAATCGGGCGATCGCGGAGGCCATTCAGTATATTCTCTTCGACCTATCCAAAGCTGTGGAAATTCTTCATTTAGGTACGTACGCTCATCAGTTCCATAATGCGACGGGGCTCCATCTAGCAGATACCTGAGGGCATCAGAAGATAGTGCACGATATATGGGGTTTGGAAATAAATGAATTAATGCTGGAACAATTTCCTCGTGTTAAAATTGTAAATAACAAAGACCGTTCAAATTTTCCCGAAAAATGAAAAGTCCGATTATGTGTCTTATGGTTATACCTACTCATACATTTAATTTTTGAGGATATTGTGTGAACTTTTTTTTCCATCCAATGAGGATTTCGATCACTCCAGTTGCGACAGTTATGTCGATTTACATGTCCATGTAGGAAAATGTCGCTTCGACGGAGAATAAAATATGTATTATTATATTAAAAGTTACCATTAGGATCAATCATATTCATCTATCTTCACAAGACTGCATCCTTCTATCGCGATCATCTTCATTTAATTCTTGCACGAAATGTACTTTATACGGATGAAATTTATTTTTCGAAAATATACTTTTTACCAATCTCTCGCTAATATTGTGAAATAAGAACAGTTTTGATAGTAAGATTTTTGATTTTAAAATACTTCTTTCAGGGAATGTGGTATTAAAAATATTGCATGCATCTTTTAGAGATCTCTGCCTATCTCCAAAACCAATCATCATTAACAAAGTAATTCTTTCACGTTCTATTAGTTCGCCCATAATGAACGTCCATTTTTGTTGAATGGCAACTATCGCTCACTATTGAGTATGACTGTCAATAATACTGAGTAATTCCAATGCTTTTATTTTTGTTTAAAATGTTTGCATGGCAACATACAAAAACAAATATTTCTGATCAGTTGCATTTGACGGAAAGATGTTTTCAGCCAACTTTTTTTTTAATATTTCAAGTAAAGCATCCACCAAGCCGTATATCATTGTAATTCTTGAAAATGTGTCTATCCAAAAATTTTAAAATATCCAGGCTGATTAAAAAAATACCGACGACGTCATATCTCGAAACAAGTGAAAGTTGTAGAAAGTCAAAGTATGTTATAGAGTAGAATAAAAATACTACAAAAACTTTTATACAGGTTTTTTTTTAATAGAACCCGTAATTTTGCCAGAAATATGGTGTTCCAACACATTTGCCTGACCCTGTATATGGCTATACAATACTTGTAATTAGAAAATTTAGTTTAATTTATATTTAAAACGCACATTCATTTGGGTCAATGATATATAACCAATTGTAATAGTAACCGCTTATGATTAATGACTTAGTTTGTTTTATTGGAAAGTATTTGTTATTAATCAGGTGCACCTTACATGAAACAAAGGTAGATTTATATAGTAAGGACTTGAGTAAATAATTTTGTGTATAGTGGAATAGGTGATATTTTCTATAGGCGTGAGCGTACTTGAGATATATTTTGTATGAGCTATGTTATGTATTTTATTTTTAAAAGATAGTAGTAGTATCACGTAATTATATTGAGGGATATTTTTTACAAATTACAAAATCTGTTTATTTAATGCACTACATAAGAATTTCATAATTGCATTCCTGCATATAACAGATCTATTAATTGATATTTATTTGTTTAATGTACCCATCCCACAGAAAAATATATCTATATACTTTTTGATGGAAGGGAGAGCAGTAAAATTTTAACGTTAAAGAATACAAAAAGTTAGTTGTTAATTGGCACTAGGCAACAATATTTAATCGTTTAGGTAATAGAATAAATAATAATAGTAAAAAATATTCCTAGTACCGGTCCTAGTGGGAAACCATTCGTAAATAATTTATTAGCACATTTTGAATAAGAATAATATCTTATTTACGAAGATCAGATGTTTATGGACGGCCAATTGCATCTAGTATGGCCCACCTAGTACTGAAATAGCTGTAACCCGACGTTTTCACTCACTCGACTGCCAGCCTTCGAAGAGCAATCATCTAGTCCTCCGAGATATTATAGCAGCCTTAATCTAAACTGTCTTCAAACAGCGATCTACTATTTACCTTTTAAGGCATCGAAGACGATCCGAGCTGGAATGGAGCGGCTATGGCCGATCCAGGAAGGAGAACACCGCTATCGGATCCGAAAGGGGTCATATCCTCAGAAGAATACACCGGAAGAATCAAGGCGTTTCTAAGGTGCGTGCCTAATAAGGACGACAAACGGAACTGGAAAGTTGCCTTCAAGAACATATCGCAATATTTACTGAACATCTCTCAAGATTCGATATTCTGGAAACACTCTCCGGAACTTCGCACAAATACTACACCGCCGCCACAAGCGACATCCAACTTTAAACCATGTGAATTCTTTGCTTGCCTACTCGAAGCAGCAATAGAAAAAACAAGCACAGACTCGTTGGGAAATACGACAGCCACCGATACAGCAGCTGATATAACCGCCGATGACACCCTCACCGAAGATCATCAAGTATATGAATTTCAACAATTAAAACGGAAGAAAACCACCTGAAGGTCCGCACCGAGGCGAAAAACATGTCCGAGCTAGAGCCACCTGGCGAATCTGGCCCCAAACCGGACACCTCCGCCGCCACCACTCCAAGAGCAACGAGCGGCCACACTCCGCCCATCGTCCTACGCGAAAAGGCGAAATGGACAGAAGTACGAACCGCAATCGTCCGGATGGGTATACGCATCAAGTCCGCTGTAGTGCAGTCAATCGGGGTACAAATACAGCCATAAACAAAAACCGACTACCACCAACTCCAAAAACTACTAGACGCCAGGAATCTACAATTCCACACATTTCAAGTGAGGGAAACGAAATCCCTCAAGGTCGTCATAAGACCTGTATGTGAAAGCATACCCGAATCTGAATTAAAAAAAGAACTAACAAACCGAGGCTATACAGTCATCCTATGCAAAAGGATGACCAAAGGACCTGAAAGAAGAGAGATTCCGTTAATATACGTGCAACTGGATAAAACCGACAACAATAAACGCATATTCACCGAACTATAAGAGTTAGGCAGTATAAAAGTCACCGTCGAAACGAAAATAATCGACCGAGAATACCGCATCCAATGCCACAAGTGCCAGATGTACGGGCACGGGCAAAGAAGCTGCCACGCTGAACCGAAATGCATGAATTGCGCCCAGGCGCTTCTCACACCCTTGTTATTGACTAGATGTTTTGGTCCAATAAAAAGGATGTCACTTTAATATGTCAATGAACTTGCTCAATAATTAAAGCAAAAATCAAAAACGATGCCCCTGTAACTCGTTAGCCGGTGCAAAAGGTCATGGGTCGTCTATAAGCGCCACATGCTTTTCAAATACACAAAAACATGAAAACTAGGATTAGGACTTATAGCAATAGCAATCAAACACATAAGATCTAATTTAACTGTATAATTAATAATAAAAATATGTATAGATGAATGAAAACACATCAACTGTATAATACACACACAAAGACTGTCAACAGATAGTCACTTAATGAACTCGGTTCTCAATAATCTTAAATAAACACGATCTGATTCGTAACAGCTGTTCGATATCTCTCTTTAGGCTTATAAGAAACTCACATTAGGTGATATAATGCGATTAATACTTAAGACTAATACAATTAACTACAAAGCTTCCAAAATACAACCATGCCCTATCTGACAACGATGCTAAAGATAAGTTATGTCAGAGTTCTTACAAAGAATCTCTGAACAACAAGGTTAAACGTTTTTAATTAGTTACAGTATCTTGGAGTCTTTGCATTCAGTAAAAAACTACAGTTAAAACTACTTAGCTTATACAATCTGCACAAGTGAAGGTCTCGTTGAATCATGTAGTTTGAAGTCTGTTATTCTGCTTCGCACTGTTTCACAACTGCAAACCGTCGATGGTCTTGCACGAGTAAACATTAATTGGCCTCATACAGGTAAGGTACAATATTCTTAGCTTCGCCTTGCTTTTCTGTTCGCTAACATATGTAAATGTAGGGTTATAACATCGTATGTCCCAGCTACGCCTGGCCTCTCTATTCACTGTACAAACTGCACACTGTCGCACATATTGAGATGTTGTCGCCTATTTCATAATACATCATATGACTGTACCTCCTGTCTAACAGCTGGCCACTTTGTTTTAGAGAACACGCTCCATAGAGTATCTCACTTCTAGAGGTTCATTTGCCGGTTACATATATTCTGCTGATATTGTTACTTGCACTGCATTGTTTTAAATGGTATCAAGGATTTCCATACAACAAGGATCTTCCTTACAAAATTGCCTTAGTGTCTTATTAGGCTTTACCATTTAAAAGAACTAAAATTTGCCCGGCATCGTTTATATGTGCCTGTCAAATGACAAAAAAGAAGCGCATGAATGTAGGCGCGTCAAAACCCCCGTGATTGCACATGCTACTTGTCACATCCCGACTATGATTGTTACTGAATCATAATAACAGGTATTTATAACTGTTACACCGCCAAACCGAAGACATTTCCGCAAAGTGCACCCTATGTGCGGGGCCACACGCTCCTAACGACAAGCAATGTCCCAGGGTGCCGCATAATTGGAAGAAAAATACAACGAACGGTAACACCGAACCAAACCGCATACCAGCCGCTAAACCGGCCAAGAAGCCCGCTTCGACCCAGGACACCGAACCGATGGAAATAGCAGCTGACCCACAATCAACAACAGGGAACAGCGAATCTCACACACCGATGGATACTCATTCATCAACTCAACAAATACCAGCGAAGAAACCGAAAAGACGCAAGAATAAGTCACAAAACACAGTCGAAGTATCGACCGAAAAACCAGCACCGACCCAAAACGCCGACATCGTTTCCGAAAACAGACCGACAAGATCGTCAAACCTACCTACAACAGCCGGAACCACGGATATAAATTAGTCGGGTCTATGGCAAGGATACAGAAAAATCTATTTGATATAGTTCAACTTACAACAGGAAATACCCCAAGTCATCATGCGATTCCGGATATTTTGGCTGTTTTTAGAAAATAGTCACGAAGGGAAGCTGGCGCGCCTCGCTGAGAGAAACCACCACAACATTTATTTGCGATGGAGGAGTTAAAGTGCAACGCACCGGTAGTCCGAAGAAATAGAAATCCAAGATCCAAGTTCCAACCCGACGTTTTTCTCGCACTCTGAAGCGCGGTAGTTGTACAGAATCATCGAAGTCGTCGCCTTCTATGGTTATTGTTGATTACTTCATGGTTTCCGTGTCATTTTCGATTACCTATTCGTAGTAAATTCAAGATTTCTGAAGATGTCCCTCAAGCTAGTGGACGAAACATCCATAGCAGAATTAAAATCTACGACACGGTTGGGACGCAGAAATCACAAAGTAGTTGACAGAAATGTTTGAATTTACAAATTTTTCAGCAGATGTTGTTGTCGGGAATCGAAACTGGGACCTGTAGGTGCATAAGCAAGTGTCGTACCATTAGACCAAAACTAATATTGTTACAATTGTAATCTTCAAATACCCATTTACATTTCAAATATCAAATAATTATTTTCACTATATACATCACACCTTTTGTTACATTCCATGAGGAAGCCACACGGTCAATGTTATTTGTACGAGACTTTCATGTGAGTTATGTCATAATTGAGATATATATGATAGATGTTAAGTACTAATTAGGAGGAGAAAATTATAGAAAGAAGAGCTAAATGTTTTTTAAGTTAAGTGGTTGATATACGTTTTGCATCAAAAATAAATATCTTGTTAAAAATTGAATAATAAAATTAGTCTCTAAGTAACTTAATTTAACCACCTATAGGTTAGTAAAATACTGTAATGTACCAATTTAAGCAAAAGAAGCACCAAGAGGAATGTACATGCATAAGTAAATGCCAGTAAACGCCAATAATAATAATACATTTTGTAAAGAGACGGAATCTTATCAACAAATATCTTACAAGTGGATGATTTTACACAAATATCGTAAGCCGCAGGGAAATTCTATTTTCGTAAAATTTACGTTATCAAATTCTAGTATATGCACCCTTTTAATATATTTTCATCTCTGTAAGAACAAGTCAACATGACCAATTTCATATTATACTCCTTTCTTGGTAAGAGCTTACCGCATCCCTATTGCTGTTATGATTTGGCTTTTTATTTTCTATGGTATGAGTAATTCGTAGATATATTACGCTCTTCCTTTGTTCCATCTCAAGAATTAATTACGCTTCCACTTCAGATATTTTAGGATAAATGCTTTTGTTAAGGGCGACGGAAGAATATGGTTTGGTCGGGTTAGTACTGATGAGATTGTGTAAGGGATCATCCAGAGCATGGATCAATATGAAGACGACGGTATCCGAGTACATCGGCAAACGGAGAAATGTAATTGAAGTTCATCGACGCTAAGGTTTTCATGGTGGCAGTGGTGACGACGATTATGATTAAGATAATAACGAAGGCGATAATTGAATTGTGCATTAATTTGGCTCTGGGTTACCGAGGATTGTTTGAACAGCGTGAGGTTGTGTATACAGTGGTGGACGTAATTTTGTTTATCCAGTTGAATTAAGTAGACCGTGAAAAGGATTTTGACGTTACATCACGATTAATTTGATTTATTTATCCAGCCACTCTTTCGTAGGTTAAAGTTATTTGCGTAAACGATTACCATAGGACAATAAAGAATATTTTGCGTTCACCCAAGTTTTGACATTAATGAACTTGACCTCAACTTTTGCGATGTATACAGGGCGATACCAAATTAAAGCTATAATAATTTGTCCATAATATTGCAATGGCTCAAGTGGTGTGTGAGAAAAATTATAGTTTTTGAGTCATTTAGTTTCAATTGTGGGCTGCATAATTAGCTTGCTAGGTTTTCAGTTTACATAGCTTACAAATAATGCATAAAATTTCACAGAAAGAAGTCGTAAGGAGTAATAACAATAGTATAGAATAGATGGGGAACGACTTAGAAGCCCATCCTCACAAATTTTGCCTTTCAACAATCGATTATTAGATAGTGTATTGTTGTGGTGAAAGTGCATCGATTTCTCCGATACTTCTGCTGTCGTTTTCAAATTCTTTCTTTACGCCGTACAGCAATATATATTAAATGGCCAGTTATTATTGTTTCTATCTTCATCAAGATGGTCAGAATTACTGGAAGAACTGTAATCATAACCCTTTTGAGTAGAAAAGGGTTATGGTTGTTTTCTTTGATTAATTTTCATAAATTACATTCGAAAGTTTTGATAAATGATTCATCTCGAACTATAGGAGCGGTTATTTCATTTTTGGCCTCAAAATATTAAGCTTTTATATTCTTACATGGCAGCTGATTTTACCACCCAAAATTCTAGCTTTTGTAATTTTATATCTGAAGCGCAATTTTCTGAAATACCAAAGATTCTTCTAATCAGCGGTTTATGATTGATTCGCCAGATCATCTTGCGATATAGTTAGTGTAGAACCGCCCTCATTACACTCTCCTAACAACACCGAGAAAAGGACTTTGCTTTGCGTACACGATTACTATAGAATAATAAAAAATACCTGACGTTTATGTAAGTTTTGATATTTATGACCGTAATCACATATTTGACAATATATACAGGACGATAAATAATTGAAGCAATACTTAACATTGCCGCGACTTAAATGTGTTGAAAATACAAGTCTGCGTATTTAAGCCATATAGTCGCATATGAAGGCTGTAGCGTTGGTCTGTTAAATTTTCATTTTCTCTAGCCAAAAAATTATATATTGACATAACTCAAGCAGAAATCGGATGGAGAAATATCAAGATGACAATAAATGGGAATCCAATTGTAATTTTTCCATATTTTCCGCGTCAATAGTCAAATTTTAGAGGTATGTCCTGTAGTGGTTATACAATATCGAGGCCATCGCTATCTGATTCTTCCTTTAAGTGGGCGAATAGTACATTAATAGCTTTTTCTTATTGTACTTCTCATATTTTAGGTAAACTACTAAGGTAATTGGAAAACAAAGTACTCATAAACTGTCCAGTTGAGAACGATTGAAATTATATATCGTGTACAAATAAATAAAAATCCCAAGAAAAAGCTAAGACAGTATGCAACAGCAGTAATTATCTGTTTTTCAAATTGACATGATTACAAGAAGTGTTTAATAACATTGAGTATGTAAACACACATGTATGGCATTGCATCAACCATAAAATGTGGGTTAATAAATAGAACATAAGGTAATATTGGGAAGGTATTAAAGATTTGAGTCCTAGTAAGAGAGTCAGAAATAAAAGAGTAGACTCACCTTTAATGCAGAGGGGGCCTCGTATGAAGCCTTTATCACAGCAATTTGGAACTCTTTAATATCTCCTTCCAGGACGGTCTTTGGAAGGAAATCTGCCGAAGATAGGACAGGGTTGTATGGTAGGAGACTGGGACAACGTAGGCCAACTGAGCTTGGCCAGAACTCCCTATCGTTCAGAGCGATGTGGCTAAAGAAAACACGCATCTTGTTCTTAATCTACCGAGTACTTCCAAGTCATGGTAAAGTTGATTATCTGCCCCTGGAGTACGAATTATTTGTGGACTGCACCCTAGGCGACGAAAAAGACAATAGGAACGCTTTTTTGAATTTTTGATTGACAGCCGTCCAGAGGAGTAGGGGACTATCCTCCATATCTTTCCAATCGTATTTAAACAACTTCAACTACCTGGAAACTAGACAATGTTGTTATTCGATAGCTTTTTTTATTGCGCATCGTGACACATGCACTAATGTAAGGTTTACGAAAACAACTATCATGACGCTGCCGGATCTCGGAGCAGATTTTGTTTGGAACCGTTATGATGCCTAGCACCCTCCCCTGCACCTAAACCGACAGGTCCGAGCGCGCTGACAAAAGGAGAAGCAGCAAAAGAAAAAAAAAACAAATTGCATTAATTTCAGGATTTATGTTATTTTGGCAATGAAAGATTAAGATTTTAATTTCACGTGGTGGCAGTATTTGTAGATACCTTCTGTCATAAAAAAAATTTTTCCAATAAGTGTGTCCTGGTCAGATCAAGCTGTCTGACCATCTTACCTTATATCTAATGTAGAAGCATGGTGATTTCCAAATCAGCTCAATTTTGAGTTGAACAATATTATACCATTTTGACTATTACTACTACTGCTGATATTTGAAATTTCGCACAGCTTCTGAGATTGGGTTTTTAATTTATTATATTCACTTGAGAGATAATTTTATTTCGAGAAACACCAGATCGCTTTTTTTATTAGATATTTGAAGAAGTTATACAAAAAAATGTTCCAATCAGCGGATCATAACTGAATAATAATTCATCACATCAATGTGTTTAATTTTTTTTATATACATTGATTGTGGACGCACACTTATTCCCACTTCACAAAAAGCAGTATACTGAAGTATTTGGAGATAACGTTCCATAAATATATTATGCGTGTTCATAAAAATATCCTTTAGAAATTAATTTCGAATCAGATTTTGTGCCTGTTTCTTCTTTTGTCACAAGTATATTTACAGCTACTAGCTCTTGCAGAATCGTTTATTCGGTTCTATTAGATTTTACTCTGCCATTGATTTTTAATTGCTATTAGCAAGCTTGAAGTATCTCAGTATAAGCATCGAGGCTATCTTGTTATTAGAAACTCTTTCCCTTTCGATTTCTGTTCCAATTCCAATTTTTAACATTCTTGTTACACCTCGACGGCCAACACGGCTCTTTGCTTTTTGCGTAGTAAATATTTATAGTACGCATATATTTGGAAGCACTGCAAGTATTACCTCCATGCATAAGCAGACTATACTCAGCAATCGGCCTCTTCTTATGGCTTGATTAACTTCTATGTAACATTTATTATTCATGGTCTTTAAACAGCCATAATGAAGAATTTGCCTTTCATTGCTACTAATCAGACAAAGAGTTCGATTTATAATTTAAACATGTATGTATTATATGTATCCGTAAGATTTATGTCAGCAGTTTATCAGTTACCTAATAAAACTTGATCTGAGATTCTTAACTTATTTCATTTCAATTACGACGGCATAGTTTATGATCAATACCTGAATAAGACCAGACCATAAAAAGCCTTCGCAAATCACGGTTTTTCTCTATTCTTTGTCTTAAGAGAAGGAAGTATCTCTTGCATGTTACTAGATTTAAACTGGTTCAATATACATACCCGCCCTATCCTCTACCAATAATGCTTTGAAGACAAAATTAGTTCTTCATTTTGTTATACCAATGTTCCATCAACCAATTTGAACGATCAGTTTATTTTACTATTGCAGAAATTTTCATTTACTTCTATTTATTGCTGCTGCTTTATATTTGTAATTTTATAACTGGCTTACATATTATACTTGTTTGTTTTATAATTTGTGGTATATGTATTGCTAACTTTATATAGGAGATATAAATAACTAGTTGGTGTCTAATATTTTTCATTCATATAAGTTACTATTGAGTTTTACCATAATCTAAACTTCTATTTTCGATAATCATTTCTCAAAAAGGTTTAAAAAGCAACAAAGTTTATATCTGATAAAATATACGCAATACAACGAAATTTATGTATATTACTACTGGAAAGGCAACAACAAAAGAAGAGTGGATTCCGTTATGCTTTAAATTTACTAAGCACTTCAGTTTCGGGAAAATTTATTTTTCAATTTGAAACTACAAGTAAACGTGCACTGTAAGATTAAAAGTAAAATCATAATGGCAAAAACTATTTCTGTAGGAGCTTTTCCGTATTTAAGGCGATGCAATTTTCCGGGAATGTCGACTATAGTCGAGGGTCTAACTTAAACTCGGTTTCCTAATTTTTGAAACGAGATTGCCCCGCTACTTTTATGAACACCTACGGGAAGATGTAAGCTCCTAGCGTTAAAGAAAAATAAGTCATTCCATTTATGGATATCATGTCTGTTTTAGTTTCTAACCATTTATTTAAATGATTTGCATTTTACAGCTTATTTTAAATTACATATTTTCACCACACTTTCTGCAAAAACAAATGTATAAAACATACGATGCTCGTCAGGGTGACTGAGGATATTTTCTTGTCGTCAGTCGCACAATAAGAGCGATAAAAACTAAATGTTTGCAAACTCCGTTTTAGGGAAAATAAGAAATAGCGTTATGTGAAAAGTGTAATTGAAGATTACATTAATAAGGCACATTAGGATTTGAGAATTACCCCAAATCAGTCATTATAAAATTAAATTATCGCAATAGGAGTTATGGAAGTGAGAGTTTTTTCTAGCGAAATAAATAAGAAGATTAATCAAAATGGCGGAGGCGCCGTGCAATGTTACTGAATACATCATTTTATTTATTCACTAAGTTTTATATTTTAGATATTACTGTTCTTCGACAAACAAGAAATAATGATTAACCACTCATAGCCACTATTTAGTAAAAAAATACTTGATTTTGCCTAATTGTAAACTTCAATATAGATATATTGTTAAAATATGGGTGTACTATAATTTTCTAGTTATTTTATTATAAATGCCCATGTTCAGCTAGCCAAAAATGTTTAAATACATTCTGTTAAAGTTATATTGATTATAACTCCTTATAACACATTTACACCTTATTACAAATGACATACGTTCAAACGCTAATAATGTTAAAATGCCCTTTATATATTATTTTAATAACACCACATTTACTATTTGAATACCCTATCAATCTTACCCTTAATAATTTTCTGATTACTCTATATATTATAAATTCGAAATTTATGCACTTTCGGTATTTAACTATTTTTAGGTTGGTATAAATGTCTAATTACTATAATAACCCAATTAATACTTAGGTTATTACTTTAATATTAAATCTCGGGTCGTGTCCTGGTTCATTATGATATTTGAATAGCACTACCACCAATCTATAAACATTATCCCACAAGCATAAAATCAGGTAAGTAATCAATCAGCTATACCTATTCTTGATACTAAATATTTTCTTTCTTTATATTACAGGTTATGAATCACTTTTATTTATCATCGTATGCTGTATGCTTATAATAATAAAATAAACGTTTATATACAACCAAATTTAATATATTGATAAATTGGAGTATAGAAATTCTATTTATGGTCAACAATACTATAAACTTGAACTGTAACAATTCAAACAGGATTAATTGACGTTTATCTTGGATGGATGCTATTAAACCATGTCAAGGTAAATTTCTAATTTTAAATGTACTAATATCTCTAAATATGCTAATGATACCTCTGCATATAAATCATTAATTATTAATATGAACTTAATATTGTATTATTAATACCGTATTACTGGTATATTATTATGACTTTAAAGAAATATGTATTTATTTTATTGATAATTCAAGGTCAATTGATATTTATCCCATCTGTCAATATAAAAAGGTGTGAAATATTTATAATATCACTGAATATGTTCTAAGTTACAATTTAATAATCTTTACTAGTCAATATCAATTACTATTTTCGTGATTGTTAGTGAATATCACTATTTAATAATTGTTTATACGACTTGTCACAAAATAGCCAATTATAATCTGTAGATTTTCCAATAGTGATTAATTTAAAGGGCGGAATATATGCAGAGTGCATATATTTGCATATTTTAACAAATTTCACAAAAAATTGCATATTTCGGCAAATAATAAAATTTGTGTGCATATTTTTATGTTTTTCGTTTTATGAAAAGATTAAGTGCGACCCTGTTTAGGAATTTCCAAGTAATCAGCTTGCCTAATGGAGAGCAGATGTGGTCTATTCTTTTATATTTATATTGTATAGTTTTTATTATTATATGGTTTATTGCCGGCATTTATTGGGTGTTTAGGAATTTCCAAGTAATCAGCTTGCCTAATGGAGAGCAGATGTGGTCTATTCCTTTATATTTATATTGTATAGTTTTTATTATTATATGGTTTATTGCCGGCATTTATTGGGTGTTTAGGAATTTCCAAGTAATCAGCTTGCCTAATGGAGAGCAGATGTGGTCTATTCTTTTATATTTATATTGTATAGTTTAGTTTGTCGATAGATTCCAGTGTGAAAAGTGTGATTTCGAAAATATTTTATTTCAAACGCATAAAATGCCGAAAGCCGCTTCGTGGATTAAAAATTTTCCTGAGTTGGAGTTTAGTGGGGATAAAGTGTTTTGCAAAGTTTGTGCCAAAATCATTGTTTGTGAAAAGAAGTTCCAAATTGATCAACACTTGAAAACAGCTATGCATAAAGCTAAGTTGCAGAAAAATAAATCAGTGCCTGTTCAGCAGTGTGTGCAAACCGCATTTCAAAATGTCAAACCAAAGAGTGAAAAGGAGGTGTTTCATCAAGACTTATGCAAAGCTTTACTCGCAGCAAATATACCTTTGAAGAAACTGCAAAATACACAATTCAGAGATTTTTTGCAAAAATATTGTAATCAAAACATCCCTGACGAATCCACACTTAGAAAGAAGAATGTGCAAACAGTATACGAAACCGTAATGGGAGAAATTAAAGTTACACTGGGCGATGAACATTTTTATATTATTGTTGATGAAAGCACAGACTCATGTGGTCGATATATCGCACATCTTATGATTGGAGGGCTTCAAGAAAATGAGCCAGGGAAACCATATTTAATATCTTCTAAACAGTTAGACAAAACAAATAATGAGACCGTAACTCGATTTATTCAGCAGTCTCTATCAAATTTTTTTTTACCAAATCCAGTTCCAGTAGAGAAGTTTTTAGTGTTTTTGTCTGACGCAGCGCCGTATATGGTTAAAGTAGGCCAAAACTTAAAAATATTTTATCCCAATATGGTACATGTCACTTGTCTTTTACACGGGATAAACAGAGTTGCAGAAATTATTAGAACAGCATATCCCTTGGTGAACAAATTAATTTCAAATGTAAAGAAAGTGTTTTTGAAAGCACCTCTAAGAGTGCAGATCTATAGAGAGAAATTGCCAGGAGTTTGTTTACCTCCAGAGCCCGTAATTACTCGATGGGGAACATGGATTAAGGCCGCGATATTCTACGCAGACCATTTTGAAGCCATTAAAGACATAGTTTTAGATTTAGAAGACAATTCGCAGTGTGTAGTGCAAAGTCAAGTATTATTCAAAAATGTAAATTTAGCTAAGGAACTTGTTTTTATTAAGGTTAATTTTAGTTTTGTACCAGATATAATAACTTCGTTAGAAAGTAGGAATATAAGTTTAAGAGAATCAATTAATATTGTTGAAACTTTTTCCGACAAATGCAAAAAAGTTCCCGGTGATGTAGGAAATCAAGTAAGAAGGAAACTCGAAGCTATTGTGGGAAAGAATGAAGGCTTTAAGTATTTAATGGAAGTCAAAAATATTTTTGATAGTAAACCATCCAACGAAGTAATACCTTGGCCTTATAACTTACTACCCAAATTAAAATATTGCCAGATCACATCGGTAGATGTTGAAAGAACTTTTTCTTTGTACAAACATATTTTTACAGACAGAAGGCAAACATTTTTATTGGAAAATTTTGAAAAATATATCGTTATAAATGCATTTTATACTATTTCAGGTTGAAAATTGTACCTATTATGTTTTTCATTTAATTTTACTTAAAATAAATAATTTTTGTAAGAGTCGGCGTTTCTTTATTTCAATTTTTCCATGTTATATTCAAGGCATATAATTGCATATTTTGACAAATAAATGCATATTGTTGCATATTTCAGAGAAAAACGATGCATATATATGCGCATATTTTAACTGAATTGACGTGCATATATTCCGCCCTTTAGTGATTATAATCCGTTCGTTTTTAGAAATTTTACGTACTGTCTGGAGTTCTTATTCGTAGTAGTCCTTCTTGAAGATATGATGGTGTTCAATCAACTTCTTCGGATTAATACCGCACAACTACCTCACAATGGAATACTTGCTATTTAACAGGAACCTCTGCCTCATGTATTAACAATACTCCTCCAACTCCTGGATCTTGTATTATCGGATAGTTTATTTTATATCTTCATACATCAACTGTGCAAATGGTACTTTACAACACTGGACTCTTGATAAAGATCTTTCTTCAGGAATAATGAATACTGTAACTGCTACTGGCACTTGGAATATTAGATTTTTAAATCTTGAATAGGATCTCTGAAATAAACTTTTCTCTCACTGGTAACTGGAATCTTATACACCACAATGGCTCTTCGATGAATTTTTCAACTAATGTCACTTATGTTTTATTCTGGTAAGTAATTTTGATTTATAATATTCTCTCTTGATAGTATTATTAATATACACCTTTTTCACTTATTTTCGGATACTTTTAGAACCAATATTTGCAAATATTAACAATTCTACACAAATACCTCTTTTCCATTTTAGAAGAAAAATTGTTCTCTCATATTTATTTTTCATCTCCCTAGCAATCCCTTTAGATTTTAAATATCAACCAATGAATATATTATAACATAATATGCCTAATCAAAATAAAATTAAAATCTGTTACCTTTTATACTTTCAAGGCTTAAAAAATTCCATTATTATTATTCTTTTTATATTATAATAAAATTTTTATATGCTTTAAGTAATCCAAAAACTCACTCATCCCAATTTAATAACCAGATGTCAAAATGACAACTAATTTTGACAATTCCGGTTTTACGAAATTTAAAATATACTTTTCAACTAATTCTCATTTATTCAATTTCTGATATTCAATTCTTATTATTTTTCATCCCATAAACGTCATTTAAACGAGTCTTTAACAAAATAATAATACAAATTATATTACAATAATTAACATTTACCTTTCTCCTTTACAGATTATGGTAAATATCAATAGACAATGAAACCATCCACATCTCCATATACAGGTCGTTCCTCAATACCCTAAGAACATTATATCCAACAAGTATCACTAGTAGATAAATAATTATTGACCCTTTTAAACGTCAATAAATCATGCTATAACATTGCTATTCAATTTTTTAATACTATACTTTACTTTCCTGTACCTAATTTTATATACATCACTATTATCGACCATAAATGAACTACAACAATATATATTCTATATAACGTTGCTACTACAAGAGCAATCGAAGGTTCCAAGGCGACTGTTTCTTCTACTTTTGAATCACCTAATCTTTCTGCTCAATCAGTAGGACATTCTGTTACGATTAAACTCATAACAGGGTAGCCTAAAGTAATGCATTGAGAATAAATATATAATTTTAATAATATAGTAAATATAATATCAATTTTCAGCTATTATATATAAATCAAACAAGACAATAGTTTTACAGATGATTTCATAGTATCAGTAAAATTTTTACCTTTTTAATGGATATTTTAATAAATAACTTTAATATTTGAAATACACACGGAATAGATTTCATTGTATAATGACAGAAAAATCTTCTGGAGTACGATATTGTCATTGATTCTTTTTTAATGTTAAGTTTTCAAAATAATATGTATTATATTGCTAGTAGTTTGTTATCTAGAAGTCCTAGAACTAGTTCATCTTTTTTTTTTTTGAAGTTGAACAACAAGTCTATATTTTTCGAAGGTAGATTAAGTTGACTAAAAGGATATTTCAGTGAGGTTTATCGGTTTTCTTTACTTTGAAACGATGTTCTGGCTGATATTTTACATTAGGCAGATAGCATTGGTCACAAGTATTATTTAACTGTAAACATGTAAACAGCGTTCTGTTGATTTGATGCATGTCCGATATTTTATATAATTTATTAAGGTAATGAATCAGATACGTATATTTCGTAATAACTTTCTATAACATCCAGTTTTTTCAGTTTTACTTACCTTTTCTTAAATTTTAACTCTCTTAAACTTTTTCATTCGATTGTCAGTGATATTTCTTATAATGTTTAGTATATTTTAATATTTAAATTTTATTCTCTGTATATTTAATAGTTAATAATAATAAAATATATTACTAAAATACAATATTTTCTTCTTCAGGTTTGATTTGAAACGTTGGTATGTCATTTCTGACAAAAATTATATCATGAAAAAGTAATAAACATTAAGTTTGTTGTTGTGTATATAACAAACAAAACGTGGCCTTATCAAAATATCCATTAGCATGTATACATATACATACATATCTCGTTCACGTATGGTTTATCGACACGAGTCTGGTCCTAAATTAAGATATCAAATTTGCAGTAAATTATGGAAGGGTCGCCTCGCAGTGCGAACCACACGAGCTTCGATATTCCTGCAATTTAGTGACGACATCATCATCCCCATCGTCGGTAATTAAATAAACAGGTATACGTTATGATCACGGTACACTTTGACCTTTAAATCGCTATTTATATTTAATCAGCATCATCGACATTTTCAAATCGTAAAGGGGCTAATGCATGGTTGGCCAGCACTTAAAGTTTCAAGTGGAGCAGATGGTGCGCATATTTATATTTACTGGAAATTTGTTATGGACCCTTTCAGGTTGCTTTCATTAATACGTAAATGCTGAAATATTGGTGCAATATGTGGGATGGTAAATACTTGCAAATTTAATGCTAGAAATTCAAAATGCAAATGCGAGTGGGTGATCGCTATTTTAAAATCGGCGTTTTTTTTGGGAATGATTAATTCGCATTGATCTGATGTAGACTGTGAACATATTTTAAGTTAACGTGTGATTACTAAAAATAAAATTTTTAAAATAAATTACCTGTAGAGAGAAGGATGAAGGTGTCGTACTTAGACATTAGAAGGAGAGGCACATAATATGAAATATAATCCACATACTGTCCACTAGTATGCATGAAAGTGAATTAGAAACTTCTGCTGGTAGTTATTTTGTATTATTCGACAACGTCATTATTTTCCAAGAGTAAAGTATACCGTTGTACTTTTCATTTTAATTTGAATTATTTTAAGTTCAATCTAGTTTAAGAAATATAAACTAGACTATGCGTGTACAAAAATAGATATAATAGCATACAAGTATGTTTTATCGCATGACTGGTATATACCAAGTGCTTGCCTGCAAGCTGCGGATGCATTTACTGTGTGATAAAACGACGACACCGAGAGTTTGTATGAGTTAGTATGAGAAAGCAATATATAAACTGCTTTTTGGTCGAGTGTAGTGTTGGAAAAGAGGGGATTCGAGTACATTTACGCTGAGGCTAGACTGACTCTCGTTTAATCAGCGCAACAAGGATACCAGCTGTACTTGCGCATTTCATTTGAATTTTTTTCACGCTCGATCTCTAGTCGACTAGTCTATTTTTAAATTGCGTTTCGTCCATCTAATTTAGAACAATTACGCGCCAAAATTATTGAATTTTCGAATCATGTTACTCCGGAAATGGTTACAAATATCCTTCGAAATTTTTATAATCAGCTGTGTTACTGCTCAGCTCAAGAGGGAGGCTTATTTGATCATTTAATTAATAATTAAGTACTTGTAGAAATTCATTTTTCATTAATAATTCCATTCTTAACTTCCAATTAAATTAAATTCAATTAAATTCATTGTTTCTGCGTTTATAGTTTATCTTATTGAAACATTTTGTTTAGTTTCATACAAATTTATTGTCTTCTTTGAAGCTGTGATGAAATGCGTTACTAAAATTGTTTACTGCGATTATTTGATGCTTCAACAAGTTTCTACTTATAAATTATCCAGGTAGTTATTTTTTATTAATTAATATAATTTCCATATTCTCTAAAGCAGTACAGTAAATGACTTTATTCTTGGTTAAAGAATTTGTTATTAACAGTAACAGTAGCAATTTTCACGGACTAACGCAGTAACGATTTCTGCTGTGTCGACTTTAACGTAGCTCTAATGTTTGTAACAGAGGCTACCCCCTTTGTCCCACTTATAGTCGACCAGCTTGTCTAGTATATTCATCCGCAGGTAGACCGCGTGCACACTGTATACAGATCTTGTATTAAAGAAGTTTTGCAGCAGGCGGGTTTTATTTTCTTATACATAGTATAAGGAAGTATTGTGATGATGAAAATTTTCGACCTCGAGATTTTTGCAGATGTCCACGTTTTGAAGTCCCCTGATACCGAAAAAGTGTTTTGTAAAAAATGTCTGTGTGTGTGTGTGTGACCACGATAGCGGTCAAACCGCTGTAAATATCAATTCCAAATTTTGCATTTACGTGTCTAATCTCCCTCTTGAGATCTGATTAGTTTTACAGTAAAATCGGTAGACCGGAAGTAGCAGTTTACTTCAGCGAAAAAATCGAATTTTGCTAATATTTCGTCAACTACCGTAAAATGGGGTGAATAACAACACTTTTTAACATTTCCGGTTGTATAACTTCAAAACGAGTTGACTTAGAGAAACCGTTCTTGGTTTAAAACTCTTATCTTAGGTTCACCTTTATCCCTGCATATCGAAAAAAATTAACTTTTTTTTGTAAATACCCTTTTTTTTTAAAAAATTGGTGTCTTGCGATTCACCTTATATTCGGTGTGAGCTACAACACTTGCTTGATTTCATGTGTTTTGGGTTTTACACTGTCTGAAAGGTGAATGGCAACACGTTTTATGTTTTTAAAACACATTTTAAACTAGAAAATAACTAAAATTCGTTTATTTAAGGGCAAACATTTATCAAAAGCAACAAATTAACAGGAAATTCTTTTTAAAACAAAATTTTTCTAATTTATATAAAAAAAACATACAAAGTTAATTCCACTGGGTGGCGTCTACTTTAAATATTAAAATGCCTCTTCGACCCTCTTCAGGTGCCTTAACTTTGCCAATAATTTGGTCAAAATTGAATTCGGTCACATCAGGAATCTCTGGATAAACAAACAACGTTGTGTTTAGCTGTCTTTTCATCGAAGGCTTCACTCGAAGAAAAGTTGCGGTGTAATTTTCATCTATAGATTGAACTCTGCCAATGTATTTCTGACTGAAAAATTGAACCAAGAACCAATCGTCCATTTTTATAGACTCCTTTGTAACTGGAAACACGCCCTCAAACGTTTTACCATTCTTGGTAACAAAACGCTCAATGGATCGAGACTGCTCATTGACACTTCTTGAGCTTGTTCCTTGGGAAAAATCGGGAAGACTTTCTAAGTCATCTCTATATGTTCGTGTGTGCTGTAAACGGAAATATTTTCAATATCGTCAGAATCACTAGATTTGGTTTCGTTAAAATCTGTTCCTGCAACACTTCGACCTGGTAAAACATTAACCTTTTTTCGCTGTTGCCTTGGTTTAGGAAGATTCTCGTATCTTAATGCCTTTAAAATATAAGTTACGGAATCTGTTAAGGCTTCTGCATTATCTTCCGGAACTTGTGAAGCTGATGGTAGTCTGGACAAAATTTCATATGGATTTATTGGAACAATTCCACATTTTCGAAAACCCGACCTAACATTTTTGGCCGCATTAGGCTTAATGGCTTCCAACAATAATTTGAGGAGATGCGGAAATGTGGTTTTTGGAATGCTCGATTCTCTTCGGCCTAGGCCTTTTTTCCAGTTAGTTAATATCTTACGCCAAGCCTCCTTAAATGGGCGCAAAAAAGCCACATCTAAGGGCTGAGACATGTGGCTGGAATTCGCTGGCAGAAACACGAACGATATGTTGTGCTGTTCACATTTTTGTACAGCTTCCAAAGATATATGGGAAGAAAGATTGTCACCTATTAACAGTTTTTTTCCGGACAAGTTTCGAAAATACGGAATGGCAATGGTCTCAATCCAATCCTGAAAGCAGTTGCTGTCAAACCATCCAGAAGGGGTTGAACTGAAACGAGCACCTGGTGGCCCCCCTATTTTCCAAGATTCGTACATATGTTTAGCCTTATACACGACGTAAGGCGGTAAAATGCTTCCGTCTGCTGCGGCTGCAAACATAAGGGAGGTAGCGGACTTACTGTGGTTCATCACTCTTTCCGGGTATTTCATCCCCCGCTTTGAAATTACCCTTTTTCTTCCTGGGTCATCAGTCAAATTTGTTTCGTCGTAATTGACGATATTGGATGCACTGACGCCATCTATTGACTTTTGAAGATTTTCAAAATAAGCTTTTACATCCTCACGAGCTACTCCTGCCCTTGACCTTTTGATGTTTTGGCAGAACCTCATTGAAAGTCTCTCTTTGTGACGCTTAACGAAACCCAGTGCAAACTCCATCCCCGGCATATTGTTTTGAAACCGATCAACTCGTCGACCGACTTTGTCCAGATAATTTTTCACTATAACTCTCAGATCATATAAATCCAATGGTTGACCCCATTCGGAGCATTGAACTAATCTGTTTACAATTTGGAGCTCGACTTCTTTAGGCAACACAGTTTGTCCACCTTTCGAAAGACACTTTTCACCCTTTTCTTGTTTGTTTTTGCGTCTACACAATACTGTATAATCAATTTTATATTTAGCGGCAGCCACTCTAAGGGAAACACCATTTTGAACCTCCTTAATCGCTTTTTCATAAACTTCATCGGAAACCTTACGGCAAGGTTTAGCCCTCGGATCACGCTTATACTCACGCGGCATATTTGTAACTAAGCGAAAAATAAAAGATCGCGTCTTAACCTGTTGTTGCGATTGACCCCACTTTTCGACTAATTTGCGACCAATCAGATTAAAAATTCATAGATTCCTGACATATGAGTAGCGGTGTTGCCAAATGTAAAAATTATATGTAGGAAGGTACCAAGGACACGTGTTATCGAGCTTTACCTCAAATTTAAATGTTAAGTAGGTTTGTGAGATAAAGTTTTTTTAAGGACAAAAGTTCATTAAAAATTGATTTTTAATTAAATATTATAACCTCAAACCTCATTTTTCAGAAATTTGATTTTTGTGCTTTAAGTATTAGGTAAAGGTCCCAGGTACCTATAAAAAATATTTTAACCTTCTGAAAAGCATACAGACAGAAAAAAAATATGTCGTAAGTTATGCATTCTATATATATTTATCAAGAGTACAAAAGTATTTAAAACTGGATTTGCAATATTTTTTCTATATATGAAATTTCAAAATTCGGACCGGAAGTAGCACTTTTACTCTTAGCGAGGAGCACTTTTTTGATAATATCTTGCAAAATATGCATTCTAATAGAGACTTATTAAGAGAATAGAAGTACTTAGAATAGGATTTTGAATAATTTTTGTAAAAAAAATTCTTAAAATTCTATAATTTGAAACGCTCATACGTATAAGAAAGTCGTGTGGTGGCCACACCTCATTTTTTCTTATTGTAAGTAGCTGGCGATCAGTAGGAGTTAGATCTATGAGTTCATCCGCTAAATTCGTAAAAACTTTATACAGTGACCGGCAGAAAGTGCGCAGCATATGGGAAAATGGTTTACCTTTGAATATAGCAAAATTATTTTATTGCATCATGTCTCGGCATGACTTGAGACCAAAATAGCACTCGCGATTTCTGCCGAAACTCTCAACGTATACGAGGGAGAGTCAAAAATACAAAATTACGCTAAGAGTAAAGTACCCCCATTTTTAACATTAGACTTTTCTTTATTAAGCAATCTTTGGTTTTAAAAATCAAAGTAAAATATCGAGTTTCATTCACTTTTGATAAAAAATTTCAGTTTACTGTTTATTCTGAATTACCCTGTATAAGAAATTGAGCGCGCTCATACAATACGCAAATCTTACTCTCTGTAGACATCGTAACAGAAAACCATAAATAATACATCGCAAAAGTCAGCTACAAAAATAATATAGCTCTTGAAAATAAAAATTCAAGAATGTGAAATAATTTTGCTGCACGCCATATTTTACGTTTTCAGAAGTCAAAAAATTTTATTTAACTCAAATTGTGTGATTCATTTTAACTTAATCATCTTTAAAATTGTAATATTTTTTCATAAAATTAGCAACACTTCTTTTTATTAAGGTTTTAATAATAAACGCTTGACGAGAAAGAGCGACAAAAATAAAAAAGTTAGTCTCAGCATAATCCTCGACAGATGTTTTTTCGTACTGCATGTGTTGGATTTTAAAAAACATGAACTTAATTCAATAAATGTCATTTAGACATTTAGTTTTGCTATAAAAATGGAAGCGGAAAGGTTATCGGTACAAGAAAAGGTAGAAATAGTTCTAATTCGTGGTGAAAATTACTATAGCTATCGCGAAACAGCAAATATTTTTAACAATAGACACAATAAAAATATTCACGATTCTACTGTATGCCGAATTGTGAACAAATTTAAACAAACTGTTTCAGTGGAAAGTAAATACAAGCAACCCCATGAGAAAAGTGTAACTAATGAAGAAAATAGTTTAAATGTGTTATTGTCAGTAAATGAAGTTCCTACTATGCCATTGTATGGAAGACAAGAAGTATTAGGTATTTCCGAAAAATCGATTAGAAGAATTCTTAAAAAAAACAACTACTTACCATATAAACCAAAATTCACCCATACTCTTCAACAAAGAGATCTAGATGCTAGAATTGACTTTTGTTTTTGGTTCCAAGGCAAGAAGGAAGATAATCCCCATTTTGGAAGTCAAATATTATTTACTGACGAAGCAACCTTCACAAGCAACGGCGTAGTAAGTTCTCAAAATTGTAGGTGGTGGGCTAATCAAAATCCTAATTTTACAATTGAATGTAAAAGCCAATATTCATTTAAAACAAACGTTTGGTGTGGTATATTGAATACTCAAATAGTTGGACCATATTTTTTCCGGCAAAATTTAAATTCAGGTAGATATTTACAATTCTTGCAGAATGAATTTAGCGAGTTCCTAGATGATATGCCTTTAAATCTACGAGCGAATATGTATTTTCAACAAGATGGTGCTTCGATCCATTCTACATTGCAAGTAAGAGAACGGCTTAATCAACAATTTCCTCAAAAATGGATCGGACGGTTTTCAGAAAATCATTGGCCTGCAAGATCGCCTGACATTACCCCAATGGATTTCTTTCTCTGGGGTTACTTAAAGAACCAAGTATACAAACATCGACCATTTAGAAATCTGGACCATTTAGAAAATACGATTAGGCAGTGTGTCGTTCAAATTAATCCGTTTTTTTTAAGAAACGTAGCACAAGAATTTAACAACAGGACAATGAAATGTATTGAGAATGGGGGAGCTCACGTAGAAAAATAATGTACTTGTAAATAAATATTTTTGTTTACGATTTTGTTAATGTATTTTGAGTTTTATTTCCTACTATTATGTATCTTTACTATTATTCTTATTAAAACCTGAATAAAAAGAAGTGTTGCTAATTTTATGAAAAAGTATTACAATTTTAAAGATGATTAAGTTAAAATAAATCACACAATTTCAGTTAAATAAAATTTTTTGACTTCTGAAAACGTAAAATATGGTGTGCAGCAAAATTATTTCACATTCTTGAATTTTTATTTTTAAGAGCTATATTATTTTTGTAGCTGACTTTTGCGACGTATTATTTATGGTTTTCTGTTACGATGTCTACAGAGAGTAAGATTTGCGTATTGTATGAGCGCGCTCAATTTCTTATACAGGGTAATTCAGAATAAACAGTAAACTGAAATTTTTCATCAAAAGTGAATGAAACTCGATATTTTACTTTAATTTTTAAAACCAAAGAACTATTGCTTAATAAAGAAAAGTCTAATGTTAAAAATGGGGGTACTTTACTCTTAGCGTAATTTTGTATTTTTGACTCTCCCTCGTATACGATGAGAGTTTCGGCAGAAATCGCGAGTGCTATTTTGGTCTCAAGTCATGCCGAGACATGATGCAATAAAATAATTTTGCTATATTCAAAGGTAAACCATTTTCCCATATGCTGCGCACTTTCTGCCGGTCACTGTATATATATAATACTGGTAAGATTTCGTTTGCTAGTTATATGACATCTGAATGTTAATTTGGAATTTATGATTATTAAAATTCATTTAATCTATATCATTGCTAGCGAATAGCTTTCTTCAGTGTACCTGGTTTGATAAATACATGATCTACAAACAACGAATACATACTACATATATTTTTTCGTAAATAAAATAATACTGGTATAGATTTCAAACACTATCAACAATCTAGGGTATACATGTTCTTTCTATATGCTATGTATTGGATAATTCCTTCAAGTTATGTTTCAAAGTAAATTGTATTCCATATTTACCGAACTTTCTCTAAAATTTATTTAGAAAGCAACAAAAAAGAATGCTGCCGCATCTAAAATAAAAAGCTTTAATTAATAAAAATTCAAATTCTGATAAAACATTAAAACACATTTAATGCTAGCACAGTATGCGAAATTGCATGTGAATAATTGATATTGCAGGTTTACACTAAAAAAGTAATGAGCAAACACGGTCGGAGCTAACCATCTAAGTACGTCCGAAGCATACCATTTTAGGATTCATGTTTTTGGCTGCTCGTTTGCAATTACAAAATACAAAACAACTGGTCAGTAGATGTAGACGTGGCAGGGCTAGCAGCGGTCAGATTTTCCGGAAAACCATGATATTTGAAATAAATACTTTACCACAGAAGGTCGGTTGAAAATACTGAAAGATAATCAAGTAAATATATTGCTCTGCCTGTTGCTTATGCTCATTTATATTATACTTTCTGCATTGTGGAATAACATAAATTTCTCAATGCTTTGTATAGTTTGTTTCTTCTTTAGTTTATAGGTATATTTCTAGCAATCAACGGTAGCGTCTGGTTAATTATTTATGTATATATAATAATATGTACATCTGTGATTAATTTAATTCGAATGAAAAGTATGGAATTATTTTTAACAGTGCTACATACGATTTTAATCTCGGTTTTAAGTGAAATAATATGTATTGGTAAGGTTTTCAGCATTTATTCTACCAACCCCAGATTATTAATAATAAAAATTATAGTTTTAACTAATCTAGAATAAGGGTTTGAAACATGTTGCATATATTAATTATTAGGGAGGTTAATTTAAAAAATGTAGTAAATTAATATTACTTATACTTCCAAATATATTATATACAGGGGTATGGTTTTAATTAATATAGTATAATACTGACAAAATTATATCAAAAAACGACAAAAGCTCAGTAATAGTCACTTTTAAAGTATTAAAGTCCTACATGTTCTTAATGTGAAATATAATAAGAAATTCAAAAATAAACTGATATATAGGGTGTTCCATTTGAAAAAATTCACTTTTATACAAAAACTAACAAAATTATATCAAAAAACAACTGTAGCTCAGTAATAGTCACTTTTAAAGTATTAACGTCTTACATATGTCTGACATAAAATTAAATAAACAATTCAAAAATGAACTGATATATAGGATGTTCCATTTAAAATAATTGACTTCTATACCTACAAGAACGTGTCATGTAATTTTAATCTAGTTTTCTGCACATGCAGTTAGTAACTGTAAAAAAATAAAACATGCTTCTATTAGGACCTCTTATTGTAAACAATACTGCAAAAAATTGTGTCCATCTAATACGTCGTTTTCGAGAAATATAATTTTATACAAACATTGAATTTTTCAGAAAAATGGGAATAAGTCAAAAGCTTTAGATTTTAGGCCAATACTATCTTATTACTTTTTCATTTAGAAAAAAACTATAACTAAGGTTAGCCACCAAGTTATGGAACACTCAGTATAATACAAAATATTTTTGAAATGTGCTCCTAATGATCATCTATCACAGGAAAAAAACCGCTTCGAAATATCTTTACTCATAAAGGCGTAATCGGCCTTACCCGTGGAGATGACTCAGCCTGTATATAAATCATTAAAATTCTTTTCCGAATATACAAATGTATTGAAAAAATGAACTAGCATTCTTGGCAGGAGCGGCAAAATTATTAAAGTAAATAATGACAAAATGACAAATTGGTTGTCATCTACAAAATTACAATAACAAATATAGAACGTAAAATTGAACATGTATAATGAAAGTGCAAACAAATATGCTTAGGACAACCGGTACTATTTATGCTTATCGAGGCGCTTTGCTTACTCAAAGTGATGTCGATAATTATGGACTCCAAAACAGTATTGTTGGATATATCGAAGGCATACGATCTGATGAACCGAATATTATGGTGAAATGTAAATATTAATAATAATAATTTTAATGAGTTGTTGACTTAATTCAAGAAACACACAAATGATAATTAAATTTTGCTTAGTGCTACATGTTTTATTTCAGGGACAATGAAACGCACTTAAAATCAATAAATGAACGTCGGCGGAAAGTGTTAGAAACTTACAAAGCATGCAACAGAAATTTTCCAACAAAGTTGCCCCAAATATCCTAAAATTGAAACTGGACAAATCATGCAGATAAATATTTCTCATGTACACCAAGAAAAATAAGTAAGAGTACACTTCGCGGAGATATAAGGTGGTATGGGTGTGTATATTATGCATTAGTCTCGGCATTAGTATACAGCGAACATGCCCATACCACTTTATATCTCCGCGAAGTGTACGATTACTTATTTCTCTTAGTGTACAACACAGGACACTGTTGGCTGTTGTACTACCTAAAAAGAGGAATTATATCAACTTAGTACATCAATTGATCCGGAAAAACTTTATACGTGGAATGAATGTGATATACTGTTTTATAATGTTTAAAATTCTATAATTTGTTTCAAGCAGTCTCACTTTATACCTATACAATTGCCCGTTTTAAAAATTGCGAATAATTGCGGATAAAGAAACAAACTATTCACGGGCGTTTATAAGATGCAACTAAAATAATGTTGTGATAAAATGTACAAATGCTATAGCAAATATCATTTGACTACTTCATGTCGCAACAAGTAATGTACTTCATGTCGCAATAAGCAATGTACTTGCATGTCGGAGTCTAAAGAAGTTTCATTTTCTGTTGACCTATGTAAGTTTCGATGAGCCCTTTTCATTCTTTCTAAATATAATAATGTTTCTGGGAAATGATTATTTCGTTCATTGTAATTTTCGGTTACATCACAAACTTCTGTCACGGAAACATGAAACATCATTTAATACAAAGTAGAAATGCATTTAAATTGCAAACAAAGTATACACGATGTGAAATCACAATTACGTTATGTTGTCCTGCTTGTTTTTCAATTGTCTCTCAGTAATTTTACCACCGAATGCATTTACAGACACATATAGTTTCCCAACTAAAAGGGGCCGCCCTGGAAATACAGACATACATATGTAACAATAGCACAGTATGTATTTATTTGTGTAATTTATACTTCACTGTCACAAATATCGTTAACGTAGTATTGTCGGAATTAGTGTTTTGAATATATGGCAAATGACACACACGGTCTCATTCGTGTTTATCCTGCGGTAAAACTGGTTACAATATGGTATATGAAACGCGTAGTAATAATGCTTTTATTAAAATTTGTCTAAAAGAAACGTAAAAAGCTAGACAATACTTTGTCCGAATAATATATTTGAAAGCATTACGAAATTGCCGTTTTGTATGTATACGTTTTATTATTATGTTTGTTAAGGTAATCGTATGTGGTACGAGACTATTCCTACTATTATGACGTAAGTAATAGAATAGAATACATAGTCAATGGCAGTGGATTTTATTTGTGCTGTGTTGAATTTAAGGTTGTATACATACTCTGCTTAACTTGATGGGTGCAGCTCTACACATAGCATTAACATCAGTTCTGCTTGTCGAAGAGCACATGTGCAGTAATGTAAATATTTTGTGACTTTAAAAGTAAAATCTTTTTGGTTTTCCAATCTGCAAATTTTTATTGTATTCAAATTTAAAGTAAAGCATTTCAGGATAGGCTAAATGAAACAAACTTTTTCGTTAAATTATGTTTCGAAATAGTAATAATAATAATAATAATAATAATAATAATAATAATAATAATAATAATAATAATAATAATAATAAAACAGGAAACAAGGTATACAAGTATATAATTAACATAAATGCACTGATATACAATTTGAAAATTAATATTAAATTTAAAGTTAATAGTTAATAGTTGCAATCGCAAGGTGAAGTTCAGCTAATGCTGCGTTACAACTTAACCTTGGATGTTGAACCAGAAAAGATTGTATTTTGATATTGAGTGCCTAAGGCAAAAATATTCGATAACGCACCACTGCAAAAAATGACTACACAAGAAAACGAATACTCTAAATTGAAATTGTGACGGTTTTCAAAAACATACAAAAAAAACAGGGTTATTAAATTTTAAACTCACCAACTTCACAATATCTATCAATTCTACAAAATTACTGAATCAATTCACTAGCAAGCATCAACAACTTGCCCACGTAATAACTTTTTCCTCATAGAACTACGGAAAGATGAGCCAGAAAAGACATCAGCAAGTACGTTGTATTTACAATAAATTTGATATGAAAATGATCTTTGATATAATGCGGTTTTATGAGGTGATCGAGAAATCCTACTCCAAAACCTTGTGGTAAGGTAAGGTATCCGTTTTGAAGGTGATCTTCTGATATAAATATGGTGGTGCTTTCAATGTAATAATTTTGTTATACAAATTCAAACACCGAAGCTCCCTCCTATTATGCATATTGAACCACTGTGCACAGCTAAGTTTGTGCGAGATATGATCAAATTTATATATGAACCTCAAGCAGGCGTTTTGTACTTTTTGTATGCGATCCCGAGTTAACCTGTCTAAAGCCGAGTGATATATTGGAATACAATATGAAAATTGAGAGAGAACAAAAGGATCGCAAAGATTTTTCTGATGGTTTCACTGAATACATGTCTGTGAGGATACAATTTCTTCAAATTTAGATAAGTATTGCGGATATAGCCATAAACCTGCTGTCTGTGCCTATGTGTATTGTCCATAACCAGTCCCATATTCTTCACACTTTCCACAATTGGTATCTTAGAATTATTAATTTCAATATTAAAAGTGCCAGAAATAGAACAAGTCTTCGCAGAACCGAAAAGGATTACTTTAGAATTATCCGGATTTAATGTAAGACAATGTTCTGTGGATACTCTATCGAGATAGCGCAAGTCTCTATTAATATTTGCAACAGCATTTTCCCAGTTATTCGGTTCAAAAGAATAATAAAGCTGAGTATCGTCAGCGTACCCATGTGCATTGCAATGCAGAAGACCTGAGAAAAAATTCGAAGTATACATTGAAAACAAAATAGGACCCGGAACAGATCGATGAGGAACCCCATGCATGACAGCGAGTGATACAGATGCGCCTCTGCCATAATAGAATGCATTTTTCATCAGATAATGGAGGAGTTAACATTAAAACTCTTATTTGTGACAAGCATTAAATATTAGACATACTTGTTATTTGTATTTAGTTACTTTTAGAAACTATATAGTACGATAGATTAATTTGAAGCAATGCGTATATTTACCCGAGTTTATGTATTATACATTTTCTGTACTTGGGGTTCTACCTCTATAAATATTATATATACTTGGTTTATAAATATAAACAATGAAAGCTGAATAAAACTTATTTTGTATTATTTTTTGTTACATACACAGAGGATAAGGAAACAAAGGGAAAAGAATTAAAAGCAATGAAGTTAATGTTAGCAGTCCTTATCAGATAAGTTATTTAGTATGGAAACATTATTGTACGCAGTACGCATTTTAATCATTAGGTGATTCATGTATTTCAAAAAATATTACTTACAAAAATTCAAATCATTAGTAACGGAATAATAATATACGTTGAATTATATAATACTCTAACTACCCTTGGTTTGTTTATGGAACAATAGATAATGTGAAATATTTCCATGTTATATTCACATAAAGTCGCACATGTTTAAATCAATAATGAAAAGATAATGTACTTCTGTTTTAAATCTACTCAACAAACGAAATAAAAAAATTATTATACGTTTCAATTCAATTAAAAACTGCTATATTCTAGCTGAGCAGAAATGGACAAAATTTAATTGCAATTAACTCTTGAAATAGTAAATGTAATTGTAATAAATAATTAATCTTATTATGGGTATTTTGATATGTACATGACTGAAAATCTATACATATTTTACCAATGTATTCACAGTTTTGTATGATTATTTCTAATTAGCAGTTATGTAATAATTCTTACTAAATTTTTAATGTTAATTACAATTAAGTTTTTCCAACACTATTTGGCATTGTCTCTTAAGTGCTCAAAAGTTATCTAAACAGACCAGGGATTGCAGTAGTTTATGAAATAATTATGAGGTGATGGGTCAAACTGACACAGAGCAAATTTAGTTACATCAAAATAAATAGAGATACTAAGTTATTAGTTAATTAAAAAAAGTGTGTCCTATACAATTTTATATTATGGAAGGTGGGGTCACCACTTTTATAAAGAGATTTTTTAAATAAATTAAAAATACATCTTAATATATCATATATCAATGAGTCCAGAAACTTTAATTTAGATCAATTGTTCTATTTCATGGTAAATTAGGTCCTTTTAACAGACGGTTAGCTACTATAAACTTAAAATATGCTGTTATTACTGCTAAATGTATGGCATCAGATCTGAATTTGAATTTGAAATTAAATGGTTACTTTCTTCAGGTATACTGTCTTCAATAGACTTAGCCAGTGATCGCCTGTAAAGCGAGTAGTAAAGAGAGAAATGGGTCGTTACGTTGTGTGACGATTATAAAGGGACTTTAAATCTTCTAACTGGGGTTGATAAATTCCTAATTTTAAGAATAGAGAACATTAGAATGAGGGAAATATTTTTTAAAACTAGATTTGGGTCAAGTTTATCAACAAATTGAATTGGATGAGTTATAAAGTATTAAGAATTATTAACAATATCTATACATTTGAGCATATTTAAGCAGAATAGACTCCTTCTTAACATTGCTTCAGCACCATATAAATTGGAGAAATGGAAGGAGTTATACATTTTGTAGGTAATATTTTAGTAACCGGTAAATATAATTCCGGACATTTCAACAGATTAATGACAAGTTAAATAAAGCAAAACTTAAATTAAATAAATATAAATGTAATTTTTTCAGAAGAAAATTGTGTAATAGGGTATACATTCTGAGGGGATACACAACAACACAACAAATACAACAAAAAATGTGCAGAGGCCTAAGAGTATTAATGAGTTAGAATCATTTTTGGGTGTGATGAATTATTGTGAAACGTTTATAAATCAATTATCGACAGTTTTATGTCCTTTATGTCAATTGTTAAAGAAATATGCAAAATAGTATTGGTCAGAGGAATATGAACGGACGTTTAATGAAGTTAAAGAAATGTCTACTGAAATTTGATTTCATTTTCTTCAAGTTTATCTATCAGATTAACTATAGTTGCCTCTTCAAATTGGGTAAGTGTTATTCTGAATCACGTGTTCTCCTCAAGTATAGAAAAACACACATTGTCAAATGCAGAGAAACAATATGAAAATGAAAAGTGTAAACACATGGATGTTAAAACTAATATCAAGCAGTAAATAAATACTGGGACTTACATATATACATTTATACGTAAAACGTATATGCATATATGCATGTGTTTGAGATACACACATACATTAAGTGCCATTGCCGACAATCGAACGCACAGGTGTTTCGACCTTTGAGGTCTCGTCAGTGTACGTGGAGACTGTCGACAATAGCTTTAAGACTAAAAACGCTACCTATGTCATTTTTGCGTGTTAAATGCAGTGAGAGTATCACAGCGACATCTAACACTCACCAGGCGTCAAAGGTCGAAACACCGGTGTCTGTGCCTTAGATTGTCGGCAATGGCACTTAATGTATGTATGTATCTCAAACACAGGCATATATTCATATACGTTTTACGTATAAATGTATATATGTAAGTCACAGTATTTATTTACAGCTTGATGTTAGTTTTAACATCCATGTGTTTACACTGTTCATTTTCGTTTTGATTGGTAACGCCACATAAGGCTCTATCACACGGGATACACTATTAACATACAGGCCTCTGTATAGCAGAATATGCCGTCAGAAGCCATCGCTTTTTCTGTGTCATCTTTTGGGTGTTAGATGTCGCTGTGATACTCTCATTGCATTTAACACACAAAAATGACATACGTAGCGTTTTAAGTCTTAAAGCTATTGTCGACAGTCTCAACGTACACTGACGAGACCTCAAAGGTCGATACACCGGTGTCTGTGCCTTCGATTGTCGGCAATGGCACTTAATGTATGTGTGTATCTCAAACACATGCATATATGCATATAAGTGTTACGTATAAATGTATATATGTAAGTCACAGTATTTATTTAGAAACAATATTTTCAAATATAGTAAGAAAGTTTAGGGATAATTTCAACATCAAACCAATACTCATCAGGTCGAAAATTCAATTACTAACAGAATAGAAACAGTTGATATGAATCTTTGGGGTGCAAGAAAATTATTTCCGAATTTTCAGAGAACAGGCCTAGACGCTGGGCTGTTATTTTATGTAATTATTGTGATGACATAAGATACATGAATCCTGTAGATTGTTAATCAAATGTATATAATATTAAATAAGAGATTTTTTTTTTGAAAATAGTGAAGATTTCAATTTAAACTTTAAAAATATTGTTGACTAGAGATTTAGCTTTCAGTTTTGAATTTTAATAATGTTTTATCTTGGAATCATAGAATAGTTATACCTGGTTATACCTAAAAACATAAGACAAATATCTTAAAGCAATTTAATATGACACATATGGGCATATCGAAAATGAAAGTGTTAGTCAGATTCTATATTTGGTGGGCCGGTTTAGATAAAAAAATTAAATGAGAATTTTCACGTATGCAATGTTAAATGGAATAATTCACCTTAATGTAATCTTTCAAATTGGGAATAGCTTGTTAGTCCATGGGAACGAATACGTATAGATTTTTTAGAACCTCTCAAAGGCAAATATTATTTGATTGTATTACATGCACACAGTAAATGTTTAGAGGTGTTACAAACAATCACTACATCTTCAAGCTTAATAATTATAGCTTTGCGAACAGTATTTGATAGTTTCGGTTTCTAAAAGTACGTTGTATTAGTCAATGAAATGTGCTTTTTTGCAAATGAATTTTAATTGATTCTAAATAAAAGTAGTATTAAATATATCACATCGCCTCCATCTTATCCAAAGATAGATGGTGCGGTTAAAATTCCAGTAAAAGCAGTTGAAATCTTGTTTAAAAAATACTGCAGAGTTAGAATTGAGTGTCTGCAGATACCTTTTTGATTATAGAAATATGCCACATTGCTCTACCGGTGTGAGACCCTCAAAGTTAGTAGACAGTTGAGAACTAGATATGATGCAATATTACCAAATAAAAATAATGATATAGTTAATGTAAGTAACAGTAGAGTTAAATGTAAGCAATCCATACAAAGAAATTATTGTAAAGGAGAAAAGAAATTAGTTTCAAGATAGGAGAGA
Source organism: Amphimallon solstitiale (assembly GCA_963170755.1). Classification (NCBI taxonomy): domain Eukaryota; kingdom Metazoa; phylum Arthropoda; class Insecta; order Coleoptera; family Scarabaeidae; genus Amphimallon; species Amphimallon solstitiale. The sequence goes on along the minus strand of OY720678.1, from coordinate 41,020,221 downwards.
TTGCTTTAGCTGGAGATTATAGAAATGTAATTAATTATTCTTGGTTCAAGGGCAATATTGTTAAGAAAATTGGAAATTGTATGTACTTGGGCAAAATTGTGTCTTTTCAAACAGTAGGTAAACGTCACTTAAATCACCTTAGGAAAACTCTTCAGATATAAGCGATGGAATTTCAATAGAAAGCAGCGAGAATAGATACTCGATAGATATGTATGTAAGATGTGACCGAATACAGATGTGCCACTACAACGGTGAGTTCCATTTAAATATTCCATTATAAACGAGCAAAGCAAGCAAGAATATAACAAACATGTTTCCATACTTTGTAGCACTGGACTATACATATACATAAATTATATTGGTATACCAAAAGTTTCCTTTAAAATTGAAATTCTGCTACAATACTATTATAAACAATGTATTTTGGTTTGCTAGAAATATTGCCCTGAGTAATAAAATACATATATATTAGAAATTTGTTTTGCAGAAAAAGTTGGAATAATTCACCATAAATAAAATTAAACTCAATAAAACTAAAAAGAAGTAGCTTGGTTTAAAAACCAGGAAACTTTTTGAGATTTTTTGTTCCCATCGTCAACTCGGTCCTACTTTTTTATGCTTCGTAATAATAACAACGGCAATATTTCCGTTCTGTATGTCTAGTTGTAGGTATGTATATTTAATTTTAATTAAACAAATTTGCATAGCGGGAAATTAAAAATACAAAAGCTGCGGAGCAAAACCTCCACGCGACAAAGGGAAATAGTAATTATTATGTAAATATTTTCATATTCCCATTTTTATTTGTATTATTTTTTAATCCTATCGAGCAGTGCGCTCTTTTGGTTCTGACGGCAAAATGAAACACAACCGTAGATGAAAGCGCACTGCTTGCCTATTCTCTATGTATATGAAAAACAGAAATTGATTGCAGTTCATAAAAATAATTAAAACGAAGTTCATATTTTTTGACGTTAATATCATAAATGTGTCGTAAAATAGACAATTAACTAGGCTATGACTGTAAAAAGTAGACGATACACATATAGGTTTTCCATGGGATTGTTGCTTTTCTGAATTTGAATTTCATACACACAAATATTAATACACTGACATTGAAATTTACTTGTTAATTATCAAACCAAAATAATTTGACATATCTAGCTTTAATAAAATATTAATTAAATTAGTTTTTGTACATTTACAATAAATTGCAGGTATACATTATAGATTAAGTAACATATTCTTCAAAGCTTGAAGTAATTGGTACTGAACCGTTTGAGTTTTATATGAAATACAAAATGTAGGCAAAAGTACGAAATACCTGTGGTTGTGTGATGCAAAATAAAAAAAAATTGCTACTTAACCTTCTACTGGTGACGTGGGCGTAGGGCCACCATGACCCCACTTCATTTAAAATTTAGCACTAGTCCTATAATTTTATGGTTGTGCTGCTATAACCTCATCTACCTTTAAGTTGGCTGAAATAAATCCAGACAACAAAAGGAAAGGATTTGGAATTTGTCCAAATAAGAATGACAAGAAAACCAGGAACAGGTGTAATTGCAAAATCTGAATGTATGACGATTGTAGAGCTAATATATGTAAGAAGTGTGTAGAGCATTTATTTTCACTAGCTTTTTAAGCCTTGTTCTTATGTTGTTTATTTAATGTTATGTATTTCACTGTTTTCAGAATTTTTGTATTGTTTAATATACATTTTATATTCCCCGTATAGGTTCTTCTTTTTGCAATAGATCAATTATTTTCTTACTTTCAAATAATCAAATATATTGCATAAACAATCTTTCAAAGTTAATTATGGTATTTTCATTTCATACGGCTATGGCATTAAGAAAAAACTACTGGCGGTCCACTTGGCACTACATCATCAGCTATGTTATAGAATGTGCACGTCACCAATACATTTAAAATCATCTTACAGGCTACCTACTAGTAACTGTGCGATATCTTTTCAGAAGTATGCTAATATATATATACATATATGAACTAAGTAATTTGTTTCAAATGAATATAAAATATCTCCCTAGCTGATTTCCTTTTACAACTTTGTATTTTGTAAATCTATAGGAAGAGAATGTATCAAAAACTGGCTGCAATTTTTATTTCGAATAATTATGAACAAATTAGACAAAAGTGTTGGTTTGGTTTATTGCACCCCTAATTTCATCTATGATTCTAAAATAAGCTTATATTTTTATTCACTTACATTTTATCTATGATTTAAGTTTTTCTTTGGTCAGTATAGTTTCGTTATCCCAATTAATTTGGTAGTCTGCTTCCCAAGTGTGTTTTACCCAGAGAGCTTTTTCGGTTTCTCCACGACAAACCAGTTTCTTGTGTTCATTGATTCTAACGTCTAGAGGCTGCTTGGTTTCTCCTATGTATAGACATCCACGTTCACATGGTACTATGTATACGCAGTTCTTCATTGTTCCATTCACGTTTTTGGCTTAGTTCTTATGAGAATTGATTTAACAGTACTGGTTGTCCTAATCGTTCGGAAGATAGGAAAAGGGAAGAAAATAATATAAAGAACATCTTAAAATTGTATCTATTTAATTTTAAGATGTTAGTTATGTTCTTTTCTTCCAAACACACGTTGGACATGGCAAGGACGAGCAGGGCAACACCTCCTAATCTACATCAACCGATTATATTATTACATAAGAGGCTTATGGTTGCAACAATAAGAAAAATAGAACTATATCGACACATGCTTCCATAATATATGTACAAAGATCTTTAGAGTACGTAATAATAAAAAAATGTTATAGACAAACTTTTATTATTGTGCATATTTTTTGTATTAATTCTGCCTGCTCATATTTTTTATGGTTTGTTGCTATGTTTTTTTAAAAGGCACCACATTTTTTTACAATTTCCAATAAGCGTCTGTTCCTCTATTCACAAAGTGACAAAAACGAACGAAACACAAAAATACTTTAAACACAAGAGCAACTTTTCCAAGCAATTGTATACATTTGCCTACATTACTGCCAAATAATAACCTAATCGGCTCTTTTCGAATATATTAATTATTATTTTATTTGTGTTCAAGAGGTATATAAAATTTAAATATCAATAATAAAGTTAATAGGTAATATATAATTGCAAGGCTTCCCATGTAAAAATACTGATTAGAAACTACAGGAAATTAATAAATTTGTATTTATTTAGGAGCAATAATTAGAAAACAGGAGGCGGTTTATTAGTTAAATGCGTGTCTTGTATGAAATCATTAGGCTTCTTAAGCTTTGCCTTTGTTAAACATCGGTGTTTTAATAGATATATGTGACTCTCGTTTTCTTTTTAATTTTCTACGAAACAGCATAAAGTCACCTTGTTTACTTTCGCAGATGAATTTCTCTGTACCTGCATACAATGTGCGCTGGGTTGAAACTGTTCATGTGGCTAGATGCAACACCAATATTTCATTAAAAGCCCCTTTAGCTCACATGGCATGTAATTTCAATATTATTATATATTATATGTTTCACTTTTCCATTTTTTAATTTTTCCAATTTGTTTGCTCATGTAGATATAGATATGTGTATATTGTTATTATATGTAAATTAGCATCACATGTATATACTACTGGTCATTCCATACTATTTGATCGAACTAACATCTTATATACAAAATCTAATTTGACTAAGAGATTATTTCTAGAAACTCTTTGTATTAATGTTTTTACACCAAATATAAACTCTAAATCAGATTCTCAAAATTTTAGCAACATTCAGATTTAATTTATTTATTTTATCAATTAATTTTAAATTCAGATTTACTACAGATTGTTAATAAAAACATTTTGAATAATATTAAAATTCACTAATTGTCATGTTTCTTAAAAAAAAAATTTTACACATACATGATTACCATTTTTAGTTTTTCAAATATTATAGGTATATAAAATATTGTTTTTTAAATAAGACACATAAATTTAACAGTGTGATATATCTGAGGTTTGAAACCTGATGTGCGCTTTGCAAAAAATACTTTTTTTTTTTTACAATTTTGTATATGTCATCTTCACATTTATACTTACAAGTCACTGTAATATCATGTTATATTTTTAATGTTTGTCAAACCCATATATTTTATGTCCTAGTGTGGCAATTGTTAGATAATTTATAGTTTACTTAACAGTTGTCCCTAATTTAATTATTTTGTAGATCTGATGAAGGAATAAATATATTTCCGAAACGTTATTTAGCCAACAATTGTGTTTGAATCAACTATCCAGCCCAAAATTCTACTTTTATTTCATACATGATATGTGTATATATATTTCTCTGTTTTACCATTCTTTTCTTTTGTTGTTATTAATTATTATTGTAAATTATCCTGTAATTGGTCTTGGCTGTTGGATAATAAATGATATTATTATTATAATTATAATGTATGCAAGTTGATCTAATATTAACTATCTTTATGATTCGTTGTACTGATCACCAACCGAGAGCCATAAGGTAAAAATTCAGGTCTAAGGAAAAACAAACCGAGTTACTGTTGTTGCACAAAGATATAGGGCTATGAAATGAAAAACAGCAATAACCTTTACTTTTTAATAGTGTTTCCCACCTTTAATAGATTTGAAATAAATATTCAATGACAAACAATTGTAATTGAAATATGAAGTCCTTGCATTTAATTCTCTTTTTTCCTCCAATTGCAAAACTTATGACTTTTATCCGTCACTAATAAGGACGAGTCATACGAAACATGGAATATTTTCCAAGAGGATGTAAACATAGCGTTAATAGGTTTGTTTGTGTTTAATATTACGAACGGTTCTAACACAGTTCTGTTACTGCGCAGAACTGAAGCGTCATAGTACACCGTTCGGAACGGTTCCGAATGATTCTGTAACGATTCGATGCCTTTAGCCCGAATTAGTTCTACAGTTCTAGAACGGTTCCAGAACTGGCAATCACAAACCAAAACACGGCGTTTTTTGTTCCAGAACAGTTGCGGAAACCCGAACACTTAACATAATTCTGCGCATGATGTGAACTGTTCTGGATTCGTTCTTAGCGAAACAAAAACGAACCTAATATAAATAAGTACATAACAATAATAATGACAATAATTAGAGCATATAAATGAAAACAGAAATACACAAATATTTGAAGGTAATAAAAACCAATAAGACGTAATAATAAATAAAGTGACGGTCTAATGTATGTAAGTAGCTTAAAATAATATTTCGAAATCACATCCATATGCCAGAGTTTTCTTATTCTATAAATTTTAGACAAGTTAAGCATTCTTCTATAGATTCAGTGGTAACCCAGAAAACTTCATATCTTATTGTTCTTTTTATTGGTCATGAGGACACGATGTCTTATGGGAAATTTGTAATATCTCTTATCACAAAAATATACATTCAACCTAATCTTGTATAGGAGCAAGGGTTTATGAGTTTGCCGAATGGAGGAGATGGATGATAGTGGGAGAGCTTTTCGTGCGGTTTTACCACAATTGTGTCAGTCTTCCTTAAGCTATCGTCGACAATGCAACTTAATCGGGAAGAAAGTGTGAAATATAGAGATAATCGAGTATTGGGCCGTTATCATTTTCCTTACAAAACAAGGGATTAGATGTCTTCGCTTTACGGAGAGTCTTGCCCAGGAAAAACAACTGGTTTTAGAAGTCATAACGGCTTTAAGCAAGATAGGGAATTGCGTAAAGAAGAATAACTGGAGTATCTCATACAATGATTTTAAAAATTCTTCATGATCGTCGGAAGAAGGGTGTAGAGAATGCTCACAGCGTCGCAAGCGACAGCGTGTGAAATATTCCCGTGCATGTTTGAACCTCCGTAATAAGGGCGATGATGATGTATTGAGTCGAATTGTTACCGAGAACAAAATTTGGATTTATCATTAAGAACCTGAGTCAGACAAAACTCCATGCAGTGGCATAAAAATTCACACCACCACCCAAGCTGTTTAAGGTGTCACAGTTGGTCGCAAAACTCACGGCTACTGCTTTTTTTCAATCTTACTAATTGTTTACGAAGAAAAAGGCGTTCTATAACTGGAGAATACTACACTTCAATCGTAGAGCGATTAAAGTAAGTCATTAAAAAACAAAAAAGAAAAAAAAGAAGAAAATTGCTCTACTCCTGCACTATTGTTCAAAAAGTCAAAAAATTAATAATGGAAGATGCTCAGCTAAAGTAGATCCAACTCGCAGGAATAACTGGAGTATCTGATAAGTTTCGGTGTATTTTTCAAACAAAATTAAAACTTTTTTATGAAAGAATACACAAGCTAATTGAAAGATCTGGAAAATATATTACAGTTGCATGTTCAATATGGACATATTGTAAGATACTTGGAAATTTTAAAACTACCACCTTTCAGACTTAGTACCAGCAGCAATTAAAATGTGTTGATACGTACTTTGAAGACATAATTCTATTGTTTGTAAAAAATTTTTATAATTTATAATAACATTTTACGGACGGCTCTATTTAATTAAAAAATATTGACGTAAGTTTAATTACCTTATGTGACTATAGCATAAGTCTATATTAGAATCGTAAGCAATGGCTTTTACCCTTTTGCATTTATGAATGTCTGGATAAGGAAAATGTACTATTGAACTAAGTGTTACCTTAAGTTATTAGTAATGGACAACTGACTAATAGAATAAATAATAATTTAATGATGTATGCGACGTTGTCATTATATATTTATTTAGGACAATATAGAACCTCAAATAGTCAAAACTTTTCCCCTCACTAGATATAAATTACGTTTTCCGTAAATGTGCAAATTGAGTTAGTAAAAATGCATTAGTTCTCGTACATCAATAAACAACATCTGTTTGCTCAATTTGCGCCCATATACCGTGGGGAAATAAATATATTGGATAGGGTCCTGTATCAAACGACGAAAGCGGAATGGTTAGCATAAAAACATGCGACTAATATTCGGGCGAGCACATACTTCGTAATACTTCATCATTTGCGGTGGTAATTTTGTCAAATCGAATTACGGCCCTCGTTCGTTTTCCTGAGGGGTGTTTGCTTGCTAGCGGGGTAACTGCAGACGCCGCTGCCTTCTTTCGATGAAGGCGTCCGCTACATTCACCGGGATCTAAATCAAATCGTAACGCTTATAAATCAAGTGTATTGAGTTACATATGTCGCCACACTTTCCGGCCATATGCCCTGAAAGCAGGAGCAGACCTCCATCATATTTATTATTTGTTTCTTATTTTGTACATTCGAATGCAATGACACATACATATTGCTCTGATATCAGTTGTGTAAATAATTTATAAATAATGCTAGCTGAAATCACAATCAAATTAAAGTAAGAATTAATTAAGTTTATATGTAAGACTATGTTAAGTTAATAAGGATACCTGTATATATTTGTAATAATGTTTATTGTGTCGTCCGATTAAGTGAATATATTATTGATTTCTTGTACAACATATTAAAGTACAGTACACAGACCGAGTCCTGAGCGATGGGAGAAGCCTTGACCTATAAGTCGCGCAGATTTATAGGTCAGTGCGTGACAGAGAAAGTATTCGGAAAAAAGAAATGATAACATTTGTTCATCATCGCATACATTAGCTGGACGAACGAGTAAATGCACATAAGAAATTGTAATATACTGAAAAGAGATACATATATGTTTAATGCGTGACAATTTTTCCATACTGCTCGTGCTTATCCTAATATTATAAGGATCCACTGCGCATCTTGTGGGAGGGGCATCTCACTGGTCAGCTCTCGGTCTGCGAGCTGTACTTATTGTTTATTTAAGATGAATCCATCACAAGGGATATCGGGTAAACATATTGTCATTGTGTTCATCTATAATTAAAGGAAAGATCCGTATTAGTTAATGTTATAACAAATTGTTATTTTATTTGTGTACTCATTTAAAGCTAATTCGTGTTTACGTACCTCTAGTGTGGAATTACATATATCTAAGAATACACTGCGATGGGTTGACTTGCATAATGTCTCGATATTTCCACCTGTTCGAATGTTTGTAATTGACATCTTCCCAAGATAAATAATGTAAAAGCTATTCAAACAATAGTGAATATATTTACTCTGTTTCCGCTTCTTAAAAATATGAAGAAAGTGAAAATAATAATGAAAAGTAACAAACACGTGTAGGTATAACCTCAATTTCCTATGGCAATAGTGTATATCAGTTATTAGAGTATCATAACTTGGACCTACCAAATAAATGATATTTAAGATGTGGAATCTGTAGTTACACTGCTTATTTAGATTTTGCCCCGTCTAATATGAGATTAAAAGATGCACTAACGAATTGTTTGTTGTTATATTGAAAACGTCAAGTATACGTATATGACTTATTGCAATATTTCGTTTTTTATAGTTACGAATGCCTACGGCATACCAACACTGATCAGACTCCAATTTCAGAAGAAAAATTCTTTATTTAACATTTCGACTATAGTAAGCAGTTTATTTTGAAATACAACGAGGTAGGTATTGCTTTGGTGAGTATTCAAGCACTAATATACAGTACCTACACTGTATCGAAAATCCGTTTCTAAATAAATGTAATGATTGAAAGATATCGCGAAAACTGAATTTATTCGACTTAGAATAATCGCGATAACAATAAATACTTTTACAACTTCAAATTTTGGGGATTTAAGAAATATTTGTGATGAATTAATAATTAATTAACATGATGTCCATATACTAAGAGTTAGAATGATGTCATTCATTCCATTTAATTGTGAGGATAATTTGCATGTAATGTAATTATAATAAATAATAAGTAATCAGACGGTTTTCTAAATGATTTTGTTATTTTTTATGTGTTATACTTCAATTTTATTTTCGGTGCTTGTTGCCGGGGAATTTTCTTCTTAGAAAGTTATTTCACTAAATATTATTCTCTATATACGAGGGTGGGTCAAGAACTTCCTGAAAATTGAGATAGGGAACACTATATTCTGCAAAAGTTTCACTCTTCAACATAATCTCCTTCCAGGTCGATACATTTCACAATTTTTTAATGCCCTCCAAATAATACGATTTTTCGAGGACCTTCATATAGGCGTTCGTTTCATCTTATCGCCGAGTCATTTCTTCATATTTGGAAATACAAAATAGTCGCAGAGGGATAAATCAATAACGTATTCATGCAATTTTGCCATTGCGACTGCGGACTTGTGAGCCGGTGCATTGTCCTGGTGGCAAATGTGGTCATTTCTGCTTGAAATCGGCATCGAATCGATCCGACAGCTGTGCATAATAGGCCCCGGTAATCATTTTACCCTTTTCAAGGCAATCAATATGAATTACACCCCGCGCATACCAAGAAACTATCGCCATGACTTTGTTGGCCGATAGACTCACCTTGGCTTTCTTTGGAACCGGTTCACCACGAGAAGTCCACTGTCTCGACTGTTCCTTGGCCTCTGGTGTGTTGTGATGAATCCGTGTTTCGTCCACGGTTAAAACGGCGCAAAAACTCGGATTGCGATTACACAACGCCAAGCACTCCTTTGAAGTTGCCAAGTAATTTATCTCCAAATATTTATGTAAAATCGTCTATCGTTCAACATCATACCCCGTGGATTTTAACAACTATTTCTGGTAACCTCAATTGGGCGATTAGAACGTTCACCGTCACTTGTGTTGGTACGACCGCTGTTGGCACATCACCCTGTATATTTAGTTTATATTCAATTTATGTTTAAGTTAAGATTGTATGCAAGTAAAAATGACGTCATTATAAAACCGTATATAAATGTGCCTTTATAATCTCATTATGCCTTATGACGATTCAGACTGTCAGGGAAAACCTAATGATATTTGTTAAGCAAAGGATAAATTACTTTATTAACATTAACGTTACTTTTGACAACGGTAGGTTTAGAGTAATTGTATAGTTCCTAGGAATTAAATATCTACTTTAATATCATTTCCTAATAGATTTTAGCCTTGGAGCGTTAATCCTACTCTTAAGCTCCCATTTAATATCGATGCTGTCTATTGTTATGTATCACGCGGTACCGTTAAGTAATGCGTTTGTAAATTTTAGATATTTTACCTAATTACCTTTATTGCCAGATTATAATTCTAAGAAACTCATCATCTGTGAAAGTCTCGTAATAACTATTTGCATATCGCATTTCGAGAACTTTCCTTCTTTAATTAATAGCCAATATTCTTGTCGTGAATAGTGGAGGCGATTTTGTAATTACACCTTCCTTTTAAGATGGTAAGAATACGAAAGATCAGTTCTATCACAGAGTTCAGGGCGAAAGCACTACCTTCAAATTGAATTAGTGATCTTTACAAGACATACAAGTGATATAATAGCAAGATAGTTCTCAACATTTGTATTACTTTTATACTATTTGTGTTAACTTTCAAGTTTTGATAAAGGTGTAATCAAAGTGCTTGCATATATACACGACTTTTATTTTTAAATAGTGAAGGTTTACAAAGTGTGGTCTTACAAACCAACACGGGTGGCGAAACAATCCACGCTCATACTTTCCAACTGAAAGTGGCAAACAATCCTTCAAACCAGGAGGAATCAACAACCGCAATGAAAGTGGCTAAACCAGTGGCGGATGGTTCCAATCGATGGTGAAGAGTCGCCGTAATATTTTCAAGTTTTCTTTTGGTTGGCGTGATGGTTCTTTCGCGCAAATAATAGTGTTTAATGAGCACACAAAATTCACTTTTTTCCATTTTTACATAGATGTCTGTTTCAAATGACTGTCACAACAAAACTGTTTGACAAACCAATTTGAAAACTAGGGTGGGTTCTTCAGAAAGATGCTTCGATCCTGGCCATTTCAAATCCAATATGGTGCTTATATTGGATTTGAAATAGCGGAGCCATCTTTGCTAATTTTCAGGTACTTCTTGTCCAACCCTCGTATCAATCATTAGTTAAAATCTAGAAATCTGAATTAAGTACATAATGCGAATTGTCTCTTTTTGTGTCGCTTTTATTTTTATTTTATTACTCAATAGGCCCAAGAAGAGAATTAAAAAAGTTTCTTTTTGTTCCTAAACATAAGAGAGTATAGTATTAATTGAATTTCTTATAAGAACTACCAAATACATTACTGTTAAGTATATATGTAATGTTAGAAAGAAGAAAAACATAAACAAAGCAATGTTTTCTAGTAGTGAACAGAATTGAGGCATTTGTATTGCCTCGTTTTATTTCTGGAAGGAAAAATTACGATTTCCCTTGCCAAACTGTATATTCGTCGCATAAAATTCGATGACGAATCATTCAACAGACATTTAGATTCAAATGGGTTCATTTCTATGCGTGGTAACGGTGTCACGAGGGGACGGCAGATTTACCGAAATCGGGAAACCAAGGGTGCTGTAGGCGTTACGTCCTGTTCCAGAGTTTCCCCTATGGCATAAACCGCACGATGACGCGACGTCTATCGTTCTTATCAGGCGTTAATTTAGAGAACGCTGCCGGTATAGTGATGAAGTGGGCGTGAACCGAACGCGTATTGAGGAAATTGTCGCTCGTCTACGACTCCTCCTAATCCGGCTGCTGCTGATGATTTTTCATTTACCTTGTTCATTTTTTAAGCGATAATCGGAATTTATATAAATCGTTACATATTGTTTGCTTTAAAATTAGAGTACAAGTAAGAATATTTGAGCTTTTATTTAGAAGTATATTTGTTCACATTATAAAAATACCAAAATATCCTACTTCTAATATTAATCTATATAAAAACGTATTAGCGTACGTACGCATAATGATAAACTTGTAAGCAAAACTAATCAATATATGTTTCTATGCAACTTTTAACATATAGATACATAAAAAATATGTAAAATACCCGACGAAATCACAAAAGTAGGAATCTTGTTTCTTTAGAAAAAAATGAGCTGTCAAATTATTTTTACAGCACTGCAGTTATTGATATGTTCAATTGTAAATTTCTCGATAACTGTTGAGTTTTGGGTATAGGACATGGTACATGAAACATACTTAGAATTCGATGCAGAATTAACAAATTAAATAAAAAATATATGCTTTTATTTGAAAAAAATGAGGTGTGGCCACCACACGACTTTCTTATATGTATAAGCGTTTCAAACTGTACAATTTTAAGATTTTTTTTAATACAAAACTTATTCAAAATCCTATTCTAAGTACTTTCATTGTCTTAATAAATCGCTATAGAATGCATACTTTGCAAGATATTATCAAAAAAGTGCTCCTCGCTAAGAGTAAAAGTGCGACTTCCGGTCCGAAATTTGAAATTTCATATATACAAAAATTATTGCAAATTCAGTTCTAAATACTTTTGTACTCTTGATAAATATATATAGAATGCATAACTTACGACATATTTGCAAAAAATCGTTATCCGATAAGAGTAAAGGTGGTACTTCCGGTCTGAATTTTGAAATTTCTTTTATACAAAAGATATTGAAAATTATGTTTTAAATACTTTTATACCCGTAACGTACTTGTCTAAAAAGCATGACTTGTGAAATATTCGCAAAAAACTGATTTTCGATAAGAGTAAAAGACCTACTTCCGGTAGGAATTTCGAAAAACTTTTTAAATAAAATTATTTTCAATTTCAATTTTAAGTATATATGAATTCTTTATAAATTTGTTTAAACTTAATAGTTGACGAAATATTGTCAAAATTCGATTTTTTCGCTGAAGTAAACTGCTACTTCCGGTCTACCGATTTTACTGAAAAACTAATCAGATCTCAAGAGGGAGATTATACACGTAAATACAAAATTTGGAATTGATATCTACAGCGGTTTGACCGCTATCGTGGTCACACACACACACACACACAGAGAGAGAGAGAGAGAGAGAGAGAGAGAGAGAGAGAGAGAGAGAGAGAGAGAGAGAGATTTTTTAAAAACCACTTTTTTGGTATCAGGAGACTTCAAAACGTGGACATCTGCCAAAATCTCGAGGTCGAAAATTTTCATCATCACAATACTTCCTTATACTACGTATGAGAAAGTAAAAAATTTATGGTCGTAACTTATTTTTGGACCACCCGCTGTACATCAATTTGCCATCAAAAAAACCGCAGCTAAAAATAGAAATCGACCTATCCGTGCGTTTTTCCATAAAACAAAACATAAATTTTAAATGAATTTATTCCAACCCGCGCGTGCTCACTATATATATATATATATAAGAGAAAGCAAGAAGTCTTTGCCGTTAGAACACAGGAATAATAGGTTCTTGGGGAATCTAGCAATCATAAACTGGTTGTGCTTTAGTTCTTTATTCTTTCTGCCAATATTTCGTACATATGATCGTGTACTTCATCAGGGCATCAACTGTGGAAGCAGATCACAATAATTGAGTGTGTTGATATATTAAAAGTTTACAAATGTACTTACAATGTGAACTGTTTATGTGGACAATATCACATGATACAGAAGTGCATGTTTCTTTACGATTGATTTTCATTAACATTATTGGTCTTAACAGTGGTTATGATAATGATGTTCACAGATTAAAATTCATTAAAAACTCTAGACGGAACACAACAAAAAAACACGTTAAAATTATTCTGGTTAACACCTCGTTACATTTTTTAAAAAATATATAATTTTTCTTTTTTGAAAACACTGTAGTGTAAAGTATATCATTGAACGGTCAAGAACAAAATGTCAAGTAATAGATGGATGTCAACTCGATCATCTGTGCGCATCAATACCAACCCCCAACATTGTTGTCTAGTGAGAAACACAACAGCATCGAAAACCCTATGTGTATTTTAATTTGACATATCAAAGTATGCATGAAAATATAATTTCAAAATAAACCGCGAAATTGATCAATTGATCAATTTAGATTACCTTTAAATCATCAATTTCGCGGTTTATTTTGAAATTATATTTTCATGCATACTTTGATATGTCAAATTAAAATACACATAGGGTTTTCGATGCTGTTGTGTTTCTCACTAGACAACAATGTTGGGGGTTGGTATTGATGCGCACAGATGATCGAGTTGACATCCATCTATTACTTGACATTTTGTTCTTGACCGTTCAATGATATACTTTACACTACAGTGTTTTCAAAAAAGAAAAATTATATATTTTTTAAAAAATGTAACGAGGTGTTAACCAGAATAATTTTAACGTGTTTTTTTGTTGTGTTCCGTCTAGAGTTTTTAATGAATTTTAATCTGTGAACATCATTATCATAACCACTGTTAAGACCAATAATGTTAATGAAAATCAATCGTAAAGAAACATGCACTTCTGTATCATGTGATATTGTCCACATAAACAGTTCACATTGCAAGTACATTTGTAAACTTTTAATATATCAACACACTCGATTATTGTGATCTGCTTCCACAGTTGATGCCCTGATGAAGTACACGATCATATGTACGAAATATTGGCAGAAAGAATAAAGAACTAAAGCACAATCAGTTTATGATTGCTAGATTCCCCAAGAACCTATTATTCCTATATATATATATATATATACTCAATGCAGAATTACGGGTAAAGGTAAATTGAAAAGAAACACACTTCTATGTGATGTGACGTTTCGACCGACTATCTCAGTCTTCATCAGACCTATTTAATAAGAGAAACACAAAAAAACATTTTAGGAGAAACCCCAGCCAATATCATACAAACTGTTAAAAATATACTTACACTAACATAACTAATTGTCATATATAACATGACAATTAGTTATGTTAGTGTAAGTATATTTTTAACAGTTTGTATGATGTTGGCTGGGGTTTCTCCTAAAATGTTTTTTTTTTTGTGTGTTTCTCTTAATAAATAGGTCTGATGAAGACTGAGATAGTCGGTCGAACCGTCACATCACATAGAAGTGTGTTTCTTTTCAATTTACCTTTACCCGTAATTCTGCATTGAGCAGTAAACAGTGTTACAGAATTACATCAGTAATTTACCAATATATATATATATATATATATACCTATATATTATATATAATAATTGAGACTCTATAATAATTGTAATAATTGGTTTTATAAGGTGGGTAATGCTTATCCGGACAATTTATTTCATATAATTAACAAAAAATGTGTGTTCTAATGTTCAAATAATCATTATGTTCACTATGATAACCTTTATAGATACTATATTCAATATTTGCTTTCAATAAAATATCTTTCATATATATTAGAATATAACCTAATTCTTTCTAAATGTCATTCTATTTTATTTATGATATCCCTAAAAACTTTGTATTTAAATTATTATATTGGTTTTACGTTGAATATGACCAATGTCAAGATTACTTAACAATATCAATATGTAAATATGTTTACAACCTTAATTCAATAATGTATTGTAGTTCTATCAATTCGTCAAGTGACTAGTATTTTTTTCTTGTAGATTTATACTGCCTCTATGAAAACAATTTCCTTGAAGTTATAGTATGGTCCTGGATGTCTCAGCTCCCGTAACACTTGAAGTTTGTAGATTTTCCAAAAAACTGCCTATTATCGTCTACAGCAACTCTCAGATAAAATCTTTGATGTATCCTAAAATAATATACACTTCTCGTAGACAACCCTCTGGACTGGAAAACAACTCTCTGGTCTGGAAAACAACTCTCTGGACTGGAAACAGTAATAGAATCTATCCTTTTCCAAATAGTTCATCAAAATGGTTAAAGTTGCATTACTCTCTATATCTCTGGACTGGAAAACACCTCTCTGGATTGGAACAGTTTTAAAACCTCTTCCTCTTCAAATAGGATCCAAAAAGATATACTCACACTGGCTCGTATTAGTATTTTATAATTTATGGGTAAGGTTTCTTTTATAATTTATCACAAATCTTCTCTATATTTTCACACGTTCAAGATTAAACAACTTAACACTTAATATTGGTGATTGCTTGTTAACTTTTACTTCCACATTAAGTTGGAAATTATAAATAATTAGTTATTCGCGTTGAATAATGCAATATTAACACTTTAAGTATTCAAAAATATTACAATATGTGTAAATTTCAATGTTATTTAGGTAACACAGAAATTCTACACCCCGCACAGAATCAAGAATAAAATTATTCTGCTCTATTTATTTTTAAGTTACCTTGACGACCTTTTACTTTTCAAATTATCCAATGAAAATTGACCACATATTCTTAATATTCAATATAGTTCTTTTATATTGTAACGGTAGGCCCTGTATATAATGAATAAAATATAAATATAATATAACATCCAAAATATTTTATGTTGGGGTAATGTATATTATGAAATTAAGGTAGATAATAAATCAACACAGATCAGGAAACATGTATTATGCATTTATGTGTATTAAATTATTATATTCCTGTTTAAAATGTTCCTATATAAATGCTGTATATGTAAAAGAGAAATAGTGCGTAGGTGTATCTGTGTGAAAGAGAGAAAACACAAGTGGCGGCAATGATATCGGAGTCAGCCAGGAAGTTATGCGACATAGATAAGAAACAGTTTGTGTGCAACCGACACGTGGAACCTTGAATGTTATGAAGAAAAGTAAAGTACATAGGTGGCCCGGGGAACCCCCTTAAAGGAATACGGTTAGATGTGCCTTAAGCGAAGAGTAAGAAGCAGACGCTCCCTAGCCCGTAAACAAGTAGGTTCGCCGGTCCCGTTAAGTAAAATAACACTGGACCGCACCCAAGAAAAAGGGAACGATCTCACTGGCTAACAGTGCGAATACAAACATAGTAATTCTAAGCATTAGTTAAAAGTGATATAAAAGCCTGGTGAGAAAAGAGATATATGTTTATTAAAATAAGTGTGTGCCGTATCTCGGGACAAAGAAGACGACGATTTCAGTCTACCCTGGGAAAGCTGCCCGTGAAACCACCGTTCCAGCGTCACAGCATCGTATAAAGGTACCCAACGTTGTTTGAATTAAAGGCCTCTATCATGCATGCAAATTTTGTGAATAATGAATTAGAATCTAGTAAAATTCACGAGATATGATTTATATAAGGCAACATTGTTGAATCAATTTATTATATTTGCCCATGGTGTAATTGATGCGTAATTTGTATTGTGTTGTACCACTTGAATTGTGTTTTGTTTCTATAACCTTTGTTTGTAACCTGATCTGTGTTGATGGTGTTATAATCAATATATTAATAATGTTTAAATATCCTTTTGCGTATTATTTGTCTACCTTAATATAAGAAATTTGGATTTTAAAAAAGAAGTAATAGTACGTTCAGATAAATAATCTTAGTGTCTAAATACCCGAACCGTCTTGAAATTGAGAGTCTTATGCAAAACCGAACTATTTACCTGAGCTAATTACGCGGAGCATTCAATAAGTCATTTTATTTAGTTGAGTCATTTTAATTATATTAATTAAATCTGTATTATTATATATGAACACCCCACTTTGGGGCATTTTAGTCATTTTTTATTGAACTTTAAATACCGTACTATTACATATGGTGCCCAACTAAGGGCCGTACTATTACAATATATAATCTTTTAAGACTATTTATATCCATTTTAACTTATAGAATACACATTATTTAATCCATTTTATATTTAAAAAATCTAATTTCAATACTTTATCTCATATTTTCTATCATATTTTGATGATATACAACATGATCTGTCAGAATCAAAATGTCACATCCGCTTATTCAAATGTAAGCGCGAATCTTAATTCAAATTTAATTATTCTCAATACCCAATAGATTATTATGCTTTACTTTACATATTAACGTTCATTAAACAATTTTGTACAAATTTATAATACATAACATTTTTTAACAATACTAATATCTTTAATTTCTTCCTTTCAGATTTTACAATAATTATATAGAAAAAAGAAAATTGAACGTTCCCACACTATACAGAGTGAACACAAACCCATTAAAACACATTATTAAATTCTGTAAATATAGATTTCTAACCTTGAATATCCTTTAATAAACATTAAACCAATACAACATTTTATTTTCAAAATGATCACACTCAGCCTCTTGGTAAAAGAACAATGGATTGCAAAGCAATGATGTAATTATCCTACCCGTGAAATTCGGCGTTTTTTTGTAACAAATGAAGAAATTTAAAAATATATATATTGTTAATTAGACCTTTCAAATACTTTTCATATGAGGAGTTACTCGACCCCCTTTGCCAATTTTTGAAGTTGATGTAGCCTACAGCGCCATCTGTTAAAATTTTAAAATGCGACATGGTTAGTATTTTCATAGTGGTTTTGTTCTAATTTTGTTTCAACGTTTTATTTTAGGACAGAGAGAGGGAGATTTTAGACAAGTATTTGTAATATATTCACATATCATTGACTGATTGGTGCATTTTACATTGGTTACAATTCAGATTTTCATTGCCAACTTGTACTTCTTAAAATTTTCATTGGATTGCAGTGGTAATACTTGATGTATTTGTATAATATTCTAGATTACGACTAATTATATTTTTGTAAATTAATATACGTCAAATTCTAAATAGTGATTTAAATTATTTCCCTTTATATCTAACTGAGTGATGTTGCTTATGTAAATAAAATTTTAATGACGACTGCTTACACATTTTACGATTATTCTGAAAATAATTCAAAAGTTTTATACATGTAAGCATGTGCTTATATAAAAGTATTTGACCTGAATTTTTGAGATTTTAAGACTACAATTTTCTATAGCAAGTAGAAACATCATTACTGTTTTCATGGATATTTGCAACCTAAAGATGAACGGGTGACATAATTTTAAGTGGTGAGCAAGAGGTACGACTTTTCAAAAGTAGACTGTCTGAAATAAATTATTATTATTTATGTTTTTTATAGTTGAATTCATAACTATATGATTCGTTTATTATTTTTATTACAGAAGCACATCTTTACTACAATCATATTACAATATCAAATGAAAGTTTTTAAATAAGTCAATTAAATTGCAAATGAAGCACATAGGAGTTAAATCAGTTAACTAATCTTAGTTACTCTAAAATACATAAGTATATTTTCTTTATAAACGATCGAATATGCTACAATTAGAAATTTCTAAATATTTAGCTACTTTTCAAAAAAATGAAGTTTTGATACGTAAAATAAAGTAAAGTTTTTTTTATTTATTTTTCATGTGTAATAACGTCCTAGCAAACAAAAACTAACAAGTCGTAAAGTGAAGCTCGACCTAAGAAACATTTCAAAGTGGATTATACTCCTCTGTTCGCTTCGATACGCCTGACAATATACGCTCCTTGGAATTTGAGAAGTTATTTCTATTGTCGTTTATTAGCCATTACTTGTACTTAGTTTATGAAATGTAGTAACCCATGTAAGTATTATTGCCTTAGTTGAATTGAAAGATTACACATTTCTGGATACTAGAGAAAATAATTTAAAATAATCTGACATTTCAGAGTTCAATTTTCGTTTGCTAATTATGTACATATTTCTTTTCCCTAACGTTTCGAGTGAGGAAAGAAAAACACATATCAGAAGGAAATAGAAAACAAATTACATAAGAAACAGAAAAGCTTTAAAGTATCTTTGAATCAACAAGCATGTTTTTCAGATGATAAAATAACCGATGAGTTTGGCTCCTAAATAATTTATATTATTGAAATGAATAGTCAGTAACAATAACAAGGAAGACGACAGACGAATAGCAATAATAACATCACTGACAAAAGTATGAAAAATAAATAATAAAGTAAACACTCCCTCAATTTATGATAAATATTTCTTATTTACAACCATACGCCTAATGCTGGCTTTTCTGACTTTTTAAAAGTTTGGAAGTGTGACTTTGTTCACGTTTACTTTCCGCCCTCGCCGCCCGCCTTCATTTCCCGCCCTTATTTCCCAACCTCAATATCAATCAAATGTTATTTTACTTTATTTTTGATAATACATTAAAAAGGCGTCTAACCACATTTTAATTAACAAGAAAAACAAAAACTTCTTTATTAAAATTAATTGTTACATTAGAATTATTGGAAGCTTGAATCCATGAAAATAGATCACCTTTCTATTGCTGATATAGTGATTTCTTGTCCTTCTCCATTCGAGCTAAGATATCTGGATTGCTACGGGAGGACAGTTTCCCTCAGTTCCAGTGGAGTGCAGTTCTTGAAGATTTTACTACTCAACATTTATTTTGTAATTCACCGAAAAAACTGACGTACATTTACCTGACGTTTACGCTAGAACGTCACAAATCTGACAACTCAATATGTCAAAACTTTTACCGGAACTCTTTTTACAAATAAACAAATGGTTTTAAATAAAATAGTATACAAACTTCGGTAAAAAGTTTCATTCCTGTTTCGAGATAAAGTTAACCTCGAAGCTTCGCGTCTCGGTTAACTACTTAATCTCTCGACAATAATGAAACACTTTCCACCTCGGTATGTAATATACTATTACTTTCTTGTATCTAGTATAAAGAAGTATTGTGATGGTGAAAGTTTTCGACATCGAGATGTTTGTAGATGTCTACGTTTTGAAGTATCCTGAATGAATGTCCACCATAACGAACAAACAGCTAATGTTGTAAATACCAAACCTTGTGTTTAAGAACACAATCAGCTTCTCTGAGCCTCTTAAGATCTGTTTAGATTTTCAAACAGATCGGTAGACAGGAAAGAGTAGTTTACTTAAGTAATAAGATCAAATTTTATCAACATTTGATGAAGTACTAAGCTTAGACAAATTTATAAACAAAAGAAAAGTACTCATAAGTACTTAAATTTTGCACTTTTACTTACACTTATATTAAGAAGATAAATGTGTTTAAAACTTAATGTGGAAAAGCTTTTGTATAAAAAATTCGGAACAAACATACGTAGATGAAAGTTGTGGATGTTAACACCTCATTTTTTATAGAGCCTTGCCTATTATTTATTTTCGCCAAGTATGTATGACTAACAAAATAATCAAAGTGTTTCTTAAACTAGTAACCTTTAACCTGTTAATATGTCATATCCATTTTCGAAAATCATGTAAAAAGTGGACGCGGCTTTATGTTAAGATAACTTGCTACGCGGACGATATGGTAATATTAGGAGTATATGACAAACTAAGCAGGATAGTAGATATTTTCTTTTTGACAGTGAGTACACAAAAAAGAGAATCCCTTGTTATTGCCCAGAGCCTCTGCGACGCAAGGTGATGATAAGCACTATAATAAATGGAGAGTAGCCAAACCAGAGCATCAGGGTGCCTAAAAGATTAAATCCAAAACAACAGACCGAGAAGTATAGAAGCAAAAATTTGCATAAGCCCCATAAATATGGGGCAGAAACAAGAGCAGACACCGCAAAGCAAAATCAATCGACAAAACCACGAAGATGAAAAGAATATGAAACATCAGTGATGTCATAACAAAAATATGCTAGAGACAAGACGTTGTAAGAGGGGTGAGACCGCGTTTTAAGATGGCTGGGAACACGTTTAATATACATACAGAGCATCTGATTCCAAAATACTGAAAAAAGCTGTAGAGGGCGGACAAGTGACAGACAGACTTTGAGGCGACCACTCAAGAGCATGTACATCATCATGATATAATCGACAATTAACATCGAAACGATGCTGATCGAAACCAAAGCAGGGGCTTGTAGCAATAAGAAGGAGCACCAGTATAAAAAAAAGTAATTTCATTTGAAAAGAATAAATTCTCCTCATTACGATTGTGTAAAACACAACTGCATTTATTGAACACCCAGTATATTATCTATAATTTTCAGATATCTATATATATTGTATTTATATTTGAACGGGGATATATTTTAATATCCACTAAGTACCACGTTGGGCTAGTCAAATGAATTAATTATTCGAGCTGAGATATATTTTAATAACCTTTATTATAAACCCCTACAATTTTTAGTAAATTTCTGGCTAAACTCAAATAAAAACAAATCATAATATTTTTCTCTTTCCTTATATTTAATAAACTGGTGGGGCTATACTTTTAATAAACTATACCAGTATATTATAAATCTGGGAGGGGTTCTTCACGTTAAATGTCATTGATTTTTAACCTTATTTGTAAATTGTTTACCACTGATTTGTTTTACAAAATTCTTTAAATAATACTTCTTTTAATCTCAAGAAAAGGGTCTATGTGGGTCCGCTGTATCTGGTTATTTGCTGGTAAATATATGATTACAACTAAACAGGTAATCATTTCTAATCTTATTTATTCTTCTTCAGATAACATTAATTTTATATTTGTTTTCCTTTAGGGTTATGTAACTATCATTAACAGATGATCCATTAAAGAGTAAAAATAAATAGTACTTCTAATGAAGGAAAAACAACAATCTCAAGATAAATAATGTATATTGATTGTGCTCAACAATACAACAGTAATAAAACAATCACTATTAAAATTGTCTAATAACGATGAAAATATGTATGTACGTTCGAAATTATGTAAATAAACCGTTATAGAAAGTGATACATTTATGGTGAGTATGTTCTTTGAATGACAGTTTGTATATTTTTAACAACAGATAAATAATGCTTTGTAATTCTTAATATAAATATTCAATTTATGACGATATTCCAATGGATACAATGTGAAATATTATTCTCAATAAGGTATTTCCTTTATATATAATTTTATCATGCGTATTTTAATTCGGTGAATCCTAAATGATTTTGCATATAGTTTAAAATATGAATTTTTAAGTTGATACTACTATACTCGTAAGACAAATCTGTTATTCTGTTAATAAATAAATATCTTATACAACCTTGAATTAGATACAATATGAAGTTTCACACGATTTGTCCAATTGACCATCCTTTTGTGTTTTTAGATTGTTCGTACCTCGATAGAACCTATATCCTTGTCTAGGCTTCTTGCTCCGGAGTGTTACACCTTCCTACGTGCTTAAAAATGATGAATGTTTCCAAAACTGCCAGCTACTAATTCCTATGTATCTTGAATAATGAAAATATGGCTGTTCCTAAAAATAAAAACACTTCCTCGAGATGTTATGGATTCCTGGATCTGGATTATACTATGCAACACATCTTATGGTTAATCTTGAAATATTCTCAGACTCTTTAACGGGTTTGGACCCGGATTTTATAAATATGCGGTAAGTTATTTATTTATATGTAATAAAATCTTCTTATTAGTTGTAGTATTTTAATATCAATTACATATAACTCTTTTAGTAATAAATTGCTTACTTGAAAATCCTCTTAATGTTAGAAATTTATAAGAATCTTCTTATAAATTTCTGATAATGCTCAATAACCTGTTTAAACACTTTTATAACACACAGATACCTTAATTTGTATTAATTTTGATGGAATTTTCTTCCTCATCAAAATAATACATCTGTACACAAATTTTTCTAAAAAATTCTCCTTGTTATTTTTTAAACAAATTACCTTGGCGACCTTATTACTTATTTAAATTCTCCAATGAGATATCTACACCTACCTTTAAAAATCAACATATCTCCTTACTATTTGCTTTTGAATATTTATATCCATTTAATTTTATATTACACACATTATTTATTCTTTTTCTATTAAAAAAAACATTCTTTTAATGCATTTTTTAACATTTACATACTATTTAAAAATACCTATCACAGGAACTGTCAAAATTAAACTGTCACTTCCACCTGTTCAAATAACTGCGGGAATCTTAATTTAAATTTGTTTGTACTCAAAATCAATTAGTTTTGTCTATTGTACTTGACATATCATCGTAAATTAAACAATTTTGTACAAAAAACATAATACATAATATTTTGTAACAATACTTATATTATTCCATTTCTTTCTAACAGATTTTACAAATATGACATAGAAGAAAGAAAACCTTATCGTTCCACGACTATACAGGATGAACCAAGAAATCTTATCAAATATTAATTACTGTAATAAGTTACTTTCTAAATAACAAATTCAACATGAACACTAAAATCATTATTTTAAGAATTTAAACACTATCTGTTTCAAATAATTTAACCATTATAAATATAGCATGGTTATTTAAACCATGTCAATATATATATATATATATATATATATATGACTATTTTCAAAGCCTGCTGAAGTTGTGTTTAAAAGTGCACTTTCGCAATGCTATTTGTTAATGAAGCATTGAGATTTCTGTCGAAAAATTGGGAAAAGTACCAATAATTCTGAAACGATTGAAAGAATAAATATTAGGAAAAATCGGACTTTGTAATAAAATTGAGTAACTTTTATACTTCACTCTATAGAAAAATCAAACTTTGTATATTGTTGCGAAGAAACCAATCATATATGTTTGATCATATTTTAAGATTATAGAGGTATAAGAGTCTATTAAATCTGTCAACACAGATTCACTCTGTAATGGGGTATATGGAAGACTCGTTCCTTAGTACTAATAATCTCTCTTATTTCAGTAATTTTAAATATAAGTATAAAAAATCAAAACGAAATCACGACAAAAATTGAGAATCAAATCGCTACAACACTGGCTTAATTTAGCTTCATTTTGTACAATGAAGAATACTCACAAGTACTAAACCCCAAACATACCTAATCGTCTCTAAATGGTATTAGCATTTTGCTCGTGTATATGTTAGTAATAAAAATATAAGTGAGAGTATTAGTTGATAATAGGAATATAAAAATAAAACTCAATAACTGTTATCCCTGGCAATAAATGTTTATAGGTTAGGGTAGATATTTGCAAAAGTAAGTAGAGCGCGGTTTATTCGGAAATCAGAAACAAAGAACGGGCCATTCGCATATCCTAGTAATTTATGGTGAAAATAAAGTGGATATAATGGAAAAACGTACGCGCTCCCCGTTGGAAATAAAGATGCTCCCCGTTTTCGCTCCCGAATTCGAAAAGAATTTATGTTACGCATGTATATACTACGAAAACACGATACAAAAGGCATAGAATCTATCATAAAAAATACATTTTTGAAAAGGATCAATTTATAATATTAATGCATTTTTTATGTAAAGTATAGAAGGCTCTTTTTGTGGATATACATGAAGGGAATATGTTCCGTTATTTATTTTGAATTTTATGCTCGCCTTTTTCAGTATAGTAAATGCTCGTACCACTATGGCTTCAACTGAACATCAACCCATTTTGTATTATGTTATACATTTTGTTCCTTTATATACGCGATTTTAAATTATAAAGAATATCGTTGAAGAAAGATATATAATACGTTTCTTTATATTTAGTCATTCATAGAAAAGGTCTTTAAACATTATGTATTAATTTACAGACGGTGCATATAAAATGTTGCACTTCTTGTTATCCATTTTACATAAACATTGTCTCTCTTCAGTTGACCTAACAACCATTTTAAAGAATGTTCACTTCTCAATTTAGAGTCTTCTAGGCTAATTTATTTCTACCAATGCAATACATTAATTAAAAATCATGTCATATATATATATATATATATGACTATTTTCAAAGCCTGCTGAAGTTGTGTTTAAAAGTGCACTTTCGCAATGCTATTTGTTAATGAAGCATTGAGATTTCTGTCGAAAAATTGGGAAAAGTACCAATAATTCTGAAACGATTGAAAGAATAAATATTAGGAAAAATCGGACTTTGTAATAAAATTGAGTAACTTTTATACTTCACTCTATAGAAAAATCAAACTTTGTATATTGTTGCGAAGAAACCAATCATATATGTTTGATCATATTTTAAGATTATAGAGGTATAAGAGTCTATTAAATCTGTCAACACAGATTCACTCTGTAATGGGGTATATGGAAGACTCGTTCCTTAGTACTAATAATCTCTCTTATTTCAGTAATTTTAAATATAAGTATAAAAAATCAAAACGAAATCACGACAAAAATTGAGAATCAAATCGCTACAACACTGGCTTAATTTAGCTTCATTTTGTACAATGAAGAATACTCACAAGTACTAAACCCCAAACATACCTAATCGTCTCTAAATGGTATTAGCATTTTGCTCGTGTATATGTTAGTAATAAAAATATAAGTGAGAGTATTAGTTGATAATAGGAATATAAAAATAAAACTCAATAACTGTTATCCCTGGCAATAAATGTTTATAGGTTAGGGTAGATATTTGCAAAAGTAAGTAGAGCGCGGTTTATTCGGAAATCAGAAACAAAGAACGGGCCATTCGCATATCCTAGTAATTTATGGTGAAAATAAAGTGGATATAATGGAAAAACGTACGCGCTCCCCGTTGGAAATAAAGATGCTCCCCGTTTTCGCTCCCGAATTCGAAAAGAATTTATGTTACGCATGTATATACTACGAAAACACGATACAAAAGGCATAGAATCTATCATAAAAAATACATTTTTGAAAAGGATCAATTTATAATATTAATGCATTTTTTATGTAAAGTATAGAAGGCTCTTTTTGTGGATATACATGAAGGGAATATGTTCCGTTATTTATTTTGAATTTTATGCTCGCCTTTTTCAGTATAGTAAATGCTCGTACCACTATGGCTTCAACTGAACATCAACCCATTTTGTATTATGTTATACATTTTGTTCCTTTATATACGCGATTTTAAATTATAAAGAATATCGTTGAAGAAAGATATATAATACGTTTCTTTATATTTAGTCATTCATAGAAAAGGTCTTTAAACATTATGTATTAATTTACAGACGGTGCATATAAAATGTTGCACTTCTTGTTATCCATTTTACATAAACATTGTCTCTCTTCAGTTGACCTAACAACCATTTTAAAGAATGTTCACTTCTCAATTTAGAGTCTTCTAGGCTAATTTATTTCTACCAATGCAATACATTAATTAAAAATCATGTAGACATTCTTGAAAGTATATTTCAAATTACTATTGGGAAACATCACCTTTATTTTAACAACTGCTGGGCTTCTTCTATGTACAATGCTCACTAAAAATTTTTAAACAGTTCTGGGATTCAGTTAAAGATGCACGGAACTGGGCCAATGAGCCTTTATCGAGGCTATGCGATATCTACCCTAAGAGTTAAATGGTGTTATCTGAGAAGCATATTTAATATATAGTACCAGCTGTATCTATACGCTTTTGAATAAATTCTAAATAAATTGAACTTTGAATAGGTGGTTCAACAAAATTAGGACGGAGCTCGTATACAGGTGCCCCACCGAAAACGAAACAGATTGAATAGCTCGAAGGGTAAAACTTTTTTGAAAAAACGCAAACGTCGATTTTTGATCCAAGGGGGACACCCTTCCATCATATCTTCAACTGTGATACGTCATTCCCCTCCCCTCCATCACTCTAACCATTACAATTTAAATAGGGAAAGTACTAAATACGATACATCATTGAAAAGGTAATTGTACGGAGAAGTCAGCAATGTGATTGTTGGTTGCGCTATTTTTGATTTTAGCGCCCTCTAGCGGGAAAAAACCGGTTACGTATTTCACAATGTGACACATCATTTCAAAGATAATTTTATTAGCAATTTAATGCACAATTGAAAAAAATTTAAATAATCGAAACACCTTGCAGAGCTCTAATATTATAAACTACGAACTTATTAGTTTACAAAAGACGCTGACAGTCTGTACTTGAGAATGATGCCAAACAAATATCAAAAATATTACGTATTTAGTTGCTAATAAAATTAGCTTTGAAATGATGTTTCACATTGTGGAATACGTAACCGTTTTTTTTTTCCCGCTAGAGGGCGCTAAAATCAAAAATAGCGCAACCAACAATCACTTTGCTGAATTCTCCGTACAATTACCTTTTCAATGATGTATCGTATATACTACTTTCCCTATTTAAATTGTAATAGTTAGAGTGATGGAGGGGAGGGAAATGACGTATCACAGTTGAAGATATGATGGAAGGGTGTCCCCCTTGGATCAAAAATCGACCTGTTTTTGCGTTTTTTTCAAGAAAGTTTTTTCCTTCGAGATATTCAATCTGTTTCGTTTTCGGTGGGGCACCCTATATAATAACCCTTCCAACATTTTCAGCATAGACATTTTAATTAGTATTGATTATTTACTTTATATGGGAAAGGTAGATAAATAGAACTTTCACATTTTAGAAAAAGCAAATTGTAGGCTTATTTTCTTAGAACACGCTTATAAAAGATATAAAATTAATATTTATGATATTGTAGAATAAAAGTCGATCGTTTTGATAGTTTTTATGCAAGGGTTTAAAATTGCCCTTTAAGTTCCCACGTTTATTAAGTAATGCAACTGACGCTCGATCAATGGGACAGACACATTATCTTCGATCAAAGTAACCAAGAATTCTTTCTCGCAATCAATATTAAAGTGACACGCTTTATCTTTTGGCGCTTATGTTGGAAGGTAAAGACTCTTAAGTAAACACTGTGCTCAACCTGCAGATAAAATACTATATTAAAGAACTCTTTCAACACGTCGCATATTATTGCCACCAGTGGCAGTCGGCCATATTGATTTTAATTTGACAGCATCTTAGATAACCTCATACCAACAACACAAGAGCTGATTAGTTTTTATTTTATTTTACATTTACTTAGGCATAGAAATCATATCTTTGATCAAATATTAGTTTCACGGAAATATATAAACAGTACCAACGTATTAAAATTTCAATTTATAAAAAGTTCTGTATACATTTTTCGAACTGAAAATAATTCAGTTATAGATAACTTATGCAAACTATAAAATGTGGTGTTGGCTACATTAATAAAACAACGATTGAAACCACAAACAGAAAAACTGGTGGGAGAGTATCAAGGGCTTTAGAAATGGCAGGTCTACGATGAACCATATCTTATGATGAACAATATATTGCACGGCTGCTATGAAACAAATACCTCGTCTGCATGTTGTTGGGCGATTTTAAGGGTTCCTATGACAATACAAGCAGAAGAGTGTTAGTGTAAGCTTTGGAACAGTTCAAGATGTCTTCCAAATTGATAATATTAATAAAAAACATTAATACACAATAGAAGTAGGACAGTCAGGATTGATAACAACACGAGCAGAGAATTTGAGATACGCAAGTAACTATAACAAATCTAGCGCTAGAACACGTAATACGAAAAGCGGAATAAGTAGGAACATAAGAATTAGAAAACATCAGAGTGCAACCTATAACAACTGCAAAATAGAAGGGCCTTGAATTTAATATGACAAAAACAAAGTATATGGAACTTAATAAAAAGGATAAACGTGACAGACTGAAAAATTTAAATCTTTTGGAAACATTCAATGGTTATTTAAAGAGTGCGGGGGGATGTGCGGGAAATTTGAAGAGAATTGTAAAATTCAAAGAAGTATCTCAAAATACAAAATTAAAAACGATACTAATACCAACTTTGTCTTATGGATATGAGACTTGGGTTCTAAACCATAAGAATGGAGAGAAGATAGAGATTTGGGAAAGGCAAATACTAAGGCGGATCTTCTGTGGCAAAAGAATCGAATATGGTTGGGAAAGAAGAACGAATTTAGAAACGTACCAACTTTTGGAGACAAGCCTATTGACGAATTTGTTAAAAGCAGAAAATTACAATGATGAGAACACCTGAAAAAAATTGTCAAGGAACGAACGAAATGTAAAATGTGCTTGGAGAATCACTTATGCGTGTAGAAAGAGAGGAGGCTCGAAGTGATGAATAGATGAAGTAAAAGACGATCGTAAGAGAGAGGAGATTGGAAACTAGAGAGCGTTTGCCAAACAGGACAGAAAAAAATGGAAAGTAGTAACACAGCTCATCTAAACGGTCTGTCTAATGTTGACTAGTTTATAAAATAACAGTAACTTGGCCTTACTAATTCTTTACAATCCAAAACTGGCAAAAAAGGTTACCTTTTATTTAAAAAATATACATATTTGACATGTACTATATTTTTGTACTAACCCTACATTTCATAATATATTTTACATATTAAAATACATCTGCATGAAAAGTATTACTATGGTTAACAAAATGACAGATGCTTGCGTAGTGTATATCGCACCATCAGTAGAACACTAACAAAACTCAAAATTAACAATTTCGAGAAAAACGCGTTACAAGTTTTTTCGCAACAGATTGTATGTAATAGCGGTCTGTGTTGTGTTTTGGATTTAAAATAGATAAGATATTTATGCGTTTATTTGGTATTGTTACAAAACATCGGATCGTAATAATTTCAAGTTTAAAATCAAAATATTATAAATAATCTTGAACGATTTTGGGATATGTTAGTATTTCACCATTACGTCAGTCTATTATTGCATGCTTTTTGAGATATGTTAGATGCTGGAAATGATTTTTTGACTAGTGAGCATTTAAAACTAATAGTTAACATTTTTGATTCCCCAAAGAGAGAAGGAAGCACCGCTTGCAGGTCATACGTAGCAACTATTTTATTTTTTCTGAACATCTACTTCTTTAGCCTTTTCTTCTTTACACATATCTTTATCTTTCAAATGTTTATTGTACAGTTGTGTTTTGTCAATTTCAATGGAATTTCATTATCTTCTTATATCTTTGTTGCTTTATAAAAACCGATATTGAAATTCGTATTAAAAATATTTACATATATAGACTTCTGCACGTACTGACAATTTCTTTTTGGGTACTTTTCCTTGTAGAACCTACGTAAAGTTGAACCTTCAAAATATTCCCGTTTAGTCTGGCTTCTTAGATAGCATGACTCTTCTGTTGGGATGGAATTAATGTGATTTTTTTAAGCTCACTTAAAAATACTATACGCAACACGGTTTCATGCACAAAACAAAACGTCGTATCCAGTAGAAGTTTAGTGTGTGAATGCGAGTATGCGATTGACGGAAGAGCAAGTGCAATACTAACACAAGTAGTAAGATATTGTAGTCTTGCACAAAGATGGTATACAGATTTTGCGTGCAACATAACTAAACTGTGTTGGAACTAAAAAGTTTCGTATTTTACAAAAATGGAAACCCAACATATAAAAGGTCTTTTTTGTAGATTTTCAGATATATTGCTTTTGCTTAAGCTATAACATGGGCACCAAAATTCGAAATTGATTTTTTCTGAGATGTGTTGGTCTTGCACTGACGCTTGACGGTGCGATATTCTGTGTACTGTATAGTTTCAGTACTGCAACAACAGAATAGTTTTTGTATTTTCGTGCTCCTAAATTACAATAGACAACTACGGATATTCTTTTATAGTTATCATTAAATTGTCAATTTTCGCAATTCATAATTGCGATTGCCTTGACTCCAGACATAGAAGATTAGAATACTTTTATCTAATTAACCCTTAAATGCATTATTTTTTTAAAAATATTAATTAATTCGAAATTAGCTCAATTATAAGTTAGGAAATCACCAAAAAATAGTCAAAAAAAACAATATTAAGTTTTAAGGACTTTTTATTGAAAAAAAGGGTTTGTTTCTGAACGGCTACAACATGCATTCCGAACATAAGTTCCATACTTAACATATACTCTAATTATTGTGAAAATTTTTATAGCAATTGTTGTTTTTATTAAGACATAAGGCAACTCCGCACTTTTCGCATTTGGTGTGTGTAAACCCCTTGCCATGCGGAAATTTACATCTCATTTTGTTATCAGTAATCAGAGGCCAGTGTCCAATTTGATCTAGTCTCACTTCTTTTGGGGGGACATGCTGTGTGGGGCCTTTTCTCCTTTTTGCATCAATTTCTGCTTCAACTGAACTGGCTATACCCCGCTTAGTTGCAACTTTCCCAATATTGCATAGACATTTAGCAATTTCGACTCGAAATTGAGATTGATTTTTTAACTTGGTGCATCCTTTTTGTTGATATACTTTCTTAAATAAGAGCCAAGCATTGACTGAGTACATGTCAAGGAGGTGGTAAAATATTCTCATATACCACTTTCGACTTTTTATACAGATGTGGTATCTTCCCATTAAACTGTGAAGAAGATCGACGCCCCCCATGTGCCTATTATATTCGCGGATAATATGTGGGCACTCCACTTGAATGGTTTGTTTTGTCTTTCTGTCAAACCTATCGACAGTGGTGATGGGGTTTCTTCCAGCAAAAGTAGATGCTAATGTTACACATTTATTGTCTTTCCAAATCGAAGAAGAGACGTCTACCCCATCAATTGTTGCTACATATTCATGACTCGTTCCGCGATCAGATTTTTTTAAATCGGTTTCAGTGGGCAGTTTACAATTGGGTAACCTGTTTCGTCGAATGGTCCCTAACGAGTAAATACCCTCTTTTGCAAGGTGTACCATTAGTGGCAAGCTAGTATAATAATTGTCATGGTAAAGACGATAATTTTGTTGTCGTGGTATAACTCTTGACAATCGTAAAACAACATTCGCAGTGACTCCCAAATTTGGTTCATTAGGTAGTTCTTCAAAATTTTCTTGGCCAGTGTAAATTTCAAACTTGTAGGCATATCCGGAAACACCAGCCAGTACAAAAAGTTTAAAACCCCATTTATGAGGCTTCAACGGCATATACTGTTTCATATGATGCCGAATTTTTGTAGAACACATTTGTTCATCAATACTCAAACATTGCTCTATAGAAACTGTAGAAAATGTCATGTTGATGTGATCTATAAGTGGCCTTATTTTATAAAGTCGGTCGTGTCCCGGTTGACCACGAGCTATAAATTCTTGATTATTGTTAAAATGTAAAAACTGACGAATTTTTTCAAAGTGATTAACAGGCATTACGTCGGCTATTGGTCGAAATTCAAGATCTTGACTCCAATACGAGCGAGTGTTTGGCATGTGGACCAAAGACATGTACAATAAAATTCCAATATATTGTCTAATTTCAACTGCAGAAAACGTTGGTGGTCTCTCAGGTTTTGTTTGTACTGCATACAAGTTAGTCTCTTCAAGAATTTTGTTCGTCGGTAAAAAAATACGAAAAAAACTGGTAAGGGGTTTCTAAATTCATAATTTCATTAGAAAGGCCAGTGCTTCCATGAAAACGCAGTTGCTCTTCATTTATTTCCAATGACTTCTTTTTCCATGTGATATTTTTCTTTCCCAAACTTTTGTTTTTTGTAGGTATCTTTTTGCTGACGACAGGTTGTTCGGTGTAGGAGCATGACGGCATATTAGTGTTACAATCGTCAACTTCTTCTTCTACCAAGTCATGTACTTGTTCTTCTTCTATTTCACTATCACTAGAGGTTCCCAAATCGTTACCACGATCCTCTTGAGGAGTATAAGGAGGGTCTTCAATGCTATCGGTTTCACTAGCATCACCCCCATCATCACTTTCAAGTCCAGTGAAGTTTTCCCAATACCCTATCAACTCTCTTTCTGTCAAGCTGCGCTTTTGGTTCATTCTGTAACAAATGTTACCCACGTTATATAAATGCAAAGTGAATGCATGCTGTAGCCGTAAGGCAACAAAATAAAAATAAGCCATTCTCACAAAATAATAAAGTATGATCAAATATCAAAGTACTTACCCTGAAGTAGGTACCTTGGTAACTAACAATTGCAATTTATTACTGATTTTGAACGCATGACATCAAAAAAAGAAAAATCTAAAAACTATGGATGACAAGATGTCTGTCCGTTGGTAGCACGTTCACTGATTTAATTCTATTTACAACAGCAGGCGCCACCTGCCCGAGTGTGTGCGATTTATTATACGTTGGCAGTATGTAGACTCTCGGATACACCATGCAGCAAGCCCCTATTCCCGTTTACGGTGTTGCTGCATTGAGGAATATGAGTATGTTGCCAAATGGCAACACGATGCAGTTAAGGGTTAATAGTTGCAATTTTTATAGAAGCATAAGACACATACTATTACGCAATGATAAAAATTCCAGTAATATATTTTTATATATTCAAGTGAGAATGAAAATGTCAGTCAAAAAAGCTTTGCTCTTTTACATAAAACGTTTTTAAAACAATAAAAAATTAATGAAGTGCGGTTATCGAGTTTTTACATTAATTTCGTTCATGCTGTTTTGTTTTTGTTACCATCTTCCGAACATCTTTGTTGTCGATTTGTAAATTGAGATGCTTTAATTACATGTCAAAAGTAAAACAAAGAAGACCGTTATGCGTAATAAGGGCGTCTTATGAAAAACAAGCATCACAAAGGTAAGTTAAGCAGTAAGATAATGATGGTTGACGACAGTTGTTCTTTCAAGCGATCGAGACGGCAAGGTCGGCTGCGAAGTGAAAGAGATACGAACGCGCGACAGTTGCCAAAACTGCCTCACCATTTAAACAGGGGCATCATAAAGAGGAGCTTCGTGTGAAAATGTCAAAATTGCTCTCTCAAACAACATTTAGATAAAACTGTCGGGATGGCGTCTTTGGCCGTTTCGTAAGCGGCTTCGACAAGAGAAGACAGTAGGACAGGGGAAAGATAACTGTTGAAAATGACATACAGAAAGTACGGGCTACTTCAGGAAAGAGACAAAGGGTAGTTCAGTGTTTCTTTTTTTCATTTTGGGATTGTTCGTAGGATAAGTCGACTTTAAATGGGGAAATTATGTTTTAATTTTAATGTTTGTTTTGTGAAATAAGCTTATTATATTTACATATTTTAGCTTTATGTGTTTTATTTCAATTCTTTATGGGCGGCTTAATATAGGTACTAAAATAGCGTGCTGTGATTATAGAGGAGTTCCGTTGATACATGTACATTTTTTAAGCATTCCGGCAATAATGAAAAAAGCTGTAAATAATTAATCTTCATGGTGGCATTTTCACTACACAAAGCATTTATTACAGGCAGGTGATTCTATAGTTAAAAATAATATATTAAGTATATATGTAAAGGTAGAGGTAATGGTTTATAAAGACTAAATATATCTATATGGTCTAACGACGGACGAGCAGAACATTCAGGATATTCAATTGTTGTATTTGATTGCTTATTCAAATTTTTCATATTGCTATTTCAAATGTGTTCAATCTTTGCGAGAGAGTGGACGTGCTCAAACGGTTAATTCCGATCTCTTATGTTACTTAAATTAGAGTTTCGGTTTAGTGGTCTAGCTTTACATTTGTTGTTACTGGATAAAAATAAAAACAAAAATAATATAGTAAATAAACATAATACTTTCTCAAGTCAATTATTCTTTGATAGATTTGTTAACCTTAGTCAAGTTTCGTTTAGTAACACAGAATTAACGCTGTTAAAAAAAGATTTTAACCACAACATCAAACCATTAGTAAATAAATCTAATTTAGAACAATTAGCAGTAGAAACAGAATTTGCTCTCCTAAAGGTACCTAATAATACCCTTACTAAATTTGTTACCTCCGACTTGATAAAAAATTCCACTTGCAACATCACTAAAAATAATTCAGACTATACAATTTCCAAATCCATAAAAACAAAAGCTTCAACTAATAATTTAATTTTCACCAGGGCTGATAAAGAAAAAACAGTAATTGCAATAAAAAAAAGAAGACTATGTAAACAAAACTCTAGAATTCTTAAACCCATCTCACAAATTATTAGACAAAGATCCAACTTAACAATTTCAAAAAGATATAAAAGCCACCATTAAAAATACCTCCATGCTATTCAGTGAATTTGAGAAACAACAATTGATTTCAATGAACCCCCAAGCACCTAAACTTTACTCCTTAATTAAATTACATAAAGAAAATTACCCGATTCGCCCGGTAGTTTCATACGTCACGGCCCCATCTTATAAATTATCTAAAAAATTAATATATATTATTTTCAAATATTCCAAATTTAAACCTAAACACAGCATTAAAAATTCATATGAATTAATTAATAAATTAAGTAATATAGACTTTAAAAACAATACTAAATTAATTTCCTTTGATGTGAAAACCCTTTTCCCAAGTATTCCCCCATTAGAAGCAGTACAACTAGTAGAAGAACTACTAATAAAAAATAATACAAATCCTCACATCATTAACGAGATTATAAATTTACTGAAAGTATGTGTACAGCAAAACTATTTTCAATTTAATGGACACATTTACATAGGTAGTGAGGGTTTAACGATGGGTAATCCCCTAAGCCCTCTACTAGCAGATATTTTTATGGATAATTTAGAATCAATCATAAGTAATAACACTACATTTAATAATGTCCTTTGTTGGTATAGGTATGTAGACGAAAAATTATTATTAAAATCAGTTTCTTTAACATACCCTATGTCAGAACGAAAACATGATAAAGTCTATAGATCATTAACATACATGGGTACATTAAGCGTAAATTTATCCAAACTACTAAAAACACATAATATTAACACGGCGTTCAAAACCAGTAACAATCTATAGAAATACATAAAAAGCAATAAAGATAGTACAGAAAAAAGACATAAATCAGGGGTCTATAAATTAACTTGTGGGTGTTGTCCGAAGTTCTACATAGGACAAACAGGAAGATCTTTAGAAACTCGCATCAAAGAACATCTGACATGTTACAAGAACCAAAAAACAGATTCCACATATGCGAACCATTTAATCGACGAAGGACATAATTTTAACGAAGATTTTTCTGTGTTAGGCGTACAACATAAGAATATAAAATTGAATTTCTTAGAAGCCCTAAATATCAATAAACATAAAAACTCTAATTTTCATTTAAATGACCAACTGAATGTTTATTTACATTCAGTTGGTCTCTCCTTTACTTAATTTATTTGTTTAGTAGTACAATACACATAGTTTTATGAGGGTTTTAACCCACTTCCCTCTTTGTTTCCTTTTTTTTCCCCTTTTTTCTTACCTCCTACAACCGATACACATGATATATACTTTGTAACTTATATTTTTAGTCATTGCTGAAGAAGCCACTGTGTGGTGAAACAATTGTTCAATTTTTAGTTATTAAAGTGTAGTTCAACAAGTCTGTTTTGTTTTATTTACGTTTGGTCTAGCTTATTTGCTGATATTAAATTATGAGCGATTTATTGTTTTTTATTAGAATTGTGTCAAATATTCTTACAGAATTAGTATTTGTTAAAGGAATCATTTGACATCAGCGAGTCAGCCTAGTGCAGGGTTGGTGAAAGAATGGCACGCACAAAATAATTTGGGCACGGCATTAATTAAGGAATTTAGGTACTTAATCGAAACAGTATATTTTTTCGTCTACATTTGAGGTCATAGTAACAAAGTACATCCTGAACAGGACTACTGGTGTCGAAACGGCAACAAATTGCGCGACGGAGATAGGTACATTTTGGGATTAGTAAAAGCGAAAAAACTGTGTGTTTTATGTTCTGGGATAGTTTTATGTAGAACCTCGTCTGTAGAACGGCATTATGAAGCGAATCACAAATCTCTTTGTCAAAATAAGCGAAGCAGAGCAAAAGGAATTTATTGCATGTGAAATTAAAGATAGAAATAAACAGTTGTTTATGATTAAATATGTTAGCGAGGATTGTACAGGTACCGTAAGCTTCTCGGCTGCAAATATCATCGCTCGTCATAGTAAATCCTTTAACGAGGGAGGATTTTTGAAGGAAGCCTGGTAAGCAAAGCACGCGTTCCTTTACTTTTAGCTGATTTTGAAAATAAAGATAATTCAGCGCATCAAAGATACTCCTTCATCTAGAAACACAATAAAAGATAAAATCTATAACTAACAAAAAATGTAAAAGAACAAGAAAACGACATCCAGTCCCCTCCCTTTATATCGCTATGTTTGACGAAATTTCCTGTACATAAATTTGCTCGTTTAGTCGTTATTGTTAAATATTCTCAGAAAAACGACAAGAAGAATTAATTGCGATAACAACTTTTCCAACAACTAGTAAGGGCAGAGATATTTGTACGGCTTTTAAACATTCACTTGTTGAGAGATAAGTTAATTTTAGCAAAATTGTTTCAGTAACGACTGATGCTGCTCCAAGTATGGTGGGCAAAACAAATGGTTTTATCAGTTTATTTCAGACACACAGAGAATATTCGATTCTTGAATTCCACTCCTTCATTTATCAACAAGCCAAGTGCGCTAAAGGTGGTTTCCCCTCTCTTGATATTATAATGCCCAACAAAAATAGTGAACCTCATATTCTCGCAAGCTTTAAATGAGCGACAGTGTGATGCTCTGTTGGATGAAGTGTAATCGGCGTATAATGGCTTACTGATGTATAATAATGTTCGCTTGTTGAGCTGCGATAACGTACATATTTCAAAGAAATCAGACTGTTTTTACAAAATGAGGGAAATATTGAATAATACTTTCAATTGATGATATTGTAACGAAATGAGTGTACGACGACAAAAACAGAGACCATAAATCATCTCGACGCGACGTATAAAAAAAGACATATGTAAATAGCCATGAGTCATCTCCACGCCGTACGGCGTGCATAGCGAAAAGACGAGAACGTTTCTCGTACATGTGGAGAAAAAGCGGGACTGTGCTCGTATGTTCTAGTAATCTTCGCATGTGTATATAAGGCGACTGGGTCACCGATGGAGGGATTCATTGCGGGATGAGTAATTGG
The DNA here is from genome assembly GCA_963170755.1 of Amphimallon solstitiale. Taxonomy (NCBI): domain Eukaryota; kingdom Metazoa; phylum Arthropoda; class Insecta; order Coleoptera; family Scarabaeidae; genus Amphimallon; species Amphimallon solstitiale. The sequence continues at coordinate 40,981,776 of OY720678.1, read as the reverse complement.
CAGTAATTGCGGAATAGTTTCGGGAAAGAAAGTCCTTAAGTAGTCTCGAGTGCGAAGAAATAAATAGTGGTAGCCAAAGAAATAAATAAGTAGTGCCGTGTTATATAGATAGAAGTGTTATATAAATATACAGGACGGACATATTAGTAATAGAAATAAATAGATACAAGTGTTAATTTAAATTGTAGTAGTTTAAGTGTGATACGTTATTTTTATATTTTATATTGTTATATAATTTTAAGTGATATAAATATACAGACTGTTTTAAATAAATAATTGCACGAGTTGTTTATTGGAACCCGAAAACGTTACGATTAATGTTTTTTTACGGATATATGCCAGCATTTGAATGAATTGAACTCATTCGTGCCTTTAAGTGTAAACATTTTCAGTAACGATATTGATACCACAAACTGGGTATTTCCCAAACTTGAAAAAAATCACTAGAGATTTGGATTTACACGAAGAACCAGACCAAGCAAAAATCACTGAAGAGTTTAATCAAGGAATTTTCATCGAGATTTTCTCAGTTCTAAGAATTATAGGAAACACTCAAGTTTATTATGTATCTTGATGTGACTTTACTTGATAAACTGAACTTGGCCAAATTTGATTGGTTAGAAATTGAAGAAATTGAAATGCAGTTGATTGATTTCAAGTCAAATTTATCGAAATAAGAAAAGAGTTGGAAGCCGCACTAATTCTTTTATTTAAATAAACCTGTAGTTACAATTGCTGCACAAAATGTACATTTTTCGTCGCAAATGAGTTTTAAGCTGATAGTATTTAGTTTTATTCTTTTCCCATTAATCACGTCATGGCACATCATGGCCTTATTAAACATTTCTTTAGAAAAAAATCGCACCTAGGTTAATAAAGGTTCGTCACCACTGGCTTAGAGCGACAGTGTTGAAAGCGTGTTTGAAGTTGTATGTTTGTACTTAAATGTAAGTCAAATAATGGTGGCAATAATGTCAGTAGTGTTGAAAATATTCTTCAATGTGGTGTTTTATCTGTGCAGTCAAGACAGTTTTTACTAGCAGTAGGTATTTACGATACAAAATAAGAGCGGCCAAAAAATGTAAAACGTATCATTTCAATATTGATTGAGAGGAGGCATTCTTGTTTACTATGGTCAAAGGTAGTTTGTCTCATGTATCGAGCTTCAATTTCATTGCCTAAACGTGGAACTTAGAGAGGTATTATAAGACCTTGCATGAAAACTACGAATACGATTTTCGAGAAAATATTCAGTTCAGAAGACGAAAAGTAAAATATTCGAAGGGTTGCTTGAAAGCGGAGTAAGCAATATTCACTAGATCAGCCAAACAATCGTAAGCAGCAACAATCTCGTATTTTATAATTGGTCATATACTGGTAAACACAAGATGATAACGCGTTACCATCCTTTTATATGTTGTCACTCGAGAGACATTTAACACATCGATGGGCACTTTCAACAATGCAGTAAAATTGCTTGCGCTGGATGTAAATTGGGCACTAACCTACCTGAAATTTTAATCTCGTTGATAATTCGGGCACTAGCTAAAAATGTACTCGCAGAGGGTCTATGTAAACTGGGCACCGTATAAAGCAAACAAAAACAATAATATAAAAATAGTGTATTTCAAGTTGAAGTACAGCAAAAAGATAGAAAATAAAAAATATGTACTCATATGAAAACAATAATAAAAAAATATTTAATTATCCAAGAACATTAATATAAAAATAGTGTGCTTCAAATTGAAGTACTTATTGTCAAACAGCAAAAAGATGGAAAATAAAAAATACTTAATTATATAAAAATTATAATAAAAAAATAGTGTATTTGATGTCATGCTGATGAATAAAATGATATACGCTTCACAAAGTGTAATCGTGATATTGTTCCATTATTTAGTTTTTCACACAGTTCATTTAGAGTTCTAAATGTTTGTTTTGCGCGTGTGTCTTTAACTCTTGCTGGTGTGTGTACATTTTGAATTTTAACATAAGTGTCTATTTGAAATTCCTTAAGCTTTTCGATAAAAATATAAATAGATGGATGTGTTGAATAAAATGACTCATTTAGTTTGGAATGAAACGCTTTGCATGCGTTTGTGGTGTTAGTGATCGATGGAGTTGCAGTATCCCACATATGTGGAGGAAAAGGAGCATCGTCCTCTATGTATGTCTCCAACAAATAATCGGCGTATTCGTCAGCCTGTGCATGAGCAGGTTTTTCGGCAAACAAATCTAAGGCGAAACAATCGCCTACTTCGTCAGGATTCAAATACGTTAATACAAATGTATATCGCAGCCATTTTCCTACTTCGGAATCTGTGTTCCTAAATTCTGCTGTTAAACCCAAACTTTGAATTTGCGGTTGGTGCAAATGGAAACGAAAACCATAGATTTGTGCTGATGGCCATATATGTAGCGCGAACCGCTGTGTGAATGTTTTTCTCAAAATCTACAAAAACTTCAGCTGGTCGTAATATTGTTAGCATTTCAAATAATGTTGCATACGTTTCACTGCGTTTATCGGGCAACAAACAAAACATCAATGGAGTATAATGTCCATTATTAAGTCCATGGATTGTAAATAATTGTAAAAAATATTTTGTACAATACGAAAATGTACCGTCCATGTACACTTCACGCATTCCACATAAACTTCTAACATTCGTTTCACAAGAAAACACTATGATATTGCTCACTGGACAGTTTATAAAAACGAAACTTTCATCCTTGCTTGTTTTAACATTAGCAGCTTCCACTATATCATGGACTTTTGTCTTATTTTGTGGTAACGGCCCAGGAAGAAATTTTTTCCTTGCATTGTACAAATTTCTTCGGATATAAGTGAAATCTGTTATCGTAATTGTTTCCGGCAGTTCCTTAGCTAGTTCACGACGAATACTTTTCGCTGGTTTTTCGGAAATATCATCAAAGGCTTTAGGTTTACACGCATTTGAAATCACTTTTCGGTTTAATTTACTCTGATTCTGTTCATGATTATGTTCTAGCTCGCTTCTGCTCACTAAATGTTCTACACCAAGCGTAAACACTTTTGCGGGACAATTTAAGGATTTTTTGTACAACGCCAAAACACTTCGCCACTCTTCAACACTTTCTGTTTTGAAAAGGTGTACTTGTTAACCACTAGCGAACATTTTCCGTTATTACTGTCCACGAAAGAGACCTCCATAATTCTTAACAGTGTGCAACAAAACTCGAGACTGAGAAGCGGATCTAATTTCTTACTTTAAGCAAACGCCGCAAACAAGATAGAAATAACTAAATACACAAACTAAATGTTTCCTTATATATAAAATATATTATAGCATAATACAATAGAGGCCCGCCCACAATAGATGTACCAATAAAAATACATTTGAAATAAATTATTTGGTCATTAGGAAATTCTTTAATTTATTACTTTAAGCTTTAAAGCTATCATTACCCGAACGACGCCTAGATTACCTATAGGATTAAGCAATCCTTTTTGCAGGGCAGGTAAATCCATATACTTGGTGCCCAGTTTACATCCGTCCGTTGCTTGTTGCCCCTAATAAATTGAGGATATTCAGACGAAAGCTACAAATTGGCAGGCTGTTTTCCTATTTTTACTATCTCTATTATTAATCTACTATATTTATCAAAAAAAGCGTCTACATATGACATTTTACATTCGTTTTGTACGTTTCTTTAATACACAATTCATTTACGTAAGCATTTTATTATATTATGTTATAATATCGGTGACAGAATGTCGCTATAGATAAAGAGTTGCTAAAAACCTACAGCATATGTTTGATTCGCAATTTATATTTACACCTCAAATTGGACTTGTATGCAATACACTTGACTTCAATTCCCACTGTATAATGCTGGGAATTGAAAGTTGTCATCTAAAACTTTTTGAAGTTTTCATCTGTTATAACAAGTCAGAATGAACTGAGATCAAGACACAAAATAACATCGTTACTAGACAAAGAACTTATACTTTGTGCGACTGCGACCTTTTCGTGTTCGCATATTATCTAGTAGACATGACAGCACCATTTTCACCATCAAGAATACCATAGAACGAGCAACAGCAACAATTATGTGCAGGAAATGCATAAACTAACTTCGGATATTTTTTCTAAATTCAAGTAAGTTAGTAATACTATAGTAGTCTCAATACATTGGTAATTATGTTTTTTAAATAATGTTCTTCAACAATCAACGTCATGTTTTACTATATGAAAACAAGTGTAGAGTCTGTTTGAAAATATAAGAACATAACTTTCCACGGTTCTAATGTTTTTATTGCACCACCTGCGGCAATAACTCATTCATACGTTGCAAATAGGTAAACTGTCCGTACCCGCTCAATAAGGAGACCAGGTATAATAATTACACTGCCCAACAAAAAAATAATTTTTTAATGTTTCCTGCACATAATTTGTTAAGTGTTACTAATTTTTGGTTGAGAAAAACGAATTTAACAATGAAATATTTTTATTAGCTCTAGTTTCTGTGATACACAATACATGGAATTAGCTTAGTGTGAATTTGATTAATAGAAGACTATACAGTTTAATTACATTTTCCATCTACATTGAAAGTCCATTTAATTTTTTTTGTAGCAGATACATTCAAAGAGTCCTAAAATAATTGAAGAATACCTGGAAGATGTATGATCGTAAAGATAACTATGTACTGGCTTCATGGGATCGTGGTCTTTTGGCTTGCCTCTTGTAAACGACTTCTGGAGCATCTCTACACAATGACCAACAGTAATCCGCAAGCATTGCTTCATTCCAACAGCCCTGATATCTTTGTTCCATAACAGAAATATCCTGATGGAATCGCTCACCGTGTTCATCACTGACAGCTGCACAATTAGGAGGAAAAAAGTCTAGATGGGAGTGTAGAAAATGTATTTTAAGAGACATGTTGCATCCGAGTTCATGATATTTTTGTAGGAGCACTGTCACTAACTGAGTGTAGTTCTTATCCCGTTTGTTGCCTAAAAATCCATGAACAACTCCCTTGAAGGCTTCCCAAGCTTCCTTTTCTTGGCCCTCCAGAACTCGATCAAATGCAGGATCCATTACAAGTTCTCGAATTTGTGGCCCGACGAAAATACCTTCCTTAACTTTGGCATCACTTAATTTCGGAAATTTTTCCCTTACGTACTTAAAGGCCTGTCCTTCTTGGTTCATACCTTTAACAAAGTTTTTCATCAATCCCAGCTTTATGTGTAGGGGTGGAAGAAGAAAATCTTTTGGATCAACAAGTGGCTTAGCAAAAACATTTTTCTCGCTTGGCTTAAGATTTCTTGCAGGCCAGTCTACTTGGATATAATGTGATTTTCTATCCCTACTGTCCCACATACATAAAAAACAGCAGTATCTTGTGTAACCCAGTTGCATTCCCAAGAGTATAGCGATTACTTTGAAATCGCCACAGATTTTCCACTTGTGTTCATTATATTTTATCGAGTCGAGGAGTGTTGACATATTTCCATAAGTCTCCTTCATGTGAACAGCATGACCAACAGGAACAGAAGGAAGATGGTTTCCATTGTGTAGTAATACAGCTTTTAAACTAAGCTTGGAGGAGTCTATGAATAGTCTCCATTCAGTCGGATCATGGTTCAAATTCAAATCCTTCATCAAGCCATTAATGTCGCGGCAAACAACAAGATTGTTTTTCTTCTCAAAAAAGGAAATCAGATTCTTATGACGTTGTCTGTACTGTGAGACCCTAACATCACATTGGAGAAGATTCCATTACTGTAGTCTAGAAGCTAGGAGCTCTGCCTTCTCCTTTGACAGGTCGAGGTCCCTAATGAGATCACTCAGTTCCGCTTGACACAGTTTGTGCGGTTTGTCATCTTTTATTTCAAAATCAGGGTCATGGGATGTGGAAGGCTTACTGGGTTCCTCTTCATCCACAGAGTCTTGAATGTCTATTTCAAATGAAAAGTTTTCGGGTGGATTGGGAACAGGTAAGCTATTTGAATGAGGAATAGGTCGAATAGCAGATTGAATATTTGGGTATTGAACTTTTCTTCTTTTCTTCATAGACATTCCTGCCTTTATAGGTGAGGTCAAGCAGAAATAGCAATCATCTATATGGTTTTTAGGCTCCCGCCAAACCATAGGCACAGCAAAAGGCATAGATAGTTTTTTATTTTTCAACCATTCTCGCAGTGTGACTGAACAAGAGTTACAACACATATGTGGAGCCCATGACTTATCCTGGTCTCCTACCTTCACACCAAAATAATGCTGGTAAGCAGTCTTCACAATAGGCGTCAGATTGCGTTTTTGTGACGAAAATGTTATTTCTCCACAAATGTAACAGAATTGATTCACTTGATTTACACATTCTCGTGGCATTTTTACAATTTTACACTTCAAAAGCACTTACAAACGAGAAATATATATGAATTATAACAGAAACAATACGAAATGCACATTAACAGCACCAGTAAAAGTGTACATAACCTCCAAATAGTTAAAAAGCATGTGTTCTGTCGGTTGACAGTTGTGCCAAATACCAAAACGTAAATTTTCCTCAAACTAATAATTCTTACCCTAGATCAATGACATGTCACTGTATCTTCAAAACAAGAGCTAATCGGTGATTTTTATTCTTATTTTTGAATTCAGCGGGTAGAAATACATAAGATTCAGCTATTTTTGTGTCTGAAACATTTTCATTGTTGGGCAGTGTTATCGTCACAGAAGGTGGTGCATTAGAGACGTTGAAAGTTATGTTCTTATATTTTGAAACAGACTATACAAATGTACGTTTTTCAATGTTAAATGTGTTCAAAACAAGCACGTATTGGATTAAGGAGGATAATAAATTACAAAAACAAAAGCTCCTTTTATGACATAACAGTAAAAGAATATTGTCATGTGAAATCTGATTACAATTAATTTGAAAAGACCTACAAAGAGTTTACAAATCACAAAAAGAGGATGAAATAACCAATTTATTTTTAATAGCAAAAACAAATCAAAGGCAGTTTAATCTCTACTACATAACAAAACAAAAGTTAATCACAGACTTACTTTCAATCTGTGATAACAGCAAAATCAATTTCTAGATTAAAATGTCAGAATAACATTATGTTTCGGTCTTTAAGTAGAGTGGCAGAGAGATTAATAATAATAAAATGAAAGACCATATAAGATGAATATTAAGCAATATCAGGAATACAGGCTAATTAATAGAATGTTATATCAGGTGTTTTATCTTAGTTTAAATATTATATAATATATTAATCATTTATTTATGTAGCGCGTTTTATAAAGAAACCTCTGCAAACTCAATTAATAATTGCATCATATATACCTATATGAAAGTTTCATATTTAAAAATATTGAAAACTTCAAATTTGTTACTAATAATCATATTGTCCTACTACTGTTTTGAGGACAGTAATACAAATTAAATTATTATTATTAATTAATATTGAATGCGCATTAAAAACATCAATAATATAGTATTACTTACTTATGTAAGTGGTAAGTGGCCACTGTGTATATAAAAACTATAAGCTGTCTATTTACATCATTATTATAATCTAGAATAATCCATGATTAAATCAAGCATGGAACAAACACACGTATTCTCGGAAGAGAGTGCCGTACCCAATTTAATTCGGGATTTACGAGAAGGATTATGCAACCATGCAAATAGGAACTGCTTCTAGCTTGTAAACAGGCCCTCATATTGTACATTTGCATGCTAATATCTTCTGAAATTTAACAACGGGAATGGCAATAAGAAAAACATGGAGAACATTTTGGTTAATTACGAATTAATAACAATTGTAATCATCTACGGCTTTTGTTAAACAGGCCGCTTCTTACGCACTACTTTTCCCATTTTGGAATTAGGGTTGGAAAAGTAGAACGCCGAAATAAAGAAATTAATGTGAAGGACCCGCTTTATGGACAAAGCTAATTGGGTAACTAGATATATATCTCCTCTAAAGGCTCGCTTTTTTTTCTGTGGGGATAAAGGGTTAAGTAGCACTGGTTCTTTCATGTTTAAATGTAATTTCGGGAATTTACAATTATAATTGTCTAAATTTGGATAATTAACTTAGCTTAAAAGAAAATGTTTGTATCCTTATTCCATTCGATTCTTGCGCTACTTAATCGGACACTGCCTACATATAAAAGTTTCGTAAGCATAACCAATGCATTGGAAAAGCTTTTTATAAAATAAAGTCGACTACATTAGATATAATTGAACATTTGGCTTGTTTTATCCAACAGATATTATATATGTGTCTTGAAACAAGAAAATAAAGTTAAAAATCTGACTTTTTTCTTTCCGGAAAGAAAGCATTTGTTGAAATAAACAAATACGTTTAGTTAAGAGGTTTGTCTTTGAATCAAGCAAAATCTTATTTGACTTTAACGTTTTACATGTTTGAGGAAAGAAAATAAATATGAAACTCTGACATTTTCTTGGTTGTGGTTACCAAATACTTGTTTGCACATATACATATATTTTATTCGACAAATATGCAATTGATCCGACAAAGTCTGTTTTTCGTGTACATGAATTATACAGCGTGAGCTTGTTAGTTAGCGTCTGGGGTAATCGTCAATAGCTATTTCTAGTGTAAATTTAATAAATTAGCTTTAAATACAACTAAAAAAAAATTAGTGTATTTCACCAAGTTGTCAGAACTAATTTCATTTTAAGCATATGACTTGAGTACCGGTCAGTTTCTGAAAACGCATCCTGGCGTTTTCTTGAACTCGTCATGAATTGACAAAATATCTGGAAGATCTGAGGAAAAATAGGGAAAACGCATTCCAACCTAAATTGGTGTGTCTGTTAATGACTTGACTGACTGAGCTCATATTTACGCCATATATTTGTTTTGCCGAGACGATAGTTCATAGCTATGCTAGGATTCTATAGAGGGCGCTGTAGTTCTGTTATTAACAAATTCTATATTTATGGACCAAAATAACTCGTATTCATATTACACTTTGGTTTAGCGCCTAAAAAGAAAATCACAATATCTGGTCCTGATAGGTGGTCGAGTTATGAATAAATTTTATATTTATAAAACGATATGATTTATATATACCCAATATGTTCGCGTGGTCAACAAAATCGTTTTAGTATATGCTGTCGTCCGATAGATGTGGCTATTATTTTAGTAGAATACTAATCCTGCCACCTATCGGAAAGGGAAGAAGTACTTCTGCCGGGCTAACTGGTATATCAATAAACTAAAATTACTCTAAAGCAGGAATGCTCAGACCTTAATATCAGAGATTTACCGCAAAAAATGTGGCCGTCAAGCAAGTAAGGGGGGTAAAACGAACCCCTAATTATTAATGTCGTACGTTCGTTTATCTTCAATTTCTTTGTTTTCTTTTTGAATTAATTGTGCAATTTTGACCTATAACAATTACGGTCTTGCGCAAGAGATCTGCGCGTGTGTCGTTTTATTTACAGTGAAAATTCAACTTGATATTTGCATTTTGGCAACAAATCTTTTACAAAATTATGCTAAATGTAGAACAGGAATTGAGAACGTTGAACTTTCATGTAAAAAAATCACATATGATTGTTACATCAAGTAGTTCAACCTCGGCCACAAGATAATAGTTTAAAATTAACTTTATATCAAAATGAGCATTTATTGAATTGTCTTTCGAAGATAACTCTGCCTCCAAATTTTTCGTAAATATTTGTCATTCATCACTTGGTGCTGTCGGTTTACGTCACACCAGTAACTCGTATTCAGAAAGACAAATATTGTCGGCAAAATACAGAACAATTATTTCATATACGAAAATTTTATAACAAAAGTTTTATTAATATTAAATACGAGGGCCAAAACACAGTTATTTACAAAAAACAGTTATTTATAATTTTTCAAAGTATTATCCTCCACGGTCAATGCATTTTTGCTCCGTGAAAAACAATCTTGAAAACATTTTCTTCAATCTTCCGGTCGTTTTGTTATTTGCTTTTTAAGGGCTTCCACCGCTTCTTCGGCCGAAGTAAAACGTAAATCCCCTAATTTATCATTTACTCGATGAAATAAGAAGTCAGTAGGTGGTAGGTTAGGACTATACTATATATAAGATTAGTCTTCCTCTTGGACGTTTTTCGCGAACACTTTGGAGACGCTGAGGCAAGCAAACTGTAGTGCACCATTCTGAATTAAAAGTGCTTCTATCCTCCAGTGTTACAGTGGAAACATGGCCAGTAATTCCGAAAAATGTGTGATTTCGATTTGTTTCGACTTTTTATCACGAACAACTTTTGCAACAGCCTACTCATTCTCAAAGACCCAAACTGTCTATTGTTGCTCTTTTTCGGGACTCATGTTTCATTACCTGTGATGATGTATACCAAATGAGACGATCCACGGTTAAAGCAATCTTGTATAGATCCACACCATCTCACACGGTCTTCTTTTTGAATTGAAGTCAAGTTGTGGGGAATCCATCGAGAACAAAGCTTACAGACATTCAAATGTTTGTGTAAAATAATGTTAATTGCTTTCACACCAATCTTTAAAGTTTCTTGAATGCTTCTGACAGTAGCATATCGGTCTTCTACAATCATGTTCCGAATAAGGGCCATATTTTTTTCTGTTCTGCCGTTTTTGGCTTAGGAGCTCGAAAACTGTCCAAAAACCACCGCGACTTGTCATCAAACACTCGATTGATTTCTACAAATCATTTTTTACGGCTTAAGCCACGCTTGAAATTGTAAAAAATCACCGCTGGATAATGTTTCTGGTTCAGTTCCATGATTTATTGGCGAAAGGGGTGCTTTAAATTAATGTAACTTACAAAAAATCGGGTATATTTGATAACTGTCACTATAAATAAACTCATAAACAACTGATTAAAATTGTCATACAAAATTTGTCACAAAATATCATCGCCTACTACATACGCTCAGCGGAAAGAGACCATCCCTCGTATATAAAAATATAAACAGATAATAAATAAGAGTTCAAGAAGAAAACAACAAAGAATATAAAGAAAAAGAACATTTGGACAAAGAAATTAGATACTCATTTTCTTAAAATGGAATAATACTAATATTTTATACTTAAAAATTAAACGATGTATATTTTTAAAGTGAGAAGTATTTTGGAAATGAATGAACCTCTGGTTTTACCACGTTTTACTTTCCAGCAACTGTGATTTTAGATCATATTATTTTAAGTCTAATTTTATTTTTTCTCTAGCTTTCCTGTTCTTTCTATTATCTCCACTTTTACGCTGACGACTAATAAACACACAATTTTTTATAGTTTCAGAATAGATGGAGAGTTATAAACAATTAATTCTAATTTAAAAAAGGTTTGTTCAGACCCCCAGTCCTGAGCAGTTCTGAAATCGTTTAAGAATTAGTAGTTGCGATAGTAACGCGCATTCAGACCAAATTCTGGTTCTCAAATAGTCTGAAGCTGTTCTTAATAATTGGCATGTATATCAAATGCACACACACATTCCCTTTTCCTTTCGTTCGATTATTCATTGAAAGCTGAGACTAATATTAAGTGTGATACCTACTTGATTTAGTAGTAGTACTAGTGGTAGTAGTAGTATTTTATTTGCCTTAAAAACCAGACATGTTAAGAATACATGTAGATTCCATAAAATGTTAAGTATATGACAATCATACATAATTTTTTTAAAAAAGATATAATACAATTACAAACGATCAAAATAATGGTATATAACGCCATACATTAACAGTTAATCATAAACATCATAGTAAAACTTACAATACAATTTCATGTACCTTTCGCATCTAAAGTCAAATGTTAAAATGTATGAAACCTAGAATTCATATAACATGTATTGTATGATATTATAGAAGGGGTTTTCCAATAAAATGCCCTTTACTACTCTACGAAAGCGCTTCACCCTAATGTTCTTCAGATGTTCAGGGAGTTTGTTATATAGTTTCGGTCCCTAAAAATTCACCGATTGCTGTGTGATTGTTAGTCTATGCAGAGTGGTTCTTAATGCATTCCTGTTTCTGGTGTCATGTTGATGAACCTGTGAATTTGTTTTGTAGTGAGCCCTGTGCGCGTGCACATATTTTATTAGTAGTAGTTACATCAATTAGACTATGGCTGCTTTATGTTATACAAGTGTGTGGTCACAATGAATTCAAATTTATTACAATTTTGATAACATAGCATGTTGCTGCAAATACAATGTTCTGATGTACATTTCACTAATCTAAGGCGTACATGAAATTACCTGTTATAGGATCAAAAAATATAATTCAGTTTTCATAGTATTTAAGACTAGATTGTTCAGGTAGTTTAACAAACGTGTCAGTTTGTCCAGTAGTATATGACAATTCTAAATTAACTTTTCGCGTGTTCATAAGTTGCTACAATTTTACCATTACGTGCACTTTACCCTTATTAGAGATAGAATCACTTGCTAGAGTCAAGAACACATGGTAGTTGGCGAGGTAATTTCTAAAACAATAAATCACAATTTGTACCAATCTGAATGTTTAATTACACAAATTATTAAAGCTGTTTACTTCTGCTATTACAAAAATTAAAATGAAATTATGAGAGTACATGAAAACAAGTAAAAAGAAAATAAGGAAAAAGTCAGTTCTATAAAACTGAATCAATACAAATATTCTAACAACTAAAAATTAAAATTAAGCTAAAATTCAACATAAACATTACAAGAAAAAATCGAAACCTCATACAAATGACAATTACGCATGCTCCGGAGTTATCAGAATTTCATATGCTAGCTCATGAGACAGAACTGTAATGCCGAATGTATTCGCCGAAGATTCGTATACGAATGTTTCGTCAAATAATTCGTGCGCAAATGTGAACGAATGCCTATCCACACATACTATTCGCAATATTCGCGTTGAAAAAAAGGTAGAATGATGGAAGATAAATAAGTGCTGCTGCATTACTATACTGCTATATGAGTACTTGTAATTATTATTCGAGTATTAAGTCATTATTCTACTCCGCCGTAATTCATTAACGTATACAGAATAATACCTTTTTTAATTTGAAATCTTTAAATTATAGGTTATGTTTACAAATTTATTTATTTACTTATATAGGTATTCATCTCACTTCAGTATACGATGTGTAGTCAGGTCATTATTGTTCGGATACGAATTTTCTTTCATGTGTGAAACGAAAACCGACTCTGAACGGATCGGCATTCGTGTTCGGCGCGAATATAGGCGAATATCAAATATTTGCCAAATAAACTGTCTACACATCGCTGTTCGGCGTAATTTGCCGAATGTTCGGCGATGTGTAGAGGCGGCATAAGAAATGTTCCGAACGGTTCTTAAATTACGTATTCGCAAGGACCGAACATTGAACTAATAGTTCTCAGAATTTGTAGTTCTATAACTGCATGGTACAAACAGTTTTTTTTTAAATGGCATGCTCACTAGTTGTGGAACTGTTCAGAACTGGGGGCCGAACAACCTAATATTTGCCAGTTTTCGGAAATATAAGGTTCATATAAATGCACAAAGCATAATTGTTATAAATAGAGACGTAAAGTTATATAGTCATATTTACATACAACACATACTGAATAAAATGGACATACGAGGTCTGACAATTTAGTAATGAGATTGAGTGTATAAAAACCGTATATTTAAAAATTATTCAACAACCTCATGATCCCCTTCGAAATAGTTCCCTTGGGCACCAACACAGCGATTCCACAGATTTTTCCATGCATCGTAGCAGCTCTGGAAAGCTCCGATCGGAATGTCCGACAGTAGCCTCTTCAATCGACTCAAAATGCGTTCCTCTTACCACCTGCTTGACTTTGGGTAACAAGAAAAAGTCGCAGGGTGATAAATCTGGCGAGTACGGCGGCTGTGGTAACACTGCGATACCTTTGGAGGTCAAAAACTGGGTCACACTGAACGCGGTGTGACAGAGCGCGCTGTTGTGGTGGAGAATCCAAGTACGTGCGATATCGGGACGCATTCTGTTGACTCTTTTTCGTAGTGTATCGATTACTTCGCGGTAGTAGATCTGGTTAACGGTCTGTCCAGGTGGAACGAACTTCCTATGGACCGCGGTGGTCGAAGAAGCAGATGAGCATGGTTTTTATCTTGGACTTGCTCATGTGAGCTTTTTTTGGCCTCGGTTCATTTGGAGACAGTGACTGTTGGCTTTGGCTCTTCGTTTCAGGGTCAGATTGGAAGAACCAGCTCTCATCATTTGTAGTAATCCGGTCAAACAACGTAGGATCGTTTTCCACCTGTTGCAAACAATCTTCAGCAACTGACATTCGAAGGAGTTTTTGGGTTCTTGGGAACAATCTTCGCGCAGAGCTTTTTCAACCGAAAATCTTCAGTTAAAATCTGTCTTAACAGTTTTGCGGTTGATATTTAGTTCGTCAACCAACATTCGAATAGTTAAACTTTGAATTCGTTGTGCAACGAAAAACTTGTGCACGGTTTCAAGCAAAATTTCATAGCTGCAGTGTTACCACAACCGCGGAAAAAAATCAGTCTCATTAAATAATTGTCAGGCCTCGTATGTATTTATTTTTAGAAACGCTAACGTTTTGGCAACACAGTTGGCATATGTTCAGCATTTTTGACCTCTCAAAGAAAGTATACGCATTTTACAGTATGCAATAGTAAATATGGGAATTCCCATATTAATGAAACTGCGTGCACATTGATTGGCATTGCTCTTGCAGGCTCATACATATAGCGAGAATGTAGACGCTGAAAAGTAATGAGATTATAAAAATTGTACCATTAGCACTCTGCACTGAAAAATAGAGATTGTACAAGAGAGATAAGGAAATATGGGGACAATAAATATGCTGATTCTGGTGAGAATGGCAGCGATGGATTTACAGAGACAATACTATAAAAGTTGGTCGAGTAGAGTAACTGACATTAAAGCGTAAGAGAGATCTTCAGGGATAGATTATACTTAATAGATTTGAACAGTTCGAGATACTGTTTGCTTCGTGAAACGCAGAGTCATCACTAATGAAGGAGATAGAGGTGATGTGAGAAACAGAAAACGAACTTGTCAATTCAAAAGTGCAAAGAAAGAGTGGTTATCATTGCAAAAAGTGAGAGTAAAACGAAAAAAAAAGAGAAATATAGAGAAATGTAAGGGCGTTTGACTGGAATGTTACTGCAAGGAGATCTTTTCCGTCAATTGCTGCTCAATCACTAACTGGGCATTGTTACCTCAAAAGATGCTACAGATGGTTTGACCTCAACGAACAAACTGCTAAATATTGGAATGGATGAAAAATGCGGTATCATGTCACGTGCAACAATATCATATTACGTATAGAGGAGATCAGAAATAAAAGTCGAGAAAAAGATTTGTGAGGGATTACAAAAAAATGGAAGTTAAGTTTCGTATATTTGCTCGTATAGTATACTAGCAAGCTCTGTCAAGTCGCCCCCCCCCCCGAGTTACAATTTATATAGTATAAATGGGTGTCAATTGTGCTCCATTTGCTCAATTGTGCCGTTATTAGTTTCATTTGTGCTTTTCTGTTTTCAGAGATTTTTAAAAGAATCGGAGGAGGGGCTAACTTGACGATTGGCCTCCCCAAAAATATGAAATTCCTCTTAAACTAGGTGCCTTCTCAAAGCACTCCAATGTGCTCAATTGTGCCGTATATCATTTTTCCGCCATCCACTCACTTTCGAAGTTATAAAAAGACAGTGCGTCACATTTAGCATTGCAGGTGGCATTAACAAAGTACTTTGATAGAAGTGACAGACGCAACACCTGCGTAAAAACTGAATGTGTAGGTGCGAGAACAACAAAAATTTAATACAACAAGCAGTACATGATGATAGAAATAACTATCCGAAATAACAAAGTACATTATGATACCGATAATATCCAAACTGCATTTACATAATGTACCAAAGACCATTACTATTGATGACATTAAATATGACTTAAGTGGCCTCATCGCTTACTCCGGGCTCATTGGAGTCGTGGAGCAGAACGTCATTGGCCATTTTGAAGGCATACTGTTTCAGAATTAACGAAAAATGGGAAGTCTAAGATGATGTACTGCAACACAAAGTAGACTGCAATGGTAGTGAGATGGTGTATCTTCGTTCAATATTATATATAGAACATAAATAAAAGTAAATAAAGCTTAACAAAATAATCTTTTATTAAAGTTGTAATAACTCAAGAACTTTTTTGATAAGTAATTATTCCCAAGAAGTATGTGCTTCATAAATTTATCACATCTTTCTACTACTGTTATTGAATGATATTCACCCACTTTTGGATCTTTTTTCTAATTTCCTTAAACAGTAGAATCCAAGTGAACTTAAGAACAATTGAGTACAAATGGAGCACATTTGATAAACATTTTGTACTATATAAATTATAACAAACGTGGGGCAGGATAGTAAACTTTCGTCAATTTTGGATTTCTTTTAGGTACAACTTCAAAAGTGAGTGGTTTGGGAAAAAATGCTATACGGCACAATTGAGCACAATTGGAGTACTTTGCGAAGACACAGATTTTGGAAAAAAATTCAACTTTTTGGGAAAACAGTAGACTTTCGTCAACTTTGGAATTTTTTTAGGTATAACTTCGAAAGTGAGTGGTTAGCGGAAAAATGCTATATGGCAGAATTGGAATGCTTTACGAAGCACCGAGTTTTAAATAGAATTTCAAATGTTTGGAAGGGCCATTCGTCAAGTTAGTCCCCTTCGATTCTTTTTTAAAAACATCTGAAAACAGAAGAGCACAAATGAAACTAATAATGGCACAATTGAGCACAAATGGAGCACAATTTACACCCATTTTATACTATATTGTAACGAAACAAGCCCACAAAAGAAGCAGTCCTCCGGGCGACGACAAAAAAACGTATCGGTAAACAAGTCGTAAATCAACTGCCCTCATGTACTGCGTCAGCGACAGAAAGTCTGGAATATGGTAGAAGAGAGCCAGAATTTGCTGGTGTATCTCCAGACCTTTTGTCAAATGCCGCCGCTGGGATAGGGAATTCATTCCTTCAATAGTAATTCGTTGAATAGTATTCGTAGAGTTCAAATAAACATAAATAATGTGAGTAGTGCAGTTTTATTATAGTTCACAATATACATAAATATTACTGACATAAATAGTAGTGATAGAAATAAATACGTGTTAATTTATTTGTAGTAGTTTTAAGTGCGATACATTTATTTTATATTTTTATATTGTGATTAGTTTTAAGTGTGTAAATATACAGACTGTTTCAAAACATTTGCACGAGTTGTTTATTTCGACCCCGAAAACGCAACAATATGAATTGTAACGCGGGGGGCCAACTTGACAGAGCTATACTAGCAAGGCTTCAATCTATATTGAACATAGAATATTCTGTACTAGAATTTTTTGTGTAAATTGTTGCATTATACAATAATTATTATGTGCAGATTACCAACGCAAACATTCCATCAACAACAATTATCGTAAAATCGAATCTGTTATCGATACTTATGCGAGAAAAATCGTCTATTGAAGTTGCGAAAGCAGCGATTTAATATCGACAACTGCTCTTTTTACTGCACCGCTATAAATGTTTATGTTATTGTTCTGCAGATAAAAGAATTCCAATTATTTTGATTGTTCCAATAATACATCTTTACATTTTACTTTTGTTTTACTTGTGTCATACATTAATCCTCAAGCTTTTAAGTTAACTTAATTGTGATCTACCGTTCTTCTGCAAACATGTTTTTACATTCAAGAGGCCAAGTATGATTATTTATTTTTATTTTTTATGGGCGAGCGGGGGGCACTATTCTGTTAACCGTGAGCTGGCATGAAGCTCACGGAATCCCAAGAGATATGCTCTAATAAACTGGCTTCTGCCGTACTTTATCTTTATTAAAAAAACGAAGGAGGTAAATTTTATATACGCGTTCTTTTTCCTCTTCTTCCCGTGTAGGGTTGAAGATATTGCAGTGTAAAAAGCATTTAGTGGAAAGGTAATAAAGTTTGTTGTTAATATCACACGACTGTTTATATAAAGAATGAGCCTTTTCGGGCTTTATTAATTAAAAACAAGCCAATAATTTTCGTGAGTATAAAAGAAATTAGGGATAAAAGCAGTACGCCAGATTAACAGAAATATACAAAAACTTATTAAAAAACATATAATTATATACACAGGAATATTTAATATGTAGTAATTGTCATTGTCTTGAGATAAATGACGTGATAGAATTTGAAAATAAACTCCTTGTGATGAACTTGAAACTATTTTCTTAAAATAGTTGTCTGCGGAAATAACTGAGTCCTTAAGGCTGAACGCCCGCTTCAAGCTGAGTTCGATTTGAAATAGGCGTACCACTGCTTTTCGTGCAAATGTAAGAAAAGACAAATGTTTAAGGGTCCGCGTGCTCTGTCTTATGCTAAGGAAAAAGATGGAGAAAAGAACTTGTCACCTAATCTAATCTGCCTGTAATTTATGGCTGCGTTATGGTCTCAGATAATCGCCGGTTGGCCCACGTGTTTGGCAGTCGGGAAGCAACCCGCCCTAAATTAGACAATCTATATTTTCTCAAACACACAAAAAATGTGAAGCTGAATATGTAAAATCACCTGCCGGATTCAAATTTTGAGTTGGAAAATAAAATTGAAATCGCGAAAAGGTCGAAAAATCGTTTTTTGTGTAAATTTTAAAATTTTCATTTTCTTCAATTTTTAATACTTATCTCGTGATATCTCAGCAATGCAGAGAGCTAGGGATCTGTTTTTTTTAAGGTTATACCCTAAAGTATGTGGATGATACTAGTGTTTTCGATTTTTCTTTATGGTGTGTAAATTTTATAAAAAAAAAGTTTTAGTAGACGACCAATTTGTGTAAGGTATTTTTCAGCTATCGAGTAACTAATCTTATTTTTCAGAATTTACCCATATATATGTGAAACAAAATAAAGCCAACATTCCAAAATTATTTTTTGTGCAAGAAATAAATTTCTAGATCGTTTCAAAAGCAAATTATTGCGAGTCAAATATAATAATTATACTCCCTGCCCGCAAGCCGTGTGAGTCCTAGCATGCGCTTCTAGCAGGTATACCGTTCGGGACGGGAAGAGATATTGCTTTTACTTTCTGATACGTAGTATAAGGGAGTATGGTGACGCTGACACTGTATATGTACACTATATTGTAAAGAAAATATCAACGGTTTCGATAAAATAATGTCCGAGTAACGATTACTTTCTTAACATACACCGATCTCAGAAGTATTTTACAAACTGCGTAGAAACTGCCCGGAATGGTAGGCGGAGCTACCTCTCGACACAATGTGCGAGCGTACCACATACTCTATTTGATTTCAGTGAATTTCGCCCAAATTTCAAAATTTTGTTTTCCGTTTCGTGACCTTATTTTTAAAAAATAAGAAAAAATAAAATTTATGTATTGCTGTTGAGTGTTACATAATTTTAAATAAAGGCTTGTTTTTTGAAATTTCTTACATTTTTATTTTAATTTAGGGCCCTTTGGACAATTTCGAAGAAATTACGATTTATCCATTGAAAGGCATTTTTTTCTTAAATTAGCGTGTAAATTCGGTAAGGTTTTCATTAAAAATACGATTAGGAAATGGGAAAAACGATTTCGAGGCCGGGCGTATAGCCTTAAAGAGAAAGTATGCGTACTCGTAGATTGCACTTGTTTGTTCGCTGCTTTCTTTTAAAATAGAATGCAAGTTTTCCCTACTTTACAAAGTGGGGATTCATTCTCAAACAGATGCAATTTTCTTCTGCCTGTAGTATATGTACTAAACATGTGCAATTAAATAAGTGTGGGCACAAAAGACTTTCTTATATGTATATCCTTCGAACTTCAAACGTTTTTTCATGCAAATATTATTCAAAATTCGTATCTTCCGTTCATCCTATAACATAGATAGTATATTTGACATAAATATATACGGAGAAAATTATGCTTGTGCCAGTTATACACATTAGGTAAATTTATGCAATAAAGAACAACTTCGAGAAAAAACCGAATATATGAATTTCTCAGAAAAACTCACCCCGTCCACTGCAATATCACCAACCAACTCCTACAGCAAATAAAATACACAAAATATCTAGAAATAACAATAGCCAATAACGTAAAATGTGATCAATATATAAATAAGTGAGAATGCAACAGCTATTGCACGAATACAGAAAATACTAAGATGATACCAGAACATATTAAAAAATCAATATCCCATGCAATATTTATATCATATGTAAGTTACCTGAAGAGCATATAAAGCAGCACGAAAAAACTAATCAAACTACAGAAAACAAAACAGAATACTAAAATTAATATACTCTATGGATAGAAGATCAGAAACAATGAAAATTTACGAAAGAACACATGCAGGAAACAAAATGCAATTAATCCGCAGAAACAACCTGTTCCAAATACATCATATTGAAAACAAGACATTAAAACCTCGTACAATGCTAATAAAGGCTAAGTAGATACTTACTCATTACCGCTACATTAGAAGAAAATCGTTAATAATAACAGACATATTTGATTGAATAGCAGCACAAGAAGCCATAATAGCGAAATACAACAAATGATTAGGCAAGGAAAAATATAAAAGAAAAAGGAGGAAGAAAACGACAACAAAACTGCGTTCGATACTGATAGTCCGAGACATCGAAAGAGGATAGCCACGAACAGCCTCGTAATGAACATGTACACTTAGTTTCAATACAAAGTTTCTACAAAAAAATCAATCCGGCAGAATATTCAGTATGTCGAGAATATTCAGTATGTTCAACTGCCTCCAAAAACTACAAACACACTAATGAATATCTGTTACCAAAAATTTTACAGGGATCCTTTAACCTCCTCATCCTATATGGTTTGCCATCCGTGCGGTGACAGGGTTGTTGATGGCTTTTTATCCTTCGTCGGGAGAGATATTTCTACCCATCTCTAATTTTCAGGAATAATACTTCCACACATATTGAATAATGTGGAAATTGTGTTTTATGTATTTACTTTCAAATGAATTTGTACCGCTGAGATTGATATACACACGTATAAGAGAAGATATTCGCTGATATTTTTGCATACGTAGGGCATTTTATATTTTTGGCAATTATTAGGAAAGGAGAAAATGTATTTATGCAAAACATAAAAAGTAATATAACAAAACAAAAGACAATAAACAGTAAAGAAAAATAATGTCATGAAATAATAAATTTAAAGTTTAAAATATCTAAATTATTTAATAATGTGTCGACCTAATCGTTGTAATAAATGTATAGAGGTTAGGGGAGATTACATTGAAAAACAAATTTTGTTATATTGTTCCGAGTTTCTTTTTTGTATATCAGGCCATGACGCGATAAATTGAAATATTTCCATGTCTGCATTTAGCCTGCACGGCGACTAATTTGCAAATATAACCACTTTTTCTGGACAATCGCATACACTAAACAGCTATAAACAAATTCGCTATGATTGTCGATCCAGAAGACGAAAATATAACTTAGCGTGCAGTATACACTTTACGTTATAGATGCGCTTCAAACACTATTAGCAAATTCGTTCTCCGAATGCTTTCAGTATCAAAACAAAAACATGTATAATCAAAAAAAGACAAACAAGCCAATATATACCGTTAGCATTAAATTTCACATGCTAATGGTCTAATTTAAACTTGTCTCTTTTGCTTTTTTTTTTCAAAGCCTTGTTTTTTCGTTTTCATATTTTTTGTGCCCAGTCGTTTCCCTTGTGAATATTCTGAATGTTGTTTGTTACTCTATTTTATGGTGAATAAACGAAAATAACTGTTATAAGACCACGTTCATTCAATTAGTATGAAGACAACGGTTAATTTTTCATAAATTCGTGCACAACAAGGGTTTTGTTTCTTATGTATAATCTATTGCATTCGCGGTTTTTGTGCCAATCACGAAATTATTTAAAAAAAAGTTTCACCTTGTTAGAATTTGGAGAAACTTTGACTAATAATCTTTATCAAAGATATATATATATATATATATATATATATATATATATATATATATATCTATATATTTTTACTCAAACTGATGATATTGTTCAATGTATTTCTTTGATTGCACAAGAACTGAAATCCAGGAATCAAACGAGTTTCGAAACCGTTTGCAAGTACAGTAAAAAACTCATTACGTAAAATTACCACGCTTTAGCTTAACGATGTAAAGATATTGAATAAAGATTCTGTTATAATTTATCACTAAATACCAAGGTGGACCAAAATTTTAAAAAGTTTTAAATTTGAACGCATACCACGTAATTTTTATCATTAGTACCTGAAAACATCCAACAATAAATTTCAGCCAAATTCGAGGACATTAACCCATACCAATTTAACGTGTTCTTGCGTACCAATCTATGTACCGATTTTTATCGAATTATTTTTTTACTAATCTTATATGTTGGGTGAAGCAAATGCACTTAATTTTGTTATATTTATTATATTTTGCTTTAGGTTTTAAAAAGTAAGTGGTCAACATATTTAAGAAAATATTTTTTTTGTACGAGCTTTAACACGTGTGCTACGCTGATGAATAAATTATTCGGGGTATTTTCTTCTCATTGTTTGTTTAGTGCAATCGGGAAACAGCTGTCTGTTCTCCATTACGCATTGTAAAGTAAATTGCTTTTGTTCCTCGTTTTCATTGGGTAGTCCAATATACTCTTCCATCAATTTAACTGCTCTCTCAGCAGTGTTGATAACACAAATCAACGTTTCCACGATCTTTTTGACCTAGTAGAACTCTTGATTTTCATCCCACTTTAAGGGTTCTATTAGAAGAAAGCCTGTGTCAATTCCCAAACGCTTCAATAAATTGATACCTCCTGGACCCACAAAACTTTGTATTGTTTTATCTACAAGAAGAGTAAAAGACAAAGAATTATTACTATTTGCCACCCAATGAATGCTGATGGATGTGTAGCTGCTACTGTGCCTGGTGAGCGATACTGATGGATATGAATAAGTATTTTGAGTGGACTTTTTTTTAAAGTAACGATATGCAGAACATGTGGTTCCAGTTCCAACAAAACCGTGCTACATGTCACTTTACTAATGACAATATATCTAGATAGTTTCTTAAGTCATATGTCAACAGTGCAAGAGTATTTACATGTAGATTTGGAACAATTTTCGTATAAAAAAATTCAAAATTTGGGCCTGAAGCAACACTTTTACTCACAGGTTTATTAATACTGTCAAAGTATTTGAAACTTAATTTGAAACAACTTTTATATAAAAAATTCGGAAAGCATGAACGTATAAGAAAGTCGTGTGCTGCTTACACCCTTTTTTCTTGATAATCTTACGGCAGCTGTGACAGCGGATCTAATCAATCTAAAATTATCTATTTTTATAATGAATGATGTACTTACAAATTTACGCAGTTACCACAAACAGCAGCACACGTAGTTATGAAAAGACAACACGATTACTAAATAAACAAAAGCTTCTTCCGAACTGGATCAAATTGTCATATATTTTCAGTGCAACAAAATTCGCTCGCTTAGAGCTATTTCAACCTTAAAAAGAAAATAGTTCCAGTTATATGTGTTGTATCTATGTTTTAAATATGCAGAAAGTCTCTGTGTACTTTATTTCCTACTTTCTTTTCGGAGTAAAAGGTAGCGGGTTAACGAGAAAGAATCCCTGAAAATGTGTTATGGGAGTCCCTTTAGGCGATGGAAGCGATTTTTATGTCACACTGTCGATAGCGACTGTACCGACTTCAGCAGTATCAACCTGCACGTTCTCATGCATTCGCCCGAGTTAGACCGTAAAGAACAATTTATTTAGGATAATGTTATGAGAAGATCGTGAATGTTCTCAGCAGACTTTGGAGATTTCAGTTTTTATTCCTTTTCGCCATTTCTGCTCTTTTTTCTCGTTCATTATGTTGGTAGTTATGCGCGCGAGCGGGAAGTGACATCGCAAACTTTATTCCGTAAACAATAAAATAATGGGTATATTTGCGTTTTATGCGCATCCGATGAGAAGACGCTTCATAAGCCAGAGTGAGGAAGCGAGCGGGGAAGGCGTTTTAACGGAAGATTTTATGAGGATGTTCCGCTCTAAAGTTTTGCTTTCATTATTCGGGTCAATTGTTTTCGGTTTCGAACGAGCAAAGACAGAAATTTGTTGAATGTTGACGAAAGAGTGTGCTAATGGGTTTCGCTGAAGAATAATTTCAATTTATACTTCTATTAATAATTTCAGAATTAAGTGCTAATTCCGCTATTTTAGTAACTTGCACTCTTCCAAATACACGACACGCCAAATGTATTTCTTTAATTTCGTAGATGGACAACAGGACAGGCTTTCAAGTGAAAACGTTTAATGAATATTTCAATTTTTACGAGGCCATGAATAATTATATATAATAGTAATTTTGAGCTAATGTTGAATATATAAAATTCGGCGATTACCAGTAATATCTTATTCTAGCACAATTGGGCGTTACATTTTTGTCGCCTCACCGCATTCGTCCAGCAGTGTGAGGAAGAAATGAAAATCTAACACTCAGGAAGGTACCAGGTACAGAACCATACACCTTAGGGCTACGAAACCTGTCTATAAAACATAAAATGTTAAATTGCTCAATCATTCTTCAAAAGTTTCACACAAGTAGGGTAAAAGCCCCATTGTTTGACATCTTAAGAGACTTTTCCGATTCAAAACTTAATTAATTAATTAATATTAGCTATATAAATTATCGCAATTTGTTTTCTTTTCTTTAATGCCTTATCAACAAGATTTGTTAGGAACTTCATGAAGATAATGTACCTAATTAGCTAAAGATGAATTAAAAAAAAAACAGGGCATCTGTGCCAGTTGTTGGCACTTTCGCCGATGATTGACATGTGCAAGTGAGCCATTGATTGGTAAGATTGCCATGGGGTGTCTGCGCCATTGGCACTGTTGAGCGTAGGGCAATATCGATTCGCGTTATAAATAATTAAACAATTTTGTCATGAAAACCACTATATAATTATAAAATATAAAAACATGGAACACAGACGTTGAAAAAATAGAAAATTTAATTACACAAAACATTAAATAAACATTATCAAATTCCTCTTGATTGGTTTAAAGTAGAACAACACTTAAACACATACCTGAGTAGGTAGGTACTTAGGTCTCTGCATTTAAGAGTAAGTACTTACCTTACCTAGATAACATAAATGCAATAAAATAACAACATTCTAATGAATCAGATACCTACCTAGGTTGGTAGGTAGCTGAATTTTGGCATAGAAAATTGCTCTCAACCATTTTTTTCTTTTTTGTGGAAGTAATATGGTATGTTATCACTCATGTTTGACACTTGAATCCTAAATTTATAGAATACATTTTATTTACGCAAATGTATCACATATCACACTACAGTTTGTTCAGTAGAGTCACCTTCAAGTGCTAAAAGTGTCAAAGGTCTACTTAGATCAATCCTGATATACATGTCAGTCGTGGTGTTTTGACACTACTTGACTTAACTCATTAGCGCTCATTGTACTCGTTTGAGTACGGCAAACACATGATTTAATTTTGTATCACTGGCGACATCTATGTGACAATATTTACATTTGGCACCCGTTTGCGTTTTCTTTGCATTCACAGAGACCTGTGTTAGCGTGCAGAACTACATGCAATGGTTTTACTACTAGCCAATAGAATCCTTTCTATGCCGTACGATTACTAACGTATTTTTTCTTGGCTACGCTCGCGTCAAAAAATTCCTACAAGTTCTACAAGTCCTTGGCAAAAGATTTCAGTGTGTTGAACAGGTAAGCAAAGGCCAGTTTTATATTCTGATATATATTTTAGTTTTATTATCTGATAATTTCGGTGTCATTATGTTGGTCAAACATTCTTGTACTCGGATGAGTACAATGGGCTTACGTGTGCCACATAAATCACGAGTATAATAAATCCGCTCAATTGTTTACATTGTGGTATATTTTGCAGTGCGGTGATGGAAGAGCCCAATTTTCCGATCATATCAGCAAGTTCTTTCTATGGGACGAGGTATACGAACTTATCTACAGCAGTCGCAGATATAGATTCTTCTGAACGCTCTGGTGATGTTGACGTCGTAATTCTTCCTCCTGGAGTCGACTGTCAAACCGACGAGGAAGATGTAGACGAAGACAACCTCCTAGGCCAAGAGTCATTTCCCAGTGATATTCCTGGCGAAGTTGAAGTTCGATGGCACGAAATCGACAATGTTTCCGAAGACTCAGACACTGAAGATGACGTCTCTCTTTCGGTACGATTATCTCGCAACAAAAGCCTATGAATTCCGCGCGCTAATACGCAGAACAAAAATGGAACCAAAATGGACGGATCAAAACGTAAATATGAATATGAACGCTACCACGGACAGTTTTGAACGTCAAGCTATACTCAAAAGCGAGTTAGAAGGGCTAAATCCTGTTGAGGTTTTTGAGAAAATTTTTGATGACGATGTTGTAAGTGAAATTGTGGAACAATCGAATCTGTACTCGACACAGAAAAACGATCACAGTTTTTTTGTTTCTAAGGCTGATATAAAAATTTTCTTGGGAATCCTGCTACTCAGTGGATACCATACGTTACCCCGAGAGAGTATTAGAGTCTTGATGAAGATCTTTATGTTCCACTTATCTCTGAATCAATGTCGAGGAACCGCTTGTTAGATATAAAAAAGTATATCCACCTGACTGACAACGATAACATTGATAGAGCAGACAAAATGGCAAAATTACGTCCACTCATGTCTATGCTCAATCAAAATTTCAAACAATGGAGGATTTTTCATGACAAGCTGTAGATTGATGAAGCAATGGTCTCTTACTTTGGTCGTCATCCAGCCAAGCAATTTATAAGAGGCAAGCCCGTCCGATTTGGATATAAAGATTGGATGTTGTGCAAAGCCTCTGGGTACTGCTACTCGTTTGACACGTACTGTGGTAAAAGTAACAACCCTGAGGAATTGAGGTCTGTGCCTTTGGGGTCTAAGATTGTTTTGGAACTTCTAGATGCTATCGCAGTGCCTTCGGATCATGAGGTTTTCAAAAAGAAAGTCGTAGGCGTTAATGGGTTAATAGCTGAAGTACTAATTTTTGGCCAATGTTTGGATTGTTAGCTGGCGGACTTAAGAGTTAACGATGCATTTAAATGTATTATGATATTTCAATTAGAATAACAAATTATTATGTTGCTCTTCGTGCATTATATCTCTTGGATGCTCCATTTTTAATTTTATTCGAGGCCGATATAACCTGCTCTTCTTTGTAGTTTTTGATATAGCTGTAGGTACTTAGTTTTTACCTTCTGCATCTGTTGAAAAGGCGGTATGAGGGCACAAATACCTACAAATAAAAATGTTGTAAAATACAAGGAAAACCCTAAACAAGAAGTGGTTGAATTATAATTTCGGCTCCATCGGGAATGATATAAGGTGTACGAGAGAGTAAGAATTTGCAACCCTATATTTTATTGAATAGCCACTTTAGAGATTTAGTAGATACTTAGGTACCTACCTATTAAATACTTTTAATTAAAATTTTCCCGGCATATTTTGTTCGTTAAGTAATGCGATTGATGAAAGTACCTGATTATATTTGCTTCTAATGATCTGATGAACTCCAGTGGAAGATCATCCCAAGCTACTTGAAGATTATCATGTAGTCATTGTAAGTTCATTGGCTAGTTGGGAATCATACCAGCCCTTCATCATATCATACCCAAGATATGTTTCATGAGCGATACGTCTGGCAATCACAATGGCCAATTCAGAATGCCGATGATGGTATCTTGCAGGGCAAATGTTGATATGTTATTCCGATTTCTAGGGCGAATAAATATTACGTAGGTCGTTGTTTAGCCACTACAGGCAAAATTATATTTAGAAATAAATGCATCTGTTTGTTTTTTAATAAAATGGTTCCGTATTTAATGCTGTTCAATCAATCACAAGTGTTGAAATGGCTATTTTCATAGCTCAGAATGCAATACTCATAAATTCAAATATGTAATATATAAAAAACAGTTTGAGGTTGGCTTTCAGTTAAATTTGATTCAAATTTTATTTAGAGTTTTTGGTAAGTGCAATGATGACACAGCCATAGAAGAATACGTGTTACTGTGAGCGTTTGTTAAAGAAAACACTAGTAAGCAGCCTCCATGGTATTAAAATGTATACAAGGTTTACGCTGTGTAGTTTGAACTTTATTAATTGATTAATAAGTACTGCTCAAATTTTACGTTAATAAGACTTAAAACTTGTTTAAAACGATATCTCATGCATATCTTTAACTTTATTATATTCTGTTTTAGAATAAGAAGGAGTGATTAAAATATTGCTACAAAATCCTGATCATTTAGCTTAAAATATAGTACCCGCAATTTGTTAACAATTTTGAAATTTATTATTTTTTCTACTAAATAGGAATTTATGTTAATGAAATTATTGCAAGATAATGACTGTATGGCTTAATATGTAAAATTTACTTAAAATCATAATCAGGATTAAGTGCGATATTTGACAGTATCTATTTTGGTAAACTCTAAACCCGAAAATATAAATATTTCATGAAATTTTCTTTTAAATATGTAACCAATATATGCATGCATCGTAAATTATTGATGCTTTTGTTAGGTTTGACAATTTCAAAGTTGTAAATATAAAAAATTAGCTGCAGAAATTAGTATGATTCACTGCACCATATTAAGTTACTTTGGCTATTACTATACCCAATACAAGTAACAAGTAGTTCTACGATAACGATTTTTTTGAGTAGGTAATCTTTTCACTCTACGTGAATAATATGACGTATTATAACTATTCCAGCATTATCTAGCGGCTTATGTAATACTTGTTTAAATCATTCAACAAAAAATATTAAATTAAATTAAATTCATTTCATAATAGTAGTTAGCTGTTTTTATATCTTAAAAAAGATTAATTTTTACAAAAGAAACTGCCGACCATGTACCGCATAACATTTTTGAAATATTCATCAAATTCTGGGAGTTTCAAATGCCTGTTCACTCCTCTTTTATTTTCGTTATTTTTTTAATTATGAAATTGACAGTCCTATAATATACACATATTTATAAAATATTGTAATTGGATTAATACCTACATCTTTGTGTCTTGGAGATGTTCATTAAAATTACAGCTGTTCTATTTTTCGAGCTTGTAGAGTTAATATCTTGTGTGTATTTTAAACTGTTTTTCATCGCCTTAAGTGTACCAATCGTCGACGTTGCTTAGGTGTTGAATTTAAAGTTTTACTTGGACCTGCCCAATCACTAATGTTTGTCACGTATTTAAACATACAGCTTATATTTAGTAACATACTGAAATATAATAAACCAAAGCAAAAATATACGATAATATTCACAGGCTAAGGCTTGGTTATATTATAAGATATAGCTGATGTCGTGCACCTATCCTTCCATATTAAGTTTGCTTACGCAAGAACTAATATAATCTCTAAAAAAATATGTAACATTTTGGTGCGATATTTAAATCACTTCTTCTTATTCTAGGACAAGGTATATATGGCCTAATATTTATTAAAGAAGCTATTATGCAAGTAGATCTATCATATCTAAATAATAATTTAATTAAAATCGAAAATAAATACGTCTAATACTTTTATAAGTTTTGAGTTTCCTGTTGACAGTTCCTTTACGTGCCACCTACATTTCTTTGCCCTAAATTTGCACATTTTACAACAAATAAATCCTTCAAGTCTGAAGATAGATATAGATTTATACAACAAGCTGTCATAAGGGAAAAAATGACTTCCTATTATTTACATTATGATGTTCATATTGGCCGGTGTTTATGTGCTGATTCCAAACAAGAAACCTGATATTATTAAAGCATTGTGCCCGACGGTACCTTCAGACTAAAGTAGTAGGGCGAAACAATATCGCCTAAGGAAGCAAATAAGAGATGCGAGGTAGCTAAAACATAAATAAAAACAATCTGGACAGGAACGAAATTGAAAGCAGGAAATAGAATAGAATTGAAAGCATAATTCCATTTATATAGACATGTTACTAATAGATATTGCAAGTTATTTTGATTACTATAAGTTTGTAAAAGTGCATACATTATTGTTATATAGTATATACCGGCTCTCCCAGCAAAGTGGTAAAGTCCATTAGTAGTGTCTAATATTTAGAGCCAAAATTGTTTATACCGAATGTTTGACAGCATCGAGTTAAACCACACTTTGTTCTTTTACATGGAATACTATATATTTCTCTATATTATATGCTAGGCCTTCAAGAGTTAATTAAAGTGCTACGTAATAACGATTAATTGAAAAAGACCTATTATAGGCTCAATTAGTAGAGATGTCATTACTGTACATGAAATTTAGTACTATTTTAATTTATGTTCTTTAAAATTGCATACTACTCGGTAAAGTTAATATTTAATTAAACATAAATAGAACAGCCTGTATATTTATATGCCACTAAAAAGTACTAAAAATTTACTGTTTAAAAGTATTTACTTTCTTGCAACTGTGGGTGATATTGCAAGCTATAACAATATGAACGCAGTTACAAATTATGCCTTAAAAATACGAGTTGCTATGCACTACGCATAGCATAGCATACTTTGAAATAGTCGAAAATTTTCTTTTGTTATATTTTATTTACAATTATGTAATTTTCACAAAAATTTAAAATGCGTTAAGCGACAAGATCGAAAAATCGCAAAACATTTAAAATATTGCAATTACTGTATATAAAAAAATGATAAAACTTCATATTTACATTCATAACTTTAGTTGGCAGAGAAGACCGTTAGTACACATATAAAAATTTACGGCCAATATGAATTAATTAAAATTGGAATTAATAAATATGTTCTATATCTGGTGGAAAAAAGATTATTTGCTGGCATAAAGAATAGACAGTTATTTACAGTTTCTACTATTAATCAAGAAACTACAGCAAATGCTTATAGATCATTTGAAACTCGAATTCAAATGTAAATGTTACGTATTTTTTAATTTTTTATATAATGACTCATAATAAAGGTGATTGCAAATAGTTACCTATACTATGTTTTCCAAGATAAATACTTTTCCGTACAGTAAATTTGAATATTTGTACTAACGGTTTTTCTTCTTCAACTAAAGCTATAACGGTTAATTTGGTGTTTTGTCAAGTTTTTGGTACACTGTATCTGGGGCATTTTTAAATTATGCTAAATTATCGAATTATCAAGTGTCACTTCAATGATTTAATAATGTTATGAAACTTACTCATTTGTAAAAGAAAGAAATTACAAATAACTCTTTTCTATTAATTTTAATTATTCTATGTGTAATGAGAGTCATAACAATTCATATTTTTAAATTAATAAATCACATATAACTTTCTATGATTTTAATAGCTATCTTTAGTTAGTATATTTTTAGTACTTTTCATTGGCATTTATATATTTATGTGCCACTGAAAAGTACTAAAAATCAACTAAACATGCCTTGATATCTAGATATAAACATTAAATTCACGTACTTTTACAAATTGAGCTCATAGTAAG
This sequence comes from Amphimallon solstitiale, assembly GCA_963170755.1. Lineage (NCBI taxonomy): Eukaryota > Metazoa > Arthropoda > Insecta > Coleoptera > Scarabaeidae > Amphimallon > Amphimallon solstitiale. The sequence continues at coordinate 40,950,152 of OY720678.1, read as the reverse complement.
TATTTCATCATTAATCATTATTTGACAGTAATTTTCTGCAATTTTTGACAAAAAATCACCAGATCTCAGATAGAGTTAAAATCGACTAATATAAATTGATATAAGTTGAATCACCTCTTGGAGGGCTGTCATAAAATGTAAAAGAAATACATAGGATTCCATTAAGGAAACATATGATTGTGTTGGTTAATCGTTGTCGAACACTATGTATATATGAAAATATCTTTAAAATGTATCGACATTTCTTGTATTAAACATTTTTGGTTGTTTATATTATTAGACACCAATAATGGAATTTTCCGTTTCCCTAAGGCACCTCTTTAATACATAACCTCTCTTCTAACGTTCTCTGGGATTGCAACTATGAGATGTATTATAAAATAAATAGTCTCATAGAAAAATGATCCTTTGTGTAATGGATATCGTACATAGAAGGCATATAAGTATGTGCCATTTCTTAATTTTTGATAGTTTTTTTTGCTGTAATATGTGTTCCCCTTGTATATCTTTTTTTGTGGTGTGTAGTCGAACTTGGCTTTAAAATGTTAAATATATTTTATATACAGAACAACATTGTTGTTCTGTATATGCTACGGTGTATAGAAGACGTGGTTTATAATAATCAGTGCATGCTGAAGATGGCAACATAGTTGTCAAAATATGTATTTAGTTTTTTATGCTTTAGTGTGGTAAAGGTGTTTTAGTGTTTTTGTTTTGTATCAAGCCACAACATTGTTGTTTTGTATACGCTATGTATAAAAAATGTGGTTTATAATCAGTGCTACTGAAGATGACAACATAGTTGTCAAAATATGTCTTTAGTTTTTTGTGCTTTAGTCTGGTAAAGGTGTTTTAGTGTTTTTGTGTAGTATCAAGCCACAACATTGTTGTTTTGTATACGCTACGGTGTATAAGAAACGTGGTTTATAATTAGTGCTACTGAAGATGACAACATAGTTTCAAAATACGTATTTAGTTTTTTGTGCTTTAGTGTGGTAAAGGTGTTTTAGTGTTTTTGTTTAGTATCAAGCCATAACATTGTTGTTTTGTATACGCTGCGGTGTATAAAAAACGTGGTTTATAATCAGTGCTACTGAAGATGACAACATAGTTGTCAAAATATGTAATTAGTTTTTTGTGCATTAGTGTGGTAAAGGTGTTTTAGTGTTTTTGTTTAGTATCAAGCCACAACATTGTTGTTCTGTATACGCCACGGTGTATAAGAAACGTGGTTTATAATCAGTGCTACTGAAGATGACAACATAGTTGTCAAAATATGTATTTAGTTTTCTGTGCTTTAGTGTGGTAAAGGTACTTCAGTGTTTCTGTTTAGTATTAAGCCACAGACTCCAAGATAGTTCCTTGTTAAACGTATGTCTTCAGCGTATACAAGAGCTAGAAATTTTGCATATTTTATAACAGAAGATTAGTAATTTACTCTTCAATATTAAATTTGACGTTCGTACTTTTTTAATTATAAAACAAACACACTCTTAGGGTGGTTCAAATCTCATGATATGACTTCCCGCGTTTGCTTCTCCCTATCCTCATATCATATACTTACTCTGCCGGTATATGAATCACCCTCTGGCAATAAATCTTCCAGTGCCATTTTATGTACACACTTCGTCCCTCTTTTTGGACCCTTCTCGTACAGCTCGTTTCTACAACTTTTCATCCTCACCTACCGCCCGCTATTTATCGAATACAGTGAAAAGTGTATACAGAAATCCATGTTAAGTCCTGTCCCTGAGGAAGGGGCCGTCGTTGTCATTGTTAATAATCCGAGAAGTAAATCCGGTCACGGATCACACGTACTTAAATGGAATAATTCCACTGTTCGAATAACTCCGTATACTTTGGTAATGCAATAGTCATTATGAGGAGAGGCATGTATTGGGCAAACAACTAGAGTAATGAATATGGATTTAATGTTTGCGCTCAAAAATGGGGAGTCGTTTTTTATATTTTCTATTAACGTTTGACATTTGAATGGGTGGTACTTAGAAGATTAAAGTAATGTTGAAGTTTTGACAAGGAAAGTCAAACATGTGGGAAATTAAATTACTATGTTTTTTGTACTTTGTTTGATATACTGTGTACTCAGAACTTTCAAATACTGGGATTCTTTTTAATTAAATAAAGGACATGCTTACTTTAGTCCAAATTAAAACTCGTTGATTTATTCTCGGTAATGTTTGAGAATCCTCTTAATATTCAGAATATTATCAAAATAGAAAATTGCTTTTAAGAATTCAGTATTGTACGCGATGACTTTATTTATTGTAATAGTATAAAATAAACTAAATAAGTTTGTAAGTAACCAATAAGAATCTAGATAGAGCTACTGTCTCATTTTTTCTGACTATAGGATGATTAAGGATATAGAAACTAAAGAGTTGCATATATATTTTCCTGATAATATTGTACCGAAATATAAAGTCTTTCAGACAATCCAATAATTTCAATCGACAATAAAAGACCAATTTATTGTGCTTACTTATTCACGCCAAAATGTACACAACGAAATTTTACTTTGTGAATGTTATATTGGATAAATGACGGGCTTTTTTGGACGATACTGCAAACCTTTTGCGAACATTGGCGAAGAAGAAGTTGTAGAGAAATCAATCTGATCTTATCTTCAATATTTCTTCTTCAATCTGCGAAACATCGTGGATTGTTCTCGCAGACAATACTCTACAGATATCCCCACAAGAAAAATCAGTAGGGTTAAATCAGAATAGAATTCGTGGTGGCCACCCAATGTCACGCCTTCGTAAACTCACATTTTCGAAGAATACATCGTGCAGGGCTACCAACGAGTTGTTAGCGATATGGGCCATGTCTTCATCTTTCTAAGACCATGAAAGGTGTTGTAATTCTTAAATTCTCGAAGTCTAGAGCAAAAATTGCTTATTATCTTGATATAACGTTTAATCGCTCTGTCTCTATGGTCCTCATAAAAGTAAGATTCAATAATAGATTTTGCCGACACTACTACCCAAATTGTGACACTAAGGTTATGCAAATGGTGCTGATGTAATACTTTTGTATTTTTATCTGTCCAATATCGGCAATTTTAAAGATTCACATAGCCATTTAAATGAAAATGGGCCCCGCCTCTACAAAAAATATTGTCAAAGTCGTCAAATCACTCTAAACTCTAAACATGATCATTATCATTCAAAGACTGCAGGATCTGAATTTTGTAGGCCTTAAAATGAATTGAATTCTATATTATAGTTATCTTTAAATAAGGGAACATTCATGAGTCTATGAATCGACGAATTGAACGAAGCCATTTTATGGGAGTAAGGGTGTGTAGAATAACTATGAATAATCGAATCCGTACAAGACGATTCATAGTAAATAGCAAATTCCTGTTTGTAGTAAATTGATAGCTTTGTTTACTTCTTTTTCAGTCGTAAACTTAATGTTAGGATGTAGATTGTTGATATGTGATAGGCATTGGTTTAATTGTCTATCAATTCCTGTGAAGCAAGCCAAGATGTTGTCCACATATCTGTACCAGTAAATAAATTTTTTAGACAAAAGGTGTTCATGATTTTTTCCCCAAATTGTTTATAAAAAAATCAGCTAGAAGGGGATTTAGAGGGTTACCGATTATTAAACCATTCTATGACACATACTATACGTTATTGAAATTACAGTAAAATATCGTGTTTAATGAATAATAAAATGAGCATTGTTTTTTGTTAAACGATCGTCTACTCGAAGATCGTACATATCGACATGATTATACTTTTTGCGTACAAATCTTGACAAAAGAAATTTTATGTATACAGAAGATATTTGTGTGTATTTCATATCCAACATACTCGTTATTAAGTGTTTACCTAACATAACGGCACACACTTAAAATTTCAGTTTCAGCAATTGCTGAAGAAGCCACTGTGTGGTGAAACAATTGTTCAATTTCTAGTTATTAAAGTGTAGTTCAACAAGTCTGTTTTGTTTTATTTACGTTTGTAATTTGTATTAGTTTACATGATGAAGTTGTTCAAATGTAGTATTATCAAAGTTGTACAATTGAAAAGCGCCCCGAGTACAAATCAGATCAGTTTGTTCGGTAAATAAAGAAAATGCCTAATAATATTTTTTATGAATTTTAAAAGACTTCACGATGTCTGGTAAATCTTTGTCGGAAAAAACTAATGACTATGAAGAGAACTTTAAATATTAAAATACAAAATGCAGATATAGAGAAATTTCAGATTACTAATGATGTCAGTCAAATATTTCATCGACTGACAAATATTACGACAAACAAATATCATGATAATCTGAGATACAAGAAAGAGGGAATTCCCATATGTACGTATATAGCAAGAAAAATTTTGAATAAGGTCTAAAATAAATTGAACAAAGTAGTAGCAATTGCTGAAGAAGCCAGTGTGTGGTGAAACAATTGTTCAATTTTTAGTTATTAAAGTGTAGTTCAACAAGTCTGTTTTCTTTTATTTACGTTTGTAATATGGAACTACATCAAGTAAAAGCCGAATCTATTTTATTTTATTTTTAATACAAATTACTGCCAGAAATAATAAATAACGAGTCCTAACATTTAATATAACTATTTGAAATATATTTCCTTGTATTCGCATGTATTCTTTTTTTACAAACCAGATTAATGTGTACTAAAAATTCACAGATTTTGCAATCCTTGCAACCATCGGGGACATTGGAAATGATAACACCATATATGAAACATGATTAACTGTTTATTATACATACAGTTAGGTACATGAAAAAAAAACGCTTTGAACAACATAATAAACATTTGGTTTAAACAAAGAAACACTTTTCATATAGGTGAAGAATATGGTACAACTACCAAGTAGATGTATCAAACTTGTCGCGGCTGCTACTGGTAGAGGCCCCCACGTTTACATTATCTTCATCATCACTTGAAGATGACTTAACTTCCTTACTGTTTTTAAATTCCGTCAGTTGGTCAAAGCCAAAAGACCGTTTTGGCACTCTAGCAATTTCGGCGACTTTCATGTATGCCAAGGACTCTACGTTAAAGTCTAAACTAAAACCACTTTTGGTAATTTTAAACCCTTTAACCGACATCATTATCGCTGCGTGCATGTATGACGGTACCATCAACTTCTTCCATTTTGAAGGATGTATCGTTTTACCAATAATCTCCGCTAAACTCACATGTATCTGGCTGGGTACGTTCAAGGTGTTCTCAATACGCAGACCAAAAACACCGGGTGTGGTTTGACCATTTATATTTTTGGTGGCAGTCATAAGTTTCATTCGTAATGTCTTCAATGATTCTTTGATATCCGCAATGCCAAAACGCTCTACAGCCAAACGAAACTGTTGACTTGCAGCCAAACATTTCAAATCAGTGATGAAACGTTCCAAGAAAGCTAACATCATCGCTTTGCTTTCCGTGTTCCACCAATGCTCAATGGTCGGGACTAACAATGAAACCCGATGTCGCGGCTGTAACGCTCTAATGTCATGAATCGTCGATCTACAAAAGTATTCCTCGGAGGTAGTGATAAAAACCCCGTACGCGTTAGTGACAGCGAATAACAACGGAGGTTTCTTATATTGAAATTGACAAAAATTGGGCTTGTTTATAGCATTTTTTCAACGACTTTGTAGTTCCTTGCGAGTTGCGTCGATCTACGATCAAAGCCAGTGCTGTATCATTACTGAACACTCCCCACTTCCCAGTCCCCCACTCACACTATTCCGCGGCTCGACGGCCGAGCTGAATCGACATCTGCCGGATCTACACGTCTTGCGTGACTCGACCTCGACACTTCCGTCTTTTGGCCTTGAACGAAAACCTGGTAACTTGGTCCCCATATACGAACTTAAACATTTCCAATGTTAAAACTGAAGACCTTATTTCTTATTAAAATTTAGTGGGAAATGTAATAATCCGGGAATTACTACAATTGAACAGATATACCTTCCCAATTGCTGGCCTTACGTCCAGTATTTGTTTATTGCATTACTATCGATATATCGAGTGCCTGTTTAAGCTAGGCCTCCGGCCATATCTCGACAACCGTTTATTGTACAACCTGGCGGAAAAAAATGTGATAGTAAAGTGAACAACAGGAATTTCAACTAAAATATTATTAAGTTTCCAAAATTATCTCAAGTGGGGGCAATTCTCAAGATGAATTAAAAATTCGATAATTTTTCATTAAATTCTAGATTAAGATAGATTAAAATTTTTACTAGCAACATTTTTAGACGTTTTTATACAATTTTCGTTTGAATCTCTTTGATCTAAGCCCCATACGAAGGGGAGGGTGGAGGGGGGGTATGTCTGCGTAGATATAATTTCGGTTTTCCCAAACCAATGAATACATTTATGGAACAGTATGATGAAAATTCAAATGAAAACGAACTATACACTATCTAGAGACTCTCTTAAAATTAAAATAAAATTATTTCTCATTAATGAATAAATAAATTTATATTTAAATTTTTTTACTTTTCTGAATTGTCATACGAACTATATCTTCATCAAGAAAAGAGGTAATAACTTCCGGTTTTCATCATTCTTTTCAGTTTCTCACGTGGTTCAATATTACGATGTTAAAAATATACCGTTCCATTTAAAATTATAAAGAAAAATCAAGTAATATACATAAGTTGAGAACAGCGCCCCCTTTTACTTTTTTTGACAACCACGTCATTTCGTACTACATATCCTTCAATTCCTTGTAAAATTCTCTATCTAATGAGCCCAGAAATATTCAAATCCGTTAGGGCAAACGCAGACATACCCCCCTCCGCCCTTCCCTTCGTATGTGACTTAAATCAAAAAGTTTCAAATGAAAATTGTATAAAAACGTCTAAAAATGTTGCTATAGATCGTTTCAACCTTAGTATTCAGTACAGTCTCTTATGGGATATATACCTCTTTTAGTACCTTAAGCATTTTGTAATAAACTGTCTTTTTTTATTTCAAGGCAATGTTGTCAGTTCGATTTATTATGTTTATGGTTGGTATTATCGGTGTGGTGTAATTATCACAACATAACCTTCCTGTCAAGTGTCAAATTAATATTATACTCCTAATATAATAATATAGAATAATATCCTAACCAACAAGTATTTAAAATGTCGTGTCATTATAATGAGTTACCAACCTAACCTGCCATTGTCGAACTGACAACTACGTTGTCTCTCTCCATAAGACACATACTGAATACTAATGGTGGAATTCTGTAACTTTCTCGGAAGCTCCGGCTATCGTAGGCCCTGGCAACGAAGTGACGTTGCGATGACGATTTCAGAATTTTTACAGTTAGTGACGTAGAAGTGTCAATTTACGATTTTTTGTACATAACCTTTATGTTTAACATGTAAACAGACATATCATCTCGTAAACATATACCAATATATTTCAATTTAAAATTTTAACTAATAAGAAAATTGTTTGAAATATAATATAGCGAGTGCTAACATTTTTTTTAAAGAAAATGTACGGAACATTTTGTAATGCCAAGATATAGTATAAACATATGTTTATACTGCTGCCAAGATAGCACGAAACACTTTGGAAAATTTCAACAAGAACTGCTATCATTAGGAGAGTTTCAAAGGATGTAGTATCGCACTAGTGTATATTGAATTTCCAGATAAATGTCTTTTCAGGCACATTTATGGATGATGAAATGTGATTTTTTTATGAAGCCAACAAGGACAGGTATCCCTATAAAGTGGACATTATTTTTCTTACAAGAGTACCTAAACACAAAAAAATACATAAACCTAGCAGACAATATCCACACAACATAAAGCATGTGAAATGTGCACAAACTAAATGTTCGAAAAAGTCTATTATGGTATCGTGTTCACAATAACTTCACAATTTAAAGTTGACTTTTTCATAAGATTTTCTAATAATAAAACTACATCAAATTGAGAGGATGTTTAACTTTATATTATGTTGAAGAAGATAAGAGGAAATTTACCTGTTTAGTCAATGAATTTCTTTATTTGTAAGTCAAACCGCAAAGATTTTATCAATATGTAACTATATTGAACGATTAATGTTTTAGGCTCCAAAAAGGTAACATAAGTTTTAATAGCGTAGGCCAAAGTATATAAATGGTTGAAGGATATAGATGATTTTGTATTTAGAAAATCGACCAATCCTGTGCTGTATTGTTGTACTTGGTACACCAAATCATTTGATATTATTGCAGGATTTTGTTGCCGAGCCTCTGAAATTATAGTAATTGAAAGTTCTCTTTATTTGCAGTTTTTACAGGAGAGTAATATTCATTAGGCTGAAATTTTGCACTTTGTCAACTCAAAAGAATGTAAAGTATTATTGTTTAATAAATTTACCAGCAAGTATTATAAAACAATAGAAGACATTTGACTCGGATAATTACACTAATATTGGATATGAATTATATGTTTACTATTAAATCTTAACAATAAAAATCAAAAAGAAAAATAATAATACTGAACTAGAAATGTGAACTTTGAATAATAGGTACTCAAATAGAAATTGTTCGTATAAATATTGAAAAATAAAACACATTTTATTGTCAAATATATTTTTTTTATTAACCTTACCATAAAAGTAGCGCTGAAATTTAGAAAAAAAATTACAGTATGTGAATATAAAAAATATATATAAAAAAGGAAGGTGTTCTTCATCGGCTAAAGGTGGAGCAAGTATGTCGACATGTGTGCCATCAATTACACCTCGTGCACCCCATTTTTCATAAAAACTAAACAGAACAATAATTTTCAGAACATTTAGAAAAGATATGATTGCCCTTGGTAAATATATGAACTGGGTGCTATCGATTAAACAAAATACATCTCCTCCGGTCTCCCATTTTTTTTCATAAAAACAAAATAAAGAATTATTTTTAGAATATTTTGATACAACATAATTACCTTTGCCTAACACGATTCTTCGATTCACAATCACCTGGAAATTTTATCCATTCAGGGAATAAATTGTTTGATATTACAAGACAGACCTGATGAACTATTCGACTTACTGAACTCTGACTGAGAGAAACAAAGCTATTAATACCAACACTATTCTGATAGCTGTCTGACGCTACGAAATTTAATGTTGTTAAGACCTGTAACAAATATATAATGTGCACTATAAAGTTAATATGCATTTCAAGTGATGTTTATGATAATAACCTTCAAATGTAATGGTATATTTGTTTGTTCAATATGTCCATCCAATAACTGGATCAGGTTTTGAACAGTGTCCTTATTCAGTCTAAACATTTGTTTAAAATGCCTGTTTGGTATTTCAAAAGGATTTCCGTGATCTCTTAAACGTTTTCGGAATATAGGTACGCATATAATTTCTAAAATAAAGAGAATGAGATATATTATGTATACTGTATATATTTTATATTATCGATTACCTACGTGTTGTGATCTTCATCTAATAATAATGCTATAAAGCCATTCATATTTGCAAATATAAAACAATAATAATTATAACAAATAAACTAACAGAAACTATAAATAAAACAACAGGAACAGTATATTAACAATAATTATATAATAATAATATAACCACAATATAACCAACAAAATCTTTACTCACGAACGTTTTGACAGTTCTACGTCACTAACTCTCAATATTCTGAAATCGTCATCGCAACGTCACTTCGTTGCCAGGGCCTACGATAGCCGCAGCTTCCGAGAAAGTTACAGAATTCCACCATAAGGTTGAGACGGTCTATATTAAAAATTTTAATCTATCTTAATCTAGAATTTAATGAAAAATTATCAAATTCTTAATGCATCTAAAGTCACTATATCTATAAAGTACCGCAATTGGTAAGGACCATGAGTAAGAGAGAGAAAGATATATTTTGGAATCAAAATGGCCGTTTGACTGCTGTCATATTATTACTGTAAAAACACGAAATCACGAAATCGCTCGTTGGTCGCTTATTTATATGTAATGTGTTATAATTGGTGTTATACATAGTAAGAAACGTTTGTATTTGTTGTGACAATAACTGGCTGCTGTGTTGCACGGTGCAAAAGCAGAAGCGAAAATGGATATCGTCTGTTCCGATTGCCAAGTGGTATGTACTTATAAATGCAATGTATTTAATATATATGTACATACTTTGTCTAATTGTTATTATATTATCTTATTTGTTTTGACAATAAGGCAAACGTAACACACAACGTAAAGAAGTATGGATGAAATGTATTGGACAAGGTGACTTAAGCCCAATGTCTATGATCTGTGAGGTAAGTGCTCGGTGCTCAGTAACCTAATATATCGTTTAATTTGATTAGAAAACATTTAGATTCATTTTTCGGAAAAACAATTCGAACAGAAACAGATGGATAATCGAAAACTTCCAGATGCATTTCCAGATTTATTAACAGAAAATGAACGTTCATCTAATTCCATACATTACAACACCGATGAGACAATAATAACGGAAGCAAGTTCATTATTGGTGAAACTTCAGGCCGGAAAAGGAAACGTAGATATAAATGAAGAACTTGCAGAAGATGTCCCTAGCAATATTACATTAGATGATTCATGTCATGGTATGAATTTGAAATACTTTATTTACCTGTTGTAGTTATATTGCATATTGTAAAACTAATGTTTATCGGTCTGTTTATTAAGTTATTACATTATACATTGTGGATTGTTAGATGAGAAAGATCGGGCAGATGAAGATGAGGCGATGGTATTAGTTGATCCAGATCCAGAAATGATCGTACTGCTTTCTGATGGTGACATGTAAGAAACTCAAACACTGTTGATCGAAAAGTTGAGGAAGGCACTAAGGAAGAGTATAAAACAATGTAGTGTGTATAAGAGACAGTGTATCAACAACTTGTGATAAAAATAGTAAAAGCATTACTATGAGATCCGTTGTCAAAAAATAAATATAAGCTTGCCATAATACATATTTCGTTTTATTTACAAAAAATGCATGTATAGTTACTAAAACAAATTTAACAATAAATAATATTGAAAATCGTCATAATATCTGTCAATTCCATAAAGTCACTAAAACTGGACATTTAAAAATCGCGCTACTCACTACATTTCAGTTGGTATTGGAATCAATATGGCGTCCTAATTGCGGTACTTTGTTAGATATAGTGACTTTAAATTCATCTTGAAAATTGCGCCCCCTTGCGATCATTTTGGAAACTTAAAAATATTTTGGTTGAAATTCCTATGGTCCTATCAAGATTTTTTCCGCCAGATTGTACGATAAACGGTTGCCGAGATATGGCCGGTGTCCGAGCATAAACAGACAACCGGTATACACCGCTGGTCTGAGCAGATCTGGAATGCGGCTATCAATAGAAAACGCGCACAGTGTTGCCTTATGTATTTGAAACATTTTTCCCGGTATCGACTTATAGACTATGCACTAACGTAATGTAAACATTAAACATTTTGTTGTTGTGCATTGGTTAGGTCAATAATTCTGCGTAAGCAATGGTATTAATGTAAAAAGATCGCTAGAAAATTAAACTAAAATATTCTTGAAAAATTAAATTACAAAATTAAACTACCGTATATTAGAATTAAACTAAAATGTTTTTTAAACTAATTAGTAAAAGGAAAGATTTTATTTTATAAAATTTAGTACAAAAATTCTATAAATATTAATGGAGTAAATGTTCAAATAAACCGCCTGCTTGCTCTTGACAATAACCAAGCCTGTAGTAAAATTCATTGCGTACGTTGGCAAGTGTTTCAGGCAATATACTATTGGCAGTGTTGACAATCTTTTGCCGTAATTCTTCCAAATTTCTAGCTCGCTCATGCGCATATGTTTAAACTTTTTCCTTGATACAGCCCCAAAAGAGAAAATCTAACGGCGTCAAATCGGGCGAGCGAGGTGGCCATTCTATCGTGCCGCCTGAACCTATTATACGGTTAAGAAAAGTTTGTTGAAGAAATTGCCGTACAATCCGTGCAGTGTGAGCTGGACAGTTATCCTGTTGAAACCAAATCTCTTCAACATTAACATTGAGAGCACGAACGGGCGGCATGATATTAGTTTCGAGCAATTGCAAATATCTGGCTGCTGTAAGTGTACCATCAATAAAAAATGGACCAATAATATGATCACCCAATATACCGGCCCACACATTCAATTTTTGAGGATATTGGGTACGAAGGGGCAAAAACAGATGTTTATTTTGCTTTGACCAATATTTAGTAATCATTGGATTAGAACGACCATGTAAATAGAACGCAGATTCGTCCGTAAATAAAATGTTTTGTATAAAATTATCATTTTCGACGACTCGTGCCATTACACTTTCACAAAAGTTAATGCGCCTTACTTGATCTCCAAGAAAAATTTCCTGGCGTTTTTGTATGCTGTAGCTACGATACCCTTGCCTATTCAAAATCTTTCTAACAGTACGCGCTGGGATATCAACCTGTTCAGATATTTGCCGTGATGAACATGGTTCATTTTGCTCAACAGCACTACATACATTAACTTCCCGTTGTTCCCTTTCCTCGCTCAGTATCCGTATACGACATCCTTTGCTCTTCTCAATGCATTTATGGCAGTCCGTAATACATCCAACAGATTCGAATTTATGAACAATGTTCAAAACTGTTTGAACGGCAGGGACGGGTCTATTTTCAAATGAAAATATGAAACGACCAACTACTTCCTGTGCTGTACTACCTGAATAGTACCATTTAATTATTTGAATTCTTTCTTCCGTAGTGTACATCTTAGACAGTGTCAGTAACTCAAAATCAAAGAAAACTGTCCGCGTGAATATACGATTTTCTATTAAATGTCATTTGTGTCATTATTAAGTACTGTCATAGTTATGATGCCGGACTAAATTATATTGGCAACCTCGCTTGCTACCATATGTACGAAATACATGTATTTTATCCCGCATTCTAATAGTAAACAGACCAGCGGTGTATATGTATATATATTTAGAGAATATGCTAAAATCAACATAGATAGGACTATTATTTAGATTCTAAATGTTAATTAATTGGTGGAAACGTATCCATTAATATTTAACGAAGAATACATTGGCAGCGCATATTGCTTATTGTTTCTGATTATAAATTGGTGCAGCAAGTATGAAATTGATTGCGACGTAAACTAGTTTTTCCTTCTTTCTCTTTTCTGTTTTCATTTCCGAAATGCAGGTGGTGACTTCGACCAAAATAATTGTGTACTCAGTACAAAATTAGATTTTACAACGCGAACAATATCGATTCATTAGCGATTTTATTTGTACAAGTGTACGCTGAAGCAACAGGACACCGCAACTGTTAAAACAGGAACAACAACCACAACGAGATCAAACAAACAAATAAACAGATAACAAAGCAAATTAATTTGTAGGAAACAATTAGAAATGAATCAATCAGCAGTCCAGACATAGTGCATACGTATTTTGCGTTTGGCCGTTTATTTAATGTTGGATATTTTGTTTTAGGTCTTTTAAATAGATAAATTAATCACGTCCTCAATCAGTTTCATATTATTTCGTGCGGTACAAAGTCCACGAAATGCTAGTGAGTGACAAAAAACGACCGCGAAAGTTTATGAGCATTAAAATACAATAAACATTTCAGATTATACATATTAACGATGCAAATTCGTCCAGTTTCCATTATTAAAAATTAATGAGAACTTTAATATAAACTGATTTAATATAGGTATATTCAATTTAATTCAAATTAGCCGTTTCTGATACTATCTTATGATTAAAGAAATCATTATATATCTTATGAAAGGATAATTATCATATTCATATTCTTATGATTCATTATTTTTTTTAGGAGGTTATTCCTTTTTCACTTCTTTCTGCATAGTATCTATTTGTTCTTGCTTCTATTGGCGAGCTTCTTTCGCCCTCTTGCAATTTTCATTATTTTTCCGATTGAGATGGTCCTTCTCTTGTAGATATTTTCTCTTTTTTCGTTAAATATTTACACTTTATAGTAGAAAATGAAAGGGTGATATTTTCCGCTATTTTATTTTCATTATTTTTTGCTTCAATATGTTTACAGTTCAACATTCTCAGAAGTTTCAATGAGTGAAGATTTGCTTATATCAGCTAATATATGTCTTCTTTTCCTCGATATTTATTACTTACTGTCTTCAATATGGCGTTCATTTTCATACTACATGCTCCAATGTATCGTTATTTTTTTTTAGTCTCTTCCAGTTTGGATGTCCCAGCGCAGTGGTAATTAAAAAAATAATACAAAATTAATGGTACATATATATAGTGCGAATAGAGTATTTCAGAACGAAAAAACAACACAAACGGAATGCTATGCGTTTTTCGTATTTTATTACAGCGCTTACAGAGAGCTCATTAAACTCACATAAACTTGCATTACTTGATTTTTAATTTTTCTGGGATATGGCAATTTTTAGTAGTTAAGAAAAATTGCTATGAAATAAGGATTAATTTTGAAAGAAAGAAAGTAGATACGTAATTTCAATACGCGATTTTAATGTTTATTTCGACATTTCAACTCACATATTTAAGAATGATATTCGCTAACGTTCAAATATCTAAATCTCTGTACATTTACTATTTAAATATATAATCTTCTTACGTCTGTGTGCGATATTGCATAACTAGAATATTATATCTGAATAAACCCGATTACGGCTTTTCGACTTATTAAACTAGAAATATAAGTTGCAATGAGTTGCATTACACATAGTAAAACCAAAATTAATCGAAAGGAGTTACTTATAATACTTTTTCTTGCAAATAAGTATTTTTATTAAAACTTTAAAACTCATGAAATAAGAACATTGAATTCATCAACTACCTACTACAATAATATAATTTTAGTTGAAAAGCAAATCGTCAATACATGCATTTATATTTATTTTACTGAAAATTAACTATCTTGAAGAACATGGTGTAAGTTACTGTTTTCAAGCATCGCAGTTATTGTTATCAACTAATTAATTAAGAAATATGTATATATTTAGTATATTATTGTCTTCATATTATTTAGTATTTAAAATATATAGAATATGAAAACAAATACATTGGCGGAAAAATAAAACTTTATAATAAATGTTTGCTTTCATAGTGGAATTAGATTTCGTCTATAATAAATCATGGTCTTTTGATGATATTACATAGATAAACAAGTATTATCTATGTAATATTCCTAAATGTTCTATTCCTAAATGTTCATGATCTCACTTTTAATTATATACTTGTTTTTCATTAAATACATAGGTTGGCATTGTTGCCTTGTAATTAGTTGGCTGTCGATCTTTCAATGACTCTACTTAAATGACTTACTTTCCTAATTGTCATTTTTGTTATTACTTTACTACCTATTTATAATCCAAATAGTCTCTACGTCATGAAAACTAACCAGTTTAATTACATTTCCTGCATATTTGCTTATCGACAAAAAACAAACAGGAAGAGACTTTCGACTCGTAAATGGTTGGAGAGGCGAAACTGTGGGCGTGAGATATCTAATTTAGTTTTCAATGAACTCGCTGTGAAAGATAAAAGAAGTTTCAAAAACTCTACGAGAATGTCGACAAGTACGTTTGAGGATTTGTTGGCTAAGGTGGGCCTAAAAATATACAACTTTCAGGGAAAGCATTTCAGCAAAAGCTCGATTATTGCTAACACTAAGATATCTTGCTACAGGAGACACTTTTCAAAGTCTGCAATATAGTTTCAGAATTTCAGTACCATCTATTTCACACATTATTCCAGAAACAGTAAAAGCTATTTACGAGACTTTACAAGTTGAATATCTTTCTACACCTAAAGAAGAACATCAATGGAAAAAAAATGCATCAAATTTTTATAAGCAGTGGAATTTCCCAACTTGCATTTCGTGCCAAGAAAAAAAATGGATCATTTTACTACAACTACAAACGTTTTAATACTACAGTTCTAATGGCTCTGGTAGATGCTGATTATAATTTTCTTTATATTGATGTGGGATGTAATGGCTGATGATTATTTACTTGGGAGTCAAATTAAAAAACCCTATGTTATTGTGGCCTATGATGCTTTCAGACTTACTAAAAGACTAATGAAACCATGGGGTCAGAAATCAACAAAAGATGAAAAAATCGTCAACTATAAGTTGAGTCGAGCTAGAAGGATAGTGGAGAACGCTTCTGGAATTTTAACTAAGAGGTTTCAAGTGTTACAAAAAGATATAAATTTAGAAGTCAGTAAAGTTCAATATGTCGCACTAGCTTGTTGTGTTTTGCACAATTACATCAAACATAAAGATGGCGAAACTTCTGAAAGGAATTGAATTCAAAGATACAGAAACAATAACCCTTACTGAAGGTGAATGAAGAAAACAAACTTTTATAATGGTTTGGAAAAAATCCTAGAAACCCCGCCAATAAACCAATTGAACTAAGGAAAAAGTTCACCACGTATTTCAACACTAGTGGATTTGTTCCATGGCAGTGGGAAGCTATAAAAAAAAATAATTTTTGAAAACTAAAATGATTGTAATTTTCTGTACAAAATAGAAAATAATTATGTAATATAAAATATATAATCATAATGTAAAATTAAAACTATAATCATGTAACATTAAAAAACATAAAGTTATTCTGTATTTTCTATAATGATTATTCCCGCTTTTTTCTTTTGAATCCACTTTTTTTTGGCAGAGTAAATTATACTTGTTATTTCAAATTTCTTTACTCTCACCAACTCATAAAGACACATAGAGAATAGGTACTTTCCTATTCCTTATGATCCGCTATGTTCGCGTTAGGAATTTTGCTAAGTCTTGCTTATGACAGCCTCTCTCAAGAAATATCATAATATGTAAACAAATATATACGACGTTAAGATTTTTCATAAGACTAATCTTAAGTCAATCCTAAAGGAAATCTTTTAATGTAAACCCACTTTTACACTATATTGATTTAGTCGAACAGTTAAATATACGACGCTAAGAATACAAAATTCTAAAATTGTTGTACCTATGCGAGTCAGATCTTTTCAGTTACATTGGTATTATATCTAAAAGAGTTGTTATTAGTTACACCCAAATTTTGGCTTGATTAACAAGAGGCAACATTTTATCATCCGATTTAAATTGAACATGGTTCCTTAAGTTATGAACATCTTTACGTCCTCCAGACAACAGAACATTAGAGATTAGTGGATTGATTTTACGCCTATAACGCGCTAAAAAGAAACACTTAGTCCCATTAAATCAGAATTGATTTGGTCGATAGCATCTCAGTAACTACCAATGTGAAAACTCTGGTATATCTGCGTATTACCTGCGTACTTTTGTATGGTCGAAAATTGCAGATAGTTAGGTATGAAATTTATATACCTAAATCATGAACAGCAAAGGCCCAAATTTTAATCCCTGCGGCACACTCCTTCCTAAATTTAAAGGCTCGGAAAGACTATTGGGCAGCCTCACTCGCTGCGGGCTGCGTATATTTTAAGATATGATTTTTTCTAATGTCCTTTCCTCAAAGCATATAAGGTGTAATATACCCTACAGAATATTTTAATCAATCGTATCGAACACCTTAGCGTTGTCGAGCATAACAAGGAGAGCTTGAGTTGATACCTATCTTTGGCTTCTAGAACATCCTCAGTCATTTTTAATAGTGTAGTGGTTCAGCTATGTCCTAGTCAAAAACCGGATTGGCAAAAAGGCAATATGCCATACTTTTCCAAATGATTGCCAATTTATTATTTTTTTCTAAAATTGTACCAATGTTGGTAATTATTATGTTAATTAGAAGCAAATCATTGAAAGTCGGAGCATTCGGTTTTTTCGGTAATGGTAATACTACAGACTTTCAGCACGCTTCAGGGAAGGGGCATTCAAATATGCAGGGGTTGTATGGTCGATGTATGGAAGAGCGTGCGGAAGTATAGTCATTCTTTTCCAAGTACATTATATCATGAATCGTAATTTAATAACAAATAGAATATCTTAAATATATTTAATATGTTATAAAATAGCTTTGTTTAACAAGTAAAACGAACTCTAATAGATAGGAATGGTTTTTCTTGAAATTCTGCAAAAATCTTGAAGTCAAACATTTTTTCATTTTAATACTTCTTTAAACTAAGTAAGTAATAAAAGTAAAGCTATGGTATTTTATTCCTTTCAGCAATTATGGTTTCATGGTAATCATTACAATGTGTCTAAGCTTAATACATGATTATATTGTTCTAGGAAATGTAATTTAGTAGTACGTATACTGTAAATTTAAACTAGTGTAAATGGCAGGAAGGTGATGGTTGAAAGATGGACAACACGATCGGGTAAATAATTTGTATGAAACTCTTAAGCCAATACGTGTAATCTGAATTGACACGAACATTTACTAGATAAATAAATAAATTATATGATATTCAACTCTAACTACTTCTAACTACTTCAAATTTACAATAATTAAGTGCAACTTCCAGGAAATGTTTGAAACACCTTCAATATTCTCATGCATTTTAACATGTGCAATGTGCATCATCAAGTTAGTACAACCGATTGCAGTAAATTACAGGTTCATAAAAGTCAACATAAATTATTGGACTTGTGCGGCGATTACGGCTGTAGATTTTCTAGACAAATGACACGTTTCAGACAATGGGTACTGAGTATTAACTTTGTGATACGCTCCGGGTATATAGATTATTTAGGTGGGGAACTTTGCCCAGCTATCGCAGGATAACGTTATAGAGTTGACATAAATCGTAAGTTAACTGGATTCTCGATAATGCAGGATAATGGGAGATATGCATAAATAATTTACTGCCGTATATAGACTTTAATAACTATTGATTTGAGTACGTACATATGTATATTTGCAGCATGATGTTTTGAATATTTAACAGATCGCATCCTAATATGCAAATTAATTGAAAGGAAATAAATTACGTGGTACATTCGACTTTTCGAGGTATTATTGCTGCCAGTGTGAATGAAACCCTGATTACTATGCAAATAACTTGATTAACACCTATTATAAACTAAACCAACAGTGATGGTGTTGTATATTTATTACCTTTTAATAGTATTCCGAAAGACCCTAACATAATCTACAGTTATCTGAATTTTGTATAACCGTAGTGTCTTGAAAACTGACGACAAAATATTTAATATTCAGAAAAAAACCGTCCGTCAATGAGTACTCGAAACAGTTACAATAGATGTCGCTGCCTTATATGTTCAGGGGAACGTTATCCTGATCGAGAAAACATTTCTTTCATGATCTTTCTTCGACTTTTAAAATATACTGTAAAACGTACTTGGTTTAACCTATATAATAAACAAGAAAGTCTTATAGGAATTGATGAATATTTATTATGGTAAAATAAAAAGGAAAAACAAAAATGTTGATCCTGCATTCAATTTTAGAACTACTACTACAAGGGAAACCGGCATAGTGGAGCACGAAATGTCGAAATCTATACCTAATCCGACGCGGACCCAACCCAAACTAAGATCTACATTTTGACAACGACTTCGGAAATCTAACGTTGAAATCAATAAAGTCTTTAACTTGACGTTCTCATTCCAAAATTGCAACAATTTTGTTTCATCAACTTCTTCTTCCAGGAAAGAACTGCTATCGCTATACGTTATGATAATAAACATATATAGACTATTTCAAGCCTAATTCTATCAACACCAAGAAAATCAAAATATGTTAAAAGTCAAGAAATCAATTTCTCTGTAATCGTACAGTTGCTAAAACTACTGGCACCAAACTATCAACGTGTGCCGCTATTATGAAAAGGACACCTATATGACAAAAGCTGGAATTTCAACAACTCCATAATTACAATATGTAGACTGTTAGAAAGCAAACTGGAAACGTAAATACTAAACAAATACACTTATAACACAACAAGATATTGAAACAATTAAACTAATTGACTAAATTAAACATTGTATTATTAGTTTCTGATTGTTCATGCAATATCATATAAGTAGTTTAGGTTTATTTATTTCATAGTTTTACTGCAAATTTAGTTTAACTAAATGTAGGATTTGGAAATCTTTTTTAAAAACATATTTTTTAATAGGTTCTATACTTATGTCAAACAAAATTTGAAAAATGATATATGGCCAAGATATGACTTTCTTGTACGTGTGTATGGTGTGAATTTCTTGCGCAAAAGTTTTTCCAAATTTACTTTCAAATACTTTTATATTTTTAATAAATCTGTATCGAAGCCGTAATACCAAATTAAATTTCAAATACTATCATTTATAAAAAAAATTCCAAAAAACTATTTTACTATAAGGTTAAAAGTGTTCTTCTCTTTTAACCTTTTTGTATAAAGTTGTGCTGAAATTCATTGTTGAGTGCATTTGCATTGTATATATACTTGTTTGAATTTAGTGATTGACGAGATATTTGTAACATTTGATTTTTTCACTGAAGGATTCTATTACATCCAGTCTACTGATTTTGACTGGAAATGTAAGTAGATGTTTAGAGGAAGATTACACCTTTTCTTTTTAGTACCCTACGTTTTCTATATGATTTTGTCTCATACATATACTAATAATTTAAAATTTTGGTCTTATTTCATTTCGAGCGAGGCTGTATATATTTCGGAATTCGTTGTATTTATTTATTTCCATAGAATTGTTTGTTTTTTGATGGTTTTGACATTTGTATTGGCGTATATTTTCGCTAGTGTTAAATTACATTTCATTTACCATATTTTAGTTTAGTTTTCTTTTAAACGAATTTATTCAATTAACTTTCTTTTATCGCTATTAAAATTAAGATGGAAGACATCAATAAAATAGAATTTGATTGAATGTATGATCGTATGAAGTAAGTCGTGATATAAAAAAATATTTTAGTTTGTTGGATATCAAATGAATATTCCCTTGATTATACATTGTGTTTAGTCATTCCAAATAATAAATATATTTAATGGTGTTGAACATATTAAAGGTATATGTGAAAATATTTGCCTTTAGTGGATTGTTGGGCATTGTATTGAATAATTACTTAATCAAAATTTAAACAAATTAATACGAATATACAAGGATGTTTTTGATGGGCAAATGCTAAATGGCTAGAGGTACAATGTGAGAATGTTTGCAGTTAGCTGTTAGTATGAACCAATTTCAAAGCATTTAAATAGCAAGATTCTAGGTTACTAAAGCACTATGTGAGAGTGTATGTTTTAGTAAAATAGTGACGGCATCGTATTAATAACATTTAACAAGAATCAAAATATTTACAAACGATAAAAGAACCTGGTGATATTTATTCAAACATTATAATGTATAAATATTCCACACGCACTACGTCTCTAAAGAGACTATAAATGTTTTCAATTGTAAAACAAAAGTTTATGAAATGTTGATATAATTAGCAAGCATTATTTAAAATATAAATATACCTTCAATATGAAAATTTAGACGTCTTGTTTAATTTCTTCACCTTATCCCAAACAATAGTAAATAAGAGAAAAGACCAGAGTTCAAGAAGTAAATCACTGCACGAACTCATGTATAAAATTTAAAATTTATGCTGATACGAACAAATTAATAAAGAAAGTGTTATAATATTTTTATCAATTAGATAAATAGGTATCACAGCAATATGTGTATGTATTAAACAATGGTCTCTAGCACATTGTTTAATACATACAATAAAATCTAATAGATACGAATAGTTCATATTCAGATACCTTAATTTCCAAAAAAAAAATTTTTATTTGCAAAAACGACATCTAGATAGAGAAATATAAAAATTCAATTATCAGGTTTGAAGAAATTCAAATGTGACGGCTTTTTTCCTTTGTATGCGAATGTACGAATTGAATAGACTTGTTGTTTCAGGTATGAAGCAAAAACTCTTGAAGATGACTTGATATAAAGTCAGACTTGAAATGAAACACTTTAACATTAATACGTTTGGATCAACCGTCCCGAAATATCATTGTACTTGTTTTATACTCATCAATATCATGGTCGTCAAAAGACTGAGCCACTTTTGCACTTCATCGTTCTTCTTGAATTTTCTTCCGGCGAGAGACAAATGAATTTTGGGAATAATAACTTATTCACATTTTTTTCGAAAATGCAACTGGTGCATGCTGGTGCATTATTATGACAGAATAGCACTGTCATCCGAGCCGTTGAGTGTATTTTTCGCTAACGGCAACTTTCACTTGGTTCAGAAGGACATCATAATATGTGCCGTTCACAGGTTGATCTTTTGCAAGAGTTGACAAGAACTATTAGAATTATTCGAATCTCAAAATATTGCTTCCATCACCTTTATAGCCGAAGGAAACGTCTTGGCCTTCTTTGAATGAGGACTGCCACGATCCCTCCGCTGACGCTATTGCTCTTTCGATACCTGCACATGCGGTAATCACATTTAAGCAACCATAACAAAGTGATGCAAAAGAATTATTGGGTTGATGTTAATGAGCTTCAAATTGTCACTACAAAATCAATCTAACTTTGTGATATGCGTTCAGCAAGCACTATGATATGAAAAATCTCGTATACACGTTCAATATGCCCACAGTATTAACAATTTCATCCACAGCAGTTCTTCGGTCACGTAACACAATGTCATGATATTTTTCAACTCTTTCTGAAATTGTAACATATGTTAAGGATCCTGTACATTTAATATCTTCGATACCCATGTCGCCATGTTTAAGTCGAGTAACCCAGCGGCAAGTCGTAGCCGTCGATAGAGCGTTACTGCCCAATGGTTGCTGACTACCCATCATACCTCAGCTGGGTTTATCTTCTTACTAAACAAGTATGAACTGAATTTCATCACGAATATCAGGTTCTTTAAGCGACTGTATGTTGCAATCTAAACTTCAGAGGATGTTAAATATTTAAATATCCTTCAGCAAACGCATAGCCCACTCTAAAATAATAACAATTTTTAACGTCATATATTTAGTTGGACTACAATACGTAAGTTATCACTGATCTGGTGAATTATGCCGAATAAATATTTTAGACCGGAATCGTATATTTGTATATCATGCGTATGTGCGCGTTCGTTGACTTTATTTCATATTTCTTCGTTAGTATTTCCTTTGTCATACTGTTCTTTAATTTTGTATTATGTAAAATCTATTATATTAATATATTTCGTCTTACATTTTGTCATACACCACTTTAATAGTTTTGTCTCATAAATTCCATACACGTATCGTCTAATTTTACAGAGAAGTTTCATTTCCATCTGTGTGTGAAGAAACATTCAGTTTTGTATCGTCGATGTATAATGTTTTCTTTTAAATTTTAGTTTAAGACATCCATTCACGTTTAAATCTATACTAAGTAGAACATTAGCATTTAATAATTATAAACAGGTATATTCAAATTTAAAAAAACCAACCTTTTGATATTACTATACTGACAGCCTACCATTCTACGCACAGTGAATGTGATACCTCAATTTAAACAAGACAAATGATATGTCGTTTGATATTCCCATTTTGGGACATAATTCACATGCGTGTCAATTACACTTGCCAGTCCTTCGCCTTTAATAATGGCAACTCGACTGTATGTTAATTAGCAGAAAATAAGCGTACCAGCGTAGTATCAGTATTTTGCTCTAAAATACAATACACGTACATTTATAAACACTATCCTGGACGAAGGACCTCTACCATTAAAACATAAGGATTCACAAAGGAATTACTTCCACACATACCGTGTACGCTAATTTATTAATGGAAAATAGTTAGTGTCTGTGTTATTCCAAGCATGAATACATCCCTGCACAATATACTCGACCCATTTAATATATAAGTTAGTTATTTTCCTTCGGCACCTCTTCCTTCGTCCTTATGTATTTACATACAAATGTGTGTTTATATACATACTGTAATAACCCACTAATTGGCTAGACCCCGTACCTTAAATACATTTATTATGATTCCACAAAACAGCATTAACGCAATACTTCGACAAGACAAAGGTTATTGCCGAGTATACAAATATGCACAAGTAACCATTTCTTCCAACGCTCATGTATGGGAATACACGATGCCGATGAACCGGCGACGTAATTAGTTTAAGTAGGTTAATATAGAAATAAGTTATATACCGTGCGTTTTTTTTAACTGTTGCCATAGGGAATTGTATGGTAAAAATTATACCCCCTGTTAACTTATGGTTTGGATTTGGTGCTAATTCTTCTTTTAGAAATAAGTCACCAATAAGACTACAGAATGCATACTGTTTGAACAACCGCAAGCAGTTTTATTTGACTAATTTTACTCTTCAAACATGAAGGTAATGAACATACACAATTTGACAAAAAACTTAGTAGGCAAGATCAGGACGAAAATTTACAAATGTCATTTTATTCAGTTCTGACAAATACCCGGTTATTGTGAACAATTGCTTTAAAATGTCTGTTTTCACAACTAAAGAACGTGTTGAACTTGTAACAGCATTCATTAAAGGTATGTCCAGTAGAGAAATCAGCCAGAATTTTGCTGCTGCATATCCCGATCGCCCTATTCCGAGTAAAACTATAATACTCAAATATTACAATGCTTTTCGTGCCACGGGACTAGATACGTACGGCACTCGTCGCATATTTATATACATTAGATCCTGTTCCGCAACTCTCCACAGGTAAAACCATAACTTTATTAACTACCTACACTATAATCTTTTATTTCATGAAAAATTCACAAACTAGCAAGTACTACCAATAAACGTTAACCCTCATTACAAAATCAATTATACATAGCTGTTATATGATTATATAATAATAATATTAATCTTTATTAGCAATTGCTATTAAGATATACAAATATATTACTTAGAAACTAAAACATTTTCTATAATATAATTACGGACTAATATTAATAAATATTCTAATGTTCTTAACACTTAAAAAACTATATGCAGCCGATGATAAATGGAAATAATAACAGCTTTCTAGAAAGTAATGATGTAAGTACTTTCACCTATAATAATTACTTTTAAATCGACCAAGACACCTGGCTCAGGTAATAACAAACACAACTTAAGTTTCGAGTACTAAAATATATCCTATAGAAATACTGTTAATTTTGCAGTTTTTGATAATTAATATCTTTGGTTCTGGCAAAGATAAAACAGCAATTCTTGGTGAAAAGTTGTATGATGACGAGTATAAACAGCATTATCAAAAATTTTAAATTATTTTAATTACGATCACGTTTTCCTCAATTTTGACCACTCTGCGCACCCGCTATGGTCGCTTTCTGTGGTCAGGGCGGCAGGCATGATTCTGTCGCTGAGAAAACAGTATGTATGTATGTATCAGAAATAAAAGGTTAATGCATAAACAGTAAAAGAAATAGATTAAGTGTTTCTTGAAGCTTAAGTTCTTAACAGTCTCATTCTCACAGAAAACATGTAAAATGATGATATGGTCTAGCAAATATGCTATATTCCACAACATTCGATAGTAAATATTTTGAAAATAAAGACTACCTGTTTATCAACTGAACCTGAATAAATTAAAATACTCAAATTGCGAACAAGTCCGCCGCTCTTTCTCTCCGAGGCGAAACCATTGCTATAAGGTCGCTTTGAAATGGGTCCAGCAAACTGTCTTACACCTCTTATTTAACAGTGTCATTTACAATATTCCGATTGAAAGAGTGTGCTGGAATGGCTTGGAATATACAGGATGTACCTTAATAACATGGTAATACTTAAGGGAGTTATTCTTGGGTCCATTTTATGAAAAAAACTTTATATGAACATATGTTCTAAATGTCTTAAGTTTTGATCTGCAGGGGGCTAAAGTTTAAAAAAAAATTCAATCATGTGATTCTCGCTAGACCACTTATGAGAAAAAACTATTTAACTATTTATGTAACTTTTTTTGGTTATAGTTAATGTTTAACGACTTAACGACAAGTATACTAAGTAGATAAATGTCGAAACTGTTTATGATTACAAAATAAAATCTGCTTCTTACCTACTAGGGTAAACCACCCAGTGATTGGCCTCCCATTCTAATAATTAGACTTAAAGGCTTATTATATTTCACCAACCTACATAATGAGAAATGCGCCTAACGTTTTTGATAGGTAATAGATCCACATTTTTGAAAAACAAGTTACTTTTACTTATGTGTTACTAAATTTTGCAGAATTAATTAATCTGGTCTGTGGAAACCAAATGCTAGTCATTGGCCGCACTTACTCAACGATTGGACCCCAATTGTCCAATTATTGGCCACTGAATGCAAGCAAGCAAGAAAAAATAAATTGGTCTCTTTTTTAGTTTAGAATAAACTTTATTTTGCTACAATACAAAAATAACATATAGATAGGTATCTTCTATATAATATATTAGGACTTCAAATAAAACGCAACTTAATAAAATTTTCGAAAGTAGTTTCGAAACTAAACGCCTTTTTTTCCATTTATATTATTTGTAGGTACCTAGGTATTTTTGATTGGTTAAACAAGTTTGACATGTAAATATATTAGAGTTCCATTTGTGCAAGTTTAACCGTTCAATGCACAAGTCATGGTAAACACGTCTGCATGAATTACATTACTCCATGGTTATGATACCCCAAATTTTTTAGTGCAAGAGTAACACAACCCGCTGAATAATTTCTGGTTTGTGAAAGTAAAAGCAGATTTGACTTCTGAACGACTTTGAGAACAGGAGCGAAATGCTCATGGGTCAGAGTTTCCAATGGATGGGTTCTTCTCCACTCAACAACCGCTTTTTTCCACCCATTTTTTATCGGCTTGAATGCAGCAACATCCGCGGGCTGCATGATTCGTGTAGCATTTGGGACACACTAAAATTATTTAAAGTTTTACACATAAAGAACTAAGTTTGTATGAGCGATGTGTACAGTGACCGTCTAGGAAGAGAATTACGGGGGAAACTCGTGCCCATATTCTTTAAATAAGAATATAAAATGTTTTCTATGTAGTCACTCATAGAAGAAGCATGCTCCACATCATAAACATTTCGTGCTTCTTTTGGAGCGAGTACTTTATTGTTCTTAGGGCATAGGTGGAAGCACGTTTCAACGGCGTTCATTACTCTGTTTAGATCGTCTAATATTTCTATAAATCCTTTTGATATCAAGTAATCTTCTATTTCCGCAAACCATTTTTTAATATTTGACTCTGATACGATTGCACTTGCTGCTGTCACAGCTTCTGATGTACGCTCCGAAACTTCTGGATTCCTTCGAAAAAAAGCTCGATACCATATCTCGCCAGGGCGCTTGTTAACAAATGGGTTTTTTTTTGGACTTTACTCCAGAAATTCTCTCACCGATTCTAGGACATCTTCTTTACGGCGGGAAAATCCACGTGTGATTTTCAAAGATTCAGGTGACCAAAATTTGCTCTTCTTCATTGGAGAGGATTGGGTTAGGGCCAAAAGCTGGTTTTACATAATTATGACTTTTTCTAAACTGCAAAGTAGCTCTCGGAATTTTGTATTGTCTTGAAACCACTCTTAAGGGTTTTCCATTTTTAATTTTTTCAAGAGCTTTTTGTACATCGTTTTCTGTGTATTTCTTATATTTTTCACCCGGAACAATTTTTGGCATTATCTTCAACTAAAAATACGTAAGTTTTAGTGATTGTCCTGTAATGAAATTTAGTTATTGGCCCCGGCCAGTAACTAAATGTGATGCAATTATTAACTAGATTTTCTAACAATAGCATTATCCTACATTAGGCAATAGAACACAAACCGTAACATTAATTTAGTGCGATCAGTAAAAAAATTCAGAGATTGGCCATGCGTCCAATCACTAAATAAAACGTGCAACATAATGTTCAGTGGTTGGCCTCCAGATTTTATAGAGAATTTTAGGTTATAATGCACCATCATATCAGAATTGCATCAAATATATTATTAGAAAGTCACAAAATTCATTTCCTTAATAATAAACTTGTAAATATTTAGAAAAATAACTTACAAGTGGCAGCACACTCTTGTCGGAACACACTATGTTTCCAGTAAACACAGCTTGTTCGGGTCACTACCTCCTACAACATTAAGTATGTATTTGTGAAAATGGCAGAAGAATTCCAAAATCGTTTGACACCAGATGTAAGTAGTGTTGCCGGATTGTGCGGATCTTCACAGATACAAGATTAATATGACAAATTTCTACTTAATTTATGTTTTAGTGGAACGGCCAATAACTGGACGCTAAATAGGAAAAGGCCAATCACTGGGTGGTTTACCCTAGATCGTTTTCAATCCTTGTTAGTACCTAATTTCATAACATCGTGCACATGAATGAATTTTATTTTTTTTAAGCGAAAACCGTACGTCAAACAAAAAAACATTTGCCCAGAAACGAATGGGGATTTAAAAAAAAAGTACTTTAACAAAAAGCAATGTCGTAACATATTATGTTTCTTGAAAAAAGGTTAAAAAAAAAACCGTAGATACACCACAGGTAAAAATTATAAAATTGAGAAAATGCATCTTGATGCATAAAAGGCGAGAACAAAATTTCAGAAAAATATCTACTTTAAAAAAAAAATTTTTAGCACATATTAGGACATATGTTTATAAGAAGTTTTTTTCACAAAATGAACCCAAGAATAACCCCCTTAAATATTAGCATTAAGAAACATATCATGTATAAGGTTCTTGCCGCGTACGTCAGACATACCACATTACGCCATATATTAGGCTGTAGATGGATCCGAGTTTATAGCATACTAGTTTTTTCTGTGTAATAAATCTTAACTGAAGCTAGCAGTGTCAGTAACTAGATTATTGTGTCATATTCACCGAATGCAGCTCTTTTAATTGATGACTAAATTGATTTACCCATTTAAGATTAAATATTACTTTAACATACACGTTTTATATGATTTGTTTTTTCAGGAAAGGCGAAATATTAGTAATCGTAAGTACATCCATAAGAAAAAGTAGAAGTGCATAAAGCAGCTTCAGATTTGTAACATTTTCGCAAAAATTATATTAAGGGACAAGTTTAAATTTCTAAATTTATACAGAACTACCTAGTATAATTCAAGAAATCAGTCAATGAAGTTATCAAAATTAGATATGTTAGGAATTAATTTTTATTATTCCCTATGTGTAATTAATAAATGTTGACACTTTTTTCAGCAATATTTCTAAGGAACATATTTAACATTGTGTATATTTAGATGAAAAATATAAAATATTACCTACTAGCTAGCTTATGTAAAAAATATTAAATAGCGTAATTAAAAAAAAACAATTATGACTTCATCATAATTGCGTGTCGTTACTAAAAAAATATCAATTTGCAGCGAACTTTAGTACACTATCCCTTTTGAGAATATTTGCAATTTTAGTAGCGGCCCCATTTGATTAAATAGTCAGTATCCACTAGAAATTACACAATGGACATTACTCTTATAAAACTATTAGTAGATCAATAATATATATTTAAATAATTTGATCTTTGGAAATAAATAAAGCTAAAAACATATGTTGTTAGAGATTTTGTAACTTAGTAAGTTTCGAGTTATTTTCCATGTTAACAACATATTTTTAAAGTTCATTACGAATTTTAGCGAAGATATTTACACGAGTCAGAATGTTTATCGTTACCACACTTATTTCAAGTTGACCACCTAGCTATCTTATAATAAGCTATACGTAGCTAGATCGCAGTGGTATTATATATAACGAAATCAATAAAATCCCATAAAATACGTATAAGCTATTATTATGTAATTCATTTATTTTGTTATAATTTACTTCTTCGTGTGTTCAAAATCTAATTTGGTCGCAGGAAATAATCGCAACGTAAAAATAATTTATAACAATTATATATGTAGAAGGACATTAATCAATTTACATTTCTACCGAAAAATTATATACCTCAGAACGTTATTTTCCATAAAACTTTATTGCACGAATCGTAAAATTTTTCATTATTTTACAGTTTTATTATACATGCTTCGTCTTCTTTACTTCTTTGCGTGAGTCGCCCGTCATACATAATATCTTGACAATCGCCGGGAAAACGACTTGTGAGTCTTTGAAGGCAGTCAGTAGCGTGTCACTTTAGAATAAATTACAAAAATAAAATAGCTGAAGTCTGCAATGTATTCCGTGCAAAGAGGTTTGTTACTGTACATAGAAATCACGTAATCAATGTGTTTTCTTTCATATAAACTTGTTGGATATGATCTTAATGATGTTTTTAAGCGTCAGCGTAAAGTTTGTTCGATTATGTGCTTGGTAAGTTTTTACTGATATTATTTTCTCTACACCAGAACTGCGTCCTGCATTATATAGTGTTTCCTACCAAATTAATTATTATAACGGAACAGAACAAGCTAAGCATGTAATAAGATTATAAAATTTCTTTCAAATTTAATTACAAAGCAACATAAAATTGTAAATTTTCAGAATCCAGTAGATGTTAATACTGATAATAAATTCTTTCAGTTAAATTTAAAATTCTTCTTTTCTTTTTTTTAAGCTAAAAAATCTATCAGATTGCTGTCCTACCTATTCTACTGAGGCGGAATTCCAGCTCGATGTCCATACTATCCAGACGATATTGCCAATACGTTTAAGTCCTTTTACTTTCTTATACGTAGTCTAAGAAAGTATTGTGATGATGAAAATTTTTCTACCTCGAGATTTTTGCAGATGTCCACGTTTTGAGGTCCCCTGATACCAAAAAAGTGGTTTTTAAAAAATGTCTCTGTGTGTGTGTGTGTGTCTGTCTGTCTGTCTGTGTGTTACCACGATAGCGGTCAAACCGCTGGAGATATCAATTCCAAATTTTGTATTTACGTGTATAATCTCCCCCTTGAGATCTGATTTTGCCAATATTTCGTCAAATACTAAGTTTATACAAATTTATAAAGAATTCATATGTACTTAAAATTAAAATTCAGAACAATTTTATTTAAAAAGTTTTTCGAAATTCCTACCGGAAGTAGGTCTTTTACTCTTATCGAAAATCGGTTTTTTGCGAATATTTCGCAAGTCAAGCTTTTTAGACAGGTACGTTACGTGTATAAAAGTATTTAAAACATAGTTTTCAATATCTTTTGTATAAAAAAGATTTCAAAATTCGGACCGGAAGTAACACTTTTACTCTTACCGAATAGCGATTTTTGGCAAATATGTCGTAAATTATGCATTCTATATATATTTATTAAGAGTACAAAAGTATTTAGAGTTATATTTGCAATATTTTTTGTATACATGAAATTTCAAAATTCGGACCGGAAGTAGCAATTTTACTCTTAGCGAGTAGCACTTTTTTTCGAATATCTTGCAAAGTATGCATTCTATAGCGATTTATTAAGAGAATAAAAGTACTTAGAATAGGATTTTGAATAAGTTTTGTATAAAAAATTGTTCAGATTGTATAGTTTGAAACGCTCATACGTATAAGAAAGTCGTGTGGTGGCCACACCTCATTTTTTACTTTCTTATACGTAGTATAAGGAAGTATTGTGATGATGAAAATTTTCGACCTCGAGATTTTTGCAGATGTCCACGTTTTGAGGTCCCCTGATACCAAAAAAGTGGTTTTTAAAAAATGTCTGTGTGTCTGTGTGTCTGTGTGTCTGTTTGTCTGTGTGTCTGTGTGTCTGTCTGTCTGTGTGTGACCACGATAGCGGTCAAACCGCTGTATATATCAATTCCAAATTTTGTATTTACGAATATAATCTCCCTCTTGAGAACTGGTTAGATTTTGAGCAAAATCGGCAGACCGGAAGTAGTAGTTTACTTCAGTGAAAAAATCGAAATTTGCAAATATTTCGTCAATTACTAAGTTTAAATAAATTTATAAAGAATTCATATGTACTTAGAATTAAGTTTGAAACAAATTGTTTTAAAAAAGTTTTTCGAAATTCCAACCGGAAGTAGGTCTTTTACTCTTATCGAAAATCAGTTTTTTGCGAATATCTCGCAAGTCATGCTTTTAAGACAAATACGTTACGAATATAAAAGTATTTAGAACATATGATGATGAAAATTTTCGACCTCGAGATTTTTGCAGATGTCCACGTTTTGAAGTCCCCTGATACCGAAAAAGTGGTTTTGAAAAAACGTCTGTGTGTCTGTGTGTGTGTCTGTCTCTGTGTGTGTGTGTGTGTGTGACCACGTTAGCAGTCAAACCGCTGTAGATATCAATTCCAAATTTTGTATTTACGTGTATAATCCCCCTCTTGAGATCTGATTAGTTTTTAAGTAAAATCGGTAGACCGGAAGTAGCAGTTTACTTCAGCGAAAAAATCAAATTTTGGCAATATTTCGTCAACTACTAAGTTTAAACAAATTTATAAAGAATTCATATATACTTAAAATTAAAATTGAGAATAATTTTATTTAAAAAGTTTTTCGAAATTCCTACCGGAAGTAGGTCTTTTACTCTTATCGAATATTTCGCAAGTCATGCTTTTTAGACAAGTACGTTACGAGTATAAAAGTATTTAGAACATAATTTTCAATATCTTTTGTATAAAAAAAATTTCAAAATTCAGACCGGAAGTACCACTTTTACTCTTATCGAATAGCGATTTTTTGCAAATATGTCGTAAGTTATGCATTCTATATATATTTATCAAGAGTACAAAAGTATTTAAAACTGGATTTGCAATATTTTTTGTATATATGAAATTTCAAAATTCGGACCGGAAGTAGCACTTTTACTCTTAGCGAGGAGGACTTTTTTGATAATATCTTGAAAAGTATGCATTCTATAGAGATTTATTAAGAAAATAGAAGTACTTAGAATCGGATTTTGAATAATTTTTGTAAAAAAAATTCTTAAAATTGTATAATTTGAAACGCTCATACGTATAAGAAAGTCGTGTGGTGGCCACACCTCATTTTTTACCATATAAGATCCATATTATTATTCCATTCCTTCTATCTCTTCTTTATTCATCTCTCAATGTCTTGTTATAAATCAGATTACTCTCTTATCATTAATAAATCCAATATTAGTTTCTATATTTATAAATTCATGTGTTAACACAGTTCCTGCTGTCATTTTCTGAATACGTATTTCATTCTTCATTCTCATTTACTCGTTGCTACATATTCTATGCCATTTCGGAGTCCATTTACAGAAACAATTAGTCGTTATTATTATTTATACATTATGCTAATAGTACAGTAGTTGTATTATAGCTTTAAATCAGCAGATTCTAATAATATTTTATTGTTGATTTATAAGAACGGTCATCACAGAAAGCCGAAAAACCATTGTTTAGCAATTAATTCGCTAAAGTCATGGGGCATTTCATAAATAACTGCGCCATTCTTCATTCTCTTGTATTGTCCCAGGTGTAATTTCTCACAGGATTACTTTGGTTTAATGAACTACTAGCTCGCATGCAAAAGAAAACAAGTTCCGTGTACTTACGTCCTAGTCAGCTTGTGTTGTCCTAAACTTATCGATCTACCCCTGTATTTCACGAAGGTCAGCCTCGAAGTTTTTTGTGCTAGCCCACTGATCGGTAAGTTGTTGCAATCTGTTTTAGCTTTATCGTATATTATTTTTTTGGGGCACTCTGTATCGGGATCGTCTTCCGTAACTTTCGTTTTACTTTCAGTTACGTTTGGGTATTATTATTTGTTTGGTAATTTATATTTTTATTCCGAAAAGTTATCACCCTGTTTTATTTTAATTCTCTAATTGAGAATATTAACTTTGTTCTTTTGAATAAATATTTACCCTAAATAGAATGTTCGCTTGCGTTTATTATGTGTTTTGGTTTAAGTCATCGTTCTCTCCTGTCAATCAATCGTATCGACCCTTTTTCCGCCATCTCGTGGGGAATTTCGCATGATATTCTTTGCCGTACTGCTTGCGACCTGTATTATCTCCTGTAGTGGTAACACATCTTCGTTGGCGTATAGGTGGCGTTGTGTATACTCTGGCGACTTATTTTTAGTAACAGATATTTATTTTTAATTCTTTTGTTTCTTATATTAAATTTTATTTTGGTGGATGTCTAAATTAATAATATAATTTTCCCGCTTTGAAATTACCATTGAGAGCCCCAAGAATTGTTTTAAGTATTGTGATTGTGTTCTTCGTGTTTACTTAGTACTCGCCTTTGCCGTTAGCTTTCCGAATGTCGCTAATTGACATGTGGATTCCGCCTCTTTTGTTCCGACCGTCTTACAAGTAACACTTGATCACGCAAAAGCAGCTGATTCTCGACCAGTGCTTGGTTAATTAATTTGGAATGTTGAATTTGTATCGTGATAAATCACTAATAAGGTGGATGCTTTCATAATTTCTCAAGCTTAATTTGGTTATGACGTTATTGAAGAAACTCTGTACGAGGATATTTTTTTCTTCGGGTTGAAAGATTGTTCGCTGTTGTAAGTACTCATATCACGTGTTTGATTGATCCTAATTGTATTCTTTGTTCCCAGTTCGACTTTTAGTTTGCGTTTACCGCAGGGTAGAACTTTAGACAAAGCATTTCCGTTTGGAAATTCTGGAACACGTGTTTGACTTGTGAGATAGCTTTGGAAAATTCCGGGAGGTTTAAGACGTTGTATCCTTTGGTGAAGACAGATTTATAGTGCAGTCTCGTAGTTATTACTGCAGCCTCCTGCGTTAGTTCCTGATGACTGTTGGTAACCAAGGATAACTGGAGAAAACTTTTTTCCCTGTAACTAGTGTGGTATCGTTGAAGAATTTGTGGATCGTAGCTGTGTGTGTGGGAAAATTATTATTAGGTATTTTGACTTTGTTTATTCCTGTTTTGCTAAGTATTGCCAATGTATTGCACAGTCACATAGTGCAATCAGACACAATCAAATTTGTGTAAGTTTACGTTCAGTTTTTGAGCACTACGTGCTATCTAACTTTATTTTTCGGTCTAACTGATCATTAGAGTCAACGTAATTACTAGCTTTATCTTGTAGTGGATATGAGTCACTAAGATTTAATTTTTTTACATTTAACGTTTAGTTTAAATAGTAGTTGTGGCCTTAATTTGAGGTTACGTGTCGAATTGGCCTGCTATATAGCCATTTCTTTTCTTGTGTTAAATTTAATTGATATTTTGGATGCGTATTTTGCATTGTAGCATCCCAACTTGTATTGTGTAAATTTATTGCTTTGATTTTAGTATATTTAATTAACAATTTCAATTTAATTATGTGTAATTTGTACGATCTTTAATTCGCTGAATTTTATTCACGTTTTCTTTTTGTAAGACAATAGTTAACTAGCGCTGTTAGTATTAGATACCATTTAGAGTCTATTATCTAGTGTTGACCAGCTTGTCGTTGGCCTCTAATATATAGAGTGTTTCGTTTTTGTTAAAATGTTGCTGAAAGCGACCATACTGCTCGACATTGGGAAGACTCCTTGGCAAATGTTGGCTTTGTAATCATTTTCTAGTTTTAAGTATTTTCTCATATATTTAATTAAACTCGAGGTTTTGCCTCATATGAGTTAATTCTTTTGATTACTTCAAATCATTATAACAGTTTGTCAATTGTAACTTGAATTTATGGTTCACATTTGGTGGCCGTTTTAATCGATCTATACATACCTTCAGAATGTTAAACATTTGCAACTGGTTTACACCTATGTGTTTCTTTCTTTTTAATGTTTTTTTTTATTACTCTTATTTGTACTTAATTTGTAAAGAGTCATTACTGTAGTTGACTTTGAGTGATAGTTGGCAAAAGCTTAATCTTTTCTTCGGCCAATTGGGCAATTTAACAAGTTAATAAACCTGTTGTTAAGTTTGTATGAGTGTGTTTGGTTTTATTATTCATTCTCCCTGGGGCTCAAGAATAAACTTGTTCCGGGTTTATAAGTTCAGTTGGTGAACAGTATAGATAGATAACGGAACTGGCGTCATTATAAGACCTTCGACTAGTTCACAGTTGAATCCATGCCCATTCTTCTCGACTAAGCTAGCGACAATACTGTTCATCATATTTTACAACGACCTTGGGGAAGTTTGGAGGTAAGACCATAATTGTGCTATAAGTTGGTGATTGTTTAATAGACAAGCGTCTTTCAGTATATTTAAGTAGACTGTTAATTTGATTTTAATGATAGAAGGTTAGTTATCGTGGTGGCGTCATGTTTTCTGTCCTCTTGTATATTTCATATTTTTGACGCAAGAGGGTAGCAAAGTGAGATTAATTATAAAATGAATTATCTGGCGACACGAGTTCTTCTTTATATTTAATCGAACTATTTCTTTTAGCTGCCACCAGAGAGAAACACAAATATTCGAAAAGAAAGATCAGAGACTTGTCGATAAGAAACTACAATAATTAGTTTAACAATAATAATATTTATTTACGTTTAAAATATCATAAGCAGCAAAGTAAGGAAAACATCGTAAATACAAAAATTATCAAGAGTAGCCATAGTTGCCGTAAGTAGGTACATTGAATCAGCTGTTGAAAGAAAAGTGGTTGCATAGAGTATATTTTATATAAGTATAAACATGGATCGATGGTTGATTATGTAATGCTACGACACAACAAAGAAATTAACAAAGGTATTATTGCTAAGATACAGGTAATAGAAGCGGAATAAGATTATGGTTGAAGTTATAGCGCTACACTGTTATAAACTCAAGAGCTTATATCAAACACAATTAAATTAATATGGCCTTGATTAAATTGCATGTTTCTGTTGTATACAAAGAATAAAAAGACTCCGGACAATATGGGAGCCTTTCATTAACCATATTTTACCAAGGGTAAAAATAAAACAGAAAAATTTGTTTTTCCTTGATATTAAATAATAACTTACAGGACAATATGAGAGATATTTTACAACAAAAAATTAAAAAAGTGTTGCGTTAACGCAACATTAGTAGAAAGGATGAAAATTGCCAATTACTAAATGTTATGATATTATTAAAAATAACAGCTGTGCATATATGTATTACATTTTTTGCACATGAACACTGTTTCCCGGGTTTTATTTTCATTCTTCGCAATGATGTGACCAATATTGTCAGAACGAATTTAGTTACTACTCTAGATGTCGACGGTTTATATCTATTATTTTAAACTTTTAGAAGTCGGAGTGCGATGTAAGACTTGAGATCTAATTGTGACACCTTTTTCGTAATTATCAAGTTATAAACCTTTCAGGCATTGATGATCAAAGTGTCAATCCCATTGGTAAATTAAGGCCTCTACCACTTTGTTCCCGCAACAGGAATTCGGTAATTTGCAACACCATTGTGATGTAAATCTGCCCCCCCCCGGTACTTGTTATAACATTGGATTGTTAGATGTTTACTTGTTTCCTCTCTTTTCTGTTATATCTCTTTGCTGGCGATCAACACTAAATTGGTTACTAGAAACAGTAGCCACGGAATTATCGTTTCATTTGATCAAGGAAATGGTTGTGTTGACAAAAGAACCTTGCTCTTTTTTGAGATAGACTTTGTGGTTTCCAATGGACAATGACTGTTTCTGTTTTCTCGGATAGTCCCTAAAATCTTTTTTCAGATAAGACTCTTAAGTTTGTAAGACGAAAAATTGTTGTCAAAAAAATTTATCATATTAATCCTTTTAGTGATAAAAATTTATCCGTTGTTGTGAAACAGCTGATATCTCATACAAGAATCGTTACACATATTTTACCAATGTTGCGTTTTCGCAACATACTAAGACAGTGGTTTTTGAAGTGTATTGAAGTGTAAACTTCTTTGGGCGCGTTGCGTTGATTGTAGGCACTGAACAAGACTGACCGTCACGCTCGGATATGTAACAGTCGTTCGGGTAATGTCGGCTCGAGTCGACTAAGGGACTAAAATAAATATATCATATAGAGGTATTTAATTTCAATTAAATTGAAATTTAAATGAATAAATAAATTCATGTCCCAGAGCCGCCTGGGTGAGAGGCCGACACTTAACCATTAGATCAAGCGCGGGGATCGTAAGCGAGTATTCATATCGTCTATTTATATATATACACACGTCCAACCGACCGTTACATGGGAGAGCATGACGCATCTGTCGTATAATACGTTACTGAATATTATACGCGTGTGTACATGTGTAAATGTAATAAATATGCGAATACGTTTTATTTAATACGTTACTGAATATTATACGCGTGTATTTCGTATTATTAACCTCGCCTTGATGAAGTTTACACTTCTGCTGTGTGGTTTTAAGCACACCCATTTTCTTTTTTTTGAATTCCGATAAAGTTTTTTTGGGTTTTCATGTGTAGGGAATTTTATTTGTTATTCCTATAACGGTTTAGACCTAACTTGTTTAGCTATAATAACGTTTAGAATTTATAACTTACTGTAAAACTGACTTATGTACAAACCGCAATTATTTGCTGAAATGAAGTTTTTTTTAATGGGTTTCGAAGATATTGTCGCAAATTTTTATGAAGTGATAGAGAGCAGACCATATACAACAAGATTACAGAATCTAAATGTTAAAAAAATAAACATTAATTTAAAATAAAATCGAAGAAACCGTGTCGCGTAAACGCAACATTGGTTAAAAACGGGTTCATCGCTTGCCTCAATATCCATGGTTTTTTGCCTATAATTTTTCCATTATTATTAGTAATAAAACACCATCATACTTGTGACGTGCAATATTATTTAGAATAAATGTACATTACTTAAATCTAAGGCATACATACATTTATAATTCCTACTCAATGAACAAAAGAACTACGTGAGACGCCACGACTTTTAGAGTGTACATGGAACTGAAGCAAACAAATTACTGTAAAAGAGACATCTTTACAAGCGGTTAGACAAGTACCTATGTTGATCAAGAAAGTTACTGCTGAAGTATTGATAAATCTTATTCAGTCAGTAAATGTTTCTAGGAAAATTTGTTGGCTATCAAACTGGAATTTTTCTCAATTATCAATATACCAATATACCTAAATTAGCAGATGATTGCTTTCTTATACGTTTTGAACTCCCCTGATAAAGAAAAAAGTAGTTTTGCAAACATGCTTGTGTGTAACTACAATAGCGACCAAGCGGTTAAAGCTATAAATAAAAGCAATTAAAAAGCCTCTTAAGATCTGTCTAAGTAGTCCACAAATAGTAGTTAATTTCGGTGAAAAAAAACAAATTTTATCGTCTCGTTAACTATTTAGTTTAAATAAATTTCTGAACAATATACAATTACCCAGAAGTGAAATAGAGAAAGAATATAAAGAAGAACTCATTTCAAATTCCTACCAAAAGAAGAACTTTTACTTTTATTGAAAAAAAATTTGTTGCCAATATCTCACAAGTTATGCATTCTAGATTAGTATTTAGTAGCTCGACGAGGTCCTCCAAAAAGTCGTAAAGGCAAACATAAAATTTGGAGAGAGGTAGATGATTTATAATATGAAAATTTAACTAATGAAGAAAGAAAACTACATAATCTCTCTTACAGTTTCGTACATAGTTGATAGATACTAACAAAAAGTGGTCATACATGCCAATTGTAACATAAACCAACAAATGTAAGAATAATGTTGTAACCAATAATAAATCGTTTAAATTAGATAAAATAAAAAAAATCTTATCTATTATAGAAGTGATTAAAAATGGTTAATTGTGATGCATGGAAAACATATATAGTAGTGACCACAATGTGCGGTGTGATATAGATAATAGTAGAAAATTTTCACGTTCACTGAGAATACTCGATTAGTTTGGGAATTTATAAGATTTTAAATCCATACATTTCAGATATCTTGTCTAACAAATTGCATTCGTCTTTTCTTGTTTCAGGAAAGTTAACAAACACTAATGTGTGCATGAATTTTTAAATGTGTCGGTATAGTTAATATTTTAAACACAATCTAAGCCGGTCTTAAATATAACACATATAAAGATCAAAATATAGTCTTTATATTGTATACGTATATGCCTGACTTGGGATCGGTACGTTTTGCTCGCGTCGTTACATCCGGACCGTTTCGCCACCGCCGTTTTGCTCTAACCGTCCTGCGCCAGCGCCGTCTTGCTCCCCCTCCGCTTCGCTCATAAGACAAAGTACGGGTTTCCTCATATATACCGTAAGCGTCAAATTTTAATTTCGGTTTGCACTTCTATCATATATGCAGAAGATGATCTTATCATATGCAGCGATGTCTGTTTGCTAACAGTGGAGGGAGAGCAACGGAGTAGCGGGGGACCCCCACGCCTTACAAATGTCCAGTGTGGCAGCCTCGCTTATGTCTATCTTTAGTTTAATTCGTCGCGCTCTTTTCCACTTACTACTTTTCTATCAGAAATTAAAATATGACGACCGCGGTATATATGTATTTAATACAACTACCTATATTTTTTTTATATATTGCTAACAATTGAGTTACTAAAGAAAATACTCATATTAGACTCCAAGGTGTTTATTATATATAATTCAAAAATGTATACATAATATAAACAACATTTTAAAAATTAAGAGTTCAAAATACTGTGCACTTCGTAGCAAATAATGCTATTATATTTATTTATATTATTGTCTATTAGACCATGAATAAAATTTTTGTTTTTGCTTGAATGTACTGCTAGTAACAACTATGATATTTGTTATCTACGTAATGATTTTTGTATTTTAGACAATTTATAAATTGTAATGTGTTGGGAAACAAATTTCTATCAGTGCTTTGAAAACTTCGGTGCCTTTTATTTTCGATGATGATTTTCCAACGTTCCAAATTTCTAAAGGCAATTCGGAAATTCTGTTTGGTCGTCCTATGCAGGTATCTTCAAATTAATCTGTAATGGGCCAAGCATCCACCGAAAATTTTTGATCTTCGCATATTACTTAGTAGTACATAAGTAAACTTACTTCATGTACCGCAGCAAAACGGCCGGATAACTAAATAAGAAAATGCCCACGCATATATCTTGGTAGGTTAGTCTATACTAATCGAAGACGAAAAAATATTGCTTCTGCAAGAAAAACGTGGGTTTAGCAACGTTGTATTTTACCAACTCAGATTATGTACAATGTCCATAAGATCCTTTCTCAAGGGTAGAAACGTGAATTTCTTCTCCTTAATATTATAACCTCTAGACTGGTCAAGTATATACAACAGAAGAAACAAGTTTATACAATGTATTTATTCTCAATCATAGCATTTCTGATTTAGGTTCTACTTCGATTTTCACCAAAGACAGAATCTCCTGATTCTCTTGTCTTAAATAAGCAGAGACTCTTATAAAAGCATAAGTATGCTCGAGGAAAAGAAATTCAAATCCCTGCCACACACATATTACCAACTGCATTACTTGGTGATATTGCTAACTATCACAGCATCAGTGTTAAAACTATAAACGCACATGCCATCCGTTCATCCTATGTGTATAGTCTAACTATTTACAAATATAAACATTGTAATACCAGAGATATGAAAGTATATGATACCTTTCATAATTGCAACTTATCAGGTATGTATACAAAAAGATTATAATATAGTAAAACTTCATAATTGTTTTCATTGCTATTGAAAAAAGAGGTTATATATAATAAATGTGCTTATTATTATGCAATAAATTTTCCAAACATCGTGGTTATTACTCGACGGGTTACATCTTGTTTCTTTTCCTTTACTTTCAGTGATGATTTTTCAATACCTATCCCGAAGAATAAATTGAAACTCTCAACGTTTTTTGGTTATCTTTTTCAAAGCAGCCCACCTGATGTTTTTTACACACGTGAACGTCTCCATACTAACACTACATAAATGTATATATCAACATCATGTAATATTTAATATCAATTTTTCTGCTTACAGGTATACGCAGTGAAAAATGTTCGGACAGGCCTAAGAGAAAAAACTACATAGAACAGAAATAGAAGATGTAATAAGTCATATCTTTTCAAATGCGACTATTATCATATACACAAACAATAGCATTACATAATTATGGCAAAAAATAAAGTTTAGGTTACATAATTAAAAAGTGTAGCAAAAGCCTGCTGTACGTTTCTTCAGAGTAATTAAATGTAAAAGATATTCTACAAGAAATATGTGATTGATGTGTTCTTGACCCAGTTTTTTTCGCACGTAGTTATAGTAAATACGGAAAAGCACCAATTTCTGGAAACGTAAACTCGCGTAATTTTATATTCGTGCTTATTCTTAAAGCTGTAATTATTGTTTTAATATTTCTTTATGTGTGTTTATTTATAGTTTAGAACTTAGGTACTTTAACTTTAATAGGGACAAGCTAAAAGAAGACAAAATTTGTCACCTCCCTAATACAATGCATTAAACATTTGAAATAAATAGCTAACATGAGAGTGGTAAATAAATTAGATATTAAGTCAGATATAGTAGGGTTAGAGGGTTTTGGTTAGAAAATGTTAGAGACGGTTTCAGTAATAATTGTTGTCATTTACATATTTATATTTCTGACAAGAGTATATATCCTAAATGCTCAGTTTAATTTTATTATATGTAGAGTTTCATAGTTTGGTATATTATCGAAATATTTTGAAATCTCCTGCAAAGCACGCGTTTACTTCATAAACATATGTCAACGCAAGAGCTAACAAACCTGGTCATTGTATATTTCTTTACCAATTTCAATTCTCAAGTTGGCTTTGGCGTTTAACGCTAGAGAAACATCTCTTTCTTCGTATGGAGACACATTAACAGACGTTCTTTATGCTCGTAATATGTGGTATGAACAGAACGTTATACTTTAACCAGTTGATGATAACAGATAAGACTTTTAAACCGGATGCTTTTTTTTTTAAATCGTTGTAATTCCTACACCTAAAAGAACTTCATATACATATAATCTAATGTTAACGATTCGTAAAGCCGATTAACTTTTAATAAACAGTTCCTCATTCGTGTATACATTAGGCTGTGGCACGTGCATTCAATGAGCCTTGACCAAACGCCGGTCGGGGAGATGATACAAGGGTGTCGGTCACCTCCACGTTTCCCCACGTGTCACATAAATTTTCCCCGTGTTGCCTGCTGACGACATCACCCTTATCTGGGTTGTATATTATCTCTTAATGTTGCACTTTATGTGGGCCCTGCGGGACCGCAGTTTGACCTGACATTATCCGTCTCTACGAATGAATAAATCATAAAACTCCCGTGTTTACATGTTATGTAGATCTTTGTGATAGATGGGCAAGGTTAATTATCCGCCATGATGACAGTGACATTGCCTGAGTTGAAAATGTATTTTGACTAAAATTTTGTTAACGTGTACTAAAACACTTGATACATTTTGAAAGCCCGCAGCTAATGCGATAGACGCCATAAATGTGTAAGTATATTACTTCTTACTTCTCTTTAGTGTTAGTTACAAACAACACACCTTTAGACGTGTGTATGTGGAATACATTTGGTTTCTATAATGTATTGCCAAATCTAATGTGCAAGTAAAATAGTTTAAATACCTACTAAAGATATTTTCGAAGGACGGTTTAGGACTATGAATGAAAGTAAAAAACTTACATAACAAGAGCAAGTAACACTCACTAACAAATTTCAACTTTCGGTTTTGCCATGAAATGGCTGATATTAAATAATTTTTAGGAAACATTTATTTTAATAAAAGGTTAGCTTTAATTTCATTTGAATTTCAACCAAATTTTTTTTTATTTATATCACACCTCAATGTATATTTCAAGTTCTTACAATTAGAAATGTGGGGAAACATTTTATTGTCTCTTAAAAACAACATCAACAACGTCCCTTTTTAACGTCTAAAAGTAATCTGCTAACGTTATGGTAGCGTTTTTGCATTTCCAAATGGCGTAGTCGAAACGCTTGCCGTGCTGGTATCTAATGTCGCCCTTATTTTCAGGACAGAAGCCCAAGTGAAAACGCAGAAAGTGCACTTTAAGCGACATATTGCATACAGAACAGCGAAATGCTTTTATCATGTCCATTACTAAAGTTTTCTTATTTTGTGCTCTTTTTGGTTGTCAAAAACTTGTACTATAGACACATTGCAGCTTTTCTCCGGGTTGCTAATTTGGATGTTCTTTCACTTACTCTTTTTCGTGTTTAAGGTCCAAAAAATATTTTCATTTAGTTTTCCTTCTGTTGTTTTTGGGAACTTTTCTCGACGGTATTAAAGCCACCCATTTCTTGACCCAGTGGTTTAACAAAGTTTTCATAAGCTCTTGTTTTAACTACAGAATGTGCTATACGAACTCCAGGATGGGTACAGTTGGTAGTGCCGAGAATATAGTTATCGGGATGGCGTGGGTGAAGGCCAAACAAACTGGTAAAGCGGGAGAGACAGTCAAAGCGCAGTACAGTCACTGGATAGCTTTAAAACAAATGACGTTCTGATGGCTGATAGTGCTCAAAGAAATATTGTAAATGGTGACTTCGTGGTACGATGACAGAGACATAAGAGTATGTTACGCTGCTAGAAGCCAACAATCTGATGCCAGCCGAGCTGATGAAGCAGCAAAGAAGCTGGAAAAATTATGGAAGAAGAGAACTTAAGTATCAGAAGGGACAGACAAGCTGCGGTGATAAAAAGAAGGAATGAAGGGAAGGACAATGAAAGGAAGTCAGAAAGAATGGAATCAAGAAACTACAAGAAGGAATATACGGACACTATACTCCAGTGTCAAGAGAAAAAACAGATGTCTCATATCGAACGCCATATGGTTAATAACTGGCCATGGCAGGTTATTACAAACGTTTTAAACTAAATGAGAATGGTACATGTCAGTGTGGAGCGGATGCCGAGACGAGGTACCATGCCATGAAGAATTGCACAATAACTAAGACAGCCCTTGCGAGAGGAGTTCTTAGTCTAGGTTGGAGAGACGGCAAAAGAACAGCCAAAAGTGTTGAAGTGGCTGTGCTGATCAAGGAGATTAACAGATTTTCCAGTAGAGCTAAAGTGGAGGATGAAAAATGGAGATGAGAATGAGTGCTGAGAGATGAAAATGATTGGAGTTTGAAAAAATGGCTTT
Source organism: Amphimallon solstitiale (assembly GCA_963170755.1). Classification (NCBI taxonomy): domain Eukaryota; kingdom Metazoa; phylum Arthropoda; class Insecta; order Coleoptera; family Scarabaeidae; genus Amphimallon; species Amphimallon solstitiale. Next base: position 40,905,197 of record OY720678.1, on the reverse strand, counting down.
AACTTTTGTAGTACGAAATCAGAACACCGAATAAGAAGGAGTGACAAACATGGAGAATACGAAAGAATCGAGTCCAGTATGTATCAACTCTAGTGGCAGCAACCTGTGTTATATTATCTTTCCAACTAAACGAAAAAAAATTAAACGACTATATAAATATAGCCAACAAACGGTGTCAGCTAATTTTATTTACAAACATAGTTAAAGCTTTAGACAATCGAGTGAGATTTTTCGCGTGAGGGTGTATATTTTATAGACTTTTAATCTTATCAATACTATTATATAGCAAATTCAAGTAAATATATATCATATGTAAATACTACGTTTTACCAAAAGAAACTCTTAGATTACAATGTTAGAAGCAATTTTAACAAATTTTACACTTAATATGTTTTATACCAAATCTACAGCACTCAATAGTGGTGTCGTAGATTTGTATATAGTAAACATAAAATAACAGAGCATTGTATTATTATATAACAAAGTCATTTTGAAACTATAATTTTGGTTAACCGATGCCAATGGTCGAGACATTGGCTATATTCAGCCGGACACATCGCTGGCAGCGCTGACCTAGCAATTGTATTCAGTACGCCGCTAGAACTCAGCGCTGCAGCAAGCGGACGCCATTTTTTCTGGCGGAAAGAAAAACCGCTGAGAAAGTAAGCGAAAAGGGAGGGGAGCTTCGAAATTTGAAAATATGTATTACAGAACATAAGCTTAACAATGGAAAAGTAACTTGGATTAAAATAAAAAATGTTTATCATATCTCGCATTGCAATATATTAGTTCTGTAAGTAAATGTTTTGAATTTATGAACCTATAAATTTGTTTCAGGATTTATGTATTTCATGGTACAGTAAATTTGGCGGAGAAGTATTAGACTGTGGTATTAGTATTAAAAACGTAAAACTGCATATCGGTCATATGCAAGTCTTTTTATTTCAACAAACATAAAAGCAAATACATAATGGATTATTGAATATGTTAGATTACAATTCAATATAAACGGTGAAGCAATTACAGCAAATGTACCAGTGGAATTAGTCCAAAATATATATGAACGTAATATAATTACTAGCATTATTTATTTTGATACTAATTTTATTCATATTGTAAAAAAACGTGCTCATAAAGTCATAAATCTTCTACCCGCATGGTACGGTGTCGGCGACGGAAAGTGTGCAGATTCTTCTAGTATACTCCGCGCGTATCGAGAGTTCGCTAGCACCTTTCCAGAACTTTTATCTACAGATATAAAAGCAGTTGAACCGATGCATGAGTCATTCCGGAATAAGAATTCATTCATTCAAGAGTGGTCGTAAAGTTAAAGTAAACATAAATATAAGTAGTGCAGCTTTATACATAAATATTACAGACATATAAATAGTAGTGGTAAATAAATACATGTGTTAATTTATTCGTAGTAGTTTAAGTGTGATACATTAGTTTTATTTTTTATAGTGTAATTAATTTTAAGTGTGTAAATATACAGACTGTTTCAAAACATTTGCACGAGTTGTTTATTGCGAACTCGTAAACGCAAAAATATGTTAGATGAACAGTTTAGAACTTAATTCCTCAACAATTTAATTTTGTTTTAATAGATAAAAACCACTAATCTCCACCAAATCTAATTGGCTTTTTTTGCAATTTAATATCACCACAGAGGTCATTCTTATTGGGGTTATGTGCGATTAATTTTAATCAATCAAACTACACTACGCGTGCGTTAGCGGGAATATTATTTATACACCATTCAGTACGATTTAGCGCTGAGTTCCAGCGATAGAACTCGCAGCGCTTAGTGATTAGTCCGGCTGAATATAGCAATTGACATTACTCGCATGTCGCAAGCTGCGACTTACTCGTATCACGGGACATAAGCGTCAACGTAACATATTGTTTAATTCGCGACATTCATAATAGCATTGGTTGATAACTACTATCAACACATTCATATCGTACTATTATAAAAGTTGTTTAACGCGCGCTTGGACAATCTTGGAATTTAACGCCAAATGCATTAGCGAAATATGTACATGCAGCAGTTTGCCACAAACCTAACATTTACAATATTCACTTGGAAGAACTAATTTTTATTCTTTATCTTGTTCAAAATATTTCAGGATATGATATTTTTAGTTTACTATAGATATTTCGTTATCATACAAAAACAATCTTAAAAAAATATGAATGAAAATAAGGACAAGTAGCAATATTCTACAGAAACTGACAAGTTTAATTTGGGAAGCTTTTGCAGTTAAGTTGCGTAGTTCTAAACGCGCATTGATATATTCAATGCTGTAATACTTATTACGGTCACTGTAAAGTCCGCTTCTGTTCCTCAGTTTAAATTTTTATCTAACATATTTTTTCATGATTTAAAAATAAGATTAGTCCTAAAGCGCAGCTAGGATAAACAACAAACCTTTAAGAATATGTTCTCAGTTTCTCAAAATCTAATAAGAATATAGAATTTTATGGGATGAAATCTTTTAACCCTAGAGAGGTAACTTTGTTTCAAGATAAAGATAACCCTCCTAAAGTTACGACACATAATGCTTTCCCTAAAGTGGGGCGACTTTGATTTCTAGAGGAGAGATTGATAATAACTTCACTAGCACTCTCTAAAATCGTTCCCACTACTCTCACTACTTTTTCAAACTTACTGTTATTGCGAACACTAGCACTATTTGACGATGATAATTTATTATGTCAAAGGCGTAATGTTCACTGAGTTCGCCACCCACGGGTTGTAAGGCCGTATAGGCTGTATTTGTTAGTTGTTCGGCGACAGTTAGTTGGATTAAAAGGACACAAACTCACTAAACTTCGTATATTTGTGTAGATAGCTCAATCAAAATGGTAAATGCATAAGTTTTTAATTATCAAAATAAACAATTATCACCATAATAATATTAGAAATAAATGACGCATTACACACTGTACTGTTAATTTGTTATTACAGAAAATGCGGAGCCCTTCTTGAAGCTTAGATGTATTTTAAGGAACTCAATAATATTAGAAATAAATGGCGCATTACACACTGTACTGTTAATTTGTTATTACAGAAAATGCGGAGCCCTTCTTGTAGCTTAGATGTATTTTAAGGAACTGACTTCAAATTTCTTTTTCTCACAAGAAGAGTCCGCATGATATTTTAACGGAGGTTTCTAAGAAGTTAAACAAAGGTATACAATTTCTTGCTAGCCAATTTCATATACACTATAGGAAACGAATATTGATTTATGGCCACAAAGCGAAGCGTACACTAAAATTCATAACATAAAATTACAGTTAAACTTTCTTTAAATATTTCTAAATGCCGCCTACAATAGTTATAGGGGTCAAGTAGGCCCTTAGTTTCGGTGGAGTACCATTAAGTAATAAAATAAGATACAATAAAGAAAAAGTTGAGTGTATCTCGGGAATACTTTACAATGTCTAACAAATAGCAGATGTGGTACATGCAATTTAAGAAAAGGGTCCGGTCCGAAGATTAACGAAATATTATATACAGAGTGTATAATAACAAAAAAGTGATTTAAAGTTTGCTCGGGAGTAAACACTTACTATCTGAGGCAATCGCCAGTAAAAGGTTAAATTAACAGTTATTTGGGTAGCGTGCTCTCGGATTCTCTTTCTTCCATTGTGTTTCGGCTACTTTTGTAAAAATCATAGTTTTGAAGTGAAATATTGCTCCGCATAACTTCAAAGACCCCATAGTAAGAACTCTAATTGCATGGATTGTGGGTTTTATCCGTGATAAAGTCATAATTTCTACACATTTTAATATAAATATTTTTAGGTTAAATCAGATTGTTTGTTTGGAAATGTTCAATGTTCTTCACGGGCCGAGTTTGATACTAATGGTGGGGTGTGATTGACAGGCATATCAAACTTCCCCCATTGGTTTATTAACCAATAACGACGAACATTTTTCGTTGTGTGTATCTATTATGATGCAGCTATTGCTTTTAGATGGTACGAAAATATCAGTATACGCCTGGGACTAGGACTTATAGAGATTATACATACGATAAACTTAATGAAGCTATTCAAAAAATAGCAGACAACGAACTTTCCATAAAGGCGGCTTCGCTACATTATAAACTTCCCTATGGAACCTTACACAAAAAATATCATGGGAAACATATCAGAAAAACCAAGTGGACAAACAGTTTTCACGAACTTAGAAGAAAGAGCTGCTCTCAACTCAGCTTTAAAGTGTGCAACTTGAGGATTTCTTCTTGATCTCTTAGAGATAAGAATGCTTGCAATGAAGTATCTTGATGGGAAGGGTAGAAAAGTAGACAACTTCCAAAATAATCTACCCTGAAAAGACTGGGAGTTAAGTCTACTATATCGCCATAAAGACCAGGCCTCACAACGTGTTTCTGGAAATATCAACAAAGCCAGAACGAAAGTTTCTAGAGAAACTTTGACGCCGTATTTTAATAATCTGGAAGAGACCTTAGACAATGTTGCTCCAAGCAACATCTTCAATTATGACGAGACCAGTGTATGTGACAATACCGGAAGTAGAAAGCTTGTTTATAAGCGAGGAGTCTAGTATCCGGAAAACATAGTCAATCATTCAAAGAGCTGCACATCCGTAATGATTTGTGGATCTGCCGACGGAATACTACTTCCACCGTACGTGATATACAAAAGCGAACATCTCTATAACACATGGAAAGAAGGGGGAGATTAGCGGGTACCCGTGTTGTACCAAGCCATGCTGTGCACAAGGTTGTCGACTCAGTAGAACCTCCCATGGCTGGATGGATGTTGCAACCTTTGAAGATTGGTTCTGCTCATCATTTTTTCCCCACGCGAAGCGACTAGAATTTAAAAAATTGCTTATTGGCGACAACTTAAACTCCCATTTTAATGAACGTGTTCTGGCCTTGTGTGAAGAAAACGAAATTTCATTTGTCTCTCTAATGCCTAATTCTACCCACATTTGCCAGCCGCTCGATGTAGCATTTTTCAAACCCTTTATGGTAGCATGGCAAAATATTTTAACGACCTACAAACTCAGATACCACACCTCTGGAATTGCCAAAGAAGTTTTTCCTGGATTAATCTGCAATAGAGTAAATACACTGTACATGCTCAAACGAATAATATAAACCTGGAGATATAACTGGTGTTAAAAGAAACTAATAAATGTCTTTTACGCAACTGGAATATACTCTTTCAAAGCCCATAAGGTTTTAAATAAAATTCCAGACATCGCTCATAATCCAGTACAGGAAATGAATGATACATCAACTGAACTACTCCGGGGAAAAAGATATGGAACAAATAATACCGTGGAAAGAGTAAGACGCTAGAAGCAAAGACTGAATATTATACCAGGAAAAAGCGTAGCGACAAGAAATAGTTCTGAAGAAGATAACAGCGAAAGGAAAGAAGAAACCGCTGTAGTCGAGGAATAAGAGATTGAAGAGAAGAATGTAGAAACTGAAGTGGATTACAAAGCACCTACCAAAAAACTTTTAAAACCAGAAGCACTTGTCCTTGTCAACTTCGTTTCTGGACAGAGAAAATCAACAACTTTTCAATAAAAAGACAACCTTTAAATTGGTAGAAAATGATGTAAGTACGGTACCACACACTGATGTAATAACTGATTTGCCAACTCCTGTTGAGCTGGGCGAAAAAGAATAAAATAATTTCCTGCTAAAGTTGATGTCAAGGTACTGTAAAATATTGTATTGATATACTTAGAATGAAGATTTTTGTTTCTTTGTATTTTGATTTTGATTTTATTTTCAAATGAACTGTTTGTCTTACAAATATTGCAATATTGTTATCGTCTAATCAATTTTCCTCAGACTATCAATCTTGCCCCACATATCAATCTCGCCCCATTTAACAGAATACGGTACAGAAAAATATCTGTTTGGTAAAATCGCAAACGGGGCGAGTTTGATTTATTATAATCCAAGACGTACCTACATTTTAGCACAATTTCAGAGGGAATATCAAAGTCGCCCCATACTGAGTATGAGTTTGATCTGCCTTTTTATTTATTTTTTTACTGTTATTTTTTGGTATTTTCTATCTATAGAGATACTAAACGATTTGTATTATATACCCACATAGTTTCCTATTTTTTTTATATTTAAAAGATTCTGCTGACTTTTTTATTTAAAAAAAACTATCAATCTCGCCCCATTTTACTGTAATTAACTAATGATAAAACTAATATAGCTTTATCTATAAAATATTTAATAGACATAATATACATCTAGTTAAAAAAAACAACAATTTTAGCGTATTATGTTACACATTTATCGCAAAAGATATTCTGAGCAATATGGCTTTTTTGCAGCGGTTGCAGAAATGTGTCGTCATGCGTCGTTTTTTGTTGGACAGATGTAACACATGCTCCATTTCGAAAGTCGAGGTGGCGCTTGTTTATTCAGAGTAGTTGTAGGGATGATATTTTGAATCTTTTTGCGGATTGAGGATTGAAAAGTTTTGATCTGAATGCGCTGCTCTAACGACGGTTCGATTAATGATTTATGTAATTCCATCAAAAATTGTCTTCTAGTCATCATCTTTTTACCTAATTTCATGTTATTATAGCATTATAAGACGTACGCATTTATGCTATTTATATTGAGCATACCACAGAATATGCAAAAAAGGCCACCGTTTGGTTTTTCTGGAAGTACTCATATGACGGCACAGTTTGTCGAATGTATCTTTCGCGCCTTTAATCATGTTACGTTGTAGCATTCTAATATGTCCGGTTTTCCAGTATTCTTACTAATACTATTATTAATTGTCCACGTGCATAGTTGACAATAATAGTAAATTTTTATTTGATTTTGTTTTGTATGAAATTAAAGTTTTTTCAATGTCGAAACAAGATTTTCAATCACCCTATGGCCGTTTGGACAAGTTCAACATCTCTGGTGGTAATTCCGTTTTGTTGAACCGGATACCAACAAAAGTTATATGGATTTTTCAATAAAGCGTATACTAGTTTTTTTATTGGATTGTATAATGTAGTATTTCTGTTGGAAATGTGGATAATTTTAGTGGGTTTTAACAAAATACTTTCCCAATGGCATGCCATTAGTTTGGGTAGTTAGCCCAAAATATGGGATGGTATCTGTAATATATTTTGTTCTTACATCGCAAACCATAACAATCTTCGAACGGTATTTTAAAGATTTATTCGGTATATATGTTACCGGACAAACCCGATTTCAGGCCAAACTAGTTTATCCTAGGCCAAACCGGTTTATCCTACGAGTGTCAGGATATACTAGTTTAGCCCAGGACAAACTAGTTTGGCCTAGATACTTTAGGCTTAACTAGTTTGACCTAGGCCGAACTGATTGAATCGTTACATGTGACAAAATAAACACGTTGGGACCAGTTAACGCGGGAATTCCCCTCCCGCGACCCTTTCTATCTTGCGTTAGTTGTCCATTCACTTATTACGCGTAATCCCGTTGTGACTTGGGTACGTGCAATTCGAGAAGCAGTATTAATTGATTTTTTGAACGTAGTTTAAAAGTTTTGTGTTATTCTTATATTGTTATTAAGGATGTGCCATCGTCTAGTGTTCAAGTTGAACATTTACAATGGAGAGACCGGTTTTTAAAAGAAATTATGTTAGAAAGTGAAAATATAAAATCCTCTCATTTTAATGTTTTAACAAAAGATAAATACTTAGATCTTATCCTACTAGTGGAAGAGGCTGAAAAAGCTGAAATCAAAACATCAATTCATCAAAGGCGATTAGAAAGGTTTGCTATTTTAAACAATGGTTCTGTTAAAATACTTGATGCACGTAGTCTAGTTAACATACAATACTCTATTTCGGCTAAGGAATTGTATGATGTTATTGACGCAGCTCACAGAGCTGTCGGATACGGCAAACGTGACAGATTATTGGCTGAGGCATCTTTAAAATATGCTAATGTCACAAAACAGATGATTAACCTGTATTTATCTATGTATGTAAGATGTCACGAAAAGAAGACAAAAAAAGAGAGGTTTAGTTTCTAAGCCAATTTTACATTCTGAAATGAACAGCAGGTGCCAAGTGGATTTCATTGATTTTCAGACTCAACCTGATGGAAAGTTTAAATTTATCATGGTCTACCAAGACCACTTGACCAAGTTTTTTTTGCTCCGTGCTTTGGATCTAAACCAGCTGAATAAGTAATCTACCATTTAAATGACATATTTTTGACGATAGGTGCCCCATGTATTTTGCAATCAGACAATGAAAGAGAATTCATAAATCATATTATATGTGAAATGACGAGTTTTTGGCCAGACCTTAAGCTAGTGCACGTAAAACCACGGCTCAGCCAAAGTCAGGGCTCCGTTGAGAGAGCCAACCAAGACGTCGAGAACATGATTTGTTGTTGGCTAATAGATAATTAATCGACTAAATGGTCAGAAGGTTTGAGGTATGTACAAATTATGAAAAACAGAGCCTATCATTCGGACATAAAACAATCGCCGTACAAAGCTATGTTTGGAGTTGACCCCAAAGTTGGCCTTTCAACATCATCACTACTACCAGAAATAATAAAGGATATTCAAGATGAAGATGACCTTCGAAAATGTATTGAAAGCGGTTTAAGCCATGGACAGACAGAAGATGTTAGTAATAGTAATGATGCCGAAACTTATAAAATTGCTGATGATATTCAAAAGGCAAGACGAACAGCTGCTAAAAATCTTCAGAGACAGGCTAAGACAATTAAATCTGCTTCTGATAAATCGCATCCGCCAGCTAAAGTGGGAGATAATGTGACTGTGTCTATTCTTGATGTAGACAGAGGAAGGGGCGACCTAAGCAATGTTATTGGCGTTGTTCTGGAAATAAACAATGATTGCCTGTTCAAAATTGGAACTAAGCATGGAATATTGCAGACACTCTATTGCAGGTTAGTTACGTGATTTTATATTTGCAAGAGGTTTCCATATTTTATGACTTTAAGCATTATTAAGTAAGTTATGTAATTTGGTCAAAATAGAATACTTGTTTATTACAGAACTGAATTCGACCTTTTTACTCAACATTTCTCCAAGAAAGTGATGTCAGTCAAAATGTTGAAATCTCACTAAGGACTGCAGCAACCAAACATTCACCTGGGACAAGTCAAGGTTTTATAAGATGCACCTGTGTTAAAAACTGTGCTACAAATAGGTGCCAGGTTTAAAAAAAATGATTTTGTGTAATTTGAAATGCCCACCATGGTACATTTTTGTGAGTTTGTCCGGTAACATATACATTCAAAAAGGGCAATGGCCTCGAAGCTTCATCGATCGCTACGCACGGGTTTGTATAAGTTATTACATTTTTGAATTCATTCATCCCATATCTGACGAATGGCTCCAAATGCAACGGATTCCTCTTTATCTCGACTATCTTTCTCATCGAATCTTAAACAGTTTATAAGAAATTTAAATCTGGCTTCGCTCATAGCTATAGATTGATTCACATACTTTGTCATTGAACAATTCCGACATGTAAGCTCTGCTTTTGCGAGATCATTTGGTCATTAAACAATATGAATTATATATTTTTTCGCTGTTCTTCTTTTTCTTTTTTGCAACTAATGACCATCAATGACCGTCTTTTTAGCCGCGCTTCAGATATTGAATGTTGTTTTTCATCTGCCTGAGAATTCTCTGCTTCACCTATGTCTCTTACATCCCCAGTTATATTGTCTGTGTCTATTATATTTTTTTTCTGATGAGTATCGATCGCTTAATGTTTTTTCTTTTGCTAGGTCCAGGTTGATCATCAGTCGTATCGTTTATATCTGATGGTATGTAATGTGATTCTGACTGTATGAAGTCCTCAATTTCACTTCCGCCTATCGACACTTATATTATCTCCTAAATATTCATATTCTTCCTGAAACAACTTTTCTATCTGAGTTATAACGTGTTGGTCTGGGGGCGGGGAGTCAACTGGGAGCGGGTGTTTGTTGGACAAAAACGGATTATTCGTTTGATTTTTGGCATGGGGCCGAGGGATTCGTGTAGAGACGTTTTTAAGACGAATAAAATACTCACGTTTCCATGTATATACATTTATAACATGGTAGTATTTGTGAAGGAAAACCCTGATTTATTTGTTCGACCCGATTCCCCTGGTACACGCAGAACAAGTTCTATCGCCTTGCCAAAGCATAAAACAACACTATTTGAAAAATCTCCGTACTATTCCGGCGCTAAGCTGTTCAATAAGTTACCGTGCGGGGTCAGGAGCATCGGGTCTGTCGCGTCATTTAAAAGTAAAGTTAAGGACTTCCTAATCGAGCATACGTTCTATGCAATTCAGGACTTTTTAAATTTAAATTAGGGTTTGTTTAATTTTAAAACATTATATTTGACCCCTTTACAGTCATTTTGTGTCCTGTTTATTTATTTATTTTAGTTCTGGGTTGTTCATAGTGTTTTGTATATTGTTGTTTGTATTTTGCATGTGTATTTTATATGTATATTTTGACAATGTAAATATCTGTTAATCAGATCTATTACAATAAAGAATATTATTATTATTATTATATTATTTCTTGTTCCAATTCTTTATCTGTTTATGCTCTTTTTGCTCCTAATTTTCTGCCATATCGAATCTCGAATAGATATTACAATCCAGCATTCTATAATGAAAAACTTGCGTTAAAAGTAACCATCGTAAATGTTATGAATACTTACTCCAAAAACGAAATTATTCCGCAAGCTGATTTTTAGAAACGCATATACGTCAGTAAAGCCTTCAAATGAAACTAGCTAGACGCTGAATCACCACATTACTTCATGTACGAATTGGCAGGAATAAATTGCAACTCGGCTCGTAAAATTTACGATGGTTACGTTTCTAGGATTAAACTAGTTCGGTATGTTTCGTTTTAGATAAAAAAAAATTAAAATCGAAGTTAGTAGAATGTGATTAAAATCCTGTAATTAGTATCTATTTGAGTTTATTCATCCTAGAAAACCTTGATTCAAGTTTAATTCCCACAGACCTTGTCATAGAATGTGCAATAATGTGTTATACTGTTAAGCCTATGATGTAAAGAACTGAAATTCAGTTAATAAATAAATAGTATATTATGCAATGAGCATTTAATGATAGCTATTAAGACACGAGTAAGAAAATTACAATACGAGGCGAAGCCGAGTATTGTAATGAATACGAGTGTCTTAATAGCCATTAAATGCGAGTTGCATGCACTATTTTTTGTACGACCCATTAATAAAACATTATTTTTTGAACATTCCATTTCATAAATTGAGCGTAAAATTTTTCGTACATCTTTCCGAATTTAGCTGGTAATAAATTGTTCGTGGTTACTAAGGCTTGTTCCATAATTTCTGGTGGACTCAAATGTTACATTTCACTGTCATGATCCCTCATTTTTACCGTTTATATTTTCGAAAAAGCACAAATTTGAAATACTTACTAGTAAATTGCAGAGAAGTGTCACATTTAATTAATCTTTATATCTGTCAGATATGCAGTCGCCATATTGAATATTGTTTGAATATTGGAATGTCGCATTCCTATTGGATATAAACTTGTATCGTAATGAGAAATCTGTATTCCTATTGGTTATAAACTTGTATCATAATGAAAATCTGTATCGTAATGGACATCATTAAAGTGCAGGTTCAGCATATCTAATAATACAATTAAAGTATGGGAGTAGAAAAACATATTTTTGAGTAATATTATTTAACTAAGTTTAAATTTGGATTTAAAGAGTTGCACGGTTGAGTTAAACAGCTTTAGCTGGACCCCATCGAATAAGAATGATTTATTATTATTATTATTAGATCTCGTTAGGATATTGAGCAGATTTTAATATGAAAAACTTAATTTTTTTTACTGTTATTACTTCTTTTTTGTAGTAAACATCATAATACCAAATGATGCAGTATGCTGCGAGAAGCAGGATAACTGCAAACGCGCCTCTTTTTCAAGAAACACTTACATATTACATATTTCTATTTTTGTGGTTTTGTTCCTTATTTTTCATAGTTTGTATCTTTTAATAATATATTTTTCTTTTAAATGTATTCATAAATCAAAATAAATTGTTGCGAATTTCAAGTTTCATTAGTTTATATGTAACAGCTCCTGTAAGATAATTCGAAAAAATGGTCTACTGTATTTTCCAATAAGATAGAAGCTGCCCTTAATATATTTATAAGCAACGTAAAACGAACGAGCTGTCAAATATTCGTTCGTGTTTGTTATGCACTACACAACAGTACATTTAATATCATATAGTTACCAGTATCCGACATATCTCATTACCACATTTCAATCAAATATGTCAACCGTTTCTAAGAAGAAATCGTCCACGGAGAAACAAGACAATTGTCGACCGATTTAAACTGACGGAGACAGAAACAATGCTTCATAAACTGCGGCAGAATAATAAAAAAGAAGAGACGCATGCCATATAAAATATTGTTCGTCTGCCTATCTACTTCTTTTCTGACATCTCTACATAAATAATTCATATAATAAAAGCAGAAATGAATACAGCAGGAGAAATTCGTAATACATAAACGACACACCATGCGCCAGTTGCATACGATGTTCGTACCAAAACTTTAATACATATGTACATGAAAGATATAAATCAGTAGACTAATTTTAATGGCCATTAGAGAGAGATAGACATGAAATGCAGAGTAAAATATGTATTTAATATCCCAACTGTATGGATTTGCCTACGTTCCCTGAAATGAAAGAGAATTATGCCCAGGAAAATAATGGAAACATTGCTGGCATATGTATGTACCTTTGTAAGTATATATCTACCATTAGATTAAAATTTGCATTTTTGCGAAATTAAATAGTACATTTCCTGCCGTCGAATATTTCTGTTAATTCTCTATTACCTACTCTACTAACTTAATGTAATTCCTTTTACTAACTAATGTTGAATGCCATTTTAATATAAAGTTCATTTATAAAATCATACTCTACAGTCTTATAAATATAATGTCCTAATATCATAACATAATGGTAGTAGATGTTGTTTTGAGTGCTGCTGCGCGAATATTCGTTTCAGAAAATATTGTTATTTTTTAATTTGCATGTACAGACTGCAGACCTCCGTCTGGCAATTTTAATATCTTCTGTACACATCTGGATCACTTACTTATGGTAACCATGGATATGAACATCACGTCGTCGACGATTTCAATATAGATTTCTTGACCCAGTATCAAAAGTAATGTAAACAAGTCTTAAATATCTACTAGTGCTTTAGTGCGGAAATGACAATACTTGAACCGAGAAGAATATATATAAATAGAGCGATACCTGCCTGGAAAATATATTTATATTAGATAATAATTCAAAATTATTAATCAGGGATACGCGGACCTTCTACGTATGATGTATTCTGATCAAAAATCCTGAATTTTATGTGTAGAAAGAGAAGGCGACAAAACCAGTCAGTGCAAATTCAAAGAAATGAGAGTGTACAACGAGTTTAATTTTGATGAATTCAAAACAGCAGTATCTGGTGAGGACTGGAATGATGTATTTAATAACCTTTATGATACTAATGAAAAATTTAACATATTTATAAACATAATATTAAGAAATTTATTGCACATTTTCCTGTAAAGAAAAATAACTTCTCCAATTTCTAACAACTAACTTAATCTCAGAGAAACTCTACCCACATTACAAGTTACTTCAGACTACGATGTTGAGTATAAAACAACCGGCGACTATTATAAGAAACTATATAATATTAGTCTAAATGCACCTAAGCGCGAGTATCGGCTGTTAGGAACATATGGCATATTCTTGGTATCTATTCTGGTACTTGTGCAGAAAAAGAAGCTGCCCCCAGAAAGTGTTTCTTCTCATAATGTGAAAAACCAGATACATACTTGGGATGCAGGTGTTGCATACAATACTTCTTTATTTCATCTATTTCTTCGTTCAGTGATGAGTTCTTATCATTTACTAAATCATTTAGTTATTTTAACTCGTCGGGAATATACTCTGTTCCAATAAAGTTCCTCAAAAGCTGCGCTAACAATCTTGTTGTCCTTCTTTCTCATATGCTCAACCATTCTTTCATCACTGAATGTTATTAAAAACTTGCCAATTTAAAACTTAACATCTTAATGCACATTTTCCTGTAAAGAAAAGGACAACTTCTCCAATTTCTGACAACCTACTTAATCTCAGAGAAACTGTTTCCACATTATAAATTATTTCAGACTACAATGATGAGTGTAAAACAACGTTCAACTATTATAAGACACTATATAATACTACTGCGAATGCATCTAAGCGTGAGCATTTTTAACATCGGTTGTTAAGGACATGTGGCGTATTATTGGTGCCTGAACAGGTAAGTGTGTAGAAAAGAAATTGCCTACAGAAAGTTTTCTCTTCTGATAATGCGAAAATCCATCATTTACTAAATCAGTAAGTTATTCTGACTTGCCGGGAGTAGATTGTCTGCTAATAAAGTTCCTCAAAAGTTGCGCCAACACTTTTGTTGTTCCTTTTTCTCAAATGCTCAACCATGCTTTCCTGAATGGATGTTTTCCAGATTATTTAAAGTTTACCAATATTGTGCCTATTTATAAAAAATCCTGTCCTGTGAAATAAATAACTACAGACCGATAAGCTTATTGGCGGGTTTTGCTAAAATATTTGAAAAATCAGTGCATGAGCACTTATTTAACTTCTTTGTGAAACTTAAGTTAATAAGTAAATCAAAACATGGTTTTCTCAAAGGCAAAAGCATTGAAACCGCACTGTTTGATTTCACAGAGAGTATCTTGGTTGATCTTGAAAATAAAAGAATACCGTGCGGTGTACTTCTCGATGTATCAAAGGCTTTTGAGAGTATTGAGCATCAATGCTTACTTTGAAAGCTGTAACTACGGAATTAGAGGTATTGCGCTTGCCTGGTTCAGTAGTATTTATCAAATAGACAGCAAATGGTTACTGTCACTAGTAATAGTAAAACAGTGCATTCAAAAACTGCACCTATAAAGTAAGGAGTCCCAAAAGGCAGCATCTTAGCATCGTTGCTGTTCTTAATTAACTTAATGATATCTATTTCCTAAATTGTGTGTACAGTCCAAACTCTTTTGTATTGAATTATGCAGATGATACAACTCTTCTTTTGTAGATGCTGATGCTTTTAATTACCTTAATGCTATAGCCAGTTCTTCCAAGAAAGAAATTTAATTGTGGTTCATTAAAAACAACTTATACGTGAAGCATCACAAAATAAAAGCAATACTTTTCAAATCTGCGCAACTTACTTTCCCAGCGCACACAGAGTTCAACAACTGTAAATATACAACAAAAGTCAGGTTTTTGTCGATGAATTTCTCAAATGGAAACCACACATAAAAATATTTTGTAGACAATTAAGCCGAGTTTACATTAGTAGTGGCTAACGAACGTGGTCCACGCTTACGTGGTTCACTCTTGCTCCACGACTAATGTAAACACCTTTTCGTGCAGCACGACTATCACAATAACGTTTCTCACGATACGTACTGCACGAAAGCGTAGAGCACGCTTGTTTTGAAGCGTGGACCACGTTCGTTAGCCACTACTAATGTAAACTCGGCTTTATGCAGTTTCTGTTATAGTATCCATCTAATGAGATGTCAGTGAATATGTACTTCATGCGCCTACTACAGCGGTTGCCTATCATATATTAGATTTGGTACCGAGGTCTGGGGTAGTAGTGGCAATCTGTCTAAGATATTTATACGTAGTACAAAAGCGAATGATACGCACTATATACGAACTAAACTTTATCAGTCATGCAGAGGCTACTTCAAAAATAATGATTTTTTGACAGTTTTTGCTATTTATATTTATGAAGTACTAATATTCTTTTTAAGGCTGGGGTTCGCCCGTGTTATATGTCCATAAGGAATATCATTATGCAAGATTAATTTTTTAACAAACTGCCAATGAACATTAGATATATTATATATATCTGAATTTAAAAATAATACACTTATGTTCTTATGTGAAATAGAACCGTCTAATATAGAAGACTCTGAAGTAACCATTACTTGCATTACATTATTGTTTGCTTTGTTTTTGTTTTGTAATTATATGGCAATAAAGTATATTATTATTAATATAACGGGTGGCGCAAAGTGGGCGGCTATTAGAATTATATGAATAAGTTATAATCAGAATTAGTTATAATTTTCACCGAAAAAATTCGAGAAAAAATATCTTACAAATGATATGGATAGACTATTCAGAGAGACAATAAGTATTCCTACCAAAACTGTTAATATAATAGTGTTAATTGATCAAAACTTCCAATTAATCCCTATAAAATTCCAATGTAATATGTAGTGTTCAACATTTAAGCACAATATACTTTACAATAAATAATTTATTTAAGGGTCCTCGCTAGTGAATGGGAAATGTAATATTGGTTGCATAGCACATAATTTAATAAGCCAAGGATATCTGAGTACTTTTACACATAGGAAACATATAATAAATATTTGAAATAATAACTCAATATCTAAGCGAATAAAAATTCATTTATGACCAACTATTTACACATTTGTAACTGCGGGAAATATTTATAGCAGAATAACAATTCATTGTAATGTGGGTTGCCTAATATTAATTTATTTTATATTCATTTTAAACAAAGTAAAGAATAGTTGAACGAAAAATAAGTGCGCAGCCGGGTAGCTTTCTATTCAATTTATAACGTGAACTCAAGCAAACAAATCTCCTCCGAAGGATTTTTGAGAAAACTGGTTCTTAATATTTTGACAGATTAATTAATTTTCTGTAATCTGATAATTTTTTTCTAAATTTGATTCTTCAGTCGGGTAGATTACTAAATTCTTCATTAGTTGACGTTGAAAGGTTTTCTCCATCTTTAAAAACAACAAAAATATCTGGAATCTAAAATCTGCTATTTTGCCATTGTTGACAGATCCACTAGCGTGGACCCTTAATAGATTTATTTTATTACAGTTTACATCTCAAAAGTGCGTATGTCAAGTCCACATATTTCAAATAACAATAATAATATGATATCAAATAGATTTCACAACGCTTGTTGTTCAATATTACCGCTGTCAGAATTTGTGTGTCAGTCGAAAGTAACACAAGTACGTCTATGCCAGTAACGTTTTAAAATGTATACTGTTCTAACTGGTTCAAAACATCTTGTGCTAGCCACGAGCTCTGGCGTATTGTTTTCTTGCGGTGTAACTCCTTGACCGTACGGAACGTCACTACATTTTAATTTAATTTATTGCAATTTGCTGAACAATGATTACCAATTATGGAAGAAATGTTGCGTATAAATAAACTTAGTATGCATTTATACCACATTTCTGGCTAGTGTGGTAAGCTTCAGTAGAAAATGTAGTAGATTTAATGATAATTATGCAAAAATAAAATTATTTGGATGTAAATTCTTACAGCTCAAAATGGCAATGATATGATATTTAGAGAACTTATATATTTTTGAAGAGGAAATTTAACTGACATTTCAAATGTTTTATTTTAGAAACATGATTTAGATACAATTTTATCACACACTTATAAATGGCAACTTATGAAACAGTTTGTATAAAGTAAGTACTTTCTAATACCTTGGCAAGTTAGTACAAGGCTTCTTTTTCAAATAAGAAAGATATCTGATGCACTTCTTTCTGTTAGAGTCGATATTTAAAAAAAAATTAAAATTAAATTATATATTGGTAACGCAGAAGTATAAGAAACTAACTGGAGAAGCTGTATACAATTTATCAGAAAGCCTACTATGATTAGAGATGAGAGAATCCTATTCATTTTGTATACTTTTCTAAGTATTAATGTATTTTAAAAAATAATTACTTACTTTTTATTGAGACAAGTGTAAATGTGAACTATTTTAAAATAAGAGTGGAATAGTTAGTCCCCAAATTCAATTTCCAAAAAACACGTGAACACCATAAATGATAACATACCTGTAACAAAAGAGAAAAAGCATTAGCATATTATAAAAAGTAAGAAAAACAAATTTTATTAAATAATATGTTTAATATAACCGCAACTTTGTGCAATGCACGGGACTATTCTGTTTTCCAAAGAAGACCTAACACTGCGTAAAACGTTTCGACATATTCTTGAAAACGCTTTTCTGATTTTAATTTTCACGTCTTCAAAAAGATTTGAAAATCCGTCCGTAGAAAACGAAGATACTCTTCTCCAGTAACAGTTTCATCAAAGAAATAAAGTCCAGTTATGTAACTACCTACTATTCTTCCCACACGATTTTGAGAGTTTGCGGGTGTGATAAAGTAACGGTTTTTATGTGTTATAATAAAGGAAATTGTGACGATTAACGTATCCATTTTAATAGAAGGTGGCTTCGTCGGTAAACAACAAAAAATGGGGAAAGTCAGGCAAATTTATCTGCTGCCCATTGACAAAAATGTAAGCGATTTCGAAAATGTATTTCATCTAACTATGCTATGGATGAATTACAAATATCCTAATTTGTTAACAACAATGAAAGAGAATGATAAATGGAATAAAATGGCACAGTAAAATACCGGTGTTCCATATAAAAAGAATAAGTTTTTGGTATGTTCAAATTTTGGGAAGTAGACTTTGAAAAAACAAAGTTTTTTAAGGTATTGTCCAGTACAACTTATAACAAATGATGCAGAATTTTTTTGGCTACAATCACCACCAAAGTTAACGCTTGCACTTTCAAAAACAATGAATAAATGTTTTTTCTGAACACATGTTTTGGTCAAAAACTCAAATACTACTGGCTCAATTTTGAAAAAAAAAACCAGTTGAATAGACAACTTAAAGCAGTACTAGAAATCCAAAAATATATAGGGTGAGTCATTTAGAAACCGGAAGTGCGTCCGAGTTTAAAATACCTTTAGAATATGCGCCACGAGCAATGAATCTTCCATTTTTCTTTTATTTAAAGCACAAAAGAGCAATCGAAGAAGCACCTACTCACCCTGTATATGTATTTTAGTAGGTTTGCAGTGGTTTACGTACATCTACACTCTTAATTGTTTATACAAACAGTTACAGGGATGTAACTGTTACTAGCGCAACTATTTCATTCCTGGTTCATGCACATCGGTAAATTAGATCTGTTAAGAACTTAACATCTTTTATTTTTATGTGTTATTATATTTTTGTAATGTATGTTTTCTATTTTAACTTTTAATTATATTGTCACTTAATGTATTTTTTACTTACAAATATTGTGAGCATACTGATGCGGAGCGACCTTCGGGCGTATACAGTCTCAGCGGCCGAGTTTATTGTCTGCCGGCCCGAATACACGACCGTACACCGAAGGCGATGCAAGACCTCCTATGTATGCGTACCGTATGCAATGTCTGGCATCTGCACATACATAGGGGTCCATACTCCTCGAGCGATTCACATGTATATATGCTGTATATCTTATGTTCGATGCAGAGCGACCCCGAAATATCGGCGCACACTGAAAATAAATAAATTTGTATTTGAACTGAAATTGAGTTTTATTTATGGTACTTTCAAAATAGGAAGTTTCCTTAACAAGATCTCCACCCCCTGGAATTTTCTTGAAACTAATTGAAACATATCTTCTTTACACAGTCACTTTCCAAAAACTTTAACAACCAGTAACTATTTTTCTGGGCATTATAAATAATGCCCGGAATAATCAAATTGATCGAAACATCTACACCGCGTTAAAAGACAACTCAAATGTTTTTTCGAGTTTACCTGTGTGCATCGTGGTTCCCATCTCGCAGACAAATGTTTCATGTAAAATTCAGAATTAATTATACTGTATACTACTTAGTATGAGAGACCAGTATGTTCAACTATTTGTCTAATATTACACGTCGATCGTGCAATACTAGATCATGGACCTTTTTAATAGTTTTTTGAATAGTGACTGTTGTGGGTGCTCCACCTGCATGTTCGTTTCTACACGACTGACTACTATATTTAACTATGTCATATGATACTGCAGATTCCCCTAATGTATCCACCAAAATTTTGAAATATTTGAGTTGGGTTCATCTCTTTTAAACGCAAGTATTTAATCACCGCTCGTTGCTCAACACGATCCGTTTTGATACTGATATGTGACTCTGGACAATTGTTGTTTATAAGTAGGTCAGGGGTGGAGCAAAGTCATTGTCCCTCGTATATTTAGTATGTATAACATATAATAATAATTTATGATATAGTACATTCAAATTATTTAATTTTGGTATCATTAAAATCGCAGCAATATGTCTGTTTCCAATATAAATAATCAAATATTAAAGTTTAGTTGGTCAATTTATTTGTGCATTCAGTGTAAGACAAAAAAACAAAGGGGGCAGCACAATACTATAATAATAATAATAATAACAATTTATTTGTCCAACAGTATCAAACCAATTATAGGACAAAGAAGTAACGTACATTAATACAAAACAAATCAATCATACTCTTATTTGTAGTATAAACAATATATCTTCATAATGTAACTTCGCAGCCCGACACATGGTGACAAGTGGCGATACCCGAAGAAGATTAGTCCTCAAAAATGACAACCAAAACGTGGAGGAGGAGCGAGAGGAAATCCTAGGAATGTAAAAGTTTAAGCATGATAGGAGATGTGGGCAATCACTTATTCCATTACATAGCTTCCATATAAAGCGTGCACCATGAAACTCTCAGAGATCTCGCAGTGGATGGAGATCATGCGTTTGCAGTAAGAGATTGTAATCGATGTCACGTTCCGGATAAATTCCCGTATTCTTGCAAGACAAGTACTTCAGAAATCGCCGCTGCACTCTCTCGATCGCTAGTTCTAGATATATGTATTGAGGTGAGCAGACTTACAATAGTGTACAACAAAACCCAAAGCTTTTGAATCTGAATTGCAAATGAAATTTATGTGAGTAGAGAAGCTAAAATGTGTATCAAAGAACACGCCAAGGTCCTTTATGTTGTCCACTCGCCCGAGCTGGTTGTTTTCAACAGGATGGGTAGATGGTATGTTGTTATTTTACGAGAGTAAAACATATAACAATATTTATTTATATTTAGTTTTAAATTGAAGTTGGAACACCAAGTTTATATACGATTCAAGTTCTCTTGAAGATGAAGTACATCATTCCAAGATCGTATATAGCAATACATTTTAAATCATCCGCATATGCGAGTATATTGCATGTTGTTGATTGACGCAAATCGTTGGTATATAGAGTAAATAACAGAGGCCCTAAGGTAGAGCCCTGTGGCACCTCGAATGAGCAAGTAGACTCAAATGACCTGAATCCATTGTAAAAAAACATAGTTGCGCCTATTTGTCAAATATGAATGAAGAAGTTTGAGCAGTGACAGCTTGAATCCAATTGCTGCGATCTTTTTCAGAAGAATACCATGATCTATCCTGTCAAACGCGTGACTAAAGTTAGTGTAGATCACGTCTAATTGGACATTAGCTCCAGTTAATTAATGAGAGACAGACTGAGTTAAATTACAACAAAATTAATATTGATAATAAATATTAAAAGTGATTTTTGAAATGGCCACATAGGCCAAAGGTGGCGGATATTTCAAAAGAGAGAAATAGACAAAATATTATGTAAACCAATGAATAAAAAGAACTGATGAAATGTAGAAATATATATGTTCTAATAATCCAAGTTATAAGGCGAAATTAGGTCATCTACTGTTTCTCACTTGCTTGCCTAAAATATCAAAATTGTGTGAAAATAGAGTCTAAGATATACAAATTGCAGTCTATAGTCAGCAATTAACCTCTTTATATGATTTGGTGATACCCTTCAAAGCAAAGAGAACAACTTACCTTTTTAGTCCGAAGAAGCTTTGTATAGAGAATTTGTGTAAAACTATTTGCATAAATAGAATTTAACCAAAAAATAACACCAATAAGTGAACTCTAGATACTAGGTAAGCGTGACATATAGAAAGTTCGGCTGAATGTTGATGTTGTGTGAAGATGTTATCCCCATAGCTTAGGAGATTGTCTAACTCTAAGCGAAGAAATTTTAAGTGTTTATTTATTGTTGCTGTAATTAATTTTGGAGCTTTTAGATGTATGTTTTATTTAACCAAAATCCACCAAAATTATGTAAGTGGGAAGGATTTTTATTATGCTTCTTTACAAAATTTCTCACTATATACCTTCTATTACTTTCAAATTTTCGCTAATATAACTTTTAAACAATAATATCACTTTTTCTTGTTTAGAGATTGTATTATATCCTCCTCCAAGGCCAGAATATTCCTAAAGATGTTCTATTTTTAATTTTTATTTAAAATTCGAATAAGTACATGTTTCTTTTTTGAAATGTCACGAAAAACTTTCATGTACGGTTATTAATTTTAAATATTAAGCACATTTTATATTAATAATTCTTTTAATATTTTATATAATCATGCATTTAACTATTTAACATTCCAATACTTTTGTTATGAAGAGTTTTATACTCCATATAATCTCATATAAGGATACCATATAATATTATGTACGTATGAAACATTATTTAATTTGAAATTTAATTATGTGGCCCTGTGTCTTATTTATCGAGAATTCAAAACTAAATTGCTGCTAACAAGTTAAATCTAGGATTATCTTTTGATAAATAGAAAATTTTAGAGCTCTGCCCAGTTTAATCCTGACTGGTATGAGATGGAGTATATGAACCGTCAGAAGCAAGTGATGAAAATGAGCTCTCACTGCTGGATTTAAACTCCAGACAATTGCGACGAGAATTGAAATTCTTCAGCATAAGACCGAAGTTGCTCCAGATTCGTTGATATAAATCCATTTTAGTAGTTGTGGATGAAAATTAATGAATATACTATTACATATATACACAACAGTATACTTCGTATATAAAAGTTGGAATATATAGTTCATGTTACAATGATAAGTTATACTGTGTTTCAGAGAAATAAAATGTTACAGCAGTGAAATAGTATCTTCACTTAAATAAAGTGACTTCGTTTGAAAAAGAAAGTAAATACATTTTTAATTGATTTACATATAATTCTTCCCACAATTAGAACACGCTATAAGATTGTTCTAATTCATACTTTCTCTTAATTCATGCCATAAAGGCAATGTAATTACACTGGTCTGCAAAAAAAAAAATTTAATCAAGCCCCGGCACTATTCTTGGTGATTCTTATGTAAAATGACGTTCTGAATCCAAATATAACTGCCGTTTTCTTCCTTCACCCACTATTTTCGGGAGAGTCCCGCACTTCTATTTTTAGCACTTTTCGATAATAATAATAAATTTCATTGGTTGACTTCGCAGATATTTCTTGGTGAAACATTTTGTAATAACTTAAGTAATTATTCGAAAATAAGCGCTTGGCCCAGTTTCACAACTTCTTTATTAGATACACTAACAATTGTTTCGGCTATGAGGCCATTATCAAAGAGTTATCTAGAACTAAACTTATACTACTTAAGGGTTAACTTATATACCTGTGTTCATTATGGGTGGGAGGATATGGATAATTGATATTTAAAATTACATCGATATAGGGGGTATTTACAAATTCTAATTGTGTGTTTGTGATAACTCGATTTTGTTTTTGGGCTTTTTAATTTCAAAAATCTCTAATATATTTAACTTTTTACTTTTTACTACATTATGAATGAGGTTACAGCTATTTACATCTGGTACGTGGTTGTTCTCTAAATATAGTGTTAAACACACTGGATTTGCAGAACATTGTATAGAGAACAACCACGTACCAGATGTAAATAGCTGTAACCTCATTCATAATGTAGTAAAAAGTAAAAAGTTAAATATATTAGAGATTTTTGAAATTAAAAAAGCCCAAAAACAAAATCGAGTTATCACAAACACACAATTAGAATTTGTAAATACCCCCTATATCGATGTAATTTTAAATATCAATTATCCATATCCTCCCACCCATAATGAACACAGGTATATAAGTTAACCCTTAAGTAGAATAAGTTTAGTTCTAGATAACTCTTTGATAATGGCCTCATAGCCGAAACAATTGTTAGTGTATCTAATAAACAAGTTGTGAAACTGAGCCAAGCGTTTATTTTCGAATAATTAATTAAGTTAATAATAAATTTATGGACATTGATTTAATTTGAAGGGGTAAAAAGAACTATTTTAGCTGGAAACAATTATAAATAATAAAGATATGTACCATTATTTGGTGCTTGCTTTCCTTTTATACCCTGAGGTACAGCTGCCTCGTCCCAAAAACCAGCAGTACTCCGCCAACATGCTTGAATTCCACTTACCTGAAAATTTCTTCTCCATCTTAGCGATGTTTTGATGGAACCGTTCCCCGTGTTCATCGGAGACTGCTCCTAAATTTTCAGGGAAGAAGTCCAGGTGCGAGTGAAGGAAGTGTACTTTAAGAGACATGTTACATCCCATGGCCTTGTACGCTAACAGCAATTCTTCGACGTGAGCGACATAATCATCACTTTTGTGGTTACCCAAAAAGTTCTTACAGATGTTTTGGAATGTAAGCCAAGCACGTTTTTCCTTTTGATTTAGGTGTTCAATAAACGTCGAATCTTGGAAAAGTTGTCTAATTTGGGGACCCACAAAAACTCCTTCCTTGATTTTAGCTTCGCTAAGACGAGGAAATTTAGTTTTCAAAAATTGAAATGCGTCACCTGTCTTGTCCATTGCTTTCACAACCTACTTGATCAATCCAAGTTTGATGTGCAAAGGTGGCGAGTAAATATTTTCCTTCGAGACCAAAGGATCGTGGGGACATTTTTCTGACCAGGGGTAAAATTTTCTCGCAGAGGCCAGTTCCGTACGGTGTAATGTTTGTCTCGGGCTCGGGTGTCCCATTCACAAAGGAAGCAGCAATATTTTGTGAATCTTGATTGCAGGCCCGTGACTAGAGCAACAACTTTTAAGTCAGCGCAAAGTTTCCATTTATAATCATGATAACTAATTTTATGAAGGATTCGGCTGATGTTTTCGTACGTCTCCTTCATGTCAACAGAGTATGCAACTGGAACTGATGGTAAGTCATTCCCTTTTGCCAACAGGACAACTTTTAAGCTTGTTTTTGACGAATCTATAAACAGTCTCCATTTGTCTGAGTCACATGGCATCTTTAGCTCTGTCATCAATGAATTGGCATTAGGGCAGAACACTGGGCCTTTATCTTCCGAGAAAAGTAATTTTAGGCTCGACTGTCTGGTCCTGTAAGAAGATATTTTTACGTCCTTTTCTAAGAGATTCCACTGTTGAAGTCGCGATCAAAGAAGTTGAGATTTAGTCTTAGGTAACTCCAAATCCCTGACGAGATCATCTAATTCCGATTGAGTAAGCAGGTGAGGTTGCCGAAAAACTGAATCAGCTGAATACTCTTCATCATCGGTGAACGTATCATTCGATGCTCCAGGTTGTAATTCAGAGTCTTTCAAATCCATTTCTGTCTCTAGAGTATAATTTTGAGGGGGCACTGGGATTGGCAAAGACTCGTTGTGAGGAACAGGTCTTAGAGCTGAAGGAAGATTGGGATACTGAATTGTATGCTTACTTTTGCTCGAAAACCCAACGGTGGCAGTTATACTAAAGTAACAGTCTGTAAGATGACAGCGAGGTTCACGCCAAACCATGGGCACAGCAAATGGCATTTATTTACGGATACCTTTGAGCCATTTGGTCAAACTACTGTAACAAGTCGTACAGCAAACTGATGGAGCCCAAGTCTTGTCCTGGTCGCCAACTTGGCAATCAAAGTACAATTTATAAGCAGTTTTAAGAAGCGGAGAAAGGGGTTTCGTTGCGCTTTTAAAGTAAATTCCCCGCAGACATAGCAGAACCTATTGGGATGATTTTTACATTCGCGTGGCATAATTAAATAGTAAATCAATACCCGATATTAACCACAAATCACACTTATGCACTTTGAAAAAACCCAGAGTAAAAGTATTTTTACTGTTTTACACAAATAAACAATTTCGAAACACAGAATTCACTCTTAAAACGTCGACAAGTTACCTCTACAACGGCTGTAGATGTAGGTACTGATCGAAACAACGTAGTACTATAACGAGAAGAGCAATGCAAGTTTAAGCTTGTCGTAAATTCCTCCGCGAACCTGTGCGCGTGTGGTATTGAGAGCGCTAGCGTCGTGCAGTCAATATGCCTAACTGTTTCTTTATATTTTTATTAATGTTCTTCTATATTTGTATTTTATTGTAGTTTCTACATACTTTTATATATTAACAATGTTGCCATATACTTTGCTATAAATTTTATTACCTGCTTTCGGATGTTCGGCTAGAAGTTGAAATATGTAAAAAATAAGTGAAAAATATGCGAAAAATAAGTAGGGGATGTCCCTCACAAACGAAGAGTGGTGGGGGAAAACTGAGGTCATAATTGGATTCAGGAGGTCATTTTACATAGGCATCGTCAAGGATGGTGTCAGGGCCGATTTCATGCAGACCAGTAAATTATCTATTTACAATAAGTTGTCGTATCTACCTAGCCAACAAAAGGTTCCAAATGTTTACAAATCAAAATTGTCGTGAATAGTGTAACGGTGATAATTCAGGAAATATATTGATTAAAAATATATTCAATACATTTTTTTTAAATTACGTAAAATCCTTATAGTAAAAAAATGTGTTATTACTGTATTTTTTTATATAGAAAATATTGCTTTAAAATATATCAAATAGAATGGCCAACAAATCATTCCCTTTACATAAAGAAACGTCCGTAATAGTCGATTATTATCGGCCGCTCCGATTCGCCAGTCGTTTACGTTCTTCCTTTTTATGGAACGACTGACTTTGCAATGGGGGGTTCGATTTTGAAGAATCAGATATATACGGCCAAAATTGGAAGTCGGCTTTTTCCCGTTTTTTTTTTGTACATAAACAGTTCTCTGTCCCGCTCCGAACGTAAATATTTATTACGAAGTAGAGAAATATGACAATAAAAACGATTCAGGTTTCTGTTAGGAGGACACTTTCGTAAAAATCGTCCGGGAAAAATGGGTCCGTCATGTGATTGGAATGGAAAAAAAATCGACCGAACAGACATTGTTGCTGGAAAGAGTTCCGTAGGTGGCCAAGGAAAGAAAAAGATTCTAACATCGTGTTTTATTAGTTTATTGTATAGAGTAACAGTGTTTATTTATTATCAAAGAAAGTTATATATTTTGTATATTTGGTACATTTCAGCAGTCTATACGAAAGGGTACGATCGCACTCGAGATTTATTGTAGACATGTAACATATTGGCGTATTTCGCTACATCAGAATGGTAACGAGACTAGATCTCTTGTACTTATATTAGACATATTATATTCTTTTTTTAGTAAGCAAACATTTATTTTTAAAAATTTTGAGTTATGGCGATATAAATGCATCTAATTACACGGTTTCCAAAGCGCTTGTTTCGATCGTTTAATGCGGACGCTTATGTGGATGCCTAACCATGCGGCGTACGCTATCTTCAATTAAAGCACCTATCGAAAAACGACACTCAGTACTTCCATGTACTTAACTTGCATTTGGTATTCCATATTTTTCAAAATGTTCATAGCTTTATTGTTCCATTGAAAATAACAGTTGTAAAAATTTATCGCAGGATTTTAGATTCTACTTCTGTACATAGATTTTGAACAACGCAAAACTCGTTCTTCGTGTTAATATTTTCTCTCAAAAAGTTTGGCAATGTTTTATGAAATTAAATGAATCTGACCGCTTAAGCGAGAATAATTGCAATATGTATAGAACTGGAATGCTTCCTGAGCGTGGGTTAATCTGACGCTTTCCATATTACTTGGTTAATGCGGAGGCACTTCAACTTATATTATACCATAGGCGCTAGCTATTTAATAGATGTAAAGCCATTGGGAACACTGAAGACTTCAAAAAATAAAATATCAAGTAACTCTTTGGAAGAACATACGTTTTGATTGATGTTGCACATATACTAGGTGAAATTTGTCTGTGGTGGTTTCCATGTGGGTCAAATAAAGAACTCTTTATATTAAAGCTGTTTCTAACCATTTTTAATAGTTTACTGTCAATTAAAATGATATTAATTAGATTTGGAAGCAAAACATAATTGACAAATTCGGGATATATTGTGAGAATACAAAAAAGTCTCTGAATCTTTAACTAGCGATTGTATGTACATACTCCCCAACCTCTTACTGCAATGCATTATCATGTTTGTACACATTCGTATCAACATGAATTTAAATTAATATCCATTTATTTAGTTGCTATATATACATATACAGGTTCGGCCTGTTTTTACCTTGCATGCGAGCTAAAAGTCCATGTATTGAAACCAACGTTGTTGCCAATATTTATCCACATGTGGGCAAGTACTGTCGAGAAAAAAATTGGGGACGCTGGGACGACAGGCCGATACGATCATTACGATCATAAGATTCCAATACAGTGCATGTGTGCATGTTACAGCGGTTGTTGTCTTCGTTTTTATGTATTATTCCCATTCGTAATCTAATATATAAAATTCTCGTGTCACAATGTTTGTCACAAAACTCCCCCGAAACGGCTTGACCGATTCTTATGAAATTTTGTGTGTATATTCAACAGGTCTGAGAATAGGATGTAAACTATTTTTCATACCCCTAAGTGATAAGGGTGGTCCACCCCAAAATTTTTTGTTTTTTTTTTGAACAAAATTTTGTATTTTTTTTATGATTCGGCATTAAAAAATACATACAACCCTAAATTTTCACCCTTCTACCACCAACCTCTATTTTTTAATAGCGATATTAGTACTTTAATAATTTTCTACTCTCGGCGGTCGATAATTGATCAGTTACCACTCAATCAGTTATTCCCGCCAGGCGTCTACTGGTGTCACTTCTCACCCCGTAAACAGCACATAGTAGGGATGAGAATGAAGCCGGTCTCCTGTCTCTCTCACACAATAAGCTTTCTCTAACTCACTAAAGTTTAGGGCCTAAACCGTTTTCGACCATTATTATGGATTGTGGGTCGATCGTAGCAGTGACGCTTATACTTATCATTTTACTTTCTCAGTGCTACTCTCATATTAAGTATATTCTCATCCACGCCAAACGATGTCTGTTTGTGGCTTAAATTTGGGCACACCGTGTTTTTCATACGGACAATTATACGTGGTATCTTCTCACGTGGGTAAACCATCCAGTTTGTTTGTGTTGGCTAAAGATGGACTCACTAAAAATATCGTACACTCCATTGCACTAAGAGATTGATAAAGTTTTTTTTTAATTGTCATTATTTGTGATAGATATGTAATTACAAATTTATTAGTTAGGATAGTAAAAGTATAATGAATTCAAAAAATGAATGTTTGGTGTTTTGTTATTTTTATAAGCCGTCATCGTTCACAGCGCTCCATTCCTCTTTCAGTCATATACCACATCCCCACACACTTACGATAAGTTACATATTTTTTTATTAGACTACCAAAATATTCACTAGAAATAATTTATATGGCAAAACAACGTTTGCTGGCTCAGCTAGTATTCTTATAAAAGTATCTTAAATTAATATTATAAGAATTTCTTCAGATTTATTATTTTTATGATTGAATTTAATTTGGTTTTTATTCGCAGTTATATTTTACATTATTTGATTTTTCTTGCGGTCGTAATAATATTGTACACGCTCGTAGCTTTGTAGTATATCACTATTACGGAATACATTCATATTTTTTTGTCAATTCTCAAACAAGAGTACCGGCATAATTAAAGTAAGTTGTCTATCACATCTGCCAAGGCAAACCACTAATCTAGATCTCATCGTTACACACAATTATGACATTCGCTGAAGGTCTACTTGTTGGCTCTCGTATGTATATTTGTTAGGTAAACAACTCCTTTCGTGTTATGTACGGGAAGCCACATGCAAAATAATCGTAGGCCAACCGTGTATGTGGAGGCAAATTCGATATGTTTCATATATATAAAAAAAACTATTTTATACGTTGAGATCCTTGGAGATTATTTACAATATATCAACTTGTCATTGCCAATTCGATTTTACACAGAAATATTTTATTTCGGCTGCCATTCCCAGGTAAATGGTAAATATACGAAAATTATAAATACATTTGTAGTAAGTTGAATGACTTTTTTACGAAGTTTGGTGATATTTACAAATAAGACCGCGCTTTGTGATAATCAGATATATTTAATATCGTTGTAAAACAAACTGTGGTAGATCATTAATATCTACCTCTATACGGCGAGTTTCTATTTATTTATTTCTTAATTGTTCTTTTAATTGGAAGTAAAAATGCACTTTCTACGGAAGCAGCAGTATGGAATACTTCAGAGCATATTGTACCAGTCTTGCAGACAAATAGCAGCTTGCCATTCTTAAATGTTCGTCAAGATTTATTTGTATAACAGCGTCAAAGAAGACGAAAATATTGTTCTTATCAGATGAAAATTTGAGGACATATTTTGAACATGTGAGAGAAGCTAAAAACTACAATTAAACATTAAATTGGTAAGCAAGAAAGACTCGAGAGTGAATTTCTAATGGATATTAGTAAAAATCTTATGATGTTTACGGAGATATTCACGCATCTACGTTTTACGATATTGTTGTGAAGCCTTTGTGCATCTTCAATTCTACAGAAAAGCTAGACATCAAACGTATTTTAAAAATTATTTTATTTAACATAAATGACTATACCAGCTCCTCCACCATATAAGTTACTTTTTTTGAAACATAGTGAACAGTTCGACCACCATGATCTTTTATTAAACACAAGCCCTGAAGACAATTTGGTTTTAACTTGTGGTACTCTTTTCCCCACGTATTTTTTTATACCTCTTTTGATATCTATCAATGCCACTGTCTTCATCCTCTTCATGTTTTCTTTATGTATAACGTTCTCTTCATTTTTCTCACAATCAAGTTACACGAATTATTTAATACTTCTTCAATTGTTTTATCAAGTAACATTTCGTTATCTATATTTAGAAATGTCTGTTTATATTCAGGATCATTACCTAATTTAATTTCTAATCTAATGGGAGACGTTTTACTTTTTGCAGTCTCTGGTGATTTCTTGTTAGTATCTTTATTTTCACTCTTGCTAGGGTGATATACTCAGATTACCTAACAATTATAAATGTATTCAAACAATATAGGTTCACATAATTTTAGAAAAATAAAGTAATTCGAGAAGCAAATAATAGCCGTATTTATTTTTCAGTGTAGTGTATTCTGTTCATGATTTTTCAACTTACGCTCGTCAAGATTACTGTAAACATTTAATGATCGTATAAACTCTTTGATGGCATTGTTACTTCGACCCCATGCCCCTAGAGAAGAAGAACGGTCAAATGAATCCTCGCAAGTGAAGTGGCGGACGTAGGTGCGGATATTTGAGCTAAGATCTAAACAATAATTCACTTTATAGCTCGGAAAATTTAATATAAACAATTCTCGTAATAATATTAGTATAGCAACAGAATGAAAAAGAATTAATAATGAAAATAAAGAGCACCCGTTTCCTTAATTTTTCAAAGTATATGTAATTTTCCTGCGATGCGCAAGGTAGAGGGAATAAGAGGGATGGAGAGAGAGGGCAAGAGAGAAAGAAAGAGTGGGACGCAGAGAGAAGTAAAGCAGCCGGCACAAGATAGCAAAAGATAATAACATTGCGAGTTATAGATGGTTGCATATTAAAAACTCCTATAAAATATAAAATAAAATATTTACATAAACATAAACATACCTACATTTTGGAAACGACTGAAGGTAGTGAATTGGAAAGTTATGTAAAAATCCATTGTGATATGACTAAGAAATATTCTCATTACTCTTATTTATTCAAGATATTTGTACTTTAAAAATGTATACCCAAGCTAAATGAAAATGTTAATGTAGGTAATAAAAAGTAAAGAGAACAACGACTGTAATTACTAGACTGCGTGTTATTATTTATTCAGCATATTCAATTAGTTTAATTAAAATTTCAACTTGAAAAGATCCGTCTCTAAAAATGAAAGTTTTGGTGCTGCCAGCCGAAAGGGGGTAACGCTTCACTATTCAAATAGATGTCCTTGCATTTCAATGACTTATGGGGAACAGCACTTACCCAACATTACCGACTGTCAAGGATATAACCTTTTAGCTAGTCCTTAATTATGGTAATAACACATAACATCGTATACTGATGGACGGGGTATTTTTCCAACCCTATTCAATTCGTTTTAATTATTCTTATGGGCAGAGAGCGTGTAATGAATTTTGATATTATGCGAGTAGGATTAGATTAAATTTTATTATTCTGTTTATATTAGTATAGTAAAACTATATATTAACAAGTTAAGTGATTGATTTTAATTATTGATAATAAACAGATAACGTTTCAAATGTTTGAAATAAAGAGTATTTAGACTTTTGTTGAATACCATACTTAAATATAAGCAGATGAACTTATGAATATTATTATTAATTTAGGAAACTCAAATTTGTTTATAACTTAGGAAAAATATTTATAAAATAAAGTGCTCTATCGATTTTTTTGTTTGAGTTTTAAAATAATAATACGTTAATTCATTTGTTACCTGGTGTCGCGATACCATACTTTGCTTTCTTTTTAACAGAAAGAATAAATCAAAATTGATCCAAAGCAATTTACTTTGTCTCAATCTCATGCGTTAGTTATATTTGGCTTAGTATTGGTTACTGCTAAATTTTTAACGGGTAATTCTTTTAAAAACCAAAGAATTTTGATTCAAATCCATCTCATATAAATTAATAAATTGTAAAAAGGTATTTTGCATATAACTTTTGTTACATTTATATAATTTCTATATGTATTTCTGCTTTCAAAATCCGCTTCAGTGACATAATCTGAGAGGGTACATAAGTTTTTGAGAAAAAATCTGCAAGCGATGTCTATATTAGCAACGACATATTGCCGTGATCCTTGCATATTTTTAAAAATTAGAACAACATTAAGAATTAGTTTAAGTGTTAAAAAGAATAGAAATCGTAATATCAACTTGTTTATTTTTGATTTCAAGCATTATACAATACAAGTAACACAAAGGTATAATGGGTTGCCTATATTTAGATATAGAAATTTTGAGAAATTAAATATGATTTATTGTTACATTATAGGTTGGATAAGTATTAAAATTAAGTATTATATAGGTACAAAATAAAAAACAAAATAAGTCTAAGCAATATATATTTCTTTTGTAGAAAAGATAAACAGGAGGTATGGTTTGTATACACTGAAAAGCAATCTAACTTTTCACAAGGCGTGAAAATAGCTTTAAATATTTTAAATAATGGACCTTTGTTTAAAAAAAAAGGTACTTAAAGCTAACAACAGGGAAAGAGTCATGATGAGGGATGGAACGGCAAAGAGAGTGAGTCATTTAAACACCATAAAACTATATGAGCAGGGTCACATTCGTTATGCACGAGACGAAAATATGGTAGAATAAATAATGTGAATTTAAACGTGCACAACGTGACAAATTTATAAGAGAGATTTTAATAAATCATGCTTAAAGAATATAAAAATTACCTCAAAGCTATGACTATAATAGTATATTATGCAATGAGCATTTAATGATAGCTATTAAGACACGAGTAAGAGAATTCGTATTCATTACAATACGAGGCTTCGCCTCGTATTGTAATGAATACGAGTGTCTTAATAGCCATTAAATGCGAGTTGCATACACTATTTTTTCTACGACCCCATAATAAAACATATTTTTTGAACAATCCATTTCATAAATTGAGCGTAAAATTTTCCGTACATTTTTGCGAATTTGGCTGGTAATAAATTCTTCGTGGCTACTAAGGCTTGTTCCATAATTTCTGGTGGAGTCAATTATTACATTTCAATGTCATGATCCCTCATTTTTACCGTTTATATTTTCAAAAAAGCACAAATGTTAGCTACTTACTTGTAAATTTCAGAGAACTGTCACATTTAATTAATTTTTATATCTGTCAGATATGCAGTCGCCATATTGAATATTGTTTGAATATTGGAATGTCGCATTCCTATTGGATATAAACTTGTATCATAATGAAAATCTGTATCGTAATGGACATCATTAAAGTACAGGTTTAGCATATCTAATAATACAATTAGAGTATGGGAGTAGAAAAATAGGAAAAGGATATAAGTTAAATATTCTAACACGATATGGTCAGCAACAATGTTCTGTATAAACAACAACTAAACGAATAAAATATATACATTCATGAATTTGTATGTGTGTGTACAAGAGCTTCCGTAGACAATAAAAATAATTTGTGTGGTTTAGAAGACCTGCAAAAAAAAATAGTATAAACATTGTTTACAGTTTCTTGCAGATAAATGTGTTACCGTGGGAAAAGTCCTGGATAGAAATTAGAGACGACGTAGTAGGCCCGACTATTCGTTGTAATGCGAGTGATATGGGAAGACGAATACCTGTTATCTGCAAAATATTTCCGGTTTTGCCTAATCCTGATATTTCTAAAAGAAAATTAAGGATTGTGTTAGCAAATTGAAAAAGAAAGTATGTAACAAATAATGAGAAAGGCAATACATTTAGAAACAAATACAAGGAGGGACTGTATTAAGAAGATAGAAATATATACCTACCGATGGAAATGCATAGGAAGTTAGTGAAAATACTTTTTAAATAAACAATTCGGAGTGTTGACGTTGGTGAATGAACTGTCAAAAACAATATGTGCGTGTGTGTTCGTGTAGTAGCGACAACTTGCAGAAAATGAACAGCAGATATTTCACCGAGGACGCTTCGATACCAACTTAAGTTTAGTTAGAAGGAGAGCGTAATGAATAGCTGATCTTCTTTTGTTTCTCGTATATATTTCAAAAACGGAATGAACATGAATTAATTATTATTTCGACTTCGAAGAATAAAGACATAATTTCAAAAGCTAACAAAAAATTTGAGCGTAGGGATCGATACACTACGGCTAGACTCATAATTATTTAGTTTGTGTTAGTATATAAATTTAGTTTTCATTCATTTTATTTAGAGTAATTTTCTTTCGATAATTTTTTATTTAAATATGGAGATGCCTAAGACAGAATTTGAAGATATATTTGATGAAACAAAGTAAGTTGTTCAAATGTAAAGGATTATTAATACAGCTGTGCGTTTCTAAGAATACAACGTGAAAATGTTTATTCTAGTATAACGTTGAGCAGTAAGAGTTAAATAGATATCATCCTGTTAACTTATAATAATTCATTAGTTTTTTTTATAACAAAGAAAGGATTATTAACGGTGTTAGGTGTGAGGAGAATAAAACGTGCGAATATTTATTCTCAAACACATTATCAGGCATCATAAATTGTTGCATTTCATCTTTGATTTAAAATTTCAAAACATAATAATATATTTAAAAAAGGGAATGTTTTTGTGTGGCAAGTATTGAGACGCTAGCATTGATACGTGCTAATGGTTGCGGCTAGTGATCAATTCAGGCTAATCTCCGAACATTAACCATTGCAAAGTTCTAGATTATCAGGGCATTACGTGCAAATATAATGTTTCTGATATAATAGAATCAGCTCAATATTAACAGATTACCTATCGGGAATCGAGTTTTTTGTTTGTTTTAAAACAGGATAAGTATTTCATGACTATCATTACTGATATATATATTTTACAAAACATTATAATCGAAAGATGGTAGAAATTTTTTCTTTCAATTATGTGTATTATAAAATTTAATGTGGATATAGTATAGCAATGCTATCTATAATTGATGTTCTAATAAAAATATACAAATACGATTTAAAAAACTTAGACTTTTCTTTAATAAAAAATTATAACCTTATCCCAGAATAATACTACGACGAAGAGGCTGAATACACTGCTAGAACTCATAAGTACTTACAAAGTACGTGCTGTTGAGAAATAAGTTGATTCATAAAATATAAATTATATCAACTATTAGCATTCAGTTAAAATCATTGAATCTGCAGCATAAATAATATAGTGCCTAACGTGTGTCTATGGTCATAATGCTGGTACAGCACACAGCAACATGAATACATAGATATGTAAAAATATGGGTGAATATAATTAATAACAACAAATGAATATTTTTTTATTAAATTTTATTCCGTTTTAAAATACTATGCTGGGTTAAAATTTCCTTTTATCACTCAACTCTCCACTGCTAATACGTTTTTGCTTTCGAATTCTCTTCGTATCTAACAATGAGTTGTATACATGGCATTTCGATAATAAAATCAACTTGTTCTAACTTCCATATAAAAAAGATAGTAAGTGAAATTGTGTTATTCAAACAGTTAAACATACATTTATAGAATAACTAGATGTATTACCCGTTAGGAAAATATAACCTCAATGGCAAACAGCAAGTCCAACTGTTTGAGTTTAATCACAACTATGTGCTAAATTATTGTATTATTATCCAACCTAATTGATTGTAACTCTTAGTGTTCTATGTATCTCTATATAAGAAACTAATTGAACAGACATAGCAAAGCCATTACTAGCTTTGTTTGAATAATTTGTACTTTGTATATGCTGGCTTTTCTGATTTAGTTAATGACACAACTCTTCACGTTTTGTGACGTTTTGGTTTTTACTTTAAAACCTTTATCAGATATGATGGCAAGATATAAAATAATTTTATTTTATTTCTATTGATTTTTGAAGATGACAGTAAATATAATGAAAGCATGATAAAGCATGTGTAAGACAAAAGCTTCGGCTTCATGAGAACATTCTCTGGTAAATCTCAAGATAATTGTATGCCTTCGCAATCATAAATTTAAAAGGTGTGTTAAATTCATTTGAAAGGTTTTCACATGACAACATATTTAAACATTCAAAAAGAGATTCTTCGATTTTTTTTTTCAATTTAAAAACCATAGCAGGCAAATGGAATCTCAAATCAGCGGAAGAAAAAATCCTCCATTCTGAAAAAAAGTTTATTTCAATCCCCCCGAAACATAAACGCAAGACAGCGTAAGTCAATAAATATCTTATTATTTAAAACCAAATCAACTGGACCAATTGGGTTAGAGGTGCTACTACCATGGTAATCTACCCTCTATCTTTTATAATTGGTTTCATTTACAAAAAAGCTTGTTGTAGTCTAAGTGAAATGGACATACATGTGTCATTGTAAGCCGTAACGGATCCTTTGATTAAGATTATGTTGTATTTTTTAGAACACTCTGAAGAATAATTAATAAATGAGTTGGATCGTCGCCGGTATCACCCAAGATGATTGGGTACACGTATCACTCGCGTGTCCAAAGAAGCCAAAATGTTACATTCGTCTAGTTCAAAGGGAAATTGAATGTATTGATTGAAAGAACTGAACATATTTAATGTGGTTTGTATATCACTCCTTGGTAGAACACAAAATATATCATCTACGTACTCAAGCATAAATTTGATAGGCTACTTGAGTTTTGAAAAACATAGTTAAAGAATCATGTTCATCACTATATTAGCAACAGAGGGCAATAAATTAGAGCCTATTAGTGTACCTTTAATT
Organism: Amphimallon solstitiale; assembly: GCA_963170755.1. NCBI lineage: Eukaryota > Metazoa > Arthropoda > Insecta > Coleoptera > Scarabaeidae > Amphimallon > Amphimallon solstitiale. Next base: position 40,867,596 of record OY720678.1, on the reverse strand, counting down.
TGGGTGTAACAAGTATTGCTACAACACCCTACTAAAAAACTATGGCAAAAGCTACCATATCCTCCTTAGATATGGTAGTATTAGTTGAAATCAGGGAAGAATTTTTCCCATTAGGTCAGCGGGAATGCTAGTGAACAGGCTGATCACATCAAGACCAAGACTCGTTCTCAGACATAGGCAAATTGTTAATGATCTCTGCAAACATAAATTTGGCATCTAGTCTAAATTTGCTTGTAGTCTATAGAATAGATATTTAATATATCACGCTTATCTTTAGCTAAACTGTATGGCAACCGACACTGCTGACTATTGGTCTAGAAGAATTATTAGCTTTATATAGTGGCTTCCCCGAGGATATATGGCATTCCCATAATACTAAAGCTATAATAACCCTCTTAGACCAATAATCAACACTGTCGGTTTTGTCTGATCCTTTTATTTGTTACATTCGATTTTCGTCATTGAAAGTATCCACAAGCCAACTTTTATGGTTTGATTGTATTTAGTGTCATTTCAAAACAAAACAAAAAAAAAAAGAAAAGACACCAAACAAAATTATTTTATATCTTACCATCAGATCTGATGAATGTTTCGATGTAAACATTGACACTAAAGTATCAAACCCAAATATCTCTATGTAGGTATATAGATGCCTTAGGTTTAAAAATCATCATAAAGTTAAAATATAACTAATAATGTTCATACAAATATTGCTTCATTACTATGATTCATCTGTTATGCATTAAAACGAAAATGAAAAGTGTAAACACATGAATCTTAAAACTAACATCAAGCAGTAAATAAATACTGTGACTTACATATATACATTTATACGTAAATCCTTAACACATGCATATATGCATATACGTTTTACGTATAAATGTATATATGTAAGTCACAGTATTTGTTATGCATTAATTTATTTTCCGATACTTTTTCTGAAAATAGCCAGAGAGAATCGAAGCTATGGATAGATTCATTCCGTTCATTCATTAAAACATGCATATTTCCACTATAATGAAAGAATTGGATTTCTATGTCCAGTATGACAGGTGACTGCTTTTATAAAATGTACTCAACGTGCTCTGGGTAGTGAATATTTATATTCGCGATATTTCTTTGGGGACTTTCATTACAATGAAGTATCGTATAATGAAAAAATATTGTATTCTCAATTTCTATATATTCATTCTGTACTTTCACATTCTTTTTTTTATGCAAACAAAACACACCAAACTCCATTATCATGTATTAGTAATGAAGTTTATATTTAGATTATGATATGTCCAACCGTTCTTTGTTTTATGTTAATAAAGGATATTTAACAACACATTTTCTGTCAAGTGTTTATGAAATACATTTCAATGAAATAATAATCATAAAAATATTTACTGACAGAATGCATTATTAACACAGAAACAATTGTTGGATCGTGCCATTAAAAGTTACATTATATTTAACTTTATCGGGGCTAGAGAACCGATATATGTAAATATTTAATATACATGTTAATGGCACTTTTTGAATTAACCGAAATCCATTTGTGGTTTGTGGCCTACTGCACGTTCTGTGCCCATGAAAGCAATTAAAAGGAACTGAATTTTTTACTAGTTTCGAAAAACTAGTCCGTCTGAGATAGTACATCTTTATGTTTTACTGCCTTAATTAAAGACTAACGGAAAAGGCAATTTCTTTGAGAGTTTGTTGAATTGCTAGAGTAAGTACAAATATACTTGAATATTATAACATTTACATGTTCTTCTACCAGCAAGGCCGAAACTTTAATTTTTCTAAATAGGTCACTTCCAGTTGAAATTTTAATTAAGCTATCTAATATTCTGAATAATTAATAACAGTCTAGAAATTAAAATGAGCGTTCGCTGGGATTATTTACACTTACATTTCAATTTGTTGGAGTCAGCTACGAATATGGCAATCTAGGCAACACGATGGCAGTTAGAAAAACATAATCAATAGAGAAATCTGACTTTTGAATCGTTCGTTTTATATTGTGATTAGTTTCCTTCTGATATTAAATATCTGCATTGTGAGTAGTAGTTTTACTCCTATTATAATTGGTGACCCCAAAGAAAGAAATTAATTAAGAAAGATGTCGAGCTCCCCAGAAGACTGTACTGTAGAAGTAAATGAAGTTTAGAACAGCTACATCAAATTGCCACCTTTTTGGCAAAAATATTCCGCACTGTGTTTTGCCCGGGTCGATGCTCATTTCAGCATTTATTAACAGATGTCGAATTAGGTGACAGAAAGCCAAATCAGCTCCTACATGACATGAAATGACGAGTCTAGCACCACAGAAAGTCAACGATGATATTCTTAAAACACTGTGGCTTCCAAGACCTTCTTCACAAGTCCGAGTAGTCCTTTCCGCAAACAACGAAATAGAGCTAGTAAAAATGGCCGATTTGCTAGATAAAACCTCTATCAGCCTCAACAATCTAATACTATTCTAGTCTTTTGTACGAGACAAAAAGATGAACCAGCTTCTACGCGTGTGACTAATAGTGCAACACCAAGTTTCCCTTCACTAGCATCCCTTAAGCGTCAACTCGAAGAGCTTACCAACATGGTCAAAAATTACAATAAAATGTCAATTTTCGTAAAGAAGTCGTTAACGATCACGTTCAAATCTAAATTTAGCAAGACGAGAATACTAGTATCATCGAAGTTTTGGCGATATTTCAAGAAATTGTCAAAAACCATGCAGTTTAGAACATGTTTCGGGAAACAAAGAGAGATGTCGTCAGTATCCTTAGCGGTGTTAACAAGAGTCGATCTACCGCCTATAGACCTCAGACAAATGGCATTCTGGAAAGATGCCACGGAAATCTTAAAGAACGGCTTCTTTAAAATTTTCGTGTGACATCAAACACAAAATTGGTTTGACGTTCTTCCTAAAATCCTTCTTGGATTAAAAATATACTTTAAAGAAGAACTGAATGCAAATCCTGCAGAAATCGTTTATGGTATTCCACTGAGAATTCTCGGTGAATTTTTAATTTCTGGAACACCGCCATTCAGCAACTCATCATGTTTTGCCGAAAAGTTACGTCTTTAGATCGCTAAATCACGACTAAATTCCACTTCCAGCCATCATCGACAAAGAGCTTTCGTACATCCGTGTCTATCAACTGCGACGCATGTCTTTCTTAGAATTACAACCACCCTACAGCAGCCTGTATGAAGTTTTAACAACAAAAGAAAGGTGTACACTATTAAAGTCAACACAAAAGGCAATATTACAATTTAAAAATCATCGGGTTAACTATTTTTATTTTTTTTAAATGTATCGTAGTAAAATTAGTACAATTTTTGTCCTGGTCAAATAAAGTAAAAGTCGCTTTTGTATATGTCGCTATGGTAGGGCCATCTATGAATCACTTTAAGAACGCTTCTGTCTTAAGTCGATAAGCTAGCGTAGTGTTGGTGCAGTTATCTGTAATTTATTCGTCAGCCCAACCTTATTACACTTCGCATTGTTTTATTTTCTTGTAATTTCTTTCTTAATAACTTTTAACATTGAAGTTGTAATTCAAGTATAATTAATTCGGCTTTGTTAAAGTTTTTTGTTGTTGTCTATATTGTTCTTCTTTACCCACCTCCGTGACGTATGAAATGTCATTCTCGTTTTGATAGTAGACTTGTAACAAGCCAATCGTGTGTTTAAACCGTTGAATCTTCATTCAATTAATGACGAATTAAAATCTATAAGCATCGTTGATTTGCGGAGTATTTTTGAATGGGATTCTGTATTAAAAAAATGTGCCATTGGTTTTGGATTTACTGGTAGCGCAATTTTTCTATTTATCGGCTTATGTCGGAATAAGTTTGGTTAAATCCACATGGTGTTAGGTCTTAGCATGTGAGACAGTATATACGATCATTCAAGTTCCTATTCATTTCTTTTGAGTCAGGTATTTATTTATTTGTTAATATTTCATTTTCACCACGCCACGTGTTAGAAGTGTAATATCTTGGAGAAAATACTCTGTGATTCATTACCTTGGAGAAGTCAGACGGGGTAATAGTTGGAATAGTGGTTTTAGAGATGTTTAAGAATCCTACTGGAAGTGCAAATTACAGTCTAATATCTTTATTTTGCTGTGTTTTCGTTTGTTTACCGTGGAGCTGTAGCATTCAACCAGTGGAGGTCACTTGGTTCCAGATAAGTGACCCCTTATTAGATTAATTTTGAAAATTAACGTATTATTAATTGGCATACGCAGGTTATAATCTGTCGTTGTAAGATGGAATTTTGAAAAGCTTTTTGTATTACCTAAATATCCTTAAGCAGAAGCCCATCATACACGGTGTAATTCAATAAATCCTAGTAACTTAGACATATACTTTGTAATTTTTCTTTTTCTTTTGAAGAAGAGATAAGCACGATTTGCTTATCATAATTTTGATTGTTCTAGGATAATTTTATTGTTTAAGTTTGGTCGCTTTGACCTATTTATATGCTTTTGATGTAACGAAAGATTTGCAAATACTTCGAACTTTCAGTTAATTTTACATAGTGTGCGTATTTTAAATTTAAGAGTTTTTCAGTTCTCATAACCTTCAAACTTGTTGAATTGTTGTTATTACTTTAGACTTAATTTTTCTTTGAGCTTCAAATTTTGTATATTTTTGTATCATCAGGGTGATTCGTAGGCATTGCCCTATGTTTTTTTTAAGTTTAACTTCTCTGACTTACTCACCTTGACTTTTTTTTAATATTCTTTGAAACATCATAATGTTCTATAATTCATGGTGTCTTCAATTTTGTTGAATTATTGTTAGTATTTGTTGCCTGAAATTTGGTTTTTGTTGAGATGCTTTAACCTATATCCACCGGATTTTCTCATCTATGATCCCACCTTCGTTGACTTCGATATGCTTAAATTTCGGTGGCGGCCTTATAATTTGCTTCACGTCGTTTTGACCCATACCATCTTCGACTGAGAAAGCGGCAGTCTAAGTGACAAGAAAAGCAGGTAAGAGGGCATAGGGGTTGCGACTCGTCTGGAAATCTTGTTTGTAATTATTCTGAATTTTTAATTTAAATTTACCCAGCGCCACAGGCCTTATGACGTTTTATACGTGGCAACAATGTATCTTTCAATTGATCGCTTAAAACCTGCTTTTCTTCCCGCAGATCTTAACAAACACCAGTGCAAAACCTTCACAGTTCGAACAGCACCTCCAACATCAGCACCTCTGCAACCCAATTGTACTACCACTACGTCTAGCACCAAAAGCAGTCGACTCAGATTTTATGGCTGAATGTGTAATCACTGGGAAGGGGTAGTGGGGCGACGGAGTCAATTATCAACATGGAAACCTGTGATTAGTTTCCTTGTGATATTAAATATTTGTATTGTGAATAGTGATTTTACTACTAGCTACAAACGTTTCACACATACACCAATAATAGGAAATCGTATTGAAAAAAGGTATTGATAAATACGCAAACACAACTGGAAGGCTATTCTAATAAAATAAAGAAAAGGCAGTACCAATAAATTAATTTTTAAAGATGAAATTGTAATATCGGACGCCGGATAGTAAATTATTTTTTTTTAAATAAGGAAGTCGAAGTGCAAGACTATCGATGTAATGAAGGTTCTTCTCGCACTTTCGTTAATGTATGCCTTTACCAGATTATTTTTGTACATAAGGCGTATAAGATTAAATGCTGTTTCTGTAAAAATACAACATTATTAACTTTTCTCAACACCCGTTTCGATTTTGTAGATCTAATGTGCGTTCCTTTCTCGTATGTTAGAAGGCGAATCCCATGTACGACTAATAATCTGGAGAAATGTGGAATTCGTGGTTTTGTCATTCACTTGTTAGTTTTATACGAGAAGAATCATTCGCAATTTGTGCAAATGAAATCTTATAAAAGCTGCGATAATAAGAAATATGAGCTTTTATCTATATAGCTTGTCGGATTCCCCGACAATTAATAGTAACTGATATTTGTTTTGCAGGAAACCGGAATTTTGCTATGCGGAACATTCAGTGCAAAAAATCTTCTCTTGTTGTTTTGCAACCACAATTTCCCGTATATTTATAGAATAAAGTAGTCCTCGGCACTTTGAAGTTTTAGAAGCAATCCAAACATGCATGCCCTGTTTAATTGCTTTTAATGATTGATTCATATCCGACTCCACATATATAAATCTTCTCCTTTCTCTTGTAATTATAATGAAAAAAATGGTGAATTTATTTCTAACGAAGTTATAACCAAATATATTTCTGGCGCTAAATGTGTTTCATAACTTTGTAAAAAATAATTGCAGCAGTCTTCTTTCCTTAAATATCGGTGGCACAAGTTTTGTGCCGCAAGGTCTGCCGCGAATTTAGCAATACATAAATGTTTTGTTTATAACTTTGTAACAAATTAATATACCTGTGATTTTTCTTCAGGTATCGATAGTGCATATTAGATGCAATCGATCTACACTAAATTGAAAGTTTTCGTCGCAAGTTATTGTGCTTGTTAGAAGTTGGTACCAAATAATGTTTTTGTTTATAACGTAATAACAATTTAATGTGACAGTGTTTTGCTTCAGATATCGATGGTGCGTTCTGGGTGTAAACTATTGGAACCAAAAAATAAATTGTTGAAGTGTATACATTCACTGTCGTTTATGGCACATTGCTGTAGCTCGTGGGTTATGATAATCAGTGAGATTATACAATACATATAGAATTGTCTGTATCTTTCACTTTGAAATATGCCCAAATATTTTTTTCTTAAAGAATTCGATTATAAGATAGATTCTAAAGCATGGAGAAAAGAACAACAAAATAAATCAAAAATTTAATCAACTATTATCAATCCATCATTCTCGCCGCACGCATAAATAACGATACTTCTTTCCAAATTCAAAGACCCATTCGCGAACATGACAAATAACCGAATAAAGCAACAATTTCCATCTATATTCTCTTTTCGCATTCGCACCAACAAAAAAAGAGTAGACCACTCGAACGATAAAACAGGCCGAATTTTCAGGAACATTTTTCAAAAACAAAAGATGAACGTTCTTCTTCTCCCAGCCGGGATTGGGGTGAATAATAATTAATTTGGGGCTGGTAGTGGCTCTCCGTTTGATCTATCACTCACATTGTCTGTTGGGCGGATGCTTCGTGGGTATGTTTCTGTATATATAGGTATATATATAACTATTCTGAAACGAAAACATTGCCCTAAAAAGAAAACGGAATAAGAAAAATCACTGGGATGAATTGATTTAGAAAAAGTATCTGATTTATATGTATCTTTCTTTACAGGGAAATTTAAATAATTCAGAAATTGGCTCTGTTCGATGTGATTTTTATTCTGAGACGTTTATCTTCTTTAGTTATGGTTTTTGAAATTTTGATGGAGCCAATCTCTAATGTTTCCTTGTCAGTATTTGTTAACCAATACTTTATTTCCATAGACACGATATATATTATATGTTAAGAAAATGTATTATATATTTATTACAAAATGAATCAGGAGAATTATAACCAACGAATAAGCATTAAAAAAATTTACATATGTTCGTAGAGAGCAGAGAAAATATATTTTATTTTGTGATAGATATATATAATATAATATAATCATAAACATTACCTAATATTAATGCAATAGCATAAGTTCATGTACAATTTGGTAAAAGACAGTTGATGAGGATTTCAATCGAGTTAGTCAAGCGGAGGGCGTATAACATATATATCTCGGATAAGTTAATAATAATTATCTGAAATAAATTGCTCAGGTATTCGAAATAAAATCAACAGCTTTGAAGGTGCCTCATAGAATAGTGGAAGAAACGTCACTAGAAGAAGTAGAGGCGACAACACGGTTTCAACTCAGGAACCATTGCCTCGATTTTAAGGAAGTTAATTGTACAAAGACAAATTAAACTTGTCGAAAAAGAAAGAGAACACATTTTATAAATTTCTGAAAATAAATTATTCGCATTACCTTCTTATATCTATGAGAACAGTCACGCCTCAAAAGCAGTTTAATTGATTGTATCTTCCGTATATTGCAAGCAAATTAGGGTAATTGAATTTTGGCGGATGATGGTTATTCTTATATTTGTAAGATTCATAAGTATATAAGTGGTATAGTTACGAACTTCGATATAGTAACTTTACTTCTTTACCTTAAACTCTATATAGTTGTAAATCAATTACATAATGTTAATATGTAAATGTCGGAATTAGTAAATCCAAGAAGCTGAATTGTTATCACCATACATTATTATAAAAATTAGATTATGTGTTGGCAATTTTTAAGTAAGTTATTTTGTAGAATTTATTATAGGTATTATATAATAATACTAGTACTTATACTTATAGCTTTATTATAGTATCCCGTAAAACGCGAGTATTGCCATTATGCTTTTTTAATATCCGATTTTCTAAACTTTTGACGCGCCCTGTATATACGTCTAATTTAAGTTTTTGCACAAACTGTCATTGTGTCAAAAGTCAGTTGACGTTTATTTTTTATTCGTTCCTATAAACTTCAAAAATCTATTGAGAGACCTAATTGTCAAATTGAATGCCATTGATGACATTAGTAAATGTGGGTATTGTGTGTAATTTTTTCTTGTATTAAAAACCATTTTTATAATATTAAAAACTCGTGATTGTTATTATTGTACTTACGTTACATGCGATGGCTGAAATCCAATTTTCATAAGACTGTCGTCGAAAATCAAACTTCAGTTGGATGTTTGAAGTTTCTTGTTACTTTAAAGAATATTCTGCATTACATACATAACATTAGCATTTTACTAACTGTTTTTCTTCGGTGTATGTTATTCGGCTACGTACAATTAAAGTTTGCATACAGAAGAATTAAAAATGTGCATATCTTCCCTATAATTTTTGTATGTTTAGTTTACGTTTTGTCCTATAAGTACTAAACTAGTATTCAATGAAATTAATGCCCTTCAGTGTTTTCGTGGTTGACTTTCTCGATCTATATACTTGCCTGTCTTTGGTATTTCTAGTTTCTAATCAACGAAACTTACAAACGTTTAAGCATTGAGAAAGAATAGGTAGGGAGACGAAGTCACGTGATCAAACCGGGTACAGGTCCGCCATATTGATACTACTCTTAAGTCAAACAGGTAGTGTTGGTAAAGAGTGGAGTGTTTGTTAAGTGCATCGTGTATAAGAGTTCTATGATAAGTTAAATATTGAAAGATATTACTGTTTCTTGTGCTCTAAGTAGCTTCAACAGCAGAGACGGCGTTGATAAGAGGAATTCGTCTGGAATAACATTTCATAGGTTACTGTAGGCCTGACAGGTGTGGGATGACAGATTATAATTTTGAGTAGTCCGGACCAGGTGAGGCAGCCATATTAGTCCCACACTTAGCCCCGCACAATGCCCCCGTTGTGAGCGTACAGCAAAGATGCTTTACAGCGTCTCCATAGTATTTTTCCTCAATGCGTTTAAGACTGTATTTTTAAATGATATACCAAATATATTTCACCTTGTGGCGTTTATTCCTTCCACCTTACTTTACGCCAGGCCTCGTGTTGCCCGTCTCTCTGTCTTCTAAATGTCAGTTCTTTGCGTTCATCCCCGTCGTCCTAATAATTATGAATCAGGATTAGTGTAACAATATCACGCATTTTTTATAAATAAATACCGTTCATCGTTATTAGAAAAATCTCGATCGATCACAAAAATTAAGCTTCTCCGTGCATCTATCAAAATCATACGTCCATTTGAATTAATGACACATTCTCGCCAACTCGATATCGCGAGATTTTTTAACCGCATTCCCCTGCAGGAAGGCTCAGAAAAGTCAGTTGTTTCGAATACGGAGACTTTTTAGGCACGTTTAACCTCAATGGCGTGATATTTCTTCGTCAAAGTGAAACTTTTGCAATTTTTCCGTGCGCCTGTCATACCTGACATTTTTACGATTTTTAACGTATTTCGCTTGAATTTTTTATCACGAACGCCGTTTGTCAGAATTTTTTCATAATGCCCGAGTGCCGACTTTTGCAGGCTCCTCTTCAGCGGCCGATATCTCTGCACACGCTCCACTAAGAAGGAAAATCTCTCCGCCGTTGAGCGGTTTAAAGTCGCCCGTACGCCTACGCCAAACGACAGCTTTTAATTCCCCGTATCTAGAGAGGAGTTCTTCCTACCGTGTAACCAATTCAAGTCGATTTTGACGGTTCGGTTTGTCAGTTGCACGCAATTAACAAAAGAGGACTGTGCGCTTTTATTATATATAAAAAAAAAATAATAAGACATAATTAACGATAACTTTATATTTTTATGATAACCACGAATGTGTTTCAGATTTGTTAGTCATTGTCAGTACCGTATAATCAAGGCACTTCAGTGATGTCGGCTGTTGTCCTTAAATCTGAGTATAAAGTTTCACTGTCTTTCTGATGGTATTTTGTTTTTGTTTGGGATTCTATATTTTTACCTGTTTGGTATATTCCTTTTACTGAAGTTGTCACTTTTGGGTTGGATAGTACGCAATTTGATAAAGTCGGCAGTTCAGTATGTTGGCTGTTCTTAAATTTGAGGATAAAGTTTCACCGCCTTTCTGATCGTCTTCTGTTTTTGCTTTTATCTCCAGGGTTTATTAACCTTATTCCTTCGCTATTCCATATTGACAATGATTTGCTAGTCTGAAATATGGTTCTACGGCTGCACTAGAGTAAAAATTTCCGGTAATTCTTTTGCGTATATTATATTATTAGTTTCAGTTTTTATTTCTTCTTTTTATATCTAGATATGTTAGGCATGTACATAATAGAAAAACAGCTATCATTGCACTTGAAAAATAACTTTAGAATTCCTTTCAATTCCTATTTTCAACGGTTTGCACAGTCTTAAGTTTAAACCTTAAGTTAAACCAAATGTTAAACATAAGTATTAACTGAATACATAATTTCAGTTTATTCGAGTAAAAGTAACTTCGCCAATTCCGTTTCCTCCACTAAATTGTGTCCTCTATACGTTAATTAAAACTTTATAACTTTGCACAATTTAACCAAAGATTTTCAGTCGAAATAATACCAGGCATTCATTATTTCTTCCCGGTAACGGTGGATGGGCATTTACAGTAAATCTTCCCTCTCATCGTTTTATTTACGACAAAGGTGAGTTTTCCAATGATACGGCATTAAAGTCATGGTCGATTTCAGAACACGGTCGCGATCTCTCATTATCCAGGGAGCCTGAAACGCCAGAAATGAGAGGATCCCAGTTTCTCATTTAAATACAAGATGACATTTTAACGTAATAATCCCGACAAGAAAGGCCATTCGTGAAAAAGGATCTTGTTCCGCCTGGAGTTCACGAATACCAAAAATTAATTTTTATTTTAATTGAGGAGCACGGCCCACCGCGATTAATAGGGGTGGGCAAACGACGAAGTAAGACCGAAAGGGATTACGGTTCAATTATAAAGTTAAATTTGTGGTTCAAACATTTACAAGACTTTACTTATTACCGTTTCTTATACCCGTACTTCGTGTTTCATTGTTAGGAAAAGTTTTATGTTGAAAATTTTCATATCGCTGAGTTCAATTATATCCCATAGTTGTTCCAACATTACTAATGGGGAATGTACAAGTATTATTACAACTACCAGTTCACTAATATTGCAATGTTCTCTGCTCGACGAAACGAAAGGAAAATAATGACAACATTAGAAAATGATTAAAACTAGTTTTATGCTAAACAATAACCCGGAGTAGTTTGTTAAAATAAGTCATCCATTATCGAATTGAACTTCATCATAGACAAAAGGCAGTCTTATTAGTGATTTTACTTATAGAGTAACAAAATTATTCTACTGAAAGTTTCTTTAGAACACAGAACTAGGATTTTTGTACAATAAGTTTTAGTCTTATTTAAAAGTTCGACTGCTGAAATGAAAATGGTAGGACTTTTTATACTGCGTAATTTAATTTAAAAATCCAACTTAAGAAGGCAAAATTTGTACTAAGTGCAACAAAGAAATCTTAAATTATTTATTGAACATGGAAATGCTTTTAAGTATCGATTTAAATGGTTATTAGACAGGCAAAAGTATTGGTCGCAAGAAGATGATATTATAGGGCTGCTCCAACAAAACTTTCATTACACTCTCTCCAAAAGCTTATACCCGACCTGGAAAACAAGTTTATTATCCAACAATAGGATAAAAGTCTAGTTTTTACATAATATAACAAGGTATAAAAGAGTACATTGTTGCAAAATAATTTACATCCCCTTCTACACAAGAAATACAAATAATAGTAATTCAATTTATAATTGAAATAGTAGTCTAAGAAGAAACACTTGTTTCTATAAAAGCTATTTCATATAGTTAATTGATGAGGCTGATACATGTTGAAACTCCATATTTAACTGAATAAATAAAATACGTAAACTTAGTTTCAAAAATTATTTAATAATATCACTACAATATCGTTTCGCCAAACTTTAGCTTCATCAGGTGATGAGTAACTGAATAAACAAAATTATTACAACATAATATATAGTGTCACAAAAGTATGGGATATGAGTGGGGGTATTTTATAAACTATAGCATTGTAACAATGGGGAATAATTGAACTGAGTCTGATCGTTTAAAGCCAAAGTTTGGCGAAGCGATATTGTAGTGATATTATTAAATAATTTTTGAAACTAAGTTTACGTAATTTATTTATTCAGTTAAAGCTATTTCAATTTCAAGATCGAAAGGAAAGCAGGACTGACAGATTGTTTGTAGGCAGCTCTGCTCATGGGCGAATATAACTCATAATGGGGTTGTGGAGAACAGCATATATTGAAATATTAAGATCTCACAAAGTCGGAGTTCAGTTGATATTAGTATACAAATTTTTGTAATTCTTAATCCGTAATTCCAAAATTTTGTATAGTAAAGTATCTTCAAAAAGTTACATTGTACGTTATTGATAATATCAGTATATTTCTTGTAAGATAATAGACTTCAAACTAAAGAAGAAGTTGCTAAAGCTGACCAGATATCATTTTCATTGAGTTTCTTAGTACTAAATTGCAGAAAATCAAACAATTTTAGAAGTTAATCTACAAAGTTGATGCAAATTATAAGTTCTTGATAATATAATTCAATTTAATAAAAGAATAGTGCTATAGCATAGATGCATGCTTTCCAGTGTAGGTTAAAATTTTACAATGATAAGTTAACTTAAGTATCTTCATACGGATGATAGAGAAAGAGTCTATAAGCTCTATTGCAACTTTTCGCATTCGGCAACTGCTTTTATACAACAAATACAGCAAATATTTTAAGGAATACCATCAACGATTTTATCAGTGAAAAAAGTGACAGGAGACAGGCCTAAGTTCCGATCCCGGACTTACTCCACTAATATATTAATAGCGAACAAGCTGAAGCTGCAGCATGAAAAAAAATATGCCAAATATGGCAAATCAGTATTTCCCAGAGCTACATTAAAATGGTGCAATTTACTATTATGGGGTGTTAAACTTTATCAAAAGATTTGGAGAAGTTAGTATCGACTTAATCGCGGACATCAAGATATTCTGCAAAATAATTTACAAGCAAGCAGAAAGCAGTAGCAGTAAATTTACCCGCAGAAGATTATTATAAAAGATAATTTTCTTGTGTTGGAGAAAATAAGGGGTGGCCCATATATCGGTTGCTTTTTGAACTATCGATTATTTCGGCTTTGACAGCTCGAATGACTTTGCCAATGTGTCAAATATTTAGTAAAAGGTTTGCGGTTTACGAAATGGTTAAGTTTACGCTCGAAGAAAATTGGGAAATATTGAAAACTTACTTCTAAAATGGCGAGTCTTCAACCGAAACTGCAAGAAAATTGCGCACAAAATTCGGGAAATATAAAGCGCCTTCCAGGCAGTTTGTGGATAAATTTGTGAAGCGTGTGCGTGAAAGTGGCTCGTTAATGGACAAAGCAACGCGTTCCCGTGCTCGTTCAGTGCGCTCAATCGAAAATATTGCTGCTGTTGCCGAAAGTGTGAGTGACAATCCATCAACATCAACTCGACACCGTTCGCAGGAATTGAACATTTCTCGCACGTCCCTTCAAAGAACTTTGACGAAAGGCCTCGGTTTGAAGCCGTACAAAATTCAATTGGTGCAAGAGCTGAAGCCGCACGACCATCCGATGCAATTTGGGTTCGCCCAATGGGCCGAAGAACGCTTGATGGAAGATGAGCATTTTTATCGAAAAATCCTCTTTTCAGATGAAGCTCATTTCCACCTCGGTGGTTATGTCAATAAGGAAAACTGCCGCATTTGGGGGTCAGAAAATCCACACGTAATCATGGAAAAGCCAATGCACCCACAACGAGTGACTGTTTGGTGCGGTATGTGGTCCGGCGGCATCATTGGTCCGTTTTTCTTCGAAAACGAAGTAGGAGCCGCCGTAACTGTCAATGGTGAGCGCTATCGCGGCATGTTGGAAGACTCTTTCTTTCCCCGAATGGAAGAGGAAGACATTGGCGGCATTTGGTTCCAGCAGGACGGCGCCACGTGCCACACAGCCAACGTTATAGTCGGACTTTTGCGCGGTACGTTCGAAAATCGCATAATTAGCCGAAACGGCGATGTCAACTGGCCGCCTCGCAGCTGCGATTTGACTCCGTTGGACTATTTTTTGTGAGGAGCCGTCAAGAGTAAGTGCTACGCCAATCATCCAGAGACGATTGACGACCTAAATCACGAGATTGAAGTCGCCATTGCAGCCATTGAGGGTCACACCATCGAAAACGTCATGAAAAATTGGGTCGACAGAATGGGCTACTGCAAAGCCAGCCGGGGCAGCCATATGAATGACACTTCACACACATTGCGGTTTAATAGTGGAAGACCACTGTCTTCCACTATTAAACCGCAATGTTGGGGCTATTCAATAAAAAAAAAATAATTGAAAAATTTTCACCGGTCTTTTTTTTATAGCAATTTTAAAATGCAACTTTTTCGTGGGCCACCCTTATATACATGCCGCGTTTTTCTATTTCCGCTATCTCTTTAATAGAAAACCAGACGAAAGTCTTCCTGACTCCATCTGCTTTTCTCCGATGACAGAGACTGAAGTCACCTCAATAATAATACTGATTAAAAACGAAGTACTCTCTTGATATATATGGCATTACTACGTTCTTACGAAAGAGAACTGCATCCATCTTAAGCAGACTCCCAACTTACTATATAAACAACATGTTCGGGTTTGAGATTATCGCACAAGCACTGAAAAAGGTAAAGATCACACCCATTTTTAAATGCGGTATGATTAGAATGCAAGTAACTACAGACCGGTCACAGTCTTTCCAGCGACCTCCGGTCTTCAAAGAAGCTATCAAAATCAGACTGACTTGATTAGTTGAGGCCAAATTACTATTTAATGATTTTCATTATGAGGCGAAAAGTCTAGGATACCACAACGAATTAACTGACACTTTAGCAGAAGCATTCGATAAAAAAAAACATAAATTTACTTTACTGCCACCTTACAAAGGCATTCTACTGCCTCGACCAGGTAATTCTGATAAGAAGACTAGAATATAATGGGGTTAGGGCTGTATGTAGTAGTAGTAGTAGTGTTTATTGGTCATCAAAAAAATCTTTACATGACATGTCATAAAATACTGCAAATAGCAAAAGATACAAAAGATAAACATTTAAAAAACATATTAATAAAACATACAGATGTAAATATAAAACAAATACACAGTTGCTATCTATGTATGTATGATTGGACGTAGTAAAGAGTTAGCTAAGCAATAGAAAATAACAAGGGTATTGGGTTGGTAATTGATCTGGAAAGACATGGTAAAGACAGGGGTACCACAAGGGTCGATTTTGGGGTAATGCTGTTTTTTTGCTTTGCATCAATTATCTCCAATCAAACATTACTGCATCAGAACACTTATATATGCAGGCAATACATTCTTCTTGATAAGAGAGGTACTCTGGGCATTTCGCCTTACGAAGTTATCCAAGAGGCTGATGAGTGGTCCGATAGTCATTAGTGGTAGGGAAATTAAAGCGGTAAAGTTCTAAGACATGCATTTTAATATCTCACTATTGTGGAAAAGGTACACTAGTCTCCTTGAAGGAGAAACGGCCCCATCTGTTTTTGCCATACGTGGATTACCAAAATATCTGATGGGGGCGTTGCTCGTGTGGCATAGTTTGGCACTTTCACAGTAGGTAGAGGTAGAAAAATCTTCTTTGGGATAGCTTATCAGTAACAATTTTCAGGCGTTAAAAGAAGAAAATAAAGGTTATCGTGGGAGCAAGCAAGGTTACTAGCTCTATAACCTTCTTCAAGAGTTCAGGCTAGTTACATCCTATTTCGTCTTTGGTTGTTTGGTCTACATCCATGGTTCCGCTGATTTCTTCTCAAATAGTGATAATCAGAATTATAATACACGAAACGAGACCAATTATGTTATCTTATACCATCGAATTGCAAAAGCTCAAACAAATACAAACTGCCTGGCATAAAATTATGCAACGGTTTACCAACGGAGGGAAATAACAACCAATGAACCTGTTCAGGAGAGGCATCTACGTCTTGCTTCTCTCTAGTAGCATCTATAGTATTTCGAGTGTTTTATCATGTGAATTTCTCCAATAAAATTATTTTACATCAATTTTATGAATAGTTTTATAATTATAGAATAATGTAGGTGTTTGAATTTGGTGGAGCTGCAGACCATTTTATGTGCTCTTCATTCAATAAGTGGATTGATGAATAGTTCCGTATAATGGCTAATGGTGGTTCCGTATGTTGAAATCACAACAAATGGTGAGTTAAATATTGATAAAATGCGCGTGTAAAATTATTTCAGTAAATTTCTCAGTAGAGATCTCAGAAAAATAAAATAAATTTTCCACATTCAAACGTTGATCTGCTGTGGGTGAATTGTGTGATGTCCGCTCACCCTTTTGTATGTTTTTGTTACCCGATAAGCTTTACCGATAAATATTTCTAATACTTGTAAATATTTAACGTATAACTACAACAAAAGGCAATTAAAATGTCTGTGGTCATTATAACATGTAATTTTATAATAATAATAATAATAATAATAATTCTTTATTTTCCCAACAGACTATACCCAATAACAGAGAAAATTTATAAAAAACAATAAATAAATACATATATTATAATACACATCATAAACATACACATATATAAACCACCCAATATTTCATTTGAGAATCCCCACACCCTCACAAGAATGAATCCAACTCCATCCCATTACCCACCCAGACAAGAAGATATGCTGGAGTCAGTTTCATTGCGTTAGACCTCGCAAATGGCATCAAAGACGTTCAGTTGTATCTCGATGTAACTCGTGGAACAACCAACAATAATCTTTCGAACATGAAGGGGCAGTCAATGTCGCCTCTGATGAGTTTATGCAAGAATTTCTGGAAGAGAACATGTCTTCTTACTTGTAGAGATGCAAAATTATGGCGTAATAGTAAATCAGCCTGAGGTGTGCCCCTTTCCGGATAAATACCATCGATTTTAAATAACAGAAATTTTAAAAACTTACGTTGAACACGATCCAGTGCCAGCGAGTTGTGTGCATAAATGGGATTTCAGATAGGAGCAGCGTATTCAATATTACTCAAAACGTAGGCGGAGTACAAGGATTTGAGCAAGGCAATATTCTTAAAATATTTGGATACCCGCATTACAAAGCCAAGTGATCTAAAGGCTCCAGAACAGATCACCCCAATATGTGTTCGAAAGGTAAAGTAAGAGTCGAAAATAACACCAAGGTCCATGATTTCGAATTTTCGTTCGGGTGCGGTATCATTTACCTTAACAACACAGCATTTGCTGATATTCAACCCAAGCCTAAACTCCACGCACCACATGGCCAACATGTCCAAACTTGTCTGAAGAGCCTGCGTATCTCGGGCTGATGTAATCCGAGAAAATATTTTGATGTCATCCGCATACGCAAGAATAGGACCTTTAATTTGGAGTAGCATGGCATTAATGAAAAGTACAAATAATAACGGTCCCAAGTTGGATCCCTGAGGGATGCCAGACGTAAGAAGAAAGTTGCTAGAAGAGTATCCGTTATAGGTGCCATAGCATTTTCTTTCAAAAAAAAAATTGCTTTAATTTGTAAAGAAGCAAAAAAATAAAATATGGATCCAATCTGATGCAACAACAGACTAATTAGAATAAACTTGGAAGGGGATACTAGCATCAGCAACATCGAAGGATTTGTTTGTAGACGTTTTTATTCAAATAGAAATATTGCGCCTATACGGACACAAAATTTCTTATTTTTACAGATCCGAAAAATATAAAAAACTGGTCCAAATAAAAATGTGTATTTATTGCAAAACATATCAATTGAAATGAAAAAAATTAAAAGCCATTGAATTTCTTTCAGGGAACAAGACTAACAGAAATTTATTCCTTACTCTATTCTGACACAGTATTTACACATATATGCATATTATACATCTCTTAATCACTTGTAAGACCACATAAGTACCTACTACATTTAGAATGTAAATACCTAATCAGCTCAAGTAAATAGAACTTAGTTACAACCATTAACTGCCGGAATATCAGTTAGATTCCATTATCGATAATAACTAATTGATTACAAAGCAGTCGCCTGAAGCATTCCAATTAATCGTCATACTAATTACTGTGTCTGTCATGTTCCAATAATTATATTATTTGCATTGGCTTAGAAATAATTAGCGAGTAGTGCATATATGAATTCAAACCCACCGAGAAGTTCTATTATTAATCATTTTTGTATTCAGGATTAATACTATTATATTACATTTATAGGAAATACGTTCAGACTAAAAAACTTAATATTTTTCTGATATTTCCCTTCCATACTTGTTTATATAACATCTGTACTCGCTATTAGATATCCTAAAAGTAAAGTAACGTTGTTCTTTGTGTATTAATCTGCTTCCATATCTATATTTTCTAATAGAAGTTCTCAAGCGTGCAAGTTAACCAGATAATATGATTATTAATTGAATCTTCAATATTTCTTCCTCATAAAAATTGATCAAATATGCCCAAGTAAATTATAAAATTATTTATTTAAAATTTACATAAATATTAAATGTTTTCCAATGGTTGGGAATGTTCATTATTTACATACAACAGGGACATTTAGATATGTAAGTACTTCGTATTAGATATTGATTATCGTGCTTATTAGAAAACACAATTTGAACAAAATATATCGACAGTACGATCAATACAATCGATATTCAAGAAAAGTAAGCTTGATTAATCATATGGCTAATAAGATTTATATATCATTTATTGTAGTAAACAACTTTATAGAACTAATAGTAAATAAGATAACATTACATCAGCACTTTCCCTGCAACTTTCAAGAGCAGAAACGCAAGTTTCGTTGAAGATTTTATGTTTCTAGTTAAGGTCAAGTGTTAGTAATTTTAAGACAACGCAAGCGAACCATTTACCAAACAGGTCGCGCTTTTATTTGTCTTCCGAAACACGGTGGCAGCTCATAGAAGTGTTTGCAAATACATATTTCCTTATAGTGTGGTCGGGAATAGTACACAGGCTCTGTAAGTGACAACTAGTGAAACTGATCAGAATTATCCAATAATTCATATCACACTAGACGATATTATTTCGAGTTGGATAAAGTATTAGTGATTATTGTAACCAAAGTGGATAACGGTTTCGTGGCGATATTAATTGGATTGGGAAACTCTACTAAGGGCTAATAGCAAAATCCCTACGGACTGTTACTAGACATTAGAGTCGGAGAACTCTACAATCAAATATGAAACAAAGGTTAAAAAACATATTTATGAGTAATAATTCTATTTTGAAGTTCATGGTTGAATTTAATAATTGACGCGCTAGAGTAATATTTGGAGTTATGGGTAATCAAGGGTTTTATTTTCAAGAATTATTTATATATTTTTTAATCATTCGTGAAACTTATGTTATTCTACCTATCATTCTGGAATAATCATGTAAAATTCTGATAAAAGTTGCTTCCGAAATTTCTACTCTACTTTTATGTGGGTCAAATGATTGGTATACGACAGTACTCCTAATGTTACATTACTCTTTAAATAGTACAATTTGCGTCGATATTATTTGTGTAGTGGTATTAAGTGCATGTCTATGATTGATCAAGACCGACTAATGAACTGCATAGATGGTAGCGATTTTCTGTCCTTAATTGTTCACATTTTCACTTTTACACATTTCTCGTTTTTATTACATCTTGTTCGTCAATGAAACTATTTAGATGACAGCTTGCTGTCAAATTGTTTGTCTTTATTATTACTTGTCATTACATTACCGCTGCGGCAAGACAACTAATTACATTTAATACATTTCTTAAATATTTCGACAAAGAATTTTAATATATTTTTATATGATATAATCAGAACAATGAGACGTTGTATTTGTAAAGAAAAGGAAGTGCAACATATTTTTGTAATTTTTTAAGACTTTTCTAAACATGCCGCCATACATTCATAAAATCACAGGAAAAATAGTACTACATTCTGCATAAGAAGTAGTATTTTACAAAACCTACTCACCCACATACACGCGCTCTCGAAAAAAGTAAATTATTACTTGCGTTTCCGAGAAAAGTTTTTTGCACAAAAATTACATTTTTTACACCAGGCGAAGACGTCAAGAGACACAGGCGCCCTCTTCAAAAAATAAGTTCTCCTCCGAACTTAATGCCAACTCACACGGTAACGGTTGCGATTTTTTTCATTTTTGCTCAATGCAAGGGGTGTGATGGAATTACGTTTGATTATGCTCCGGGTGACTGCCTTTGCGGTAACATATTTTATAACAAGATTTAGCGCTCCAAGGTAAGGTGGATTGGACCGCCAGCTTAAACCTGGCGAATAAATTTAACATAGGGCGAAGAAGTCAGTGGGGCGGCTATGTAAGTATACTTCAACTTCTCTTTTTTTTACATGTTTCCACTCCCTCTCGTTCAGCAATAAAACTTAAGTAATCTTGGAGAAGTTATAAAGGGAAAAAATGTATTTTGAAGTGTACCTCTGACAGAGGAGAAGACGCGGGAATTGTAATTCTCTTCCGTGTTTTATTCGAGAAAAAGTTTAATTTATCACGGCTAAGGGGAAAATATTAAGAGGGATGTTATTAAAAGTATTTTTAAATTTGTACCTGTCTTCCTTGATTTTGTTTTGCACATTAAAATTTCATTTTATTTCTGTCTTATCTTGGAAATATGAGAGAAAATAAAATTTCTATGAGTATTATTAGATCATTTTTAGTTACACAGCATTTAATAAATTCAAGTTTTACCTTTAAAATTAAGAGGCATAATCTAATAATTAAGAAAGAAGTTTCATAAATCACCACTCTGAAAAATTAGATTGGATATTTTTTAAATGTTTTTCATTATACTCAAATTCTTAGTATATAGCATGCAACCTGTCTCCGGATTCCGCCCTACTCCTTACAGGAGTGAACAGGAGCAGTTTCAATAGCAAAACTTCGTCTAATGCGATAACAAATGGTCGAACTTCTCGAAAAGATAATTTAGCACTATACCATATATTATTTTATCGCCAACCGTCAGTAAAGTGATGCGTTACCATAGTGTTTTACGGAGGTAAAGAAACACTTTTTTGTACTCACCGCTTGTAAAGTCATATTTGGCGCATGTGTAGCTCGACTGGGAAATACGTTTTCCTGGTCGAGGCGACTGTAAAAATTGAAAAAAACACTGGCATTTTGGGACATCTAAAAAAAAATCTAACTTGGTGTTAATAAAATTTAGTCTATAAAATACTACTTCCCTCCACTATTCTTCACTAAAAGTTGGGGAAATAGGAGCAATAATTAAAAATTCTTCCAAAAAAATTGTGGCGCCATCTATTTGACGAGATTTTAAGCGACATCTTAAGCAAGATTCAAGCGTTATCTATTTGAACCACATCGACATTCATATTGGCAGTTCGGAATTGTATGTATTTAAACCAATTAACGCAATAAATGTACTAAGATTTATAAATATAAGAATAAATATCTCATGTTTGCCATGTGTAAGAATATATTAACTTAATTTTAGGGAAAGGTGAGTAATAGTTACGTACATGAAATGCTTAAATTAATTAGGTAATCTATTTTAGGTTAGGTATGATACTAATGACATTAATCAATAATATTTCTTTAATTTAATGTTCGTACAAAAAATATTGTACAAACCACTTGCGTGAAGACATCTTCCACGCATTCGCGCAATTAAAAGCACTCGCTTCCTGCGGTCGCTCGTGCTTACAATGTGTGCTCATGCGGGAAAACAGTCTGCCCGCACTTGGTTCGTAAATAACTATATCGTACTGTACAATAAAGTGCTTTATCTGCCGCTAATATCTGTCAGCGTAGCCATGATTGATGACTTTAAAAATAAATCGTTTGTCACTGTCATAAACTGTCATAAGTTATTATATCTTTATTTCTTAAATTAACAATTTTCACGGTTGGCGATAAAATTTTGTATGCACCACGCACGTACCTTTACCGAACTCGTCTGTTACTCGCCGCGCTCACTTCACTCGCTTGGCTCGTAAATCAGACTCGTTCGATAAAGTATCACTTTACTGACTTGTTACATAAATAACTATTTTCTAATCTGATGCCATAATAACGTTATTAACGCATCGAAATTGATGCGTTTATAAGTTATAAACGCATCGTTTTAATCCATTCTTCAACAAGAATCTATTCAGATATTTTATTTTGAATTATCTTATTGAATTGCACAATTTTTACTGTTTACATTGATAGTACATGAGATGTATCTTGGACATTTATAGTAATACTAAGCAAATTACTCGTACTTGTTGACAGAATATTTTGATGAAAACTGTTATTTCCATTAATTGTAGTGGTTTCACTTGAACATCCCGGAATGTTTATGTTAATTGGAGATCCGAGCATATGAGATATTTTAGTTTTTTTTGTTTAAGGAAGATTCAATATAACCCGCAGCCACAGCTGAGGACTTTGAACCCCCATGATTTTTTAAAGTCAACAAATCACCACCATCATTTGTCAAATGTGTTGCAATAGATCTTCTAAAACAGTGCCCTGGAAACAATTCTGAATTTGGCAATTTCAAAAAACTCGCAATCTCCTTCGTAATTTTATCTATAATATTAATACCCATTGGACTATTAATACACTGACCAGTGCGATAAATTAAGAAAAATCGATTATGACTAGTATTACTAGGCTGCAAGCGCGATCGCGAAATAATACGTGTTACATGACACTCGTTCTTTAATATACTATATTGTGTCTTGATTTTATTTTTGAAACTACCTACAACGAACATACCTTCTTACACTTGCCATTTTCACATATTTAATACAACTTTAATAACGCACTCTGCACTCCAATATTGCATTTTAAATTACGTTTAAACCGTATGTTCACCAATCAATTATGAGTATTAAGCAACAAATAATTTGTTGTTTCACTTACAAAAAATTGCCCTCTAATAACAATAACTATCATTATGTCAATTATATACTGCCGTGTGCTTTTTAACATTTACTTACTACTTATCTACTTTATTATTGATAATTAGAATATGTATCTTTTGAATAGTACTAGAATTTTTATTATGCCCTATATAATAGTACAATAAGAAACATGATTCAACTATTTAATTCCTATCTTTAAATTAAAAGAATTCATATTCCCTCGATTTTTATCCACTTGATGTTTGCAAATTTGTTCAATATGTATATTGAAAGCTCTTAATAAACTTTTACTGCATTTGCACACAAAATTTGCCGCCATTTAATTTCGTGTAAAAACGGAAACCAAGCATACGGCTTACAATGAATGTAGTAGCTAAATACATACTTAACACCAACTATTTTGATTTGGCTTGAAATTCCCTAGTCAGCTTACAATTGGCTATAATAATAATAATAATTTGGCCAACGCTTACATGATATTTAGAAAAATTAGAAAGAAAATATTATATAATTAGCAATTGGTGCAGAAAATGTCATCGTAGTGGAAGTTTGAAAAGCGTCACATCTTAACGAGCGGAGATCCCTCTGTAAATTTGTTCTCGCGAAGGGAATTAGGAAAGTGGTCGAGGAACGAGAGGATAGTCTGGGAGTGAGAAAGTTCAGAGAGGAAAGAAGATCTGGGCAGTCCATCCATCCGTTGCGCAGCTTTCTTATAAATCGCGCTCCATGGATACCGCGTCGGTGTTTCAAAAGTTGAATGCCATGAGTCTCCATTAGCAACGAGTAGTCAACATCTCTGCAGTGTATGTATGTAGGTTGTGTAAATAGACTAGGTCACGAAATGTATAAGTGCGCGGATTTTGTAACGACCAAATACAGCACACAGTTTTGTTTATTAATGCAACATATAATATTATCAATGAAATCGATGTCGACCCTGTTAAGTAGGATAAGTAGTTTAAGTAGAACAATTATAAGGAGGGTACCCTAATTAAGGATTATATATAGTTACACATGTTAGTCGATAAGTTAGTCTAAGTCTTAGTCTTATAATGAGTCTTAGCATTATAGTTAGTCTTAAGAGATGAGTATTAGTAATGTACGAAACTCTGAATAAAACTACATCACACAACAGGTAATAGTTTTACTAACTATACCCGCACCATGGGCGTAGAGGGCCCAAGGGAGAGGGAACTTCGGATGACTTCGGAGTTACTTCGGGCAGAGGATATGTCCCGGTAATCCTGAACGAGAGATATTTCAAAAATCGCCAATGAACTTTTTCAATGGAGAGCTGCAAGTAAATATATTGCGGAGACCACACTTGTGAAGCATACTCCATCTTACTGACCACAAAACTAAAATGTAACGTCTTCAAATCTAATAGGTTGTTAAAGAACCTACACGAACGCATAATAAAATGGTCCATGAGAGTTATGATCTCTTTTCGAATTCAAATATCGTATCGTATGTTCGGAATCCGGGGGCTAGTGTTTCTAAAATACATTATTTTATATTGTAATGAATAAAATGTTATGAAGGATATCTGTTCTAAAGCGCTATTTTGCGACTGCATCTCTCGTATATATTACATTATTTGGAATTGAAAAAAATAAAATCCTTTTTCATTAACAAAATCATCATTGTAGTAATAATATAAAGTAAAATCTTAACTGCACATTTGAGTACATAAATCTATTGAGTGCCACAGGGATTGGGTTTCTTTTAGTTTTTTTTTTATTATTTTAAAATTGAAGTCGTTAACATGATCCTAATCTTTAATACTGGAGTCATAAATTAAAAAGTATTACATGCTATGATTTCTTGTTTGTATGCTACTTTGGCAATCTTCGTATACCATTCACCCATCTTTTGACGAATTTCTTCTCCTAGGTTCTGCTTTGCTGCATCGTTCATACATCTGTTTATTACGTTGCATTATGACACTAGATTTTCATAGAATTTTACGTTGAATTGTGCCTAATTGTTGTGACAACCAAGAAGTTTTTGGAAACCACATTTGCTCCCTTATATGTTCATTTAGGATTGACGAGTGTCATCTCTTTGCTATTAGCACTTGGTCGATTTGTTCTTAACATAATGCTGGTGATTATTAGATTTGCTATTGCGGCTAAATTACTCGTATAATGTATTTGTCCGTTACTGATTTTCTTTGATGATTAGTGTGTCTTCCTGGTGCCTTTTTTATTATTTTTTCTTTTCCTATTTGAGAGTTGAATTCTATCTCTACTAGTCAAGTGGCTTCGTTTTGTATTTTCTCTATTGCCCTTATTCAATAAATAAATCTTTATCATGAACTGCTGACATCTCTATTGGCATTTATGTATTTAGTATTGACAAATTTCAAGTTATGTTTGAATTCTCAGGTATGCCATTCTTTCGCCATTCAGTTTTGATGTCTATTGATTTAATATTTAATTTTCCCATTTTTATAAATCCTAATCCAAGTTGTTCTTCTTTCTCGCCAGTCGAATAGTAAATACAACGTAAAATTGCTCTCTTCTATTTCAACGTTCCCTTTCCATCTCGTGTTGCTACTACGTCTACACTATAGCTTTAGATTTCATCTACCATTTCCACGACATTCCTGCTGATTGTTTGCTTGTTTGTTTTGTTTTTGTTTTATTTCTGTACAAGGGTTTGTACCATCTCTGTTTTATACCTTTTTTGTTTGGTGTCCATTTCCTTTGCCATTGCTTCTTTTATTGTCAAGTATTGGTGTCCTTTGTTAGTAGTTTTTGCATTTCAACCAGTACATATTGTTGTTGTTCCTTCTGTTTCCTCTCACATTCGTTAAGCGCTTTTTCATTATGCTTTTTCTATGTTGTATATGTTTCGCTCACGTGTTAGATTGTTCCCTGCTAACTTAGCTGCTTCATCGAGCAAATTATGCCGTTCGCCCTTAGCTTGTTATATATTATCGGTGTTTCAAGACCTCGTTCTTGTGTTGATTACATGTATTTTATTAATTTTCTTCGCTAACTATTGTTTTTTTCGGGAAGTATTCGTTTGTGTTGATTTCCATTTCAACTTATTATTTGCTTTAAGCATCTCTATTTTCGAGTTCCATGTTCTTAGGTTTACTATCATTGACCAATTAATATTTTCTCATTCCTTCCCTATTCATCTTATTTCCGTTATAATGTTCTTTAGGTATATGTTTATTTACGTTTTGTTTTTAATTTATTCCTGATCCTCATCTATGTAATCATTTTGCATTTTCTCATCTCCCTGTTTAGCATTGTTGCTCTACTTTCTTGCATTATGTTTCTTATTAATTATTTTCCTTCTTAACTTTGTTTAGTTCGTGTTGTATGCTGTCGTTTTATTCTCTACTTCATTATTTCTCTCCAGCTATTCGTTGAGCATCGGCAGTATTTCCTTTAATATTTTTTGTATTATCCTACAGTCTGGCCTGTGCTTGTTGTTAGTGCACTGGCAATAATATCAACACCTCGTTTGCCCTGTCAATAACGATGACCTTCTCCCGGACAATTTTTTTTTGTATATCGATATATAAAAGCGGTATTTTAACTTACGTTTTAATGTCTTTAATTGTATATCCACCTTCTTGACCTTGCTTTTTTTAGGATATTTGGGCACTCTTTTGAAATTTCTATTTCACAAATTTCTTGAAGATTACATTCATTTTTCTACTAGATATTTGCCTATACCTTATGACCTTATGAACCCCATTGAAAATATTAGTCATATACATGTAAATCACTTTATTAGAGATAGACATATTGGATTTACTATTTATACTGCATACTGTTTTTGCACATTACACATTGACCTAATACATTCAAAACCGTGTTTTGTTTAGTTTCTTTCAATATTTCTATATTTTATAGATCAAACTGTTTTGACAACTACTATGAATTCAAGAATGTAGACACCTTCAAATATCCTGGAACAATAATCGACATAAACAATAATAGGTCTGCCGAAACAGCACATTTAATACAAACAGGAATAAAGAGTATTATAGGTACAGGAAGCTATTAAATAACAGAAACATCCGATTTGATACAAAAACGAAAATCTACACGGCAACAACAAGATCAGTAGTACGCGGTCGAGACTATGGCACTCAGACGAGGAAAAATTAAGAATACTTGAAAGGAAAGTAGTAAGAACAATGCATGGCCTCAAGCGATGAAATGCAAAGATTAATGAACCAATGAAATTGATCGACTATTGAAAGGGAAAGACATAATGAGACATACCGTAGTCGACAAATTTTAATTTCTGGTACGAAAGTAGAAGTGGAAAAGAGCACGGCGAATAAAATAAAGACAAACATATAGCGAGGCTGCCAAGTACACCCGGCAAACGTTCTCATTCAAATGTGAAAATCCTTCGACTGCCTTGCTTCTCCCACCACTGTTTGAAAGCAGGCATCGCTGCATATTATAAGGTCATCTTCTGCATGGCATAGATAGGTAGTAAGGAGCTGCAAACCAAAATTAAAATTTGCCGACTACGGTATAAAAGAATAAACTTGTATGGGCACATCAACAGAGCACACTTAAGAGCAACAACACATAGTATTGCCATGTGGGTAAGAGAAAAAGAGGAAGACTAAAAATTAGATTGGAACTACAAAACTATTTCTTCCAAAAAACTATAAGTAAGTTGCTTTTTGAAGATGAAATTCTTGTAAAACACTTATGACAGTTCTAAATGTCAATGTGACGGGTTATGTCATACTTGATCTGAATCTTACCTGTGTAATGTAGTATGCGATAACGTATTTATACACTCACGAACAATTGGCATCCAGTTACCATTAATCTCCTGGCTTGTTAGATACTGTACCCATATATGCCGCTTCTTTTATCTCTCTTCTGATAACATGTTCTTCTTTTCTCAGAATTGTCGCGTCATTCCATTTGATTTGATGGTCCGCTTTCCAAGCGTGTTATGCCCAGCGGAATTTTTCAGTTTCTTCTTTTTGAACCAATTTCTTCGATGTATGGACGTTCACAGTCAAACGGTATTTTACATACACGTTTTTTCTTGTTATTTGTTTCATGTTGCATGGCTTAGTTCTTTTTAAGATCGATATAACTCTATTGTTTGTCCTAGTCGCAGTCCTGATTTTATATTTGTTGCTTCTTCTCTGGATTTTCTCGGATAGACCTCCTCTGCACGAAACAGCCGTAGTACATACGGTCTCTGGTTGGTCTGGATTCGGATTAGTAGATGTTACCCTGCTCTTTCGTGCTTTGGCCAACATGTGTTCAGCATACCCATGCAATTTTGATGTGTTAGTTATATTTCTCTCTTCTTCTTTCCTATTCTGTTCGAGAATATTACTCTGGCTTTGCATCTGACTACTCCACCTTTGACATTATGTGCGTGGTTGTACCTAATCAAACAGTAGGTATTGCCATTATACGCTCCGGAGAACGGGATATAAAAGATAAATATAACTAACACCTTAATATTGAATGGGTATTCTGAACATGTGTTAGCCAAGGCAAAAAAAGCAGGATAATATCTACTAATCCGAATCCAAATCAACCGGCAACAAATATAAGAAGTGTGATTAGGACAAACAATACAGTTATATCGATATTAACACGAACCCAGCCATGAACATGAAACAAATAACAAAAAACTGTGAATATAGGGTACCGTGCGACTGTGGACGTCAATATATAGGAGAAACCAGGAGGACCCTAGAATTAAGAATCAAAAAACACAAGGAATTGGTTCGCACAGGAGAAACTTAAAAATGCCGCTTGACACAACACGCTAGGGAAGCATGCCATCAAATCAAATGAAATGACGCGCCAATTTTAACAAAAGAAAATCATGGAATCAGAAGAAAGATAAAAGAAGCGGCATATATGGCTAAACTAACTAATCGTATAAGTACACCAAACCTGGAGATTAAAGGGGCATGGATGCTAATTATTCATGAAAGCATAAACACATTGAATTGTCATAAGTGTTTTACACATATTTCATTTTAAAACACAATTTATTTTTAGTTTTTGGCAAGAAATAGTCCTTTTTAGGCTACTCTGAACAGTGCAGACGTAATGTTGTTCAAAATCCAAACGATGGAAATGCTACAAAAAACATAAAATTTTAATTATACCCCATCGTTAAGACTTATGTGTCATGAATCACACAAAAACTTATAAAACATATTAGTAGAAATGTGGAGTGATCCCCACAAAAAAAAAGATCAGAGGAGGGGGTTATAGCCTGTATATAGTCAAATATTATTAGTTGCTGGAGTGCGTAAGTGTAAAAAAGTACTTACTCGAATTTTCCCGTAATGGTAAATATGGAGATATTTTGATATTCATATGAGTTATTTGCAGAACCTTCATGGGAATTCGTTCGCAATTTTCATCATAACCGATCTCCGGAATTGCAAAATATTCCCGATCAAAATCTAGTTACCCGTGGCGTATCGTTACACGCAATTTTCACTGACAAAGTTATTCTCGTTATTGGTTTCGCTAGTTTGTCCCAATCCCGACACTCCCATCAATTTGAAAAGTTTCCGTCGGGTCACAAGTTTCGTAACGAAATGCAATTTTTTTCAATCGGACGCGTCTGAAACGTACGTACTAAATGTGTACAGCTGGAAGTGAGATTGACAAAGTTAAATGAGAAACCAGTTAAAATTTCGACATTTTACAGTTTGCCATAGAACTTGACGTATCGACTTAAATACGCAGACTTTCCTAGAGTCTCTTAAAGTAAAAGGATGCATGTTGTTCAAGCACTAGGAAGAAAATAAAAAGAAACACAAAGAGTATTTATCTCGCTTATAGCGAGGGATAATTTTATATCGTTTCCGGATAATTTTCCCTATAAGGTTGTTTACGTACAATGGCAAATAAAACATTTGCGAAATGCAAATTAGTCGAGCGTTCAATAAAAGTTTGTTGTATCAAACTGTTACATATGTTTTATTTTGAAGCTTCCATTTCTTTCGCTGACGGGATGTGTATTTTTAAATGTACAATATAAAATTCTAGAGAAGGTAAATTCAGAAGGAATAATATTCTCTTGAACCTGGAACATCACACTTACGAGGTAGGCGAAATAAATTCTCGGCCTGATGTACAAAAAAGAAACTTGTAACAATATAAGAATTTTTATTTTTCTATGTAATCTCCCCTAACTTCTATACATTTATTACAACGATTAATTAATAATTCGATACCTTAGTAAAAATAATCGGAAGTTTTTCCGTCAAAATGTTCTATAACAGCTGCTTACAATTCACTGTCGTCCTTAAAACTACGTCCCCTAAGGTCTTTTTTTTTAAATTAGAAAACAAAAAAATCACAAGGAGCCATATCCGGACTATACGGTGGATGTTCCAATTCTTGAAGCCGCATTCGCGGACGGCAGCTTGTGAAATGGCGATAGTATGGACGGAAGCATTGTCGTGCAATAATCGCACATCTTTTGTCAATTTTCCACGACGCACAGTGGGGCAAAGAGCGTTTCTACTTGGCAAAAAATCAAAACATGAAATGTCGTGTTTACCCGCTATAGAGTTATTTTCTTAATAACAACTATCTTATGCATTAGAAAGCAGGATTGGGGGTATTTTAAATGTACCTGTACTCAACTGTACAGAGGTTTAGTTATCGCTAACTGCTTAAGAATATAGACGTCTACGTAATTGTATTATATTTGCCCTGTGTTTGTGAATTTATTGTAGTAAAACTTTTTATAATATTTGAGTTTCTTGCTATGGAGCCTTCAATATCAGGTATGTATTTATAGATCACAAACATTTATTGCCATAAAAATCATTTAGATTATATAAAATGTTATAAATAATGGCTTATGTAAACGTATATTGAGTTGTACATATTTGCAAAAAGTATGCATGAAAATAGTTATGTATCAAGTTAGATCACGTTTTAGTTTTAGTTTTATATTAATAATTGAACTTTATATATTATTCATACGTTAACATTTCTTGCACATTTTTGCACATTTCGAGATTATTTAAATTTTTTGCAGATATTGTATTTTGCGAAATTTAACACAATTTTAGATATGTAACTATTTATTAATTTTTATTTACAGGAACGGTCTTAACTAAACTTTTTTTAAGTCGACAAGAACTATTCGACATCATGACAGGTTGCACTAATACTGGAAATGAAGAAAGGGTCAAGTTTTTGCGAGAAGAAATAAAAATTCGAACTAATTGTCGGGAAGAGGATGTAAAAGTTTTAAATAAAATTTTAGCTCACTTCTTCTCACAGTTTAGAGCACGTTGGACGAAGGCCCCTAGAACGAAGGAAAGGTTACTTTTACAAAATAAAGATTGGCTGAATACATCAATATCATTTCCTTCAGAAAAACGGCAACGGTAACGTAGAAGTCGCCTTCAAGTTATTTTCGAAACTGGTGCAGAACGAACTAAGCGGCTAAAGACAATGTTACTTAGGGAATCCTCTTCTATTGCTGTTTCAAGTTATGCCGCACAAATGAGTCTTAAGGCATCGGGACAATCACAAACTTCTAAGAAGCACGGAACAAGGACTTCAAAGGTTTAGGGAACACAACTCAATAAAGTGCGACAGAGAAAAAAGTATGACAGTTTTAATATGCTTCTGCTAAGCTCAGATCATGTGGTGGTGAACAAAAGAAAAAATCTGCAAGCTCTACCGAAAGAGGTATTAGAGCTGATAATGATGACGACGACGAAGACAGTATTGAAGACGATGAAACTGTATATTCTGAAGATGACATTTGTTAATTTTTAAGTAAAAAAATTTGCAAACATTTGGAAAGAAAAATTATGTTTAAGTTATTATGTGTTTTACTTAATAAATACTCCTAATATATAGAGAACATACACTTGCTTTATTTACTTTTATTAACGTTTATGAAAATGTGGTATAATTTGAAATCAAAAATATTAGGTCTGTGTTTAGATGCTAATAAAAGCTCCACCACGCTACAATTTATATGTGTGACCGGTTTAAGGAAATCACGTGAGGTGCGATAACTTCGGGCGTATGCTAAATATTTTTATGAAATTTTATACAAATGCTACTTTTGTCGATAAGAATCAATGTACCAAAATTCAGCGTTCTTGCTTAAGCAGTTGAATTGATGCCAACTTTCAGGGCTTTCTGCCCCACTGTGCGACGTTTTGCACGAATAATGTACCTTAAGTTATGCAATAAAGACGCATAATATGTGCCGTTCACACTTGTATTGCGCTCTTTAAAGTCAATTAGCAAAATGCCCTCACAATTCCCGAATATTATGGCTATCACCTTTTTCGTTGATTGAACGACTTTCGCCTTTCTGGGACGAGGTTCGTCAGGTCGCCGTCATTCCATGGACTCCCTTTTCGATAGAGGATCGTAAAACACAACCATTTTTTCATCCTCTGTGACAATGGACTTCAAAATTGGTTTTGGGTAAGCTCAATTTATTGAGAATAAGAAAATCTAGTAGACAGTGAGAAAACAATCACAAAGTCTTTATTTGAAGAAACTCTTCATCTGTCATTTGATGTTTATTTGTTGAACTTACGTTCGCTATTTACTATGACCTTAAAAAAGGTTTAAACGCTTATGAATGCAAAGAGAGTTTAGATTTAGGTTTTAGTGAAGAAGCACCTTCCTTGTCTACAATCTACCGACGGTATATGAAATTTAAACCTGCAAGGAATTCTGTTCAGCATCACAAAGGAGCAGGGCGTCCTCTTACGGCAAAAACTTTGCTGCTGTTAAAAAAATAATTAAAGTGGATAATAAAGCCACTTATGCGGTAATAGAGCATCAACTCAATATGGGATCCTCAGCTGTTAAAGTAGTCATACACTATCATCTCCATTAAAATAAGTGGTAAGCCGTTTTGTGCCGCATCACCTTTCTGACTATCAAAAAGCAGAGCGTGTGAGAATTTACCATGAAATTTTAAATTCCTTTCCAAAATAGTGACAACTGACAATTCTTATATTCCCGTTTTCGACCTTCCTACCCGTCAAGAGAGTCGTGTATGGATTCACAAAAATGAGGAGACTCCTAAAATAACTAAGACACAGTGAGCTAGGAAGAAGGTTATGTATGCAGTATTTTTCAGAAGTGTGAGCTTAGTAAACGCAATTAAGCTAGATGAACATAAGACAGTTACAGCTAAGTGGTACACTAAAAAATGTTTGCCTGAAGTGTTCGATAAAGTTCCAGACAAAGAAATTATGCTCCACTATAATATTGCATCGTCCCATACGGCAGTTTTAACTCTCCAATTTTTTAATGAAAAAAATATAAAAGCAACAGAACATCCGCCGTACTCACCTGCTTTAGCAATGTGTGACTTCCGGATATTTTTTGGGCGTAAATGCAATTTGCGGGGTAGAAGGCTTTCGTCGGAAGAAGTCATTAATATCACAGTTCAAGCTTACTTTGAAAGTATTCCGAAAGAAGATTAGTTGGGAGTTTTTAAACAGTGAAAAGAAAAAATGGTCCATGTGTATCATTGCTGAAGGGAATTACTTTGAGCATATTTAACATAAAATCCTAGATAATATTAACCGTGTTTTTTATTCTCAATAATTTCGGCTTGTCACTCGCATAAACATATACGTCAATAGTACTTACTTGTTAAATACTGCTTATAATGAACTTATTGGGGTTTTCTTGATACTCAAGGTGTATAGCGTGGTGCTTCAAATTCTTATAAATGTGGTATTTATTTACTTATTATAGTGACAGTAAATAAATTATTTCCTGGAATTCTAATCACGGAGGAAATAAAACACTTAAATGTAAACGAAAGGTAAGTGATTTAAAATAAACGCTTTTCTTAATATAAAATTGAATGGAAATTATTGAATAAATAAAAAATAAGTGTAAGAGTTATTGTAATCTTGAACTTCTTAAATTATATTAACTGAATTAAATGTAAACATTTTATAGTTATTTACGAACCAAGTGTTGGAGGATTATTTTCCCGCATGAGCGCACTTTGAAAGCACGAACGACCGCAGGAAGCGAGTGCTTTTAATTGCGCGAATGCGTGGAAGATGTCTTCACGCAAGTGGTTTGTACAATATTTTTTGTAAGAACATTAAATTAAAAAAATATTAATAATATAAAGTATAAAAATTAAATCCTCTTTGAACCTTATAATAGTTTATTATATACTCTAGTACATGTTTCGCCTTGACGGCATCTTCAGCTAGAATCTACAAATTTATAAATATGAGAAACTAAAATTAAAATAAAAGATGGAGTACTTACAGTCACTAGATTCTAAAATATTTGACATTTAATGTTCATTTGTTATGTCGATGTAAATATGTTATATTAATGAAATAATTGTAAATATATAAATATATAAACCTTGAGGTAGATTTAATGTAATTATAATTAGAATATAAATAAAATGGGAATTACATTTTTAAACCCTTTTCCTTTTTTGAATAATTTAAAATCCAAGTATAACCATCCAATTCCCAGTTTATTTACATTCTAATTATAATTATATTAAATCTATCACAAGTTTTATATATTTATATATTTACAATTGTTACATTAATATAACATATTTACATCGACATAACAGATGAACATTAATTGTCAAATATTTTAGAATCTAGTGAGTGTAAGTACTCCATCTTTTATTTTAATTTAAGTTTCTCATATTTATAAATTTGTTGATTCTAGCTGAAGATGCCTTCAAGGCGAAACATGTACTAGAGTATATAATAAACTATTATAAGGTTCAAAGAGGATTTAATTTTTATACTTTATATTATTATCAATTCAAAATGGATTTTCTTCATTTAAAACAATATTATTGATTAATGTCATTAGTAACATACCTAACCTAAAATAGATTACCTAATTAATTTAAGCATTTAATATGCGTAACTATTACTCACCTTTCCCTAAAATTAAGTTATTATATTCTTACACATGGCAAACATGAGGTATTTATTCTTATATTTATAAATTTATAGTACATTTATTGCGTTTTTTGGTATAATTGTAATTTATTATGAACTGCCAATATGAATGTCGATGTGGTCAAATAGACGGCGTTTGAATGTCGCTTAAGATGTCGTCAAATAGATGGCGCCACAAATTTATTGGAAGAATTATTTTAGAGACTACATTTCATTACTATCCAATTAGATTTTTTTAAATGTCCAAAGAGCCAGTATTTTTTTCAGTTTTTACAGTCACCTCGACCGGAAAATACTCATTCCTGGTCAAGCGACAAATGTCACTTTACAGGCGGTGAGTACAAAATAGTTATTTACGAACCAAGTGCGGAAAGACTGTTTTTCCGCATGAGCGCACATTGTAAGCACGAGCCACCGCAGGAAGCGAGTGCTTTTAATTGCGCGAATGCATGGAAGATGTCTTCACGCAAGTGGTTTGTACAATATTTTTTGTAGGAACATTAAATTAAAGAAATATTATTGATTAATGTCATTAGTGTCATACCTAACCTAAAATAGATTACCTAATTAATTTAAGCATTTCATGTACTATTACTCACCTTTCCCTAAAATTAAGTTATTATATTCTTACACATTGCAAACATGAGGTACTTATTCTTATATTTATAAATTTATAATACCTTTATTGCGTTTTTTGATTTAAGTACAAACAATTCCAAACGGCCAATATGAATGTCGATGTGGTTCAAATAGATGGCGCCACAATTTTTTTGGAAGAATTTTTAATTTTTACTCCTATTTCTCTCACTTTTAGTGAAGAATAGTGTAGGGAAGTAGTATTTTATAGACTAAATTTTATTACTACCAAGTTAGATTTTTTTTTAAATGTCCCAAAGTGCCAGTGTTTTTTCAATTTTTACAGTCGCCTTGACCGGGAAAACGTATTTCCCAGTCGAGCTACATGTGCACCAAATGTCACTTTACAGACGGTTAGTACAAAAAATTAATTAATATAATGAGATAGATTTGAATTAATGTAAAACAATAAATTACGTTTTTAAAGTACAAATTTTATAAATAACATTTTCAATAACTGATCAAATTAATACGCAATATGTTACTAGATTGTTTTAAATATAAATTCTTCTTTGAATTTCAGAATTATTACTTTTCAATGATCATATGAATACCTTCAATTAGATTGGCGTTTAAAATAATGTTCCAAGCTACCTTTATTTGCGAAGACGCCTTGATCTGACCTGGCCGACGTTTGCAGCGGACAGACGCTGCCGGCTCGAATCGGAAACTGTTGCTGGTGTTCGTACGGAATGGAAATGCCTCTGAATTCTTACAATACACCTTCAAATTCTGAGTAAATCTTCGGAATTTCTTGATCCAATTGGCTACTTTCGGTATAGACAAACACTACTAGATAATTTTATATTTCACTAATGCTTGGTTTTCACTGTTGATTGCAGGTTTTCTTTAATGGCCTTTTCACTGGTTTGGTTCAACGGATTTCCGTTAAAATTATGTCAAACGACGTGTACAAAAAGTGCAATTTTTAACTTCACTGTTATCTTGCACTATATTATAACATATGACTTGGCTTCAATATATTTTTAATATAATTTATTTGCCACTTTTAAAAATGCATCGTACAGTTGCTCGTAGGTAACAAAAGTAAGACGATTCCAAATGCATCAACTAATAGAAAATATTTTATTTTACATCGCCCAAACATGGCTGAATCAAAAGTATGAGTACCAATCACTTTCAGCATTCAAAAATATGTTAGGAATAATTCTAAACCTTAAATATTAAGTAAATGTACGTATTTGTAAATGTATTAAAAATAAATGAATTTAAATTTTGTATTAATTATATTAGTACATTAGAATCATGAACATCAAGGTCATGCCAATATTTAGTTTTGACAATTCACCAATAACTTGAAACCAATTCTAGAAGTTCGAGTGTCTTTTTCACTAGCTGAATATTCAATATGACTACAAATTTAAAAAAATATTCCCGCACCAAATATAGGACGTTTAGACACCTTAATTAACAAATAGATACTATTACGTCTAACATCGTGTTGCAATTTTTGAAATACATCCCATATTGTCTACAGTCTAGGGTATCCCAACTGGTATCCTAGGTTCCAGTTTATATTTGGAGGAGTTAGAAGCAAAATAGTATAAGCACCAGTATGACGTTAGCGTAATATTTATGAGTAAGTATGAAAGCCTTCACAAAATTAACAAATGTATATTTTGACGTAATTTTATATCCACTGCATAGAGATACTGTACTACTATACAACTATTCAATAATTTCACAGCTCTATTGAATAGACTTTTATTTGTATAAATTTTTGGACAAAATTACTTGTATCTTCCCAGATAGCGAAACAAACTTTCTAAAAACGGTATGAGTGAAACAGAAGTACTTTTTATTAATTTTTTTTAGACGATATAAATTTTTAATCATATCTCGACCTCACTTTCGTTGTTTTGGTTTTGGTTATTTCCGTGACACTTATTGTGACGATTTTTCCCTAGCTTTGCAGTATGGGGTAGTTGCCTATGAAATTCTTGGTTTATTGGCGGTATAAAATCTAATATCTGTATTAAATTATCCCATTTTTGGTATTTAATTAATAAAGATTCATTATACAATCTTGTTAATCGTTATAAGGAAAACCGAAAGTCGGGTCTTCCTTTTGTTTGCACAGTTTTCAGATGTTGAAAATGGAAATGACGCATTTAAGTTGTTTTAAAATTGAAAGTGAATAAGGTCGCCTATACGAAAACCACATGATTTCTCTCCATTTCAACTGCAGCCCTTCATTATCTTTTTGGGATCCTTTATTTTATCATTGATATGCGAAAAAGAAAATGTCTTCCTGTCCCATTTCGTACAATTCAAATTTTTTTGCCGTGTTTCTAATAACTTCACTCCAATACGAAGGTATGAAAACTTAAGAAAATTTTTGTTTATTTCTTTCAATTAAACCAAAGTCTGTATCACAATCCATGTAGGTGTAGCCAGGTTCAAGGAATTTATGATCAATCGATTCGAGATTTGTGCACTGTACAATTTACATAAACAATTTGGTGATATTTTTATTCTTGCTTTGTCCACCACAATTATCGCTATATGCAAAATAACATGTTTAACGTTATCTGGTAACTTATGTATATACTTTATCGAACATGAACCAATTTTGTGAGATTAACACGAGGCAATATATTCATTCCATAGAGACATTGCCGACTCTCCAGAAGTGAGATTATAAACACAAAAATTGCATGTCCACAATTGTCGTAAATAATATACCTTATTGGTTCTGAGTACATAGAGCCTTTTGTAGGTCAAAAGCTATACCAACTGTTCCACCAGCATTTTTGGTAAATTCAATGTCTGAATACTTGAAATCAACTGTCTTCTGAACTTTTCTGTGGTGTAGTTCTAAATCCCTCTAGGCTATATTCACCAAAGCTATATTTTCGGAGTATTTGATTCGATTGTTTAAGCTGTCATATTTATTACGCGTATCCGAGTAAGGCTGGTGATACTATGCCATTTCAGGACTCATATTTTCGTTGTTGCATTTCTCAACATAAAAATTATACAACTTTGTTATATATGATATTTTCATTCTGAGACCATGAACAGTGACTTTTATATTTGAGAAACATTTTTATATGATTAATAACATGGGCGCTTCTTTCAGACCGGATTTTAGTTTTCGGTGTATGTGCCTTCTTTTGTTTAGCTCTGTAACACCGTCACTGCCCTTCTTTTTACAAACAACATAAAATCTTTGATTACTTATATCAAACGTCTTTAAGAATAATTGCTTACACACGGTGTTCTTGTAAAGTAATAACAGTATAAAACAGTTTGTTATGTACTCCATTCTTCTTACTTTTTGTGATACATGACGCCAAAAACATTATTTGGAGATTATATTATGGAAGTTCATAAAACTAAATATATAAAGCGATTTTCTTCTTTCTTCCGTTACTAGATTAGATTCGTACCTACATGAAGGAAGGTATGGCTTACAACATTGTTTTGTTCGTTTCCTTGTTTATATTTCTATAGCCTTCCTTCAGTACGTTCCTTTTTAAATAAATTTCGTTTTCAAGTTTCCGGGCCTCTCAATCTTTTTATCTTTTTCTTAGGTGTAACTCCTCTCATTCCTCTTATCACTGCTGGAATCATTACCATCTTTTGGAACGAAGGGTGGGTCTATACTAGAATCCGCTTCGTTTTCATAAAGAACCTCTTCAGAAGCTGATGTTACTAATATAAAACTAATAGTTGTAATAGAGCTTTTAAAAATAAAGAGTTTATTGTAGTATTTCGTTCGCATCGTTTATTCTAACCTCAAATATCACATTTGTGAGTGACATTACTATATTTGATATAAGTAGACGTATTTGCATACAACCTTTTTAAATTTACAAGAAAAGCGTATAACATGGGTGCTATAAGAAAAACTTACCATCTATTCCACTATATTCCATTACACAACGGAAAACCCTGCGTTCGTAATATACAATAATTCCACGTATACACTTAGAACGAAAACAAGCCGCTTTTCCGACACCATGCGCTTCGGATCAAAACAAAGAGCACTTATACTAATCTGCTGCCAACTAAAGTTTACACTATAATCATAGATAAAAGAGAGGCGACTATTATGAGTTGATTATCAAATCTACGGTTAGATGGCGTAAAGAAGCCAAAACTTCACTTAAAACATTTTGCCCCTAATAGATTATAATGCAGGAAGTTTAAAACTGCACTTAACTCATTCTTCACAAATTAGTAACTTATACCATTTTGATTATAACCCCTTCATTTAACATATACAGCTGACATGCCTAAGACCAAAATGACAACATTAGCCGTTTTTACCGATGACAGTGATATTAACTTCATATCGTAACCCAAATTCAGCCTCAGCACATTAACAACACATAAGCGCAATTCAATAATGGTTAGAAGGCTGTAAAATAAAAGGTAATAAAAATAAATCGATTTATATAAGATTCACAATAAAAAAGAAAGGCTGTCCTGCAGTAACATTAAATGGTCAGTAATTGAAAGATGTGTTGGAATGCATATGGATAGGAAATTAAACTGGCGCAACATATATTTACAAAAAGAAAACAAATTGTTATTCAACTCAGTAATTGTGTTGAATCCCAAACTTACTTGAACGAAATTTACACGTATTATCAGTGAAGGGTTAAATTTTAAAGAATAGTTAAAGATACAGTAAGAGGGTCAAACTGCATACCAATGTGCATATGAAATCAATTATGGAAGAAATCGCTGAACCAAGATGCTATCTAGATTTAGTTAAGTGTATATAACTTTAATCGTAATGCTGTTTCTTTAATTCATCATAGTCATATAATGATAATTTGTCTAATTGTTAAATAGTAAAAAAATTATTAAAATTGCTTACCTCAATGTCCACTGAAATCCACAAAAGCACAATGTCTCTGATTTGACAATTTAGTACAGATTGTATGTAAAAAGGGAATAATAAAGAATGTTAAGTAGGGGATAATGATTTAATTCGTATTAAAATTCAAATAAAGAATTGTCAAGAACAACTGAATAAACAATAAGTAGTTGCTGAATTGCAATTCCTTACATTACTTTCGTTATTAAAGCAAAGTTTGGAAATAAATTTCGTTGGCATCTTCCTTCACGTTGGCGTTGATCATGTTGTTGGCTGCGTGTAAGTTTTTATTTACTTGCTTAATGTATCTACCTACTAATGTATGCGTAAATGAGTATAATTTGTACAAGAAAAAAGTGGAATTCGAGTATATAAATATTGTAATACTCTTTGCCTTAATGAAGCAGTAACGGTAATTAGTTATGTAATAGATGTAAATAAATAAAGAAACTCAACCTTCCCAGTTAAAAAACAAAAGGCACAAACTTCGTGTCCAGGTCGAATATTTCATTCGCGAGATAACAATCTAAGGAAATATATTTATGATTTAACATATTTTATGTGTACAACTATATAATTAGGGATTAGACTACGCAGTCACCGTGTATATGTTCGTACACCTACATGTACAAATGCTTATGAACCATGCTCCTGCTTCTGAAGTATTAAAAGACTTCCGTGCTCCGGTGTTTTTATTAAAATATTATTAACTAAGACCACGCCACGTTACAAAAGACCTCTCGCGGATTTTATCGAGTCTAAAAGGGATCCTTTCCCTCTTAGAACGCCCAGTCCACCCCTAAACTAGCGGAAATTCAAGACACCAACGAACGGGATTATCTTCGACGTTGTGTCGCAAAAACAAAATAAAGCAGCTTGAAAATGTGTAATCTTCATGTATTTTATCAAAAAAGAGAAAATAAAATAAAGAGGACTTATGATAAAAGTCTAATAAAGTGTATTTACTTACGCTTACATAAAATAAAACATAGTCAGATATAAGTTAGAAAAATATATGCATTGAGAAAATCGTGTTGGTTTCAGATAACGTCATTTATTTTTTTGGTCAAAAAGAACATTAATTATACGGATCTGCAACTAAATACAATTCAATCTATGTACTTAAATTATTTACGAGGCGAAATTTCTATAGTATCTATCTAGCCACGGCAAAAACAATTGACGATTCGTATATATGTAAGGTTTTTTGTAAGAAATGCCTATCCTATTATTAAGAAAATTTCTCGAAAAATAAGAGAATCTTATTATCCGTATTATCCTTCTGCCTGGATTGCTTTATTTTAAATTTTGATTTTTTATTTCTAGGGTGTAATTTATTGTACTTCTATTTTTGGAAGTCCGTATACGTTGATTTGAATTTATTATCGCATTACTTATTTGGTTTATTTTGTTTTAGTTTACTCGACATATCGCGCCATCTTCTGGTGAAATCGAATAGTTGATTTTCACTTAGTTATTGGATTGCGATAAATTACTTTGTTATATTTATACTCCCGCAATTAGTTGTCTCTTTAGTCGGTTTTGGTTTCTAAATTTATTTCAATAAATTTTTAAATATCGTACATCAATCTTCACATCTTTTCTTATCTCTTTCATATAATTACTTAATCTTTACCTGTATTCCAAAGAATAAGTAAGGGTATTAGGTTAAGTTCGTCTTAAGTCGTTGTTATAAACATGAATTCGACATGCCGTTAACTCTTCGACTACTCGCATGTTTGCTATTAGACTGTTGCCAACACCGTATTAAAGGGGATAAGTATCAAGAGGTTAATATTTATTATATTTCAAGGATTTCATCATAAGAAAATTGCTGGGTACTTATTCCAGATGATCAATTTGTTGGGGTCGGACATTGTAAAATTGGGTAAGCTTCTGTTTTAATTAATATTCGTGTGTACATTATTCGTAATTTAATTTTCA
Source organism: Amphimallon solstitiale (assembly GCA_963170755.1). Taxonomy (NCBI): domain Eukaryota; kingdom Metazoa; phylum Arthropoda; class Insecta; order Coleoptera; family Scarabaeidae; genus Amphimallon; species Amphimallon solstitiale. The sequence continues at coordinate 40,824,662 of OY720678.1, read as the reverse complement.
TTGTTATTTCTTTCAGTGTCGTTTTTTTCTCTTTTGCTCGATTACCATAACGAGGCATTTTCAGCCATTTTGTCCAATTTCACATCTGCCAAATAGAATTTCTCTTGAAACTGAAAATAACGCTACCGTTTTGGTGAACAACCGACTGTCTAAGGTTATATACACTCAGTTTATTTTGGCTTAGGTATATTGTGTTTATTTACTGTCTATTTAAGCAAAACATTTCCGTTAATTTTGCAATTTGATTGATGGGTAATTCTGTTTTGTTGTGGATTACATAATAGAAATTAATATAAATTTTTAATGGGAATTTCTTGATAAATTAATTTTTAAAATATATGGGAGGAATTCTCTGTAATTAGGCGCAGGTTTATATGTACTATTCTAAACTTTTTTTGATCATCCGCTGTGAATCGTCATTTTACTTGTAGATGCACACTCTATATGTACCTTTGTGATTTCTTATTTACCAATTTAGATTTTACATTTCAAATTTATTTAAAATCACTTCAACTTTAAGTTACTTAAATTCTTGCATTTTCTTGTGTTCATAATTTCTTGATTAAAGATATATAAAGACAGAACTTTGCACGCTGATGTTTAAATACTTTTATTTAATATAAAACAAATTATTAAGAGGTTTCTTTGTTTCTTTGAACACCTCTGTTGATTGACATTTTGTTTCGATTAATATACACGGAACCTTTCGTACTTTATCTTGGGTGCTTATATTATCTAAGCACTGGTTGTATTATCGGTGTTTCTTCTTTATTAATAACACTTTAATTACTTTCATTATCAAATTTAAGTAGTTTATATACAAGGACAATTATCAAAAGTTTGAGCATATAATATTAAATTTGTACATATTTTATAACCATAAATTGGTTCGATTTCAAGACTCATTTTGTTACAGAAATCCACACTTAATTTTCACATAAATCTGTTTGTGTTGTAATTCAGGGAGCTTGTCAATTAACTGAATGACAGCTGGTGCCACTTTCAATCGTCCTTCTAAGGAATATCTTTGAACCAGGCCTTCTCCAGATCGGGTGGTGCGGCGGCGAGCTATCCTGTATTTTAGATCGACAAGAGTGTTTCGGTGAGAATTGAGCGGGGAACACAGATGGGTTATATAAAGATCGTGGCACCAGAGTTTTAGTAATATAAGACGATCCTTTCGGAGAGCACTTTTCTGCGTGCCGGAAGCAGCATTCACATATTTGTTATAACAAGCAAAGCACAAATATGCGTAAAATTAGCCACATTCAAATGAGAGGCCTAGTTCCAAAGTGTACAATCTCCAGTTTTCAAGAAAAATGAGATAGATGGCGTTTCAGATGTAATTTTTAGCGCTGAATTCAAATAAACCATTATTCCGTACTAGAACGGTCAAACTCCAGTCTATTTTTGGTGTGTAAAATTAGGCTTAGTTCCATAATGTACAATAATCAATAATAATTGAGTTCCAAACTGTGCAAACTCCTAACTTGTCAACTAAAGCAAAACGTACAATCTCCAATGCATATCAATACATAATTATACAGTAACTTTTAAAGTCAGCAATATTTCTTTCGCGCTAAAATCAACTGTTTTTGTGTTGTTTTAATAGGTTATAAGTTGTTATAACGCGCAATAATCCATTATTCTGATTTTCATTCAACAGAAAGGTTGTTTTATTAATCGTGCAGTGCTTTAGTGCTTATGTGCTTATATGTTTTTATAAAATTGTATTATAAAATTAGATTTGGAAATGGATGTTAATGGAACACCTTTAAGTAGTGATAAAAAGGCTCGAAAAAGAAGAAAAGATTCTACAAAATGGAAGAAAAATAAGAAAAAAGAGATTAGGTAAGATTGATTAGAAATTTGAGGACTAATTCTAGTTCTAAGAGATGTTTGTTTTTGTAGATATGATCCACATTTTCTTCCGGTTTACCCAACATGTGGCCACAAACCTTCTGCATTCCAGTGCATTTCGCTCACGATGGCTGAAATTAGGAATTTCCACAGCAAGGTTTATGAAGTTAAACAAAAAATTTATCAAGATAACTTTATTTTAAAATACTGTAAAACTATTCCGGTAAAGCGCAAGAGGCCAAAAAATTCGAGATACAGCGGGAAAGTTTTTCAAACCCAGTTTTTTGTTCTTAGTCAACAAAAAAAATATATTCCAGTTTGTAAAAAGTCTTTCATTGCTATTTTGGGAATTACAAGAAGGAGGATTGACACAGTGACAAGAAATTATTTTAGAACTTCGCTACCAGCATGGGAAAATCGTGGTGGTGATACCAAGTTGGATAAATATCAGAGCAAAAAACAATCAGTCATGAATTTTATTAATAAATTTAAGGCCATTGAGGGTCATTACTGCAGGGGACAAAGTGAAAGGCTGTACCTTGATTCTTCTTCAAACATTACAAAATGGTGGATCATGTACCAAAATAATAATAAGGAGCAACCAGTGAAGCAAAGTTACTTTAGACACATTTTTAACACACAATATAATTTGGGTTTTGGAACTCCTCGCACTGATGTATGTTCTACATGTCTGCAGTTGACAGAAACGATTAAAAGCTACAGGGATGTATACAAAATGAGGGCTCAAGCATATTTCAGCCTGCTAAAAGAAGCAAAGGATGGCGTGGCAATTTACTTTTTCGACTGTCAAAAGAATCTGGTGTTGCCCAAAGTTCCAGATCAACAAGCATACTACTCCAGACAGTTTTATATCTACAACTTCACCGTAGTTAGAGGTACTTTGAAAACTAAACTAAACTGTTCAACAGTTACAAGCTTTTGTTGGACTGAAAATGAGTATAGCAAGGGATCTAATGAGATTGCCTCCTGCATTCATCACATCTTGAGCACTTCTGACTTTACCGATATTCACACTGTTACTCTGATGTGTGATGGATGCGGGGGTCAAAATAAAAATACAACCCTTATTGCAATGTGTTGTAACTGGTTCTCTCAGCAAAACCTAATAACGAAAATTGAAGTTCTTTTTCCAGTGAGGGGACATTCATTTATACCTCCCGATAGAGTATTTGGTCACATTGAAAGAAATATTCGCAAAAAAGAGGTCATTTTAGAGCCAGAGGAATATATAAATATCTTCTCGCAGTTTGCAACTGTGCCTAAGGTAGGAGAAGAAGTTCAAATTAAAAACTGGAAGGAAGAAACAAGTACTTTCATTAAGTCGCCCGGCCATTGGCATTTTGTTTTTTCAAAAATGAAAAGAATGATACTTACTAAGAATTCAAATGGGGTAGTAATAGTCTGGGGAGAAAGTACCTATAGATCAGATTTAGGGATGGGAAAAGCAATTTCAAAGAAAGGTAAATGCATCCGTAATATGGATCCAACCATAATCAACAAGAAGAATGCAGTAGCGGAAAACAAAAAAGTTGATGTCAATAAACTTCTTATTTCACATTATGGAGAAGACTGGAAAAGTGATCCTAGATTAAAATTTTATAAATTTGTGCTAGAAGGAGAAAGCCAAGACGAAGATACTGATAACACGTTAATATGCGTAAGAAACGAAGAAGAGTGTGGTTTGACAGTTTAATGTTTTGCCTTTATTTAATCTAGTTAGTTACAGTTTGTATTTGAACATTAATTAAAACTTTTATGGAATTAGGCTTAAAAGCCTACTCGTCTATGTTAGTTAGCAGAGTCTGAAGTATGTTCGCTAGTTAAGTTTAAATAACTTTTTTTTATCCGAATTAAAAATAGTAGATTGTTTAACAAGTAAAGAAAAGTGATGGTTTTCTAGCGAGTGAAAACAGATTGATTAACGAGCGTAGCGAGTGAATCAAGTTTTCACCGAGCTAGAAAACTCACTTTTTTTACGCGTTAAACACGTAATTTTTTCGTGTACTTCACGAGAATTATAATTTTAAAAATAAAAATTGTCATTTTCCTATTATCAAAGTAATCCGTGTCAAGGATTTGTTTACTTAGTGACAAAACATCACAACAAGTAAACAACTAATGTGTTGCTAACAAGAAAAGTCCCACTTTTCTTAATTATTTTGGGTTAAACAATATTATCAATTTCTATCAAGTACACGAAAAAAGTTATTTTATTTCCAAAGTAAACAATCTCCACCAATGAATGTCATATCGTACAATATCCATATCTTTTTTTTCTAGATGTTTTTTTCGTTTCCTGAAAATTTATTTTAGCTGGAGGTTGTACTCTTTGGAACTAGGCCCCTCAAATATTACATGTGTAAATGTGTAGAAGGTGTCACAAGGTTAAACTTTTATGTTAGTCTTTTTCGAGAATTACAAATAATATAATATAACAAGTAAAGTAGTTTCATACTTGATATGGTACTCTAGTTTGTTTAAAGAACAAGAATCCATCATGCGTTAACATTTAATTTACTACAAAAAATCTATAAGAATTCATTCTGCTACAGAGTTAGATAAAATTCACTTAATATATTTTGCATGATAAATATATATAAGAAAGGTTGCTAATAAGGATGTAATGAGTAACCATAAAATCTTGGAATATCGAAATTTACTATATTACATTAAACAGAAGTTTAGTCGATGAAATAGGGAGATCTGTCCAAATGCATGTTGAACTCGGGTACACCATGTTAGCGATCAAAGGTTATTCAGGTTCAATGCGAAATACATTGTGTATAAATAGTCCAGCTATTGATTAGTTGACCAGTCAATACTACTACCTGTGAGTATAGCATAATATAGATTTCCTTCTAAATACCGCCACCGCTCGTCTTGTCAAATTTTTTGAATGAAATGTAGCTGAATGTTATGATCTGGAAATAAATAATTATTTGAAATGTGTTTACTTTATAGTACAATAAAAAATATAAGTAAAATAGTTATATGGATCTAATAAATTTCAATATTATATTTTTATCGATCACAAGCATAGGAAATCCAGTTAAATCACGGGATATTCAGTAGATTATAAATAGAATTTTGCGTGTGTTAGTCACGTGTGTGTCTAGATTTATTTAATAACGCATTCATTTAATGCCTAATTATTGAATATTATATTTTTAGACAAAAATTATCTTCCAAAATTAGTATTGACGTTAGGTCTAGTTTTAGAATTATATATTCATTGCGATTACAAAAATGTTCGTCTTCGAGATTTTTGCAGATTTTTACTTTGTGTCCCTGAGACAGAAAAAATTTCACATTTATGATCTCCATCTTGAGATCTGATTAGATTTTCAGTAAAATCGGTGGACTGAAATTTATAAAGAATTCAAATGTACTCAAATGTGAACTTGAGAAAATATTTTAAAAAAAAGTTTTTCGAAATTCGTACCGGAAGTAGGTCTTTCACTCGTATCAAAAATCATTTTTTTTACAAATATCTCCCAAGTCATGCTTTCTAGGTAGATACACTATTTGTATAAAAGTATTTAGCAATTGATTTTCAATACTGTTTGCATTAAAGAATTTTCAAAATTTGGGCCGAAAGCAACAATTTGTCTTATCGAGTAGCACTTTGCAAATATCTCGCAAAGGATGCGTGCTATAGACATTTATTAAGAGAAAACAAGTACTTAGAAAAGAATATTGAATAATTTTCAAAAGTTGGACATGAACTAACATACTTACTGGTTTATTTTTGAGAAGAAGTATTTAAAACTTAATTTAAAACAATATTCGTATAATTTGAAACGCACATACATACAACAAAATCGTGGCCACATTTCATATTTTTAATGTGCGCATTTAAGTTTCTTCATATGTTGTAGCATACAGTAGTAACAAACTTGACAGAAGAAAAGCGTATTCTTTTAAAAAGTATAAATGTTAAACGGTTCATACACTATTTATTTTTGCGTATATTCTACAAGAAGGACTAGGACTACTACAAATGATGAAAATACTGAATAGATATATATTATGTACGTTTCTGTTAATGCATTATGTCCACTTGAATATATTCTCTCGACATCGCTATTGATATCTATAATTCGAACAACATCATACATACACAATATTTCTAAATAATGTATTGAAGAGGTTCATTGAACCTAACACATTTGATTATGTATACTATAGATACACAACTGATGGTTAGTTCGGGTAGGTAGCCACCAGAGGGGTTCGGCAGTAGGATGTGCCCATTCATATATTTCTCCCGCTAAATTTGTTATAGTAAAAGCAGTCTTCTTGTAGTAATGAAAAGAAGCCAATGGGATATTAAAGGAAGTGACGCAATTAACCAATTACACCAATCGTGTTTGTTACAATTTTATAGGCGTTTTCCTTTATTTTCAATTGAGGGATATGATAACTGACTGTAATTTTCTAAATTCCAAAAATAAGTAATGATGTGATTGTGGGTGTTACATGTTATTCTGAAATACATCGATGGTGTTTTGCCAAAAGGGCGATTACACCATTTCGTTGTTTTGAGAAAATTGGAGAAAACTGTTCTGGAAATATATGGGGACCAAATTGAAAAAAATTGTACTCAAACCTTTCACATTAATAATTAAATGAATAAGTAATCAAAAAATACAAAATTAAATGTACTGTTAGTCTAAAATTTAAATTTTTGTGGATATTCGCCCTTTTTCCAGATTAGTTCTGGTAGATGTGGTGTATTGACCTCGAGTTCGCCCTTGGGTTAAGTGTTATATTCATTCGCCCAAGCCTCTAATTAAGAGTTGGTGAGAACTTTTAGTGATTAATTACAATAAAATCATACTAAATAGTTCTAGTTCAGTAAAAGTCAAATAAGAAAAAAAAATTGTTTGTGAAAAATTTGGAAATACAAATGAAATTAAAGTAACAAAAAACTACAATAATACTCAATAAATCAATAATTAGGTGCAGTCTTCGTTCTCCTCATCGGTCTTCAAGAGCCTATCTTCCACCTTTGGCCTAAATGACATAAGATAGAGATGCAGTTTGTTATTTTATTCTTTGTACCCTGTCTAATTATGGGGAAAGAAAGAGTCTTGTAATTGAAAGAGATAATATTTAAAAAAACACTTACAGCGACTAGCTCTATAATCTGATAGTTTGTTTCAGTTATTCAAGAGAAAAGAAGAACTTTTACTTGTGTCAATTACATCGGATTTCCAATCCTACTGCCGGAATTTGACCCGTAAATAACATCTAAATTCTCTAATGCCATACTACATTTATCCGGCAATGATACATCAGTTGAAACACTACTTGTTGGCTTATTAATATTACGAGCCAATTTTAGTATTCGCTCTGTCCGACTAGACAAAATTAACAATTTTTCGTACCGTATCGCATACGCACCATACAAACAACGAACAAAACTATTTTTAGGTTATGTTGCCTATAGTAAAGTAATGCACGTTCGCCCTTTAGGCGTTTTAGCTTTGTTACATTCGTCCTTTTGAGCGGATTGTTCTGAACACATTCGCCCAAAGGAAAAATGTATTTTTGATTACCAACACCTTATTTTCCACCAAATACGTTCATCCTTTTGCCAACATCATCTTACAGTAGGTACTGATATTTTGGTACATAAAGCTCAAAATCGTAAAATTGGCGCATTCGCCCTTTTGGCAAAATAGCATCGACATATTACAAGGCGATGTAATGAAGAAATGTCATTTTTCCTATATATTTTATAATATAATTGAGAATGATATTGCAGTACAAGCTGAAAAAAGGTCAAACTACTAACCATCAATAAACCCTTGTTTGGTTGGGAATTAGTTTGTTAACCAACATTGGTGAATGAAAAATTAAGTGGTAGGAATACAAGTAAACTAGTTTTGTTTGATAACCTCAATGTAACTTCAATTATTAGGAATCACTATTATTAAAAGCAATTTTTAAAATCGGAGGTAAATACAAATTGAAGAAATGTCGATATACAGACCACGTGTAGGCAGTACATAATAAGTACTGCCTACACGTGGTCTGTATATCGACGTTTCTTTCATTGATAATTATAAGCAGATTAATTATAACATTTCTGCAGTAAGAAGGATAGTGTTTCTATTATAATAATCAATTTATTGTATCAATAATAAGATTTACATACAATTTACACAATAGCACATTCAAGCAAAAATGTGTTGATGACAACGTCGATACAGGTAATCAAAGGACCAATTTATGTCATTGACATTGTAAAATGCTTCTTGAATGAGAATGTCCTTTATTTTCTCTTTAGATACGAAAGTAGAAAAATGGCTACACATAATTTTAATTTTGATAAATAATTACCAGTGACAATGTTGTACTGAAGTGGCTTTTGTCCTATGAAATGTGGGATGTGCAGCAAATGGTTATGAGGGATGAAGACTTATGTACTCTGACCCCTAGTCCACAGGCGTGGCAGCTTTTTCAAAGCCCTCCTTAGTTGTTGCAGAATATGTGTCTAGGCTAATGGAACTATCATAAGCTCTCTGAAGAGAGGTTTGCAGTGGATAGTTTGTGAAACACAGACAAGTGCTCGAACAGTTTTCTTCTGCAGAAGAAACACCTTTTCTGCGTAGACCTACTTACCCCATATTGGTTAAACATAGTTGATATGTGATTTGATAGTCCATAGTATGTCAGTATTCCAGTAGACTATCAGTTATAAATCTGATACGTCTAATTGCATAAATAGCAGAATCTATGTACAACTTCCTTGTTAATCCTGTGTCTAGTCTAATATCAAGGAATTTTCTATTCGTAGAATAAATGTTTGATCTAAGTTTACTAGTAAATTAAATTGTATCACATTTATCGTGATTAAGTGATAAACGATTGGCTGTGAACCATTTAAATTTCTACATTCTGAAGATACCAAAAACAAAATAATGTGGTGTTTAAGGTGCATTTTTTTGCAAAGAAGCTGGTTTTAATGCCTCACATAAACCAGTCAAGTTGATAAAACCATGCAAAGCGACTTAATAAATGTTGTGGTTCGGATAGCTTTTAACTACTTTTTCTTGTTTTACATAACATATTTAGTCATACGAAATACATAGAAGACTGTTTTAGACATACATGTTGAACACATAGAAGAAAATGAGAATAACCCAAACCCTGAACTAGAAACAGACTGACATTTCATGTAGGTATTTAATAAAAACGCTGGCTTTTTAGATTAGATTACCTTTCTTTAAAAAAATGAATACGTTTTTTAAAAAGCCTTTCGTATAATTCTATTTATTTTCTTTATTATGTTATAAAAGGGTATTGTGAGTATAATAAGGAAAAAAATTAGTAATCCTATGATTGTTCAATAAAAAATTTACTGAAAGCTACTTTATCATGGTAATAGCTATATAGGTTATGTTGACATGTAATTCGTGGGCAAAAGATGTGAAAAGCAAATCAAACAAAATATACTCTTATGTAAAATCTAATAGAAAATATATTTAAAACATTTTTTATAAACTTCCGGATTAAATTGTGAGAGTGGGGATGAGAATCTTTCAAACTGTGCTTTTAAATAATTTCATTGGCTTACAAGTTTTCATTCATGAATATTAATTCCTTTGGAAGATATCAGAGGACGGCACTTTACTACTATAGAAATATTTACAGTTTTCTCTAAGTTGTATAACTATAGTATTAATAAACAAGGCTAACACAACAAATGCGGGTGATGATGAAAATTTTGCAGTCCCCTCATACCGAAAAAGTGGTTTTTGCAAACATCTCTCTCTCTGTGTGTGTGTCTGTCTGTCTGTCTGTGTGTGTGTCGATATCACATAAAGCTATTGGCATTTTTATATACGTCATATGTTAATTTTTAGTTCCACGTATAATTTTCTAGAATACATCTTTTTAGTTGTTTTCGCACTTTCTGTTATACATTCATGTCACTTGCTAAAGTTTGTTTGAATTTTTTATGTGTTTCCGCGCCCTAAAGCTAGTTTTATCTTTGGAAAACTAAATCTTTGCGTTTGCTACTATTTTGCAAACAGAACAAGTAAGGGCGTATGGATTTCGTTTGAGGTAAAAAGAAAATTTGAATTTTCGTCTTGTCACGTTCCATGGGTGGCCAGAAGCTGGCTTTATGGCAATGTTGTTTAGGGACCACATATCTGATATTATACAATTGATCTAATTAGCATTTAACAGAAATATAAATAAATATAACACTTATGACCATGGGAAATTGATTTATCTGTTATCAATTTTCAACTATTATTCAACTGATGTTACTGATAAATTGAGTTAATTAATATTGCTTTTATCGGCCGTACAACGTTGATACAAAAGTAGCCGTCCATCTGTTCTACTAGGGTGTTAATTAATTATCATAATGAGTATATGCGATGTGAGCATTTCTTTAAGGTAAAATATTCACGTAATTATCTAAAGCATAATAATCTACGTTTGCATTTCTTGTACTATATTAAAAAATGAGGTGTGGCCACCACACGACTTTCTTATACGTATGAGCGTTTCAAACTATACAATTTTAAAAAAATTTTTAATACAAAACTTATTTAAAATCCTATTCTAAGTACTTTCATTCTCTTAATAAATCGCTATAGAATGCATACTTTGCAAGATATTATCAAAAAAGTGCTCCTCGCTAAGAGTATACGGTCCGAATTTTGAAATTTCATATATAGAAAAAATATTGCAAATATAGTTTTAAATACTTTTGTACTCTTGATAAATATATATAGAGTGCATAACTTACGACATATTTGCAAAAAATCGCTATTCGATAAGAGTAAAAGTGGTACTTCCGGTCTGAATTTTGAAATTTTCTTTATACAAAAGATATTTAAAAGTACATTCTAAATACTTTTATGCTCGTAATGTACCTGCCTAGAAAGCATGACTTGGGAGATATTCGCAAAAAACTGATTTTCGATAAGGGTAAAAGACCTACTTCCGGTAGGAATTTCGAAAAACTTTATTAATACAATTTTTCTCAAATTTAATTTTGAGTACATTTGAATCCTTTATAAATTTGTTTAAACTTAGTAATTGACGAAATATTTGCAAAATTCGATTTTGCACTGAAGTAAACTACTACTTCCGGTCTGCCGATTTTGCTCAAAATCTAATCAGTTCTCAAGAGGGAGATTATATTCGTAAATACAAAAGTTGGAATTGATATCTACAGCGGTTTGACCGCTATCGTGGTCACACACACAGGCACACAGGCACACACACAGACACACAGACACACAGACATTTTTTAAAAACCACTTTTTTGGTATCAGGGGACCTCAAAACGTGGACATCTGCAAAAATCTCGAGGTCGAAAATTTTCATCATCACAATACTTCCTTATACTACGTATAAGAAAGTAAAATGATCAATGCACTATAAAGAAAGTAGAATAAAACAAATATTTACCTATTTAGTTTAGCAACGAAGGATGGAATAAGAAAACTTACCTGAAATATAAAGAAACAAACATTAATATTATAGAACATATTCTATATAATCAAATTATTATCACCATATATAACGTTACATAACTTTGGCTTTACAAAATATACCTAATTAAATTACTATTATTCATCTAACTCTAACAGAACATATTTACACGGACTTCTAAAATAGTAGAACTGCAAGAAGTATAAATTTTGTGATTTTCAAACATTCTAGTATTTTACCATTGCCACGCACTTACTGACATCAAGTGCCTATACAAAATTAAAATATGTCTCAGCAATAATTTATAAGGATCAATAATAATTAAGTACTTGCTGTAAGTACTTAATTGCTATTGGTTCTTATAAACTATCGGTGCGACACATTTTATTTAAGCGAAGGCGTATTCTGTCGCAGATAATAGACTTTGGATGTCTATATGTGGATAAAAATCTGACGAGTTGTAAAGATTCATATTTCTATGTTTGTTTCAAAATTAAAACCTGTTGGGGAAATCATATACCATAACAGTATAATGAAATACTGCTTGTGACAGAACCTCAGGTTTGTTCCAACATAAATCACAAACTACATAGTAAGAATCAAATTCATTGGCTGGGAGAAATCACAAATTCATTTTTTACAACATTTGATTAGTTCTGACTTGTTTGTGACTTTATGTCGCAAAAAAAATATTGAGTATGCTAATCATGGCAGTATATACTTGGCCTATAAGAGGGATGTATCTCATACTTTCTAGCAAACGGAGTACATACTTAATTAGTAGCCTGAAAACTTTCAATTTCTAGATGCTAGCGTAAGTTAAACTCCAAAGTTAAAAAATAATACAGTAGAAACCACGAGATATTTTACAGTAATAATTCATAATGTTTTTTGAACAGCAGATTCTCGATGGAAGAGGATAGTGGAGGTTCCCTTTACATGCTATAGAAATAAAGTATATCTATTTCATCGTTAGGTGAGTGAATTCTAATATATTGCAAAGATTCTGTTGCTGATATACGTTAGTATTGAATATACTCGATATTATAATTAATTATTATTTGACAATTTTTTTATCATGACATTATAAATGCAAAATTAACAATAATTCGATTTTGTATGCAAACTATAATAATAACAGGGGCATGACTGCTATTATTTATGAATTCAATAGAACGAGGTATATTTAAAATATATGTCTAGTAAGTGAGTGAAAGCAAGCAGTCTTCTAGTGTATCTGTCATTCATGGTGGTAAAAAATTTAACACCTAATCGTAGATAATGAATTTGATGCCAATTTTAGGTGCTCGCAATGAACAATGTTTGAAATCTATCGTGAACGTGGGACAACTCTCACATGTGAAAGTCATTCTACTTTTCAGAAAGGTTTGAAACTGGCAATATTCTCTAATACAAGAGGAGTATACGCATTGCGAGTTTTATCATCCCGGCCTTCTACAGAAGGAATTATTTCATTTGTATCTTAGGTACCGGAGAGCTATAAATGTGGAAAAATAACCCAGACTTTGCAGTCCCTTCTAGAAGGCCTCGAGCTTACGTCGGTAGGAAAACTTAAAAAATTCCGTCGTTAAAGTGAAGTTTTCGAAATGTTTCCGTTCACTTAATACCGATTTTTGTTTCAATTTTCCACGTGTTTCAATCGATTGTTCCTATGGCGAAGATTTCTACTTCACAAATCTACAGTCGTTTCTCGAAAACGGCGTCACTTGGACGGACAATACAGACATAAAACATTCTACGTTATTATTGAGAAATATGCACTTCAAAACCTCTCATTTATCCCACTATTTAGCATTTATGTATATTAATCTCTCTCTTATATTGCCTATCCCATATACGGGCATTTTGATAAATAGAATTATAGGAATGATGAAGATGATACAAAAGAGGATATGGAACACAGAGAGAAACAAAGCAAAATGGCTAGAAATAATGAAAATATCGAATACAAGCATTCTTCTGTTCTTGACAGCCATTATCTTCGTGAGTAAAAGAATGCGTAGTAACATATTATAGTAACAAATAAAATAGGGAAATATATAAAAAATAAAAGAAAATAACTTAATATATAAACTAATGTATGAAAATCTATCGATAACAGATTATAACTCATGACGTGTAATTATTAAAGATGGAGTATAATTTGATATGTTATTGTGCTACTTTCATCGTTTTTCACATTGATATTTAGAAATGTCATAAGAGTTTTGCACAAATTTCCACATTAAAAACATAATTTAATTTAGTTTTGGCAAGAAACATCCCTTTATACGGCTACCCTGAAGACGACAGACGTGATGTTCCTCCGAAAAGTCGATTGTTTGATGGAAATATCAAAAATAACATATGAAAAAGATAGGAGATTTTATTATGAATATATCAACCTTTCTGAACAATTTTTTTATCCATATGAGATCATATTTTACAATCAAGAGAATTTAGATTTACTGATCATTATTTAACTTTGCGTGTGTTAATGATTGAAGAGTTTTCTCAAAAACTCTTTTACATTCTTATACGTACTCTCTCTCTCTTTCCCCTCCTCTCCCCTTCTCCCCTCTCTCTCTCTCTCTCTCTCTCTCTCTCTCTCTCTCACCACTATAGCTATAAAATGCCTATAGCTATCAATTCCAAATTTTATATTAGATTAGATTTTCAGTAAAATCGGTAGGCCAGAGGTACCTTGTAGTTCACTTCAATGCAAAAAATAAATTTTACCAATATTTCGTTAACTACTAAGTTTAAACAAATATAATATATAAATTTTTTTTAAACAAATTAATAAAGAATTCAAATGTACTCAAAAGTAAATTTGAGAAAAGTTTTATTAAATAAGTTAGGTATAAGTCAGGTATATTACGAGTATAAAAGTATTTAAGAGTGGCGTTTACCAACAAATAGAAACTTATGCAACTTATATTATTTGCGGGACGGGTAGATAAAGGAATACTATAGATGGGAAACATAATGTATAAAGAATGAGTACTTACGAAACTTTTGATGTTGTTGATGTTTTATAATAAGCCAATTTTCGTTTGCCCATAACTGTTATATTATTATACACTCGAATATTATAGGTATATATGACATTTAAATGCGAGTGACGGTTGGTAATTAAACTGTCACTCGCATTTAACTCTGCAATAGCCGACCGATTCCGATAGAGTTTCGTCTTCTCTAGGACCGGTAGAGATACCGTAGAGTGAGAATAGACGACGCGATTAACTTGAAAAAAAGTCGTGTAAAATGTTTTTTATCTTTAGAAGTAATTACATAAATTTGATTTTTTTCTTTATACCTGTGCAGCTGGCGCGAATAGGTCGTTATTTTTCCTTTTGTGTACCAGCCTTAGTTACTAGACATCAATCAAATTCATGCATTTTTGTGGTTACTTCTAAAACACATAACTTTTTTAAGAAAATAAATTAGTGCAAAAACTGACCTTAACATTATAAATTTATGCCTTTTGGATCACTAACCCAAATTTGAGATTCTAAAATTACAAAATGAGTTCAAAAAACGCGAAACGGCGATGCCTTAATTTTCGATAGGTAAACGCCCTTCTTAAAGTTTATTTTCAATATCTTTTGTATAAAAAATTCAAAATTTGGACCGGAATTAATGCATTTACTCTTAGCAAGTAGCAGTTTTTTTCGAACATCTTGCAAAGTATTCACTCTATGGAGATTTATTAAGAGTCAAGAAGTTCTTAGAATAGGATCTTCAATAATTAAATTCTAAAAATTTGGACTTGAAGTAACACTATTTTTTTAAAAGATAAAATCAGATAATACTTAATTTAGTCTTTTGTATAATTTGAAACGCTCATACCTACAAAAAGGTCGTGTCGTGGCCAGACCTCATTTTATTATTCTTGTTACAAGAATAAACTTATGTAGCTCCTATCTTGAAATCCTAACCATGACGTAGAATTGTAGCCTCTTTGAATATGAAATTTTATTATTCAGTCTGAGTTTTTTAGCATTAAAATCATATATAACCGGGAAGGTTTGTTTCATTCACAGCCAACGCTTTTTTTAATTTATCTAATCTGTAGGAGAACCATAGAAAGATGACTTTTATTCTATGGGAAGTATATTTATTTTTTTAAGAACCTTTTGGATATTTTCATTTGCAGAGTAATTATTTTTTGCTACTTAGTAGTATTATTAATAATAGCAACAGTAGCAGCCTTAAAATACTAGTATCACTACCTAACAGAATACGTATTATAAAAAAAATCAATTGTGAGCAGTTGCTCTACCCAAACTACCTCAAAACACAGTAAAAGAAACAACAAATCAGTAAAAAAAATAATAAGGTAAATACGAAATATAGTCTATTACGGTCCAGTGCCTACAACGTGCAGCTCTGCATGAAAGAATCTGGATATATTGCTCTGTGCTGTACCAGCAACATAATTTATTAAAATAATGATAATTTTTATTATATTTAATATATTAACTTATTTCTTAACAGCACGTACTTTGTAAGTACGCGTGAGTTCTAGCAGTGTATTCAGTTTCTTTGTCTCCTGGTACAAACTCAATTGAATGTCGGTAATCTGTTAATATTGTGGTAATTCTATTTTACCAGAAACATTATATTTGCACGTAATGCCCTGATAATTCTAGAACTTCGCAATGGTCAGTGTTCGGAGATCAGCTTGAATTGACCACTGGCCACAACCATTCGCACATATTGTTGCCAGCGTCTCAATACCCGCCACACAGAAACATTTCCCTTTTTTTAAATGTATACTATATTTTTAAGTTTGAAATCAAAAATGAATTGCGAAAATTAGGTATTTGAAAATAAACATTCGCACGTTGTATTCTCTTAATACCCAACACCATTAATAATCCTTTCTGTATTATATAAAAAAAACTAACGAATTATTGTTTTACAGGACAATATCTATTTTATCCTTATTGCCCAACGTTATACTGGAATAAACATTTTCACATAGTATTCCTATAAACGCATTGCAGCATTGATATTTCTTTATAATTGAAAAATTACTTTGTTTCATTAAACACTTCTTCAAGTTCTGACTTAGGCATCTCCATTTTAAAATACAAAAAAAAATTATCAAAGGAAAATTATTATTATAAATGAAATTGAAATGGAAATGAAATTAATACACTAATACAAAATGAATAAATATATATCTAGTCGTAGTGTATTTGACCCTACGCTTAAACCTTTATTAGCTTTTCAAAAAGTCTTTATCTTTCAAAGTCGAAATAAGAATCATCTTGTTCATTCCTGTTCTTTGAATTTATACCCGAAAAAAAAATAACGCCTGTTGATTACGCCCTCCATCGAACTAAAGTTTAGGTTGGCATTATGCATCATCGCTAAAATCCTTGCCCTTCATTTTCTGCAAGTTGTCGTTGTTACAATAACACACGCACATATTGTCTTTGACAGTTCATTCACTAAACGTCAACACTTTCAACCATTTGCTTATTTAAAAGTCTTTCCCTAAATTATTCGGTATCTCCAACGGTAGGAATATTTTCCTTAATACAATCCCTCCTTGTATTTGTTTATAAACTTGTTTCTCTCATTCGCTAACATAATCTTCAATTTTCTTTTAGAGAAAAGTCTGGACTTGGCAAAATGGGAAATACATTGCAGATAACAGGAATTCTTCTTCCCATATCACTTATATTACAACGATTAGTGAGTTTCACCACGTCAGTTCCATTTCTACCTAGGACTTTTCCTACAGTAATACATTTATCTGCAAGAAGCCATAAACAAATTTTATACTATATTTCTCTTTGTAGGTCTCCAAACTATACAAGTTTTCCACAGTCTATGAAACTTCTGTTTTTACACGTAAAAGTTCATGAATGTAGATTTTTATCCATTCAACTATTGTTTACATAAAACATTATTGCTGACCATATCGTATTAGAATATTTTAACTTATATACTTTTTTATTTATAGTCATAAGTTTGAGGTATCTTTTACAGTTTTTAAGCATGATTTATAAAAATGCCTCTTATAAAATTTTATTACATTATGCACGTTTTAAATTCATTATTTATTTTGCAATATTTTCGTCTCGTGAATAACGTATTTGATCTTGTTCCTATAGTTTGATGGCGTTTAAATGACTCACTCTATTGTTTGCTTTAAGTACCTTTTTGTCTTTGAACAAAGGTCTATTATTTAGAATATTCAATGCAATTTTTACGCCTTGAGAAAAGTTAGGTTGCGTTTTGTTATACACAAACCATATCTTCTGTTCATCTTTTCTACAAAATAAATATATTGCTTAGACTTATTTTGTCTTTATTTTGTACCTACTTAATTTTAAATACTTATTTAACCTATAATGTAATAATAAAAATCATATTTAAATTTTCTTCATATTTAAATATATGCAACCCATCATACACTTGTGTTATTAGTATTGCATGATGTCTAAATTTTTAGTTTATTCTTTAAACTTAATATTTTATTTAACACTTAAACTATTTGTTAATACTATTCTTATTTTTAAATATGCAAGGGACCACGGCAATATGTTCATAATATTTGACAAGCTGCTTTAATAAGTGTAGTAGTTTCCGTCCTAGGCAGAATGGAAGAAAAAGATGATGGCGTGATTTGCGAAATCGATTTGAGATAGTAAAATGAGTGAGTCTACTTTATTACTAATTAAATTTTAAAAAAATACAGTGATAATCTTTCTCCTATCGATTAACGATTTAAAAGAATTTGTTTTAAGAAGAGCAGCATAGTCGGTCTTTCTAAGAGGATAAACGCCTTCAATTCCGAAACACATATTTTACAGAAAAAGCTTTTGAGTCCTTTGTAGGATTATTTTTCGTGTAAATAGTGCAGAACGAAAGCATAATAAATTAACTTCACAGCTAGTAGATTACTAGATTTTCTCCTTGAACGGACAAGGAAACTCAATTATTTACTTGCCGCGCTGCAAACTAAAAAAATATTGTCCCTAAATCTCACAGTAGAGTCAAAAAGAACTACCAAATCTTTGAAATGCATGTTTCAGTATTACAATTCGATTTACATGGCAAGCAAAGATGATGGGGTTGGAGAATTACGATAAACTTGTGCTGTTACCGATTCAATAAGTACCGAGTTTGTACACAACGCAGACATTCCTATGTTTTACGATAGTCAATAGAGGATACGTACTTCTATTCAGTCTTGTTTCACGTTCCACTCCATTAGTATATTTCGTTTTAGCAGTGAATGCTTATTAACTTCTAGTACTTTACAACTTGTCAAGTAATATAGCATAAACTTAAATTTACTTTGAAGTGCTACCAACTTAAATTTTATTACAAGTTTGTAAGAAAGCTTAATTCCACACATAAGATGTAAGATTACTGAAACAAATACATGGATAAGGTTTCCGATAAAAGGGAGTAGCTAAAGGAAAGAAACCAGCGAGATGCAGAGAGCAGACTCAAAGATTTAACCTATTTTATTTATAATCTATCAGAAACAGGAAATCAGAAGGAGAAGATATATTCTAAATTAACACCATTGCGTCTAAAATACTCTCTACTATCAGTAAATATAAACAGCTTTGCTATAAACACATTTTTTTCAGCTATAAAAACTAATTTGAACTGTTTTAACACAAACGTAATTACATTACAACTACTGTTTTAAAAATGTTCAACGTCTCTCACTTGGGTCAAGCAATCACCCGCTATCTATATTTCGGTACCTACTCTTTGACGGTAGATGAGACTTGCCTATATGTGCTTGTTTGTCAACAGAATTACAAAAGGACTGAAAAATGAAATTGAACGAAATTGGCAAGTCTATGGGCACGTTTTCTGAACGTGCAGACCCCATTTTGCATGTCGAATTAGCTCACTGCCAGGTGAGTGGTGCAGATCAAAAACATGAGAGCCGCATATTTCAAACAAAAAGTTGGAGCTCTTTAATATCAACCCATTAGATTTGTATCACTTTGTTATACGATGGGTTTCATTATTATGTACCACAATTGATAAGGCAATTTCAGCAGTGAGCGCTTCGTAACAGTCCTCCGCCAAACAAGAGCTTGCTTTAGCTGGAAAGGAAATGCCAACAATATTTTGCGATTTGGAATTTATACTTCTTAAAGATAATTTCTCAAAAGGTCAAACTTGGATATACTATGCCACCCTTTTGGACAAAATGATCGTTTTCGTTACCGAAAAACTCCAGTAATGGCTCGAAAGAAAATGCTATTCCATCATAAAAAAGTGCCGTCACACACCAGTCACCAATTGCTTTTGTTAAGAGTTTTGTTTTTGTGGAAACCAGCTTCATCCGCAAATCACACACTCACAAAAAGAATTGCCCGGGCATTCATTTTAATAACTGGCCACCCATTGGCAGAATATTCTTCTACCTATAAAATAATGGGGTGTGTAACTCAATATTTAAATATATTTATTACGGATGCTATTTCTTTCTTTTTAAGGTCATTGCAACGATGGTTTGGCTAATATGCAGCACCCGACTTCTTTCATGGGTACTGACGTGTGAATCATCTGTTGTGCTATAAGAATTCATAACTGATTTTCATCATTAAGTACATATTTAGGTTCCCTTGAATTTGCAATACCACTAGTAGTAATGAAAGCATCCATCACTCTTCTAAAGGCATCTGTTATGGGACATCTTCCATCAGAGTAACGCTACTGTAAAACCCTTTGGGCTTAAAAATAATTTTGTTGACATTCCTTTAGTACAAAAAGACCGTATTAAAATAAAAAACATAAAATTGGCAAAATTATATAAAACAATGACAATAGCTCAGTAATAGTCACTTCTAGAATAATAACGTCTTATATGTTTTTGGTGCCAAACTTAGTAAGCAATTCAAAAATGGACCGATATACAGGCTATTCCATTTGAAAAAAAATCACTTTTAGAGAAAAATGTCATGTAAATTTAATCCAGTTTTCCGAAAATTCAATTAGTAATTGAAAAATAAATAAAGTATGTTTGTATTAGGCTCTTTTATTATGAACAACTCTACGAAAAATTGTGCCATCTAATACGTCGTTTTCGAGAAGTATAATTTTATGAAAACATTGAATTTTTCAAAAAAATGGTAATAAGTCGAAAACCTTAAATTTTAGGCCTATATCAACCTCTGCATGAAAGAATCTGGATATATTGCTCTGTGCTGTACCAGCAACATAATTTATTAAAATAATGATAATTTTTATTATATTTAATATATTAACTTATTTCTTAACAGCACGTACTTTGTAAGTACGCGTGAGTTCTAGCAGTGTATTCAGTTTCTTTGTCTCCTGGTACAAACTCAATTGAATGTCGGTAATCTGTTAATATTGAGGTAATTCTATTTTACCAGAAACATTATATTTGCACGTAATGCCCTGATAATCTAGAAGTTCGCAATGGTTAATGTTCGAAGATTAGCCTGAATTGATCACACATAAACATTCCCCTTTTTAAATATATTATTATATTTTGAAATTTTAAAACAATGATAAAATGCGGGAATTAATGATGCCTGATAATGTATTTGAGAATAAACATTTGCAAGTTGTATTCTCCTCACACCCAACACCATTAATGATCCTTTCTGTGTTATAAAAAAACTAATGAATTATTATTTCACAGGATAATATATATTTAACTCTTACTGCTCAACGTTATACTAGAATAAACATTTTCACGTTGTATTCTTAGAAACTCATTGCAGCATTAATAATCCTTAACAATTGAACAACTTACTTTGTTTCATCAAATATTTCTTCAAACTCTGCCTTAGGCATATCCATATTCAAATACAAAAATTATCAAAAGAAAATTACTCTAAATAAAATGAAAATAAAAATTGAATTTTTATAGTAATGCAAACTAAATAATTATGCGTCTAATCGTAGTGTATTCAACCCTACGTTCAAATTCTTTGTTAGCTTTTCAAAAATTGTCTTTATCCTTTGAAGTTGAAATAAGAATTAATTCATGTTCATTCCTGCTTTTGAAATTTATACGAGAAACAAAAGAAAAACGGCTATCGATCGCGCCCTCCTTCTAACTAAACTTTAGGTTGGTATTGAAGCACCTTCGGTGAAATCTCTGCTGTTCATTTGCTGCAAGTTGTTGTTGTCACACAAACACACACGCACATATTGTCTTTGACAGTTCATCCATCAAATGTCAACACTTCGAACCGTTTGCTTATTTAAAAGTCTTTCACTAAATTGTTCTGTATCCCCAACGGTAGGTGTACTTTTCTAGTCCCTCCATGTATTTGTTTATAAACTTATTGCCTTTCTCATTATTTGTTACATATTTTCTTCTCCAATTCGCTAACACAATCCTTAATTTTCTTTTGGAAATATCTGGACCAGGCAAAACCAGAAATATATTGCAGATAACAGGAATTCTTCTTCCCATATCACTCACATTACAACGATTAGTCGGGCCGACTACGTCGTCTTTCATTTCTACCCAGGACTTTTCCCACAGTAGTACACTTATCTGCAAGAAACATGTAAACAATGTTTATACTATATTTTTTCTTTGTAGGTCTCAAAACCATACAAATTTTCCACAGTCTATGAAACTTCTGTGCTACACATACAAGTTCATGAAAGTATATTTTTATTCATTCAGCTGTTGTTTATATAAAACATTATTGCTGACCATATGATGTTAGAATATTTAACTTATATCCTTTTTTTTATTTATAGTCATAAGTTTGAGGTAACTTTTATATTCTTCAAGCATGATTTACTAAAATCTCTCTTATAAAATTTGTCACATTGTGCACGTTTAAATTCACATTATTTATGCCGCAATATTTTCGTCTCGTGCAAAACGAATTTGACCTTTTTCATATAGTTTGATGGCGTTTAAATGACTCACTCTCTTTACCGTTCCATCTCTCAACATGAGTCTTTCTCTATTGTTTGCTTTAAGTACCTTTTTGTCTTTAAACAAAGGTCCGTTATTTAAAATATTCAATGCTATTTTTGTTGTGAAAAGTTAAGTTGCTTTTCAGTGTATACAAACCATACCTCCTGTTTATTTTCTCTACAAAAGGAATATATTGCTCAGACTTATTTTGTCTTTATTTTGTACCTATTTAATACTTAATTTTTAATACTTATCTAACCTATAATGTAACAGTCAATAAATCATATTTTTTTTATTTTTAAATATATGCAACCCATCATACCCTTGTGTTATTTGTATTGTATGATGTTGAAATTTTCAGTAAACATTCCTTAAAATTAAATTTAATGTTTTATTCAACACTTAAACTAGTTCTTAATATTATTCATATTTTTAAATATGCAAGGACGACGGCAATATGTTTCACGTCTTGATTAAAAATATTATTTTCTTAATGCATAACCTTTCTGTATATGTTTATTTGCTTGCTTTACATGCATTCGTTTGAGTCGTGAAGCAAATACACATTAATGCATTAGTCACGGTAAACTAGTTACACGTATTTGGGCGCAATTCACTGATTTGTAGGACAGTTTCAATTTTGTCCGAAATCAAATCACTTAAAACACGCTAGATACATTTTCAACTGAATTTCGAAGCGTTATGTGTTTGTGCGGTCGTTTTAAACTCATTAAAATACATCGGTACGGCGAAAACGGTCCAACCAAATAAGACGAAATTAATTCGGGTGACTCAGCCTCGGAACAAGAAAATCACTTTAATGTTAACAAACCTCGGATCAGCCGATTCGATATGAGTGGCAAGTGGGTGATAGTAATGTGGAAAATGTAATATGCTAGTCACGAGAGGACATAAATCGGAGTTTCAGCGACAGCTCTGGGGTTACAATACACGTAATGCTTATATACCTGAAAGTGCATACAATCCGATGAAATATAATGATCGTAATTAGTGTCACGTGATATCATCTACTGCATTATTTCTATTGAATTTTGAAATGAAAATTTCAATATGTATATGAGAGTGATATCTTTACCACAAGAAATTTTAATTTTATATAATAGTATTGATTCAAATTAAGTTCTACTTTCGCTGTAATTGGATTAAATTAAATTACTTACGTTAGAAAACCGGTAGTGTGCTAATAACAATAATAATGTCAAGGACTGTAGGCTTAAATCAAGGGTGCTGCTATAAATTTTTGAAGCTGTGAATTTAGTTAATCTGGCTTTCGATCGTAAATATATTACAATCGATAAAGGAAATGATACTTTTAACACCCAAAATTTGAGGTTATATTTATTTTAATTTCTACTTTTAATGGAAGAACCTAAAATTACAAAAATTCCCATATAAAAATCTAACTAGTAAACAATTATTTTACCATTATGTCATTTTATCTTCATTATGATAATTCTAATCAAAACAATAAAAAACACATTTACTTTGTTGTATCACTATATTAAAAAATGGTGTGACCGTTATTATAATTCTAATCTTTGAAATATCCTGCAAAGAATTTCATTTTAACGAATGAGAATATCGTACTTTCTTGTACTACGTTTAAAAATGCTGTTATATTTTCCAACGCAAGTATTTGACTACATTTACTTATCAATACTCTATACACATTTTAAAATAACGTAGTGAACGAATGTTACAGTCTTTAACATTATTTTTCCATAAATACTGGGCATGTTACGTCTGATATATCTACAAAAAGAAAGCTGCCTTCCTATTTTTGTTATTAGTTCACCATGTTTGTCGATAAGCCACTACTTCAAAATGTTATTTTAAATTAGTTTTATATTTTTAAAGGATTTATTATTACTAAAAAACAAGAAAAAGAAAAAATGTCGGGTAAATACTGCTGTGGGGCAACCGTAGATACGTGTTTCTGACTTATTTGTCGTCATCATCACGGTAAGAAATAAAGAGGATTAAACCTAGAGATGCAAGGATACACAAAAAACCATAAGGTGACAGCCTAGCATTTGAAGCTTCAGTTAGAAGATCCTTGGTTTTACAGACAATAACCAATAACGCCACAAGAAAAACGTTGTCAACCTATTTGCCAAATTCAGGAGAAATAAATTAAAAAGAAATAATCGCGAATAAAAAAAAACACGCAACGGAAAATGTCCGGTAAATTCCGTTGTAGAGCATTGGCCACGTGTATATGTATATGTATATAAAGTGGGATAATTTTGAAGATGAATGTATACACGGAAAATCCTAGGGTGACAGGCAGCCATTTACAGATTCTGTTAGGCATTGTTGACTGTTGTCCTCAATACTTCTAATTAAAAAAATGCAGTAATACAGCTCGGTACTACTAGAACGAAGTAGAGAAGTGGTTGAGGAGTCTAGTAAACGAATGAAAGCAAACGCTGAATGGAAAATATCTGCTCCAACAGTATATCATTGACAACTATCCAAATTCTTTATAGTCTCCCAAAAGTTTTTTTCAAAATAAAAAGTCAATATTCAAGTAACGTATTAGTTTAATGGAAAAAGTAACATTTCAAACTGAAGTACAGTTCCTGGGAATTTATTTCTTGAAAATTATGCCATCTAAATGTTCTCCGTTATTTTGCTGACACACTTCTAAGCGGGAAGCAAAATTTCGCAAAACTGCTCGGCACGTGTTCTCCGTGATCGCTGCCATTTCTTCTCGGATATTTTGTCTTAACTGATCCAGAGAGGTAGGATTGTTGCCGTATACCTCCGATTTGAGATAACCCCACAAAAAAAATCCATTGGTGTTAAATCAGGCCTACGTGGGGGCCAGTTTATGTCACCTCGTTTGGATATCAACTTTCCGGGAAAAAGTTCACGAGCAACCGGTATAAACACGTTAGACGTGTGAGATGTTGCATCATCTTGCTGGAACCACGTATTTCGATTAAAGCCAACAACATCTTCTAAAGCTGGAGAGAAAAAGTTGTTAATCATCTCCACATATCGCTCTGAATTAACAGTTACTGTACGACCTCTTTCATTAGCGAAAAAGTACGGGCCAATTAATCCTCGTGCAGACATCGAGGCCCAAACACTGACTTTTGGTGAATGAAGTGGTCTTTCATGTTTATGTCTTGGATTCATTGGACTCCAATAACGGCAATTTTGCTTGTTGACATGCTCATTAAGGTGGAAATGTGCCTCATCCGAGAACAAAATGTTGTTAAAGGACGAAAATCTATCAAACATGTGGTTAGCGAAGTTAAGCCTCTCAGCGGCATCTGTGGGCTTCAACTGTTGAACCAACTGTATTTTGTAGAGGTGGAGACACAAGTCTTTACGCATTATGCGATGTATGGAAGTTTTAGGAATATTTAAGACACTTGCCCTTTTGCGAACAGACAGGCCGGGAGTCGCTCGACCTGACCGACGTACGCTCTCCACATTTTCTTCGCTTCTCGATGACCTTGGTCGTCCCGTCCGTGGTTTACTTGTCGTCGATCCAGTCTCTTCGAATTTCTGTACCCACGTTTTAATGAGTTGAGTACTCGGTGCTTCATTTACGTGACGCAATTGATAAAAATGACAAAATTTTCGACGAGCTATAACTGCAGAATTATTGTTTTTGTAAAATTCACGCACACAGCACGCACGCTCCGCTACTGTAAAACGCTCCATAGCGACTGAATTCCCAAAGACGCGGCTAGCGATCGGTGAAACTCCCGCGCACCTCCCGACGCATGCGCTTGCGCAGTAGGTAAACCAAATTGAAAAAGACTTTTGGAACACCTTGTACAAAAGTTAAGATTTAAATACTTTCGCCATTTTAATAAACTTGACTAAGTAAAGTAACTTCCGTCCGAATGTTGAAAATATTTTTATACAAAATTATCCCAAATATATCTCAAAATACTTTTACACTCTTAATAAATAAATGTAGAATGCATAATTTGAGAAATATTTGTAAACACCTGCTATTCGATAAAAGTGTTATTTCCGGTCCGAATTTTGAAATTTCTTTTATAGAAAAAGTATTGAAAATGTTTAAATATTTTTATATTCATAATGTATCTGCCTAGAAAGAGATGACATGTGAGCTTTCGATAAGGGTAAAAGACCTACTGTTTGGAAAAACTTTTTAAAAAAATACTCTATAGAAATATATTAAAACTTATTATTATGACAGAAAATCTAATCAGCTCTTAAGAAGATAATTACATTCTTAAATAACAGGTTTATTACTGATAGCTTCAGTAGTTCTTGCGTTGTCGTCGTCACACTCACATACAGTGAGAGAGACAGATACCAAAAACCACATTTAGTGCCAGTGAACTTTGAACGTATCTCATATCGGCTATTAAATTAAATTTATTCTAAAGAACACGAAGCATATATTCTATTTTTTACCACCAGATTGGAAAGAGAAACTACTTTTCATGAATATTACAAACTGTAATCCACTTTTTTTCTGATTGCCGATTTAAGCTCGTATGTGTGGGAGAATCTGTTTCCTTAATTCTATTCAATAAGCTCTGTTTTCTGCAAATTACTGAAAGTGGAACACCTTCTTTATGCAAATATGTTTTGTTCGTTCTTCAAATGCTTTCATGCAGATTTGTTTGCAAACGGGTCATTAACGCTGACGTGTTAATGCGATCCTTTTTTCCCTTTAAAATATGTCTGACTCGTAAGTAATTAGCGGCATAACGTAAAGTATACGGAAACTCAGAAAGAACAAACAGGAAATATTATCGAAAATGCATATATATGTAAATTACTATGCGTGTACGTACTTTTTATTGCAAACTGTTGTTGCAACATAATCTACGTATGATGTTCGTAATGTGTTATAGTGTTTTATTAGAAATTTTAATAAAGCATTAGAAATACTACTGCATAAACTGAAACAAATGTTTTTCAGTAATATTTCTAGAAATATTGGTTTTTTACATGCGACTCAGTTATCCAAGGAAAGTACAGTTGAACACGAAAGAACCAAGCTTTTAAATTCTCGATGTTTCTCTTCAATGTGACACAAATTAGAAATATCCTCTTAATAACAGTTACTTTCGAAGAATGTTACATTATTATTTAAACGAAAATATAAAGATTTGGTAGAGAAAAAGCAATTTTTGAAATGAGACATAGTTCCAACATTTAAATACTATTTTAGGCAAGAGACCAAAGCGTACAAAGCCTGACATAATGGGTTGTCACACCCCATTAGAGAGAACAACTGCCGACTTGTCATAAGAAATACCGCCCCTTGATTCCCAGTCTGTACATCCATAGCCCATCTCGTTCTGGTTTATTTCAATTCATCAGTTCCACTCTCCCGTCTCTTTTGACACACCAAGCTCTGTCTGCTTGGTCTCCTTAATTCTTTCTTCTAAGTGCAGGTTTATCCTTCTTATATACTCTTTGTGCTTTATTTTGCTTTCTGCCACTCTTCCATCATGTCACTCACTGAATACTCGTCTAGCCCGTCCTCTCCATGTTACAGTCCCTCATCACGTTCCAGTTCTTTGTAATATGATTTTAGATAACCATGGTTATAAATTGGATACTTTTTCCCGTCAGTTATTTTTTCTTGATTTCGGCGTCTGGGAGCACCGATCAGACATTTCTTGCTGTTACACCATTATCTCATATGTTTTGTCATTATTTCTTCGCCCACTCTTGATTCCGTGTGAAAGGTTCTTTTCTTTTCTTCCTCTTGGTCAGGGATACAACAATTCTATTGTCACAAACCAAATTTTGACGTGTTAGGTAAAAGTGCACTAGAACCGATATGTTTATTGTATGAAATAATGTGGTCACAATCATGCATAAACTAGTGATTTAAACAAACCTTCATTGAAGAGTGTTCGCAGGTTGTGGTTTATTTAATGTTAGTAGGTCTTAATGAAGCCATCTAAAGAGGAAGGCAATATTACTCTAATTTCTATAATTTATGTACAGCTCATACACTGAGAGCTGACAGGTGAGATGTCCCTCCCACAAGATGCGCAGTGAATTCTTATAAATATTAGGATAAGCACTAGCAGTCTGGAAAAATTGTCAAGCGTTACACATCGAAGTACACTATGTTTCCTATATATGCATCTCTTTTCAGTATATTACAATTTCTTATCTCCACTTACTCCTTCGTCCGGCTAATGTATGCGATGATGAACAAATGTTATCATTTCTTTTTTCAGATACTTTCTCTGTCTCACAATGACCTATAAGTCGCGCAGCTAGGAGCTGTCCCAGCGGTATGAATGACAATACTTTTTGAAACTGCAACAAAGAATTTGCCCTGTATGTCGTAATCAATTATATTACTATCAAAGGAATATGTATGCCAAATATGATGCATTAAGATTTGATGTTTCTCTAGGATTGATACAACAAAACTAATTATCAAGAAAAACTGCGTGAAACTTATTCTAAATCTAGTCTACCACGACGACTCATTATAATGAACGAGAAAATAAAATCCTCAATCTGTATAAGCAATTCAAGCTTGAAGACCCAATAGTTTATTAAATAGTATGACTCACAATAATAATGTGCTGACAATAAATAAGCTCAAACATGATTATATGGTATTTCATACTTATTATTTCAAAATATAGCCTCTAAAGGGCAAGTAAAATGAAATAAATTTAATTTGGGGGTTGAAACCACATATGCTATTTAGTTACATAATACGAATATGTCGGTGACATTGTACATATATGAAATAGTAATATACGAACTTCATAATCTCTAAAGTTAAACATTATCCGTAGTTGAAAGCGTGTACATTTTCCGCTCTAAATGCATGAAGGTTTTTATCGACGGAAAATCCGCCATTAGCGCCAGCAAATTGGAGTATTTAATGGTGCTCTGTTAATTGTAGTTAATGGCATGTTAATTGGAACCATTATGATGATTTCAATTATTGCATTAAGCAGAGAATATACGGAATGTCGAATATACACGAGTAGCTTATACGTATGTGTATGCTTCATGTAAAAACTTATAGTCATGGAGAAAGCTTTCTGTGATTTTCCTTTACATTAGAACACAGAAAAGTCAGAAGGAGTATTCATTATAATTTACCTCTAATTGCAATTGTAGATTCCAGAATAATTTAGAAACTTTTGATATCGCGTTCTGCTTTTTCAAATGGTAAAGAAGAAATATATATCAGCTACTTTTTAAATTAATTCTTACACGAAAGCGGTAAAAAACATTTAGCAAATCTCTACATATTGTTATAGGTATAAATGCGTATGGAACGGATATAAATTGCATTACGATTGGGTGCTAGTATGGAATGTTAAATAAATTTCTAATAACAATTACTATTATGAGGGTCCATATATCTTAAATAGAACATCAGTTACCGAATATTATAACTATACAACTATACCACAACACGTCTTCTTGTTAGGGTTTTTTTATCCGCTTTTGAATTTTAATGTTCTTGTTCGACATAATATCGATAATTGAGTATTAAGTAAATAATCAAATAGCCATTAATCTAACAACAGGTCTTTGGTAAACACCATAAATATTTATTTTAATATATTATGGTTTAGATCACTATTCGTTGATATTCCAGCAAGCGATGTGACAACTGTTGAATTTCGCAGTTATTATCAACTAACCATAAATAACAAATATGAATCATACCAAGTGTAATAATAGAAATTTTATTTCTTAAGCATTTATTAACATTCAAATTCAATTATAACGTTTCTATTTAGATTTATGAAAGTTCTGATTATATACACATTTGTGATATATTACATATACCTAACATGTGTCTAGAACTGACCAATAAAATAAGCACACAAAAACACTCTTCATGCGTAAGTAAGTTGGCACAAGATTACAATAAAATCCACAAATATTAGACTTACAAAACGTCACGTAATTAGATTAGGGCACCTAAAGAGTAAACGCGATGTTTACATAAATAGTACAGTCTTAGCTGTTATAACCTCTACTTAATGCTTCATACTAAAATCCAAAGATGAGTTGTAAGGATTCTTTAACAAATGGGTAAGCCATTTGATCGTAAGCCGAACTGTGTTTGTAATCCGAAATTTCAAGAAGAATTCAGTTCAATGGGCTATTTATCATGATAGGATTGATTTTCAGAAAAATTAAATCATTTGCAACAGGAATGAGTCTTGATGCGAGGAAAAATGCTTAGTCGTACCAAGGTTCTTTATCAATTTTATATAAGGCCATGTATAGGACGTTATCGTGCTTTACCAATTTATTTGTTTTTATTGTCTTTTGGGTAATTTGTTGAATTAATTACACTAAATTGTAAATTAAGTTGTAGCTAAACAATAAATGCAAACTTTTCATGTTTTCGTATTTAACAAATATCTTAATAAGCTATTAAATAGAAGAATCATACATCGAACTTTCTTTTTCGACAAAGCCGCATCCACAAAAAAAAAATGGGTGTGCTTAAGACCACACGGCAGAAGTGAAAACTTCATCAAGGCGAGGTTAATACGAAATACAACTTTTTTTTTCGTTCTATATTCATTTACATTTACATTTTCCATTTTCGTTCATTTAAAAAATGTATATTTATTATTATTGTGTATACATTATTCTAGTACATTTCGCTCGGTCTGATCAAGTTTTCACTTCAAAAATTCATACGTACGCACGTATATATATAAATAGACGATATGATAATTCTCATACGAGTACCCGCGCTGGTCTAATGGTAACGTGCCGCTCTCATACCCTGGCGGCTCGGGATCGCATCTGCACGCGGACAAGAATTTTTCAAAAAATAAATTTAGTTACCTTATACAAAAAGAAATTACCGCTTTTAATTTAAATTTTAACATTTTTGCTAAATATGATCAACTTTTTCTTTATTACTTAACCTAAATATCTATTATTTCTCTGTTCACATTTGTTATTATAATCTTGACCAATCATTTACCAAATCACTATTATATTATTTATGAATATTATTTATAAACAAACGAATAATATTGTTTCGATATTTTTTATAATAAACATTATTATTATACACGCGATTACACATAGAAACCGTAATATTTCCAGTACAATATTGTTTCTAAACGATGTAGTATTTTGCAGGAAAAGAATATATGTATATAATGTATAAATTATGACTAATCTGTCATTTTGACATAGAGACTTGTTTCTTATTAAAGTAATCTATGGAAGCGAGGTGAAAAAGTTCTACGGTTTACCTTTTTTACTTTCTTATACGTAGTATAAGGAAGTATTGTGATGATGAAAATTTTCGACCTCGAGATTTTTGCAGATGTCCACGTGTTGAGATCCCCTGATACCAAAAAAGTGGTTTTTAAAAAATGTCTGTGTGTGTGTGTGTCTGTCTGTCTGTCTGGCTGTCTGTGTGTGTGTGACCACGATAGCGGTCAAACCGCTGGAGATATCAATTCCAAATTTTGTATTTACGTGTATAATCTCCCTCTTGAGATCTGATTAGTTTTTCAGTAAAATCGGTAGACCGGAAGTAGCAGTTTACTTCAGTGAAAAAATCGAATTTTGCCAATATTTCGTCAAATACGTTTATACAAATTTATAAAGAATTCATATGTACTTAAAATTAAAATTGAGAACAATTTTATTTAAAAAGTTTTTCTAAATTCCTACCGGAAGTAGGTCTTTTACTATTATCGAAAATCGGTTTTTTGCGAATATTTCGCAAGTCAAGCTTTTTAGACAGGTACGTTACGTGTATAAAAGTATTTAAAACATAGTTTTCAATATCTTTTGTATAAAAAAGATTTCAAAATTCGGACCGGAAGTAACAGTTTTACTCTTACCGAATAGCGATTTTTGGCAAATATGTCGTAAATTATGCATTCTATATATATTTATTAAGAATACAAAAGTATTTAGAGTTATATTTGCAATATTTTTTGTATACATGAAATTTCAAAATTCGGACCGGAAGTAGCACTTTTACTATTAGCGAGTAGCACTTTTTTTCGAATATCTTGCAAAGTATGCATTCTATAGCGATTTATTAAGAGAATAAAAGTACTGAGAAAAGGATTTTGAATAAGTTTTGTATAAAAAAATTCTTAAGATTGTATACTTTGAAACGCTCATACGTATAAGAAAGTCGTGTGGTGGCCACACCTCATTTTTCTGACTAGTATTTGCGTAATCTCCATGAAGAAATACGACCGTTACCGCCATGATTTCGTGGTTGCTGAGAGCACTCTTTAGGGTTATGTTTTCCCAGTGCAAATTCAATATTATAATAGCGGCTGGAATGGAAAATGAGAGACCACGGATAATCTCGTTTATGGTCGGAAAAAGCCAAAAATCGATAGTATTGAGATCTGGTAAGTACGGTGCGTGAAAAACTATTGGAAACCGACGATCACAAAGAGAGATGCTTTTGAGACAGGGAACATTTCCTGACGCAAACGCACCAGTCTTTTCTTGCTTGATCAATTTTCATGCAACACTGGAAAGAAATTTTTCCTTAAAGCATGCTGGTTTGAATTTTCCGTAATGGTTGTATCATTTGAAACACATCGCGTGAGGATGACGCCTTCGCTGCAACCCCCTTAAGCCCTCCTCAGGGCAGTTAGTCGACATCTCTGCGTACCTAAGCCCCATCAAATTATACAAACGATGATTATTTAAATTTATTTATTATTTATTTATGGGGAATGTAATAAAGTTATGTCAAGAACACGTGATACATTTGCAACTCGATATCCGCAAGAACGGAAACCATATGCCAATACCGTTAAACGTACTATAGAAAACTTCAGAAACTTTGGATCCGTGAGGGCAAAGATTCAGGGAAATAAACCAGTTATTAATAACGATAATAATATAATGCAAATGTATCACATGTTCTTGACATAACTTTATCACATTCCCCATAAATAATAAATAAATTTAAATAATCATCGTTTGTATAATGTAAATACCCCGGCATGACTTATTGAAATTATGATAAGGTACATGACTTTTCTTCAACGAATGACAATTTATAATTTTGTAAACACTGTCATGGCTAACTAATGAAAAAAGAACGAAAGCGAACAGTATGTATTGTAGAAGATAAAAACACTAACTTGCCAATATTTCGAAAACTACCAATTTTTATATTAGACATATTTCTACAAAGTGATTCTTATTTTTAATGCAGAATAAGATGAAATTATAAAAGTTGCCGCTTCCCATTTAAAAAAATTGTCTTTTGGCAATTTTTCCAAATTCGTTTTCAGGCGTATAATTCGCACACTCTGTATTAATAATTGTAACAATTTTATACAAATAGTATTTAATTAGACCATCTATTTGAGGGAATTTACTTCAAATTAAATAATAAATTCATCTTTATATGGAAAAAGTGCTATTGATTTTCTGCCTGCAAACGTCAAATTTAACATAAGAATTTCAATAAGTCAAAAAAGGTTACACTTAGATATATGACATTATACATCAAATATATTTAGAATTGCACGTAGAATCTAAAAACCTGACAATATCCAGGGTATTCTATTTAAAATTAGGAAGTTGGTGCCTACTTCCGGCATAGTCCTACGTGCCACCATCTTGAAAATATATTAGGCGAATGGCCCCCATCGACTTTAGTATAGTGTCAAAATTTCAGATCATTCCTAGCTATAGTTTTTCCACAATCGATCGATTCAGTTCCCGGTGAACTACCCTGTATATATACACGTAGAACTTCTAACTTTAGTTATATTGATAACTTTAAACCCTTTAGTTCATCTAAACAATGACAACATTAAGCCTCTAAATTATAAGAAAATATTTTATATACCAGGCATTGCTAACCATATTAGGGATTTATTTAGAGAAAAGGTATCTATAGCAAACACGTCAGCGAATTCTATCTCAAAATTGTTCACACCACTTAAAGATACATTAGACAGGACAATATGTAATAGTAATGTAGTCTACGGTTTAGAATGTAATGATTGCAAAAAGTTTTGCATAGTTAAACCAGACAAAGAATCAAAGAACGAAAGATACAACATAAAAGTGATGCTCGCAACAAAGCTAATGCATGTAAATTAGCATCACATATACCGGGTGTCTCAGCGTAGCGGTAAAGTCCATTATTGGTATCTAATAATGTAGATAGCGAATAATTTTTAATACAAAAATTGTAAATAATCATAAGCTGTACAATTTAAAAATATTTTTATTTATACAGAGTGTTCGACAACGACGAACCAACACAAACTTATGTTTTTTTAAATGGAATGCTATGATTTTTTTTTACATTTTATGATAGCCCTTAAAGGATTGATTAAACTGACATCAACTTGTATTTGGCGATTTTCAACTGTTTCTGAGATATGGCGATTTTTCGTTAAAAATTGTGCAACATTTGAAAAATTGCTATGAAATAACGACTGATGATGAAATACTTTTTATGCGCTCAATTAGTAGAGATACCTTTTCAGTACGTGAAAGTAATTTTTATTTTGACATATTTACGCATGTTCTTTAGAATTACATGCCATTCGCAAAAGTTAAAAATTCTAAAAAAAATTAAATGGAACACCCTGTATATTAATTTGCCATTGAAAAGATATTAAAAGTTACTTTTCAAAAATATCTACTTTCTTCCGCATGTTGGCGATATTGCAAAAGTTATAGGGTGTTATATCTGAATAAACCCGATTACGACTTAAAAATATGAGTTGCCATGACTTATATTACACATAGCATAACTAAAAGTAAACGAGAAAAAATACTTCTAATATTTTCTTATTACAAATAAGCAATTTTTATTAAAATTTTAAAACTCATGAAATGAAAAGTTTGGAATTTCATGGATTAGCAATATTTTAAAAAACATTGCAGTCGTTATGTCTCAAAAAATGTAAAACTTCAAACTTAGATATACAACTTGCGTTGAAAAGCAAACCGTCAATAAGAGCATTTAAATTTACTTTATTAAAAATAGCTATCTTGAAAAACATGGCGTAAGCTAATATTTTCAAGCATCACAGCTATTATAAGCTATCAACTAACAAATTAGAAAATGCATATGTTTGGTTTTATAGTATGTTTGATAGTAATAAAATATGGAAACAAATACGTTTACAAAAATTTATAATAAACGTTTGAAATTCTGCTCTTCTACTTCTAAACACTTTTGAAGTCGTGTTTCATATGACCTATAGACATTTGCCATTAGTTTTTGGTTAATAGAAGAAAACACTTCTCGAATTCTTTCTTGCATATTCTCTCCTTAACATAACCCCAAAGGAAATAATCCATTGGAGTTAAATCTGGCGATCTAGGTGGCCACGATAATGGAGCACCACGGCCAATCCAATTTTCCTTGAATGTATTATTTAAAAAGTTTCGAACGCTTCTTGCGTAATGTCCTGTAGCCCCATCGTGTTGAAAGTACATTACGCGGCGCGTATACAAATCTATATTTTCTAATAAGACAGACAGATAGTTCTCAAGAAATTGTAGATACCTCTCTCCTGTTAGTGTACCATCAAAAAAAATAGGTCCGATAACTTGATGGTGAGTTAATGACCATTTATGTTGATGATCAATGTTTCTCAACCAGTGCGGATTCTCAGTGGTATAGTAATGCATATTGTGTCTATTTACTAGACCATTACTTTTAAAAGTAGCTTCATCACAAAACAAAATCTGAGTTACATTATGGTTTTGATCTATTTTGTGCAACATCGAGTTATTTTCTTGAACGCATAACAAAACATCGATTTGCGCATCTACGTTTTCTATGGCACTATTCTTTTTTTCATACAGAATACTGCCAGTTTCTTCAAATCTTGTTAACAATTTCTGAAAAACTTTTGTGGATGGCAGTCGCATATTTGGATATTTTTTCCTGTATATTCGTTGTGCCAGCAAACAATTTCGAGCACTTTCCCCCAAAACGTAGAAAATATTTATTAATTCAAATTTAAAATATTTCATTTTGCACACAATGTACATTTATGTACTTATAATGACGATGTCTTTTTAAACTGAAGCTATAAATCTAAGTTTGACGTTTAAACAATTTTTAACACAGCGACTGCGATATTTTTTATACTATTGCTAATTCATTAAATTTCCAAATTTTTCATGAGCTTTAAAGTTTTAATAAAAATTACTTATTTTAAAAAGAAAATATTAGAAGTAACTTTTTTCGATTAATTTTAGTTTTACTAGCAGTGCAAGTCATGGCAACTCATATTTTTAAGTCGTAATCGGGTTTATTCAGATATAAAACCCTATAACTTTTGCAATATCGCGCACAGGCGTAAGAAAGTCGATAATTTTAAATAGTAAATTTTAAGTATTTTTCAATGGCATATTAATATACAGGATGTTCCATTTAATTTTTCTTAGAATTTTTAACTTTTGCGAATGGCATGTAATTCTAAAGAACATGCGTAAATATGTCAAAATAAAAATTACTTTCACGTACTGAAAAGGTATCTCTACTAATTGAGGCCATGAAAGGTATTTCATCATGAGTCGTTATTTCATAGCAACTTTTCAAATGTTGCACAATTTTTGACGAAAAATCGCCTTATCTCAGAAACAGTTGAAAATCGGAAAATACAAGTTGATGTCAGTTTAATCAATCCTTTAAGGGCTATCCTAAAATGTAAACATATTCATAGCATTCCATTTAAAAAAACATAAGTTTGTGTTGGTTCGTCGTTGTCGAACACTCTGTATAAATAAAAATATTTTTAAATTTTACAGCTTATAATTATCTACAATTTTTGTATTAAA
Organism: Amphimallon solstitiale; assembly: GCA_963170755.1. Lineage (NCBI taxonomy): Eukaryota > Metazoa > Arthropoda > Insecta > Coleoptera > Scarabaeidae > Amphimallon > Amphimallon solstitiale. Next base: position 40,787,605 of record OY720678.1, on the reverse strand, counting down.
AATTATTCGCTATCTACATTATTAGATACCAATAATGGACTTCACCGCTACGCTGGGACACCCGGTATATACTACTGGTCACTCGATACAATTTGGCCAAACTAACGTTTCAGGTAAAGAACTTAAATTGGCTAGAGATTACTTCTTAAAACTCTTTGCTTCAATGTCTTTAAATCTAATATTAGCTTCAGATCAGATTCTCAAATTCTTAGGGATATTTATTCAGGTCTACTAAAGTTTGTTAATAACAGAATTTTGAATATCTAAGTTTTAGACAGTAAACTAATAAAAAGATGACAATAATTAGGATAGCAAACTACCAATGTGTAGCTTCACCGAAATTTATGTGATTTATCAAAGACTACATTCGAGTTTACTACGTGGCATATATTGCTAACCTATGTGTTAATGACAACCGAGTGACAAAACCTAGAAAATAAGAATGAAAAATTGATGCTTGACCTATCACTGACGACATTTAACTTTACCGGATGGTAACCGATATGGATTTATGTGTTAAATATATGAGTTACGAAACAAAGTAAAATAAATAAGTTGGAACTACGTAAAACCAAAATGAAAATGTAAGATACTAGGTGTAAAGTCAGATGTGTTTCGCACTTATGTTTTCCTCAGTACAACACAGCCAAGAAAGTGTGTGTTGATTCAATAATATTTTAGTGAATTCCAAAAACCCATATATGTCCACAGTGTTCAGCAACAGTAGTCAATAATATTCTGTAATGTGCAAATTGCAAATTTCAGTCAATCATATTAGTAAAAATATTAAATTATTTGTTGCTATTATATTTGAAGATGTATAAAATAAAAGTAAACTTGTTTAACAAAAAATAGTAAACTAATAATAATAAAATGACAATTAAGAAAGCAAACTACAAATGTGTAGTTATATCGAAAGATTTGTGATTTATCAAAGACGAGATTCAATTTCACTAAAGATACATTTTTACATTTTCTATTTTAGTTACAGAATTTCGTGTTTTCATCTTCCTATGTAAGGTAGGTTGACTAAATAAGGCCCGGTACCCCAATAAGGCCCACTGCACCTTTGCCCTATTAGGAATCTGTAATAATAGCAGGTCTCTTTACGATTTACATCTGTGAGACCTCTAGTGTTAATTTCTAAATTTCCTGTTATGTGGTAAGAGGGTGAACTGAATTATCGACGTCCATATTAGTTCACCTGAGTTTGGTTAGGTGTATTAAAAGTTTTGGCTGGGAAATAATTTTGGGGTAAGTACTAGAAAATCGTTCGTATTTTTGAAGTTACATTGCAGCATTAGTAAGTTTGAACATTTTACTAATTAGACGTAACGTTGTTATTCTATATTATTTGCCATCAAACTGGAAATCAGTGCTCAATTACAAATGATGCAACAATTTTTTTATCACCCAAATAAGGCCCGCCTGGTTAGTTCTAAATAAGGCCCGGCCCTTTTTTGGTTATAATAGTATTATTATGCTGTTCTATATACTGCTTTCCTCATTTCTTAGATTCAAAGCAACGCTTTTCGATAAACATGCCGCCCAAGAGGGCTCGATGGCCAGAAACCCAGTTGCAACGAGCAATGGATGAAATTGATGTTGGTATGTCTGTCCGACAGGCATCAAGGGAATCTAAATTCCACGCAGAACCCTCAGAAATCATGTGGCGACAAGAAGCACCAAAAAGAAACTAGGAAGGCCCAGTTTCCTAACTCCAGGGCAAAAAGATGAACTGTGCCAACGCATTTTTCGCTTGGGAGATGTTGGTATGCCTCTTACATCGAAAGTGATAAGACGCGCGGTATTTCCTTATTGCGAAAATAATGACTTATCTAATCCATTCAATGTTGCAAATAGGTTGGCTGGACGTAAATGGTTGAAGTTGTTTTTACAACGACACCCTGAAGTAGCGTAACCTCTTGACAAGTCAATTTTAAACCTTTTGAAACATATTGGGACGAGGACGTGCTGTTATTTTGGACCAACAAACCTGATCGCACGATCACCAAATATACATTGGAACAATTTTTTCAAGGGTGTGGGCGAGGGCAACAACTCCTGAAAATGTGATGTCGGGTTTTCGTGCAACGGGCATCTATCCTTACAACCCAAACGCAATCCCTGATTGTGCTTATGCCCCGTCGGAAATCACAGAAAAAGATGACATTCAAGCAGTCAATGTTGAACATCTCGGAAGTCCACCAGCTGTAAGTTCGTAGAAAAAATAAGACCGAAAAGCAGAGATGTTACGGATTCCTCGTCTTCAGATGAAAGTAGTTTAGTTTCGGGAGAGGAAAATAACAATGAAGATGAACCAGACGAAAAAATAAAGGATGTCATGTAGTTTCAATGATATTCTGATCACGCCAGAAGTAAAGATGAAAAACACGGGCAGAAAAAAGGCAATAAATTACCGAGCTCAACAAATTACAACAGTCCTTTTTAAAGATGACAAGAAGAATAAAAAAGATGATCCAAAGACGAGAAAGGAAAGTGATTCTAAAAAACAAGCTGCAAAACGTGGAGGAACAACCAAAGAAGCAGTAGCGGGACCAAGCAAAATTAATCAAAAAAAAAGAAAGCTGGTACTGCCATTTGTGCCAAATTGACGAAATGGGCAACATGAGGCTATGTACCATTTGTAAACGCTATGTCCATGAAGACTGTATGGGTTTAACAGCCGCGGATAAAGTTCCCGCCTTTACGTGTCCAGATTGTGAAGATTTTTATTTTTTTCTTTTCTTTTATTTTTTATAGAAATATCATTGTGTTCATTTTGTAATAAAATATTGTTTTGGTTCAATTAAATTTAATAAAAGTTCATTTTAAGAGTTGTGTTACATTATAAAGGTATGGCCTAATTAGGGACATGGGATGGGCCTTATTACGAACACAGGGTTCTAAAATCGGCCCAGATGACAACTTTTAGTAATTAATTTTTTATATTCTGGTCAGGCTTATCTTGATGAGGTTTGTCATACAATTGAAACAATAACACTGTAGAGAGCTCGTCAACATTTTTTATGATAGTGTTTCGACAACAGAAAAAATTGAAAAAAAATCGTAAACCTTAAGTGGGCCTTATTTGGTCAACCTACCTTATCATTAACATATAGATTAGCGTTATCTGCCATGTAGCGAAGTTGAATGCCGTTTTTGATAATTCAAAGATCTTTCAATAAAACTATACATTGAAAGTTGGCTTTCGTAATTGCCATTTTAGTATTAGTTTACTATTTTTTCTTAAACTTGCCCCTATGTCATAATAACAGTTTTGTTTTATTTTATACATTTGTGAATATAGTGGCACGGTCTAGCAGTCTAGGCATTCATTACTCCCTTACCAACTCGGTCTTCTATTTGCTTTCTTACAATGCCATTTGCGATGCTTTACATACAAAAAATTTTCTGAATTACTATAGTAATTTGCAGGAAATGTAGACCAACATGTATTAGCTAATTAGGTAAGGATTAATTCCTGTAAAGAGTAGATTGCACTTCATGAAGTTTGAAGCACGTGGTCTCACCCAGATCATGTTCCATATTATTACTGATAAACTAATTTTGAATTTTGGGATATATTCTGTCAGAAAATGAAGTGTGGTTTCATTTAGAAGAATATAGCATATTAAAAAAGGCTTGTAATAAACTGAACAGTAATTAGCTCTTTACGTATAATATAAAATTACAAACAGCCAGTAAAATAACGTAAAAGATTCAACCCATTTACAAATTTCATGAGAATGAAATTTTCGTACAGTAAAAGAACTATTTGGGAAATATCTCTGTTCACTATTGTGGTTGTAATGCGCAATAAAAATTAGCAGTAGACGTCATTCGTGCTGTAAGTTTGCATGCACTGAGCTTGCTGTTATTAGTTTCTGAGAAGGAATGTTAGGTGATTCGAGCTATAGGTTTTGTTGCAACCGTACTACGAGTAAATGGTCGATGTACCAGAATAACAAATAAGCTCCGAAGGTGAAAGTGAAGAGGCGATCAAGAACAGTAGAAAGAGAATAGACACGAAATAGATAATGGAGAAATTATTGGCGAATAAAAAATCTGCGTTTCTATATTTCAAATGTAGCACGTAGTATGGTGTTTTGGTCAATACATGTATTGACACAGAAGGCAAGATAAGTGAAATTCTCCGTTGTAACAAAGTATAAAAATGAGGTGTGGCCACCACACGACTTTCACGACACCAATATAATAGTGTCGGATGCAGATCCTGATATGTTACACTGTAAACTTAGGACTGTGATGGATCAATTTTTTAATTATTGTAACAAAAACGCTTTGGTGGTCAATATTCAAAAGACTGCACTTATGGAGATTCACAACAAACGAAGGTCACCAATTAACATAAATCTTGATTTCAATGGAAGTATGTTGGGTGAGAGCGCGTCGGTGAGGTTTCTGGGCTCAATTATTGACTGCCATCTCTCATGGGAGGAAGAAATAGATCGCATATGCCAAAAGTTGAATAAGGGTTTCTACGCTATTTGTACTTTGAAGCGCATGTTGTGCAGTGAAACGCTGTTACAGGTGTATTATGCCCTCGTTTATTCGGCGATCTCGTTTAATATTACTGTTTGGGGGCAATGTAGTGACGTTGGACGGGTCTTTGTTCTCCAAAAACGTATTATTCGCTTAATATTCAATATAAAACCGAGAGACTCTTGTCGGGATGCATTTCTGACGCGTAAGATCCTAACAGTGACGTCAATTTATATTCTGAAGCTCTTGACATACATTTTCGAACATAAGGATTATTTTCTCAAAAATTCTAACTATCACAATTATAATACTCGTGCAAAAGCGGATATACGTTTGGACAAGGTAAATTATATGTACTACAAGAAATCACCCATAAGTGCTGGATGCCGATTATTTAATCTGCTTCCAGAGAGGTTAAAGTCACTACAAAATGTAAACGTGTTTAAGAGGAGGCTAAAGGATGTATTGCTTACTAATGTCTTTTACAATATTGAAGAGTTTGAAAATTATTTTAAAAATAACTGACTTGGCTGTGCTCAGCGGACATTTCTATGCTACTCTGTGACAAATGTTTTTAATGTTTGTTTTCCGTCTTGATTTATTATTACCTTAGGTATGAAATGTTATTTATATTTACATGTGTGTACCTGTGTGTTTTTTGTATTTACTTTTATAATTGCATACTTAAGTATTTGTGACTTGTTCCATATACATTTGATTGTATCCTTAGGAATGAATAAACTATTATTATTATTATTATTATTATTATTATTATACGTATGAAAGTGTTACTTCCGGTCCGAATTTTGAAATTTCATTTATACAAAAAATATTCCATATCCAACTCTAAATACTTTTGTACTCTTGATAAATATATATAGAATGCATAACTGACGACATATTTGCAAAAATCGCTATTCGATAGGAGTAAAAGTGGTACTTCCGGTCTAAATTTTGAAATTTTTTTTATATAAAAGATATTGAAAATTACGTTTTAAATACTTTTATACGCGTAACGTACCTGTCTTAAAAGCATGACTTGCGAGATATTCGCAAAAAACTGATTTTCGATAAGAGTAAAAGACCTACTTCCGGTAGGAATTTCGAAAAACTTTTTTAAGACAATTTGTTTCAAACTTAATTCTAAGTACATATAAATTCTTTATAAATTTGTTTAAACTTAGTAATTGACGAAATATTCGCAAATTTCGATTATTTCACTGAAGTAAACTACTACTTCCGGTCGGCCGATTTTGCTCAAAATCTAATCAGTTCTCAAGAGGCAGATTACACACGTAAATACAAAGTTTGGAATTGATATCTACAGCGGTTTGACCGCTATCGTGGTCACACACACAGAGACAGACACATACACACACACACACACACACACACACATACACACACACAGAGAGACACAGAGACATTTTTTAAAAACCACTTTTTTGGTATCAGGGGACCTCAAAACGTGGACATCTGCAAAAATCTCGAGGTCGAAAATTTTCATCATCACAATACTTCCTTATACTACGTATAGTATTTCTAAAATCAAATATTTGTAACTAGTAGAAATCCTATTTTTGATTGATTTCTAAACAAAACAAAAATGATGCTACTCGTCAAGGCTCTTAACAGTGGCCCCATATTTTAAAAAGAGTAAAATATGGGGCCACTGTTACGAGCCTTGACGAGTAGCATCATTTTTGTTTTGTTTAGAAATCAATCAAAAATAGGATTTCTACTAGTTACAAATATTTGATTTTAGAAATACATTGACGGTAAACATTAATATGGTGTATTAAAAAACAATAACAAATACCACTTTTGATTGTAGAAAGTATATCACTTTCTTCTTTGTGATTTAAAATGCGAAAAAATGCCAAACGAGCTGGAGAGAAAGAATATAAAAAGCGTGCGACAATCGTTAACTCTTGGCACATTTTCTGCATCAAATTAGCACTTAAAAATTAAAAACACAGTCACTGAAATATGCAAAAGGTCGCTATGAAATATTTATAACGGTCTCTAACAGAAAAAAGTAACAAGCTTGTAATCTTTTTTTTCCTGGCCGCCTTCTACCACTCAATAATCTCGCATACGCTTATGTATAGCGAGAGAAAAAATACAATGTAACATCCCGGCGTTGTTGCTGGCGCTTTTCGCTTTTTTCGCTCGAGTTTTAAAATTCATTAAATCCAATTTTACCGCAACATCGGCTCTGGGACCGGTGGAACCCCTAGGTCGGTGGTATTTTGGGAGTTTAGGTGAAGAACCCACACACCTTATAGAATATTCTATTATATTTTGTTCGAAGTGAAAGTGAGTATCTAATTATGTATGTAGAAGCAAGTGATGGAGACCGGAAATATTGATCAGTCATAGATACTTATACAATATATAAAACAAGTATTCGTTTTCTACTTTCAAATTAATTTCCGATTTACTATAAAATGAAAATATACCGTTCTAATAAACTTGATAACTTTTAGAGTTGAGAATGCTAACGTACTACAAATAAGTCTATCTTTAAACATTTGCGGGTCATCACTGGTAACTTTACATTGCACTAGTCCAGTCTTGCTTGATCGATTTTCATGCAACGCTGAAAAGAACCTTGTCCTCAAAACATACTGGTTTGATTTAGCAGTAATAGTTGCTTTATTTGTAACAGACTATGTGTCGATGCCTCCATCCCTCTCCCTGAACATGGCCATAGCTCTAATTTGCTCGATGACAGAGAATCGTTGTATGTTTTCTTGTGGGATTAAAAAATTATATTCACATCTCATCCGTCATCACAACTAATGAGAAGGAATCACCATTCATAGCTGCAGCACGTGTCAACATCTGCTGAAAAACTGTTAACCGCGCAGCATTCGTGGCACCCACCGTGAAGGAACTGCACTAATTCTAAATGCCAAATTTTGGGATCACATCTCACACATTAAATCAGCGGTCTTTCATAACAACTTGCCCCGCAGGCGCAAGCTTGGTTACCGTTCGCTTGATTTGATGCGCAGGCTTCTTTACTTCATCACCCAAGAGCGCACATTTTTAAAATCCACAAAGCCATCACCTCATGTCTCACCCAATTGACGATGAATTTCGATGGGGTTTAACTACGCGAGTGAAGAAAGGTAGTGAATTCACGTTGATTGGGAAACTTGCACTTTGCCATTCTAAATATGTAAGCAACGCTAACTGCAATGGTTGTAAATGGAACTGTGTGTACAGTATGATGCTGTTATCTACATATGTTACAAGTTCAGAAGCATTTCCCACATTTTTCTATTTAATCCCATTGGTCACAAAAACATTTGGAAGCACTAGTAGTTGAACACATCTCAAATTTCTGTTGAATGTCCCAGTTGTACACAACACTGGGGCAATGTTTCGTATAACGATCGCGTTTATTATTAGGGCTATTATCTAACGCTATGCGTCGATGAAAAACCTATTGTATATTCATGTAACTCTAATGCATGCTGATATAAGAAATTCAATGATGTATTTAATCACCGTACATTTTGGTAAAAATAATAACTCTTTTTGAATATTGGAAATTCAATGTTCAAAAAGTGTCGTGACATTGCCGATTTTCAACGTTGCTAGCCACAAATATTATTAATTTATTATTAATTAAAGCCTAAGAAAATAATATTAGAATTGTCGTAATACAATACCAGATAGTTCGCAAAATCATATTTAATTTTTTTAAATATCATTTGTAGGCTACTATTCAATATTAAACTTGGTTTAAATTTACATATATGGTCCTGACAAACCTAGAAACATTTATTTATTTGCATGAAAACATAGAAGGGGTCTTACTGTGCAGTATTGTTAGGCAAATGAAGAAGGCAATAATCACATCCTCATAGAATAATATTTACGTTTGAATCATATCTAGCTCAAGAACAATCAACAGAATTTTTATTCCCACCTGGTCATAATTCAAACAATTCGGCTTCTTAGGCCATAATGTAAATTTTATCAGTTTAACCTTTCTTTGAAAGGCTCACAGTTTCTCTAGGATAATTCTGATTACACTGTGGTACACAAAAAATCCTCCTCATAAAGCAAATGAGTATTTTCTAAAATTTGGACCTAAATTAGTAGTAGACTTTTTTTCCTGAGAATTTAGGAGAGATAGCAGACGAGCATGGAGAAAAATTTTACCATAATATTGCATCGACCAAGAAAAGATATATCGTGGAGCTCAAACATGTGGGTCGATTATTGCTGGAATATAATAGGACAAACTCCCGGTCGATCTTCTAAAAGAAAGATGAAAAATAAATATTCAGAAAATTAATGTAATATGTATATATTATTATGGTTCTTAAGTTTTTTGTTAATAAAATGTATTATACGTTTCTGATTGTTTAAGGCGAATAAATTGGTTAGAAATGGCACTTTTATTAACATCACAATATTTCTACCTCCCTCATCATTGCACGTTGATATCGAAATTATGAGGCCAGAAATGAATTCAGCATACCAAAATACATAAGAAAAAAATTTTCCAAGGAAGAATAAAATATTTTGAAATGTTACGCAGTGTCATTCTAGAGAACAACAAAAACATCAACCGTTACTGATTTCTCTTTGTGCTTCTTCTGATCATCGAGACAAGATAGATGCCCAGCAATGTAACTTGATGATTATTGTGATATATTCACTTACATACATGAAGAATCATTGTATTTCAAAACAGAGGTTAATTCTTTAAAGTCAATTACGAACGTAATAAGAGCTGTTCAAAAGAATGTCGGAAGGTTATGCTTTTGACGACATGTGCTGATCACTAGAGAATCCGGAATCGGAATTGCAACTATTGGTGTACCAATCCACTGCTGGTGTCTACACAATAAGGTGTGAGCACTACACAACTTGCCTATGTGGATCGAATTCTTGTTGTTTCAAATGAAATTTTAAATACGTACTTTTATCTGTAATGTATGTGTACAATATACAAATTTGCTATATATCTGCAAAAAAAACTTTTGGTTCATAGTAAAAACTGTACTCTTTGCATGAATACTGAAACAACTTTTATACGGGAATTGACTTCGAAATCATTTTCAAGCACGTTGGAGACAGAGGGGGAGCGTGAGAGAACGGAACGGGTGAGTGAGAAGGGGGATAGTAGTAGAGTGGGAGCAGAAGGAGAGTACTCGAAAAGTCACTGTATTTTAATTAGAGCACCGCGAATATCTAAAATTTCGAGGTCAAAAATGTCAGTGAAACTACTTTGTTATCGTATGGTCCTAGAAAGTAAAAAAATAGGTGTGGCCACCCGACTTTCTTATACGTATGAGCGTTTCAAATTATACAATTTTAAGAATTTTTTACACAAAAATTATTCAAAATCCTATTCTAAGTGCTACTCCCTAAGAGTAAAAGTGTTACTTCCGGTCTGAATTTTGAAATTTCATATATACAAAAAATATTGCAAATATAGCACTAAATGCTTTTGTACTCTTGATAAATATATATAGAAAGCATAATTTACGACATAATTGCAAAAAAGAGTAAAAGTGGTACTTCCGGTATGAATTTTGAAATTATGTTTTAAATACTTTTATACCCGTGACGTACTTGTCTAAAAAGCATGAGTTGCGAAATATTCGCAAAGAACTGATTTTCGATAGGAGTAAAAGATCTACTTCCGGTAGGAATTTCGAAAAACTTTTTAAATAAAATTGTTGTCAGTTTTAAGTTTAAGTACATATGAATTCTTTATAAATTTGTTTAAACTTAGTAGTTGACGAAATATTGGCAAAATTCGAATTTTTACTAAAGTAAACTGCTACTTCCGGTCTACCGATTTTACTGAAAAACTGATCAGATCTCAAGAGGGAGATTATACACGCAAATACAAAATTTGGAATTGATATCTACAGCGGTTTGACCGCTATCGTGGTCACACACAGACACACAGACATTTTTTAAAAACCACTTTTTCGGTATCAGGCGACTTCAAAACATGGACATCTGCAAAAAGAAAGAAAGTAAAAACACTATCCTTCCGGCGAATGTCCACAGTTAGGTAAGTTTGTGATACAAATAATTCTTCAAACATCATTCTGTGTACTGTGTATCATCTCTATACGTGTTTTGGGTAATAAAGGCAATGTAATCCTTAAGACAAAATTTGAAATAATATTAAAACGGGTTTGTGATCTGTAAAAAGTTATTGTCTAACGGATTTTGTGCACACTTACACACATTTGTATTCTGCCTTGTATACAATTTCTTGCAAAGATAACTCTTTATTTCTTGTCTGTTCTTGTGTGAAATGTATTTTGCCTGTATTTTTGCTTTACGGTCGAGGTCATTAAAAACTTTATGAAGACTAAATGACCGGGTATTGTGTGCTTTAAGTTTTGTTTATATCGAATTCCTGAATACTCCCTAGGGAGAGACCGAGATTAGTGATTGCGAAGCGGGCAATAAAAATATACGTCGGATGATTAAAGGTCGTAACTCTGTTTTATTGAAAACATAAAATCTGCGATTTACCAGAAAGAGGAGAAAGAATCATCAATTCAAAAATTGAAAAGTTGGAATATCTTTGTTATTTTTGTTAGTGTTATTGGTATTATCGCTACTAATATCAGTGCCATTAGACTTTATAGAGCGTACGTTTTTTATCCTGGTCAACGATGTTATTAAAGGATTTTTTTTTAATTGCAATTTTGAATTTAAGAAGCAGAATTATATATTATTTCGTAGATTTTGTTACTATACATATCAGGCACTAATAAAATAAATCCAATTTTGAAAATCAGTAGCTATGAAGTGTTCCAAAAATTACAAACTTAAATACTGTGCTTCGCTATGAAACCGGAATTTTTAGTACTAAAGACAATGTAGACGAGTGAGTAAGCTGGTGACTTTCCAGATCGTTAAGTAAATTTTTCAGTTTGTTTCGGTTACAATTTTGTTTCATATTCCTTGTTTGTATAGTTTATCGGTAAAACTTACATAAGAGAGTTGCAAACATGTCTTTTTTTATTATCTTTATATAGTAATAGACTATGTAACATTTGGAATATTTATAATAATAATGTTTAAATAAGGTATGTTTATTTATTTGTTTATTTTTTTTAGATTGATGTAAGAAAGAATGTCAATAAACCATTTTACTTAAAATTATCTCTGATTTGACTACTAGACCAAAAACGTCGTAATTCACGTTTGTACTAAGAGACAGGTCATTTCTCGTAGTTTCTACCTTTTCTGAGTTACTGTAATTCCTTTTCAAAAGACAACGTCACCAAAATAATTTATTTCCTCGCGGAAAAAGTGACACTACAATCATATCATCAAGACTAAGCGGATACTGAGAACGATATCTTCACTGAAAAGAACTGATTCCTGTGCACCGATATTTAAGCGGAATAATCTTTTGTACTTGCGGTCATTATTCTTGTATGACTCGTGCAATGTATGTTTTTAATCATCGTGCTCAGTTTGTACGGAATGGGAATATAAATACGTATTACAACACAAGAAATACTAATGCTTTGAGTGTTCCCCTACACAGACTATCACAATATGAGAAAAGCCCAGAGTACATATGTATTAAAGTATTTAATAAGCTGCCAACTAGTATAACGGGTATTGCTAATGTTAGGTTGTTTGGGTTGACACTTAAAAGATTTCTAATAAACAGTTGTGTTTATAGTGTCAGGGATTTTCTTGTTGGTGTCTGAGTTGGTGGCATTATTGTTGTTCACGGGTTGCCTTGTTCTCTTGTATGTATGATATTGTGTGTGCGCATGTTGGAGTATATATGTTCTAATATTATGATATATGATGTATTGTGGTTCTGTTATACAGGTGTCCGGGAAAATGTGGGAAATCTCTTGGATGCAGATAGAACATGATCAAATAAGATGACAAGTTCCTAAAAAAAATGTCCTACAGGCCCCTCCTACGGAGGTATGCGTCCCTGAAGGACGCCGCTGGAAATCGGTTTCTATTGAATTTCTTTTAAAGTAATTAATATAAATATAAACGCAGTGGTATCTCCGGAGGCACAATAACGGAATTATTGAAAAACTTCATAAGAGGGTTCAACGTGGGCTCCGTGAAGTCTGATACACGGGCACGACGAATTAAGGACTGTTGTACCCGCAACAATATCCCAGCTGTGTTCCTTCTAAAACATTGCAAGACGCTAGACCATACATCAGATGCATATCTGCATACTCAATAAACGTGTATTCCATACTTCGAATAAATTCAATGTGTCAACGATGTGATGACAAGTTCTAAAATGCCGGATATTTTATTTATTTCGTACCATAGTAACGTTTGCAACAGCAATTGGTTTTTTTGGTGCTAATAAAAACTAAAACGCACATTTTTTGCAAACTTTCTCGTGAACGGCTCATTTTAACGACAATAAGCAAGAGTACTTTTTTTAAAATCTGTGGTTCAAGCTATCCAGTTTAATATTATTAAAGTCTTTATCATACAGGGTGTTAAAAATTTAGGCATTAAATTGTAAAGATTAGCCAGCCCCTGGTAAACTACAAAAGCTAAATATGTTTCAAGGACACTATTTACAGAGGTCCTTACTAGTGTCCATCACATTAAATTTTTATTAAATTATATTAATTACTTTAAAAGAAATTCTATAAAAACCGATTTCCAGCGGCGTCCATCAGGGACGCATATCTCCGTAGGAGGAGCCTGTAGGATTTTTTTTATAGGAGCTTGACATCTTATTTGTTCATGTTCTACCTGCATCCAAGAGATTTCCCACATTTTCCCGGACAGCCTGTATATTATTTTTTGCTTGACAATGGCCCATATCATATGATCAGTGGCAAATAAAGTATGTTATTATTATTATTATTAAGTAGAAATGTATTTCACAATAGCCCAATATCGTGTTGCACGACTGTAGATGTCATAGTGAGTACCCATAGTGAATATAGTCCTTTCTATATTGTTTTGTTCCATTTCCACCTGCTAATAATCTCTTCTCAATTCGAGGGTAGAATTCATTTCGAATATGCTCAAAATATTCCAACTTTCGTCTACTCGTACCAATGATAGCCGTTTTGCATGTGACAATATTCGTTATCCCCTCACTGCTATTATTAATCTAAAAGACATCTTTATGTTAACGAACCAGACAACTAAACTTTTGTTGTCCTTTTTTTGCTTAATCCTTTACATGCTAAGCCAATCACTTTATGTAGTTTCTTTGTGAAGCGTTTCTGCTCTCACCTCCACAACAGTATTTTTCCTCATTGTCTCAGTATGATAATTTACGTTCATCACGAGTAATCGCAATATATGACCTTACAAATCTCTTAGACAAAACTATTCCGTAGCCCACGTTTTTAACACTAACTCCAGTTTTATATTTTCTCCATTAAGATTCTCTTCCTTATCAAATCTAAAATCGTTCTTTCACTCAACATTCGGAACAGCGTTTTCTGTAATCTACCATTACACGTAAATACATTAAAACTATTAAAATTATTCCTAGTCAGTATATTAATGAAGCATAAAAATTAAACTAAAATATTATTCTGGATGTAGAGGCTTCATTGAAAACTAATAACAAAATAAAATATAGAAAAGCAAGCCGTCATTAGCATTTTCTGTCAGAAGTTCCTCGATTTATCAGAGACAACAACCAACATCACCACACGGCAGACAGTACTAACCTATGTGTTAAATTGCTCACTACCTTCGCAATAAGACTCTCAACAGCTATAGATAGATTATCTAAAGACTCTAGTTTTATTTGTGCCGTCAATTAGGACCAGGGTTGATGCTATGAATTTTTTAAATGCTGATAATCTTTGACCTGATTAAAGATTGAAGTTTTATGTTAGTTATTATTACGTATTTTACTTCTCTGTGTATTATTTAAATAAAAATTTTAGAGCATAATGTTCTCATACTTAAAATAGTTAAAAAGAAATGGGTGTGCTTAAGACCACACGGCAGAAGTGAAAACTTCATCAAGGCGAGGTTAATAATACGAAATACAACTTCTTTTTCGTTCTATATTCATTTACATTTACATTTTCCATTTTCCATTTTCCATTTTCCATTTTCCATTTATTATTATTGTGTATACAGGGTGAGTCATTAGTAGCCGCTTCTTCGATTGCTCTTTTGTGTTTTAAATAAAAGAAAAAACAATTAGTGGAAGATCCATGGTTGCTTGTGGCGCATATTGTAAAAATACTTTAAGCTCTAGCGCACTTCCGGTTTCACCGGAAATACACGAAACTTAATTTTTTTAAATGGCTGGCCATATATATTTTTAGATTTTCTTGTACTGCTTTAAATTGTCTGTTTGACTGTTTTTTCTTTTTCAAAATTGAGCCAATAGTTTTTGAGTTATTAATTTTTTTGAAAATATTTAACCAAAACACGTGTTCAGAAAAAAATTATTTTTACATTGTTTTTAAAAGCAAAAACACTAACTTTGGTGGTGCTTGTAGCCAAGAAAATTCTGCATCATTTGGTAAAGTAGCACTCGACAATAGCTCAATAAACTTTCTATTTTCAAAGCCTACTTCCTAAAATTTTCACATACCAAAAACATATTTTTTTTAAATGGAACACCCAGTATTTTATTAAGGCATTTTGCTCCATTTTTTATTCTCTTTTATTTTTGTTAACAATATCCTATACCTATCTTTTGTATGTACTATAGGAGCAATTAGCGGTCAATTAAAGAACTACGAGCGCTGTTGATCTATTCACCAAAATATTCGTTCAACCAATGGAAGACAGGGATGGCGCCCGACTTCCTTGTCAACTGTCAAACAAAGTAAATCTTATATCCAACTATACCAAAAGTAATAATTTTATAGAATGAAGAGCATCGCATTTCAATTTTTGAATTCCGGCAATCTCCAGTTACAGTATTTCATTTTTAACACTGTTGGTTAACATCGAAATAAAATGAAGGTTATGTTTACTGACATATTTGAAGATGTCTTCAAAAAGTTTTGAAAATCCGTTCATAGATAGCGAAGATATTCTCCTTCATTAACATTTTCATCAAAAAAATAAGGTCCAATTATGTAACTACCCACTATTCCTCCCCACAGTTTTAATGACCAACGATTTTGAAAGTTTATAGGTGTGATAAAGTGGGGGATTGTATGTGTTATAATAACGGAAATTGTGACGATGAACGTATTCACTTTAATAGAAGGTTTCGTTGGTAAACAACAAAAAATTGAGAAAGCCATGATAATTTATCTGCTGCCAATTGACAAAAATGTAAGCGATTCTGAAAATTTCTTTCATCTAACCCTGTGTATGAATATGCTACGGGTGAATTCCATATTTCCTAATTATTCTGGATTCTCAAACTTGACTTACATCTAACTGCCGATTAATTTTCGTAGTACTAGTATGGGGGTGTTCAACTACACTCGCAAGTACCATAAACGTTTTATCCTCAGCAGTTATTGCTTTTTCCGCTCTTTCTTTCATATTCAATGCTTTCTGTTCACTCAAACCGGCATAAAGTCTGGATGCTAGCAAAGAGTTTCTTTCAGATTCACCCAAAATGTCAATCATATCTATTAACTCTTCATAACAATAATTCATTTGGATGATAACTAATAGCGATGCTTTTATAAGTTTGACATAAATATATACCGACTTTCTTTAACAGTTGACTCAGGCAGTCAGCCGCATTCCAGCCTTTATTGAAAAAGAAAAGATAGGTATGGGACATTGTTAACAAAAATGAAAGAGAATAAAAAAATGAACAAAATGACTCTATAAAATACTGGGTGTTCCATTTTAAAAAAATAAGTTTTTGGTACCTATGTGAAAATTTCAGGAAGTAGGTTTTGAAAAAACAAAGTTTCTTGAGGTATTGTCGAGTGTAACTTTACCAAATGATGCAGAATTTTCTTGACTACAAGCACCACCAAAGTCAATGTTTTTACTTTTAAAAACAATGTGAAAATGATTTTTTTCTGAATACGTGTTTTGGTCAAATATTTTCAAAAAAAATTAATAATTCAAAAACTATTGGCTCAATTTTGAAAAAGAAAAAACAGTTGAATAAGCAATTTAAAGCAAAAGCAAAAATATATAGGGTAAGTCATTTAAAAAAATTAAGTTTCGTGTATTTCCGGCGAAACCGGAAGTGCGCCAGAGCTTAAAGTATTTTCACAATATGCGCCACAAGCAACAATGGATCCTCTACTAATTGCTTTTTCTTTTATTTAAAACACAAAAGAGCAATCGAAGAAGCGGCTACTAGTGACTCACCCTGTACATTATTCTAGTACATTTCGCTCGGTCTGATCAAGTTTTCACTTCAAAAATTCATACGTACGAATGTATATATACAAATAGACGATATGATAATTCTCATACGAATACCCGCGCTGGTCTAATGGTAACGTGAAGGCCTCATACCCGGGCGGCTCGGGATCGCATCTGCACGCGGACAAGAATTTTTCAGAAAATAAAAATAGAATATTTCGCGTATTTATTCTAAATTTCAACTTAATTGAAATTAAATACCGCTAGTTAGTCACAAAGCCGAGCTTGAAACGGTTGCCGAGCGAGTATAGCAGAGACCGGCAGAGACGCGTTAATTATATCTCTGTCGCTCCCTTAGTCGACTCAACTCGACCCGACTTTACCCGAACGAGCGTTATATTCCGAGCGTGACGGCTCAGTTTTGTTCAGTGCCCAACAATCAATGCATCAACGCGCCCATAGAAGTTTTCACTTCAAAAATTAAATTTCTAGGAGGGAGTATATCTTTTGCAAATTAACAATTATTATCTGATAATAATATATCTTTTAGATAAGGTTAGGTGTTGGATATTTTCAGGTCACGAAAGCGTTTCTAATAACACCTAGGGATTACCTAATTAGCTGGACATACGGCTTTTCATTACTTCCGAACCACGATAACACTTCTGAATTTTTTTTTATTTCAAAGTTCCCAGATAGTGCAGTCGATACTGATCCACAATTACATTACTATTAAATGATCAGGTAGCAATAAAAATATATACAATTAAGTTTAATTCTAGGAGCATTTTAAAGAAACATTAATTATTATCATCAGTGTGACATACAGTAGCATAGATTTTAAGACATATCACGCGAAATAACTATTAACAGCTGACAAAATTCTATATGCATTTGATTTCTTACAGTTGATAGATGTGTAACAATAACCGGTATCAAATTTAAAGTAAAGGTTTAGAAAAATGCTTAACAATGATTTGTATTACATTTACATCAATAAATAATAATATTTACGTTTTTGTTGATGGCTTGCAACTTATATTTGCAACGCAGATCTGGCAAAATTCAACTTCAACGATGAATTACAAAGATTCCCATAGACAGGGCCGACTTATCAAATTTCCATGAATAAATAGTAAATGCTACAAATATTTGCTATCACTACATAAGTTAACTAGTACCATTAAAATAGATTTGCACAAAATCTTGGGTACAAACTATGAGACTAGAGATGGTCAGTGTGAGATGGTATTATGTAATGCAAAATGAAAGACTGAAAGCACTGACATAAACCCACATTTTTCGAAATAATTGAGTATAGACTACGCAAAATGAACAAACGCAAATGCAATTACTTTTAAAATCAAAGTAAAATAAACAAATAAAACATAACAGGGTGGTAAGAAAATAACTTCACTTTAAAATTAAGAGGTTCAATATACAAACTAACATCTTTCGCACTAGTAATTATAATTATCGCATAAATTTCCAGACTTATTGTATGAAGATAATTACATAAAAAAAGTGGATACTTTATTTATTAGATTCCTTACCTATGTGGCAACGTAGTGATAGTGGAGGTAATGCGATTCTAGGCATGGGAATTATAAAATTCATTTACTCGTAGAAATAGTTACTTCTTTACATTTCAGTGTCAACCTTTCAATTGCTGACCATTGTGAAACTATGATGTTCTGTTGTATTCTATACGCATCTAAATATATGATATGGATTTTCATTATCTTGCTATGTCTGCGACACTTTATGGTGAAACCTTTATTCAATAAATTGTATTCGGAGATGTTCCATTTCATATCGTACTGTAAGAGGCAAAAAGCATTGCCGATAGCACACTTCATATTGCATGTACACAATACTTTATCTATGAAATTCCAACAAAGGGAAAACAACGGAGAAATATGAAATTTCATCCAGAAAATATCGAATATATTTTGAAGTTGGCATCATGAATGAACCTGGTGCACCTACAAAGACAATGTTCAAGATTCTGAATACACTGCGAGTGTTTGCAATAGATATCGAGATTATTTCCTCGCTCACGGCTACGGTGAACATGTTTGTACGTCGCCTCGATGCGGATTTGGTTTATTTTCTATAAAAAGCGGTATACCTTAAGATGTAAATACAAAATGTAAAGATAAAGAAAGCATGTTCATTTAAACCCGCAGGAAGAATTTGTATAAAGTATTATTAGGTCTGCCTTTTTTAAATTTTACTGTTTGAATGCATTAAATTATCTTACATATATAAGGAATGCATTTTTAATATAATTGTAAATACTAGATTATAATAATAGCAATCAGTTAGAATTAACAGAAAAGATGATATCAAAGTTGCAATTTCAACATACGTGAAGTATAATTTGAATGGGCATCATGTTTATAAATCATGATGAAATTTGTATTCAAAAAATTATCTATAATGCTACACCAATATTTAATCCATACTTCCTAAAAGTCCATTTAAAACTATATTTGGCTCAGGAAATTTGTGATCATGTCTGAATTATTGCAGTTTATCTAATTTGGATAAGTTTGAAAGTAATGGGTTAGGGAGAGCATCAAATGTTGCATTATATAGAAGGAACAATACGATAAAAAAATAATGTAATAATTCCTTAAGTGTAGATACAATACAGATGTTTCCGTAAATATCTAAAAATATTTATCATCTGTATCAGATGGATTAGAATAGGGGAAATAATATCACTGACATCAATTCGTACTTAATGAAGCGTTTTTGTGTAGGCAACACATCTTCCACAGTATTCCAAGCGTATTTTATGAAGACTCATCTGGAAGATTGTCTGATCACTCTGTTCTCTCTATACAAACTTTATCAACCCAGTTGCTCATGATGTTCTATCAATTACGACAAAGATCAATAAAAATAAAGAACAATGAACAACAACAACAACATATTCATAAAAAGAATTTTTTTTGACAGAGTGCCTTACATATTATCACCATTGATAGGCTAAGTAATATATGCTTTTTATCTGACTCCAGCGTATATTAGATATGTCAATAAATAAGATTTTATCCCCTACAGTAAGAGGAATAATAGCTGACGTCTTAGATCATACAAGCAACACACATGCAAACAGCTTTTGATTGTTTTTTTTTTTAAGTTTATAGTAGACTTGAAGCACTAAACTCACTCCAAATCTAGATGTCATTGAGATGTCAATTTGTACATTTTGTTTTTCGAATGACACACCTTGCTGTTTTTAACCACTTAAGTTCCTTCTTGTCTTTTTTCCCAGTAAAATTGCTTCTTACGTGGTCTATTCTTCATCAGTTAGTACGTTCCTGGGATCCATATCTATGTTGTGAATCTCCACATCTACGTAAATACATCGCTATAACCCTTTTACTTTCTTATACGTAGTATAAGGAAGTATTGTGATGATGAAAATTTTCGACCTCGAGATTTTTGCAGATGTCCACGTTTTGAAGTCCCCTGATACCAAAAAAGTGGTTTTTGAAAAATGTCTGTGTGTGTCTGTGTGTCTGTGTCTGTGTCTGTGTGTGTCTGTGTGTCTGTGTGTGTGTGTGTGACCACGATAGCGGTCAAACCGCTGTAGATATCAATTCCAAATTTTGTATTTACGTGTATAATCTCCCTCTTGAGATCTGATTAGTTTTTCAGTAAAATCGGTAGACCGGAAGTAGCAGTTTACTTCAGCGAAAAAATCGAATTTTGACAATATTTCGTCAACTATTAAGTTTAAACAAATTTATAAAGAATTCATATATACTTCAAATTGAAATTGAAAATAATTTTATTTAAAAAGTTTTTCGAAATTCCTACCGGAAGTAGGTCTTTTACTCTTATCGAAAATCAGTTTTTTGCGAATATTTCGCAAGTCATGCTTTTTAGACAAGTACGTTACGGGTATAAAAGTATTTAAAACATAATTTTCAATATCTTTTGTATAAAAGAAATTTCAAAATTCAGACCGGAAGTATCACTTTTACTCTTATCGGATAACGATTTTTTGCAAATATGTCGTAACTTATGCATTCTATATATATTTATCAAGAGTACAAAAGTATTTAGAACTGAATTTTCAATATTTTTTGTATATATGAAATTTCAAAATTCGGACCTTAAGTAGCACTTTTACTCTTAGCGAGTAGCACTTTTTTGATAATATCTTGCAAAGTATGCATTCTATAGAGATTTATTAAGAGAATAGAAGTACTTAGAATAGGATTTTGAATAATTTTTGTATAAAAAAATTTTTAAAATTCAATTATTTGAAACGCTCATACGTATAAGAAAGTCGTGTGGTGCCCACACCTCATTTTTTCTTAATGTTTTTCGCAACATAGTTGATTCTTTCATTTCGAAGATGCTTTGAAACATTTCCACTTGTCGTAGAAGGAATATAATTTTTTTTCTGAAATTCACTTTTGTTTGAGTACATTTGAATATTGGTAAAATTCGATTTTTTCGCTGAAGTAAACTACTACTTCCGGTCTACCAATTTTACTGAAAATCTAATCAGATATCAAGAGGGAGATCATACTTGTAAATGCAAAATTTTGAATAGATACCTTGGCTATTTCACCGCTATCGTGAATTAATTTGAAATTGAATACAAATTTAAGATTTAATGTAAAAATGAAATAACCGAATTTTAATGTGAATGATAAAATAATCAATACATAACATTTGTTCACCCATTAATGGCCAATGTTGCGTAAACGCAACTTTTTTTTTTTTTTTGTTAGCACTGACTTGCTAATAATTTATTATTTGCAGCAAATGGCAACAGCTCTAACAGGTTTTGAAGGATTCTAAATCATTTTTGCCTTACTGAAATTTCTATTACAAATTTTGCTAAAATGTATTAAATTTTACAATTTTCGGTGGGTTTCGCGGCACTGTTTTATAAAATTTATTTTTCGCGAATTATTTAAAAAATTTCAATTTTGATTTATGGTTTATAAATTTTGAACTTTGAGCTGTATGCCGGTGTAATTTTTTTTATTAGAAAACAATTATTTCTAAGAGAAAAATCTAGGTAATTTCAATGTAGCATATACGCAACGTTGGCGGTATAGAGGTTGACTCTCCAGCATATTCCTGTTCAAACCTGTTTCGTCTTACGGGTGCAATTAGCGTCCAGCGCGTGCGAATCCGAATAGTTTGTTACTGGAATTGGCTGGTGTCACAGCGATTTATATTTTCTAAGTGTAAAATGAGTCAAAATAAGTGGAAAAATGATCCTAGAAGAGCACTCACTTTACGCGTATTGGAAGCGGAATTAGAAAATATAACTGATAGTGAAATAGACGTCGCCATAATACCGCCAACAGCAGATGATCTAACTGACGAAGAGTATTTTGATGACAACGACCTTACAGGTAAGTTTTTCAGTTATTCAGTATTATCAGAATTCAACGGTTCATTCGATAAAAATAATTAGAAAATTTATACACATAAATCAGTGACTAACCATAAAATGTTGGATGTGCGAACTGCTCTCATTATAGACGTATATTTACGATAAGGTGGATTCTTACTGTAATTCTTTTTTTTTAGGCAATGGAAACGAATTGGCTCATGATGTTGCTGGTACCTATGAAATAATATCGACCGAAGTGGATTGTAACGAGGAAGGCGCAAGCATATTTGAGGCTACAACTAGTAGCGCTCCGGACATAAGACCAGTGAAGAGATCTAAATACAAAGAGAGTCCAAAGTGGGAACACAAAAAACATCCAATATATTATTTAAAAAGTCCGCTCGAAATATTTGAAATGTATTTTGACAATGAAGTTCTGAGACTCATTGTAGATTATTCTATAAAATATGCTCATGACAACAACAGACAAGAGTTCATGTTTTCGATCACAGATTTGAAACATTTTCTCGGAATTATGATTGTCACCGGTTACCACACGCTTCCACAAATGGATATGTATTGGAGCAAAGACGAAGATAAGAGTGTTCGATTAGTGAAAAACTGCATGAGTAGGAACAGATTTCGAGACATAAAAAGAAATTTACATTTGTCCGATAATGTCCTATTGGATAAAAGCGAGAAATTTTCCAAATTTCGGCCGCTTTTTGAATAAACCAAAGAAACTTACAGTTCGGAATATTTTCGTATAACTTATCCATTGATGAAGAGATGGTGCCATACTTTGGAAGGCATTCAGCCAAGATGTTTATCAAAGGGAAACCTATAAGGTTTGGGTACAAGCTTTGGTGTCTCTGTTCGTCTGAGGGCGATCTGTATCAGTTCATTCCATACGGAGGTGCTAGAACCGACAAAAGTGAATTAGGATTAGGAGCTGATGTTATTATTAGTCTTCTAAGTGTTGTAAAATCACCCTCTCAGCACAGAATATGTTTCGATATTTTTTTTTCACCTTACAAACTATTTACTGTTTTGAAAGAAAGAGGATATTTTGCCACTGGAACTCTTCGTGAGAACCGAATAGAGAAATGCCCTCTCGAGACCGTAAAATCTCTTGGCAAGAAAGAAAGAGGTTCATTCGATTTTTATTTTGGTTCGACTGCTGAAGTATCCGTTGCCCGATAGAATGACAATTCTGTGGTCACTGTTATTTCAAACAATTGCTTCATAGATCCGATTGTACTGACTAATACAACCGAAAAGAAAAAAAAGGAGATAAACATTCCTCAACCTAATGTTATACAACAGTATAATAAACACATGGGAAGGGTTAATTTGCACGACAATGATATCGCCAACTACAGAATTAGAGTATGAGCAAAAAAGTGATGGTGGCCTCTTTTTATAAACGTTGTTGACAGTACAAATAGTAAATGCATGGAGAGCATATCAACTGGGAAATGACAGCAAAATGACTCAGATAGAATTCAGATCTTATCTGAAATTGGTACTAGTAAAATCCGAGAAGAGACAAGCCTCTTCCGAACAGACAAAAGACGATAATTTGAAAAGTGGACCGTCAACATCTCTTGGACGACCATCAAAAAGCAGCCTTCCAGACGAAATTAGAACCGACAATATTGGCCATATTATAAGAAAAAATTCTGAAAGTACTCGTCGCTGATGCAGATATTGTAAAAATCAGACTATTTTTTTTTTTTTGTGAAAAGTGTAACGTCTTTTTGCATCCCGACTGTTTTGCTGACTTTCATAAAACCAAAAACAAATAATATAATATAAATTAATAAAATAATATTTGTATTTTATATCGGTTTCGGCCAAAGTTGCGTAAACGCAACATTTTGTTTTATAAACACGCTATATAATTTTTCAGTTTGTTTAGAGGATATGTGTTGTCTTATGTGCCTTTAAATAAATTCGATGAAAAAAATCATTCTAGATTATTTTTTTTAATGCTTGGCCATTAATGGGTTAACCAAATGGTCATGGCGTGAATATGCAATTTTCTTATCAATTCTCTTTTATATGTTCTAATACCATGCGATTTCGTTTTAAAGCATATAGGAAACCTTTATTAAACAACTTCTTAAAATATTAACAAATTAAATTCGGAAACTGACATTTTCATTTTATTTCAGTTCATTCTAAACTGGATTTAAACTTAATTTCAGAATTACTATCTGTTTCAATATTTTTGTATATCTTTAAAAGTTTCAAAGCAACAGGAATATTCTTTATTTATGCCAACTCCACTGTAGAAGTGTTCAAACTTAAATGTCAAATGTGAATATGTAATAATTATACTCCGCTAAAAAGTATGTGCTCTCATCGTTCTATTTTAATTGGGAAAATAAAAGCCCTACTACGCGAGTTTTTGTCTCTCACATAATTTGCATTAAATTTTTAGAATCAAATAATACGCACGTATCTGTAGCAAGAGATTTTTTCACACACCTTGCTTGTTAAGCAGACTAATTGCTACGAGTAGGAAAGCATATTTATTTAAAAATCTAACTTTTTCAGCAACGATTCATAATTTACATGTCAGATATAAGGGTTCTCTAACGCCTACCACTATTTCGTACAACACTGTTCAAATAGTCATTTACATATAATGCATACAACATTTATAGAAGGTTGCCTATGTTACTTGAATATCCCTCCCTTTCGGGTTTCATGGGACACGTCGGAAATAAATTCTTTAACGAGCAATGCCACTAGGGGCTTTGCTTGCGGATTCCTTTTCGAGTAGTATTTCTCACTTCTCAATAATTAATTTATATTTATCATTATTCTA
The DNA here is from genome assembly GCA_963170755.1 of Amphimallon solstitiale. NCBI lineage: Eukaryota > Metazoa > Arthropoda > Insecta > Coleoptera > Scarabaeidae > Amphimallon > Amphimallon solstitiale. The sequence goes on along the minus strand of OY720678.1, from coordinate 40,762,607 downwards.
CATATCAACAATCATCTTCTTTTGTCGGTTCTATATTTACTATATAAAGTATGCGGTAAATCCCTGAATTGAATATAATAATAATAATAATAATAGTATATTATTGCCCAACAGATTACAGTCCAATTACAGGACAATTTACAATTTATGCACTATACAAAAGCATATACAGCAAAAAAGAAAATAAGATAACAATAAAAAAGAGATAATAATGAAAGTAACAGTAAAAGTAAAAGTAAAAGTAACAGTGCACCCAATCGCAGAGCAAGTCCCAACCCCACTACACCGAACAGTATGCAAAATCCATACGGATAGCATAAAACAGTAAAGTAAAATAACTATAGACAATAATAACCTCACACTCTGGCATTTGTTGTTACAACCACAATTAATTATCATAGCCAGACCCAAACCGATTGCCATCAACAGACCCCCACCAGCCGACGCTAACGGAAGTGCTCCCCAGCCACGGAAACCACAGATCTAAGACACGTGAAATTAATATCACACATACCGAATATTTGGTTAAAATTCGTGCACATGGAGAAAATGGGTGATCCAAGTAACGAATTCGTCCTAGCCTGAGGGCAGTAGAATGCATCACCCCGCCGAGACACCAATCGCGGCACAAGAAATGGAACCTGGGAGAGTAAGGATGGGCTATCAATCCCATTGTGTAACAACTTGTATAAGAACGAGATTGCATGAATGGCTCCTCTACATTCCAAAGACGCCACCCCAAAACGTGCCAGCAGCTCGGTGTGCTCACATCCACGAGGAGGATAGAAACCATCAACGCGAAGTGATAAAAATTTCAGAAACTTCCTTTGAACAGTCTCAAGAGAGAGCCTATGGGTTTCATAGACAGGATTCCAAATTAGTGAACCATATTCTAGTCTAGACCTAACCAATGCAAAATATAAGGATCTAAAAGCAGCTATATTAGAGAAGGAAGAACAATTCCTAATAATGAAGCCCAAGGCTCTTCGCGCCGACGACGCCACGCCAGAGATATGCTCAACAAACGTCAACTTCGCGTCAAATGTAACCCCAAGGTCGTTAACCGAGGCAGTACGGGTAAGGATCCCCCCCCCCCAAAGCGTAGGCAAGACTCACAGGCCGCAGCCTCCTCGTAAATGTGGCAACCTTGCATTTCAAGATATTTAGGTCCAATTTATTAAGTCGGCACTAACCGGCAATATTGTCCAACTGTTCCTGCAGGAAAACGCAATCATCGCCATCTTGACTACTATGAAATATTTTTAAATCATCAGCAAATAGTACCTTCATCGAATTAACGCAGAGCACCAGATCATTAATAAAAATCAGGAACAGTAATGGATCCAGGTTGGAACCCTGTGGTATGCCCGATGTTGCAAGGAAGCAGTAGGAGGCGAATCCGTTGTACTGAACATACTGATACCTGCAGTGCAAATAAGAAGAAAATAAAGAGACCAGGGAGTCACTGAAACCAAAACGCGTCAACTTCCCCAACAACACCGAATGACTGATTCTATCGAACGCCTTAGAAAAGTCCGTGTAGATAACGTCCACCTGCCCCTGGCCATCAATAGCGTGGGAGGTGTACTGCATGAAGTACGCCAAATTAGTAATAGTAGATCGCTTCTCCATGAAGCCATGCTGGTGTTCCGAAATAAAGTTTGAAACAGATGGGTAGATATGCGAATAAACACATATCTCGAACACTTTAGTAAAATTCTGCAAAATAGATGTTGGCCTGTAGTTATTAATCATGGTTGGGTCACCACTCCTCAAAACGGGACAAACTCGTGACAACTTCCAAGTATCAGGAAAAGTCGCTGTTTTTAAGACCAAATTGAATAAAATTGTCAGAGGTCGCGTAAATATCTCCACACAATCTCTTATCAAGAAACTGGGAATTTGATCATGACCTGCAGTTAATTTATTAGGAAGTCGAAGGATAGCCTCTCGAACAGTCCCAGGTAGGAACACGTTAATATTTATATTTGGCATACCTATGATGTCGTATGTTGAATCTGGATATACATTTATTTATACCTCACGATGAGATTAATGTATATAATGTGATTCAAATTAAGAATTTTTCTCATTAATCCAAAACAGTCAGAATTAAGGTTAGTTTATATTGATAGTGAGATACAAAGGGCCTACCTGAAGTAAGCCAGAACTTGGAAAGTAAAAATAGATAGATGTTTATAAATAGTAAAAAAAGTGACCATAAATGCAAGAACAAAACATAATATTAGTATAGTATACACCACCATGTTCCTGTAAAACTTGAAAATATAGGCCTTTTCGGAAAATGTACCTATAGCATTAACCTGACCCGGTTAGAAAGTACCTAACAGGTTCAGTATTATAACTTTACCCGGTTAAATGAAACATTTCCGAACGCAATTGCGGTCACGTTGAGTAACGTAACGTAAACGTCTGCATATAACCTTATAAATAGCTATCTTCATAACATAATTTAGCTGTACTGGCGCGTGTTTTGATATGGTAACCGACTTGTGCTATGAGCGCCCAGCTGGCGATATGATTGGCCCGCGAGCTGGCGCGCAATTTTGAAGACCACCTGGACGTTCATAAAGATTGCAAAATCAGTATAACCTCATTTTTTATCTATATTTACAGAGGCTGTTTATCTTAATTACAATTTCAACACGTCTCACGTGGCGGGAGCTCGTGAGACGTGTTGAACAACAACCATTGTGTTACCTGTTCCATAATATTTTCATATATTTATTAGTTTATTTATTATTAAATAATTAATAATACTATAATACACAAAGATGGACTCACTAAAAATATCGTACACTCCATTGCACTAAGAGACTGATAAAGTTTTTTTTTAATTGTCATTATTTGTGATATAGAGATGTAATTAGAAATTTATTAGTTAAGCTAATAAAAGTACAATGAATTCAAAAAATGAATGTTTGGTGTTTTATTTTTATAGGCCGTCAACGTTCACAGCGCTCCATTCCTCTTTCAGTCATACCACATCCCCACACACTTACAATAAGTTACTTATTTTTTATTAGACTACCAAAATATTCACTAGAAATAATTTATATGACAAAACAACGTTTGCCGGGCCAGCTAGTTAATTATATATATATATGGATTTCAGCTATAAGCTGTTATTATTCGATAAGGTTAATATGAATGGTTTCAAAACACGCCTCAAAACAAATGTTTCCACCAAATCAAAAGCTGAGAAATGGTTAAGGGATTTAAGGAGAATACTTTTACTAAGTTTCGTGTTAGGAAAATATTTCCAAGTGATGGAACAAAGCTAACTAATATTTATTGTAAACTGTAATAACATTAATAAAAATATGTATTTATACATCAATATAAGTAATAATATGCATATAACATGTATACATATAAAATATAATAAATTTTACATTGAATTCTAATGTCTAGCAGGATGAATATTTTCTTGTGCCAATAATGACAAACAATGGGGAGCCTTTTTCCTAATTTCTTGAGGTATTTCCGCCCAAGAGCATTGTTGCACTGTTGCATAATTATGTTCAGGGATGCTCCGTTTTGCCGGCCGACCTGTTTGTTGAACTTTTCTCCCACCTACATAAGTTTTCCTTCGAGCTATGGCAGTTGGTTGAACACTGATATTTTTCCTTTTATTAGATGGAATGTTTCCTTTTCCAAATGAATGCAGGCTGGAAATTATGGAGGTTTCTGTTTTTAAATTTTCAAATTTTTTTACAAACTTTCTGCAGGCTGGCAGATAAACATCAGGTTTGGATTGTAAACGTTGAATAATGTCAGAAAAGCATTTCTTAAGATTTTCTGTACTAAAGTTATATCTTTTGTTCCATCGTCATCAGTAACATTGCTAGTTAAGGGTAGATCGTTCACATCCTTCTGATTTGGTGAAAACATTTGTTTTGAGGCGTGCTTTGAAACAATTCATATTAACCTTATCGAATAATATGAGCTTATAGCTGAAATCTAAGGGCAACATAACCTAAAAAACGCATCAACTTTTAAATATTAATTCATAAACAATACTTTTCTGCACAATGCCCAACTCAAACGTCTCATTCATTTCTTTATGAACGTCCGGTTAATTTCAAGTAGAACAATTTTTTATAAATTTATTATCTCAGTACTATAAAGAAATGTCAAATCAAAATTGACTGTCAGCTCCTAGGCCAATCAGATCGTCTGCTGGTCGATCATATCATAACTCGGTTACCATATTAAAACACGCTGTACTGGCAATACGACAGAAGAAATTGACCGGGGAGGGGGTAAAACAACCTGCATTACCCTACTCACTTACCAGGGTTATGAAAATCGAACCGGGTTGTTGAACCCGGTTACTTTTTAGATTTTACGAACAAGGTTGTTTTTACCCGACTGAATTAACGAACGCATTCGTGCTAACCGTGTTGTAACCCCCAATGACTGGGTTTAATTTCCGAAAACACCTTATGTGTGGTATTTCCATAAAAATAATTCTAAAATATGAAATATCTTACTCCGGCCAACTTTTAAATTAAACATGTTTCGTATTTCTAGGAACAATAATGTTATAGATAAAATATGCTTGAAGGGCGTAGCTTGTGTAACAGTATTACCAACTGGCACGTTCCTCACTACTTGAAATGCTCTCCACTTTTTCACGTATTTTTACATTTTCACTGAATTTTATTATTTCCACGTGCACATATATGCTATAGCAACACCTTACAAATATGGTTTCGGTACATACAATACGGTGTATTCTAAACGTACACTGGCAAAAGCATATGGAAAGAAATCTATCCGATGCAAATTCTGGACGCGTAAAGATATTCAAAGTAAGATCCCGTATCGAAGTATATGGGAAGACGGAATAAAGCGTTTTCGAGTCGGTCCAATTTGTATTCGGCAAGGACCTGTGAGAAATTTACGTTACGCAAGTGACGGGAAATTAAAATGATCGTCATTTGTTTCGACACGACGACGCCCTTTTGAGTTTGCTCGAATTATTTATGATATTTGCGAGGCGGGCGCGTGACGTACAATTTTAACAATGTCATTTGTTACTAAATAACGCGTCGGCATGACAATTTAAATTACTTTTAAACTTTGATATTCTTGAAACAATAAAAAGAAAGAAATAACATTCATAATGATGAAGCATTAAAAGAGCTTGTGTAATTAATAATTTTGTATATGGAATTAATTCTACGGCGATATGTATATTATAGGATTTTTTTAAAAAATATTCTGAAGTATTTTGAAAATGATTTTACTGAACATTAATATAAGTTGTAGCAAACACACGGCCTTCAAGACCATGGATGACAGCCATATTCCGAAAAATAACATATGTATGTCTTATCTTAGATTACAATTAAATTATTCAAAATTCGGACGGCGCCTTTTTTTAGGGCAGAACCTAATAACAACGAGTTTTTGTTGTAGTTCAGGAATATTAGATATTCGTTTTTATTTAAGTGTTTATATTATAAAACGGAAATGCTCACTTGGAGAAATAATTTTTAGATTCTCCACAATTTAAGAAAATATGTCTATTTTTAATTATTTCATGGAAATGACCTTAATTTTCCTAAATTGTAAAAAGGCAAATACGTATAGGGAAGAAACAGAAATCCTGTTTTATAAACTATACTATTAAATATAATGTTTGTAAATCTGTAAATTTATATCTTTTCTTATTTGATTTAGACAAAAATTATAAATAGGTATTACTATTAGGAATAGGAACTATTGTGATGATGAAAATTTTCGACCTCGAGATTTTTGCAGATGTCCACGTTTTGAGGTCCCCTGATACCAAAAAAGTGGTTTTTAAAAAATGTCTCTCTCTCTCTCTCTCTCTCTCTCTCTCTCTCTCTCTCTCTCTCTCTCTCTCTCTCTCTCTCTCTCTCTCTCTCTCTCTCTCTCTCTCTCTCTCTCTCTCTCTCTGTGTGTGTGTGTGTGTCTGTGTGTGACCACGATAGCGGTCAAACCGCTGTAGATATCAATTCCAAATTTTGTATTTACGAATATAATCTCCCTCTTGAGAACTGATTAGATTTTGAGCAAAATCGGCAGACCGGAAGTAGTAGTTTACTTCAGTGAAAAAATCGAATTTTGAAAATATTTCATCAATTACTAAGTCTAAACAAATTTATAAAGAATTCAAATGTACTCAAAATTAAATTTGAGAAAAATTGTTTTAATAAAGTTTTTCGAAATTCCTACCGGAAGTAGGTCTTTTACTCTTATCGAAAATCAGTTTTTTGCGAATATCTCGCAAGTCATACTTTCTAGGCAGGTACATTACGAGTATAAAAGTATTTAGAACATACTTTTAAATATCTTTTGTATAAAAAAAATTTCAAAATTCAGCCCGGAAGTACCACTTTTACTCTTATCGAATAGCGATTTTTTGCAAATATGTCGTAAATTATGCATTCTATATATATTTATGAAGAGTACAAAAGTATTTAGAGTTGGATTTGGAATATTTTTTGTATAAATGAAATTTCAAAATTCGGACCGGAAGTAACACTTTCATACGTATAAGAAAGTCGTGTGGTGGCCACACCTCATTTTTTTTAATAATTCTTGCATTTCTGAAAAATGAATACAGGCTGATTCTATACGATGTTTTTTTTTATTCCGTGGACCACCAAGTAGAGCCATGTGTACACTATGAAATATATGTGATGATGACATTTATTTTTGACAAATTTGTGATATAGGTTATGTACATTATGTTATGTGTATACGCACTGATACAAAATATACAAAATGCAACTGTCAACTGACTAGAAATGACAGTCATTTAAATTAAGTGAGTGTCATTTGGGCACGAAAAACCAATCGAATGCAAATTTTTAGCTTAAATCTAAAAGTGGGCAGCGGAATTAAAAAACAGAGTACCTATATTATATAGGTATATATTGAATGATTTCTGTGGGACATGGAACCAACTACTGGGATATTAACAATAATAAATATTTAGTATTCATTTATCACAAGTAATTGTTAAGCGTGGTCATATTTGAATTGTTTAAATACTTTTGAGTCACTGGATGAACACAATTCTATTTCATCGACATGTATTATATTGTTCTTCTTCATGTATTCTATTATAAATTGCTCGAAAAGAATTCTGAATGTTGGTACTCATGAATAATTATTTAATTCATGTACGTATGTGCGTTAAGAATTTTTTAGACGGAAGTTAAATTAAGTTTTAAATTCTTTTATCTTCTTAACAAAATAAGCCTGTCATCAGTAAACGTGTTACTTACAGTCCAAAATTTTCTTTGTATGAAAATTATAGTTTGCGAGATTTTGCGAAAAACTCCTGCTATTCGATAAGACTTTTGTTGCTCTTTAAAGTCACTTGTATTCACTGTAAGAATTGTTCCAAATCCAGCTCTAGATACTGCTGTATTTGAAATATATTTGTATAAAATGCATAATTTGCAAGATATTTGCAAAAACCTTCTATCTAATATTATTAGTTATTCAAAATTAGCCTTCAAAATCTTTTATACCCTCAATATATCTGCCTACAAAGCGCATCTTTTGAGATATTCCCAGAACACTGTCTTTCGATAAGACTAAAAGATCTACTTGCAGTAAAATTTCGAAAAACTTTTTTTATAATTTCTTTCTCATATACACTTTTGAGCAGTGGCGGCTGCTGCAGAGGGCAACGGGGCACTGCCCCCCCCCCCCCGTGATAAATTTCCCGGTCACAAATTTCTTTTAACAGATAAATTAATTATAAATACCTAATTTGTATGTAATTTTTCTGATTTGTTTGATCACAAATAATATGTTTTCGGCAGTAACAGTCCGTCTTTTGAGCGCGTTTAAAAATCGCGCGATGAAACTGGCGCGGGTAGCGCGCGTATATATGTAGGCGGCGGGGCACTACTCTATGGTGCCGGGTCCAGTATATAATATACAGCGGTGAGTGTGTGTTGTAATTTCTATCGGTGCAAATGCAACTATGAATTGTGTTAGTAACATAATCGAAATGATAGAAAATAACACACTGAGCTATGACATTAAGATAGAATTAAAAAATCTAGGTCTCCCTAGACCAGATTTATTGATTAAACTAGATGATCACAATACGAAAACTAATAAAACCGTGACGAGAAAATTCAATAGAAGCTCTTACAGTTTATCAGACTGGTTGTGTGGGTGTAATGTGCAAAATGCTTTTTTCTATTCCGGTGCTATAAAGTTCACTTTACGACACCCGTTTTAGTTGCATAAAGTATTACTTTATCGCACGCTAATTTTATTTTTTTGAAGTTGGTAACAAAAAAAAATGGAACCAAATCGTATTTAAATGTCAAAATATAAGCCTTTAAAGTAACAAAAATGTGCAATAAAATTGTATAAAGAATAAAAAGCACACATGCTAACATTTCACTTACTAATTAGCAATATAAATTGTTAAGCAGAGTTGAATGATAAGTTTTCGGATACTACTATTGACATTTACTTACCATTGTTATAAAAGTTTGTTTTGATAAATATGTAGAGAGTTTGTCGACGAAAGATTTTGTAAATTGTCTTCTGCTATTTTGCGAATATCTGGGGGCGTACAGTTATTTATTTCGTCCTTTTTTTGATAATTTGAAATAATTTATTGTATAAATCAGTCTGAATTTTAAACACAATTACATATAGCACCACCGATATTTAAATATTTAAAACGTTCTACTTAAAAATCAGAGTAACCAACTTCAAAAAAGCAAAATTTCTAAAATATTCGAACAAAACATGTCTCTTATTTAAAGCTTTTTTGAACTTTTAATAACCGAAATAGAAAAAATAGTATAAAATACACGTTTCATAAGACATTTTGCGCACTTGTTCTTTAGAAAACTCGCCTAGCGGCTCGTTTTCTAAACTTGAACGCGTGCGCAAAAATCGTGTCTTATGAAACTTGTATTTTAATATACTATTCTATTATGAAGTAGGGATTCCTAAAATATGTTGCTTTTAATACCATAATACCACTTTTTAACTAACGCGCGTATCAACATTTGAGTTTTCTGTAAATAATATCATATATAACAGCGCCAACTAAGCCTTACTGTTTAAAAATTCGTAACTTTTTTGCCAATAGTGGTAGCATATTGTTCCGTCATACGACGGTGTCGTCTTATGATTTTTAATTATACTAGGTGTCCCGTATCGTTATGTTCAAATTTTGGGAGTGCAAAGTAGACTTCATTTCAAATAAAGAAAACGCAACACTTCTATATCCATTTTTATTTGTTTCAAACTTACACGTCTATGAATGTGATTGTCAAATCATGAAAAAATATGTAATCCTAAAGTCAATAAAAACTGATTTTATTTTAGCATTTCGGAATTGCTGTCCGAAATTGGGTTAACGTCAATTATCCAAGATGGCCACCTAGATCACCTGATCTCAATCCCTTCGATTTTTATTTATGGGGGTACATGAAAGATTTAGTCTACGCGCAAGTTTCAAACACAAGAGAAGAGTTATTTGATCGTATTCATCTGGCTGCCGAACAAATCCAACAAAACAAGCATGGAATGCGGATACGTACGGCTTGTGCCCGTACGCCAACAGGCATACGGGCACAAGCCTGCATTCAACAAGGAGGAGGACATTTCGAAAATATTATTAATTGAACTTTTTTAAATAAAATAAGTTTGTATTGACTTTAGGAATACATTTTCTTTCTTGATCTGACAATCACATTCATAGACCTGTAACTTTGAATCCAATAAAAATGGAAATACAAGTTTTGAGTTTTCTTTACTTGAAATGAAGTTTACTTTGCACTCCCAAAATTTGAACATACGATACGGGACACTTGTATAGCATTATTAATTTAATTATTATTAAGGTTTTATTTTGTCACAGTGTATATCATATATATTTGTGTTTCTAGTTAAGAGCCGTATATTGACCATATCTATACCTGCGCGGCAATGAATATTTATGATGATTTTCTTGTCGTGTATTTATGACCGTACGTGTACATATATTTGTAACTAAGAATTTTGGTAGAACACTACTTTTAAGTTTACGATCCTTTATCAAAAGACCCAAATATTTGCATATTATTTTAGTACCGAAAACCTTTTGGTCGGTCTTCCCGTTCATAAGCATTGCCTGCAATTTGCTTTCTTTGACAAAGAGAGAGCATCTTTCACATTTTATTGTACATAATTTAAACTAAAGTACAAACCAGAGGGTTATCAGGAATTTCTGTTAGAACTTTGCAAATCGGAACATTATTATTAATAAATGAAATTTCATTTGGTGGGAGTAACTAATTTTTTGAAAGTACTCTTACTGTAAAGAAACATTCATTCAAATTCAAGATGTAACATCAAACAGTTCATTTTAAGAACTAAAATAGTTCGATTCTTGACGACAAAAACAGTTTGTTTCAATATACAGGGTGAGTCATTAGTAGCCGCGTCTTCGACTGCTCTTTTGTGTTTTAAATAAAAGAAAAAACAATTAGTAGAAGAACCATGGTTGCTTGTGGCGCATATTTCAAAAATACTTTAAGCTATGACGCACTTCCGGTTTCACCGGAAACGCACGGAACTAAAGTTTTTTAAATGACTCACCCTATATATTTTTGAATTTTCTTGTACTGCTTTAAATTGTCTGTTCAACGGTTTTTTCTTTTTCAAAATTGAGCCAATAGATTTTGAGTTATTATTTTTTTTGAAAATATTTGACCAAAACACGTGTTCAGAAAAAAATCATTTTCACAGTGTTTTTAAAAGTAATAACATTAATTTTGGTGGTGCTCCTAGCAAAGAAAATTCTGCATCATTTGGTAAAGCTGCACTCGACAATACCTCAAAAAACTTTGTTTTTTCAAAGCCTACTTCCTGAAATTTTCACATACCAAAAACTTATTTTTTTTTAAATGGAACACCCAGTATTTTTTTGAGGCATTTTGTTCCGTTTTTTAATCTCTTTCATGTTTGTTAACAATGTCCTATACCTATCTTTTGTAATTTCTGAGATAATCACGCTGTTGTTCTATGCACCAAAATATTCCTTCAACCAACGGAAGGCAGGAATGGCGCTAGACTTCCTTAGTCAAACAAAGTAAATGTTAAATCCAACTATCCCAAAAGTAATAATTTTACAGAATTTTTTAATTCCGGCAATGTCCAGTTGCAGTATTTAATTTTTGACTCTGTTGGCTAACATCGAAATAAAATAAAGGTTATGTTTACTGACATATTTGAAGATGTCTTCAAAAAGTTTTGAAAATCCGTCCGTAGATAGCGAAGATACTCTCCCCCATTAACATTTTCATCAATGAAATAAGGTCCAATTATGTAACTACCCACTATTCTACCTCACAGTTTTAATGACTAACGATTTTGAAAGTTACAGGTGTGATAAAGTGGGGGGCTCTATGTGTTATAATAACGAAAATTGTGACGATGAACGTATTCACTTGAAGAGAAGGTGGCTTCGTTGGTAAATAACAAGAAATTGAGAAAGCCAGGATAATTTATCTGCTGCCAATTGACAACAATGTAAGCGATTATGAAAATTTCTTTTATCTAACCCTGTGTATGAATATGCTACGGGTGAATTACATGTTTCCCTATTATTTTGGATTCTCAAATTTGACTTACATCTAACTGATGACTAATTTTCGTAGTTCCAGCCTTTATTGGACGAATATTTGGGTGCATAGAACAGCACTCGTAGTTCCTTAATTGACCGCTAATTTCTCCTATAGTGATTATCTCAGGAATTACAAAAGATAAGTAAGGACATTGTTAACAAAAATAAAAGAGAATAAAAAAAGTTATAAAATGCCTTGATAAAATACTGGGTGTTCCATTTAAAAAAAATAAGGTTTTGGTATGTGAAAATTTCAGGATGTAGGCTTTGAAAAAACAAAGTTTTGGGGTATTGTCGAGTGCAACTTTACCAAATGTTGCAGAATTTCCTGGGCTACAAGCACCACCAAAGTTCATGTTTTTACTTTTAAAAACAATGTGAAAATGATTTTTTTCTGAACACGTGTTTTGGTCAAATATTTTCAAAAAAAATTAATAACTCAAAAACTATTTGGTCAATTTTGAAAAAGAAAAAACAGTTGAACAGAGAATTTAGGGCAGTACAAGAAACTCCCAAAATATATAGGGTAAGTCATTTAAAAAAAATATGTTCCGTGCATTTCCGGGGAAACCGGAACTGCGTCAAAGCGTAAAGTATTTTTACAATATGCGCCACAAGCAACCATGGATCTTTCACTAATTGTTTTTTCTTTTATTTAAAACGCAAAAGAGCAATCGAAGAAGCGGCTACTAATGACTCACCCTGTTCAAATAAAATCATTACAAACATAATTCAATGAATCGCAAGCAAGTAATCCGAATTAAATAAACGTGTCAATTAAGATGTAGTTGAAATAAAATAATTAGTGCTACAGTGCTGGAGTTTTATTCAATCTACTAATAACCTTTGGTTCTTCCATACAACAGCATTTGAGAAAACTAGCGTGGAGTCGCCCCTACAGTCCATCACCAAAATTCACTGGCTTCACGCAAACCCAGCACATATAATGGCGTCTGTTGGCAGTTAACCAAACTAGAGCGACAAATTTCCAAAATGTTTGCTAATCCATCTACCCACTCAGACCGACGTCGGTTCAGTTGAAGATGGTTGCGTTCCGAAACAAGTAGAATCATTCGCGGCTCTTATACGTTAAGGTCTCTCAGGGTCATGCATGTAAGAGACCGCTAGTTGTTTAAAAAGTAGAGAAGTAGGATCAGAAGCCTAAAAACTAATAGTGTAAACACACAACCAAAATCAACAAAAGTAGATCAAGAAGAAAATAAAACTTACAAGTTCAAAAAACAACTTCGGTTGATTGAAAGATAAATATGTGTAAGTTCAAACAAAAATAATGTATTTCATCAACAGGTGAATTGTTAAAAAAGAGATGAAAACAAGTTGTAAGAATATCAAAAAAAAAGTTCATTAAACCAGTAGTTCCAAAAATCTGACAAAAGAATTCAAAAGCCTGAATGAGAAAGTATTTGAAGAAAAATTAATTGATCCTTAAAGCAGATAACTAAAAAATTAATTAAAAATAATGAAATATTTTAAAATAATTAAATGAAATAAGATTACTGAAGCAAGTAATGTAATAAAAGTCGCAATATAAAAAAAACAAACAATATGAAAATTACACAAAACGAAAAGTAACTTGCCGCAGCAGATTCGTATCAGACTGTGCCACTCAGGTAGGGTCTATTAAAAACATAATGTAGCCCAGTGATTACGTAGTTTGACAAAAGGTAGCCTCCTCATTGATACACGCTAATATATATCTGCATTATTAATTTGCAAGGAAGTATGAAAGCAGAATTTAAAAGAGTATCCTCATTATCGAAACATTAACGCACACTACGTACCTATATAAATTGTGAATAGAAGGAAAAAATATTTATTGTACAAGTAAAATAAATCTAAATGAATTTACTAAAATGGCTCAACAGCCGTGTACATAACTACAAAAATAAATATAAGTAATCTCAAAACTTTTGATCAAAGCTCTCATTTCCCATTAGTTATTTACAAAATTCTTTGTAATGATCTTCGCCCACTTTCGTAGAAACAAACTAAAAATATATGTACTACCTATCCCAACAAAGTAGAATTTTTTACATAAATTCTCGAACAAAGTATATACCGGAAGGGCTTTAATTATTATTTAATTAATAATTTAAATGAATAATGATCTGCGTCTTGCCTAGTAAAATATCTGCACCAGACAATGTAGCAGGAATTGACCTAGAAGACACAGATATATTCTAAAGCACTATAAACCTGTCGACCAATGGCGCTAGGGATATTGTAAACCAATTTCCTCAACTATTGTCTTTACATGATCCTCTAGTCGTTTTTGATCGTCCTTTTTCTTTCTGCTGGTAATCTATAGATATAGAACAGCTAACGCAATTTTCCTATTAATGCCTTGAGAACGTTGACCACGCATGTAATCCAATTAATTAATTACTTGTCCTTTTTTTTTCTTATATTTATTTCTTTCTCCATGTTTATTGTTAATTTCTTTTTTTTGTTTCCTTTGTAATGAGGATCCAATTCTTGCAACCATTCTAAGTTGTATAATTGAGTAATATAATTTAACTTTGGAAGCAGATGATATTTTGTTCCAAATAAGGTCTTTTTTAAAGACACATAAAATTACAGAATTATATATACAATTGACACATATGAAGTCGTAGCCACCATCCGGCGTCTCTAAATCATCTGCTTCATTTGACAAGCGGCACTGGACCTTACACTCTTGAGGAACTACAGCCGTCTCCAAATGCTAAGATTTGAAAGCTCAAGGAATACTTAAAACCACCGCAGACTATACGTTGCGCTCTGTCAGAATGATGGCCACAGCCTACCAGTCAATAGTTAAGAGTGAATGATCAAAGAAGAAGATTCTGGACGCCATTGATGCATCCGTGATCTGAGCTACAGCCAATTTCATATCATTCTAACCTTAGTAACCTCAAGGCGATTAGAAAAACCAAGAAATCAATTGACCATGTCTTTTCAAAAACGAGATTACTTACCTCTCTTACTCTGCTGATTGTGATTGAGATATAATACTGTAAAAGTATATTCATATACTATGGAGTTTGTCAATCATTTTGAAAGGCAACGTCATGAGAAATATTGCAAAACAAAATCAATATTAACTACTTCTTCCGTAAAATATTAAACTATTCGCTTGTTATTCTCAGATTTCTCTTTGTACGAAATGTATAATAAACATTTCAAGTGCACATTCGCTTTTAATTATAAAATAAGGGACATACAGAATACTTTGACAATTATTTTGCAACCACACATTTAATTTCAACATATCCAGGCTCTGGTCTAATAAACTTGGGAGATATTACTTTAAAATGGCAAACCACGCTAAACTTTATTGGTTTGTTGCCAAGCGGATCGCTGATTATTTCCCGCTTGCTTCGGGGGTGCCTTGCATAGTCCGGATTCTTCCGGGTGAAACCCCTATCTACCAGTCTGTTTGAATTTGAAGTTGCACTATGCTGAAATTGAATTATATTCTCCGCCTAATATACGAAATATATTATTGTTTCGCAATTTGAAATTGACTGTCAACGCTATTAGAAATTCTATTCGTGGCTCTATATTGTTTATATTCAATTATTGTCAAGTACGTAGTGTATAGAATATAATTTATGAAAATAAATTCTATTATAAACTGCAGCATTATTTATTAAGCTAAAGCGAAGTTAACGTCCAATCTGGCAGATACATATTGTTTATTACATAAGTAACGTGCCTATAATTAAATTATTTTATATGATAGGATATTTTTGATGTAAAATTGTTGTCATCTTTGATATTATAAATACATAATTTTTGAGGTGATGTGTGTATAATCACTCGAAGATTTGGCCAGAAAAATGTACAAGAATATTTCATGCTTAAGCTGGTCTTCGCGTTTACAATCACTTATATTGTGATAATATGATGAGATGGTATTATTAGTTAATAAAGTATGATTTCAAAATTATAACAATAATTAAATTACTCGAATTTTTCAAATTATAAATATCTTATTGTTCAATTACAGTTTTCGCTTTTAACAATAAGATGATCTATATTCTAATTAATCTTGATCCTCCTTTACCTCAGTTAGTAGGTAGGTACAGTAAGTACATCCTCTTAAGCAGTATTTGTATTTTTGCTATGCTGAAAAATCACACATTCACATAAAACCATTTAAGATAAAAGTCAAGAATATAAATAATATTATATTATTTATCCTATTTTGTAAGATAATATAAATAGCTATCTTTAAATCAATAAATTAGAGTAATGAATTTCCTACAAATTTTCTATAATGGATATATTTTTTACTTCTCCATTGACTGTTTGTTATAACTAGTATTAAATAATATAACTATTATAAAGCTAAAGCCAAGTATTCTTTACATAAAGATTTATATTTAAGTTTTGTTATTAATAAAACAAATATAAATACATATAAGAAAATTAATAGTATTCCTTATGAAATTGAAGCTTTGATATGTATCAACCCTGACCATTTTCATTTTCTTCCACTGAGTTTATACTTACTTCTGGTGCTCCACAGGGTTTAAATCTAGGTCCCCTGTTATTCATATTATTTATAAATGATCTTCTCCTACAGATAGATTGCCCTGTACTTGGATATGCTGATGATATTAAGATCTATTCTGCGATTACCTGTGCTGCTGATGCAGCCAGCCTTCGGAGAAATTTAAATGTATTGTCTTCATAGTGTTGTAGAGTCACTTACACACTGTCTTCCACTTCACACAATTCTTATTACTACATTGGCGACAAAATGTTAACAACAAAACTGAATTCAAAGATCTTGGAACTTGGAGTTACTTTGGATCGCAGTCTTAGCTTCAAATCTCATGTAAAACGTTTGTACATCGACATTCATATCATTGGGTTTTGTCATGCGTGTTTCTAAATAATTCACAGATGTAGCATTGTTGAAATCTTTATACTGTGCTTATGTATTAAGTAAGCTTAAATATGCCTCTTCAGTATGGTTTCCCATCTATGCAAGTGATTGCTTGGCATAGAATCATGTCCACCGTAGGTTCCTGAAGTTTCTTTCGTATAAGACAGATGGTGTTTATCCAGAGACAGGTGTAGCACAGACAATCTGTTACTACGTCATGATAGGGCATCCTTAAGTTTTGGAAGAGGTGTTACGTCCTAGAGTTTTACATAGGCTGTTGGATACCAGTATTGACTATCCCGAAATTCTAAACTTAATGTCATTTCTGGTACCGCGGATTAACTCCAAGCATAATTGCACCTATATAGCACCATTTGCGAGAACGAACATCATGAGAGGTGCTCCAATTCACACGCTTTGTCTGGGCTTTGCCTGATGGGTAACAAAGATGATTATTATTATTATGAGAGCAAAGGAATAGCTTAGACAAAGGATTGTTAATATATTTATATATCATAAGTTTTTCAATTATTTCAATATTATAAATTATACAAGTTTATTAACGTAATTTTCCAAATAATTATTATATTAGTAATATATGAGATGTTTATTATACTGAAGATTTGAACAATATGAATATATGTTTTTGTTAAACGTTACTAAGAATATTTCCAAAAATATATGTTATCAGTCCGAAATTAACAATGACCAAGAGAATAATAGTAGTTTATACAACGAGTCAATAATGACAGTTATTATTCCCGAGAGCTGAATTTACTCCCGAGCCGCGTAAGCGGCGAGGGAGTAACTCAGCTCGAGGGAATAATAGTCATTATTGCGAGTTAGTATACACTACTTTATCGACGACTAACTGAAAATTACTAAAAAAAATCAAAATAAGTAAACGAAAATGTCAGATTACTATATCAATATGACGTTTGATGGTTAGGCAGTCAGTAAAATGGCCGGACTTGTATATCGTTACTATGACAACGTTAGGAACGTTATGTTCTTATTGGCGGAATGCAGTGAATAATGGTAACGTTATGGCCCATTATATGTTCTTATTGGCGGAATGCAGTGAATAATGGTAACGTTATGGCCCATTATTCACTGGTCGCATTTCATTATTCCCTACGGGTATTATGAGTGTTATTATTAGCCAATATTGATTAATATAATACATACTTTATTGTTTAGTCGTCGATAAATATACTTATCGGAGATCAATTTAACAAAGCTCCTCAAGGATATTATACAACGAAGTAGTCTTCGCTAAGAAGTTTTGAAGATCATGTACTTCTTCTGGTATCGACAGCTCCCTGGAATCCAAGGTATTAGTTGTGAAATTTATAACTATTCCAGAACGTTTTTTTTTTAATTTGTATAAATGAATTTCCATCCTTGTAATACTGATGAAATGATTCCAAATTATTATCACCTTTTGTAACTTTGAAATAATACCTTCTAAGTTGATAAATTTACTGCTCACTTCCCAAATTTCAGCAGTAGTAGTCCGTTTTAGAAGTAGATCATCTTGAGCAATTGAAATTTCAATGCTTTTTTTATAGTATAGGTAAATATTTTTTCTCCTCCGTATGCTAATAATTATATTTCTCCAGCTTCTTTTTCTTTTTTTTTCAGGATACATACATATTTGCCTTAATTTCACGAAGATCAGAAGTATATCATTATTTTCCGTACTTGAACAGTAACAACTACTAATCAAAACGAAAATGAAAAGTGTAAACACATGGATGTTCAAACTAACATCAAGCAGTAAATAAATACTGTGACTTACATATATATTGTGGTAGTTCACCAACATGAATTAGTAATGATATGTGGGAAGTACTAGTGTTAATAGAATATACTGTATATGTTTTTGAAGTGAGTATTAAAAAATGAAAGTTGATAAAATTTAATAGACCGAACTATAATAAAGTAAATAGCTGTGGGAATATTTGATTTATACTTAAAATAATTGTGAGAATATTAAATGGATATATTCCTATGTTTTTGGGCATCGTGTAAAGTTGGTTGCATATCGAGGTATGTTGAAGTTTTTCTTGCATCGAGTGGTTGGTTGCCTATCAGGTTTCTTTGTTGCATTAATTTTACCCATTACTGAAAATAGAATTTTAAATATTACTTGATGTATTTTTATATGTAATATTATTTTGTAAAAGCTTGTTTAATTAACACTATTGAAAAATAGAGATAATTAGTATGGATTTTGAATCATAAAGGTTAAAAAAATGATGTATAGTTGCGCGCTTAAATTCAAATATGAGAAGTGTCAGATTTTGACATTTAAAATAACAACGTTATAGTATTGAGTATTTGGTTTGCCGAAGTGTGTTAAAGGTTGTAAAAAATAAAGTAATGAATAAAATTGATAAATTTTTGGAATTACAAAAAGGTATTTTAAATATTCAAGTTCAAATAAAATATGTTTTGGATTATCACAATGTGTGTACAAAGATGATTGGATATTAAAAAATTAAGGATTTATTGCCAGGGATATGAGGGATAAATAAAAGAGATTCTAAATAATTTTAGAAAGCAGTAGATGTGTTTTCGGAAAAACGAAGTTTTTCTCCAAAAAATACATAATAAAGTTATCAATTATTGCATAAAAGTGTAGAAGAAGTGATAAAGATAGAGTGGAAAAGAAAACAGATATTTTTTAGGTGATTTAAATATTCTCAGGAATAGTACCATTTATCATCATATAAATAGACTTTAAAAAAATACAAGAAGAAAGGATTTAATTTACTAATAACGAAATAAATGAAGAGAATTTAAATTTGAGAAGGAAGCGAATAATTATATGATTATAATTTAAAAATAAACTTACGGCATTGGTAATTATCCAAGAAGAATAATCCATATTCAGCTAGAAAATTATTACACAGTAGAGTTGTTCGAGTTCCAGTATTTGTACTAGTATATCAATCCAGAAATAGAAGAATTCGAGAACTTTAACATAGCAGGCGATCACAGGTATTCCAGTCCGGTGGAGATATAATTCGTGGAAAGACAAGTATCAAGGAATAGTACACAAGCGTTCGACGGTTCGAGATTCCAGATGATAGCAGATTTGAAGGTATAACAGGATAGCAGTCATCACAGTCCATATCCCGAGTATTTCAGTCAATTAGGCAAAGGAAAGGATCTACATATTTGGAACCAGTACATGTCATCTTCGAACTAAAAAGAAATCGTTTGGATTACAAGAAAGAATACCAGTTCAATATTTGTGACAGGTCGTATAATTATTTGGAATTATCTGAATTTAACAGTTTCAAAGATAGTAAAAGTATAACAGAATTTAGACAATTTTTAAATAAAATCGTACATAATAACATTGTAGATAATTAAGAAAAGATATTTTGTATTTTTCTTACACAACATTAATTTGTGACTGAATTTAATAATTTTATAAAGTCAAAGAATCTGATTGGCAAACTAAAACTAAGTAATTGTATGGGAAATTAAAATTCAAACAAGAACTATACAGTATTTTTATAATAGTATAATAAATATACTTACTTGCTTACATTTCGATTCACGAAAGGTATATTTTCGTGCACTTATAAATTTTTTATAGGAGTTTTTTTTAAACAAGCTTGATACTTCCATGTATGTATATTTGTGGAGATTGTGTTGGGAACTACCATCTGATTTAATATTTGCCTAGTTTATTAAACAAATTAGTTTTGATATATTTGTTTTTATTTGGTATATGTGGAGAAGGATCTTGAATTATATAGATGAAACAGATATGACGCTAAGAACCTTAACCTATGAATAGAAAAACAACTGTCAGTGATTTTTTTAATTTATTTGAATAGTATGCTAATACACACCTTGATATTGAGTTCATAGTAAGTATAAATTGAAGATAAATTTGGAACACATATAATAATTCACTTGAGAATAACTGTTTAGTAAAATTTGATTGATAAAATAAAGAATTATAAAACGTAAAGATATTATGATATGTACGGGTATTGAAGAAATTACATATAGGCAACTGTTTGACTTTGAGGAATTAAGTGAAGTTAGTTACATATAAAAATAATTAGTTTAAATTTTAAAAACAAGAACTGAGTTAGTGAGGGCATAAATAAATAATATACCTGAGAGAATTTGAAAATAGATATAAATATTATATAAAAGATTTCATTTTTTTTATTGACGAGAATAAATACAGGATTTAAATACATAATAAAAATAAAGATTATAGAATTTACCTGAATGTAATTGTATCTTTTATTAATATAAGGTATTGTTACATTTTATGGCGTGCCCAACGTGGAGCGATTAAAATAAGACTCACAATATAGTATTTTTAATATTTTATTTATATTATTATATGTGGAAATCGAAATAAACAATTTATAAAGGTGATAAGTATAGTAAAACCTATATTGATAAAAATAGAAATTATATTTGAATTGTTTTCACTCACTATTTAGTAAAAATGAATACTAGGTCTAAAAGTAGTTCTATAGTAAATAGGCCAGAGTCTTCAAGCGATAGTGAGGAAGAAACACAACAGATAGGTAATATACAAGATGGAGGAGATATACCACAGGTACAGGAAGGAACACAACAGTTAGAAGGTCAAGATAGAGGTGATAAGACGCAGATACAAGGGGAAATTTTGGAAACAGGAACGTCGTCAGCAGCAGTAGATATGGTATCTATTATGCAGATGTTAAAAGAAATGAGCGAAAAAAGTGAGAAAAATAGAGAGGAGGATAATAGGAAAAGTGAGAAAAATATAGAGAAGTTGAGTGGTAAATTAGAGAAAAATAGAGAGGAGGATAAAATAGAATTAAATGGGAGATTAGATAAATTAGAGAAGGCAAGTGAGGAGTTGAGTGGTAAATTAATAAAGGCAAATGAAGAGAGTAAGAAAAATTTGGTGGATATAAAGGAAGAATTAAGAGGAGAATTAGTGAAGGTGAATGAAGAATTATGTGGCAAGCTAGATAAGACCTATGAAGAATTTACAAGGAATTTAAATAATTTAAAGGAAGAAAACAAAGTTATAAGAGAAGAAAATAATAAGAAGCTTGAAGAATTAAAGGAATCGTTATTGATTAATACACAGGATAGTATTGATAAAGTTATAGTAGATATGAACGAAAAATTTATTAATAAAGAATCAGAAGCTATAATTTTTATTACTACTGAAGTTCAAAGGGTAGAAAAAGATGTAAAGGAAATTAAAGGAAATTTAAGTCAGTTGGAAGTAGATAATATTTCAAAACATAAAGAGATGGCTGAGAATTTAAAACAAGGATTGGATAAGGTAAATAAAGAAACTACTGATCAGGTAGTAAGAATGGAAGAAAATTTGAATAAGAAAATAGAATCAACGGAAATAAACTGTATAAAAGAAATACAAGCAACTACATCGACTACTGATGCGCAGAAGTCTAGTATGGAAGTTATTTTAAAGGAATGTGAAGAGCAGAAGAAAAAAATACAAGATTTATTAGTAAAGGCACAGAATGTTAGGAAACCGAATGTTAATTGTACTCCAGTGTATAGTAATTTGAATACAGGTATTAAGATTGAAAATATAACACACTTTAGTGGTGACAAATTATCTACACATCCTATGGCTTATTTGTCGAATATTTTGAAATATGTAGATGACTTTCCAGATTTCAAAAGTCAAATGAATGTCATAAGGGCTACTTTAAATAACGGAGCAGCGGATTGGTTACAACGGATAGAGGATAGTTGTACTAGTTTAGATCAGTTCGTGGAATTATTCAAAAAGAATTTTTGGAATGAAACTCAACAAAGCCGAGCACATCAACGATTATTAACTGGTCGCTATCAGTTAGGTAAATCTTCTAGGGAAGCATATGCACAACGCATGTTCAATTATTGTCGGTATATATCGCATTTAAATGAACAAATAATCTCACAACATCTACTACAACACTTTATACCTGTGGACACTCATGCAATCATTTGCCAGAATGTAACTGATATGGATGGTCTGATTGAGATTTTACGTCGTTTGGATGACTATTCAGATGGTATGAAGTATAGGGAATTTAGACAATCAACTAGTAGACCAGAGGCACCAGGTAATAATCAACGGAATAATAATAATGGTACGCAAAATTATTATAATAGGAATAATTCTAATGTACAACAGACTAATAATACTAGAAATAATTATCCATCAAACAATTATACATATGGTTCTGGTACAAGGCAGGCATTTCAAAATCATAATCAAGATAGAAATGGTAATTATAGAAGTTTTAATGAGCAAGGGAATGGAAATTATAATAATAGAGGCACACAAAATAGTAATAATAATAGACCAAACTTTAATAGGTATACCCCGTTCAATAATCAGCAATCGAACAGGACACCGTATAATAACAATAATTATCAGGAACAAAATAGAAGATTTTATGGCAAGGATAATGTAAGAGCGATAAATACTATCAGTACTCAAGAGTGTAGGAATAATAGTTATGGCAGAACAAATAATGATAGTTTAAAAGAAAATAGTGGAATACAAATGGGAAGTATAAATAAAAGATTATGTATAGAAGTAGAAGTAAATGGACTAAAGTATATTATGAAGTTTTATATACTAAGTAATCTGTTCTATGATTGTATTTTGGGGGTGGATAATATGAGAGCATTGGGTATGAATCTTAATTTTGAAGATAATAAAATTAGAATAGGTGATAATGAAATTTTGCTGAATAAATTAGAGGACATAAAGGAAATAAATGCATATCTTAAATTTAAGGAAGATATACAGGTGGACGTAAATAATGTTATAATTGCTGATCGGGCAGAAAACGACGATGCGCAGGAACATTTAGAGGGGGCAATGTTTGAGCTGCCAAGAACTAATGTTAATATGGATAGTAATGTATTAATACAAGAAGAACAGAAAGAAGTACTGATAATCCGAAATAAAATGGACATAAAATCATTTATCGAAAAACAAAATTTAGCAGAACCATGGATGAAAGTACTGGATACTTCAAAGGAACATATCATGTGTCAATGTTACATGACTATATAAATGAATAGTAATCACATTTAAAAATTTAGGGGCATGGCGGTACTGAAGGGCCAGTAACCGTTGGTAAATAGCGCTACCACCCACCAGAGCTACTTTGTATATAATAAAGCCCAAAATTTAGGGGCATGGCGGTTGAATTTCATAGGGCGACAACCGTTGGTAAGTAGCGATACCACCTAACCAGAGCTACATCAAAATTAATAGAACAAAAATTTAGGGGCATGGTTAATGTATTTTGTTTCTATAAAAGTATGTCATAAAGAAGAGGAATATAAATATGTGCATTTAATTTTTTTTAATTGATTGAGTTAATCATGTAAGAAATTTTAGCCAAGTTGATCTAACAAAGGTTTATGTATTTTATTTCCTTTCTCAGAAATAATTGAATCAGGATAGAATTATTTAGACAAATAAGAGTTGAAAATGTTAGTTAGTATAAAGAATTTAGTAATATTTAATTTTTCCTCATTCCGTACATTATAAAATTTGTAAATATAAATAATAGAGGAGTATATAAGTAACTTTACAGTTAGTTAAATGTGCACAAGTACAAAAATGTGAAGAAATGTATAAAATAGATATATGAAAGAAGAACAAGAAGGAACCTTATAAAAAATTTAAAAGAAATATATCGGAGAAATAAAAGCATTTAATGGTCAAGAAATATTAAAGACATTAAGAGTTATTAAAAAAATATAGGTGATATACAAATGGAAGAATATGATGATAGAAGAAGCCTTTACAATGAAATATGTTTAGAAAAGATAATAATGAATGCTTGCTAGGTATAATAAATAATAAAAGGAACCATAAAAAAAATATATATGGAGTAATTTATAGAGATTATGTATGGAAGGGTAAATAAAACCCAAAATGATAATAAATATATAGAATGATAATGTATTAAAAGAAATATGTAGGTCACGTACGCCTTAAAAAAACGAAAATATAATTTGTGTACTTTCCAAAAGTGAAAGTTTTAAAAGGTAGACGAAAATGTCTATTATAGGTATAGGGATATTGTTCAGCTAAGAACAGTTTATATAAAATAAAATAATAAAGAATAAGTGAGCATATGTAAAGCATATTTTTTAGAGGCTATTAAATATCTGAAGAAATAACAGATACAACTTTAAAGTAATCACCAATAAATGTTAAAAGTAGTTTCGATTAAAATGTTGATAAGAATTTTTAGAAGGTTCAAAATCATGAATAGGATAAAACAAAGAAGGTTTAAGATAGGATAAGAAAAGGAATAAAGTTACTTATATAGAAAGCATAAAAATGTTAAAAGATACATTTTATGACATTTTTGATGAATATCAATGGATAAAGATGTAAATTTTGAATATAATAGTATAAATTAGTATATTTATGAAGATTAGTTTAGTTAAAATAGTTGATTGTAGATAATTGAGATTTAAAATTAAAATAGATACAGAGAGATAAATAATGGAAGGTTATCTTATGTACCAAATATTAAGAAATATATATGGGTTTATATGAGATTATATTGTTATGCTACGGAAGTAGTACAAATTGTATTACATTATTTTAGTTCAAATTGTTGAATAAATATAAATTTATATATTCTATAGAAATTTAGATTTATTAAAAAAGGGGCATATGTGGTAGTTCACCAACATGAATTAGTAATGATATGTGGGAAGTACTAGTGTTAATAGAATATACTGTATATGTTTTTGAAGTGAGTATTAAAAAATGAAAGTTGATAAAATTTAATAGACCGAACTATAATAAAGTAAATAGCTGTGGGAATATTTGATTTATACTTAAAATAATTGTGAGAATATTAAATGGATATATTCCTATGTTTTTGGGCATCGTGTAAAGTTGGTTGCATATCGAGGTATGTTGAAGTTTTTCTTGCATCGAGTGGTTGGTTGCCTATCAGGTTTCTTTGTTGCATTAATTTTACCCATTACTGAAAATAGAATTTTAAATATTACTTGATGTATTTTTATATGTAATATTATTTTGTAAAAGCTTGTTTAATTAACACTATTGAAAAATAGAGATAATTAGTATGGATTTTGAATCATAAAGGTTAAAAAAATGATGTATAGTTGCGCGCTTAAATTCAAATATGAGAAGTGTCAGATTTTGACATTTAAAATAACAACGTTATAGTATTGAGTATTTGGTTTGCCGAAGTGTGTTAAAGGTTGTAAAAAATAAAGTAATGAATAAAATTGATAAATTTTTGGAATTACAAAAAGGTATT
This sequence comes from Amphimallon solstitiale, assembly GCA_963170755.1. Taxonomy (NCBI): domain Eukaryota; kingdom Metazoa; phylum Arthropoda; class Insecta; order Coleoptera; family Scarabaeidae; genus Amphimallon; species Amphimallon solstitiale. The sequence goes on along the minus strand of OY720678.1, from coordinate 40,736,728 downwards.
TTAAATATTCAAGTTCAAATAAAATATGTTTTGGATTATCACAATGTGTGTACAAAGATGATTGGATATTAAAAAATTAAGGATTTATTGCCAGGGATATGAGGGATAAATAAAAGAGATTCTAAATAATTTTAGAAAGCAGTAGATGTGTTTTCGGAAAAACGAAGTTTTTCTCCGAAAAATACATAATAAAGTTATCAATTATTGCATAAAAGTGTAGAAGAAGTGATAAAGATAGAGTGGAAAAGAAAACAGATATTTTTTATGTGATTTAAATATTCTCAGGAATAGTACCATTTATCATCATATAAATAGACTTTAAAAAAATACAAGAAGAAAGGATTTAATTTACTAATAACGAAATAAATGAAGAGAATTTAAATTTGAGAAGGAAGCGAATAATTATATGATTATAATTTAAAAATAAACTTACGGCATTGGTAATTATCCAAGAAGAATAATCCATATTCAGCTAGAAAATTATTACACAGTAGAGTTGTTCGAGTTCCAGTATTTGTACTAGTATATCAATCCAGAAATAGAAGAATTCGAGAACTTTAACATAGCAGGCGATCACAGGTATTCCAGTCCGGTGGAGATATAATTCGTGGAAAGACAAGTATCAAGGAATAGTACACAAGCGTTCGACGGTTCGAGATTCCAGATGATAGCAGATTTGAAGGTATAACAGGATAGCAGTCATCACAGTCCATATCTCGAGTATTTCAGTCAATTAGGCAAAGGAAAGGATCTACATATTTGGAACCAGTACATGTCATCTTCGAACTAAAAAGAAATCGTTTGGATTACAAGAAAGAATACCAGTTCAATATTTGTGACAGGTCGTATAATTATTTGGAATTATCTGAATTTAACAGTTTCAAAGATAGTAAAAGTATAACAGAATTTAGACAATTTTTAAATAAAATCGTACATAATAACATTGTAGATAATTAAGAAAAGATATTTTGTATTTTTCTTACACAACATTAATTTGTGACTGAATTTAATAATTTTATAAAGTCAAAGAATCTGATTGGCAAACTAAAACTAAGTAATTGTATGGGAAATTAAAATTCAAACAAGAACTATACAGTATTTTTATAATAGTATAATAAATATACTTACTTGCTTACATTTCGATTCACGAAAGGTATATTTTCGTGCACTTATAAATTTTTTATAGGAGTTTTTTTTAAACAAGCTTGATACTTCCATGTATGTATATTTGTGGAGATTGTGTTGGGAACTACCATCTGATTTAATATTTGCCTAGTTTATTAAACAAATTAGTTTTGATATATTTGTTTTTATTTGGTATATGTGGAGAAGGATCTTGAATTATATAGATGAAACAGATATGACGCTAAGAACCTTAACCTATGAATAGAAAAACAACTGTCAGTGATTTTTTTAATTTATTTGAATAGTATGCTAATACACACCTTGATATTGAGTTCATAGTAAGTATAAATTGAAGATAAATTTGGAACACATATAATAATTCACTTGAGAATAACTGTTTAGTAAAATTTGATTGATAAAATAAAGAATTATAAAACGTAAAGATATTATGATATGTACGGGTATTGAAGAAATTACATATAGGCAACTGTTTGACTTTGAGGAATTAAGTGAAGTTAGTTACATATAAAAATAATTAGTTTAAATTTTAAAAACAAGAACTGAGTTAGTGAGGGCATAAATAAATAATATACCTGAGAGAATTTGAAAATAGATATAAATATTATATAAAAGATTTCATTTTTTTTATTGACGAGAATAAATACAGGATTTAAATACATAATAAAAATAAAGATTATAGAATTTACCTGAATGTAATTGTATCTTTTATTAATATAAGGTATTGTTACAATATGTACATTTATACGTAAAACGTATATGCATATATGCATGTGTTTGAGATACACACATACATTAAGTGCCATTGCCGACAATCGAACGCACAGACACCGGTGTTTCGACCTTTGAGGTCTCGTCAGTGTACGTGGAGACTGTCGACAATAGCTTTAAAACTCAACACGCTGCCTATGTCATCTTTGCGTGTTAAATGCAGTGAGAGTATCACAGCGACATCTAACACCCAAAAGATGACACAGAAAAAGCGATGGCTTCTGACGGCATGTTCTGCTATACAGAGGCCTGTATGTTAATAGTGTATCCCGTGTAATAGAGCCTTATGTGGCGTCACCAATCAAAACGAAAATGAAAGGTGTAAACACATGGATGTTAAAACTAACATCAAGCAGTAAATAAATACTGCGACTTACATATATACATTTATACGTAAAACGTATATGCATATATGCATGTGTTTGAGATACACACATACATTAAGTGCCATTGCCGACAATCGAACGCATAGACACCGGTGTTTCGACCTTTGAGGTCTCGTCAGTGTACGTGGAGACTGTTGACAAAAGCTTTCAGTCTCCACGTACACTGACGAGACCTCAAAGGTCGAAACACCGGTGTCTGTGCGTCCGATTCTCGGCAATGGCACAGTATTTAATGTAACAACTACTAGTTCTTCAGAGACAATATTTTATCTCCCTTTCATTCAAAGAATTTTTTTTATGAAATGCTTGATTTTCAAAATATAATACAACAATATGCGTAAATATGATGTAATTTGATCGTAATTCTGTGATCTGGAAAGCTTGGAGGGAAGTTCTATATAAAATTCGACCGAAGTCGTATGCTTCCACGGTTTTCATTGATAGCTTCTTGGTTTCTGGGTTGAAACTGCTTCGTCGTCTCTGCTTCTAATGCCGACGTTTCGTCCACTATCTTAAGGGATATCTTCAGTACTTCAGTAATATATTCATCAGAAATCTTTATTATAGCATTTTCGCATTACTTTAGTATTGTTATTATTATTACTTCATTGTCATTCTTCCCATTAAATGTATCTTTTGCATATATCTAGACAAGTCTGTATGTTTTCTTTTGCTTTAATATCAATGTTCCTACCACAACAAGTCTGAATTGTAAGTTATAGTTTTCATTTTATGAAATTATAAAATGGAATTAATATTATTACAGATTTGGAATTAATATTATTACAGATTTTTAACTGACTTTCTTATTCGTAACCTAACATATTTTTTTTATGAAATGAAATTTTGTTGGCTTGAAAATTACTTTTAATTTAAGTAGAAACAGCTAAAACTTCTGGCAAATCATTAATCAAACAAAGGTATGATACGTCGAGCTTTATGTTCTGGTTCTGTCAATGTTATCGTAATAAATTGACATGACCCAATTCAGGGCACGCTTATATGCTTATAGGTATATGGAAAATTAAAAAAATCATTAGATCGTGTTATTATTTGAACCAATGAACAACATTGCAATAAATGCTAGTTAGTACTTTATTTCCGTCTTTTAAATATATTAATGAAATCATTATCTCTAAATAATAAATTTTCGATTAAAACGTATTTGAGATCAAAAGTCCTTGTAATAAATTTCTCGTGAAACTGCAGTTTCTCAGTTTTAAACTGATTGAATTTAAATGCTCCTTTATAGCTTGTCTACTAATTAGTTGCCCATTCATTGGTATTCACTTCAAAGGCGAAACGAGGAAATAGAGAAAGCTCATAATTATTTTCAATCTGAGCGTAAAAATCAGTTGGTAGAAATACCTTCAGGACAAGAGAATTTTAAAACGTTTCTAATAACTTTATGCATTAGAATAAAACGAAGAAGTATTATTGTACAACTTAAGCTTTGCGATTTGGACCATATTGATCAAAATAATACAAAAAAATGAGGTGTGGCCACCACACGACTTTCTTATACGTATGAGCGTTTCAAATTATAGAATTTTAAGAATTTTTTTATACAAAACTTATTCAAAATCCTATTCTAAGTACTTTCATTCTCTTAATAAATCGCTATAGAATGCATACTTTGCAAGATATTCGAAAAAAAAGTGCTACTCGCTAAGAGTAAAAGTGCCACTTCCGGTCCGAATTTTGAAATTTCATGTACACAAAAAATATTGAAAATTCAACTCTAAATAATTTTGTACTCTTAATAAATATATATAGAATGCATAATTTACGACATATCTGCAAAAAATCGATATTCGGTAAGAGTAAAAGTGGTACTTCCGGTTCGAATTTTGACATTTTTTTTATACAAAAGATATTTAAAATTATAATTTAAATACTTTTATACTCGTAATGTACCTGCCTAGAAAGCATGACTTGCGAGATATTCGCAAAAAACTGATTTTCGATAAGAGTAAAAGACCTACTTCCGGTTGGAATTTCGAAAAACTTTTTTAAGATAATTTGTCTCAAATTTAATTTTGAGTACATTTCAATTCTTTATAAATTTGTTTAAACTTAGTAATTGACGAAATATTGGCAAAATTCGATTTTTTCACTGAAGTAAACTGCTACTTCCGGTCTACCGATTTTACTGAAAAACTAATCAGATCTCAAGAGGGAGATTGTACACGTAAATACAAAATTTGGAATTGATATCTACAGCGATTTTACCGCTATCGTGGTCACACACAGACACACAGACACACGGACACACAGACAGACAGACAGACAGACAGACAGACACACAGACATTTTTTAAAAACCACTTTTTCGGTATCAGGGGACTTCAAAACGTGGACATCTGCAAAAATCTCGAGGTCGAAAATGTTCATCATCACAATACTTCCTTATACTACGTATAAGAAAGTAAAACAATAAGAAAATGTTTTCTAGGGAAAAATTGTTTTTCGTTTAAGTAATAGCAATAATCAATTAAATACTGCTAATTGTATCGCCTGATTCTTCTTATTAAATCATCAAATATTTTTATAATTCCTATAGTTGTTAATAAGAATGTACTTATAAATTGTATTCAGTTACTGGATGATTCAGAATAGTATTTCTAAATTTTGAGATTATGGAGAGTCTTTACCTGAAAAATTTTCCTAAATAAATTTGTATCCGTCTTTATATTCAGGAAAATGTGGGTACTAAATAAATCAACCTATTATATTCGCGCTTCGACCGTAAATAACATCATCTCTACAACCAATTGCCTCGCTATTCTCCTCTAATGTATAAGTCTTACCAATACTATCCCCTACTGCTGTTAGGCAAACGAAAAAAAGAAGATTATGCTGAATAAATATTTCGTACATATAAAAGTCTATTTTAAGCAACAGAATTTCGAAAATACTGTTTAAATGTGTCATGGTAAGCTAAGTTTACTTTTAAAGAAAGATATGTGCGTGTGCTAGGTATATTTTGAAAATTGTTAGAGATGGTACAAATGTAGAAATCAGTTAATCCTTAGACAGGACATCTATAAAAAAAATGAAGCAAACGTTTCTAAAAATATTGAATAAGTAAAAATCCTTTTTGAAATAAAAAGTCAATGATTCAGAATACGTAGAGATACTATAATCTATTTGTCTCGAACAAATAACATATAATAGCATAAACTGTTTCCTTCTATATTTACTAGTAAAACGAACGCCATATAAGCAACCAATTAGTCTCACCCCGTGTTGTTGAAAGTCATAAAATTTCCTTTATATTATTAGAGGGAGATAACGTCTATGCTTAAGCTCTCATAAAAGCAAAAGGGACAATCTCACATTTCTGAACACTTCCATCCAGCCATTTATATAAAAATCGAGGATTTCTGATATCCACCTATTTAAATTGAGCCTGTTTCTTTTATAAACGGGCAGCTTTGATACTGCAGTAACTATGTTCTAATGATATTCACCTTTCTTCGAAATTCATGTTGCGATAAATGAATGTCAAAATTCCGTGGTGTGATTTCGTCATTTAGTTTGTCTGGCAAGAATGAAATAGCTGTTTACTGTGGTATATGTGAACCGAATTGTATACAGTACATAAATGTAATGCCCAACTCCTGAGAAAATTGGTTAAACGAAATATGTATACAGCATGTGTCAATTTTCATTAGCCATAGGCGATTAATTCATGCAATACGTGACAACATGGCACCCCTACTTTCCTCTCCAATGCCAGCGCGACCGATACAAGCTCAAGTTAGCAGTAACTGTTGGACCACTGACTTGGGTGTTTGTAATGCGTTCAGAAATAATATTTACGCGTTGCAAGGATTTGTTTTTCTTTTTCCTTTCAGTAAATGCAGAGAATTATTAAGCTGCGTTCACGCTACATGACACAAACAAAAGCGTACTTCTAATAAAATTATAAATAAGGTAAATAAAAAAGGATTCTGAAAATAATAATAAACTACTAGATCAGGAGATCGCGGCGGCCATTTGATGTTTCCCGTTCCAGTAATAAGACGGCTTTTATTGCAGACTAGATCGCAACGTGTTCGCAGCTAAAGATTGAATGTAAAATCTGGTGGGGAGATCGGAGAAAATCGTTGTAATGTCGATTGTTGCCGGGATTGGTGACGGACAGTAGGAGTGACACACGTTGCCACGTATTATTTGTATACGTATAAATCGCACGTAAACATTGAATCCCTATACCTAATGAAAATTGACACATACGGTATATGTATATATAATTTTCCTGAGACGAATTAAATTAAAAGAATAAATAGTAAAAATTATTTTACTATCCTTTGAGCGATTTAGATTGAATTATTGATTAATTATAAAAGTGAGCAGGTTAGATATATCGCGATTATGTAGATCGAAAATCTACAAAAAGTATACAGGTAGGTATAGAAATGAGAGACTTACTAAGATTATATAAGTAAACGAAAATAAGAAGAGTAATAGTATATTTTATACTTTTGGAATGCAATTTTATATACAATTCAAACTCTTTTTTACCACATTCTCTCTCTAGGCTCATTCATTATAAAATCGTGCTTGTCAACTGGGAAGCTATTTATTAAATAATCAATTGAAGAAGGAGACATTTGAACAAAATTATTTTTAACTCAAACACGAATATTACACACAAAACTACAGGTTTAGACATGGAAAATCCTTTAAGCTCCCTATTAGCAACTTTTCATGGCTCATATTGAAGACAGTGTTAACAGACACCCTCTTTTTAACATTCTATTTGTTGGTTTAGATATGTAGACGATATATTAGTTTACATTAAGAATACTGATAGTCAATTAAAAATGTTTTTTGATTATTTAAATAGTATTCATCCCAATTTCAAATTTCCAGTAGAAACAGAAGAGAAGTGGTTGAAGTAATTTGCTAGAGTTTACTATATGAATAAAAGAGACAAAAAATTTAGCTCAGGAGTCTATAAGTTACCCTGTAAGCTTTTAAATACATTGCTTTACTTTCTAGCTATTATGATGATAGCACTCAAATTATCTTTGCAATGATATATGGATATGTGCACTTACGATTGTTACTTTATGTTTTACTGATAATTTTGTTGAAATCTTGACAGTTGCGGAATCTAACATTTAAAGCATTAGTCTGAAAATGGATAAAATGCCTGACATAACTTTTGTGTTATTTATTTATGGACTAACACGTTATTTGTTTTGAGGTTGAACAACGTGGCAACTGGGCGTTAAAAATGTCGTGTCTAAGTTATGGATCTTTATTGGCTATTTTCTCGTTTTTTAAATCGAACCTATAATTTTTTATTAGTCAGCAAATTCCTTATAATATTACCGTTAAAATGGTACCAAGTTGCACTTATTTCTAGTATTTTCAAAGTTAAATCTCTTTAACGGGATATACCTATGTTTATAATATGCAATATGCGCGGCATCTAATAGTTGGTTGGCCTTGGTTTAAAAAAAATGGCTGTCAACAAAACGTCAAATCCCTACTTCAAAATTCCATATAAAGTCGTTTTCTATAGTTTCTCTTTGCTGTCATTGCGTTTTATTATTATAATTTAAGTTTGGCTTGTTAAGTATTAATTTCTGTTTTTTATTTAGTAGTTGTTACGGTCACATTTACCTTGTTGTCAGTTATATCGTTTTGTTGACACTAATTTTTATTTACATACCATGCATAATAGTTTATTGTTCCCTTTAGTTGTTTTTGCTTTAAAATAAATTTTTTGAAAGAGGAGCTCATAGACATGGTATTTACTGTTGGTGCTAGCAATAGAAATCCATTTTTATCATCAAGAACATGCGCCATGGAATATCCCGACCGGTGAGCACCGGATAGTAAAACGTTTGAAAATTTGTTGATAAGGTTTCTTCGAACGGGTTCAGTGAATTACGTCGAACATGAAAGAAGTAAGAGTATGCTTACACAAAATAATGGCTACCGCGATCATCAGATCTCACACCTTGCGATTTCATTCTATGGCCAACTGTGTTTACGCAACACCTCCTAAGACGGCAGAGAACATGCAGCAACGAATAAGAAACGCTTTTCTTCAATTAAGTGAACAACATCATAGCTCAGAATGTAAGTCTGTCTAGAGAGAGGCGGTTGAGGGCATTTTAAATTAAGATTGTTTTATTGTGGATAAATTTCAAAATGTAATTATAAAACTAATAATAAAGAATCAAAAAACAGGTGTTCGTAAAAGTTACTTTGGTTTATATCATTTCATGGCCAACCAACTATTAGATTGCCCACATATTGCATATTATAAACATCCCATTAAAGGGTTATAACTTTAAAAATACTAGAAATAAGTACTATGTTATTGTTACAACTTTAACGGCAGTTTTACAGGGAGCTTGCTGACTAATAAAAAAATTATGGGTTCGATTTGAAAAAAACGAGAAAATAGCCAAGAAAGATCGACGACTTAGGCACGACATATTTAGCACCCTGTATATGTATCCACGTTGTTTAACCTCAAAACAAGTAATGTGTTACTTCCTAAATTGGTAACACAAGGGTTAGCTGAGGCAATGTACCCGTTTTCAAACTAAGTTTAAAATGTTAGATGCTGCAACTGTCAAGATTTTAACAAAATTATCCATAAAATCAAAATATAACGCGCTGTGTATTCATATACAGCGCGTTATATTTAAAAAAAATCTAACTATAGTCGGGCACCAACTTATCGCACATTCTGTATAATACAAAGTAAATTACAAGGCGGCCATCATAGGGGAAAAACCGCTTTGTAAAATCTTTCATAAAGGCACTATCTACCTTCCCCACGAAAATGACTCACCCTTATATATACATATACTTATAACAGTTTCCTTTCGTGGTTTAGCGGCTGTAAAATGAACTCAAAAAAACACAATGAGAATTAAAACGTTTCGATAATATAAATATTATCTTTGTCAATTATTTAACACAAACTAACTAAATCAAACATTAAAACACCAATAACTATTAATAAAACTGTAACATATACTTGACAAATATTTTTTTGACAAATATATTTAGTTAGTTTGTGTTAAATAATTGACAAAGATAATATTTATATTATCGAAACGTTTTAATTCTCATTGTGTTTTTTTGAGTTCATTTTACAGCCGCTAAACCATGAAAGGAAACTGTTTTATCAAACGGCTACGAAAAGAACGCATTTTTAACATATAATTATATATATATACCGCATGTGTCAAATATCATTAGGTATAGGGATTCAATGTTTACGTGCGATCTATACGTATGAATGTAATACGTGGCAACGTGGTACCCCTACTGTCCGTCACCAATGCCGACAACAACCGACATCACAACGATATTCTCCGATCCCGACCCAGATTTTACATTCAATGTTTAGCTGGGAACACGTTGCGGTCCCTGGCCGTCTTATTACTGGAGCGGGAAACATCAAATGGCCTCCGCAATCTACTGATCTCTTTCCAAATAATTTTTTTTGTGGGGATATTTAAGAAATATTGTTTATACCCATGAAGCTGGTAGAGCAAGTAGAAAACATAGTTGCCTTGAGAGAAAAAATAATTAAGGCTGCTAATTCAGTAACTGCTCACATGTTAGAAAACGTAAGAGTAAATTTCCACGACCGCCTATGGCAATCTCTTGCTGTGCAGGGACAAATCCTTTGTTATTTATTTTATTAGAGTTATTTTATTATGGTTATTTTTTAATTTTATTAGAATTACGCTTGTTTGAGTTATGCAGCGTGAACCCAGCTTAATAATTCTCTGCATTTACTGAAAGGAAAAAGAAAAACAAATCCTTGCAACTCGTAAATATTATTTCTGAACGCATTAGAAACACCCAAGTCGGTGGTCCAATGGTTACTGTTAACTTGTATTTGCGAGCATGTATCGGTTGTCGCGTCGCTGGCGTTGGAAAGGAAAGTAGGGGTACCACGTTGCCACGTGTTGCATGGATTGATCGCCTATGGCTAATGAAAATTGACCATGCGGTATATATGTATTATGTTAAAATTGTTCTTTCTTGTGTATGTGATTTTTCAAATGAAATATAGAACACTTTACCTGTGTCTATTATATACACTCATGAGCAAAAGTATTGCATATTTTTAACTTTTTGTGCTACGTGAAAAGTTTTGTTTATTTATGACTGCTTTTTGTCACAACATATATATACACTACAATATATACGTTTTTTGAATAATAATAACGTTAAAAAGAACAGATTACAGATAAAAAAACCGGATTCCGGGTTACAAAAAAAAAGTTTGGTATTGTAAGATTTTGTTTATTGCGTTGCTTCCGAGATAATCTTAGGTTATTGCTCTCTCAGACGTACTCAGTCTCTGTTAGCATAAACGTCTATTTAGTACGGTCAGGGAAATGATTCATGATTAATTACAGCGAGCCAATAACTGCTAAAATTATTGCCTTATCTTAAATAGGTCTGAAGCAAATGGAAATATCGGAACGATTGCATATGTACCAATTTACTTTTTTTCCTTATTCTATAACAATATTGGGAAACCGGAAGATTTGGCAGACGTAAAGTACAAGGCCGACCGAGATGGACAAGTACAAGACAAAATCATTTTCTACAGATCACAGCTCTAAGAAATCGTGCTGCAACGGTATCTAAGCTTAGTGGACGTCTTGCAGAAGCTACTAGAACGAATGTTAGCAGATTTACGGTATGCCAATGGAATATGGTTTAAAAGCAAGACAACCTACAAAAGTTCCACAATTGCTTACACGCCACAGAGCAGAAACACGAAACTTTGCTCAAGTAAGAATTTAACATGGACTGCCGAGCAATGGAGTAATGTGATGAAACACGGATTCAATTGTATCATCCAGATGGGCGTAACTTATTGTACAGGCAAAGAAATGAACGTTTTGCACCATATGAAAAATATTGCTTTTGGAGGAAGCTCAGTGATGTGCTGCAGGTATAAGTTCAGAAGGACGTACTGAACTGGAGGTCACTCAAAGAATAACAGGCGTTTGATACTTGGAACATATCCTCCAAGACTATGTGTACCCACACTCTGGCTTTATTGGGTTTGGTAGGTTTAGATTGATCCATGATAACGCACGATGGCGCTTTGCTGATGTACAACAGTATCTTACTGATGTTGAAATTCAGAGTGGATCTGTCCTGCAAAGAGTCCTGATTGTAATCCAATAGAGCACGTATGGGACTACTTAAAGAGAAAAATTATAAAACGAAATCCACCTCCAAGAAGTCTACAAGACCTACGAGGAAGAATGGCAAAAAATTCCACAAGATCATATAAGAAATATGATTTTTGGAATGGGAAGGCGTATGCAAGCTGTAATAGATGCTAGAAGAGGCAATACGCAATAAAGTTGGGTTTAATAACTTTAAGAACCTGCTGATAACAAAATGTGTCATTTATTTAAGGAACTTGTCTTGGTTTATCGGTTTCTAATAAAACCACTACTTTATCAACTTTAGTTTCTGTTATTACATAGAATCAAATAAATAAGTCATAGATATTATGTTTAGTGAACAAAGAATTAGAAATAAGGAAAGGGTAATAAATTATTTAACATACATATTTAAAATATACAATATCATGAGTGTATATTATAATAAATAAGTTATTGACTTTTGACAAAAAAAGACAAGAAAAATTATTACGTAAACCGGTATAATCTTACAATATCAATTTCAAATACGTTGAGTTAGAAACTTTCATATATTTATAGTAATAGCACTAGATTGAAATTACACGTCTTCTCCACAAACTAAAGTTTTCCGCCACAGTCAGTGTTTTTCCGGTTAGTACTGTTATAGTCTTCGAGAAAGCGAAGGGCGTCGGGATAAATTCACTCCCAACAATAATTGCTTCGAATTAAGAACACTTGCTTTATAATTTATGGATGCGGAGTGGCGTGCGATTTCGCTGGAGATCGGCGAGTGTTACACAAATTACTTGCAATAATAAACATTTTGCGATGCGCCCTTAAGTTTCGATACGATACAACTGTATTTCATTGTATATGGTTGGTGAGAGAAAATTTATTGTTATACAGATAGTATAAGTTTCATATATTACATTCGAAAGAGAGAACTATTTCATAAAGCGAGCATTGTAAAGAATACGAATAGCCTTTGTTCACTTGTACAAACCAATGAGCTGCAGGCACCACACGATTTCCTTATACATATTGCTGTGACCATTACATTTTGAAAATGATAGTATTAAGTATTAAGTTAGTTATAAAATAAGAGTAATAATTCGTTTGAATATTCATTTAAAGTTAGATAGCTAAGACTATAATATATGCAAATAAGTAAAATGGGTTGCTAACCCTAAGGATGAATTCAATTATTAAAAGTTATGGTAAATAAAATTCACAGATAATTATTAGTACACTTTAATTAAGAAAGCTTAAATGTTAGAGATATAAAGATAAAAAAGATATAATACAAATGCTAAGTAAATCAATAAACCTTATTTTGTAGAAAAGATAAACAAGAAGTATGGTTTGAGTATAAAGTTACAGAACCTAACTATACACAAAATGTGAAAATGGCTTTAAATATATTAAGAAATGGACCATTATTTAAGAATAAAAAAGTATTAAGAGCAATCAATAAAGAAAGAGTCATGGTAAAGGATGGAACAATTAAAAGGGTGAATCATCTGGATGCCATTAAATTATACGAGCCAGGTGAAATCAGATGTGCTCGAGAGAATGACACAATTTTGAATAAGGATATAAATGTGAATATGAATAGTATTAATTCGTAAATGTGACTCAAGCAGTAAAAGTAAAGGCTATTAAATACGTACACTTGATAAAAAAAGGACATAACTGCGATATTTATATTATTAGATTTTATATCGTAAATAGCACATTTTGTACACAATGATGAAATGTTAAAATATATTCTTTATGTGTATGTGTAGCCTTTGTGTTTCGGGGGCATCTGCAATGGTCATGTATGATTTAAGTACCTGCAAAAGAAAATAAAAACGTCAATAATTTGTTTGTAGCATTCTACAAATAACAATATCACCCGAGGAAAAACTTGGTTTGAAGACAGGGAGAAAGAAACGGAAGCGGCAATTCTTCCCAGTACAAGCTCAGTAAAGAAGATAGAGGTTGTCTGCGAGGTTTTCCCTATGTTTCCATATAGACAAGCTAATAAAAAAAGAATCAGAATACGATTAGCAAATGGTAAAAGAAAATATTTGACAAACAGCTACAAGAGCAATGAATATATATACAGGTACATTAGATGTCTGTCTACATTGAAGAAGAAAAGGAATAACACACTTACCTAGGATAAGAAGCAACAAATTTGTAAACTTCAGTAAAGAATTTGAAACGCTGACATTGTTATATAGCTGTCAGTGTAATTGAATAAAAGTGATAACTTAAAGAGGACAAAAGAAAAATTTAATCATGAGCATAAGGTATAGCCTACTTAAAATTCGATATAGAGGGCGCAAAAATACCAATTGTGTTTTGTTTGCTAGTATAAAAACGAAAACAGGATAAAACAAGAAAGAGTTCTCGACTGCAATTTGAATGGTAAATACGTAAAATTTAAAAGCGGAGCTTCGAGATAACATTATTTGATACAGTAGAGCAAACACGCACTACTTGTTCTTCTATGATTTAAAATTTTGTATTCAAAGATAGAGTTCAAGTGTTTAGTTAAAATTTTCTTTTAAAAAATTCGATTGATTAATTTTTTTATCATTATTAAATATAAATGGAAGATATAAACAAAATTGAATTTGATCAACTGTACGATCAAACGAAGTGAGTTATGTAAATTCATATGAGTTATAATACGAAGTTATTTTAATTTGTTTTATGAAGATGAATGTTCACTTGATTTTAAATATTTAGTTTATTCATTACCAATTATAAATATATTTAATGCTGTTAGAGAGACTACAAAGGTACTACGTGCAAATGTTTGCCTTAAGTGGATTGGTGAGCATTATTAAATATCGCATTGTCACATAATAATAATTCAAACAGTTTAACACGAACATGCGAGGATATTTTGGGTAAATACTAAATGGCTAGAAGTACTATGTGAAAATATTTGCTGCTAGCGGTTAGTGTAAACCGGTTTCAGAACATTTAAGTAGCAAGACTCTATATTACTAAAGTACTACGTGCGAATGTTTAAAAAATAAGTGACGGCATCGTGTTAATAATTTTCATAAAATTATTTTAAAAAAAAACGGTGAACATTCATTTAATCATCGCTATACCAATTTCACGCATTTTACAATTAAAAAGGAATATAAACAATATTAGTTAAGAACGAAATTTTATAAAAGTGTTAATATTGTTACTCATATTAATTTAAAATATATCTGATGTTAGTATAAAACATATATGTATATTGTGTTTAATTTCCTCACCTTATCGCATAGTAGACTAAATAAGAGAAAGACTATAAAGCAAAAGTAAATCGCTGTACGAATTCACGAATAAAATTTAATATTTTATGCTGTTACGAACACATTAAATGTGAGGGTATTACATCATTTATATCAAACATAAAAGTAGATACCACAGAAGTTCGTGCGGTCCCAATTTTCAGCACAAACGTTGTTCTAAATTAAGCCTTAAACACGATTATCTAGTTTATTATCCTAACAGCAACTTGATTCCTCCTTTGGTACATTCTAATTTCTCATCAATTAAAGTTACAAGCTTGCCCTAGACTGCCCTAGAGCAATACTCAAATAACTTAAATCAAGTAATGTTACGGTCAAGAAAAAGCTGGTAAAGCCGATAGAATATTTCTTTAATTTTGTTAGTATTTACTATGAGTTTTGCATCTTCTGTTCAAATTTAGCAATTTAGAAGCTAAAGGTTTTTTTGTTTCAAAACGATTATTTAAGTCCTGTGAAGTTGGCAACCTAATTTGCAAAAATATAATATTTCATCGGAGTTCCCGGTAGATATGGAATAGTTCTAGTATAATTCCAAGAGTTTTGCAGAATGTAGCGGAAATATGGCAAACTTTTGAGAAAACAATGCATATTTCTGCACATCGATCATAGTTCTTTAATAATTTTGCAAAAAGTTCTGCAAAAATAACAATGTTGCAAAAAAATGTTAAATTCTGAAAATCGCACAATAGTTCTGATCGCAGTTCTCGTTGTATCTCTAAAAGTTCTATCGAACATTCTAATAACATATTTCTGGAAAGTTGAAAATTCAAAAGATATTCGAAAAATTAGAGTTTATGTGCTATATACTACAAAGAAGACAAATCGCACAACAGTTCTGATCGCAGTTCTTATAACATTTTTCTGTAAAGTTGAAAATTCCAAAAATATTTTTTGTAGAGTTAATAATTTATTCGAAATTTACCAAAGTAAGAAAACACTTTATTTATAATTAAACAAAATTTCATAACAGTTCTGTTTCCTAATCTTGTAAGAACTTCAAGAGTTCTATCGAAAATCCGTCTTACATTTTTCTGTGAAAATAATTATTAGATATTGAAAGAAATAAAGCACATCCAAGTTGTTACAAAAAAAAAAATGGTATAACAGTTCTGATTGAAGTTCTCGCTAGAACTACAAGAGTTCAATCAAAACTCTTTAGAAATATGTGCTGTGAACTATTTCTAAGTCACTCCTAGTCGACAATCAAGAGTATGGAATCATCGATGCTGTTCATTTTAATAGCCTCATCGAACACGACACGGTAACGTCTTCGATGGAATCTGGTGGAAGCTGTATAGTGCCTTATATGAAAATGTACAGAGAGTTTCTAAAAAAATGACGCCATTTCACAAGCTGCCATACGTGAATGCGGTTTTCAAGAATTGGAACATCCACCGTATAGTCCAGATATGGCTCCTTGTGATTTTTTTGTTTTCTAATTTAAAAAATGACCTTAGGGGATGTACTTTTACGGACGACAGTGAGTTCCAAGCAGCTGTTATAGAACATTTTGAAGGAAAAACTTCAGATTTTAATTACAAAGGTATCGAATTATTAATTAATCGTTGTAATAAATGTATAGAAGTTAGGGGAGATTACATTGAAAAATAAAAATACTGATATTGTTCCAATATCAGAATTTGTGGCGCCTACCTCGTAAGTACTGGATGTTTCTTTATAAAAATAAGTCCAAATGCTTAGCAATTTATTACAAATAATATGCTTATATAATATTGGTAACTGATTTTGAATTACATTTTTGTCAGTTTTAAATGTTATAAGGACATATTTTCATTGTACAATTGTATACAGGATGAGCAGACAAAGAAATAATTTGGGAAGATGTTTTTGCCACCCATTATGAAAAAAGGTAGTGATCGAAAACATAACTCTCAATATAGTTGGCTGCGTTGGTAAATTTTTTGAATTGTTCTTGTCATGTGATCTTTCTCCGCCATTTGCAATATTGTGAATAACTGTCATTCTTAAATACGTTAGTTCTTCTCCACAAGTGCAATTCGAAACATCAAACCGTTGATACTACTTGAGAAAATATGGATGCACAGGCGTTACCGTCCACCTCACAAGCAAGTGCTAGTGAAAGACCAGAAATTCAGTATGTGTCATGTATTTATAAGTGTCATTTACAGTATTAAAAAATGTAACAGTTTCATAATCATAATAAATATATTGCAGTTATAAGGTATAATGTTATTTTTTGTATATGATTTTCTAAATATATAATACTTATAGATAAAAATACATTTGTTTTAATCTGTTTCATCAGTAGCACTTAGATACAGAAAAGATTTTACGATACCTCATCATTACGAACTAATTTGTTTTTCATGTAAAATTAGCATCAAATATTTAGACGTTTAATGTTGCAGACACATGTTAATGTTACAGCAAATATAACGCCAAAAAATATTGATGCAAATTTTCACATGAATTTCATACTTTAATAATTTGCAATCAAGAAATTTCGAAGTTCCCGCCCATTAAAGAGTTATCATTCTCTACAGATTCCTACGATGAATTCTACCAAAAGTACCCGGGAGGGAATTACAGATGGTGCTGATGTTTGGTTCACTTTTTAGTGAGAGGGTATGCCATCTATACCCTCTCTTTTATCTACGGTTACATGTTCCCATTTTTTACAGTAGGTAGTTGACATCTATAATATGTTTCATATTTTCATTTTAAATTATCATGTCTTAGCCAAATATATGGTTCGACAAAAAACTAAAACAACCTGTCGTAGTAGCTTCCAATTTATTTTGCTTTCTTTGGAGTAAGACGCTACTGTACACTGATATTATTCCTTTATTTGTTTACATCGAAATAAATTACAATAGACACATTACTGACATTACAAAATCTGTCATTTAGTAAATCTCATAGTATATTTATTCTATGCGTCATGACAATACAAAAAATTGTCAAAATTTCTACTTGAGCGTTAACACAAGCAGTGTAATAGATTACTTCGAAACTAGCAAAGAGCACATCAGGCTTCTGTATGTGTCACTTGTGGGCAAGAAACGCCACATAAAAATAATAACTTTGTCCGTTGTATCGTTTACCGTAATAGTTTCTACTACCATTTGCAGAAGTTTATAAAAACAATCTTCCAATATTCTTTAGAAATCGTTAAATTCTCCAACACCTTCTAGAAATTCTTCTTCACTAAATTTAAATTTTCTCTTTTCTCTTGTTCTTAACCATGATCGTATCCACCATATGCGATTTTCCCGTACCTCCAGATCTCTAGTTGGCATTTCACCAGGCAGCGGCAATACTCGTTATTAAAGCGCTTGCTTTTCTCTCATTGTTTTTGGAACGTTCATCGCATAATATACGTAATCTCAAATTCAGTAGTAAACAATTAAACAGCTTTCTAGGGTAAGACAATTTAATAGATTTAAAATTTACTCTTACGGTTGGTCGCCATAAAAAATAATCGATTTATTTTCTTCTCTTTGTCTTACTTTTATGCTGTTTCTGTTGTTGTTTACTGTTATCTTGCCATTTCGTTCTGTGTACATACTCACCCATTTACGTTCTTGTCTTTATAAAATTGTTGAGGTCTTGGATGTTACATTCCTTTCGTATGCTACTATTTGTTAATCAATCCCTAAGTGTTATGCCTTTTATTGATCTTACTAGGTTTTACTACTTTAATTTCTATGTTGTTATTTCTGTTTTGTAACCTTTTTATCTGTGCTTGTATATCCGCAAATGTTAATATTGTTCTCATTTGGCTTTTGTATTTTCTCACTTTGCTCTCTGTAGTCATATTTCTCTTTCTCCAAGTGGTTTACTTCAACCAGCTTCTTATTCTTGTTCCTTTAATCTGATGATTTGTTGCTTCTTCTTTCAAGTTCCTCCCGCTGGTAATTTCAATTTACATGTACAATTTAATTTTTAAAAAAAAATCTTCATGGTATATTCCCATAGTCTTGGTAATGACTGAATGGATTTGTCTTTGTAGGTCATCCACTTATTTATTTATTGTTAAGTATAAATTAATTCAAGATCATCAAGCTTTTTGTTCATAAATTCACGGAATAATTTAGAAATTAATTCATAAATTAATTGACAAATAAACAGTATGCTATCTATCGACTATTCATAAAAGTAAAAACAGTTTTAATTAAAATAAAGAACAGTACCATTATAATAAAATTCTATTTTTCAACTACTAGATCTTTTTTTAAATATTTTTGATCATAGTCTTATTAGATATTTGTCTAGTTGATAAATGGGGTGCAATTCATTGGAATTCCTTCCCTCCATGATTGTTGAAATCAAGAAAAATACTTAATATCTGATATTAGGACAGATTGTACGTAAATAGGGGATACATTTTTTTTACTACGGTAAATTTTAAAATTTACTTTAAAAAATAGTATAAAATTAAATGCACACACGCCTATTTTAAACGTATTATTGTAATATACAGTGGGATTCTTAATATATGCGACAAACTTTAGGAGCTGATTCCTGGGGTTATTTTGATCATAAAAGTTCATAAGAACATATGTCCAAAACCACTTAGTTCAGAAGTTATACAATGTTTAATAGAAAGTTAAAATAATAAATGGTTTTATTATAAATTAACAAAATAATTAGTAAATTAACTTATAGTAACTGTTGAAATTGACCGCCCCCAACTGTACTACAAGCTGCTATCCTCAGTCGTATTGACTGGTGAGTCCGTTCGAAAATACCAGGGGTATTTCGAATTGTTTCAAAACCTGCTATAATACGATTTCTTAGTTCATCGACATTTTCCATGGGAGTTGTGTAAACTAATAATTTAAGGTGGCCCCAGAGAAAAAAGTCCAATGAATTTCTGGTCGGTCTGGAGACCGAGGAGGCCACGGTTGTGGACCTCTCCGTCCAATACACCGATTTGGATACGTACTGTCCAGTAACTCGCGAGCAAGTAAACTAAAATGCGCTGGAGCACCGTCATGCTTAAAATACATTTGTAATCTTAACTGCAACGGAACTTCTTCCAGCAGTAGTGGTAACTCCTCTTCAAGAAAATTGCGGTATACATCGCCATTTAACCGCATCGGTAAAAAATGTGGACCTAACAAGTGATCTGCAACAATTCCGGCCCACACATTGACACAGAGTTGATGCTGATGACGGGCATTCATTATTTCTCGCGGATTTTCTTCGGTCCATATGTGATTATTATGAAAATTAATAATCGCGTTTCCAGAGAAAGTAGCCTCGTCGGTGAAGAATATTTGAGCCAAATGGTTAGGATTTTGTACGACATCGTGTTGCATCCATTGACAAAAAGCTAATTTTTGTGGAAAATCTGCTGGCAATAGAGCCTGCATCCGTTGAATGTGATATGGATACAACAATTGATCTTTCCATATTCTCCAAAATGTGGCCTGACTAATGTTTAAATCAAACGCAATTTTTCTGGTGCTTGTTGTAGGATGTTCCTCAATTTCATTTAATACCATTTCTTCAACTTGTGGACTTCTCACTGTAGATGGGGGGTACCGGTTTTGGACATATGTTCTTATGGACTTTTATGATCAAAATAACCCCAGGAATCAGCTCCTAAAGTTTGTCGCATATATTAAGAATCACACTGTATAACTTCCAATAATTTCTTAGTATATTCTGCACCAGATTCAAATTTAATTTAAATTTAACAAAAATGGTCAAATATCCTTTCATGAGAAAACATTAGGATCTCCATTCTGGTATGAGTGAGTAACGAATTTTCATTATATTTTTAGACATTTATGACCAAACTAAATACAAACGGCTGCACGATTTATTTTATCAACTTAGTGATTGGATTCGAAGTTATCTATTATCCACGTTTTGTTTTAATAAAAAAAATTAATAGGTTTATTTTTTTCATGCAATAGGTATCATAAATTAACACGTAAAAATTCGTTACCTATTCAATAGTCGGTAGCCTACTTTTTAATGAACTATTGTATCAAATTTCCACCAATCATAGATTATAGTACAAACGTCAAAATTAATGTATTTGCGTGGACTATTGACGGCCCGAGGTATTCAAGTCAATAAAGCGCATTTAAATTGAAATTGTAAATAATATACGTTTCTATAATGAATATTAGCAGTTGACAAAAAAGAATATTATTTGATAATTTGCAACATCATATTAATAAAATGTGAATATTGAAATTAATAATAATATAGACTAATTAATAATGTATTTAAAAGCATTGGATATTTACTAATTATAAATTAATATCACACCATTTTAATTGGTATCGTTAACCCTCTGCTTGTTCCTAAAACTAGAATACAAGTTTAGATGATCTGTACGTTTCAGGGATTGACTAGAACATTCAATTATTATATTCGTCATATTATAACTGTAGTTTAAGTGTAATTTTCATTAAAATAATTGGTTTTTCTTTCCTTCTACATTATTTTCTTTATTTATATTCGTTATTCTAAATCGTCCTTTGCAATATTTGACTACATTCTATATGAACTAATATACTATATTATTTCTTTTCTGGATGTCCGAGGATTTCTTCAGGGTGATGCTAATTTAAGGGTTACTATTTATATATTAGTGACAATCCAAAGTCTTTTAAAATAACCTGTTCCAAATGAATGTGATTGGTTAAGAAATACCTGACAACATGCGATTTATGTAATGCTATATATGTATACCGGTTGTGTCAAATATCATTAGCCATAGGAACTCTCATGCATACGTATTGCCGTGAACTCGTAAGTTTATAAAATAAGAATAGCTTTAAGAATTAGTTTAAGTTTTGAAATAAAATAAAAAATGACAAAAATCGTATTTAAATATGATTGAGTAAAAATATGCAACAAAAATTACATGGATGTATACAAAGTTGCATACACATGATCAATATACAAGCAAGTGATTTAAAAACTATTATTATTCAAATAAATAGTGAAAAATGTAGAATAAAATTTATTAAATAAATATGAAATAAAAGACAAAATAAATATAAGCAATATATTTCTTTTATAGAAAGGATACACAAAATGTATGGTTTATATATCATGAAAAAGATGAAATACGATATGCAAGAAATATAAATATAAATAAGTAAATTATTATGATTCACTTGCATAAAGCAATAAAACTTTATGAAAAAGTTTAAGAACTAAATTATATTAAAAGATAAAAATTACCTTAGCTTATAACTAGAAACTAAGAAAAGGATATAAAAATATGTAAAACGTAAATCCGATCAGCAATAACATTCTGTATTAAAAGGTAGCTGATATCATAAATAAAAAGTATATGTGTTTTTGATTTGTTTGTAACACAATGCTTCAGAGACTGGAAACAGACGTGTACAGTTTCATGACCTACAAAAGACAATAAAATATAAAACTTGTGTAAAGTTTATTGCAGATCGACATTTTACCAATGGAAAGATCATGGATAGAGGACAGAGATACAGTGAAGAAACAAACGTGTCCTCCAGGTACAGGCAGTGCGGGAAGAAAAATAATAGTTATCTCCAACGTGTTTCCCATCTTACCAAATCGCAATCTAGCTAAAGGAAAAGTGAAATTGACATTAATAAATGGGAAGAAAAAATATGTATCGAACAGTGAACAAGGCAATAGGTTCATTGACGAATACAAAGAAGGATGGTATTAACAACAAAAATAAACCTACCGTCGGAAATGCTGTGCGAGGCAGAAAAGACTTTTTGAATAAGAAAACAATTTGCGATATGTTGACGTTGTAGTGAATAAAGAACTGTCAGAACAATATGTGTATGTGTGCGTGTATCAAGACGGCAACATGCGGGCAGCGACTTCACTGGAACGTGTATTCCAATGCCAACCTAAAATATGGACTAGAGGGCGCAATGTTCAACGTAGAGTTTTTTTTTCGGGTATAAATTGGAAAACAAGATCCGACAAGAGAGAATTCTTCTTACGACTCCGAAAGAGAGAATTCTTCTTACGACTCCGAAAGGGAGATTTCTGACTTCGAAAGAATAAGACGCTATAAATAATTGTTACATTGTAGAATAGTAGTTTTCATTATTTCTTTATCACTTTCATTCATAATAAATTTTCTTTTATTAATATATTTAAATTCTGAAACGTTCAATATGGACATTCAAAGTGAACTTTTTGATGAATTATTTAAAGATAGCAAGTAAGTTTTTTTTTTGAAAAGAAGTTATCTAAATTGTTAGACAGACATTGGTTTTTACATGCAAATGATTAATCAATGTAATGTTGGACAATATGGATAAGCAAATATTATCCTGTAAGGTTTTCTTTTAATTCATAAAGTTGGAATTACAACAAAAATAGGACTAATGGTGTTGGGCATTTGAAGAGATGCTACGTGCGAATGAGCATTTTCTTCATGGTATTGTCTAGGCATCATTAATCTTTTTCAAGTTTGATTAATAATTAATTAAAAGTTTCATAAGGCAAAGATTAAAAGCTAGATACAACACGTGCAAATGGTTGTCTAAGGCAATTAATTGAAGCCAATATATAAATATAATTACATTGATAAATATCACTATCAATGTACAATAAAAGTTTACATTTATTTATTTACAGGATAAATATTTATTTTTTTGTTTAGCATCATAAATAAATAAATAAGGATTTACATACATTACAACCGACATTAGGTATAAATGATATGAGCATTCTAAATTATGTATTTGTTCAGAGCATAAAAGTGTATATAAAAAAAAATTATTTGAATCTACAAATTACTAAATAAAAAGGTATATGATTATGTTGTATAGACATTCCGTTTTCTTTGAACAAAACTATTACCTCATCCCTATTATGAGTAAGAGAGGGATCACCAGTGAAGGAGAAGGAACCACATACATTGCCAGAACCCACAATAGTTATTAAGTACATGCTTCAACAATATAAAATAAAATACAAAACCAATTATAAGTTTTTGGTGTATAAAGAATAATTTTAAGAGTACAGCATATACAAATGACTATACCCACAAATATATGATGTCACAACATATTAATTAATGGCGCCCAACGTGGGGCAATAACATTATTTATAATAAATATTAATAAATGGCGTCCAACGAAGTGGGGCAATGTATTCCTTTTCTTGTTGTTTATTCATCATATAAATATTAACGCCCAACATAGAGAGGCAATGTATTACTTTTCTAATTGTTTAAAAGAAAAAAAAATATATAATTAATGTTACTTAACATAGTGGAGCATTGTATTCATTTTCTCGTTTGTTAATAATTATTTACATAACACTCAACGTTATGAAGCAGTGCAATTTTGTTTTTTTTAAATGTTTAAACAAAAAAAAATATAATTTATTTTGTCCAAATAATTGGTATGAAGTTTGTTTCATTTTTTTTTATTCATTAGCAAATAGAATAGTTATTCAGTGTCCAATTTAGAGACAGAATACTTTTAATTTTCATTTACTGGTGAATTATCAATTTCTCTTATTTAGAAAGGGATAAAGAAGGAGGAATAGTATTTAATTAGATAAGTTTCGTTATTAATTTATAAGTTAGAAATAAGATAAAAATGGCAGAGAAGGATAAGAATAATGGTGAAGGTTCACAGTTCACACAGTACAGGGAAAATCGTCCGGTATCTTCTGATTCAGAGTCAGATAAACCTGAATCAGAGGATCGATCACTTGAAGGTAGCATACAAACAGAAAGCATCAGTAGCATAGCTGGTGAACAAAAAATTGAGAATCTTTTCAATAAACTATTCAGTAGAATAGAAGAAAATGATAAGAATTTAAATCGAAAACTAGAACAAAATAGTATGAACAGGAAATTTGAGGAAAACAATCAAAGATTAGAACAAAATAAAGTAGAAATAAACTCAAAAATAGACAAGGTTCTCATGGAATTAAGAAAGGAAACATTAGAGCTAAATGCAAAAGTAGAATTGAAGTTAGAACAGTCAGTTTCAACTTTAAACAAACAAATAAACATTAACGAAAAGAAATGTGAAGGTAAAGGCACATTCTTAATAAAAGAAATCAACGAAAGGTCTGCCAAAACACAAGCTAGTTTTAATAAGGTAGATGAGAAAATAAATTCTCTTGAAAATAAAGTTAAAGGGAATAATGTGGAATATCAAGAGCAAATACAAGAACTTTCACACCAAGTGGAAGATTGCAAAATAAAATATGGTGTTTGTACTGACACAATGTTGACCTTACAAAACAAAACTTTAACCTTTGAAAACACTATCAAAGGGTTAGAGAACAAAGTACACGGGGTTAGTACACCTAATGTATCTTTGACACAAATACCTGGTAGCGCAGAGAATATACCAAAATTCTCAGGATTTTACAAAGATAATCCAATGGCGTTTATGAGAACGATAAAAACATATATGAGGGGAATATCTGATGAGATGTCAAAGCTACATTTCATAAGAGGTTGTTTGAAGGATTATGCACTTCAGTGGTACGACATGATAATAGATGAAGTAGTAAACTTCAAAGAATTTGAGATTCGTTTTGTGAGACAGTACTGGGGACAGACTCAGCAGAGGAAAATTAGACACGATTTAGTGTTCGGCAAATACAGGGCTGGATCTTCTCGAGAAAACTACATCATACGAAAATATTCTTTTCTTAAATACATACAACCAACCATTGAAGAGAGCGATATTGTCTCACAGCTAGCAGCACACTTTGACCACAACGTTACACAGGCGGTAGCACTTCAAGGAATTGATAACATTGAAGGATTACTGGAACTGGTCAAGAGATTAGACGATGTGGATGAAAAGGGAAACAACAATAATTATGGAAATGTTAAATATACAAGCAATCCACCCAGAAATTATAATAACAACAACAACAATGGAAATAATCCACATACAAACAATACACCTCGATATAATCAAAATAAACAGTACAACAATAATGGGTACAATCAAAACCAGGGCAAACAGAATTATGGAAACAACCCATATACATATAATAAATCAAGCTATGGGAACAATCCATATTCAAATAATAAAACAAGAAATTATGAAAATGAGAGGAAGACAGAACAGAATTATAGGAAGGAAGAAAGAAACCCTGAGAGGGAAAGAAGAGTGAACAACGTTCAAATAAATGAAGAGAAGAAAGAAATAAATACGAAAGAAAAGACAGAATCAAAAGGTGCAATACCCAAGGATTTAAGACAACTACCGACAAACAAAGAATGGGTAAATTCTACCTACTCAAACGCGACTGCGTTGGATTTTTAGAAAGGCCAGTCAAGAAGAAAAAGAAGATACAGAACGTATACAACTTCGACGATCTAAAGAAAATCACGACGGAATTACCACATATAACAGTAAAAATAGGGAACGAAGAAATAGAAGCATTATTAGACACAGGAGCGCAATTATCATTATTAGATAGTAGTATTATAGACAAAGACATAGAAAAATTAGGATATTATATGCCTATAAGAAAAGTAAATTTAATAAATGCAAATAAGAAACACATCATTACTATAGATAAAGTTTTTTGTATAAATGTTAGAATAGGTAGTTTAAAATTATTAACAGAATTCATAATAGTGCCTAATTTGAACAGCAACTGTATTTTGGGGATAGACTTTTTAAGTCAATACGGTACAAAAATAAATATGGAAAACAAAACATTTCACATTAAAAATTCAATAATCTCCTGGTGTAAGGAAACACAGGAAGATGAGATATTAATTAATAATTTATATATAAATAATGCTGAACAAAATCTCACAAATAAAATGGATAGTGGTTTATTAGACAATAAAAGTGCACATCCTGTGAAGCATCGTCAAAGTGAGGACTTCACGCAATATAGGGATGGTACGAATTTAAATTGCGATAAACAATACATAAGCCATGTGAGCAATCTTGTCAGTAAATATAAAGGATTATTTGATAATAAACCTGGTTTAGCAAAAGGCTATGAACACAGGCTCAAAGTAGATGAAACAGAACCTTTTAAAGTCAAAAATTATCCTGTCCCCAATAAATACAGAGAACAAGTCAAATTATAAATTAAAGAAATGTTAAAAAACAAAATTATAGAAAGAAGAGAATCAACATTTATAAATCCAATAGTAGTGGTAGTAAAGAAAAACACAGGTAATCAGAAAGAAACAAAATTACGCTTATGTCTTGATGCAAGGGGCCTTAACTCAAGGACCTCCCCTAATTTTGAAGCTCCGCAGAGTATAGAGACCTTATTAACAAGGTGTACTGATGCAAGGTGGTTCACAAAAATAGATCTGAAAAGTTCTTTTTGGCTGGTACCATTACACAAGGACTCAAGGAAGTATTGTTCCTTTATGTTCAATTCATTAGTCTATTCGTATAGAGTCGTTCCGTTTGGCCTATCAACAGCGACAGTCGCTTTGGTCAGAGCCATGCAACAAATTTTAGATCCACATGAGGAGTATGTTTCTCACTATGTGGATGACATACTAATATTTAATAAAAATTTAGAGAGTCACAAAGAATCGGTAGAAAAGGTTTTAATACGTTAGCAGAAAACGATTTAAAAGTTAACATTGAAAAATGTAAATTTTATAAAAATAAAATAAACTATCTAGGGTATATAATAGATGGTAAAACAATCACTATAGAAAAAGAAAAATTGAAAGCAATAAGAAAGTATCCCAGACCAAAGAACATAAAAATGCTCAGAGGATTCTTGGGAATGATAAATTATTATAAACATTTCATTCCGAAAATATCTGATCAAACTTACATGCTTTTCAGAATGATAAAGAAAGGAGTAAAATTTAAATGGACTCCTGAAACTCTCAAAGCATTTGAAGAAGTAAAAGAAAATTTTTGCAAAGCATTAATGGTAAATTTGCCTGATTTTAATGAAGAATTTATTTTACGATGCGATGCATCAAATAATGCAATAGCTGCAGAGTTACTACAGATAAGAAATGGTGTGGAAAGGCCAATCTGTTTCTTATCAAGGATTTTGAAGGGATACGAATTAAACTACACGATTTCAGAAAAAGAACTTTTGTCTTTGGTTCATGCAGTATCCAAATTAAAATACTATTTACTAGGAAATAGCTTCTTGGTTGAGACGGATCATTTGTCATTAATTTTCCTTATGAAGACCAGATTCAACAACTCAAGAATATATAGATGGTCACTTCTATTGTCGGAATATTCATTTAGAATAAGGCATAGAAAGGGCACAGACAACATTGTTGCAGATGCATTGAGTAGAGCTCAAGGAGGGATAAAGCAGCAAAATGCATACCAAGTCAACAATTATAACTTGGATCATACTCCAGAAATATACAGTCGACAGAGCATTGAAGCATGTCAACAAACTGAAGAAATACTTGAAATAAAAAGAAGAATACGAAGAGAAGGAGAATACAGAGGATATAATATAAGAAATAACATAGTATATAAGACTCTAGGTGATAAGAATTTAATAGTTTTAGATAGAAATTTAGCATTAAGTATCGTTAGAAACATACATAATAATTTAGGGCATCCTGGAAATAGAAAAACATTTCTTGTTTTCAGAGAGCAATTTTATTCTCAGAGAGATAAAAATTTAATTGCCACAGAGAATAGAAAATGTAGAGAATGTTTATTAGGAAAGTATAAAAACAGAGTAAATCAGAACAGCATATATAGTATACAAGTAGAAAATAAATTTGATCTGGTAGCTGCTGATTTTCTGGGGAATTTAATACCAGGAGAGCAAGGATATTGCAACATATTTGTAATGGTAGACATGTTAACAAAATATGTAAAATTATATCCGACTAGAAAATATAACACTCAGACAGCAATAAATTGTGTGAATCAATTTATAAATGACCATGGACAGATAAGAAAATTACTGGTAGACAATGCTTCATACTTCAATAATATGAGATTCATTCATGAATTGAGGGAGATGGACATAGAGGTAATTTTCACTAGCATAAGGCATCCACAAGCAAATCCTAGTGAGAGGTATATACAAGAAGTGACGAGGCACTTAAGAATGTTAACGCACGAAAGACACGATGCCTGGGTGCAATACATAGAAGAGGTGGAAAACAATATAAATTTCTTACCTAGTGTAACGACAAATATAAGTCCGTATACACTAATGCATGGGAGACATCCACCGAGACCTTGGAATCAAGAGACACCAATCGTGGATAATCTCGAAGAATTGACAAATCAAGGTAAACAAAGACAAACAAATATTGCAGAAAAATACATGAGAATAGAAAACGAAAAGATAAGAAAACACAAGATATACCAAATTGGAGATCTGGTAGTGGTGAAAAACTACAGGTTAGGGAGGAGACATTTAAACAAATGCGCAAAGTTGGACTTACCGTACAGAGGCCCATATAGAGTAAATAAAATTTTGAGTGATGTAACGTACGAGCTACAAGAAATACATAGCGAAAGGATCAAAGGAAAATATCACATATCTATGCTTTATGATTATATAGACGTAGAAAATTAATAATCATTTGTGCGAGTTTTCACAATGGTTATTATACGTGTCGTTCATCCTTTAATAATCATTGTTGACGATTCACGACAAAATATAATAACCAAGGGAATATGCCGTGAACTCGCAAGTTTATAAAATAAGAATAGCTTTAAGAATTAGTTTAAGTTTTGAAATAAAATAAAAAATGACAAAAATCGTATTTAAATATGATTGAGTAAAAATATGCAACAAAAATTACATGGATGTATACAAAGTTGCATACACATGATCAATATACAAGCAAGTGATTTAAAAACTATTATTATTCAAATAAATAGTGAAAATGTAGAATAAAATTTATTAAATAAATATGAAATAAAAGACAAAATAAATATAAGCAATATATTTCTTTTATAGAAAGGATACACAAAATGTATGGTTTATATATCATGAAAAAGATGAAATACGATATGCAAGAAATATAAATATAAATAAGTAAATTATTATGATTCACTTGCATAAAGCAATAAAACTTTATGAAAAAGTTTAAGAACTAAATTATATTAAAAGATAAAGATTACCTTAGCTTATAACTAGAAACTAAGAAAAGGATATAAAAATATGTAAAACGTAAATCCGATCAGCAATAACATTCTGTATTAAAAGGTAGCTGATATCATAAATAAAAAGTATATGTGTTTATGATTTGTTTGTAACACAATGCTTCAGAGACTGGAAACAGACGTGTACAGTTTCATGACCTACAAAAGACAATAAAATATAAAACTTGTGTAAAGTTTATTGCAGATCGACATTTTACCAATGGAAAGATCATGGATAGAGAACAGAGATACAGTGAAGAAACAAACGTGTCCTCCAGGTACAGGCAGTGCGGGAAGAAAAATAATAGTTATCTCCAACGTGTTTCCCATCTTACCAAATCGCAATCTAGCTAAAAGAAAAGTGAAATTGACATTAATAAATGGGAAGAAAAAATGTATCGAACAGTGAACAAGGCAATAGGTTCATTGACGAATACAAAGAAGGATGGTATTAACAACAAAAATAAACCTACCGTCGGAAATGCTGTGCGACGCAGAAAAGACTTTTTGAATAAGAAAACAATTTGCGATATGTTGACGTTGTAGTGAATAAAGAACTGTCAGAACAATATGTGTATGTGTGCGTGTATCAAGACGGCAACATGCGGGCAGCGACTTCACTGGAACGTGTATTCCAATGCCAACCTAAAATATGGACTAGAGGGCGCAATAGTCAACGTAGAGTTTTTTTTTCGGGTATAAATTGGAAAACAAGATCCGACAAGAGTGAATTCTTCTTACGACTCCGAAAGAGAGAATTCTTCTTACGACTCCGAAAGGGAGATTTCTGACTTCGAAAGAATAAGACGCTATAAATAATTGTTACATTGTAGAATAGTAGTTTTCATTATTTCTTTATCACTTTCATTCATAATAAATTTTCTTTTATTAATATATTTAAATTCTGAAACGTTCAATATGGACATTCAAAGTGAACTTTTTGATGAATTATTTAAAGATAGCAAGTAAGCTTTTTTTTGAAAAGAAGTTATCTAAATTGTTAGACAGACATTGGTTTTTACGTGCAAATGATTAATCAATGTAATGTTGGACAATATGGATAAGCAAATATTATCCTGTAAGGTTTTCTTTTAATTCATAAAGTTGGAATTACAACAAAAATAGGACTAATGGTGTTGGGCATTTGAAGAGATGCTACGTGCGAATGAGCATTTTCTTCATGGTATTGTCTAGGCATCATTAATCTTTTTCAAGTTTGATTAATAATTAATTAAAAGTTTCATAAGGCAAAGATTAAAAGCTAGATACAACACGTGCAAATGGTTGTCTAAGGCAATTAATTGAAGCCAATATATAAATATAATTACATTGATAAATATCACTATCAATGTACAATAAAAGTTTACATTTATTTATTTACAGGATAAATATTTATTTTTTTGTTTAGCATCATAAATAAATAAATAAAGGATTTACATACATTACAACCGACATTAGGTATAAATGATATGAGCATTCTAAATTATGTATTTGTTCAGAGCATAAAAGTGTATATAAAAAAAAATTATTTGAATCTACAAATTACTAAATAAAAAGGTATATGATTATGTTGTATAGACATTCCGTTTTCTTTGAACAAAACTATTACCTCATCCCTATTATGAGTAAGAGAGGGATCACCAGTGAAGGAGAAGGAACCACATACATTGCCAGAACCCACAATAGTTATTAAGTACATGCTTCAACAATATAAAATAAAATACAAAACCAATTATAAGTTTTTGGTGTATAAAGAATAATTTTAAGAGTACAGCATATACAAATGACTATACCCACAAATATATGATGTCACAACATATTAATTAATGGCGCCCAACGTGGGGCAATAACATTATTTATAATAAATATTAATACATGGCGTCCAACGAAGTGGGGCAATGTATTCCTTTTCTTGTTGTTTATTCATCATATAAATATTAACGCCCAACATAGAGAGGCAATGTATTACTTTTCTAATTGTTTAAAAGAAAAAAAAATATATAATTAATGTTACTTAATATAGTGGAGCATTGTATTCATTTTCTCGTTTGTTAATAATTATTTACATAACACTCAGCGTTATGAAGCAGTGCAATTTTGTTTTTGTGAGAAATTTTTTGTACTGTAGTTCGAAATACTAGTGTTATGTTCGATTTCTCTAACAGATATTGAAAGATTTTCAATAACTACAATCTGAGAAATTGAACATAACACAGGTATTTCAAACTATAGCACAAATAATTTTAAAGCGTCACAAATACCAGGTACATACATTTAATTTACTACATCTTCCTTCATTAATTTCGGATTTCTAGTAGATCTGAAATTTTTAATATTTCCTTTGCTGTTTTTAAAATAAACAGCACATATTGCTGTGATATGTGCTATGGTTAATACCCGATAGTTTATATCTTGAAATTGATTTGTAAATTAATGAAAGCTATTATAATGCCCACGTTGCCTAGCAAAATATATTGTGATGTTTACTATATTTCCTTTAAGGAAGATATAATATATATTTGAAATGTACTTTGACTCTTAGTTTCAGTTTTACTCTCAGGGTTCAAAAATTGTTTCTTGATTTGAAATAGTTAGTTGTAATACAGCATTTCTTTATGTTCTGGGTTTTAACTCTGTTGTTTGATGTTTACTTTCCTTACCTTTTTTTTAATTGATTTATTTGCTCTCTCACTTATTCTAATGTCTTTACACTTCTATTTGGGACGGGTATAAATTAATAAAAGGATGGATATCAATAATACTTATTTTTTTATTTATTTTATTATCTTAAATATATAAAAACATGTGGTTATTTTAACCTATTTATATAATACATAAAGATTCATTTATATGATTTATTTTGTCGTTTGAAATACAAGCATCTTGCAATCCTTCTCATTTTAATGTGTTATGATTGTTTGTCTAATTATCTCTTTATATGTGTTCGAAGCCTATCCTCTCATTTTAAAAATTTCTATAAGGCTAGTTGATTGATATCCTTTATTGAATTACCTAATCCAAGATTTGCACGTTGGACTTCGGTTAAACAATAATGGAATTCATTAAATGTTTAGATAACAATTTATTTTATTGTCATTGAAGCTGAATTATTTATATCCTTTATTGAGTCACCTATTCCAAGATTTGCACGTTGGACTTAGGTTAAACAATAAGGGGATTCAATAAATGTTTAAACAACAATTTGTATTTATTGTATTATATTTGAACACTCATAAATGAATTAATTATTAATTAATAATAATAATTAATTAATTATTAATTATAGATTCCAAGTGAAACTTTATTTTCATACTTGTACTTACGCCGATTCGCTGTAGATCTTTTCGAACTCATCCAGAAAATTATTGGATTCTATCTTTGTTGGTAGTCCTTTTGTTTACGCTTTTCTTCGGAAAGCGATTCTTATCCACTGATGGAACGACTGCTTCCCGCGCTCTCTTATTTCTTGGCGCACTTTCTGTTTGAATATACTATCCGTGTACCCTCACTACACTGTAACCAATGTATCTGCTTCTTACTTATTATTACGCGTGTTAAAATCTTAAAAGCGTTTTCTTGCCTTTGAAGATTTTGTTGCTTCTTTTCCTTTTTTTTTTGGTAGTCAGGATCAGCTGAAGAACTCTTGAAAAACTGCTTATTTTGCCTGTGTTGTCCCTTTTTATAAGCAAGAAAAATTGAAGAAAGCTAATTTTTGTTTATATTGAAATTGTTTTCATATTATTGTTTGAATTTTCTTAACTGCTCCCTCCGTGACAGATTTCTTAACCATTTGTCTAATCTTTGTCCCCATTAGTCGATCACTGTCATTTCGGAATTTCAACTTTGTTTACATTTTTATGTACTCGGATACTTAATCAATATCGGTCGATTTTATTTAGTTGGTAAGTACTTTCTAATTTGTGTTATATTATACTTTGTCTAATATCGTATTTTTGTTCTAGCTTGAAGTTTCTTGGAGTATATTCGTGTGGAGAAGAAATAAACAAATCGTATATCTCAACGTACATTCAATATTATTTTATTCAGAAGATACCAGTGAAACGTGCATATTGCCACATAGACTTTTATTTTTAATAGTTATAGTGATTACAGTAGTGATACTTTAAATGATTGAACAATATTTCTTAGTGTTCTCGCAGTTAAAAAAATGCATTTGAACTTGACCTACTTTTCTGCTAATTGCTAATATTGTTTTAAAGTCATTATATATCCTTTTAAGGCTGAGGTCAGTATTTAAACATTGTTTTATATAATATGTAATTCTTATATTCTAATTTGTTTGAAAATTTCAAGTATTCATAATTTCGTAGATCTGTTTATCATCTACCATTCATAGAGTGGGTATATGCAACTTACGTCTCATGAATGTTTATAGTGTTGCATATTCGCATTCTTTTTCAGGGGTCAATTGTTTTGTTTACTTAAGTGGAATATAAAATTAAAATTAGTGTACTAATTGTGTGGCTACTTGTGTATCTAATTATTTATTAAATAAATTACCTTAAAAGACGTTCGTGTCTTGTTTATTTGTGTTTATTTTTAAAATATAGACCAAATATCTACCTATATTTAATTTTTCATATTTTTTTTACATTTTGCTACCGGATCTACGTCGCAATAAGATAACGGCTGATTAAGATATGAAACGGGGAGTCGCAATAGGGGGTTGTTAAACAGGATAACGCAGGGCCGAGCTAACTCTGTCGCAGACGGCGTGACGGTTCAGGTAAAAGAGAACACCTATAGTAGAGCGTCGGTCGGCAACGACGCTTGCGACGATTGTCCGGGCACCAGGACACTATGCTATCTACAGATAACCTACCTGCGCCTCCTACGATCTACCACTGGCTGTGTCCCTCCAGCGGGTTTCCTATTGAACACCCTGTATATATGAAGCACCCACACTCATGTGCGTACTTGTCACAATAATAAATAAATATGCAGAGGTAAAAGAAATAATAGATAAGGTATTCGTAATATAACAAAATTTAATTGAATTTGACGTGTGATTCGGTTATTAGTATAATATAAAAACTAAATTGTGAAATCTGAAATTAAGCAATGCGTTGAATGAAAGTTACATCGTAGTTAAGTTAGACAGATGGTAAATAATAAAAAACAAGCGTAGGTGACATTTGCAAAAATTAGTAAAAATATAAATGATAAAAAAAACCTTAAAGATTAGACATAAACTCTGCGCATCAGCGGGAGTTGGTCGGTTGCCGAAACGTTTCTTTCACCTCACAATTAGGTGTACAAAAGGTATCAGTTACATGCCATTTGGCAATGTCAATACAAAGGTGAAATAATATTTATAAATTTAATAAGCGCAAGAAAGTTTAATGTATTAAAATAAGGTCTTAGCCTAAAGTGTGTAAAATTCGCTAACTTATAAAACAAATAAAACGTCAGGTTTGCCTACATGAACTACGTTAAATGAATTTGAAAGTTAATAATTGATAAGACAAGAGTTAAAGGCAAAATCTTACAAGATTTCAGCGAAATTTAAACGTACTAAATTATAAACAAATTATAAATTCCAAAATTGCAATACTTCAAGTAACCTACAGTCATTGTAACGGAAGAGTAATCACTAGGTATATTACTGATCGTCTAACATCTACCCAAAAGAAAATAATGAGATAAAATTTATGAATTTTCTAGATTAAGTTTAAATTAAATAATTGCCTCAAAATAAGGCTACAATAATTACGGTAGTGACAAATTCAAAATTTCAGATCAATCTGATTATTACAAAAATTAATAAAATTATGACGGTAAATTAGTCAGGATTATTTTGTGACCTCGCAGTTGACTAAGAGGTGCGTAAGGTAATAAGCCACTCAAAATTCTTGGTTCAAAACTAGGCGAAATAAGTCTTGCACACAAACGTTAAGTCGTCGAAAATCGGTCGAAAATATATAAGGTGAAAATTACAACCTTATTTGGCAAGATGGCTGACGGGAAGGACGCTGCAGTTGTTCAAGATGGCGACGTCTCCCTTGTTGGAGAAATTCCACTCAACAGGTGGGCTGGATGTTGGATGAAACCCCTGTTGTGGGCGATAACCCCAAAAATAAGACTTCGGAGGGCTTAAATGGTCGTCAGAGGCATCCTAACAGCCTTTGAGGGCTTTAGTGCCCGACAAAAGAATCCTATTAAAATTAAAAAAAAAACCCAAAGATAAAATCCCGAAAATTTAACACAGAGCTCTGAAAACTTACCCCAATTATGAAGAAATAATATGGAGATCCCACGGTAAGGACTCAGAAGTCACACATAGCACGAAAACGATTCAAAATCCACCTCGTGGCATTCGTAAATTAGATAACGGTATTGCGATAAAAATTAATTCACGATAAATCACCTAATAAAGGTATCGATAACTCACACTTATTTCATTAAAGCCGCCTAAGCGTTAGTCTAACTTTTAGACAAAGTGATAAAATTCACCAAAAGACAATAAGCATATCGTGCCCATGCACTTGTAACAAGTTCGACTTCTAAAGTGACCTAACCGTGACCTATACGGTAGATACGTTACAATCCAAGATCGCGCACGCTCAAAGCGCCGTACTGGAAAAAGGACTCAAACTAAAGGCGGGAATCTCCCAATAAACATCACAAGCTCGCAACTAAATTGAAAATAATGGGAAACGACATCGAGACTTAAACACAATTAATCGCGACCCCACACATAATTTTGACGGAAGAACATGAGCGAAATACTCAACAATTGTAAAATAGGAGATTTAAAGTCGACCGCACGAGAGGGAACTTTAAGCCGGACGTTGGCAATACTGCGTGTGCAGACAACCTAAGCAGTATGGACGATAGATTTGACAGACATCAACAAACATTCTTCCACCTGTAATTTCTATTTTTATTAGGCGAAAGGACAGAATTTCTGCAGGTAAATAACGAAATACTAAAGCTTATATATATCAAAACGCTGCAAAAGACGGTGGAAAAACCGATCAAAACTTATGTTACAGCGAAATTACGATCCTAACCCCCACAATGGTCCTGAGGAGGAACGAATTAACAGAAGTCCCTAATACCAGAATATCGAAGATAGAGCAGCAAGGGGGATCGGCAACAGTTAATAGTATGCCCTACAATCCAGCATTTCTTTAATTAATTCTCCTTACCTTTTTTTTTTAGAGAGACGACTGCGAAGGAAAAGGAAAATAACAATAATACTCGGGACCTGCTCGAGATTCTGTGTTTGGCAAAACGCAAAATATATGACACAGTTAGCACAATATCTTGATTATCGTTTCAAAACGTTTACAAGCTACAATAAATGCATTAGGTAGGGATCGGTCGTAATATATATAAGAAGATATTTTATATACTTAAGCAAGGCGTAGAAATAATTGCAAATGCGTAAAATATGAAACTACAGGTAGGTTAGATTAAGCTAGGGCTAAGATAATTAAAGTTAGTTATTCAGATAAAGAGGCTTTCACAAAAATAGAGTGTAAATGCCCGATCTTACACAAATTGTATCTGTCATGTTCGCGGTATGTGATTTAGAGCGGTGAGGGCTCAATAGTAGGTTTAGTACCCACGGAGGCATACTGCAGGCAGTCTTAGCGACCGGTGAAATAGATAATATACAGGGTTCGCTCAAAAGGTCATGAACTTTATACAAAATTCCACGTATTTAGACAATAGGTACACAATCTTTTGCGAACTATAGACAAAGTAAATTTACAACGTAACAAATTCCCCCCTTTCCAGCGAAAAGAAATTGAACGCAGAGCAATTTCTTGCACCGAGAACTTAGGCTGACGGGATAAAGATAGTGAAAAGGGTAAGCGAGAGCTCTAAAACGGACGTTGTCTACTACACAAACGCACATATCCACACTCAGTCACAGTAACACCAGACAGCTTGGCCATAACCACCACGTGGCCCTTCGGCATTCGGCCGGTACGGGAAAGTAACGAAAAATAAAAAGCAAGGGTGTCGAGATTCTGCACAGACGCGCCCCGAGACCTGTCCAACCGACAGCCCAGCACTATTGGTAGCATCACGGGGGGAAGAGGGTGTAGACGGGTTAGATATCGGTGTGCCCGGCCGGCGGTGATCCTTACGACGGTCGAAGGCACAGGAATGAGGAGTGGGCACCACCAATAGGCCAAGATGCGGGCAAGGCAACCCCCGAGACGACACTCTGCAGACACGCGACGGTAAAAGAGACCCTTGGGAGAGGCCCTCGGTATCTCAAAACAGACAACAATAAAAGGTCAACTAAAAACGGGTTTATTACTACAGATACGGGATACAAAGCGGAATAGGGAAGAGGTAAATAAAGGTAGGGTAGAGCTCAGAATGGTGCAACTGCTCAGAGGTACGGATATGCTGTTTCGACATCCATAACATCCGGTAACAACAAAACGAGAAAAGATCGCCAAACAAAAATAGAAATTAGAGAGCAAAAGTTTAAAGTCTGGACCGGCGTTGTCCCGACTAAAATGCTGAAGGCAACGATAAACCATAAAGGCTGAAGTCATTTCCGATTCCTGGTAGTAACATTTTGAACGTAAGAAAAGCAAGAAGGTCGCCAGGACACGACCTTTAGAAGGCTGAGGATTATCACACAGAAGGGACCATCACTCTTTATACCTTCTCAGATACGAAAGTCAAATCCGGTAGTTAAGCAACATTAGTTAGCTTAAAAGGTAGTCATGTCAGAGAGGGTAAACGAAATATAGTGTGGACTCCCCTAGCAAGGCTGCCACTCCAAACATGCAAAGACACGGGAGATCCGAAACATACGGAAGCGATAAAGGCACGGGAAGATAAATGCATAGTCGGAGTCACAGATACGAGCTGTGCAATGGGGCCGGTAATCACACTAACAGAAGTCGATATAAGGAAAATGTTTGCCCTGAAGCGATAGCTCCTTGATGTATCAAAGCTATTTAATTAGTAATTGCGGGTTATGAAATAAATCTTCCAAGATGGAACAGCAACCGCGCGGAAAAGGTCGTGCACTCAGCCGCGGGAGGAGACAAGATCCCACACGGAAAACCCGACAACACGAGAGGGAAGGAAATTCATTGCTCCGGGGTGTTAGGGAACAATCGACACACGAGAGGGAAGGAAATTGATTGCTCCGGGGTGTTAGGGAACAATCGACACACGAGAGGGAAGGAAATTGATTGCTCCGGGGTGTTAGGGAACAATCGACACACGAGAGGGAAGGAAATTGATTGCTCCGGGGTGTTAGGGAACAAAGAGGTCCGAGTCCCTTTAGAAGCCTTTTACTTCACGCAGGATCACGGTAGGAGAATTCTTTCAGCCCTCACTACAGGCCGTGAAGGTAACGGTAGGTACAAGTAACGAAAGGCAAAATCGAGATAGCGATAATTTGTAGGCAGTTGGACACGTGAGAAGATAGATCTTAATCATCACTCGGTTGAGGTTTCAGTAAATTTGCATGCCACGCCCCGGGCAGCAATTTACCTTCGCAAGTTTTGAGTTCGTAAATGTCAGTGGAGATACGTTTACTAATTTGGAAGGGCCCGACATATTTGTCAGCCAATTTGGCGGTATAGAATTTGGCGGCATCTGAAAGGACGAAATTTTTACGCCAGACCAACTGGTTTACCAAGAATTCATCTCGTCTATGACGAGTGTCGTAGCGCGCTTTAGCACGCTCGTATGCTTTCTGCAAGCGGGATTTGATGTCACGATATAATTTAGAAAATCCTTCGGAACGCTCTATTAGTTTTTCCGGGTCGCGGACTTCGACAAGTGGAGTTCCGTCAGAGATAGGGGCATCGGAAATTCTTTCTCCAGTGAGATTCATCTCACGACCGAAGTTAATGAAATAGGGCGTATGTCCGGTGACTTCGTGTCTAGCAGTGCGCAAGGCGCAAGTGACTTTGGGAAGATAGACGTCCCATTCGCGATGATTGTCAGAGACATACGAGATCAACATGGTTTTGATAACCCTATTCACACGTTCCACGGGATTCGCTTGAGGATGGTAATTCGCAGTATAGCATGGACGTACTTTATATTCTTTTAACTTAGAACGGTAGTCGTTAGAGCGAAACTGCACGCCATTATCGGAAATTACGGAACGAGGTACGCCGAAAATCAGAAACACATCTTCTTCAAGATGTCGGATAATAGACTTGGAGGAAGCTTTACGTAACGGGAAAGTCAGAACAAACTTACTGAAGATATCAGAGACCACTAAAATGTAATTAAAACCGCGCTTGGACCTCGGAAGAGGACCAACAATGTCGACACTGAGGACTTCCCATGGTTTAGTAACTTTAGAATGTCCACCCATACGACCAACAGGAGCTCTTTGAAGAGGTTTCGCCTTATTGCAATTAGGACAGGCTTTGACATGACGAATCACATCTCCTAACATCTTAGGCCAATAGTAGTGTTGCAATATGCGAGCGAGAGTCTTCGCAATGCCCAGATGACCACTTGTGGGCTCGTTATGACATTCTAACAAGACCTCTTGTCGTTGTTCCTTAGGAACATAGATTTTCCATGAATCGGAATCCTCAGAGGGAAAAGTGCTATTAGGCGGTACGTAACGTCGAAGTATCCCACCGATAAGTTGCAATTGAGGGTACTTCTCGGGATGTCTCTTAATTTGTTCTAAGATACGAACGTAACATTTGTCTTGGCTTTTAGGGTTGACTTGAACGATATCCAATTTGGGGACTGAACGGGAGAGAGTGTCCGGAACGACATTGAATTTTCCTTTACGGTGGATGATAGTGAAGTCGTACTGCTGAAGACGTACGGCCCATCGAGCCAATCTACCCGACGGAGAATTTAGAGAGTTCAGCCAGCAGAGGGAGTAATGATCTGTTATCACCGTAAAGTGTGAGCACTCGATATATGGGCGAAGCTTTTCTATAGCCCAGAGGACGGCAAGGCATTCTTTCTCAACCGTAGAGAATTTACGTTCGGCAGGTGTTAAAGAACGGCTTAGATAACTAATTACTTTCTCCTGTCCGTCTATGTCTTGAGTCAATACGGCTCCAAGGCCATAGTCGCTAGCGTCAGTTTGGATGATGAATTCGTACTGGAAATCGGGACATGTCAAAATCGGGGAGGAAACCAAGCGTTCACGCAAAGATGTCCAAGCTTCTTCACAAGCTAACGTCCAAACGAAGGGACGATTTTTCCGTAGCAAATCAGTAAGCGGGGAGATAACAGTAGAGAAATTAGGGACGAAACGTCGGTACCATGAAGCCATACCTACTAAGCGTCTGACTTCAGAAACATTTTTGGGTGTGGCAATTCCGATGATAGCCTTGACTTTGTCAGGGTCGACCATCAACCCACGACGATTAACCACATAGCCCAGGTACTTCAATTCGTCGCGACAAAACTGACATTTGTCTCTATTAAGCGTTAAGCCAGCGTCACGCAGGCGAGATAAAACTTGCTCTAAAATAGTTAAGTGTTTTTCAAAGGTAGGAGTGACAATTATGATATCATCTAGATAAACGAAAACGTAAGGTTCCAATTCAGGACCCAGAACTCTATCAATAAAACGCTGCCAGGAGGCAGGTGCGTTGTGGAGACCATACGGGAGACGACAAAATTGAAACAAACCTCGATTCGGCACGGTGAAGGCGGTATACTGACGGGAAGACTCGGCAACAGGAATTTGCCAATACGCACTTTTTATATCGAGAGACGTAAGATATTTGGCGTCTCGTAATTTATCTAAGGTACTTGATACGTAGGGAAGGGGATAGGCATCTCTCTCAGTGACCTGATTGAGCTTCCGATAATCGACACAAAATCGAAAAGTCTTGTCCTTCTTAGGCACGAGAAGAATGGGTGAAGACCAACCACTCTGAGACCTCTCAACGACACCGAGAGCCAACATCTTCTCTAATTCAGCGTCGACTACTTTCTGCACCGCCGGAGATATCGGATAATAGCGTTGCTTAATCGGAGGGCTACTAGTGATAATAGTGTGCTCTACACCTTTGGCACAACCTAACACCTCCTTATCGACGTTAGGAAAATTCTGATTGATGATAGCCTCGAGCTGACGTTGACGCTCATCAGATAACACCGGTGGTTCGACATCGACAGAAGACACGTCGGGTGCGTCTGAAAATACCCAATCGCCACTGCGCATGTTAATGACGATACCCACATCTCGCCAGAAGTCTGCGCCCAAGATAAGTTGATGCGGTAGTTCAGGTACCACTAAGACGTCAAAGACCTTAGAACGATTCCTAACATTAATAGGCAGGGCAACTTCACCTGATATTCGGCATCGTGAACCGTTGGCAACAGTGCAAAAGGACATAGAGGATTTAAGCGGAACAAAACCCTTTAACACGGACCAACCTGCTTCACCTAAAATAGTGCGTGATGAACCTGTGTCCAAGAGACCGAGAAACTCCTTACCAAAGATTTGAACCTTAAGATAGGGGCGTTCATCCCCTATGGCTTGTTCGAGTATAAAATCTAACCGGGCTCTAATTTGTCGATAGGCCGCTGTGTATACTGTACGCACGGGACGGCCACTTAGTGCGCACGTCGGGCGTTTCCCGAACACTGCGGACAAGAAGATACAATGGTCTCTGGACGACCACAACGATAGCAAAAGCGTTTGCGAGGTAAAGCGCATTGGGAGTAACGATGTCCTGTCTGACGACAATTCCAACATGTGACAGGATTTGCTGAAACGGGTGCCACATGAACACGAGGGCGATTAGAGACGGGAGTAACGGGTGTCTCACGACTTCGAGAATAACTCGGGACTGGTTCGGCATTGACATAAGCCAAATCGGGCTCGAGTGTTTTAGCACGTAAGGGAGGCGGTACATAAGCTTCAGCAGAGGCCTTGCGGGCTTCGAGAACTTTCCCATATTTAAGGAGTTCCGCGATAGAATTGACTTCAGTTAAACCCAATTGCGTTTGATAGAAAGGCAGAATATTACGTTGCAGAATTCGTAATTGAGTTTTTTCAGGGACTGAATCAGAAAGACGAGAAAAGAGATTTTTCATGACCGATACGTATAGTCCAATAGGTTCGTTAGGACCTTGAGTCCGTTGCTTAATTTCGTCCATAAGACGGTCGTCGTAATCTACGGCCTGAAATTCTTCCCGTAGACCGGCAGCTAACTCTGACCAATTAGAGTAAAGATGACGATTAGCCCGATACCACACCAAAGCACGATCCTTAAATAAATCTATAGCGGAATTGAATAATAACTGGTCTGAGGAATTACGAGCGATTTTCAGCTCAGCTACACGCTCCAGAAAGGCACTGACCGAAAAGTTCTTATGCCCTGTAAATGTAATACCCCAAGAGGCAACGGGGACGGGTTTAGGCGAAAAAGTAGTGAAAGTCGAGTGAACTGGACCAGAAAAAGTGTTAACCGGAGATCGAATAGGATCCTCCTCTTCGCTAAACTCCCCTTCACTCCCTTGAGGACCAGGGTTACCGGCAGTGGGTGACTGTAATAAGCTGAATGTTGAGGCGCGTTCAAGGGTGCGAGCCTTATCGCGGATGCGACCTTCCAGATCAGCAACGCGACTCCGAAACGCATGGCATTCTTCCACTTCCGCTGAAGATTTTGGGACGGAGTTCTGAATTCGGCGCAATACGAAAGCAAGGGCGGTAGAGATTTTTTTGAAATTCGGAAGACTCACGATTCCCCACGAACTGATCGATGAGCCCTTCGATAACCGTAAGCTTAACCTTAATGGCCGCGGAATCTTCTGCATAGGTAAATGGATACGTAAGCTTAGTATCCGACGGATAAGACCTAGCATAACCCAGCAGACGTCGATACATTCGTCGCATTCCGTCCAAAGTAGATGGCACCACAGCACCCATAACAGTCAGTAAATATTCAAGGTCTTCCTTCAAAAGACGATTGATCTCAAATTTAGGAGCCATAGCGAAAGTTAATTCAGCAGAAAGTCGAAAAGAAAGAACTATAAAAGAATTGGCGGTACCGGGAACAGCAAGCAAAGACTCGAGTCCTAAGACGCACAAACAAATGCTGGCAGGCAAGGTAGTTCAGAACCTAAGATAAAATTGTAACGTGAGGTGATAACTTTTCCAAAAAAGGGAGAAAAAGAAATATAAACAGTCGAAGTTAGATTAGGTGAGGGAGTAGACGGAAATAAAAAACTGAGCGGTAAGGGAAACTTAACGTCCACTTGCCCACCTAAAACGAGAAACGGGCTTAAATCGAGAAAATTCGAAATTTATTCCTGAAAATGGTCAGGACCGAAACGCTAATACAAAACGAGTAGCTTCTCCAAAGTATAGCACCACTGTGCGGTACGACGAAATGTTAGAAATGTTAGTGGCTGAAATACTTAAAGGTAAGGAAAATATTCCGGAAG
Source organism: Amphimallon solstitiale (assembly GCA_963170755.1). Classification (NCBI taxonomy): domain Eukaryota; kingdom Metazoa; phylum Arthropoda; class Insecta; order Coleoptera; family Scarabaeidae; genus Amphimallon; species Amphimallon solstitiale. Next base: position 40,692,483 of record OY720678.1, on the reverse strand, counting down.
ATGGAGAAAACTTGTCCAAACCGTTAGGCAACGACACGTTGTCACGTCAAAGCAACCAAAACCAAGGAAAATTAGAAAGGACGAGAAACTTCCCTGAAGATGGTAAAAACCCAGGTTGAAACGTTCGGTGTCAACTTATGAGCTGATAGATGACACACAAAAGGAAAAGAAAATTTGAGGGCGGCGAAAACTTAGTCGAAACGTAGGTGCGAACTGTTGTACGTTAGGCCCACAACGAACGCATGAAATTGTTGTGAAGGTAGCGGAAACTTCGTTGGAGCGTTGGGTAGCGAAGGAAAAAAGAATTTTGTTCCGGAAGGTGGAGAAAAGATGACGGAAACGCTGGGGTGTCAATTCGTACGGGAGGGGGAAGAAAAGTTGTCTGAAATTCTGAAAATGGCGGAAAATAGGCCGAAACTTGGTTGACACACACAAAGATAATAATAAAGAAAAATTGAAGATGGCGGAAAGTTGGTCGAAACGTTGGTGCCAAATTTTTCCCTATCACCAAAAGAAAAATCCAGACGCTAGGGCACCAAATTTTCCTTATTACTGAAAGAAAGGCCCCAAAAAGATTATCGAAACGTTGGCTGTTAAAGACAGGGAGATAATTTACAAAATTCAAGAAAATGTTCCGGAAGATGGTCAAAATTTTTCCGAAACGTGGTCCACCAAGGACAAGGCGATAAATTTGAAAATTTAAAAAAAATTCCGGAAGATGGTCAAAATTGGCCGAAACGTTGGGCGCCAAATTTTTGCTACCGGATCTACGTCGCAATAAGATAACGGCTGATTAAGATATGAAACGGGGAGTCGCAATAGGGGGTTGTTAAACAGGATAACGCAGGGCCGAGCTAACTCTGTCGCAGACGGCGTGACGGTTCAGGTAAAAGAGAACACCTATAGTAGAGCGTCGGTCGGCAACGACGCTTGCGACGATTGTCCGGGCACCAGGACACTATGCTATCTACAGATAACCTACCTGCGCCTCCTACGATCTACCACTGGCTGTGTCCCTCCAGCGGGTTTCCTATTGAACACCCTGTATATATGAAGCACCCACACTCATGTGCGTACTTGTCACAATAATAAATAAATATGCAGAGGTAAAAGAAATAATAGATAAGGTATTCGTAATATAACAAAATTTAATTGAATTTGACGTGTGATTCGGTTATTAGTATAATATAAAAACTAAATTGTGAAATCTGAAATTAAGCAATGCGTTGAATGAAAGTTACATCGTAGTTAAGTTAGACAGATGGTAAATAATAAAAAACAAGCGTAGGTGACATTTGCAAAAATTAGTAAAAATATAAATGATAAAAAAAACCTTAAAGATTAGACATAAACTCTGCGCATCAGCGGGAGTTGGTCGGTTGCCGAAACGTTTCTTTCACCTCACAATTAGGTGTACAAAAGGTATCAGTTACATGCCATTTGGCAATGTCAATACAAAGGTGAAATAATATTTATAAATTTAATAAGCGCAAGAAAGTTTAATGTATTAAAATAAGGTCTTAGCCTAAAGTGTGTAAAATTCGCTAACTTATAAAACAAATAAAACGTCAGGTTTGCCTACATGAACTACGTTAAATGAATTTGAAAGTTAATAATTGATAAGACAAGAGTTAAAGGCAAAATCTTACAAGATTTCAGCGAAATTTAAACGTACTAAATTATAAACAAATTATAAATTCCAAAATTGCAATACTTCAAGTAACCTACAGTCATTGTAACGGAAGAGTAATCACTAGGTATATTACTGATCGTCTAACATCTACCCAAAAGAAAATAATGAGATAAAATTTATGAATTTTCTAGATTAAGTTTAAATTAAATAATTGCCTCAAAATAAGGCTACAATAATTACGGTAGTGACAAATTCAAAATTTCAGATCAATCTGATTATTACAAAAATTAATAAAATTATGACGGTAAATTAGTCAGGATTATTTTGTGACCTCGCAGTTGACTAAGAGGTGCGTAAGGTAATAAGCCACTCAAAATTCTTGGTTCAAAACTAGGCGAAATAAGTCTTGCACACAAACGTTAAGTCGTCGAAAATCGGTCGAAAATATGTAAGGTGAAAATTACAACCTTATTTGGCAAGATGGCTGACGGGAAGGACGCTGCAGTTGTTCAAGATGGCGACGTCTCCCTTGTTGGAGAAATTCCACTCAACAGGTGGGCTGGATGTTGGATGAAACCCCTGTTGTGGGCGATAACCCCAAAAATAAGACTTCGGAGGGCTTAAATGGTCGTCAGAGGCATCCTAACAGCCTTTGAGGGCTTTAGTGCCCGACAAAAGAATCCTATTAAAATTAAAAAAAAAACCCAAAGATAAAATCCCGAAAATTTAACACAGAGCTCTGAAAACTTACCCCAATTATGAAGAAATAATATGGAGATCCCACGGTAAGGACTCAGAAGTCACACATAGCACGAAAACGATTCAAAATCCACCTCGTGGCATTCGTAAATTAGATAACGGTATTGCGATAAAAATTAATTCACGATAAATCACCTAATAAAGGTATCGATAACTCACACTTATTTCATTAAAGCCGCCTAAGCGTTAGTCTAACTTTTAGACAAAGTGATAAAATTCACCAAAAGACAATAAGCATATCGTGCCCATGCACTTGTAACAAGTTCGACTTCTAAAGTGACCTAACCGTGACCTATACGGTAGATACGTTACAATCCAAGATCGCGCACGCTCAAAGCGCCGTACTGGAAAAAGGACTCAAACTAAAGGCGGGAATCTCCCAATAAACATCACAAGCTCGCAACTAAATTGAAAATAATGGGAAACGACATCGAGACTTAAACACAATTAATCGTGACCCCACACATAATTTTGACGGAAGAACATGAGCGAAATACTCAACAATTGTAAAATAGGAGATTTAAAGTCGACCGCACGAGAGGGAACTTTAAGCCGGACGTTGGCAATACTGCGTGTGCAGACAACCTAAGCAGTATGGACGATAGATTTGACAGACATCAACAAACATTCTTCCACCTGTAATTTCTATTTTTATTAGGCGAAAGGACAGAATTTCTGCAGGTAAATAACGAAATACTAAAGCTTATATATATCAAAACGCTGCAAAAGACGGTGGAAAAACCGATCAAAACTTATGTTACAGCGAAATTACGATCCTAACCCCCACAATGGTCCTGAGGAGGAACGAATTAACAGAAGTCCCTAATACCAGAATATCGAAGATAGAGCAGCAAGGGGGATCGGCAACAGTTAATAGTATGCCCTACAATCCAGCATTTCTTTAATTAATTCTCCTTACCTTTTTTTTTTAGAGAGACGACTGCGAAGGAAAAGGAAAATAACAATAATACTCGGGACCTGCTCGAGATTCTGTGTTTGGCAAAACGCAAAATATATGACACAGTTAGCACAATATCTTGATTATCGTTTCAAAACGTTTACAAGCTACAATAAATGCATTAGGTAGGGATCGGTCGTAATATATATAAGAAGATATTTTATATACTTAAGCAAGGCGTAGAAATAATTGCAAATGCGTAAAATATGAAACTACAGGTAGGTTAGATTAAGCTAGGGCTAAGATAATTAAAGTTAGTTATTCAGATAAAGAGGCTTTCACAAAAATAGAGTGTAAATGCCCGATCTTACACAAATTGTATCTGTCATGTTCGCGGTATGTGATTTAGAGCGGTGAGGGCTCAATAGTAGGTTTAGTACCCACGGAGGCATACTGCAGGCAGTCTTAGCGACCGGTGAAATAGATAATATACAGGGTTCGCTCAAAAGGTCATGAACTTTATACAAAATTCCACGTATTTAGACAATAGGTACACAATCTTTTGCGAACTATAGACAAAGTAAATTTACAACGTAACAATTTTACTTATATTTTAAAATTTAAAATACCACAGCGATATGCTATATCATTGCAAAGATTATAAAGAAACACGCTCAATTCTTTTAAAGCCGACTTGACTTGACGTTATATAAGAAAAATTAAAGTTTAGAGTTAAAACTAAAAAGAGAAAAGTGCAAGAAAAAATCCAAGTCGATATTTAAATTCTGCATAAAAAGTGGTTGAAGAAAGTGCAAATAAAAATGTTGTGTCGACTGAAAGAAAAACATTTTTTTTTCTTGCTATAGCCCTAAAATACATGAAATATGAAATTTGGAGAATATCGTATAATTTCACTAGAATTAGGAATAATTCATGTAATTTAGCCAAACGTATATCTTTTATAATAAGCGGGATCCCCATGATGAAAATATTATCTGGGACACGTTGTATAAGGACGAAATCTTGTTTTTAGACTGAAGCCTATAACTTTTTATATTTGAACTATTTTCTATAAAATAATTTTTAATTTCTTATTTCTTAGTCTTATTTTATTATTTCAGCCATAAATCCTGGTAGTAATTCCTACATTAATATTTTTAATAATGCTGTTGACGTCTACTAAAATACAAACGTAAAATCGGTAAGGTTTCCGGAGTTTTCAAGCATTTCAATAGTCGACAAATGAACTAACTCTTCAGTACTACCGGGATGTCGGTATTCAATTTAATATATTACATTTCCACAATAAACCTTACGTATAGAAATAACATCTGTCAGTACAAAAATAAAATTTACTGTTACTTCACGCGTGAACGTGAACGCCAGGTATACCTATCACATCAATTTCTCGTCTTCCACATAGATTGAAATGATCGTTTTTAAAACTTGAGAAACCATTTCAATATGTATGAATATGGACTAGATCTATGCAGTCAAATAACATCCGTCGATGTACGTAAAGGTAATATGTTCTGTGCCTTCAGGGCAAACAATTACTTTGATCATATGCGTCTGCATTGGATCACGGGTTTATACGTATAAATTGGCCATATCGGTGGTATATTTTACTATTACGTCGGTTGTGGCTGATCTAATTGATTGAAGTTACATATTTTTAGTTAGTACTGCTCGAGAAACATATTTCAATCCATTCGCTAATAGCAATAAGAGAACATTTTGGAATGCGTTTGAGTCTATTACGCTCGTTTGTAATTGACGATTAAGATTCGTATTATACATCATGAATTTAACCTTTCGATATGCAATTTTTCGTAAATGATAATGTATCCTCTTTTAGTCGCAATGCTTGCTGTTCTTAAAATAGACTGTTTCTTAACAATACCAGCCATTTTGTAACTATATTCCGGTGTCACCTCGATTTAGGAGTCAATTCAAAATATATTTTACAATTTCCCTATTTTCGTCCATACTTTAAATGAACAAAAACCGTCAAGTTATTCATTTTCGACTAGGTGTTTTACCCGTTAAAAACGGTATTTCACTCAAGACTCAGCCAAACTATTGATTTCAGGTCTCAATATGTTTTATTTACCAGCCCAGTTATTATGATCTGAATTTTTTGCTTGTAAAACAATTTCCTTATGAGTTATGCTGCAGAATGTCTGAATGGATAGTAAGTAGTGTTGTCCTCAAATTATTGCACCAAGTCATACAAACTTACAAATCAAATACAAAATGTAATAAAGCTTTTTTCAGTGTTATATGTACGGCAATATGTAATAGTTCATATAACTGTTATATATTAGGCTGTCAATGATCATAAATGATAAAATTGATATCAAAAAATTTATGGCGCCTATTTAAAAATACCATCACAAACCGCACGCCAAAATCGATTTTAATCTATTGGATACATCTTGCATAAACCAATTACGGTCTCGAACTCTAAGTTACGAGTCTATCATATAATTAATTTTTAAATGTAGAAAATATGTGGAACATATTTATTGTCCCAATTGGCGACGCCATAAAGACCATGTAGCGTAAAACTAAGGGGAGACCAATACTTTTATCAAATATGAAAATATCCCTTTTAAGTAGACCGCTCGTATAAACATTTTTACGACCGGAAATATACCAAAACGTCTGACCAACAAAATTTACTACAATATATTTACGTCGACTGCAGTAAATAAAGTTATAAAACTAATAGAAGTTTTTTATACACAGACATGTAATATAATATTATGCTTGCTGGAGGGAATTTGTCACGAACGTTGACTACTTACTGACTGGTTCCATATGTGAAGTATTGTGCACAATAAACATTTCTACAAAAATTATAAGCAACAACTTTTTTGTCAGCCTGTACAAGAAACGGTAAGGTAAAATGCGTGCACACGATAAGTATTGCTAATACCAATTATCCTCTGATTGAAATTAATTTCGGTTACTATAAATTTGCGATAGGTTAAACATTGTTTCACTCCATATACGTAATTAAAGGTTAATATTGCCACTATGACATTTCGGTTCTGCTTTTCTACTGTTTGAAAATGTTTATGCCAATATAATATTTTGATCAAAATTAGATTTTAAAAAACGAATTATTAATTCCGTACAAATGTTTAAGTATGTAAAGGTGAATATTATTATGTTAAATAATTGCATATAAAAGAAAGTGCCTTAGAGCACATACAATAAATACGTTTGCTATTGTATAATTTTCACTTCAGATTGATGTGTACAGCATAATTTACTTGCCAATCGACTTACATCAAATAAAATTATGACGTATTTACAGCGTTGGTTTCATATAGCCATGCATTGATGTTTCGGCATTGACCATTTATGGTTATTCATGATTGACATTAAGTATTTGGAATATTTATGCTGTGATAAGCAGGTTATATGTGGAAAACTAAAATCTTTCTGGATTTAAAATAAAAGTAAAGAGAATTTTTTCTATGTTTTATATAAGTAATGGCAAGTATTTATTGTAGTTACGAATTATTGAATTAATCATTTGAGTAAAATATTATCTACCTACGACATTTACAGAGGTTGGATTGGCTAGTGGCTCTATTTTCTTGATAATTTAGAAGACTTCGAGAAGGTATACATCGAAACGAAGCACATTTTCTAGAAGACAATAATCCTTACATGGAAGCAAAACGTCTTTACATATGCGTATAAATATGGATCAAATATTCCACCAATAAATGGTATGTATACCAACTAAATGGATGTACTTCATATAATTTACGTCAAATAAGTTAAGAATAATACAATTAATAATAAATCTATCTCAATTTGGATTCTTAACAAATAAAACGACCTGTGACGTGACAAATCCGTTAATGCTATTCATAGTTCATTGGATGGCGGGTGTTGTGTTTTGAGTATATTTTTCGAGTTATCTCTGGCTATCCATGTTCTTGATCACGACATCCTGTTAAACAAAATTGTGCGGTTCGGCGTTAGGGGGAGGGCACTGAAACTCTTTAGGTCCTATCTCACAAGCATATACGAGGTAGGCGCCATAAATTCTCTACAGGTTCAAACGTGTTCCAACTCCGTGCACATACGTGAGGTGTACACTATAAATATGACGGTTCGAAGCCTAGTAGTTTTTAGTAACCAGCCAACCAACGTGACTAGCGCACGAAAATGTCTGAAGTAACGAGAATTGAGTACCGCGCGGTCATTAAGTTTCTAACAAAAGAAGGGCATACACCTTATTCCATTAAATGACGTTTAGACGGTGTTCACGGTGATTCATCACCTTCGTATTCAACTGTAAAAAAGTGGGCAAAATGTTTCCGTTTGGGACAAGAATCCCTGGAAGATTCGGGTCGACCAATTGAAGCAATAACGCTCAACAAATTTCAATTATTGAACATTTAGTGCTAGAAGATCGCCGTTTGAAAGTGAAGGAATTAGCAGTGATATCAAACATTTCCGAAACAAGTGTTCGCTGAATTCTCCGTGACCATTTGGGTATGAATAAAATTAGTGCTAGATGGGTACCGTGACTTCTTTCTGCTCTCCAACGTGAACGTCGAGTCGAATGTGCGCAGTCGTTTTTAAACATGTGTGGAGACGACACAAAACCGATTTTGGAGTCCATTGTCATAGGGTATGAAACAATAGTTCTGTTTTACGATCCCTTATCGAAAAGGGAGTCCATGGAACGGCGGCGACCTGATGAAGCTCGTCCCAGAAAGGCGAATGTCGTTCAATCAATGAAAAAGGTGATGGCCACAATATTCTGGGCTTTTGAGGGCATTTTGCTAATTGACATTAAAGAGCGCAATACAGTGTGAATGGCACATATTATGCGTCTTTATTGCATAAATAAGGGACAGTATTCGTGCAAGACGTCGTGGAAAATGGATAAAAGGTGTGCGATTATTGGACGACAATACTACCGTCCATACTACTGCCATTTCACAAGCTGCCATTCGCGAATGCGGCATTTAAGAATTGGAACATCCATATGGCTCCTTGTGATTTTGTTTTTGTTTTCTAATTAAAAAAAGACCTTAGGGGACGTAGTTTTAAGGACGACAGTGAGTTGCAAGCAGCTGTTATAGAACATTTTGACAGAAAAACTTTACATTATTTTTAGAAGGTTATCGAAACATTAATTAATCGTCGAAATAAATGAATAGAAATTAGGGGAGATTACATTGAAGAATAAAAATTCTTATATTGTTCCAAGTTTCTTCTTTGTATATCAGGCCGAGAATTTAGGGCGCCTACCTCGTATAATACTACAAATGTTAACGGGGAGGTAGATGTGAATTATACGTTAGGGTTGCATGCGTGGGCAGGGGTCTGCCGCAGGGACCGATCTTGAGCCCACTCTATTCTTAATATATCTTGTCGATCTTCAGGAAGACCTTCGTGACTGTGGTGTCAAACAGAATGCGTATGATACTTCATATAATATCGAGCGCGCGTCTGAATGAGGTATCGATCATATAAAGAGATGAGCCCATACCATGAGCTCATGTGGCCTGAGCTCATGGTATGATGTTAATAAATTAGTTCTAAAGACAACAGAAAGGAGATTAGTTTATTTCTTCAGAAAATATAAAGATCAACTTTAGTTTGTACATACGATCTGATGGTCGTTTGGTTCCGGTAGTGCATCCTGCAGCTCTCTGGGCCTTATCTTGGATTCATACTTTTTTTTGGCTCGAGCACTACGTTCTTCTCTTCGGCAGTTGTGGAACTGTGCCTCTATTGATGCTGTTATTATGGTAGTATAGAGTATCGCCTGCGATATGCAATTATATTTTGGACATCATCAACCAGTGTTTACTCTATATTTTTACTACACGATCGATTTGTGGTGTGCAGTTTTTGACTTCCTGCAGGGATTATTTTCGTAGTTCTAGGGAATTTGACCATTCCTTCTTTTTATTCCATATACAGATTATGCTTGTGTAGAAAAGATCACCTCAGTTTTTTTTTAGAAGTAGCTAGGTTTACATGTCTATGACCACACGTAATAGGTCCAATTTGTCCATGCCATCGCATAGGTTTAGTTGCTATGAGATGGGACCTTATTATAATATCTGAAGATAGCTGCCGATTAGAATAGAACCGCTTTTAAACATAATTTAAAAGCGTGACTTCTATTTAACGAGTTATTATATATGTCGCAAATGCTAGACATTGACATTGTATAAATATGAATATGTATGTTTCTTGTCCTAGTGTAGGTATATGTATTAGTGTTGTTAACTATAATTTTGCTATTGCATTACTTTTTTGACTCATATGAAATAATGTCATATGAAAATATATGACATTATTTATTATTCTTATTAAATAATATATCTTTGATATGTAGTCAGCTGTTACACTATGTACGAATGGTAATATACAATCATAACAAATTTAAAATGGAAATATGTAATTACAAAATTTATGTATGTACTTAGTAATAGTAATACCGGGTGCAGCAGCATAACTTCCTTTTTTCAAAACTTAATAAAACCCATTGTATGAATCAGCAAACTTTTATTTGTTTTTTATAATGTAGACGCATATCTAAAGTTTTGTTTTACATAGTTTAGAAGATCAATTCAGGTAGGTGACGTCCCCCCATTCTCCATATACTGAGTAAACCGATTTTTGGCGTTTGTCATGACTCTTGCCAGCATAGCAGGCGTTATGTTGGCAATTTCTTCCTGGATGTTCATCTTCAAATCTTGTAGGGTCCTTGGACGGTTTACATAAACACGGGAATTCAAAAAAACCCATAGAAAAAAATCACACGGGATCAAATCGGGTGACCGGGCGGCTACACCAAATCGCTCCTAATTGAGATGAGGCGCTCTGGGAAGTGTTTCCTCAATAAAGCCTCTTGAAGTGTGTGGCGTTGCACCGTCTTGTTGGAATTAAATGTTCCCTAAGTCCAACTCATGTAGCCGTGGGAAAAAGTCCTGTAACATATTTACATACCGGTCCGAATTCACTGCAACTGGGTTAGACTTCATTTTCCTCAAAGAACCAGGGACCAATAATTCCAGCTGAGGACATTGCACACCACACTGTAACTTTAGGTGAATGCAAAGGCTTTTGATGTAGTTCTCGAGGATTGGTGTCAGCCCAGAAGCGCATGTTTTGTTTGTTGACGGATCTACACAAATGAAAATGGGCTTCATCACTTCGAGAAGAACCTCACACGCGTTCCCCCGACAATTGAAGTCACGTTCAGAAAGTTCCTGCACAATCGCAATCTTGTAAGGATGAAAATGAAGATCATCATGAAGAATTCTCCTCACAGAACGATCGGAAAGTCCAAGCGCAGACGCATGTCTGCGCGCAGAACGCCGTGGTGATCGCAACAATGAAGCTCCCACTACCTCAAAGTTCTCAGGTGTTCTAATGATCCGAGGGACTCCCGTTCTTCGTCTTGTCGCACTTGCAGTTTGTCTGAACGTAGTGACCCACGTAACAATTGATTTTCGGTCCGGGACATAGGCCAACGGGGCTAAATTAAAGCGAATCCGAAAGGGTTGCGATTACAGAACATCCGCTCGAAAAGTAGGCCTCAACGGAAAAAGCACGGTCTTCACTGTTCCAACGCATGATGGCGACTGAACTGTGTCGGAACAAAACTTTATAGTACCGCCTCTCGAACGAGACCACTAGTGCTCCGGTACGACATCAACCGACTGATGATCCAAAGATGATAAATTCGTAGTTGTTAGAAATATACATGTAAGCAAATACTACATGAGTTTAATTTATTTTACAGAAAGTTAATCTTCTTCGACTTTTAGACATTTCTTGAAGGTACTAGATCCGATAAGTCATACAAAAATATTGGATGACCGGCTTAAATTGGTTTGTGGTTTGCATCTTCAGCCATTTCGTCAACTTTCGGTGGTTTATACCCAAAATTTGTTAGTATTAGACTTAAAATACGAAATATATCTATTATTCAATGTAATAGTATATATTTTATCTTTGTAGAATTGCATTGTGCAAAATATACATGCAAGTTTCAATTCAGTAAAATATAATTACTTTTAACAAATAAAATAAATACTTGCAATTTGGTATTATTTTATAATGACTCTAGAAGCGTCTAATCCTCAACATCCTATAATTGTAATAAAAAACTCACTTTTTCATTAAGGGAAGTGTTACATTGTTGACAAATTTGGTAAATCCGAAGAAAAAATATAGATTCTTATCCTAACCTATTTTGAAGCATCATTTTTTATTTGCTAATTCTGAGCCAAATACAAGAGTCTTTCCAAAAGAGCTTTATCATTACATTAATTTGTATTCGTTATTTTATAACAACTTGCAGGTGAATAAATTCTTCCTATTATTTGACTTCTTTAACCCAATCTTCCTTGGGTATCTTCACGATCGACTATTAGCTTCAGGCAGATAGACAATAAGCTCAAAGTGAGATAAAGTTCTAGTAACCCATCGATTTTGTGAAGGAACTTCTGTACCTCCTCGCCCCCGCATAAGAACATAGAGGTACCCATCTTCCACTATTGCATTTAGCACTGCACTAAAGGTAAGACGAACTAATAGAGTATTTTGAACTTATATCTGCCAAAAGATGTAGGGCAATTGGACAATGAAGTTACATATAAATTTAGCCCGTGAGAAGAGAAATTACGTGAGTTTCAATTATTTGAAATATTACTATATTTCTTCAGAAGTTGGTAACTCCATAAGACGATAATTTGTGATTTTTACAATAAGTAGTCTACGTATTTTCAGCATCATTAATATTTTATACGTATAACATTTTTAGTAAATGCTGCTGATAATTAAAGACCACGACAGTAGTAAAATTGTTTCAGATCATAACTTGTATAATATAGTGATATTTAAAAATTGTTAAATGATATCCAGTAAGAGATAAAAATTTATATCCAACTGAAAGTGTAATGATACTTTTTAGCTTGCTTTCTTTATCGGCCGCACACATAAGACCTTGCTCGCCCGCTCAACGACTCGCCAACAGACTCTACATTATATGCTTGGTACATAAATCGCTATTTATTGAATTGATTTTAAAATAACATTTTAAAAGTCCTGTCACTGCCCATACCTACTCGATGAAGATGACGATATTTTTCAGAACGATAAATTATTTTATATTGACGTAGAATTTAATAACTGCAATTCCCAATATTAAATTTCGACTTGACAACCATAGAGCCGACCGAAAACCAACATTCGTAGAACGTTATAAGAGTAATTTACCGCTCAGAGGAAAGCATTTTTAATAAATCTCGCGTGCTGACTCCTCAGACACCAATAAAAACTTTTGTAATACTAGTAGTCGTTTCTGCCCATTGTACATGAGACTCGCAAAACCCAAAATTGCTATGACCTTACGGCGTGCTAGTAGTGGTAGCCAACGTTGTAATCACGTTGCTTTAGTTCTCTTCCCACGATGGATGACGGAATCCACAATCTTTTCGAGTAAAGAAACACTACTAGACCGTAATAAAATATCCTCGATCTCCTAAACTTTCCAGTCCATTACAATATAAAAGAAATGATTACATTAAACTATACTATCTTCCAAAGTCTAGAAGGCGTAAAATAATATTTCGTTTAAAAATTTAAAAAGCAGTACTAACCTCCAAATGAAAAAGTGTATTCAAATTTTAAGTTTTAATTAAAAATAAAATTTAAATGGTTGGAAAAATATGAACAGTTTTTGAATGTTATTATTGTTATTTTGCTTTGATAATATATCAACGTGCGTCAAAATTAACGTAAAAACTTATTTATAGCTTACATAGAGGATATACAGAAAAATCCTCCAATGGGTCTAGTGATTTTGTAAAAAGGTCATTATGTGACGATAAAGACTTACTTTTGCGTTTCCATTATCATTGCCAACTGGGTTAAACCTCCTTTTAAGTGACATGCCACTATTTTATGGTAAATCCAAAATATTTCTTTTCAACAACATATCATGTCATGGGGGTTTTGTAAGGAAATATGACAAATATTTGCCGTCATCGTGATCAGTCATGATATCTCTTTTTCGGACCCAACCCAGAATAACAACAAGTAAACTGAAGAAATATTAAAGTAAGTCTTTTCGCTTATCTTATTAAAATGTAAAGACAAGAAAACATCACGGCATGATCTCATCAAAAGACTGTCAAATAAAAGGAAAAATAACATGTACATAAATGAGGAACTAAAAACAAAAAATTGAAAAAGGAACGTAAACTGAAATATGTTTGGACAAGAGAAGGTAATACATATATGCGTGAGGAAAACAGAGAACAGTGACAAAATAAGAATACGAACCGATGAAGACCTAAAAGTAACAGCAGAGACAGAGAAACAATAAAGCAAGAACAATAAGCATTAACTGAATAATAATGTGTAATATGTATATGCAGAATATACGTAGCATAAAAAAACAAATTTACCGAAATACAAACCCTACCTACGATCGAAAATTCACCAGCAAGAAGAATGTTTCTATCAACTCAAAGGGTACACAGCAATTTTCAATTCTAGAGCCACAAGAAGAAGCGGAATAGCCATATACATAAAGCACGATATAATTTACAAAATGATGATGAACAAAACAATAAAGAATGTTGAAATAGTAACTATCTCATTAGAAGAACAAAATATAATAATAACACTAATATACAAAGGTTCCCAAGTGGATTTCAAAACATTAGAAAACGTTTAAAAAAATAATGTAATCAATAGAAAGCACAAGCATAGTATCATGGGTGACTTTAAAATAAACATAACTAGAACAGATAGCAAAACTTCAGAATACAATAACATGTTTAAAAATTATCGTCTTATCTCCTTACTATCTACACTGAACAAAACCTTAGAGAAAAGCTTACAAATTCAATTGTCTGATCATCTAACAATGAATAAAATTGCGGACTCGAACCAATATGCTTTCCAGAAGAATTGCGGTACAACATCTGCAGCAACAGATTTTATAAACGAAATTAAAGAAAAAGTGGAAAAGGGAAACATAGTACCTAACAACACTATACATAGACATGAAGAAAGCATTCGATACAATATCCAAAACCAAACTTATCGAAAAATTGCAGAGCATAGGTATAAAAAATACAGAGCAAAAAATAATTGAAACTTATCTAATGAATCGTCCATAAAAAATAAAAATAAACAAAGTCGAAAGTGATGTACGGTTTGCCAAATATGGAATATCACAGGGCGGGAACTTACCACCATTACTTTACACATTAATAATGATATGAAGCAAATAGAAGAATGGTGCTTTAATAATTTAATAACAATAAACGAAGATAAGACAAGCTTTATGATCTTCTCAAATAAAGCACAAAAACCAAAACTGATACATAAAATAGACAAGGTTCTAATCAAAACAAAAATAAAACTACAAATTAACAATGAAATACATAACTACCGAACGAGAGGACACACACACTTAAGAGCAAAAAAACACAGAATAGTAAGATGCGTACAAATACCAAAAGCAGATGCGGTAAAGGACTACTACAAATTAACAACTAAAATAAAAAACATGGACCACCATAACTTTCACAAGGAAATCAAAAGGAGGATATTGAAAATAAAATGAAGTCGAGAAGAAACCTTAGAGACATCCGGAAACAAAAAAGAAGAAGAACAACACACAGGAGCCCTCAATACCGCTCATGCGGGAAACTGGGAAAACCAGGATCTTGCAATGAGGCTGAGGACCGAAAGGGATATGTTATGTACAGTATATGTGCATGTACATGTATTTTTGAAATAAAATGTTTACAATCTGTTTTGAAACTTTTACGAAGAGAAAAGTAACACCCCCATAAGATTCAATTAGATCAAGAATTGTCGAAAGATGATCCTGATCCTGATTGCTACGATCATCCAGAAACTTATTCTCAGATGAGGCCACATTTTACTTCAATGGGTAGTTAATAGGAAAAAATGTCGCTACTGGGCAATAAATGTTCTACACTTAATACAAGAAGATCATTCTCAATAACCAAAAAAGTTAATGTATAGACAGGAATTGTCGGTGATGACATTGTCGGGCCTTATTTTTTCAATGGTAGCCTTACCGGTGAGATTTGCTTCGAATTTATTCGAAACATTCACATTTCTACTTTGGCTAAATTATTAGGTAATAACTTAGAATCAGGTTTGCTCAATAACGAGCGTTGGTTGCAACAAGATGGCGCACCCCCGCATTACGCTGTTAACGTACGTGCATACCTATATGAAATGTTTCCAAACAGATGGATTGGTAGGCGGGGAGCTAAAGATCACTAGACCTGACCCAGTTGGACTACTTTTTACGGGGATATTAGAAAAGCAAAGCTTATCAGAATATTCCTCAAAGTACACTTACACTGCAGTTATGTAATAGAGTGTGTTACTGAAATAACAATATTCATGTAAATTATTATTGTCATTCAGTACGTTTGTTTTCTTAGAGCAGATTGCCCAGATTCTAGAAACTGTTTAATAAGAAAAAAAGTATAATATAAAATGCTTATCGGGAATCTCAGAGCACGTAGTTAATATTAAATCAAACTCAAGCATTCAAGTTAAATAAAAGAAGCCCGGAAATGCAGGTACTGCTGTAGTATGTATATAAATGTATATTAAGCAACACAAAGATAACTTAATAATATGATATGTTTAATAACAGTGAATTAATGAAAACTTTAGTTCAACTGCAGATAAGTGTGTCAAAGGTATTCATCGTAACGGCACACAGTAGGCGTTTTCTTTTGCTCACTTAAGATTAATCATACTAAGTATTTTTGATCCTTGTACGTTCTTCTGTGTCTCCCCACCCCAAAAAACCTAATCGCGATAAGTTTTCCCCTTTCCCCTCTGAATCATAAATAATTTTGGATTCAATCCCCTTAATTCCATGTTTTTAAGAGGGGGAAATATGGCGTTTGACATATAACTAATAAATATAACCTTTGTGAATGAATTTTAGAAGTTTATGTGCGAGTAATATTTTAATCAAATATGAATATCCTGATGAAAGAAACAATCTTGGTATGATAGGTAACATAAATGTATTTGGAATTTGGACCAGCTATTGTATTTTTAGAATATAATAGTGACAACACTTCCAACAATGAAAAGTGTAGAAAGTAGTGACGACAGCTCATCGAGCGATGAAGATCTCAATAAAGGCAGACAACATCATGTTCGCATAAAAAGTTATGTGCACAACATAGTTAATGCGTATACTGATTTAGATTTTAAGTCACATTTCAGAATGCACCGAACCACAGTGTCAGTATTGATACGTAAGTAATTATGCAAGCAAATGTATGTAATTTGTTTCTACAACATGTTGTTTTAGAGAACTATGGGGTTCAAAAATCTATCACAAAAGGCGGATGGCCCAAAGTATCTGTTGAGAAAGTGGTACTGATGACTGTTTGGTATTTATCAAATACTAAAACATTTCGTTAAGTTTCTGACCGTTTTGGCATCACTACTAGCTGCTGCTACAACAGCATTGTAGATTATTTTAAATTTCTGATATTGAATAGCCATAACTACATTAAGTGGCCAAATCAAAATGAAGCAGCTCTTTATTCAAGAGAATTTCATAAAAAGAGACAGTTAACAAATGTGATTGGAGCTGTAGATGGCAGCCATATACGTATAAATCGACCAAGACTTCATCAAGAAGATTATTACAACCGGAAGTCATACCACAGCATAATAATCCAAGCAGTTGCCACCTATAATTTGCAATTTATAGACGTTTACATAGGAGAAGCAGGTTCCATGCATGATGCTAGAGTACTGCGGAAATCAAATTTATATCAGATATCTAGCGAACAACCTGCAACTTTATTTTATAATACGTATCATTTACTGGGAGATTCAGCATACCCTGCTTTGCCATGGTTGTTGCCACCACATAAAGACAATGGTCATTTGACTGACGAGCAAAGATCTTTTAATTATAACCATTCGTCTACAAGAATGGTTGTAGAACATGCGTTTGGTCTTTTAAAAAAAGATTTAGAAGATTACAAAAATTTTGTAACTACAAAATTAATTTTATAATAAATGCTACATTTGTATGTTGCATATTGCATAATATTTGCTTGACCTCAGATGACACTTTTGACGAAAATTTTTATGATTCTGATAACTAACTTTTAAACTTTTTTTGAGAAAATAATTTGTATATTACATTTATTTTAAAATAAAACGTATATATATTTTTAACTCTATTCTTTTTATTAAATCTCAACAATTTTAAATATAATAAATAAAATTAAAATAAATTCTTATCAACAAAGAACATAGGTATTCTGCAAAAAATATTTTTTCACAAAAAAATATTCCTAACACCGCAATAAAAATAAATTTTAATGAATATATTCTGTATAAATACAAAAATTATTTATCCATACTTTTTAAAAGTTTTTCTAGAATATCTATTTTTACTTTTTCTAATGAAATTTTTTCTTCTAGTTTTAGTAATTCCATGTGCCTTTTTTTTGGAATCTTCTTTCTCAGTAAAATATTTCCTTTTTATGTCTATATACTCCTTGTTTAATTGATTTAAGGATTTCCGCTTTCTTGGAACTTGTTCTATTTCAGATTCTGATGGTTCTGAAGTTTGTACACAATCTATCTCAAAATTTTCAGTGTTTTCAACACTTAGTGCTGATATAGGTGTTGGAGTTGCACCAACAGATAATGTTTCTGTTGTTCTATTGACAGGTCGATTGCCAACAATTTCGTCAATTTTCTCAAAATATTTATATAATATAGCACCTTTACCTGTTTGTTTTTGTGAATTATTGTCCTTTATTTTTCGATAAACCATCATTAAATTATGCCACTTCCTTTCAATTTTACTGACAGGTCTCTATAAAATACTATTATTTAGAATCATTTAATTGGCGAAAGCTATGAAAAAATTACATTATATCCATGCGAAGCCATTCTTTCAGCTATCATCGTCCACACACTCCTTCTTTTCTTTGCTTTGTTAAAATCATGTATATGATCTCTATATAAAGATATTAACAAGAGAGTTTCTTCATTTGACCACAAGGAATCTCCACTTGTTCCCTCACCTGCGTCTTCTATTGGTAAATGCGATCCTGTGTGGTTTTCATCTAAAAATAGGTGTAGAATTTTTTATAGCATGTTATAGAAAATCACAATATTTTACCTGAGTTATTTATCAGCAGATTCTGTGTTTCTTCAGTTACCCTTTGCCCTAGTAAATTTGGGATATCTTCACTTGCTTTTCCTAAAAATTGAATATAAATACCCATGCCATTCTCTGAAATTAATATATTTTTACCTGCGTCATTTATCAACAAACTATGTATTTCTGCTGCTTTCTGTTCTAAAATTTAATGGCATATATTTCTTTAATATACAAGGCAACATTAAATAATTTTCTTTACCTGAGTTAGTTTTCCAAGTCGGTAACTTTTTAGTGGCGTTTTCAACTAATAATTATATATACATATATATGTAGTTAGCATAAAACGACATATTTCCGATAAAGTTATACTTACAAATTTCAGCATGATTCAATAAACTTTGGGCAAAAGTAACATCTAACAGACGGAATAGTTTTAACACAAAAATAGATAAATAAACACGTATTTACCTTCTATTGCACGTTTATAATCGTCTTCATTTACTTTTAAAGTGTAGATTTTATTTGTTTGTGGATTTGTAATGTACAACACTTTTTCCATTATTTTACTATAGTATTTTTTTACTCAACGTGCGAAGGAGTTTAGGTAACCTATATATTAAAGATAATGAAAATATCTAAATGACGTATCAATGTTTCTATTCTATAGATGCAGGCTTTTTCGTTGCTGAAGGATTGAGAATTATTAATCAGCGATCACGTGAAGTTAGCATAACTTATGTTTGGTTATGTCACGGAGGTTATGTTCATAGTTTATGGACAGGATTTGAACGAGTTATAGATGGCTCTGCATACACTTTATCCGTCGCTAACTTTTTTGTTCTTTTACATTGCTACTTTTAATCCTTATTTGTAACCCTTCTAAGTTTTTAGGATTAATCTTACGGAGCAAAAGAAAACAGCTAGTGGTTCAGAGTCGTATGTGAGCGGCAATAATTCTCTACACAAAATATGGATTGCAGAATCTTTATACGCAGATGTGAAAGACTAAATTAAAAACGTTTTCAGATGTCATTCTCTTAGAAAGTAGCTAGAGTATGTAGGGATAATAATTGAAATCATATATGCAAAACTTATTAATAGCTACTTGTTGATGGATACAATAACATACTGAAATGCATTCCTTGTCAAAATAAAAGTTCACCTCCTCTAAATATTAATATAAAAAGGAATATATTATTTGTGGACAGAATGATATGAGTAGCATCAACTGCGCTGTTTTACGGTACAAATTTCAATACTAACTATCTTGATAGACATTTCATACATAGGATTTTTAGAGTAATTGAGATTATTTCGGCATGAGTTCATGTAAAATATTATTAGTGTACTTCTTATAACATAATAAAATACATATTCAATTTTGTGTGTGTGTAACAGTTTTATTAAAGCTTTAGTTGTTAGAATGATAGAGCATTCAGTACCGAGAAACACTTTGTGAAAGCTTGAATTATTAGTAATATGATAATATCATATGTATAGGATTATTGACAATATGCTATATGTAGCTTTCTCATAATTTAAAAGTTGGTAGAATGAAAACCTGGAAATAAACAAGTTGGGATAAAGTCATAATAAATAGACGTCACATTCTTTTTCAAATTATGTCGTTTTTTGGAAGTGCGTGTGCCGATTTGAGTGCCCCACAGAAAAGGTTGCAATATCGTTATTATTTTACACGCTCTGGGGGAAGTCTGTCAAGAAAGAAAAAAAGAAAATGTTGGTGAATTGACTTCAGTGCGTATACTGTTGCCTAAAGTTGAGTTTTCCCTTTGTTAATTGTGTTCAGCCGTAAATAAGTTATTAACTCTCGTAGCAGTTGAAACTAATTTTCAAAATAAAAAAAATATATATATGCACTCAAGCAAAATGATTTTTTAACGTATCTCATAAATAACAATAGAGAATTTGTTTAATTAATAACACGTCTTTTTCCGTACAGATATCATAATATAATAATAATAATAATTTTATTATTATTATTATAGAATAGATATACAGATTAACTCATAAATCAAATTAAACAAATATCTAAATCTAGATATTAATTTTAAAACAAAATACAAGTAAGAGAATATAATATAAAAGAAAAACAAATGTTCTGTTTTATGCGTTCTACAAAAGCATTCCCAGGATAAACCAGCAGATGTTCTATTTTCATTAGTGGACGTAACTTATAGTAATAATAATAAATATAATTGTTCAGTTTATATATATGATGTTTTCAATGCATCATAAAAGTGAAAAAGTAATGGCTATCTATACACACACTAGAAGTAGTAGCTACTTTTGGTAGTCGGAGGTGATAAGAAAAATCCCGTGTTTTTCCACTTGTTCCAAAACAGTGGTGAAGTTCTTGATGTTTAAATAAATCGCCAATATAAGTATCTGTTGTATACTGAAGTATACTTTCCTGATTTCTATACTCAATTGATATTGCCTTTAGGAAATACCCATGATATTATTACTGAATATATCATTTTGTTCACCATCTGTACATATTTAGTTACTGCAATTTTACATACATTTAGTTAGTTGAACTGTGTATACCTAGACTATAAATTTTCTAAACAAAGAATAAAATATCGTACAAACATTTACTCATATTTATTCATACATCACTTACCGGAACAGTGCATGTCACTTTACCCATATTGTATATTAATATAATTACTGACCATAAAGGCTCTACTGTATATTACAAAAAAAAAAAAAAAAACTTACACAAATTGAGTCCATTTTCTTTTTATGATAAAATAAAACGAAAATTTGCATGTTAAGTACATTAAAATTAATTTGTTGTGATATTTTACGAAACAGCATTTTATTAGAGGTTATAAGACCGATATTGAATTAGTTTTAAGTTTCATTTTGCTTAAAAAAGATCAAGTAGATAAGTATTATTGAAATAAAAAAGGTACTTTGAAAACTCGTAATTTAAATTAAGTATATACCAGAACATGGAAGAAAATAGCCACACCGGGGTAATAAAAATACACGTGATAATATAAAAATTTCTCAGTTTCAAAACATTAAAGCTGAAGGTAATAATATAATCATTAAAATAAAAATGCAAAAACTGCAAAATTTGCCAAAAATGAAGGTCCCTTGAGCAACACGCCACTTTTCACGGTAGAAGGCTGGAATTGTGATAGTTATATTACGACAATTACAGCTTCTCCATTTTGAAAAATCTTTATTCGAATCGATATTATTCAAAATTTTGGAACGTCAGTAGTGTAAAATCGCTTTTGATGCAATAACGCATCGTCAATTTTTGAAATAGAAGGTTGAAGTCAAAATATTAAATTATTCTCAAGCTCTACCAGGAAACTTTCCCGTTTTTAAAAATTTTGTCTTGATTCGATTTTATTTAAACTTTAATGATCAGAAAGTTTTCAAAAATTCGAGTTTTTCAAACTTGCACTTTATGGCAGGTGGTTGAAATCCGACTGGCCTAATTTATTTTGTATTTAATTTAACTGTGTAGTAAATAAGAGGTGATGAAGGAACAACCTATGGACATTTCGGCATTTGTTATATTAATTACTGCATTTTAAATTATTCATTTCAATGGCACGACATTATTTGCATTATATTGATGTCATTTGAGGCAAGGCCTTTATTGCCACTGAAAAGGTATGTACTAGCTAATGGATAAATGCCCCGAAGGGCCAGAAGAAGGGCTCCTGTTTGAAAAAGAAGTGTACAAGAACGAAAAGGTGTGTACAAGTGTCATTTTGACCAGCACATTAAGAAGAGGATTTAACTGATGAATTGTGCAATAGTCTCATAACTTGGAAAACATATTTTCCCGGAACAATGTATATTCCGCAACCGAGAAAGTTAAGGAAAAATTTTGAAGCCGAATTTACTTTAGCCATGCTCTAGTTGTTTATCAATTAGCTATTGGAATGCAAAATAAAGCTTTCCCAACATGTAGCTACACTAAGAGCCGTTCTGTAAATTTTGCATGTACATCATAGCATAGTCTGTCGTAGCTGGCTTGTTCCTTAAAGGTTACAATGTCACATAAAGCAGGAAAGGGTTAGAGGCAAAAGCAAGTCTATGGAATATACATTGTTTGGTGAAAATATTTTTTCCAAGTTATGAGACAAAAATAACACGTACACACCTTTTCGTGATTGTACACTTTTTTTCATACTCGGGGCCTTTTTGCTTAACTATATTCACCTTTTTTCCGCCTCCTTCGGGGCTACTACTAGAGCAAACTACAAGAATAATATAACACTTCTAATGAAAGACATGAACAATGCAAAAAAAAAATTATTTTTCAACATATTCCCCTCAAATATTACTTGAATTAGACCAGACACATACATAAGACCAGAAACAGCATGAGTTTTGAAAATAAGTGGAAATCTGAAGGGCTAGATTCGGTGAATAGGATGATTAGAGCACTGGGTCTGGAATCGTAATTCAACCAGTTTTTCTCGGACAATGTAAATGGTGTGTGACGGCACATTTTGATGTTGCAAAAGCACTCTCTTTTTGTGGCATTGCTGACCATCTAGATACTTCCACATTGATCAGCACAATACATTCCGATGATAGTCTGGCCCTTTGCAAGAAAGTCGATAAAAAATATCCCCGTCGTCTCAAAAAAAAATTAGCATTACTTTTACAGTCGAAGAAAACGTTTGGGTATTTTTTGGATCAGATTGCCGTTTCGATTCGGCACATATTAATAGAGATAAGTTACATAGAGCATAATGGACATACAATCTATTCTGTTCATGCTGAAATCCTTCAAATTGTTTAGTAAACGCGGTCTCAACCTGTTAGAGTGTTTAGACATGTGTATTTTGTACATGAAAAATGCGGTGTACATATTCAGTAACATTTTCAACGATTTATGGAATGGAAGCACGCTTTGATGGTCCAGGGCATTTTTCGTCGTCGAGAATTATATCGTCACGCTAAAAGCAAGCAACGAAGTGGTAAATCGTGACATTCGATGGAGAATCATTGCCTAATTTTGCTGCATATCCGTCAAAATCTCTGTTGCAATCCTATTCTTGAAAACAAATACTAAATTGTACCGCTAGAAGCAATATTATTTGTTTTACAATTTTCACTAAATGCATATTCTTTAAGCAACTGTGTTTGTCAAACTAATGGTCTGGCGATATTCAAAATTTAAATGTCATGTAATCGCTTGTACTACGCAAAAATAAAGAAATTTTTTTCCATAAATCAGCTGTGATAGGCAAGTCTCACTTACAGTCAAATTATCATGGTAGTAAAGTTTAGTTTCTGCTTTACAAAGAAGAAGAAAGATAGTTACAGTAGTTATGTATCCATTTGGATGTTATTGTAGAATTGATTTAAAATTTGTATTATGAAACTTAAGAACTTTTATAAATTTGTTTAAAAGATATTACATTTGACATTGATGACGAGATGTCGATATTTCGAATCAAATTGACATTACACTTGCAAGTAAGCAATTTTAGTATACTGGTTATTTGTGTGTGTATTTCCCTTCAGGAAAATATTATGAATAAACTAACCAATAGTTTCATATCCATTAGGACATTATTATAGAATTGATTTAAAATTTATTTTAACAAATTTGAAACGATTTTCGAATTAGGTTATGGAATATTATATTTCAGATTGATGACATTACAATTACATTCATAATAATAGGGGAAAAAACCACCGTTTTCTAATAACAAGAAAACTGACAGCGAAAGTTAGCTCTACCTCTTTAATTGCTTAAATCAATTGAAAATCAATGAAGTCGGTTGACTCTTGTCATCAATCTGTCAAAATAACCCGACTAGGTGCAAGTAATTTTATTCTATTTCGATTATTTGCTGTTGTAGAAAAAGTATATAACAAAACTCATTTTATAAATCATTAGGTACTGATTTACTAAGCACTCCTTCCGCTAAGATTCGCTAATATTAATAATTACCGTGACTAAAATAAGGTTTAGAATAAAACTTGATACTTAATATACTATTTACAAACTGTGTCGTATAGGTAAGTAAAAAATGTGTTCCATCGAGAGCTGTTAAATTTTAATCGCAGGTGTTGTATAGAATATTTAACAATATTAATAAATCCTTTATTACTTTATATACAACATATAAGCAACAATCAAATACACCATACATATACATAAATAAAACATGTGCACATATACACAAGTACATACACACATATAGGAATATAAAATATAAAATAATATGCAAGTAAGTAGTGTTACAATGTAGCCCTTAAGACGTCTTCAATAGCACAAAGTTTTAAATTGCATTTTGTAACGGTTCAAAATTATAGGCTTAATTATGTCTATTTTTAATTAACAATTATAATTAATCTTAGTTAAACTAGTACAACTATGACTTGTTTTAAAGACAAATACTTTTCTCTTTTGCATATTTTGGTTATCGTAGCGTTATCTGTCTTGAATAATTTAACTTAGGTATGTTCGCTATTAAGTCAGCTATCTGTTGTTATAGGTGTCTGTAATTTAAATCACATAATGGTGTATTATTTTTTTTGATTGATTATTTTTCTAACAATTCGGAAGTATTTAAATTTAAATTATAATTTACTTAATTCCGCGTTTTTGGTAATTTTCTGTTAAGTTGATTTGTTCTTTCTTCCCCCTCTTGCCAGCGAACACTTGTTGCATATATCATGGTGCAAGTCCGAGCGTTCACTTTTGATTTGACGATCTTCATAGTAACCACGTATTGATAACAGCTTGGTGCCCCGTAGTGGTTAACGCGCATTTTATTTTATTGTGTGGTATATATTTGATAAATCCTTTACCATCGTCTTAACGACGGAAGCTTATAAATTAAATGCTGATTGAGAAGATGCGTATATATGTTTTGTATTAGTTGGAGGTACGATTTTTCCTCTATATCGGTCATTGCCGGATATGTCTATCTAATCACATGTGGGTTCGACATTTATCGAAGGCTTGATATTGTCGATTGGAGAATATAAGAACAATAAATCAGGTGTCTAGTTATCTTTTATTTAATTTGACATTGTTAGTATCGCATTTTCTTAATCTTATTGTTTGATTTTCTCTTTTAACATTTTTCGTTAGAGCTAATTATTCTTTCTAATTAGGGAAATTTTGGTAACGTATGAAATTTCGGATGTGGAATTTTGGAGTCATTAATTTTGATTTTGTACAGCTGCCGGTCTCAGGCCACTATATAGATATTGGACATCAGTCGGTCTATCCTATACATCGCCGTTCAAACCAACTAGAGGAGACCCCGAAATAAGATAAGATTTATTATTAATAATTGTAGGAATTAAGTTTATCGATCCCTTTTGATTAATTTAGTAAATTTTAATGCATATATGTCCACCCTACAGGTTGTTTGTTTTAAAATTAACTACTGTAATTTTGATTTTTATTCTGAGAATATATTACTAAAAGACCCAATACACAGGGTGTTTAAAATTAGTTACTATAATTTTGATTTTCATTCTGAGAGTATATTAAATTGCACTTGTTAATATACAGAATGAATTTGAATAATCGTTGCACAGGTCATATGTTTTGTAATTCTATATGAGTATTAAGCTTGAATAGATACTGTAAATCTGACTTCATGTAATTGGTTAATATTTTTAGTTATTTAAGCGGTCGTTTGACCTACATTATAACCTTATTTGTAAGCGAATGATTTGCAAATATTTTCGAGACCTATAGAGATATTTCTCCGTTTGTAATTTATTTAACTTTAGGTGTGCTCTGATTATTGTATTTGATAATTTAATCATTTCTGCTTTTCATTTAACATTATTATATAGCAGTTCTAAATTCAGTATATTTAATACTCTTTTACTTTCTTATACGTAGTATAAGGAACTATTGTGATGATGAATTTTCGACCTCGAGATTTTTGCAGATGTCCACGTTTTGAAGTCCCCTAATACAGAAAAAGTGTTTTTTAAGAAATGTCTGTTTGACCACGATAGCGCTCAAGCCGCTGTAGATATCAATTCCAAATTTTGTATTTACGTGTATAATCTCCCTCTTGAGATCTGAGTAGTTTTTCAGTAAAATCGGTAGACCGGAAGTAGCAGTTTACTTCAGTAAAAAATTCGAATTTTGCCAATAATTCGTCAACTACTAAGTTTAAACAAATTTATAAAGAATTCATATGTACTTAAAGTTAAAACTGAGAACAATTTTATTTAAAAAGTTTTTCGAAATCCTACCGGAAGTAGGTCTTTTACTCCTATCGAAAATCTTTTTTTTGCGAATTTTTCGCAGATCATGCTTTTTAGACAGGTACGTTACGGGTATAAAAGTATTTAAAATATAATCCTCAATACCTTTTATATGAAAAAAATTTCAAAATTCAGACCGGAAGTACCACTTTTACTCTTATGGAATAGCGATTTTTTGCAAATATGTCGTAAGTTATGCATTCTATCGATGGTATTTTGCCAAAAGGGCGAACGCGCCAATTTTACGATTTTGAGCTTTATGTACCAAAATATCAGTACCTACTGTAAGATGATGTTGGCAAAAGGATGAACGTATTTGGTGGAAAATAAGGTGTTGGTAATGAAAAATACATTTTACCTTTGGGCGACTGTGTTCAGAACAATCCGTTCAAATGGACGAATGTAACAAAGCTAAAGCGTCTAAAGGGCGAACGTGCATTACTTTACTATAGGCAACATAACCTAAAAATAGTTTTGTTCGTTGTTTGTATGGTGCGTATGCGATACGGTACGAAAAATTGTTAATTATGTCTAGTCGGACAGAGCAAATACTAAAATTGGCTCGTAATATTAATAAGCCAACAAGTAGTGTTTCAACTGATGTATCATTGCCGGGTAAATGTAGTATGGCATTAGAGAATTTAGACGTTATTTACGGGTCAATTTCCGGCAGTAGGATTGAGAAATTCGATGTAATTGACATAAGTAAGTCCTTCTTTTCTCTTGAATAACTGAAACAAACTATCAGATTGTAGAACTAGTCGCCGTAAGTGTTTTTTTAATATTTTCCCTCTCAATTACTCTTTTTCCCCGTAATTAGACAGGGTACAAAGAATAAAATAACAAACTGCATCTCTATCTTATGTCATTTAGGCCAAACGTGGAAGATAGGCTCTAGGAGACCGATGAAGAGGACGAAGACTGCACCTAATTATTGATTTTTTGAGTATTATTGTAGTTTTTTGTTACTTCAATTTCATTTGTATTTCCAAATTTTTCATAAACAATTTTTTTTGTTATTTGACTTTTACTGAAATATTTTAGAACTATTTAGTATGATTTTATTGTAATTAATCATTAAAAGTTCTCACCAACCCTTAATTGGAGGCTTGGACGAATGAATATAACACTTAACCCAAGGGCGAACTCGAGGTCAATACACCATATCTACCAGAACTAATCTGGAAAAAGGGCGAATATCCACAAAAAATTAAATTTTAGACTAACAGTACATTTAATTTTGTATTTTTTGATTACTTATTCATTTGATTATTAATGTGAAAGGTTTGAGTACAATTTTTTTCAATTTGGTCGCCCATATATTTCCAGAACAGTTTTCTCCAATTTTCTCAAAACAACGAAATGGTGTAATCGCCCTTTTGGCAAAACACCATCGAATATATTTATCAAGAGTACGAAAGTATTTAGTTCTAGATTTGCAATATCTTTTGTATATATGAAATTTCAAAATTCGGACAGGAAGTAACACCTTTACTCCTAGGGAGTAGCAGTTTTTTTCGAATATCTTGCAACGTATGTATTCTATAGCGATTTATTAAGGGAATAGAAGTATTTAGAATAGGATTTTGAATAATTTTTGTGTAAAAAAATTCTTTAAATTGTATACTTTGAAACGCTCATACGTATAAGAAGGTCGTGTGGTGGCCACACCTCATTTTGTTGTTTGTCTCTTACTCTTTGAACATACAGTGTGAGTCGGTTGGTGCACCCTTGTTTTTTTATATCCTTACGGATCGCTGCTTTGCATTATATTTTTGATATACAGGGTGTACCACCACGATTTTTAATTTCCTTTATCCATTGTACTGAATTCAATTATTTCATATTCGACTTAATTCTTATTACTTCCAAATTTGACTTTTTTTTTATATACTTATACATATTGCTGTGACCTCGCAAATTTGTAAAATAAGAATAGTTTTAGAGATTGATTTAAGAATTAGTTTAAGCTTAGAAATAAAAGTAAAAATAAGAAAAAGTCCTATTTAGATATTATTGAGTAAAATTATGCAACAAGAACTACATGAAGGTATACAAAGTTGCATACTTATAGTCAAATTTTTATTATAACAGTAAATAATGAAATATGCAAAGTAAAGTTTATTAAATAAATATAAAACAAATGATGTAGAATAAAAATTTATTAAATAAAGAAATATATGAAATAAAGACAAAATAAATATAAGTAATATATTTCTTTTGTAGAAAAGATACACGAAAAGTATGGGTTATAAATCATGAAAAGAAATGAAATTTATATGCATAAGGCAATAAAATGTTATGAGAGTTTAAGAATTAGATAGTATTAAAGAATAAAATTTACCTTAGCTTAATACTAGATTAATAAAAAAAGGATATAAAAATATGTAAAACATAGAAGCAATCAGTAGTGACATATTTTTGTATTCAAAAGCTGACATTATAAGTAAATAAAAGGTATCTGTGTTCATGACTTGTTCGTAACACAATACTTCAGGGACTAGAGGCGGACGTGTTCTACAAGGACAGGCAGTGCGGAATAATGGTTATTTTCAACATGTTTCCCATTTTGTCAAGGCGCACTCCGGCTGAAAGAAAAGTGAAACTAACATAAATAAATGGAAAGAAAAATATGCATCGAACAATGAACAAGGTAATGGGTTCATTGACGAGTACAAGGAAGGATGGTATTAGTAACAAGAAGAAACCTACCGTTGGGAATGATGTGCAAAGCAGAGGGGACCTTTGAATTGGAAGGTTATGTTGACGTTTAAGTGAATTGTGAACTGTCAGAACAAAATGTGTATGTGTGCGTGAATCAAGGCGGCAACATATGGGCAGCGATTTCACGGGAAAAGTGTATTCCAGTACCAACCTAAACATGGACTAGAGGGCGCAATGGTCAACATAGTTTATTTTTGCCGCTATAAATACGAAGACAAGATTCGACAAGACAGACTTTCTGATAACACTTCCGAGAGGGAGACTTTCTGATAACACCTACGAGAGGTGAACTTCTCAGAACACTTACAAAAGGAAGATCTCTTAAAGAATAAGTTTTTTTTAATTGTTATATTGTAGTTTTTCATTATTTCTTCAACACATATAGTAACAGTAATTTATTTTATTTAATACATTTGAATTCATTTGAAGCGTTCATAATGGACATTCAAAATAGATTTATTGATAACAAGTAAGTTTATTATTTCTTTTGAAAATTAAGTTATACGAGTTGTTGGACAGACATTGATTTTTACGTGCGAATGATTAATCAATGTATTGTTGGAGAAAAAAATAGACAAGTAAATAATTTATCCTGTAAGGTTTATTTTAAATTTATATAGTTGGAATTACAACCAAATAGGATTAATGGTGTTGGTCAGTTGGAGAGATGTTACGTGAAAATGAGCATTTTCTTCATCGTATTGTCTAGACATCATTAATTTCTTTCAAATTAAGCGAATAATAAATTAGAATTTCACAAGGCATAGATTAAGAGCTCGATACAACACGTGCAAATGGTTGTCTAAAGCAATTAATTGAAGCCTATACATAAATATTATAACGTCGATGAGTATATTCATAAACGTACAATAAAAGTTTATTTTTGTTTATTTGCAGGATAAATATTTATTTTGTTTGGTAGAATAAATAAATAAACAAAAGGTTTACATACATTACAACCGGCATTAGGTATAAATGATATGAGCATTTTTCAATTATGTATCTTGTTTAGAGCATAAAGGTGTGCATATAAAGGAAACTATATTTTTGAATCCATAAATTACAAAATAAAAAAAAAAAATACATGATTATGTTGAATAGACATACAGTTTTTTTTTTTTGAACAAAACTATTACCTCTTTCCCTATAATGAGCAAGAGAAAAATCATCAGCAAATAAGAAGGAACCACAAACATTGCCAGGACCCACAATAGTTATAAGGTACATGACACAACAATATAAGATAAAACACAAAACCAATTATAAGTTCTTGGTGTGTAAAGAATAATTTAAAGAGTATAATGTGTACAAAAGACTATACCCTACGTGTGGTAATACACACAAAAGTATGTTGTTACAGCATATAAATTATATGGCAATATTGTTATTTAAAATAAATATTTATATGCTACAGCATTAATTTAAATTGGCGATGCCCAACGTATGGCAATATTGTTATTTAAAATAAATATTTATATGTCACAGCAATATGAATATTCTATAACCTTATTATGGAAATTAAATTTGGGAATTGTGGTTTGAATTTGGTTTGCTTTATTGCTGAGTTGCTTCTACCTATTTCCACCTGATTTTTCATACCATTTACGATCCGCGTTCGTTTACTTTGATAGGCTTTAAAAAGGTGGTGGCGCCCTAATGAAATTAGCTTCACGTCGTTTCGACCAGTCCCATTTTCACTGAGTTGAGGCAGCCTAAGTGACGAGTATAGCAGGTAGGTGGACATAAAGGTTGTGACTCAATCGGAGTTATTATTTGTAACTATTTTGCATTTGGAATTTTTGATTTACAGCACCATATTATTATTATTGCCACAGGCCTCTTGACGTTTCTTACGTGGCAATTGTAAATTAAACAGCATTTTACGAAAGTCATCGAATGTTGCTGGTGTCTTCCTATAATTTTTCTAATCCATGTAGTACAGATAAACCTCTTTCGACAAGATCGTCTAAATTTTCACCACTCACAAGGATAGTCATATCATCAGTATAGTTGATAGTAGAAAGCTACCATCAAGTGAAAGGCACGTAAGGGTGCTTATATCGTTTGTTAAAAGATAGCAGAAACAGGAGCGGACCCAAAATACTTTCTCGACGTATGCCCTTAATGATGAAATCCCTATTATTGTTTCTGTATGGATGCGAGCCGTTTGCTTTCCATTAAATAGGAGTACGACTACGAGAGGGCGGGTGCTCTGATTCCACGCCGCTTCATCTTCATGAGTAATCTAGAATGTCCTATATGCGCTCACGAGCTTTTGAAAGTTCTAATAAAATTCTAGATTGAATATTCTTATTTTCAAGTGACAGTAGAGTGCCCTGTATTAAGTCCAAGAAAGATGTTTTCATGCTTTTCCCGTTGAGGAAAACATTTTCATGTTGACTGATGATATTGTGTTCAAAAATTAATTTAGACGAATAGAGACAAATGTATGTTATTTTGTCAAGGACTTTTAGGAAAGCATTTAATCAACAAATTGTTTTGTAGTTTACTTATAAATCTGGATAACCCCATTTTGCGGACAGGAATAAAAATCGCTGTTTTAAAGTGTTTGGAAACGTAGTTCTTGTGAAGAAATTGATATGTGGGAATACTTACTTGTTGTTTTTTTAATGTGTTTGTAATAATATTAAAATAAAAATTGTTTGTCATTTTACAGCTAATATGATTTTCCAATTAGGAAAACAAAGATTAAAAATAATTCATTTGTAAAACAACTAAAACACAAAAACGCAAATTTTCACTTAATGTAAGTTTTACTAAAAAATTCTACTATCAACTCATTATTAAGTTTTATCAATTTTTATAGTTTTGACCAACATAAATTCTGAAGATGACTTTATAAATAAAGTAGAAACGTAAAAATGTTTTTAATTTAACAAAACCTGATTCCACAACCAAGCCGAGAATAACCATGAAAAATATACAATCATATATATAAGAAACGGCTAAGAAAGAAGAAGGAAAAACAAAGGACCTTCACAAAAATTATATATATATATATATATATATATTTATTTAACCGTCTACACAGACCCGATCTGCTACATACAGTAATCGTTGTCAGGCCCGCAAAGACGTTGTCAGTCCCGGTCTCGGGACTGACAACGTTTCTTGTGTTATTTCGGTCTATTATTCAATGCTTATGATAAAAAATGATATTTCAAAAAAAATTTTTTGGGTCCGCTAACGCGGTATAATATCAACTTATATACAAGTTTAGTTCAGGGATTTTCTGGGAGAGGGCCAGGCGTATTTGTGTAAAAACTTTTACTCTTACGTTGTCAAGCCCACCATATTATACCGACGTTCCCAAGCCCTAAACTTGGCAGCTACGTAAATGACGATAAGCGAAACACTTCTAGGAATAATACTTGTAGAACTAACACATTGCCTTTCTTTTAATACTCTTCAATTGATCGAGTAACGCAAAATATTATTTTGAGACATTTGCTTCTAGATTCTTTGAAATACTATCCTTAACTATATTTCGAATGAATTAATGATGTAGAGCAATCTACTTATTTATATTATATTATGTTTACCTATCACTTAAAATCATATTTTATATAAAACAGTGTTAGATTTTATGTCACAGCAAATATCTCGACTATTGTATTAATGGTTAGAAAATGGTAGGTATACAAGAAAATCATTAGTGGAGGTCCCCTGATACCAAAAAAGTGGTTTTTAAAAAATGTCTGTGTCTGTCTGTCTGTCTGTCTGTCTGTCTGTGTGTGACCACGATAGCGGTCAAACCGCTGGAGATATCAATTCCAAATTTTGTATTTACGTGTATAATCTCCCTCTTGAGATCTGGTTAGTTTTTCAGTAAAATCGGTAGACCGGAAGTAGCAGTTTACTTCAGTGAAAAAATCGAATTTTGCCAATATTTCGTCAAATACTAAGCTTATACAAATTTATAAAGAATTCATATGTACTTAAAATTAAAATTGAGAACAATTTTATTTAAAAAGTTTTTCGAAATTCCTACCGGAAGTAGGTCTTTTACTCTTATCGAAAATCGGTTTTTTGCGAATATTTCGCAAGTCAAGCTTTTGAGACAGGTACGTTACGTGTATAAAAGTATTTAAAACATAGGTTTCAATATCTTTTGTATAAAAAAGATTTCAAAATTCGGACCGGAAGTAACACTTTTACTCTTACCGAATAGCGATTTTTGGCAAATATGCCATAAATTATGCATTCTATATATATTTATTAAAGAGTACAAAAGTATTTAGAGTTATATTTGCAATATTTTTTGTATACATGAAATTTCAAAATTCGGACCGGAAGTAGCACTTTTACTCTTAGCGAGTAGCACTTTTTTTTCGAATATCTTGCGAAGTATGCATTCTATAGCGATTTATTAAGAGAATAAAAGTACTTAGAATAGGATTTTGAATAAGTTTTGTATAAAAAAATTCTTGAGATTGTATAGTTTGAAACGCTCATACGTATAAGAAAGTCGTGTGGTGGCCACACCTCATTTTTTTTATTCAGCTAGTGAATTTGACGGATTTCAATCATCGACTTAATATTATAACGTAATTTCAGATTTGTTCAAAGTTGCTTCTTTTCAAAAGTATGATTTTTTAAATACGTAATCATTAGCATACAAGCTATTGTTGTAATGGGAGTTAATTAATTAAATATTTGAATAAATGCTTTTACTAATCCCTAAAATTGATTATATAAAATGAAAACAGAAAGCAAGCAAATCTCTTAGTTTTGATAAATCAGCTGTTCTACCAAGGTTATTAAAGAGACCCGGACTTGTTTCTTCTTTCTCAACTAATAAATAAGAATTTTATTATATATACAAAGCAACAACTATCGCTGACCTAAGTTGTTTTGTATTGCTTGTTATTTTATCAAATAAATCATTTTCGTCTACTAATATAATACTTTATTTACGTATAACTACATGGGTATCGGTTACATGGTGTAAGTGGAAGAGATTGTGTCCCATTCAGATGGCACAATTAATGTGATGTCTGACGGATTATTTAAGTATAATTAGTTACAGGTATATTTTTCGAATAATATATCTGTGTTTACAATTACTATAGTTGGTCTTAAAGTAGTCTGCAGTAAATAATTCCAAGATAATTTGAAGAATATTAATTTAGAATTGCGACTCTTCTAATCTCAGCCAAATAAACTAATATATTGAAATAATAAAAGTAGTAGAATTGAAGAATATACAGGGTTAGTAAAAAGTCCCGGAACGGTCGAATAACTTTGTTATTTGAAAATTATGATTTCTGAAATTTGGTAGTTAATATAAATGCATTTTATGCAATACAGTTAATATTTTTTTCACTTCCGGTTTAATCGGCAATACGTCCAACTTTTTTTTTTAAATGGAACGCCCAGATTTTTTTAACACTTTTGAATGCAAAATAAAAAACTACGTTCAGGAAGTATTAAGATGTTTATTTTTATTCACAAGAAAACAGTTAAAAAATTAAAAAAGTGTCCTAATACAGGAAAATCAAGGTACCTTTGAAAAAAGTTGTTGTTTAGTGTTTGCATTCTTTTTGCCGTCACATTTGACAATTTTAAAAGCGTTTTAACTTTTGCATCGCTATAAATTTACTTATTTTTGACATTGACACATTTGAAAATGGCAGTAAAACTTACTGAATCAGAACGAATTGAGATATTAATGATGCGTGGGTACGGTGATCGTCAACGTTCATTTGAAGAGGTTCGTATTTTGTTTAATATCCGGATCGTCACATTAGTAAAAGTACGGTATGTCGAACAATTCAAAAGTTTGAAGTCTTTCGTCAGGTGAAGGATTTACCTAGAAGGGGACGTCCATTAACAGCAACAGATGAAGAAACTAGTTTGAATGTGTTACTTACAGTGGAAGAAAATCATCACGTGTCCACAACAGAATTAGGTCAAATTCATGAGATCTCTCAAAAATCTGCTCATAATATTCTTAAATCAGCAAGAATGAAAGCCTATAAAATGTATCCCGTCCATGAGTTAACTGAAGATGATCCAGATCGTAGACTATAATTTTGCGAAACAATGACGGAATTGATCGAGCAGCAGCCTAATGTTTTAGATCACATGATTTTTTGGTATGGGGGTATAGTTAATATAAATGCATTTTATGCAATACAGTTAATATTTTTTTCACTTCCGGTTTAATCGGCAATACGTCCAACTTTTTTTTTTTTTTTAAATGGAACGCCCAGATTTTTTAACACTTTTGAATGCAAAATAAAAAACTACGTTCTGGAAGTATTAAGATGTTTATTTTTATTCACAAGAAAACAGTTAAAAAATTAAAAAAGTGTCCTAATACAGAAAAATCAAGATACCTGTCTATTCAGGTTGCGATTACAATAATTGTTCAAAATGCTCTCCATTTACAATTTGACAAAAATGTAAACGGTCAGTAAAATTTCTTATTGAATTTTGTATTTGTTCTGGAGTGATGCGATTGGCTTCTTGAACTATTCTCTCTTCCAATTGTTCAAGATTATGGGGACGATTTTTGTACACTTGACATTTCAAGTGACCCCAAAAGAAAAAATCTAATGGCGAGAGATCTGGCGAACGTGCTGGCCATTCGATTGCTCCTCTACGTCCGATCCAACGTCCTGGAAAAATTTCATTCAAATAATCGCGGACATTATGGGCAAAATGGGGGGGAGCTCCATCTAGTTGAAACCAAAAATGTGCATTAGGGTGATCACCTATGTTTGCATTTGGAAAGAGGGCCGCAAGTGCTGGAACAACCTCATTTCGCAATAAATTTAAGTTGACGTTGCCAGTTAAATTTCCTCTTATAAAAAATGGTCCTATGATGTTGTTTCCAACAAGACCAGCCCAGACATTCACCTTTTGAGGACGCTGTGTATGGACTTCTTCAATCCAATGCGGATTTTCAATTGACCAGTAGCGACAATTATGTCTGTTCACAGTGCCGTTGAGACAAAACGTTGCCTCATCTGAAAAAATCATGTGATCTAAAACATTAGGCTGCTGCTCGATCAATTCCGTCATTGTTTCGCAAAATTGTAGTCTACGATCTGGATCATCTTCAGTTAACTCATGGACGTGATACATTTTATAGGCTTTCATTCTTGCTGATTTAAGAATATTATGAGCAGATTTTTGAGAGATCTCATGAATTTGACCTAATTCTGTTGTGGATACGTGATGATTTTCTTCCACTGTAAGTAACACATTCAAACTAGTTTCTTCATCTGTTGCTGTTAATGGACGTCCCCTTCTAGGTAAATCCTTCACCTGACAAAAGACTTCAAACTTTTGAATTGTTCGGCATACCGTACTTTTACTAATGTGACGATCCGGATAAACAGTATTAAACAAAATACGAACCTCTTCAAAAGAACGTTGACGATCACCGTACCCACGCATCATTAATATCTCAATTCGTTCTGATTCAGTAAGTTTTACTGCCATTTTCAAATGTGTCAATGTCAAAAATAACTAAATTTATAGCGATGCAAAAGTTAAAACACTTTTAAAATTGTCAAATGTGACGGCAAAAAGAATGCAAACACTAAACAACAACTTTTTTCAAAGGTACCTTGATTTTTCTGTATTAGGACACTTTTTTAATTTTTTAACTGTTTTCTTGTGAATAAAAATAAACATCTTAATACTTCCTGAACGTAGTTTTTTATTTTGCATTCAAAAGTGTTAAAAAAATCTGGGCGTTCCATTTAAAAAAAAAAGTTGGACGTATTGCCGATTAAACCGGAAGTGAAAAAAATATTAACTGTATTGCATAAAATGCATTTATATTAACTATACCCCCATACCAAATTTCAGAAATCATAATTTTCAAATAACAAAGTTATTCGACCGTTCCGGGACTTTTTACTAACGCTGTATTAGAATACTCGAAAAAACACTAATGGAAGATATACACATTTCTTTACCTTTTGTTTGATATATTTAAAAGAATATAGATATCTAAAGAAAGTGAAACAACCAAAAATAACGGCAAATATCTAAATTACCTTTAACACAATTTATTTTAAAATATTGTATTTTAAAATCTTACTTTTCCCTTACTCTTAAAACATCTTAAATAAATTTAAGCTGAATTTCATAGCACGAGCGGGACTATCAAATTACGTTGTTTATGTAGTATACTTGGCAATGCTGTCGGGAATGAGAAGGTCTGATAAATGTTGCTTTTTTACACACTGGGACTCGAAAGACGGTAGAATCGCTGGGTTTAAAAGCGTCGATTGAATGACAACTCGTGTGTTATACACTGGGATTGACTTGGTAGCATGAATATAGCGGGCCTGGTTACGTCGGTTGAATAAATATATATATATATATATATAAAATACTATAGGACACTGATTTCTTTCTATATATATATTTAATAGCAAATGTTAGCATTATTCTTTCTTAAACAAATATATATGATATAATATATTTTTAGATGTATATCAGAAAAAGAGATTTATCAGTGAAGGGACGTAATATTAAAGCTATTAATCAAGCGGAGACGTATTTCTAAAATTCAATATATCTCTTCTCTCAGGATCGCTATTCCGAATGAGGAGGTAAACAACAAATAAATAATTGCAATTTTTTTCCTGCACGGAAAAGGAAAGTATTAATTCGAAGTTATATTAAAAAACAATAAAAATAAAGACGAAATTGGGGTGTCTAAATTTAGGCGAATATTGGAGAAAAGAAATTTACAAAAATTAATTAAACATACTTATTCCTTTCTCCTTCCTCCACTTCTATTGTCTAACGTTACTCCTTACGGTCGGAAGAATGATTTCGCATTCAAGACAAAAAAATTTCTTTCATCGAAAGCGATTGCGGAAATTGTAAGAGTGAGGTTTCCCTTACAGAAGAAGAAAATAAAATCGATAGCAAAAAATACGATATCTTCCACTGATCGCTTTACTTTTTCCTGACTCCTTTCCCCTCTCGATTCGAGTTTTCTCTTCTACCGCCCTGCCTCGCCAACACTACTTATCCCAATTCGAACTTCCTCTGCTATTACCAGAATTCGTATTTATTCAGGTTGCAATCGATTCGGAAATTTGCATTTTAATGAATTCAATTATTAAATAAATTATTAATTAAAAGTGCAATTGAAATTGATACGAGGCGGAACTAGGCGCACACATACAAGCTCAGATTAAATTAAAACAGGTTTGACAATATAATTATCGGTCCGAAATTGGTAAATACTGCAGGTACGCCTGCAAAATTGGAATATTTTAAATATACAACTTGTAACACCAATATCAAATAGAATTTCCTGCCATCGATGACATGGTGTGATTTGCAAGAGCCATACAAATGCGTTAATGAATGGCTCAAATAACAACTAGTTAAATATCAGAATTGAAAATCTATATACCGTTCGATAATGAACTTATTAATAAATGATATGTCATTATATCCGCCGCGCTGGTTTTTCAGTAATGAAAAGAAATAATACATGTATTGATTTGTGTCACAACCGTTACGGAAATTCGAAGAGACATGTGACCTGTTATAATATCAATAAAAAGATGCTCTACTTATCGATTAGTAATTAACTAATTAATCAATTTTTACGGATAACAATAGATTTTATATCTAAAACGGACCTAAATTTGTATTCTTGTGTCATATGTATTGTTTGTATATATTAACGAAAGTATTTCAATCCTCTAATTGAATTATATGAGTGTTCAAGAAAATATTTTTATTTCAAAGTAATATATTTTTAGGTTTTATATTTACTACTAATAAAAGAAAAAAGGGCATAATCGGTATTCATACCGATCTCTTAAAAGATTCCTGTTTAACCGTATAACTCGGTTAAGACCTGATGGCACTTGCGTGGATGACAAATTTAATACAAAAAAATGAGGTGTGGCCACCACACGACTTTCTTATACGTATAAGCGTTTCAAATTATAGAAATTTAAGAATTTTTTTTACAAAAATTATTCAAAATCCTATTCTAAGTACTTCTATTCTCTTAATAAATCTCTATAGAATGAATACTTTGCAAGATATTATCAAAAAAGTGCTACTTCCGGTCCGAATTTTAAAATTTCATATATACAAAAAATATTGCAAATCCAGTTTTAAATACTTTTGTACTCTTGATAAATATATATAGAATGCATAACTTACGACATATTTGCAAAAAATCGCTATTCGATAAGAGTAAAAGTGGCACTTCCGGTCTGAATTTTGAAATTTGTTTTATACAAAAGATATTGAAAATTATGTTCTAAATACTTTTATACCCGTAACGTACTTGTCTAAAAAGCATGATTTGCGAAATATTCGCAAAAAACTGATTTTCGATAAGAGTAAAAGACCTACTTCCGGTAGGAATTTCGAAAAACTTTTCAAATAAAATTATTCTCAATTTTAATTTTAAGTATATATGAATTCTTTATAAATTTGTTTAAATTTAGTAGTTGACGAAATATTGGCAAAATTCGATTTTTTCGCTGAAGTAAACTGCTACTTCCGGTCTACCGATTTTACTGAAAACTAATCAGATCTCAAGAGGGAGATTATACACGTAAATACAAAATTTGGAATTGATACCTACAGCGGTTTGACCGCTATCGTGGTCACACACACACACACACAGACACACAGACACACACACAGAGAGAGAGAGAGAGGCGCACAGACATTTTTTAAAAACCACTTTTTCGGTATCAGGGGACTTCAAAACGTGGACATCTGCAAAAATCTCGAGGTCGAAAATTTTCATCATCACAATACTTCCTTATACTACGTATAAGAAAGTAAAAATATTAATAATATAAAGTATAAAAATTAAATCCTCTTTGAACCTTATAATAGTTTATTATATACTCTAGTACATGTTTCGCTTTGAAGGCATCTTCAGCTAGAATCTACAAATTTATAAATATTAGAAACTTAAATTAAAATAAATGATGGAGTACTTACAGTCACTAGATTCTAAAATATTTGACATTTAATGTTCATCTGTTATGTGGATGTAAATATGTTATATTAATGAAACAATTGTAAATATATAAATATATAAACCTTGAGGTAGATTTAACGTAATTATAATTAGAATGTAAATAAAATGGGAATTACATTTTTAAACCCTTTTCCTTTTTTGAATAATTTAAAATCCAAGTATAATCATCCAATTCCCAATTAATTAGAAAGAAAAAACTCGTTTCACAAAAATATCAAGATTAATATCCAATTCCCAGTTTATTTACATTCTAATTATAATTACATTAAATCTATCACAAGTTTTATATATTTATATATTTACAATTGTTACATTAATATAACATATTTACATCGACATAACAGATGAACATTAAATGTCAAATATTTTAGAATCTAGTGAGTGTAAGTACTCCATCTTTTATTTTAATTTAAGTTTCTCATATTTATAAATTTGTAGATTCTAGCTGAAGATGCCTTCAAGGCGAAACATGTACTAGAGTATATAATAAACTATTATAAGGTTCAAAGAGGATTTAATTTTTATACTTCATATTATTATCAATTACCTTATAAAATGGATTTTCTTCATTTAAAACAATATTATTGATTAATGTCATTAGTAACATACCTAACCTAAAATAGATTACCTAATTAATTTAAGCATTTAATGTGCGTAACTATTACTCACCTTTCCCTAAAATTAAGTTATTATATTCTTACACATGGCAAACATGACGTATTTATTCTTATATTTATAAATTTATAGTACATTTATTGCGTTTTTTGGTATAATTATAATTTATTATGAATTGCCAATATGAATGTCGATGTGGTCAAATAGATGGCGCCACAAATTATTGGAAGAATTATTTTATAGACTACATTTTATTACTATCCAATTAGATTTTTTTAAATGTCCAAAGAGCCAGTATTTTTTTCAGTTTTTACAGTCGCCTCGACCGGAAAATACTCATTCCTGGTCAAGCGACAAATGCCACTTTGCAGGCGGTGAGTACAAAATAGTTATTTACGAACCAAGTGCGGGAAGACTGTTTTCCCGCAT
This sequence comes from Amphimallon solstitiale, assembly GCA_963170755.1. Lineage (NCBI taxonomy): Eukaryota > Metazoa > Arthropoda > Insecta > Coleoptera > Scarabaeidae > Amphimallon > Amphimallon solstitiale. Next base: position 40,650,938 of record OY720678.1, on the reverse strand, counting down.
GAGCGCACATTGTAAGCACGAGCCACCGCAGGAAGCGAGTGCTTTTAATTGCGCGAATGCTTGGAAGATGTCTTCACGCAAGTGGTTTGTACAATATTTTTTGTAGGAACATTAAATTAAAGAAATATTATTGATTAATGTCATTAGTATCATACCTAACCTAAAATAGATTACCTAATTAATTTAAGCATTTCATGTACTATTACTCACTTTTCCCGAAAATTAAGTTATTATATTCTTACACATTGCAAACATGAGGTACTTATTCTTATATTTCTAAATTTATAGTACCTTTATTGCGTTTTTTGATTTAAGTACAAACAATTCCAAACTGCCAATATGAATGTCGATGTGGTTCAAATAGATGGCGCCACAATTTTTTTGGAAGAATTTTTAATTTTTACACCTATTTCTCTCACTTTTAGTGAAGAATAGTGTAGGGAAGTAGTATTTTATAGACTAAATTTTATTACTACCAAGTTAGATTTTTTTTTAAATGTCCCAAAGTGCCAGTGTTTTTTCAATTTTTACAGTCGCCTCGACCGGGAAAACGTATTTCCCAGTCGAGCTACATATGCACCAAATGTCACTTTACAGACGGTGAGTACAAAAAATAAATTAATACAGTGAGATAGATTTGAATTAATGTAACACAATAAATTACGTTTTTAAAGTACAAATTTTATAAATAACATTTTCAATAACTGATCAAATTAATACGCAATATGTTACTAGATTGTTTTAAATATAAATTCTTCTTTGAATTTCAGAATTATTACTTTTCAATGATCATATGAATACCTTCAATTAGATTGGCGTTTAAAATAATGTTCCAAGCTACCTTTATTTGCGAAGACGCCTTGATCTGACCTGGCCGATGTTTCCAGCGGAAAGACGCTGCCGGCTCGAATCGGAAACTGTTGCTGGTATTCGTACGGAATGCAAATGTCTCTGAATTCTTACAATACACCTTCAAATTTTGAGTAAATCTTCGGAATTGCTTGATCCAATTGGCTACTTTCGGTACAGACAAACACTACTAGATAATTTTATATTTCACTAATGCTTGGTTTTCACTGTTGATTGCAGGTTTTCTTTAATGGCCTTTTCACTGGTTTGGTTCGACGGATTCCCGTTAAAATAATGTCAAACGACGTGTACAAAAAGTGCAACTTTTAACTTCCCTGTTATTTTACACTATATTGTAACATATGACTTGGTTTCAATATAACTTATTTGCCACTTTTAAAAATGCATCGTACAGTTGTTCGTAGGTAACGGAAGTAAGACGATTCCAAACGCATCAAGTAATAGAAAATATTTTATTTTACATCGTGCAAACATGGCTGAATCAAAAGTATGAGTACCAATCACTTTCAGCATTCAAATTGTTGTATGTTAAGGATAATTCTAAACCTTAAATATTAAGTAAATATACTTATTTGTAAATGTATAAAAGTAAATGAATTAAAATTTTGTATTAATTATATTAGTACATTAGAATCATGAACATCAAGGTCATGAAACGAATTCTAGACGTTCGAGTGTCTTTTTCACTAGCTGAATATTCAAGATGACTACAAATTTAAAAATGAGGTGTGGCCACCACACGACTTTCTTATACGTATGAGCGTTTCAAATGATAGAATTTTAAGAATTTTTTTTACAAAAATTATTCAAAATTCTATTCTAAGTACTTCTATTCTCTTAATACATCTCTATAGAATGCATACTTTGCAAGATATCAAAAAAGTGCTACTCGCTAATAGTAAAAGTGCTACTTCCGGTCCGAATTTTGAAATTTCATATATACAAAAACAATAGCAAATCCAGTTTTAAATACTTTTATACTCTTGATAAATATATATAGAATGCATAACTTACGACATATTTGCAAAAAATCGCTATTCGATAAGAGTAAAAGTGGCACTTCCGGTCAGAATTTTGAAATTTTTTATATACAAAAGATATTGAAAATTATGTTTTAAATACTTTTATACCCGTAACGTACTTGTCTAAAAAGCATGACTTGCGAAATATTCCCAAAAAACTGATTTTCGATAAGCGTAAAAGGCCTACTTCCGGTAGGAATTTCGAAAAACTTTTTAAATAAAATTATTCTCAATTTTAATTTTAAGTACATATGAATTCTTTATAAATTTGTATAAACTTAGTAGTTGACGAAATATTGGCAATATTCGATTTTTTCGCTGAAGTAAACTGCTACTTCCGGTCTACCGATTTTACTGAAAAACTAATCAGATCTGAAGGGGGAGATTATACACGTAAATACTAAATTTGGAATTGATATCTACAGCGGTTTGACCGCTATCGTGGTCACACACACACACACACACAGAGAGAGAGAGAGAGAGAGAGACACAGACACACACAGACACACAGACATTTTTTAAAAACCACTTTTTCAGTATCAGGGGACTTCAAAACGTGGACATCTGCAAAAATCTCCAGGTCGAAAATTTTCATCATCACAATACTTCCTTATACTACGTATAAGAAAGTAAAAGAGATAGACATAGATTTCGCTACATATTAAGGGTTCAGGACGGACTTGAAAACATTAGTCCGTATTTAATTTAGTTGCGCTTTGTCTACCGTAGTGTATGTTGTTTAGAGTCGTTCTGCTATTTATAAGAAAATCACTTTAACCTCGTTTTCTACAACAAAATCAGTTTTTTTCAAAACTATATATTTGCATTTATTGAGTCGAACGTAAGTAATAACAAAACAAACTAGCAGGAAAGTAGAAATAGGTAATTATAATATTATTTGTTTGAAGGTTAAAACTTCGATAATGGCGGATTCTTCTGTATGTATATAATTACTTCAAGATACAGAACCATAAAGGTAATTAGTATAAGACTGTGTTTGTTTAATTATTAGTTAACTTAGAAGATTTATAAATCACAAACAGGTGATATCTTAAGAATTGTCACCCAAGCGACTGGAATTTCAAGAAGAAGTGTTGCAAGAATTATAAGTGAGGGTTTCAAAGCAGTTGAAGAAAGTGCAACTGTCACATTTTCTACGCCAAAACCGAATATTGTCAAAGCTGTCCCGAAGTCTACCATTATAACTGTGGGGAAGAAGCGATTCGTCGTATTGTTTATAATTTTCATATGACACACAAAGACCAACGATTACTGCTTTCTATAATGAAGTAAATAAGTTTGATGCACTTGGTTTTCTAGGGAAGAAGTCATCTTTCCGAAAATTATTACTAACATTAGAGTTTAGGTACGTATAGTTACTACTAATTCGAACAGCTTTTAATGTGACACATAGGTGGAAAAAAACCATAGATAACCCGAAAGTATTGATAGAAAAAACTGACATACATGAGCTGCGATGTAAATACATCAGAAGTATAACTAAATATCGAGCAGAAGGACGACCTATAATATACACAGGTGCGATTTTAAGTACATTATGGACATTTTTAGTATACCTCTAATCTATTTTAATATTAATTGTATATGAAACTTACATTCATAGCAGCCATACAACTCCGTATGAATGGGTTGATGGAACTCATAAAGGGATAAAATGCCCTATATCACAAGGAAAACGATTTATTATTGTACATGCATGTATATTTAAATAATACTTTTCGATAATATATATTACTTAACACATGTTATAATTTCCAGGAGGTGAAGAAGGATTTATTAACAATGATCTGTTAATATTTAAGTCTGGACAGAAACCTGGCGACTCTCATGATGACATGAACAGTACGAATTACAAGAAATGGTTGACAGAAAAGCTTATACCAAATTTACAAAAAAATTCTGTGTTGGTGGTTGACAACGCAGTTTATCACAATGTTTTGTCTTTTCGGCATCCCACCTCAAATAGTCGAAAGGCGGAAATGAAACTATGGCTAGATGCAAGAGGCATTACTTATGTTGGTATATTTACCAAGGTGGAGTTATATGGTACAATTAAACAAAATAAACTTGCATTCACAGAATATAAAATTGATGGAATATTGGCAGAACATGGACATTCTGTGCTAAGGCTGCCACCATATCATCAGGAGCTGAATCCAATTGAGAAGATTTGGGCTTTTGTCAAGAATAGGGTAGCGACCAAAAATGTTACCCTCAAATTACAAGGTGTGCAGAAAATTGCAGAGGAAGAATTTCAAAATGTGACGGTGCAGGAATGGTCAAATATGCGCCATCACGTACAGAAACTAGAAGATTATATCCACAAAGAATATATAATGGACAATTATTGTGAAGAATTTATAATAGAAGTAAGAACGAAGATAATTTATAATATTAATAAATATATGCGTAAAAAGTAGACTTTTATTTATTTATCATGTTTAAAGTGGTTGAAGTTTTCATTATCATTCATATTTCTTCATTTGCATGTATGTATCTTTTAAATCTAACATGCAATGTTACTTTTCCAATACCTGAGCTATAAAGAATATTTAACAGAATTAGAAAAATGTCCGAATTAGTAGAGAACAATAGTTTTTCTTTTTTTATCAATTACAAACATAATCATATTCCCAATACTCTGGAATAAGTATTATTTGTCAATAGAGTTGGAACAGTTTATAAAGAAATGTTTCTTAAAATTAAGTGTATAAAATATTTGTAGAATATTAAAATATATTGTAATATATGTGTTACTTAAGTTTTCCATGGTCGTCTTTTAATGAACAGTAATTGCGTCCTTACGTTTTCTACATCAAAAATATAATACTGAAACGAAACAAGCCCACAAAAAGAAGCAGACCTCCTGGCGGCGACAAAAAACGTACCGGTAAACATGTCGTAAATCATCTGCATATATGTAATGCGAAGCGACGGAAAGTCTGGAACGTTTCTGGTATATTTCCGGGCTCATCGAGATGATCGAGAGAATTTTCTCGTATACTTCTAGGCCTTTTACGATACCGATATAAGAACAGCTGGGGCCGGGATGATGGATTCATTCAATAGTAGTCGCGCGCGGTATTTATTGAACAGTTAAAATAAATATAAGCGGTGCAGTTTTATTACATAAATATTACAAACATAAATAGTAGTGTAGAAATAAATACGTGTGTTAATTTATTCGTAGTAGTTTTAAGAGCGTTACATTTATTTTATATTTTTATATTGTGATTAGTTTTAAGTGTGTAAATATACAGACAGTCTTAAAACATTTGCACGAGTTGTTTATTTCGACCCCGGAAACGCTACAATAATTTTATTGCTTTCAACATAATTCCAATTTTGAAATAATTCAGCTATAATACCGTTAACTTATTTTAATATGTATGTATGTCCTACATATAATTTTTTCAACTTGCCTTCAAGATCTACAAAATAACAAACTTCTTTTGCTGTATATTGGATATTTCAATCACATAAAATACATTCACAAAGATCTGTTTGATTTTACGTTGACCCTGTATATTAAATATTCCTTTCGAACCCGATGTTTTTAACGCACATAATACATATTTTAGCCACACCTCGCACATCCTAGGTGCCATCATGCTTTAGCAGGTTGTATTTGGGACGTGGTGTGCCACAAGGAAGCATCCTAAGTCAATTGAGCTACATAATATATGTCACTGACATGGATTTGGATAGGGCTATTTTGTTTTCGGATGACACATCTATGATCATAGGCTGCTGAACCCAGACATTTTCCTGACATATTGCTTTGGACAGAGTATTAGAATGCAAAAACGTGCTATACGTGTTATCAATGGGGTGAGTAGTGGATGTAGTTGCAGATCATATTTTTTTACATCATGGAATTATTATTATACGCGAAAGATAATCTTAATGTTTTGCTTCATTTAAATAGTTGGCATTCATAACATGAGCGACATCCATTACTGTTACATATATCAAGAAATAAACCCGCATTCTATGAAAATAATCAGCACTTACTAGCTATAAAAGCGTATTAGTAATTGAAATGACATATCTCATACAACAATGTAATCGAGAAGACAAATAAATTATCAATCTATCTATTTATATTTAACTATGTTTATAATTTCTTGCACTTTTACGGGATTTACCTTTATTCTCATTTCTATCCTGACGATCATGGATTTGGATTGTTGAACGGTGTCAATAATAATAATAATAATGCTTATTATCCAGCACTCGACAAACCAATTGCAGGATAATATTATTTAAAACTAATCAATCTAAATGATTCCCAATCCGAAAGAGAAAGTAATTTGACAAATAATTCAACAAAACGGGAAAAACAATTAAACTCAAACATAAACATAAACGTACGTGCTACAATTTTGAATTACCATTTAATCTATTTATGTATTTATAAATACTTAGAAATATCATTTGCGCATTCTTTAATATTAAGTATAAATCATTGTTGAAGCGTTTACTCTCATTTACTGTAAAGTTCCAAAACAATAAAATTATTCTCTTTTAGTCGCTAAAGTGACTAGAATAGGTGGCAACAGCTTATAGATATTACACTGTATCAAAAACCTAATGCATTGGCAAGATTTCTGAATTTCCTTTTGGATGACTTGTCAAATGAAAAGTACAAGCAATAGCGATAATAATAGAATCTGACACATTCATGATAGTAGATTTTTAAATAAAGACTTGAAAATGTTATTTAAAATATTTTTCAACGATGGTTTTCTAAAGCCCATTTTACACACTCGTTTGTAATTTTAGTTTTTAAGATAAATCATCAAAGAAAATAATATGCTTTAAATAGCAAAAAATCACTATTAAAATAAAACATTCCAATATTTTATGTAAGGTTGTCTGGCGTTTGGTGCATTTTTCTTTAAAGATTTTTATATTCTGAGTATCATAATTACAGTTTCAAAGGTGCTATGTGTTTTTATTGTATTTTTCAGTTTTAAAATATATCAATTTTTTATTAATATGTTTTGTTACGATGTAAACAGGTTACCTTAATAAACTCTCTAGTTTTAGGTATAATTTCTTTGGTTAAATTTCATTTTTCTTACGTTTTTTGGCCGTAATTTGTAACACATATCTTTAGTAATTTCAAGTGTAATTTTTATATAAAAAGTAAATTTCAAGAATATTGAACAAAATACGTTAAAAGTTTATTTGTTGAATAGTACAGACCGCTTTCCCGATTTCAACAACTTTACCGGTTTTCCATTGAAGCGTCAAAGTTCACTGTTGGTATCTTATAACTTATAACATAGACAGCCATATATCTATGATCGTTCGAAAATGGCTTATTGAGGTTATGTTACTTGGACAGGTACAAGTTTGCAACATCTCGAAAATGACGCCATTTTAATTTATTGCTACATATCGGTTGCCAAAACATGCCACATGCATTTTTTACATTTCATGATGGCCACTTACACCGACGTCAAATTGTTTTAGTCGATTTTCGGCTGTTTCTGATATGTGGCGAATTTACATCAAACATTGTCCAACTTCTGAAAAATGTCTTTAAATTAACGATTAATGATGAAAGAAATGTTACATGTTTAATTAGTAAAAATATCATTTCAGTAAGTGAATTTAGTATTGTATCGACATTTCAACGCGTGTACAATTGCATAATATCTAAACATAAAAAAAATTAAATGATATAAAATGAAAAGTGCTAAAATTTTACTATTTAAAAGTAACTACTTTATGGCGTATACAATCGATATTGCGAAATTGTAACCTAGACTATGTTTTCAATATACTTATTTCTTAGTAAAGTAAATCTGAACGTTTTTTCATCTAAAATTATAAATGTAAGTTTGGCGTTTTTAGAGCTTTTTGCTACACACTAAGTACGATATTTATCAAGCTTATGACTTTAAAATTTTGAGACAGTATTGAAAATTACTTATTAAAAAAAATAAAATATTATAATCACCTTTGTTCGGTTAATCTTTGTAAGGATATGTATGATGCAAATCAAGCCAACCCATATTTAAAGTTCATCATCATTTTCTTTGTTGTTAGTAAATAGTAAGCAATACATACATATATAGGTATCCCAGCTAAGACTTTCGGGTCATATATCTCCATTATTATTGAACGAATTTTGTTGAAATTTAAAATGTAGATACTTTATTGAATGAGGATTGTTCTGTTACTTTTGAAATTAGTGAGAAAGTTAAAAAATGTAATTTTCACTCATCGTTCTTTTTTTTTCAAATTTCACGAAAATATCTTTAGATGGTTAAGCACCAAAAATCAAGCCTCTACAGAAAAAATGAAGTAACACACCCCCTGCGACTACTTCCTGTGGGGAGACGTCAAAACAAAAGTTTATTCAACACCGCTTACAACTCCTGAAGATTTGCAGAACAGAATCCGAGAAGCATTTGCATCAATAAATGCTAACATGATGGGAAACGTAATTGCTGATTTTAGGATTCGTTTAGAAAGATGTATTGAAGCGGATGATGGTACATTCGAACATCTACTATGACATTTTCATCTGATTTTTGTTTTATCGTTCTCGTTTTTTGGTCGTTCTTTGTTATCAACTTTAGTTATTAAATTGACGTTTTAAAGACTATGGTTGTTTCAGTATAGCGCAACGGTTCTTCATTTAATAAATTGTCTATATTCCAAATTTTATAAAAATTCGTTCAATAATAATGGAGATATATGACCCGAAAGTCTTAGCTGAGACACCCGGTACATTAAAAACGGTTGAAATTTGTAAATTTAAAAATTCTAATTCGTATTTCCATCTCTAAAACACTGATATTGATTTCGCTCAATAATGTCCGATACAAATTAAGTACCAATGGCTTCTTAGAAAAGAACGGTTCGCTCATATTTTAAAAGTTATCTGTTATAATATAAAGCGGTCACGTAGTGTTTTCTGACCTAGTAATTTGTAGAGGTGCGGAATAAAATTAGAAAACGGTGCTGCCGTTTCTTTTTTTTTCAATTTTCATCAACGTTTTATTATATCTGTTACATAAGGGTATATCTATATAAAAAAGCAAAATAATAAAAGCAAATCTTCCGTGTGTCTGACAAAACAATGAAAAAAGAGAGAAGCCAGTTGACATTTATTACTTAATTTTGTTTTCTTTTTTTTTTTTTTTTGAACTTGTGGTGGGCGGCTTACCCCGGGGTTATAAGCTTTTAAGCTTGTCATAACCCCAGGAGCCTTTTTGGTGTATAATTATTAATACTATTACTACTACATCGACAGTAGGTGGAGCTAGACGCTATGCAAACAGTGGTAGTAGATATTCCAAGTACTTAGATATATAAGGTTCGATTCTCTGAGAAGACCAATCTGACTGCTCTGTACCAATCTGACTGCTCTGTTGCTCTGTTTTGAAATCAATATATTATCAAGAATAAAACAAAATTAATATTTATTTTTTCTATTGATGAAGTGGTGAAGTACTAAACCCTTGATAAAATTAAATGACGCACAATATTAACCAAATAGGTCAAACGTCACAAAAATTGTTTATCCGATATTTAACTTACATAGATATAGTAAATATCATGACAGTTCTAATGCCAAGAACGATATTCCTTGAAATATTTATATAGATTTAAGTAGTCATTCTCTAATTCTACATTTGTTATAAGAGCAAGTATGGTATTCATACTTTTGCATATTTACTAAACATAATTTATTTTGTCTTCTGGTGATCTTGCAATATATTTTCAATCGCATACATTTGCATTTCTCACGACAATAAGTCTGATTTTACGTTTGTTTGTTAATATGCATGTATGTTCTCTTCCGTTCGTTTCCACAGTTGGTTAGTACAAACCGTGTTAGCCATCTAATTTACGTCTCCTTCATTTTACGTACTTGCATTGAATACACTATAACTTTCGAGATTATATTCCCGTAATTTGTAAATTAGATTCCAATTTATCGTTCAATGTTTACATATTCAAACATTTAGTAAACTTGAAGTACATGTCGTAATATGAACTTCATGATGTAATCTAAATGATAGACTAAATTTAATTTGGACTAATGTAGTGCTTCATTCGAAGTCGTAATGTATATATCTAGAGAAAATACATATACCGGGTGTCAACGAGATCATGTATAGGCCCGGCATATATTTATTACCTAAAATAAAATTTTGAAAGTTTGACGATACGTATGAGTGATTGGTGGGCTTGTTCGGGTGCAATCAGTTTTTTTTATAGCACTTCCGGTCAAATCCAATATGAGATGTATTAAATTTGTTAAACGCAAATTCTGGAAATCAAGCACACTTATGCAGTTGCCAATACCAAAACGCGGTTGACCGGTAACGTTCAAAATATTGTTGCAATAAAAAATTTGTTGAAATAAATTATTACGACTTTAAAATCCAAAATTAAAGATAAAAGTTCATAATTATTAGTAAACAGCTTACGTAATTGCAGGCAAAGTCACAAAGATTCGATAACTTATTGTACAGAAGTTGAAAAACTAGCACAACATCTAGAAAAAGCTTTTATAACTGAAGGTGTACTTCTAGACATTGCAGGCATATACCGCATGTGTAAAATCATATTGGGGATAGGATATATGTATACTAGGCACACCGGCAACAACGCCCAATCGTGGCCATAGTCATGGTACAAGGAAACAAGGTATGCTTTTGCGCATCTCTGGATCACGCGCATTCGACCTCTAGTACTACCAGTTTAATAAAGTTATGAATTCACAGGACACTATTTCAATAAAGTCCTTTTTAACAGAAATACAATACAACACAGTAAGAAAATAAAAGCACAATTCTAATTAAACATTAATTGTTAGTAAATTATTCTATAAATTTACTAAGAATGCAGTTTTAATGAAAATAAGAAATATACTCTAAACAATACTAAAAAATAAAATGTTATTGCATAGGTTCAAAAATGCCTCCTTCAGCAGCAAGGCATTGTCCGAGCCTATCATAAAAATGTTCTCGCACTTTACGAATCACATCAACTGTTACGGATTCAAAAGCCTCTATGATTAGCCTTCTCAAAATATCTAAATTTTCTAGCCTGCCAGCTTGTGCACTGTATATTTTATTTTTGATGTATCCCCACAAAAAGAAATCATTTGGCCATAGATCAGGAGATCGCGGAGGCCAACGAATGTTTCCTGTTCCACTAATGAGACGATCAGGAAAACTATTCATTAAAAAATGCTTTACTCTGACCGAATTATGTGCTGGACAGCCATAATATTGAAACAAAACGATTTGCCGATCTATTCCGGCATTATCAATGGTGGGAAGTATCTGATTCTGTAGCATATCGAGGTATTTGTCCGCATTTAACGTACCATCAATAAAAAATGGACCAAGCAAATGGTCACTCAAAATACCTGCCCAGACATTCACTTTTTTGGGATATTGGGTGTGTTTAACAAAATATCTGTGCTGATTTTCCTGAGCCCAATATCAAACAACACAAGGATTGTGCTTTCCATTTAATGGAAATGACGATTCATCTGTGAATACAATATTTGCGATGAAATTCTCATTTTCATTTGTCTTTTCCATTACGGTTTCACAAAACTCCATTCTTCTAAAATTGTCATCGAGAAATATTTCTTGCGTTTTCGAGTATTTGAAACATTTTAATTTATTTCGCTTCCATATGTTCGCGACGGTTTTATTACTTACACCAAATTCCTCAGCAACACTTCTGGTAGATAGCGTATCCTCTACTTCGAGAGTGCTACAAATCATTATATCCCGCTCTTCTCGTTCCGCAGCTTTTAGTGGATTTACCTCTCTAGGATTACACGTTGTGCATTATTTAAACAAAGACATTTTTCAAAGCTATTCAAAATATGTAATATGCTTTGCTCACAGGGTACGGGTCTGTCTGCAAATATTTGCGGAAATAAATTTAGGCAATCCTTTGCAGAATGACCACTATAGTAGGTACCATTTAATAATTTGCAGTTTTTCTTCTGGTGTGTAGCGAGGCATTGTTACCATTGACCCCTCCTCTCACAAACACAGAACGACGCTGTTCGGCACGATCTCCAGATACAATTTTAGTTGTTAAAGGGAGTCTTGGAAAATGCTTTCTGTCAGTTGCTTCTGTCAGTGAGTTCAGTCAGTGACTTCTGTCAGAGTTGTCAAGTGACATTTTTTTCGATAAATGCGCGTCATCCAGAGATGCGCAAAAGCATATCTTGTTTCCTTGTACCATGACTACGGCCACGATTGGGCGTTGTTGCTGGTGTGCCTAGTATACATATATCCTATCCCCAATATGATTTTACACATGCGGTATACTACTGAACATATGATCAGATCTTCATATAATAACGCTAATTCAGAAAAAAACACGCTTAGTTATGGAAGCGGATTATTTTGACATGGTTCAAAATGCCACTACAAAATTCGCAAGTGTCTTGTATTTCAGATATAAAAATTGAAATTATGAATATCTTTGTAGCGCAGAGTTGAAAATTATAACGCCAATAGCAATGGCAGTTTCAGATTAAATAATAACAATATGAGTTATAGTGCCTTTATTTCATACTGCCCAATAGGCATGAAATACGTCAGAAATGCATTTAATATGATACATAAATTTTACCTTATAATCATATCCTGCTTAAACTCTATATCAAAAAAATCATTAATGTTATATAAACAGTTTTCTACTTAAATGCTTTTATTGACATATTTTTGTATTCCGTCGGAATGTAATTGTAAGTTTTTAAAATCTGCGTAACTCCACCTTTGTGTATTTTGGCTGATGTTGTCTGTGGTATTCGCAAACTTTGTTTTGTATTTTCACGTGTGTCATAATTGTGATTCGTCTCGTGTTGGAACAACAGGTCTTTATAGTGCTTTTTAGCGAAGCACACACATTCGTAGATGTAGATTCCGGGCATAGTGAGTAGCTTATATTTCTTGAACACTTCACTGCACGTTTGCCTTCTTTTGAGGTTGAATATGCTTCGTAAACAGGACTTTATACAGGTTGTACCGATCTTATCAACTTACTGCCCGTTATTTTTAATGTTCTTAAATATTAATTCGAATATTACTCATTTATGTTCAACAAAAAAAAATGAAAACCAAATAATTCTCCTTGGCTAGCTCTTTATAAACATAAGATTCGTGTTTTATTATCTCAGGAACGATTCACGTAGCGTAGTACAAAGAAGAAAAAAAAGGTATTCTAATTAAATAACCACAATTCCTACTCATAATGGATTATACTGCGCACTTATTCTTAAATTTAATACAAATATTTTCTAATCTAGACAATGCGTTACATTTACAGAGGTAGGTATACATTTAAATAAATAACTTAAAGAAATTAATAGTTCGTTTCTAACACACATGTTAGCAAATAAGTATTTTTTACTCATCTTTATAAATGTAAAATATTTAAATTTTATTTTACCGTTACAAAGTAATTATAGATTTAAGGCAAATAACGAGCTTAGATAACATTTTTACAGAAACCTTTCGAAAGTGGTCAGAACCACGGGTGCACATACCACATCGGAAAATGAACAGGGTCTCCAACAAGTGCAGGTTGGGTGTGAAATGTAAATGTATTTACTTGCAATTTAATTTTTTCTAATTTGGTTATTTTGCCAACTAAAATGACAGCAACAGAAAATACGTACCTCCATATATCATTTATTTTTAAAGAACTAATTTTATTCTCATCAAATTTACCTAGCAATTACCAGTGATATCAAAGGTGTAACAGACCGTGTAATAAAATCTCTAGAAACTACAGAAACTAAAACATTCTTAAATGATCATGCAATCACACATAAATTTCTCATTGCAAATTCAAATTTTCCAATGCCAGCAGATGCAATTTTAGGTAGAGATTTTATACCAAAACATAAAAGCATCTATAGTTATTCTGACTGGATAATGAAAATTAAATATATTGATGAAAATATGACCATTCTTATTCCTCCTAGTTGCGAAGTAATAAGGCATCTAAACCATTTAAAACATCTTATACAGGATTCGCTGAAAATTAATGAAGAAAGTATATCCTGGTGTTGGTATAATTGTTTCCAAAAATTATCCATTAGTTAACATTATTATCACTTGCGAAAATGTTATATCAAAGGATATTCCACTTAACACTATAAATTTGAACGAGTTCAATGTGTACAGCATCGAACCAAAAAACAATGATCGACATTTCATGTTGTTAAAGCAATTAAATACTCTTGAAATGCTTTCTTAAAGTTAAAATAGTTCAGTTGTGTAAAGAATTTTCAGATAGAACAGATAAATTGATAGAAAACAGTTTCTAAAAACAAGAATTAAAACTCGCCGATAATGTCCCAGTTTATATAAAAATTTATAGAACATCTAGAGTAAGTGCATAAATAAGGACGAAATAAATCGTCAAGTTCAAGATTGCATCACCAACTTCTTAATATAATAGCCCCGTTCTTTTGGTTCCTAAAAAATCTAAAAACAAACAAATCATTGACATCTGGTAGTAAACTTCCGTCAGGTCAATAAAAAGCTGATTGCTGATAAATTTCGATTGCCACGCATTGAAGACATTTTAGATCAACTTGGTTGAGCTAAGCGCTTTTCAGTGATTTCTTTAGCATCAGGTTTTTACCAAATACCGTTACAAAAGCACACAGACAATATAAATTCGTTTAGCGCTGAAAATGGATCCATTTGGGTTATCAGTAAGTCCTAATGCTCTAATGATCCAATTTATTGAATTCTTTTCGACGACAGATCGCTGGCCCTACAATGCAACGTACTATCCATCGGCCGCTAGATGGCCGAATAAATAACGGCCCCTGTTGTTATTTGCCATTACATCACCAACGATAACTATGATGGCGACAATACGTTCTTAGGCCACTGTAATTTGTTACACCTTTTAATTGTTAGGGATAATAAACTGATGGTTAGTATCGTAAAAGTTAAAAATTTCATGTTTATTTTTACTTATGTAACACTAAGTTCGAAATGTTCAAAAATCCTTCCGATTTTTGCAATGCGCTAGTGAAGAACTGCAGTACGAACTATCCATAAAGATGTAGTTGTCTAATTATGTCAACTTGATATTTACTTACTTAGCGAGTGTTCCAGAACATATCAATGAGTTTCTTATTTTCGAAGTTTCGGTTGTCCAGCTAGCGGAAATCGTTTCCGATTTGGCAAGTTACCGTGCACAAGGGATAATTGCCAAAACAAACGTTGGCGTCCGCTCTCAATGCGTTGTATTACGTATGCAAGCAGTATTTTGCCAACCGACCGACCGACCTATTGACTAAGTAATGTGGGAGCCGAGTTGATTGTCCCGAAATGTTTTATTCAATTATAATACCTACAGCTACGGCTGGTGATAATTCGCGTTTGGACAGTAGTTTGTGTTATTCGTCCATTATCGTGGGTCCAGTTCATTTGAATGTCCAAGTAAATTATTCAGACCATTTTCTGTTAATTATGTGAATTATAAACATTTACATTGGCAATTTCGACAGCATTATATTTCTGAATTATTTAGCAATATCAATATGTTTGTATACTAATTTATTAAAATCATGAATAATTTGCAGAAAGCGTGTAACTTTCATAACTAGTAACAAAATGTTCGAAGTTTCAAATAAATATTACATAGTTCTTTCTATTAGTATTGAAAATAGATATAGAGGATGACCTATTGAAAATAAGGTAAGATCGTGGTAGTAAAATTTCACTAATTAGATTAAAGTACTGAAATAGGTTAAATTTGTATGGAAAGGAAGCATATACGCATTATACTATAAAATTTCCACGTGATCCACCCATCTGACAAAAGTAATGTTTATCAGCATAATAAATAGGGGTGATTTCTGCGTCATTCGTGCTTAATTTAATTTTATGTACAACAAAGTCAATTTTGTTGGTATGCATTTCTAATATAAAAAGAGATTTGACAAAAATATTCATTGCGTATATAGTTCACTTTAATTATAGTAAATGTTGGAGAATGAAGACATGTCCATTGTAATATATCTACAGGGTGCCCCAGAAATAAAAAGACGGAGTAGCAGAAATCGGAAGCTAGATTGTGTAAAATCGTACCCTCAAAATATCAAGTCTTTATTCGTGCGCAGACGGCAGAAAAAAAATAATAAAGAATTCAATTGACCTTACGCCGACCCTGCACTAAATATCCACCTGCTTCACTTTCACAATCGGTGCTTTTCAGAACCAGCATATTACTTGTGTTAAAAAAAAGGAGGAGGAATAGATACTTCATAATAAATATCAAACCATTAATTACTTTAATTTTAAACCTGCTAGAAAAATACGATTTATTGAATATTCTAATAATCAGCTGTTTCCAACTACGAACACATTAAAGAGCAACAACCTTCCTATTTTAAAAATAAAAACAACCTTTTATTGCCTGCAAGAAAGTAGGTCACCCATCTGGGTCAATAACCGACAACATAGCTGCGTTATTGAGACACATCCCGCAAAAAATATGTTTTTACGATTTAATGTTTTTTTTCCCGTTTTATGCAAATAAAAGCGTCTTTTTCTCTATGAATGCGTCTTCGTTTCTATTTACAAATGAACATTCTTACGTGAATTATAAACATACATTCTGTGCCAGGTCCGTAATGTAATTTTTTTTATCTGAAAAACAACACAGAAAATTAAAATTTCAATTTCTTCGTTATTGCGGTATATTTGGGCCTGTCTCTGTTCGGACTTTACATATCTGCTACTCCGTCTTTTTATTTCTGGGACACCCTGTATAACGTTGATATACTGGTATTTAAATAAGATACTTTCGAAGAGCCACATATGAATATCTTTTACCGTTTGGCCGCTATCGTGGTCATACATACTGACAAGCGCACAAACATTCATAGACACATACATTTATAAAAATCATGTTTATAGTATCAAGGAACTTTAAAACGTATACATCTTCAAAAATTTCGAAGTTGAAAATGTTCATTACCACAATACTTCCTTATACCAAGTATAAATAATGAGGTGTGATCACCACACGACTTTCTTATACGTATGAGCGTTTCAAACTATACAATTTTAAGAATTGTTTCATACAAAAATTATTCAAAATCCTATTCTAAGTACTTTCATTCTCTTAATAAATCGCTATAGAATACATACTTTGCAAGATATTCGAAAAAATGAGGTGTGGCCTCCACACGACTTTCTTATACGTATAAGCGTTTCAAAGTATACAATTTTATAATTTTTTTTATACAAAAATTATTCAAAATCCTATTTTAAGTACTTTCATTCTCTTAATAAATCGCTATAGAACGCATACTTTGCAAGATATTCGAAAAAAAGTGCTACTCACTAAGAGCAAAAGTGCTACTTCCGGTCCGAATTTTGAAATTTTTTTTATACAAGAGATATTTAAAATTATCACTTGAATACTTTTATACTCGTAATGTACCTGCATAGAAAGCATGACTTGCGAGATATTCGCAAAAAACTGATTTTCGATAAGAGTAAAAGACCTACTTCCGGTAGGAATTTCATAAAAGTTTTTTAAGATAATTTGTCTCAATTTTAATTTTGAGTAATTTGAATTCTTTATAAATTTGTTTAAACTCAGTAATTGACAAAATATTTGCAAAACTCGATTTTTTCACTGAAGTAAACTACTACTTCCGGTCCACCGATTTTACTGAAAAACTAATCAGATCTCAAGAGGGAGATTATATACGTAAATACAAAATTTGGAATAGATAGCTATAGCGGTTTGACCGCTATCGTGGTCACACACAGACAGGCACAGAGACAAAAACACAGAGAGACACACACACACAGAGAGAGAGAGAAAGACATATTTTTTAAAAAAACACTTTCTTGGTATCAGGGGACTTCAAAACGTGGATATCTCCAAAAATCTCGAGATCGAAAATTTTCGTCATCACAATACTTCCTTTTACTACGTATAAGAAAGAAAAAATGAGGTATGGCCACCACACGACTTTCTTATAAATTTGTTTAAACTTAGTAGTTGACGAAATATTGGCAAAATTCAATTTCTTCGCTGAAGTAAACTACTACTTCCGGTCTGCCGATTTTACTGAAAATCTAATCAGATTTCAAGAGGGAGATTATACACGTAAATACAAAATTTGGAATTGATACTTGTAGCGGTTTGACCGCTATCGTGGTCAGAGCGAGAGAGAGAGAGAGAGAGAGAGAGAGGAAGAGAGAGAGAGAGAGAGAAAGAGAGAGAGAGAGAAATTTTTTGAAAACCACTTTTTAGGTATCAGGGTATTTCAAAACGTGGACATCTGCACGAGGTCGAAAATTTTCATAATCACAATACTTCCTTATACTACGTATAAGAAAGTAAAAACAGTTACTTAAGTGGAAGTTTGGTGTAAAAAAAACTTGTTATGAATTACTAAAGATCAAACGATATACATGATATTCAAGAATTCTATAACAAAATATCAAAAATTAATATAAACTTCAAACACAAAAGTAACACATAGACGTATATTTCATTATTCGAGATAGAATTTATAGGTTTATGCTACATTTTCTTTCAACGTCGCACGCCCTTTTAGACTTATTTAATGAATAGAAATTTGTTAATATATTATTTAGATAGACTATGAATAATATTCTCCATTTTCGAAGCCAAAAAATTTCTTGTCATACAATACATTTCTTAACACTAATCGTCCGAAGATAGGTGCTAATTGCTCTTTCTGTATGCAAAGTAAGGACACCTTCTAATACTCTCAGGCAGAGCAACGAGCAGACAGAAAGAGAACAAATAAAAGGCATGAAGTGTTCAGTAACGGTGGTAATCAAGAACACATCAACGACCCCTATCTCTTCAGCAGGCGCGTTGCATAACAGCGTTCTTAAAGGGAAAATTTATTGGAGTGTCGTGTCTTCCACAGATATGCAGTTCAATAAATATCAGAAGGAGTGCTAGTGCCTTTTGCATTGAGGATATCCCAGTTTGCGTAAATGAACGTTTGGTATTGATTCAAAAAGTCTCTTTTTTTGTAATATCCGATAAATGGTCTTGTATGAAATGAAAGTAAACCGAATTTTTTCTATGTTTGCAGTAATTATTTTATGATAGTATAATATTATTACCTATTAGGGAATAAGGAAATGGTGTTGTGACGTATTCGTTACGTGAATATTTGGTTGTAGTCATAACACAGGGCGACAGAATTTTTTTACAATTTCTTGGTATGATAAATGTTTTACAAAAGTATGTCCATGGGAAATTGCACAATTGTATTTAAAGCTTTTTGTTAAAAACTCATTAATGTGGATGTTTTGTTTTTCTCAGCCTTCAAATTCAATGTATGAAATTTGTAAATCCCGGTTAGGAGAAAAATAATGCTGCTGCTACTTACGTTCTTTTACAAACTAATAGAAACTTACAAAGATGTAACTAAATAATTTAAACAATATATTATATAATATTTAACTCCAGCAAAGCTATTTTAAATTTAATCATCAACAGTACAACAAATACACTATTGAAAAATTATTGCGCAAAAGTTCAAAAATAGATTAGATACAAATAAAAAGGTGTTGGCAACACGTTCTTATACGTATGTAAGTAATCCGAATTTTTTATACAAAGGAGAGGTTTTATGTCCGCAGAATGGATCGATTGTATGGAAGTGGGAAGCTCTATCACGCCACAGAGTGTTTACTGACTCATAAGTATAAATACACAATCGCTTCAGTAATTTCTAAACATTCGTCGACCAAGCAACTTAGAAAATATGAAAAGTCTGTTCATACCATACTGGAAGGTGTGGCACAGTCGATTCAAGCAAGGAGGGAATCACTTAAAGAAAATTCACGATCGGGGTGGCCTACCGAAGTGACCAATCTAGAACTTAAAGTTGGCAACTTAATAATGAAACATACTCGGGTAAAGAACAAACAACTAGTAGGAATTACTGGAGTATCTGAACCGTTTTTAAAATTTTCATGGCCGTCTTGGCATGGCCGAGGTCTGCGAAATGTGGTTGTAGAGACCTTTGTCATAAATGCAGGGGTGGTATATTGAGTAGAATTATTCCTGGAAATGAAACTTGCGTTCATCATTATGAACAATGAGTCTAAGACAGACTCCAAGCAGAGGTTTCAAAAAGGCACACAAGAAGTCTAATATGTCCGAGTCGGCTGGATTAGTAGCTGTTTTTAGGACTAAATTCCAATTATTGAACATTTAGTGCCAGAAGATCGCCATTTGAAAGTGAAGGAATTAGCAGTGATAACAAACATTTCCGAAACAAGTGTTCGTCGAAGTCTCCATGACCATTTGGGTATGAATAGAATTAGTGCTAGATGGGTACCGCGACTTCTTTCTGCTCTCCAACGTGAATGTCGAGTCGAATGTGCGCAGTCGTTTTTGTGTGGAGACGATCCAAAACCGATTTTGGAGTCCATTGTTACAGGGGATGAAACAATATTTCTGTTTTACGATCCTCTATCGAAAAGGGCGTCCATAGAATGGCGGCGACCTGATGAACCTCGTCACAGAAAGTCGAAAGTCGTTTAATCAACAAAAAAGATGATGCCACAATATTCTGGGATTGTGAGGGCATTTTGTTAATTGACTTTAAAGAGCGCAATACAAATGTGAACGGCACATATTATGCGTCTTTATTGCATAAATTAAGGGACAGTATTCGTGCAAAACGTAGTGGAAAATTGACAAAAGGTGTGCGATTATTGCACGACAATGCTCCCGTCCATACTGCCGCCATTTCACAAGGTGTCATCCGCGAATGCGGCTTTCAAGAATTGGAACATCCACCGTATAGTCCGTATATGCCTCCTTGTAATTTTTTTTTGTTTTCTAATTTTAAAAAAAGACCTTAGGGGACGTAGTTTTAAGGACGACAGTGAGTTGCAAGCAGCTGATATAGAACATTTTGACGGAAAAATTTCAGATTATTTTTACAAGGGTATCGAATTATTAATTAATCGTTGTAATAATTGTATAGAAGTTAGGGGATATTACATTAAAAAAGATTCTTATATTGTTCCAAGTTTTTTTTTTTTTGGATATCAGACCGAGAATTTATGGCGCCTACCTCGTAATTAAGTTTCAGATACTTTTATCTTTAATAATTTATATTTAATAAACCTCAAATTTTGATTTCTTTTGATATAAAGTAGCTCCAAATCTAATTCTAAATACTTTTATACGCTTAATAAATCTATACAGAATAAATAATTTGCCAGATATTTGCAAAAACTGCTATTCGATAAGAGTAAAAGTCTTACTTCTGGTTTCCATTTTGACATTTTTTTTCACAAATATTATTCAAAATAAAGATTTATACACATTTATACTCTTAATATATCAGTTTAAAAAGCATAACTTGTGAGATATTTGCAAAAAACTATTTTTCCATAAGACGAATCTCGAGTAGGAGTAAATAAAAAGGTTCGGGTTGATAATTCTTGCCGTTTGGCCAGTATCACGGTCACACAAACGGAAAAAAAGAGAGAGAGATAGTGAGGTGGGAGAATGAGAGGAAGAATGAGAGATATGGGGAAGAAAAATAACTATAATGAGGGGGGATAAGAAAGGGGGAGGGAGAGAGAGAGAATTTTTTAATAACCAATTTTTCGTTATCAGGGGGACTTTAAAA
Organism: Amphimallon solstitiale; assembly: GCA_963170755.1. Taxonomy (NCBI): domain Eukaryota; kingdom Metazoa; phylum Arthropoda; class Insecta; order Coleoptera; family Scarabaeidae; genus Amphimallon; species Amphimallon solstitiale. Next base: position 40,629,335 of record OY720678.1, on the reverse strand, counting down.
CTTAGATATCCGCATAAATTTCAAGGTAAAAAATCAAAAAGTTATTATTATAATTCATTAATGACATGTAGCATTAATTAATTTTGCATGTATGAGGTCGCACGTGCATAACACACAAACATATTAAGTAGGTAGTAATAGACTTTCGCTACCGCTAACAGTTTTAGCGTTGGCAGTCATATATTATTTAATATATGACTACAATATATATAAACAATATATGTTATTATTATCACATAAAGCTTACATTTTATACTGATACAATATTAGGGCTCGACTAGAATTCCTTAAATCGTTATGAAACACAATTTGGGGATGTTCTGGGATGTTATTAGCAGTACATATTCTAGTGGGGTCTATTACTGCTAAATTCTCAGGCTAACGTAGAACTTTTAAAATTCCTTATAAGAATTATTCCTCACGAAATCTTCGTCTGAAATATAAGATTGCAAATCTTTATTTGTATAATATGAGGGACACCTTTTATATTTTTACAAAATCTCGGAAGAAAACAAAATTTTTGGGAACAAAGTATTTTATTGTTTTTCAAAATACTCGCCTTTGTGGTCTATATACTTTTGCATGCGTACGAACCAGTTCTCAAAACATTTTTCTTTGACTGCTTCTTGAGGTGTTGAAAATCGCTGTTAACGCACTTTTTGGTTCACAGTTGGGAACAAAAGAAATCATTCGGTGACAAGTCAGGTGAATATGAGCAATGAGTCATTATTTCAACACTTTTTTTCTTCAAATAGTCAATTGTTAAACGTGCGGTATGGGAAGTCGCATTGTCGTGATGAAGAATAATGCGACTATTTCGAGTATAACTTTTGGCAAACAAATTACTGTATACCATTCAGCGATAACAGTTCTTCGATCTTCTAAGAGAATTGTTGCGATGTGTCCTGTAGAGCCGAAGAAACAAGCGATCATTTTCTTGGAAGTGCTCCTTGCACGAACAACTTTTGTGGGTTTCGATTCATCTTGAAACACCCATATATAAGTAGATTGTTGCTTGGATTCCGGCTGATACGCATATATCCATGTTTCGTCACCTGTGACGATGTTGTATACGGATTTTGCGGTTCCTACGTCGATTTTTTTGCGCATTTCTTTACACCAATTGACACGAGCTGCTTTCTGTGCTTCGGTCAATTTATGTGGATTCCATCTGGAACATATCTTTTATTACAAATAAATGTACATGTAAAATCGAATGTGCTGCAGTCTGCGATATGCCAAGAGATGCCTCTATCTCACTATAAGTCACATGTCGATCGTGTTCTATCATTTCCCGCACAGCATCGATTTTTCTTGGAATCACAGCAGATTTTGGTCGACCTTCACGTGATTCATCACTCACTGAGGCACGACCATGACGAAATTCTGCAAACCAATTGTAAACTGTCTTTTCTGATGAGGCTTCATTACCCAAAGTTGACTGAAGCAATATAATGCATTCTTGTGGAGTTAGGCACTTTTTAAAATCGTAAAAAATCATCCAACAAAAATCTTCACGAGTAATCTCCATTATTTTACAAACTCACTGTCTTGAAACTGTCACTGTCAACAAACTACTGACTCGATTTCAAAGCTATCGCGGATACTTCATTAACAAATGTCAAACTTTAAGAATATAGTGTTTACATTTGTCAAAAGCACCATCTAGTGGTCGATTGTAAAAATATAAAAGGTGCCTCTCTTTTTTACTTCCATTACATGAAGAGCAAAAAAAATAGTGAGTTTGCAAGTCAACATTTTGAGTAGAAACTATTGCTATCTAACATAATATTTATGTCAAATCAGCATATGTAGATGATGCATACTAGGTGTAATTATCATTAAAGTTATCTACCTTTTTACTATATTATTAGATCCACATCGTCGAAGCAAAAATAGTAAAACCTACTGATTTAATTAAAGTAGACATCCCTCATCCATTTCAAATATGAAAATATTAGTACCATTAAAGCAGTACCCTACCAAAGTTAATATCCTGCGTTTGAATCACAAAATCCCGTTCATCATTATCCCAAGAAATATTACCAGAGCAATTATTCATCCAAAACTCTTGGGAAACGACCAACTCGGGCCAGAGGATGGAGAAGCAAGAGGTTAAGTCGCCATCGGAATTCAAAATCTACCGCTCATTTTTGTTTAATTGTTTCGAACGACATTAGCATAGTTGATGTTGCGGAACTTGCGGCATAAATTGCTCAGTTTAATGTCGAGCTTTCACTCTTCGAGCGTTTCCGCTTTTCGTCAGATCCGGAGACTTACGCAACTAAGTTTCGCGGGCACAGGCAAACTTCAGAACACTCGAAGGTATTCATTTATCCACCCTCTTGCTCTAATTCCCGTCGTCGCACGAGAGACGTTTCTTCTGTAAAACCTGCGACGTTTGTTTGGGTTGTTTTCTTAGGATCTGTCAAGTGATGACAACTGACTGGTTTCGCAGTAGTCCTTAATTAAGGCTGTATACACTAAACTGTTTTAAAACAGAAACGTATTAATGATGTGTTCTAACTGTTACACAGATTTGGGAGCTCGTATACAATTAGGGAAATACGAATATTTCAAGCGGATGAATATAATAAATTGGACATAAATGTCTTAAGAAACAAATACTTTTTTCACTCACGTTTACTGCAGTAAAATTTATATTTTATCATCAGGTTAATTAATTATTAATTACTGTCTGTTCTTATATCTAAAGTCATGATAGCCTTTCTTTACAAATACATTTAGAAGCTAAATTTTTAAATTATAAAATGGTATTTAGCTTCAGCGTATTCACGTATTCATCTATCTATCTCTCAAAATGATTTCAATATAACAAATCATATCCGACAAGGATTGAAATTTCTTTGCATTAAATTGGTGAACTTTCATAAACATAATCTGGTTATATGCCCTTAATAGCATAGTGTACAAGTTTAATAGCCAAGTGAAGAAGCAGAGAACGTACATGGTTCAACAATAACCTTGCTGATGATAATTTGTTGAACAATAATCGATGAGACCTGATTTTACCTTAGTGGCTATGTTAATTCACAAAATTATCAACACTGGTCATCTGTAAATCGACATGTTTATGTAGAAACTTACATGCATCTAGTTAAAATTGGTGGTTGGTGTGCAATGTCATGTAAAAGAATCAATTGATTAGCAGCAGTTGGTGGCATTCCAACTCATCTAACTTGACTCCTTTTGACTTTTTTCTTTTTGTCTACTTAAAAACACATTACATAAAAACTATTTAAATACATTACCAGAGCTGCAAACTGCAATATGAAAGCTATTAATAGTATTGCCCAAAAATGTATGATAGAGTTTTTAATTCCTTGAAAGCTCATGTGTTAATACGTGCCTAGAAAAGGAAGGACAATATTCCGAATTATGTTTCAATTCTTAAACTTTTGGCGGATTAAATTTCAATTTTTTTTTATGAAAAATATTTTATAATCAATATATACGAATCAAAAATTCATAAATTTTAATAGTTATGATAAAGTAAAAGATTTATAGAAGTATTTTGAATATAAAACCATAGATGAATAACACTTTTATTTTGTTATTTGTTCTCTCTGTATTATATTCATTGGAGGTAATACTACAAATAAAGACTTTTATATCTAATCTATCAGTTCTTGTTCAATAAATGAGCATTTTTTTCAAATCTTAAATAGGTATATACAAATTATAGTAATTATAAAATATAGAAATTTATAATTTAATGTAGAAGACACATTAAAATGTACGCAATGGTTTAAATGATAGAGCTACGGGGTGCAATTATAGAAAATAAAATAGCATTTAATTCAAAAATATTCTGTGCTATAAGTTTCAGGTCAGCTGAATTCGATTCTGTCGTAATATTAAACTTCAACGATAAGCACAAAAGTTATTTCCATTATTTTTTCGATCAGCATTATTCTGATCCACAAAAATAAGCAAATCCGATGGAAACTATCCAATTCGACCATTTCCATCCGCACGACCATTATTATTATTATTCTGTTTTGAATGGTTCGGTATACGCCTGTCGGGCAGATCATTTGAAAAAAGTTTTCTCGCAATAAGGCTGCGATATATTGCCCCATTAAGGACCTTTTGGACCCGATCTTATGCGTTTTCATATTGATAAAAGTTCTTTGGCATAAATAATTTTTTATTGTAGCTGGTAGTATCTGTATGTCAGATAGCTCTGCTCAGGGTACGAATAGATAAATGCAAAATGACGGGAGTCAGTCGAAATAAATATATTAGAGGAAATTGTGAATTATTTTAACAGATAATTATGCCATAAGATTAATTATATTTTAAATTTCTTGGATAACTTTATAATTTAAATGTAAATGTTGCTAAAATAAAACTTTTTATAATTTCAATTGACGGTAAATTGGCGAAATATTTTACACAATTTGTTTACTTCCTTAAAGACTCAAGGTATAAACGCAGTTTTGTGTAAAATAGCAGCGGAGCCATTTTAGGGAAGCCTGATTCCATTCTGAACATAAAATATTATTTCTGTTATGTATTAAAGTTCGCAATGACATAGAAAGAAGTTGATGACTTTTTTTATCTATCTAAGGCAAAGTTTAATTAGTACACATTGGATTTTTTTTTTACTAACTAACAGTTAGAGTGTCTTAAGCAAGATGCAGAGGAAGCCGAAAATGAATGGTGTGCTAGAATTAAACATGTGTCAGCTTGTTGTGAATTTGGAGGAATTGTGGTGAAAGATATTGTTAAATAAATTTGTTGTTGGTTTGAGGTTAGGAAATGTGTTGAAAACTCAATGAGAAAATAAACTGGACATGAAGGTAAAGGATTTGTTGAAGACTGCGCTAAACAAGGAGGCAGTTACTGGGGGCAAATAAGAAGGAAGAAATTAATAGAAGTAACAAGAGATGTTCGAAACTCCGACAAATTAAGTGGAAATAAGATTAAGGATTCTTGATGTATTGTAGAGAGTTAAAACGAAATGAGGCGTGGACACACACTACTTTCTTAACGGACGTACCTTTCGAATTTTTTCTACACATGTTGTTCCAAATTAAGTTGTAAATACTTTTACTTTTTTAATGTATTAATAATAATAATAATCTTTATTCCAACTCGACTCAAAAAGAGTATAGGAAACGTCACAAATATGGTAAATATAAAATATAAAATAAAATACAAAGTACATCAATACATATATACACAAAAGTCAGAATACATCAAGAGTGTATCTCCGAAGAATTCATTTACTGAGTAGTAACTCCTTTCCTTGCAGATACTCTCGACACAATTTGTAATGTCTTTTTGCATTCTAAAAACGCGAACCATATCTGGTGATGATCCACATACTAATATGCCGTATACCATCACTGAGTGAAAACAAGCAAAATAGAACATCCTCAATATTGTATAATTCACCGCATCCCTCAGCCCACCCAGTGCAGAACATACCGGACCGATCCTACTGCACGACATTTTTATATGCTCTTTCCAACTTCATGTAGAGTCAACAGTTAAACCCAAAAACCTAGTGTTGTCGATCTGAGCTATAGTTGCAATAGGCTCCCTAACTAGATGAGATTGATTTCGATCGAGTGATGTTGCCTTAAATTCAATAAATACAGTCTTACCATTATTTAGAACAAGCTTGTTGTCCAGGAAATAGTTATTTAAGACACCCAAACTATTAGACGCATGTCGACCCAAATCTTTAGTCTTCTCAGTGGGAACAAAAAGTGAAATGTCATCCGCATACATAATGACGTTATCTGATGGAATATCAGTCACTGTGACACCCCACTCCTGAGAGTGCATGCGCTTCCCCGAAATAGCGTTACCAATTTGAACGTATTGACTGCTGTCCTCTAAATAATTCTGAAAGCATTTCAGGGGCGTACCCCTAATACCATACCTAAATAATTTCTGTAGCAACAGTCTGTTATCAACTAGACCGAATGCCTTACTTAAGTATACAACAGTTCTAGCACATGCCTTTCCCTCATCTATGTTTTTGTATAATGCATCTAAAAGCTCTGTACTTGCTGAAACTCTCCTGCGACTTTTTCTGAAGCCAAATTGCTCGTCATTAAACATATTATACTTTTGCATAAATTGTATTGCCCTATTGGCTACCATCTTTTCAATATATGTGGCAAATACACGATAAGAGTAAAAGCGTTAATTCCGATCCGAATTTGGAATTTTCTTTTTATGTAAAAGTTATTCAAAACCGAACTTCAAATAATTTTGTTCTCTTGATAAATCTATATACCATGTACTTACCGGCTACCCAGCGGGTACAGCTTACTATAAGATGAAACGACGACACCGAAAGTTTGAATGAGTTAGTACGAGAAACCAATATACAAACTGCTTTTTGGTCGAGGGTAGTGTTGGAAAAGAGGGGATTCGCCCTGATTAAACTCTCGTTTAATCAGGGCAACAAGGGTAGATAGCAGCTCTACTGCAGTTTGTATATTGCTTTCTCGTACTCCTCATACAAACTCTCGGTGTCGTCGTTTTATCTTATAGTAAGCTGTATCCGCAGGTCGCCGGCAAGCACGTGCTATAATGCATAATGTGAGAAATATTTCCAAAAATTGTTATTAGGTAAAAGTGAAAGTGCTGCTTCCAGCATGAAATTCGAAATTTCTTCAAAATTAATGAAAGCTTAATATCTCTGTTTAGAAAGCATAATTGGCGAGATATTCGCAAAAAAACATTTTTTTTATTTTTCGATAAGAACAAAAGATTTACTTCCGGGAATAAATTCGAAAAGTTTTCTTTTCCTCAAATTCGCTTTTTAATACATGTTTATTCTTTAGAAATTTCTTTAAACTTAGTAGTTGAAGAAATATAGGTGTAACTTGATTTTTTCACTGAAGGAAACTACTATATCCGGTCTAGTGACATCACTGGAAATCTGATCAGTTTTCGAGAAGAAGGTGCTCAAACATATTAAGTTTGGTGTTGATAGCTTTAGCTGTTTGGTTGCGGTAGTGACTGAAAAACGCGGATATCTGCAGATGTCCGCGTTTTGCAGTTTTGCAGAAATTAGTGCACTAATTTCGGAGCGAACATTGTGTCATCATAATACTTCCTTATACTACGAATAAGAAAGTAGAAGCATATAGCCGCTACTTGCAAAATTTTGAAAGAGAAATGAGAGACCAGGAAAAAATATTCAGGTATATGCTGCATGACATGGAAAGTGCAACACCAAGAATGGGTGCGAATTTTTTGACCAAACTTGGTAGAAACGTATAACTAGTCAAAAGCAATAATTGATTAAAATTTTGTTGCGATAGATCAAGTGGTCATGACACATCTGACCCTTCATTCAGTTTTCGCTGACATTAATGTGTGGTGTATTAAGTGTTTGTTTGAAATTAATTTCAACGGTTTTGTCTTATTATACCTTTGTTTAACGTGTTTAAAGAGTTTTATTATGCCTAGAGTGCGGCAACGTGGAAATTATCGCCAATTAAGCGAATTCGACAGAGGTCGAATTGTTGGTTTGCGAGAAGGTGGTTTTTCATACAGGGAAATTGCAAATCGCCTTAACCGGAACCAATCCACCATTATGCGCTGTTATCAATCATGGACTAGGGAAGGTCAGGAAAGACGCCAAAGAGGAACCGGAGGCCGAAGAAGAACTAATGAGATACAGGACCGCCGCCTTCGCTTAATGGCACTAAGAGACAGGTTTTCCAGTACCAGATCAATTGCTGACGTGTGGTTAGGTAATATTGGTCGTCCTGTAACCCTTCGAACCGTTTATCGTCGAATTAGGGGTTTCGGCTTACAATCTTATCGTCCACATCTTGTGTTACCACTTACGGCTCAACACCGACAGCAACGTTTGGAGTGGTGTAGATTGCGACTGCACTGGAACGTGGAGTGGCACAGGGTGGTATTCAGTGATGAATCTCGATTTTGTCTAGGGATGCATGATGGCCGTATGAGGGTCAGACGAAGACGTGGGGAGCGTCGTGATATTCAGTTTTCCGTTGAAAGGCATGTGCATCGAGCAGTGGGTGTTATGGTATGGGGTGCTATAGCATATGGGAGTAGGTCTCAATTGGTGTTCATCCAAACCACCATGAACGCCCAGCGTTACATTGATGAGGTGGTAGAACCCCATATTCTACCATATCTTCAAACGCTCGAAGACCCACTTTTCCAGCAGGATAATGCCCCTCCCCACGTAGCGAGAATTTATATAAATCGCTTGGAAGAGGCTCATGTCAATATCTTGCCATGGCCACCCAAATCCCCCGACCTCTCGCCAATAAAACATGTGTGGGACATTATGGGACGAAAACTTATGAATTTAGCCAATCCCCCGCAGACACTAATAGCTCTCCGGCATGAATTACAGGTTGCTTGGGATACCATACCCCAAGAGGATATCGACCACCTAGTCGAATCAATGCCACGAAGAGTGAGGGAGTGTGACACTAATAGGGGCGGTTCAACACATTATTAATAAAAATTATGTTAAATTATGTTAGTCTTTTGTTTTTTTTCTTTGAAATTTTAATCAATTATTGCCTTTGACTAGTTATACGTTTCTACCAAGTTTGGTCAAAAAATCCGCACCCCTTCTTGGTGTTGCAGTTTCCATGTCATACAGTATATTCAGGTTATTCTGTAATGCATTAAAGTTGGCAGGTATGACTTTGGATTAAGTTGATAACGTTTTGGGTTACGTCTTCTATTGGGTTAATCTACAATAGATGCCATATGTAATAAGTCTCTTATAATTTCGTACTAAGCACGAAAAATTTGATAGATGAAATAACACCATAGATATACACTTATTTAAATATCCTCATAATTTTGAAATGAAATAACTTAGAGTTGTTTTGCAATAAATAAAACTAAACAGGCATATATTGGATAAAAAGTACCAAATTTATCAAGCTCCATGCTTGTTTTCTGTAATATGAACAAACGCGTAACAAGTCAAGATTAACAGTTGACATGTTGCTGAGTATCTTCAAATAATACGTACGAATGTGTAAAATCAAGATTTTTAAATAGAAGAAAAAAGAAATTTTTACGTATTAGTTTTTCTGCATGGGGAAATATTAAAAGTATTTTGCAAACATATAAAATCTCTTAATCTCTTAAAATCCAGCAATACCTTCCAATCACTCTCTATTCCCTATATGTGAAATTGACAGATAATCATATTTTGCCTAGTAGTATGTACAGTCAAACTTCGTTGTAGATAAACTCAACGAAGTTTGCAGTCACAAAGTGTAATTAACTAACACAAAGTGTAATTACTATTACGATATAACAAAAGTTTGCTTCAAAGTGTTTTTATATAATCAAGCTTTATGTAAAATAGCTTCATAAAAATAATTCAACCTACCGTGCATTCATATAATAATGACGTAGTTTATCAGAACATTATCAATGAATTACATAGCACCACGTTATGCTAAATATTTCCTGATGCAAAGCATGCATACTGAAACACACGACTTCCATATGGTCCCTTAACGACATTATTAATTTTTGCTAACGATCATTGTTATGCCGTAGCGAAGCAAACTTCGTACCGTTCCTAACAATGTTAATCACATTCGCGGCACAATAATCCCAAGATAGAGAGTCCGGACAGAGTCCGAGAAGAGTATTTATGCAGGATTTCGCAGCCATTCAAAATACGGACAATGCTACAGAGTTTCATTAACTCGAGCGCCCTCTCTGCACGAGCTAAACATTAATTTGGGCGCGGGAGCTTCGCGTAGAGTCCGAAAATGGGGTTAACAACGAAAATGCGAAATCACTTACTACTGCATAAAGATCATTAAATTTTCAATGGCAGATATTGCCATTGCGCCATTGCCGAGTGTGCACCGTTTATATTAATTCTTGGTTGAAACGGAAGTTCAGTAAGTTTGCTAACTATTAGGGAAACGTCACAATATACATTAGCTGCAATTGTAAAATAGCTATCTTTAGTTGTTCTTATTATTGTAGTGGTTCTTATGCCAGCGCTTCTGTTATTACCTAATTCGTATGCCAGCTTATTGCCATTTTATTGCGCATGTTTTACCAATAAAATTTCTTGCATGGCTTCAACAACGAAATGATAATGTAACTCCTCGTATTTAATATCTCATAAAATAGTTTTATTATTATGGATCGAAATTGTAAAGAGAGACACAATATATCAAAAGGCGAACTTGCAATTATATAATACAACCTTATTTTCGACAAATATAAAGTTATTCCTGATTTTCAATTTAGAAAAATATGCTTTCCTCGATTGATGATTTGATTTATCAATTTATGTGTAGTAGGAGTACATATACGAGGGTCAGTCAATAACTAATGCCTCCTATTTTCTTCTACCTAAATAAAGTTAGTTAAGTAACAAAATTTGAATTTGGCGCTATTCCTCAAACCTTCTTCTATGATTCACTGCAATAATAACTTCCTGCGTCCACACGTGGCAGCACTGCAGTCGCTTGCAAAATGACCGACATCGATGTGCGTATTAGATAGCATTCTCTAATTGAATTCTTGAATGCAGAAGCTGAAATGCCCATTCGCATTCATGGAAGACTGAAAAAATGTGTACGATGATGCAATAGTGGATGTCAGCACTGTTAGACGATGGGTTCGCCGCTGTAACAATCCTGAAGGACAAACATCTTTGGCTGACGAAAAGCGGAGCGGCAGGCCGTTGACTGCACGCAACATTCAGCGAGTCGATGACATCATTCGTGGTGACTGGCGGATGACTGGAGATGAATTGTGTCGCACTATCTCGCTCAATAAAGGTAGTGTGATGACGATTATTCAACGACTGAGGTACGAGTATTCAAAGGTTTGAGTAAGGTAGGTACCAAGAATGTTGACAAACCAGAATAAAGAAACAAGAAAAACATTAGCCTCAGAATACACATCTGTTCAGGCCGCTAAAAGAAGCTTTCGTGGGATTCATTTTGAAGATGAGCCGCAAAAAAGTCTGCGCGTCAAAGGCTTAGGAAGCAGCACCGTACTTTTACCACACTGGGATACATGCAAATATGGAACAAAACTGTGAAAATAGACGGAGATTATATTGAAAAGTGACAAATTAATCATCATTATTGTGGTTTTTAACCTATGTAATTGAATTTTAATTTCTTAACAAATAAAAGGAGAAAAAAATAGTAGGCATTAGTTGTTTACTGACGTACGAGGGTCAGTAAACTCTTAAAAATTTAGTTCTATTTCCACCCAAGTTAACGTACTAGCAAAATAATTAGTGTTGTGGCTGTCCTTTAATGCAGTTACTCTATGGGTACTCTAACAGTTAATAATAATAAACCATGCATTTTTTTTTAAACTGGATCATAGGGATATTTACATGGTAAAAATTGTACGTTAACTTACGTAGTCTTCAAATTTTTAATCAAACTTTTATTTTAATTAACAAATCAAACATTTTTCTACAAAATGTGTACTGCTAGAATGACATGAACATGTTCTATTCAATTATTTTTACGTTTTAAAGTTGAAATGTACGAGCAAAGATTAAGCCAGATAAATCAAGTTGTCTAAAACGTCATTAATCTAACTGACATAAAAAAATCGTTAAATCTCTATGTACATTTTTTTTAAACAGAATACCCGTTTATATTATTGAAGAAGGAGTAGAATTTGTAATATCATGCATTAGAGGCCTGTCTGGCCGGGAAGTTGTGAAGAATTTTACTACTGAATATCCACATCGCCCCATTCCGAACAAAAGCACAATAATGAGAATGTACAAAAACATTTGCAGAACAGAATGCATAGATCCTAACCATAATATATGAGCTGGAATATCTTTCGTGGTTATAGAAGGGATGAAATTGGTCCTCACCTGGCTGATTTGGGAACCAATGGGGAAATTATTTTTCAGCATGATGGTACACCCTCTATCATAGCTGATAACTCAATTCCTAAATCAAAGTTTTCCGAACAGCTAGATTGGTCGCTATGGACAATTCAAATGACCTGCACAGAGTTCCGACCTTACACCTTTGGACTTTTTGGGAATATTTATTCCTTAAAGTGTCCGACAATGTACGAGGACGACCCGCAAATAAGGAAGGATTAAAAGCTAGAATAAAAGAAGCTTATCACGGTGTTCATCTCGCAAAATACAAAACACCAGGAAGAAAATTATGATCATTTAGGTTATTGTTTAGCAGCTGAAGGAAAAAAATAAAAAATATATTTAGTAAAGTATGTTAATGTTTTACTCTCACTTAGTTTTTGGATGTTGATTCTACTGAAGCAGATTTTTAGGCAATTACAATATAATCAATTGAATTCAAGTTGTCCTTCGGATAGTGAATGAGCATCAACAGAAGAAGTAGAGACGACGGGACGGTTTCAAACCTGAACCCAACAATCAGGGAAGTAAATGTTAAAATTTTTGATTTCAGCTTCTTTACTTACATCTCTTTTGCTGAACAATACTTATCAGCTTGGATAATTTGCATGCTATTGTCAATATCTAGCCTTCACATTAATATTTATAATTAACAAGTATATTCTGAAGATAAAAATTCAATAGAATCATTCAGTGGTAAAAGCTGTATTTAACACAGGCGAATACGAAGGTTATAAGTTGCAGTAGATTACGTCCGCCAGTCTTACAGATCTTAGAAAAAGCATTTTACTCGGAAATTGTTATTCATCTAATAACATAGAGACAAAGTAACAAATCGTGCAACACTTTATATAGGTATAATCGACGGTTCCTATAGTTTCTGGAAAGTTGACTAAACTCTCATAACCTACAAGCAGACTGCGTAATAGTTTTGTAAATGTCAACTGATCATATTACAGATAAATATTTGGTTCTTGTATAGTGCTCAACCTATTTTTAGCATCTAATTCACTTGTTTTTCCAAAAATAAATTTTGAAATTGTAATAGTAATCTCTACTGCGTTAAGATTAGGAGATGTTTTCTCAATTTTCAAATGAAATATATTTTTGACATGAAGCAAAACGCGCCAATGTCATAAATTTCATAATTGACAACATTCTAAGACGAAATTTTACCGAAAATTTTTTAGAGTTCAACCGCCTCAATGTCGAAGATATAAGTATGAAATTTTACGCGATGCATGGAAATAGATTGCATATTTCATGTTTAGAAAAAGTACTTAACTTTTTATTGCGGTAAATCAACTTGGTCTTCACTCTTACGGCAAAAGCGATTTCAGGTCATGTAATTTTGCTGTACTTAATGGAAACGGTTTCTTGTTAATTGGTTAAAAGGCTCGAAGATCTCTTTCGTGTTGTTTTATGATTTTCCCATGGATCAAAAATGGCAAATTTTACCTCAAACTAATGCTTATACTCAATATTCTGATTGTTCATAGAATATTCCTTACTATTAATTTGCAGCCACTGGATTCATTTGCTTAATATGTTCTTTGTCACTGTGCACATCATGAGTAGTTGCAAATGTTTTGTTTCACTTCAATTCTAATAATTTTATGGAAGGTTTTCTTGACACTAAACAAATTAAACTTGACAAATTTCAATAGTGGAGGAATCAAGTACGTAATTGTTATTGGGTTACTTTTTTGTCTTTACTTTTCAATTTATAACCTGCATTCAGTATTATTCAAGAAAATTAAATATCGCGTGTTTCATAATTACAGTAGGTATATCATTATTTGTAACGAGTGATGGAAGTAATGGTCAATGGAGAAACCAATTTCGTACCACTCACAACAAGCCATTGTTAGTTTTACACATATGTACAATATTTCTTGCAACTGAACTCATCATATTTTTACCAAAAGTACTTTAAATATTAAATGACGTTACAACAATTTGGAATTATTAATGAATAGGCTTTTATTGCCTTTCTGTTTAATGCTAAAAAGGCTAAAGCAGACATTTCAGAATTTTACTACAATAAACAATGGGCCTTTTAGTTGTAATGAATTCGTATTGACCACAAACGCTATTAAAAAATCAGCTGTTGGTTGGGCTTGACATTGGACATTTTAGCATATCAAATATATCAAAAAAGTAATTTAATGCAGTTCAAAACAGTTAGATATAGAAATTGTTTTCTTAGCTCGAAGCCAAAGATATACAGGGTGAGTCATTAATAGCCGCTTTTTCGATTGCTCTTTTGTGTTTTTAATAAAAGAAAAACAATGAGTAGAAGATTCATGGTTGCTTGGGGCGCTTATTCTAAAAATACTTTAAGCTCTGACGCACTTCCGGTTACACCGGAAATGCATGGAACTTAATTTTTTTAAAAGACTCACGTTATAAATTTTTGGATTTTCTTATAGTACTGCTTTAACTTGCCTATTTATCTATTTTTTCTTTTTCAAAATTGAGCAAATATTTTTTTAGTTATTAATTTTTTTTAATACTTGAGGAAAACACGTGTTCAGAAAAAATCATTTTCCCATTGTTTATAAAAGTAAAACCATTAACTTTGGTGGTGCTTGTAGCCAAACAAAATCTGCATTTTCGTATTAGTTGCGACTTTGTTTTTTCAAAGCCTATACTTCCCAAAATTTTGATATAGCAAAAACTTATTTTTTTTAAATAGAACATCCAGTATTTTATTGAGGCATTTTGTTCCCTTTTTGATTCTCTTTCATTTTTGTTAACAATGTCTCATACCTATCTTTTGTAATGTCTGAGATAATCACTATAGAAGGAATCAGCGGTGAAATAAAGAACAACTGCCGCTGTGATATGCACCCAAATATTCTTCCAATAAACGATGGAATGCGGCCAACTGCGTGAGTCAACTGTTAAAGAAAGTCGGTAAACATTTATGTTGAATTTATAAAAGCATCGCTATTAGTTATCATCAAAATGAATTATTCTTATGAAGAATTAATAGATATGATTGACGTTTTGGGTGAATCTGACAGAAACTCTTTGCTAGCATCTAGACCTTATGCACAGCGATCCCTGGTAGAAGTCAACGGAAGCCAGAAATCTTCGAAAGTATAAAGGTAAGGTTTGAATGAACAGATAGTATTAAATATGAAAAGAAGAGCCGACACAATCAGGATATAAGTTTATGGTACTTGCGAGTGTAGTCGAACACCCCCTATACTAGTACTACGAAAATTAGTCGTCAGTTAGATGTAAATCAAATTTGAGAATCCAGAATATTTAGGAAATATGTAATTCATCGGTAGCATATTCATACACAGGGTTAGATGAAAGAAATTTTCAGAATCCCTTACATTCTTTGTTAATGGGCAGCAGATCAATTAGCCGTTTCACTTTTTTTGTTGCTTACCGACGAAGCCACCTTTTTTTTTAAATAGATACGTTAGTCGTCACAATTTTTGTTATTATAATACATAAAAACCCTCACTGCAAACTTTCTAAATCGCTGGTCATTAAATATGTGGGAAGGAATAGTGGGTAGTTACATAATTGGACCTTACTTCTTTGATGAAAATGTTAATGCAGAAGAGTAGCTTCGTTTTCTACTGATGTATAAGTTCAACACTTTTTGAAGACATGAACATTAAAATCAGAAAAGCGTTTACAAGAATATGTCAAAACGTCTTATGCATCGTTAGTATTTCTTTCGAAAACAGAATACCTCCCGTGCATAGCACAATAATGAATATATTCTTTAATGCAATTGGTTTTTCTTTCAATAGTTTTAGGTTATTTAAATTGCGTTATTTTGTTGTTACATTTTTTTCTATCAATGTTTTAGGACATCGATTTATAATTTCGAAAAACTGCAGCCATCTCTTTGAAGAGCATCAACAATGAAAGAATACGAGCAATTAGGCAATTTATATTGAAGATAACAGCATTGTTTCATGCACCTTTTAGTGGGGCGGCATGTTTAAATATGTCGGTAAACACAATATTTATTTTATTTCATTGTTAACCAACAGTGTAAAAAGTGAACATCTGGACATTGCCGGAATTAAAAAACTGAAATGCGATGCCCTTCATTCTGTAAAATTATTACTTTTAGGATAGTTGTGTTTAACCTATACTTTGTTTGACAATTGACTAAGGAAGTGGGCCTTATTCCAGCCTTCCATAAGTTGAACTAATATTTGAGTGCACAGAACAACAGCACTTGTAGTTCCTTATTTGCCCGCTAATTGCTCCTATAGTGAGTATCTCAAAAATAGGACATTGTTAACAAAAATGAAAGAGAATAAAAAAATTAACAAAATGCCACAATAAAATATTGGGTGTTCCATTAAAAAAAAGATAAGTGTTTGGTATGTGAAAATTTCAGAAAGTAGGGTTTGAAAAAACAAAGTTGCTTGAGGTATTGTCGAGTGCAACTTACACCAAGTGATGCAGAATTTTCTTGGCTACAAGCACTAAAAAACAATGAGCAGATGATTTTTTCTCATGTGTTTTGGTTAAATATTTTCAAAAAAAATTAATAACTCAAAAACTATTGGCTCAATTTCACAAAATAAAAAACCGTTGAAGAGGCAATTTAAAGCAGTACTAGAGAGTCCAACAATATATAGGGTGAGCCGTTTAGAAAAAGTAAGTTCCGTAAATTTTCGGTGAAACCGAAAGTGCTTCAGAGCTTGCATTATTTTTAGAATATGCGCCACAAGCAACTATGAATCTTCCATTAATTGTTTTTTCTCTTATTTAAAACACAAAAAACCAATCAAAAAAGCAGCTACTAATGACTCACCCTGTATAATATAGGTACAACCGGGTACAACTTAATTGAGTGAATGATAAATATATATTTATTTTATAAACATAGAAGAAATATCAATTACAGTACAATTTTAAATTTAATTTAAAAAATAAAATATGAAATTAACAGTTATTCTTTTACGTTTAGATATAGAAATTTACATATAGGTATGTAGGTATTTTATTTTAGGATTTGTTGCGTAAGTAGCTTCCATTATTTGATTAGAAATTATGAATTTTAAAACCACAAGCATCATATTTTTCTGTTATTTTTAGATCCGCAATATTTCGCATGTAAAATATCCGAAGGGATTAAATCCATGTCAAATCAACCGTGAACGCAAACAACGCCGCCATATAAAAAGAATATACATATTAAATTCTGCTGGGTTTATTTACAATTTAGTCGATATAGATACAAGTAAAATTCAAATTTTTACACAAAATAAAAAAAACATGTTTTATGCACAATGTTCGTACATACATACGTATACACACATAAATTATGCTTGTCCGGAGATGTTTTTCGTGCAATAAAGGAAAACACATTGTGTGTTGCGTGGCCGAGATAAATTAGACCGAGTATACGCTGGTTTTCAGTCATTTTCTGATCGTAAAAGTGAATAATTAGGCGTTAGCTGAATGGTTAATTAGTCTGCTGTGGAATGACGGGTTTTGTAAGCGTAATACCACAAAGGGGCGTCAGTCATTACAAATATACGCGTATCGAAATGAAATGTACCATGTCGGTATTTCTTTGTAATTCTGTACGATTCAAATGTGTTATAAAAGATTGAAACGGATGATGGCAAGTTTTGGATTATCAGATTTATTTAAAATAGTTATCTTTATTGCCCTACATAGAATCTCAAAGTATAAGACAAAAATACATAGAAAGTATAACAAATGTTATTTTACAACACAAAAACAAACCAATAAATTAAATTAATGGAAACTTAACTAAGAGCAGGTAAATTTAACAATTCCGGTGACGATGTATAATTTATATCAACATTAAACATTTGACTTTGACTATATATACATATTTTATATGTGCACTTAGTTGAAAAAAGAAAAAGAGTCCATTAAAATTTTGAATAACACCGCTCCCATCTCTAACATTCAGGTTTATTTTGAAGACTAAGGAGTTCCATTCATTCACTATGCACATTATAAAAGAAATTTAGTGTTTCTAATATTCATTCCGTTACTTTGTAAATCGTAATACGTAATACATACAACAAATTTTACAAGATTTATAGTGGAATTCTCAAACTTTTTGGAAGGCTCGCGGTTGCCGTAAGCTACGAGAAATACGTCACCAAAGCAACCTAGCAACTAAAATGACAATTTACGATTTTTTGTGTTTTATGTTTAACATGTAAAGAGACATATCATCTCATAAATATATACCAAGATATTTCAATTTAAAATTTTAACTAATAAGAAAATTATTTGAAATATAATATAGCGCTTGCTAATAATGCTATAGTGAATTTGCAGATAAATGTCTTTTCGGGCATATCTATGGATGATGAAATGTGATTTTTCTATGAAGCCAAGAAGGACAGGTATTCCTATAAAGTGGACATTGTTTTTCTTACAAGAGTACCCAAACACAAAAAAATACATAAACCAAGCAGACGATATCCATACAACATAACGCATGTGAAATGTGCACAAACTAGATGTTCGAAAAAGTCTAAATGGTATCGTGTTCACAGTAACTTCACAATTTAAAGTTGACTTTTTCATATGAAGTCAAACCGCAACGATTTTATCAATATATAACTATATTGAACGATTAATGTTTTAGGCTCCAAAAAGTTAACATATAGTTTTAATAGTACAGGAAAAAGTATACAGTGAGCTCAAAAAGGTTGGAATAAATTCATTTAAAATTCAACCTTTAATTTTTAGATGGGCATTTTTTAAACTAATTTTTGTTTATACAGGGTGACTCAAAAAAAAGATTTCATTTGACACTTCAATTTTTTTTAATTGAAACACCCATTTTTTATTTTATTTTCGGATTCTACGTAAAATTTTGATCACATTTCATGTATTATAACCTAAGTCTAAGTTAAGTTCTTTTCTAAAATAATCAATGTAATTTAAAAAAAAAAATTATTTAATTCTAAATAATAAATGTCTCAATGATTCGTAATTAAATTGTGAAATATTAATTTAATAAATGTTGAAATTGGCCACCACCAACATCCTGGCAATATCCGAGGCGATCTTCGAATTCTTGCAAAACATTGTGCACTATTTGAGGTTCTATCAGTCTCATTTCTTGTCTTATTCGGGATTTAAGTTCGTCAATATTGTTCAGTCTGTTGATATACACTTTAGATTTTAGGTAGCCCCACAGATAATAGTCTAACGGGGTCAAATCAGGGGATCTGGCCGGCCATTCTATTGGGCCCCGTCGACCAATCCACCTTCCAGGAAAAACACTATCTAAATATTCACGCACTGGGCGAGTAAAATGGGCTGGTGCTCCATCCTGTTGATACCATAAGCTATCATTGGGAATGTCAGGATCTTCTGGATTTGGATACACTACAGCAAGCGCAGGTATCAAATCGAATTCTAGAAATTCTAGAATTCGATTTGATCTGTTTCCAATAATCCCAGCCCAAACATTTACTTTTTGAGGGTATTGTGTGTGACACTCCATAATCCGATGCGGGTTTTCTGTAGCCCAATAACGGAAATTTTGCCTGTTCACGGTTCCTTTTAGGCAAAACGTTGCTTCATCCGAGAACACAATTCTTCGTGAAAATTGAGGATCATCAATACATCTCTCCATCACTATTTCACAAAATTGCATTCTTCTATCTGGATCGTCCTCATTTAGTTCATGAACTAACTGAACTTTATAAGGATGCCATTTATTTTTATGTAAATAGTTTAATACAGATCCTTGACTAATTTTGTTCTCGTCAGCAATAGCGTAACTAACTTTATGGTTGTTCTCTTCAACGGATAATAGCACATTCAACTGCACATCTTCTGAGATAGTGGGCCGGCCTTTTACATAATTATCTCTCACATGCCCCAAATCCCTATATTTTTTTTCAATTTTACTAATAGTTGATTGAGATATAGGCGCTCTGTTTGGGTATTTATTGTTGAACAGTTCGGAAACTTCCAGTTGGGTACGCATCCTATCTCCATAGCCAATCATTATTAGTATTTCTATGCGCTCCCTTTCATTTACTCGTGCCATTTTACAGTTAAAAAAAACTACTTTTATTAGAACTTTTATACAAATGTTTAAATACTTTTGACAGGGAATGAACTTCAACGTCAATGTTAAATAACCTAGGTAACAGATAAAAATGGTATTAATGTTTAAATGTTTACAGTTTCAGTAAATTTGATTATGTTTAACTCCTAATATGTACAGTTTAAATGAAAAGAAATAAGCTAACTTAACTTAGACTTAGGTTATAATACATGAAATGTAATTGAAATTTTACGTATATTTCGAAAATAAAATAAAAAATGGGTGTTTCAATTAAAAAAAATTGAAGTGTCAAATGAAATCTTTTTTTTTTGAGTCACCCTGTATAAACAAAAATTAGTTTAAAAAATGCCCATCTAAAAATAAAAATTGACGGGTCCCAGTGTTTTTTAAAAAAATTAAAGGTTGAATTTTAAATGAATTTATTCCAACCTTTTTGAGCTCACTGTATAAATGGTTGATTTTGTATTTAGAAAATCGACCAATCTGGTAATATATGGTTGCACTTGATTTCAATATTGTTGTTCGTCCCAAATCATTTGTATATTACTAGCAACAATAAAATGTTTTTTTTTTTAAATTTTCTGGCACATTACGAATCATATTGACTGTTGATATGATTCGTAATGTGCGAGAAATTTTTTTTTTTATGATAGACTCGGACAATGCCTTGCTGCTGAAGGATGCATTTGTGAGCCTATGCGATAACATTTTATTTTTTAGTATTCTTTAGAGTATATTTTTTATTTTCATAAAATTCCGTTCTTAGTAAATTTATAGAATAATTTACTAAGAATTAATGTTTAATTAGAATTGTGCTTTTACTTTCCTATTGCGTTGTATACGCAATATAATAAAACTCCCAGAAGTATTTTGAATTGTTATTTGGTAAATATGTATTTACGAAGCGTGTGATGCATGCTTAGATAAATACATGTTCATCCATCGACTGACTCTATGCAACTAAAATCCTAATCGTACTTTACTGGCACGACCTGCGCGTTGTTGCCGGTATGCATAGTATACATATGTCCTATCCCCAATATGATTTTACACATGCTGTATATCTTACTTACTCTAAGGTAAAATTAAACTACTTTTAACATATAATATTAAATACAAGGTATTTATTCCTTTGCCAGTGGTATGGAATATTCATATAAATAGTAGATATAATAGTAATAAATTACAATAACCCATGACTGAATATCCCCACGAATTACCCATATCTCCATCTGCAATGAGTTATTGTGTATCTGAAGTTCAACTTCAGTGGTAATCTTTCAGCATTCGCTACATTCGCACTATCAAGTTTGAATTGAATCCATTGTTGATACATATGCACACAAATGTACATATATTAAAATCTGTTTTGAATTTTAACATTCAAAGTAAAGTGTTTGTAAAGACGAATAACATTTTATAAACATGTTAAAATAAAACAATAGCGATTATAAATATTAAACAAAATGGCCAATATTATCCACTAATCCATCTAAGTTCCACATCCTATGTTCTACTTCAATTACATGGTCGATACAATTACTCCAATTATTTATTGTAACATTTCTAATTGCTTCGAATAAAAGTTCTCGCACATATGAGATTTTGTCTTTTTTTACAGCAACTTCATTATTTGGGCCCAAATCATCTCAATCAGATTGAGCTCACAATGATATGGTAGTAACCGCAGTGCAGTTCTATCTGCAGCAGCTGCTATTTCACCAATTTTATAAGTATTATATTGATCTTTATGAAGATGAACTAAACGCTATAATTTAGCATGTATGATTTCTGCATTAAACAGAATATTTTTGGAATGTAACCAGTCTTGGATTCCAGCTTTTCTCCATGATGAAGTAGGAAGCCTTGCCACTCTGCGTGAACGATAATATGCATTTTCCATGACTATTACAGTATTATCTGGCAAGTTTGGCAATATTTGTTGGAGTCATGTTTCGAAAATGTTGCTGTTCATTTCATCATGGTAATCAGTAGTTTTTCTTCCTTCAAAAAGCAATAGTCCATCTTCCACAAATCCCATTACAGATCCTATATGTAGTATTATTAATCGCCTGCTTTTACCACTATGGTTTCTTAATCCTGTTGATAAACCTTCAACGAAAGTTTGCCGTGCACTGATTATTCCTGTGTCAATCCAAACTTTTCCCTTTGTGTATCCTTCGTTCCACCACGTTTCACCTAAATAAAATATCGGACGACCATCATCTCTGTACTGTTTTATTGTTCTCAGGTATTTTCTTTTCCAGTGTTTCATTAACACCTACTTGAAATTGATGAGTTTCAGGAATCTGTGTAAACTTGCTCGGCTCATTTTTGGTATGAACTCATCCATAGTTATATCTGCCATAATTTTATCAAGGGTCGGAAGTTCGTTTTTAAAAAACAAACTGCACCTTTTGTCGTACAACATTTTTTACAGATTCATCAATTTTAAGAAGTTTTGAATGCTTGCTTACTCGTTCTTTAGGAGGCCTTAATTTGTCTGTCTCTTTATATTCCTTCATTATCCGATATACAGTTGACTTTGCCAACCCTAAAATACATCTTTATAATATATTATGACTGAAGTAATACTGATATCTTACTTAATGTTCTAGAGATGTTTATTACCATTTCTGTTGTTCCCATTCTGAGAATTTGTATCGTTAACATTTTATAGATATTTGAACGGTTTGTTTTGCGTGCTGTGTTAGATGTCCTAATCGATCACGCTGTTTGGGTGGCGAGACTAACGCTTTGCTGGGACGTGGCAGATCACTCATGTCCAAAAGTACGGATTTTATTTAATAACAATTAAATGTGATATATCAAAGCAAAAATGTAAGATAGCAAAATTGTAGGTTATAAACATAAAATGGCGGAATGGGCGTACTTATGTTTGCATATTAAACATTTTGGCGCGATATTTGAATCACTCCTTCATATTCTGAGATAGGGTATAGTATAACTTAACAAGTAAATAAACTTGTTTCTCTATGAATAACTATATTGTATATTTAGTGGGCCACAAATTGAATGCATCTCAAAATCAAAATATACCTTCCCAACAATATGTAATTAACTATTCGCAAATTGTAATTTTTTCATCATAGACTATTTTTAAATATGTTTAGTCCGCATGTGCGATCCTGGCCAACAAGCGCACATGACAGACATTTTTTGAAATATTTATTACTTTCGAATCCCAAAACACTTCATTCTATATTAAAAAGGAAGATATACTGTTCCGGATTTATTTTTCCCGGAGAAAAAAAAGTATCTATATATAACACCGAAATTTATTGGAAATCCTGCCAGGGCTCGATAAGGGAAATATATGTTATAATGCTCGTAGGTTAAGATTGTGATAAGGCTGTCCGAAATAGGGTTAGTGATAACACCGTCGAAGGGCGTTCAACCTTTAATAAGTTTCTTTTACACTATCCGAGAAATATTTATACTTAATTTTTTTTTCTGTCGGGAATTGATCCCTCAACGTCGAATCAAGGTGTTCGTTTACATATGTATGTCTATTAAATTGAAATTTCATATTTCGCCTTCAATAATAAAAGCGAGTAAAAGCAATTCTGCAATTGCATCCTACGTCTGACATATTACATGCACGTAAAACCCATATGTGAAATTTTCCAGTTGCTTTTAATATACATATTGTAATATTCAGAGACTAGATTACACCATTTTAGTTTGCATGCGCACAACTAATTAATGTTTCTTATTCAATTAAATAGTCTGTTTTAAAATAGGAAGAAAACTAAAAGAGCTCAAACTAGAATGAAACAGTCGATTCTAAAAGTGCTGGTTTTAAAAAGCCTAGTTTAAAATCTAATTTAATTTAGTGTGTCAAATTAAGTGGCATATATTAATAATAATAATATTTACTTATTTTATAGTTATTTTGCATTACAGAATATGAAGAAATACAGTAAGGATACAACGTTCAAGAATTTGAAAAACTTCATTTCACACCATCATTACTGTTGCATCTTAATCTGCTTCAACCGCTTCAAAAAGTAATATGTTGATACATATGACCAGAGAACAACGACCATAGAAAATCGAAAGTATTGTCGAATCCTGTCATGTTTGTTACATATGCCGGTCCTGGGTGTGAAATAGAAACGTTGTGCCAGGTCTGTTTGAGCTAAATACCATTATTGTTGTTGTAATTAACATTTGATAGGATTATGCCGACGTAAAAATAATTTTTGATCCATGAATGTGATTGTTATAAACAATCATAACAAACGGATCACATTTTTGAATATCCCATATTTTCCAACAGTATAATAAAATTAATAATGTTGGAAATCTTTAAACCAACTCACAGGCCCCGCCTAGACATTTCTCGACCAATGTACTAAAGAATTTTAATATCAAATAAGAATGTTCGAGAAACAAAAATAAAAATTACGCGAGAAGCAAAGGCTTCGACCAATCGAAAGACTCGTTATTCGGACGAATAGAATGCATCTTTCTAGGAACACCTGCATACCGCGTCATTTGTTTACGTCCCAAAAAAAGTTCTAAAAGCGCAGAAATTTTATTTCGGGTAACCAGTCAGCTTTAGCTGCTGGAGCGACAACACCTATTAGCTCTGAAGAAACCGAACATTCTCCGAAGTGAAGCCGAGGCTGATAGAAAGTTCCTATTAGCGAACTGAACATTTCCGAAGCGTACTCGAACGCTTCCGAAGTTAACCGAAGCCGAGAAAGGGTTTCCACTAGTGAAACGAACATTTCCGAAACGTACCCAAACGTTTCCTAAATCGTAGAAGGATTTCTACGAGCGAACCGAACACTTCCGAAGCAAATCCGAACGCTTCCGAAGTAACCCGAAGCCGAGAAAAGGTTTCTGCTAGTGAACCGAACACTTCCGAAGCAAACCCGAACGCTTCCGAAGTTAACCGAAGCCGAGAGAAGATATCTACGAGTGAACCGAACACTTCCGAAGCAAAGCCGAACGTTTCCGAAGATACCCGAAGTCGTAGAAGGATTTCTACGAGCGAACCGAACACTTCCGAAGACTACCCAAACGCTTCCGAAGAAACCAGAAGCCGAGAGAAGGTCTCTACGAGCGAACCGAACACTTCCGAAGACTACCCGAACGCTTCCGAAGTTACCCGAAGCCGAGAGAAGATTCCTACGAGCGAACCGAACACTTCCGAAGACTACCCGAACGCTTCCGAAGTTACCCGAAGCCGAGAGAAGATTTCTACGAGCGAACCGAACACTTCCGAAGACTACCCGAACACTTCCGAAGTTACCCGAAGCTGGGAAAGGGTTTCCACTAGCGAACCGAACATTTCCGAAGACTACCGAACGCTTCCGAAGATACCCGAAGCCAACAGCTGTTGCGTGCTTCAACCGACATCCAAGGAGCATTCGTGACCTGTTAGTGAGGCGTTGAATAAAGTGACCCAACCAATTAAGAGAGGTTGTTGAACGTCGCGAGTGCCCCTTAGTGCTTCGATCAAATCCAGACAACGGACCGTTATCAAAGTGCCAGACCTGTGCCGATACACCCCACCCAGTGACTTGTGACGTGTGGCTAATGTGACCTCACATCATAACCCATTTAACTCAACCGTAAGTACTGAACTGATTCCTAAGCTTGTACGGTTGGCGATCTAAAGATAGCCCCGTCACGTCACTCAGAAGTAGTTAGTTGGTTCGGCGCCCTAAGGCAGCCTTACCCATTCTAGGCGTTAATTGACTAGGTACCCCAAAGGGAGCCTTATCCCCTAGAACCCCAACTGAGTGTCTGAAATACCCCTCTCTATTTCAATTAGCCAGTATCTAACGACCACCCCCATTTTATTAATCCCCCTGTATGGGATAATTAGACCTCTGGTCAAGGTGCCTCCGTAAACTGTGTGTTTATTGTAATATATGTATATACTTCTTAGCATTTAGTATTTGCCTTCAGCCATTTCTATATAGTCCTGCGTGGCTATTGTTTTTAGTGACCGAGTTGTGGTAATAAATTCATGTGGTTTTAAACAACTCTTTCATTAACCTCAGACACTAGCATAAGCCCTATCCCATACACCCAGTGTATAAGTGTAGTGCCATCCCGAAGGAAGGACGCCACGTCTACCCGTACTAAAGTACCGCGGCTATAGATACTCAGGTAATTCAAACGACCCCGTTTTGAGTGAATCCGATAAGACGAAAGGTAACATGTTCCTTGTTCAATTTTCAGTTCGTCGTATTTGAGTAATAAACAACCACCATGTACACTTAGAAAACGTGTTATATATATACGAAATAATGATGTTAATACACAACAAATACAATACTAACTGCTGTAATAATTTTAAGGTTTATTAGAATTCTAAAATGTACTTATTATTTCTACACTTAAAATATGTCTTTTATGTACTTCTTAATTTATACGAAAGATAGAGTAAGCATTATGATCGTTTTCTAAGTCGAAAAAAGAAGTTTGTGTCAAAGCAACCAACATAATGAAAGAGATTAAAAGAGGGTCGCTTCTTTATGAAACATATTAAGTGATATCTTTAAAGTCATGTGGTGCTCTTATCTACATTAGATTAGATCAATGGACGAGTTTTAAGTGTGTTACGTTATAATACGCGTCAAGTAAAGTTGAAAATTAGTAAAAGCGCCAATTTAGCAATTCGGGAATGCTTAATTTTGTGGGAGAATGCTCGAGGTACCATTCGAGCTCTTCCGAATTGCGTAAAGAAATTAATTGACTTGCATACAGAATGGATAAAACTTTAAATACATTACATAATGAACGGAGAAATGTATCGGACACGGGAGAGGGATTTTGGACTGAAATTGTTAAATCTTTTTGACATCGCGTATGCAGATGTAATAAAAATGAGCGAAGAAGAGAAGACGTTTTTAATTAATCAAAGAAAACCAGGTTGTGTTAGGTGCTTAGGTAGAACAGATAGCAGAACTGTCGCGACAAAGGAAAAACGACGAGATTGTTGCTAGTCTAACACATGAACACGATGGCGACGATATATGTATGTTCAGAAAAAAAAAGATCAAATATATAACTCTCAAGTTGATCAGCTTTTGGGTTGGGAGATTTTATTATACTATTTTATCTTGCATTCATTTGGTTGCAAATAATAATAATTTCTTTTTCTTTTACTCTTCTTGTAGATAAAACAATACGCGATTTTGTGGAATCAATTTGTTCTCTTATAATATATAGAGTATTATATGTTTATATTATTTTAAATAATCATCGGCAATTACGCCAAGTTATCTGGCGTTTGGATTCAATGAGGAATTTATGTTATTAATCTCCATACTATTTAATTAGTTTTGTTGCTAAGTTTTTAAATAAGACGATATTGGTTTTCTTATGGTTTATTGATAAATTACTTGAGATTAGTTATTGAACAATATTTATAGAATCAAGTGCATAATTGACTGTCGTTAATCTATTAACCAGAGCATAGATCGTAAAAATATATGTATAATAAAAAGTAGGAGGCCCAAGATACTGCATTTGGTAACACCTTGATTATAGAACGTTGTTATGAAATTATTTGTGATTTTTGGTAACGTGACTGAGTTGTTTGCGATTGCATAGGTAAAATGCAAAGCACTCAAGGCTGCTTCCTCTTATGGAATAAAGGTCTAATTTGCATAATAATAATAATGAATAATTTATACTGTCGAAGGTCTTGGGCATCAACACCAACGGACTTTAAGTTATTTACTGAATTTTGAAGCATCACTGTTGAATGTGATAGTGGAGTAACATTAACGAGCCTATCATTAAATTGGTTAGCAAGTGACACTAGATTGTGTGCTTGGGGAAAAATCATTTTTGTTGTTGGAAAGCTGGTTACAACAATTATAATATATAGTGATTCATAGTAGTAAAAGTATATGCGATACTAAATATTAACTGTAGAGTTACGTTGTAAAGTCGATACACTACTCCAAAATCAGGAATATGTTTTGGGAAGTTGAAATGATGAACGATCACTAAGTAATAGATTTTTTCACCGGGAAGTATGGCTAGTACGTTTAAAACTAAACACACCAGATTTCGTTAGTCATAGCAGTTAAAATTTTTATTAATTGTGGTAGTACTGGACACTCTTACATCTTTAATACTTGTGAGTTTCTTAATGTATTTTGACACTTTAAGGAAACAATTAGTGCTCTGTGTCCAGAGAAGGCAATAGTGATTTTGTACGTACGTAATATTGTAAAAATACCTGTGTCCTAATGTTATCTATTTATTTTACTATAATCGCCCCATGTTGGGCTAGCCAATAATGTAAAAATTCTGTCTGCTAAGATTATTTTGATTATAACTCTTTATAAAACATCTACACTTTATTACAAATGCCATACTTTCGACACTAATATTGTTAAAATACTATACGCCGTACTAATATAATATTAATTATAACACCTTACTTACTATTTCAATGCCTTATAATAGCCAATAATGTAAAAATTCTGTCTGCTAAGATTATTTTGATTATAACTCTTTATAAGACATCTACACTTTATTACAAATGCCACACTTTCGACACTAATATTGTTAAAATACTATACGCCGTACTAATATAATATTAATTATAACACCTTACTTACTATTTCAATGCCCTATGTAACTAACTCAATAATTCATTAATATGCTCCGAAGTAGCCCAAATACCTTATAATTGTATTTCCATTAATCCTTTCACTATTTCAACTTGAGACTCTTTAACTTTACAACTGGTAGTATACCTATAAGTAACCTGTATTTTATAAATTCATAATACTTTACTGTTAGTAGATTTCATATTTATAAGTTGGTATAAACTTGAGAATCACTATACTTTACAAAATAAAACTTTTATTCTTTCTTTTTAAAATAAATATAATTTGGTTACTATCTTAACTAAGTAATTAACCTTTCTTTACTAGTATAAAACTGGCAAGTAACAATCATTTGCATATAAAATAGAAAATTAAATTTGTTTCTCAATTTATTTTTACAGGTTAAGTATGGAACCTAATGTCAAGCCAGTACTTTCATTTGATAAATACTTCCGAGTAATAAAACCACAAACGATGTATACATTAACAAGTTTAATAAATTAATAAATATCGTAATAAAAATTCTAGAGGTTGAATTTAAGTGGGACAACAACAAATATCTTATTTACAAATGCTGTAAACCAATCTAATTGACTTTTTTAATGTTAGCTGATGTGGAATAATAATAATAATAATCCTTTTTAAAGTAATTTAAAAGGTAAATATTTCTATATATATTTATAATATAAAACTACCTTTTTCAATGAATATATTTAAGACACTGTAACAATGATTCTTTTCAAATAAATTACTAGTGATATGTAATAATAATTAATAATTTGGGATTAAAGAAGTTTCAATTTATTTATCAAGAAGAGATTTAAATTCCATTTGCTAATATTCTTAGATCTTGTATGCTTTATAATATAATAAACCTATTTAAAACAAAAGTATTATTCTATTAGTCGAATAACATATAATTTCAAAATATACGTAATATTTATACCACCTGGATATACACTATGTCCATGTTATTATTATTATTATTATTATTATTATTAATATACTCTTCTAATTTCAAATGATTAACAGTATATTCTTTTAGATGTTATTTCTATGTTCTGGATGATCATCGTACTCCTAATAACCCTCTTCGATGTTGTGTTTTCCTATTACCTCGGACAAATGGTTCTGCAATGAAGAATATACCTCGAAACTTCAGGATCTTGATGATATTTCTCGTCGGTGATGAAAAGATTTTCTTGACCTCCACGATAATTCTTTTTTAAGAAAATGGCTTATTG
Organism: Amphimallon solstitiale; assembly: GCA_963170755.1. Taxonomy (NCBI): domain Eukaryota; kingdom Metazoa; phylum Arthropoda; class Insecta; order Coleoptera; family Scarabaeidae; genus Amphimallon; species Amphimallon solstitiale. The sequence goes on along the minus strand of OY720678.1, from coordinate 40,599,521 downwards.
GATCTTGATTATTATCTATCTTCAATAAAATGACTCTCTGGACTGCTTCAAGAAATCGGTTCTCGGGACTGCTATTATTATCTAACTTCATAGAAATGGCTCTCTGGACTGCTTCAAGAAATTGGTTCTCGGGACTGCTATTATTATTTACCTTCAAGGAAATAGCTTTCTGGACTTCTAATATAGTAAGTATTTTTAATTTTATACTTTAAATTAACTTTCCTTTCCTTAAAAATTTTTAAATCACTTTTAATTATTCTTCTAAATGAACTCTATATAAGAATATTAAATTTGAACACTTTTACTTTATCCTGCTCTATTTTTGTATTAATATCCGAGTTTATATTTAATACTCCGATAAAAATACACCCGTTTTTCTTAAAGTTATTTAAAATTCTCTTTGTTTTATTATTAATTGCCTTGACGACCTTATACTTTTTCAAATCAACCAATCAATTTCTTATACAAAAACCTTACTAAACAACATAGAATTTATTTAATTAAATTTAATTTAATGCTTTGAATACCTTCTAAAATTAATAAATTTTACTAATTTAATTCTTTCCGGCTGCTAAATAGTATTTCATGTACTTTCAATATTTTATCAACTAGTTCATATCAATTTACTAACCCGCTGTCAAAATGACATTTTAAATGTCACACCCGGTTGTATGAATTTTGAGATGTAGTTTTAATCCAATTTAAATATTCATTATTCAACATTAATTTATTATTATCTTTTACATCACTAACGTCAATTAAATATGTTCTTACAAATTAATAACTTATTTTACATTACAATAATAACATTTAAATCTCCTCTTTCTAGATTTTGGTAAACTCCAATGAAAAATGAAACTACTCAATCTTTCAACGTACAGGATGACTACAACTTCAAGAAATACTACTCAGATAACTATCACTACTTCTTTTATCACGTAATTATAAACAAGATGCAAATAAATTATTCCAAAACAGCATCATCAAATATTTCAATAATTAAGTTACTTTTACTGACAGTAAGGTAGACCCGGGGAAGTGCGAATGTGGGGTAAGTGCAACCTAGCCCAATAAAAAGACTCACCCGGTACTTTTCGTCTTGACATATCGTCGGTAATAAAGAAAACACGCGTATCTTACAGATCCATGTATAAGATTGGATGGTTTCCGTCAGATGGCACCAGTATCGTCAACAGCATTTGCGAAGAGTGTTTCTCGTTGGTGTTGAGTTGGTAATTTAATTTGTTTTGTGCCGTTTTTGCTGCCACTAAGTAAGTATCAAACAATTTTTTACTACCTACCCCCATAAAATTGTCTATATTTTCATTTTGTATCAACTTTGATGCGATCTACAAAACATAACTTCATCCTTTGTCAGAGGACGCACTTGCCTCGCTTAATTTCACCCAGTGAGGCAAGTGCGTATGAAATCCTGAAAAATGCTGAGGCAAGTGTGAACCTATATAAGAGGTTATCCTTTTTTCAGAATGGTACGCAAATACGTCCGTAAAACCCAACGTGGTACCCAGTACAGCAAGGAAGATCTGCTGCAAGCTGTTGCAGCAGTTAAAGCAAATCGTTTGAGTCTACATAGAGCCCATCGTCTTTACAACATTCCAAAATCCACCTTGCACTGTTACGTTACTGGTAGAAGAGGGGAAAAAAGTGCTACTCAGGGAAGAGATACAATTATCCCATGTGAGGACGAGAGGAAATTAGCTGAGGGGCTAAAGTGCCTCGAAAAATGGGGTTATGGTCTTTGTAAAACAGAAGTGTTAGATATCGTAGCCACCTATATTTCAAATAATAATATATCAACGCCCTTTAGAAATAATGTGCCTGGAGATCAATGGTTCATGAATTTTAAAAAACGACATAACCTGTCAATAAAGAAACCTCAATCAGTGGAATATGCAAGAAAAAAAGTATGTGACCCATTCATCATCTACAATTATTTTGAACTGTTAAAGAACACGCTTGATGAATTGAAACTTGTGGATAAGCCTGATCAGATATGGAATCTGGACGAAACCAGCCTGTCTATCGATCCATCCAAGTCGAAAGTAGTCGGTGCCAAAGGTCTTCCATCTACACGCGGCACCAGCACTGCTGGACGTGAAAATATAACCGTCTTGTCAACGGTCAGTGCACGTGGAAAAAAGCCCCTCCTTTGATAATATACAAAGGCAAATATATCTGGGATAAGTGGCTTGCAGATGAAGGAGCCGACTGTTTTTCTGGCATTACTTATGCAGCAACTATTAATGGGTGGATGGAGAGCTCGGTGTTCTTGAATTTTTTGAAAACCACTTTTTTAGAAGCAATCGGTGATGTTCGTCCAGTTCTACTTATTTTTGATGGCTACAAAACTCATGTACATTGTGATGTTATCACCTTTGCGCAATCTCAGAACATTACAATTTTAAAACTTCCACCACACAGCACTCATTTATTACAACCACTGGATTTGGCGGTGCTCAAGTCATTCAAGGATAAGTGGGACGCGGAACTGACCAAGTGGCAACGAACACATTCAGGTCTTAAAATTCCCAAGAAAATGTTTTCCCAACTTGTCGGAACAACTTGGCAGAATTTGAGACCAGAAATCATAATGAACGGGTTTCGAAAGGCTGGGATATATCCCTTTAATAAAGACGTGGTTCCAGAAGATAAATTTGACAGAAATAGCTTGAATAGATGGAAAGCAAAGCAAGCTAGGAACAGACAGACGCAAGCAGACAATGAACACATTAATAATGAAGACAACATAAATAACGAAGAAAGCGATGTAGAAGAGATGGAAGACGAAGGAACAGTCAACAGCGAACAATACGTCCATAACGATGAAGACGCAGTTTATAGAGAGAACGGCATAGAAAATCCTAATGCAGACAACGACATGGACAACCTTAACGAAGACCACGAGAAAATGTGTGCAGTTAATCAAGTGGAAAATAATAATACTGTTGCTAACCCAACATTTGAAGATCTGTTGTTGGCAACAGTGAAACAAGCACGACCTGAGGTTGTAGGAACCCGAAAGAGAATATGCCCCAGGGCAGAAGTAGTAACAAGAATAGCTGCAGAAGAACTGTTGATGTTAAAAGAAACTGAAAAGTTGGAGAAAGCTAAAAAAAAGAGGAAAATGAAAACTGTCTCTACGTCTCTCAAGTCCAATAACTGTACAAAACGAAGGTCCAAGGCTTCTTCGTCCAAAAAGACTAAAGCTGCCAGTATCTCTAGTAGTGATGGGTCTGAAAGTGAATTGCGACTTGATGACTCTTCTGAATCGGACCCGGAAGTATTTTATCAGAGTGTAAGGGACGAAAGGGATGAAGAAGACAGAATTGATGCTCAATTTGATGGAACGCCCAAAACCTTAAGTATCGGCACATATGCTCTGATTAAGTTTAAGACTAAAAAGACCATCAAATACTATGTTGGAAAAATTATTGGCAAGGATGCAGAGCAGTGGAATGCTTCGTTTCGTCGGAGAGGCAAGGGCGAAAAATTTATTTGGCCTACCATTGCAGATACATCAATTATTGACGAAGACGATGTAGAACTGATTTTACCACCACCCCAGGAAGATCATTGGGGTAAATTGATTTTCAACGTCAAATTTAGCTCTTATGATCTTTCCTAAATTAGGTGGCATTTTTGATGCTTCATTTACAAAGTTTGTAACTTTTTTTCTAAAAAAAATATCGAAAAACTGACTATACCACTAAATTCAGAAAATTTTGCAGAATCCGCACTTACACCTTTATTCACACAGTTTCATTTAGATCTGAAGTTGAGTAGGGGGTTTGCACTTGCCTCAAAAACGGGGCAAGTGCAAATGTTTGCAATAATTTACTTTCTTTTTTCCTACACAAGTATGGACATACAGCGACCTTTTAGCGAATATACCATGAAAGGTAAATGTCCAAGTGGCATCTCAACAAATATCTAACTTTAAACTAGTATGGTTCTCCCCTCAGCCCTTTTTGATTTCATCTCTTAAATAAAACGTCTGCACTTCCCCGGGTATACCTTACTCATAAATATATCATTATTACAGTCTACAGCTGTATTGTAACAATATATGTATAAGAAGATGTTTATCTGGAGACATAATAAAGATATGGACAAGACAAGTTTGCGCAGTTTGAGATATTCTGGTAGCTTCACTTAGCACTACTTCAGCATCATCAGAAAGTAATAAATTTGATAAATCTTGAGCAATACTGGCCGAACTTATAAGTCTACATAAAAATCTCCAGCTATAATTACAACTTAGTTTTATTTTTGTACTAAATATATCTAAAAGTTATTAAAGTTTAAAATAAAATTCTATAAAATTACTCATAGGAGAACAATATATACATAATAATGTATATTGGCTCTTATTAAAGTATGCAGAAGCAACACATACTTCAAAAACTAATATAAATATAGCTTTCACTGATAAAATATAATTAGCTATCACATTCAAGTCGTTTACTTTTATAAAACTTATTTATGCAATGTCAGAACGAAAATACATTGCACTTACCACCTATGTATAACAATGCGTTTTCACTTGCTTTTAAATCAATATTCATAAAAGACACGAGAGATTATTTTAGATTTCCATTCAAGCTGCAAATATACTTCACAAGTAAAATTCCAGGTCACGCCGTACAGCTATGTTATTTACTACTTCGATTAAAAAAGAATAATTAATGAATAAACAAACTTACTTGCAATGTTGAGATAGCCAGTTACGTTGCGCAGATTGTGGATGATCGATCTGACGTTTGCACTTGTCAGAGTTTCCAACTTGTTCGAATGCAGATCCAAGTAATGGAGTGCCGCTACACCGTCCAGCAAGTTGGTGGGGAGTAACGTCAGCTGATTGTCTCTCAGACTCAAGTGCCTAAGATAGTTGAGCCCGGCGAAAGCTCGTTCATTTATGAAGGCTATCTGGTTCGAGTCCAACTTCAGATCCTAGGAGAATTACGAAAGGTTATTAGTGGCGCCATGACAAGAAAGGCAATCGCGGTCAAATTGGGAAAATTCGGTTTCTGTGTTATAGTTTAACAGATATGAAACAAAATACAAATAAATACAAACAGAAGGTGAGCTTAGAAAATAAATTAAATTAAAATCTTCTGCGTTTATCATTTATGCTTTCCTATTTAACCCTCGAACGTACTGAGAAAACTTATATAAAATATATTTTATGCTATTCGTACATATGTGGAGCAACCAAGCAAAAGGTGATAAATCCACTGAAGGTAGTTTTGAGGAATTTATAAAAAATGTTTCACCAAAAATCCTTAACACTAAATTAAAATCTGAAAAAGGCAAGTTATTCATTGTAATGGTTAGTATCTATACTACAAATTTGTTTTTTTTTATCTTTTTCGTGTCTGGATTTATTAACAAAAATAAAATGGATTTATCTCTTTTTGCTCAGCCGTAATGGATTTATTCCTTTTTGCTTAAATCAGAATTTACAATTTTTGGCTTATGTAATTTTTATTGAGAGAAAACAATAGAATAACGAACTGCTAATTCAAATATTTTAGAAAATACAAAAAGAAATATATATGCTTAAGCACAAAACACTGGTAAGTACATAAGAAAATTTGGTATAAATTTATATATGAAGGCCAACATCGTCTTCAAGGCAGTCACATTCTTCATGTGTTTCATTTTCTTCATCTTCATTGTCTTCCACTGTTGTATCGTTCAGAATATTTTTGTACTATTCTAGCCTTTCGTCTTGTTCCCATTCTATACCAAACTGTTGTTCCATCAAGTGTTTTAGTGTTTTTTTCTTTTTATTTTGAAGACTACGCTTGGTTTCGACTACTTGTAGCTCCATCCTTGAATCCTTTTGTCCCCTTTTTATGATGCTTTGAGGAGTTTCACTCAATGAAGTATAATAGATGTTTTGGTGGCACTGAACCTTTACGGAACCTTTTTCCTTAATCAGTTTGATTTTCTTCAGGTCAGAAATCCCTTCAATATTTTTAAGCCACTTTTGTAATTGCTTCACCTTGTAGAGTTTCCAGTCGCCGTCTCCAAGATTTTTTACATTTCCATGTGCAGAATATATTTCAATATATTTTTGCTTTGTTATTATGGTGGGTTCTTTTCTAAGACATTTTTCTACTCGTCCAAAGACCCTGTCAGCTGGCAAAAAGCTGTGTCCTCGAACTGGATAAATTATTTCTATATCTTTTATTCTGGGAGGAGATTTTACTTTTAGCCAAAAATACAAAGCGTGAATAACATGAGAATTCTTGTTTTGTCCTCCGCACCCATCACAAAATAATTTTATACTTTCTATATTTCCAAAATTTAATGAACTCAAATGAGTTAAAAGAGCAGAACTAATTTCTTCTGAGCCTCTTCCAGCTTCATCTTCGCTCCAAGTGTAGAAAGTTCGATTTAAAGAATTCATTCCAACACAACAAAATACATAAAAGCTTATCTGATGAGGATAAAATGCATCAGAAATTGGAGTACGTGGCAGCGGTTGTACTTGCTGTAAGTCGAAGCAAAATGTTAAACAATTTGGTGGTTTGCTTTTGGCTAGTTTATAAAACGCGTTTGCTCTTTTTTGTGAATTCTCAATTCAATCATAAGATCAGATTTTTTTTTAGATCTTTTTCGTATTTTATTCGGTATGTAAGTCTGGTACACAAAGAGCAAGAGTCTGCAGCTGGAGAGCTGAATCCTATGTTATACTCTGAGCAGAAAATTTTTGAAAACATTGTCAAACTGCTCTTGTATTCAACCTCGCATTCCAAGTTGTACATTTTATGTAATTTTCTAACACTCAAATTAGCAAGCAAATAAATTCTTCGAGATTTAGCACGATTATAATGACTTTCTCTACCTTGTAGTTTTTCGATAAACTCTCGAATTTTTACTTTTTTTGGTTCTGACTTGTGCGAGATTTTGTCACCACCACGATTTTCTCTTGGTGCTTTTCCTTGGTGTATAATCTGTGCGACGTTGTTAATGCGTTTTTTCGATATGTCAAACACTGTGAGAAACATTTTCTGACATACTCTATAGGCCTTTTTCTCCCTCGTTTTCAGATAATATGCAATACTAAGTGATCGGTTTCTAGGAACGTTTTTGACAGGCCGTTGTCGAGAAACTGCACAAACACCTAACATGTGGCAAAGTTTTACATCTTGCGTAATTTTGTCAGGAATATCAAAGAACTTTTTTCGAATAAGTTTCACATCACTATTTTTAATACTGGTGCACATGTAAGTCTTACCGTTGTGATTGCACGGTCTAACAAAAGTCATTAACAAAGGATCCTTGTCACTGTACTTTTTCTCTTTGCGAAGTTTAACTTTTTGTGGAGAACGGCGACTTCCACTACTACCTGATCAGAAAAAATCATATAGGACCATAAACTTTTAGCTTACCTTCTCGTACAGATACATTAAAATCTGTTGAATCGTCCATTTCTGTAGAGCACTGGTTTGAAATAATTCTCGACTAATTTTTTAGGTTATAGCACGCCCGGCAACATAACGTAGGTACTTATTGTGGCAACTGTATAACTGAATGATGTATTCGAAGCTTTGTTCTTGATTTTAGCATCATAGCTCCATCTTGGTGTGATTTACTACAATTTATCTGTTAAAAGTATAAGAAAACTACAGATCTCTGCACATGGATTTAGCACGTTTTGGTCGAAACAAAAATGTTGCTTTGGATTTATAAACTTTTGCTCGATTCACTGAGTTTCACGTTAACTTTTCGCTAGGGTTTAGCAAGTTTAGCTCAATTCTGAGTTTATCAGTGGATTTAATTCACCCAAATTAGTAAGAATACGTACTGTTTAGATTTTTCTCACAAAACGGATTTAACTCCTTTTGCTTGGTTGCTCCACATATATAGTATATATATTATTTAATATAATTTGTACAAATAAATAAATAGATGTTTGTTATAAGTTATATACGGAGTAACTCATAATGCTTTTATAATAGAAATGCACATGCTTTTCAGCTGATCGCATATTAAATTACTTTTGGAAGTTGGATTATTATTATATGAATTATATAAATATGTAGGTATGCACGGTATAAATTTATCATAAAGCACAAGAAATATTAGAAATGTTTTAAATGCAAATTCAAGCACAGATTAATTCTCATATTTATGTTTAAATAAAGTATTTGCAGCATCTTTTGTGGTGTTACGTGCATCTCGTGCGAATCTCAACTGAGGTTATTTGTATCTGTTTTTATTGATTTAAGACGATTTAGGCGCCTATCTTCTAACAACTTTAAGTTTATAAGTGCTAGAGTTGATGCAAATGTGACAGTTGAAAGTTAATTATTTTATTGGTCTATAATGAGTGTTTTGATGAATATCTGTAAAATTGTTTTTTGTTTTGGTTTGTCCATTTTTAAAGTTATCTTTTAACACTTATTTTCCCAAGAGTATCGAAATTCATGCGCCGTTAATAATGAGTGTTCCCGCTAACATTTTTCCGTAACCGCATGGGTATCATTTCGTTATAGACCAAAAATAACAGATCGCTTCCTGACTAGTGGCTAATTAGTAGGGCGCGGAATCGAGCGAGCCATGACTCATCGCCCACGGGCGCACTATTGAAATGTTGTATTTTTAAAGAGGTTTTAATTTTATTTATATAATTGGATAACAAGTGACTGGTGATCTATAAAATACAAAATACTTTATTATTTGTTCATTTTCTCTTCTGTAAGACTTGTTTTCTTTGAATTAAGTACATCCTTGTAGAGAAAACCTCCTTTCTATATCGCAACTAGTTATATGTGTGTACTGGATATATTCTTTTATGTCAGCGTATGTAGCATACACAATTGTCGCAATGTTATTAAATCTGGATTTCTATTAAAAACTGCGTCTAACTTTTGCGGAAGGCCACATCCGAAGTTACTTGGAATACTTTTGAAATTATTAATAGCCACATCTAACGTGGTTAATCCATTTTTTAATTTGAGATTCGATTTTCAAAATATGTGATTAGTTTAGGCAAATTTCCAAAGTGTTCCTGAATAACACTGATTTCTTATTACTTTCTATACGTAGTATAAGAAATTATTGTGATGACAAAAATTTTCGACCTCGAGATTTTTGCAGATGTCCACGTTTTGAAGTCCCCTGACACCAAAAATGTGGTTTTTAAAAAATGTCTGTGTGTGTGTGTCTGTGACCACGATAGCGGTCAAACCGTTGCAGATATCTATTCCAAATTTTGTATTTACGTGTACAATCTCCCTCTTGAGATCTGATTAGTTTTTCAGTAAAGTCGATAGACCGGAAGTAGGTCTTTTACTCTTATCGAAAATCAGTTTTTTCCGAATATCTTGTAAGTCATGCTTTCTAGGCAGGTATATTACCAGTATAAAAGTATTTAAATTATAATTTTAAATATCTTTTGTATAAAAAAAAATTCAATATTCGGACCGGAACTACCACTTTTATTCTTACCGAATAGCGATTTTTTGCAAATATGTCGTAAATTATGCATTATATATATATTTATTAAGAGTACAAAAGTATTTAGAGTTGGATTTGCAATATTTTTTGTATACCAGAAATTTCAAAATTCGGACCGGAAGTAGCACTTTTACTCTTAGCGAGTAGCACTTTTTTTCGAATATCTAAAGTATGCATTCTATAGCGATTTATTAAGAGAATGAAAGTACTTAGAATATAATGTCTGTCTGTCTGTCTGTGACCACGATAGCGGTCAAACCGCTATAGCTATCAATTCCAAATTTTGTATTTACGTATACAATCTCCCGCTTGAGATCTGATTAGTTTTTCAGTAAAATCGGTAGACCGGAAGTAGCAGTTTACTTAAGTGAAAAAATCGAATTTTGTCAACTACTAAGTTTAAACAAATTTATAAAGAATTCATATGTACTTAAAATTAAGTTTGAGATAAATTGTCTTAAAAAAGCTTTTCGAAATTCCAACTGGAAGTAGGTCTTTTACTCTTATCGAAAATCAGTTTTTTGCGAATATCTCGCAAGTCATGCTTTTTAGACAAATACTATACGAGTATAAAAGTATTTAAAACATAATTTTCAATATCTTTTGTATACAAAAAAAATTCAAAATTCAGACCGAAAGTACCACTTTCACTCTTATCGAATAGCGAATTTTTGCAAATATGTCGCACTTGGGTAATAGATGCCGCTGAGAATCTCTCATGGCGTTTGGTACGTAAGTTGACAATATCAGGTTTTCTAAGCTTTTGAGGCATTGTGAACAAACACGTTTGTACACTGATGAGACCAGTGTATGGTCGAAACAGCTGTCTGCACGTTGTTTGTTCGCAATGCCGGCTTAGGGTAGATGTGCATTCATACATTTATTCATATACGACAAAATTTTTTCGTATATGTATACTTGCGTGATAAATAATTTGGTTTTACAATACATTTAACAGAAGCCTACTGGGATCATAAAACTACTAACAACTTGATTTGGAACAGTGTTTATATAAAAAAAATCAAAATTTGGACCAGAACTAATACTTTTACTCATATCGCACAACATTCTTCTTTCTAATTTATTGGAAATTCTGCATTCTAGACTGATTTATTAAGAGTATAAAGCTATACAGATCTTATTTTATAACTCGTTTCTCATGCCAACATTTTTAAAATTCTCAACGGAAGTAACACTTTCAGTCTTATCAAAAAGGAGTTTTCTTTGTAAATATGTCGCATTTGATAAATTTGGGTATAACCTTTTGCATATACGTATAGGAAAGTCGTATGGTGCTCGTATCTCATATTTTACTTTTGTATTAAAGACGCCCATGTCTGTAGTGATCGCGTGGCCAATAGAAAGTTACTATTATGGATTATTTTAAATGTAACACATCCGAATTATTTTTATTCACACATAGAATCTATATATTAATACGTGAAGTAAAGACTTTGCACCCCTTTTTAAGCAAATTGCGCGCATGGAGGCATATGTGATTTGGCATAGTTAAAGTTCATATGAAAAATGTAGAATGATAGAATGTATGTATAATATGTGTTACAAATACATTAAATTAATTAAGTAAAAAGGTCGAATTTCTACCACTGGGCGACCAATGGTTACTAATTAATGAATGTGATAACATATATATACGAGATCATTATATAAAAAAAGTTTTTGCGGGAATTTTGTTGCGTTTGCTATTAAATTATCAATCTTAATAAATGCGTGTTAAAAAACGTTAATTTACTGTCTAATAAGTGTATATCACAAGTCAGTACCGAAATTCATTACAAATTAACACTGGGAAATGTGTTTTCCCACGATCAAATAATAATAAAGTAACGAAGGCATCAAATATTGAAATATATACGCTTTGCGAATGTAAATTTATTCTCATCATCTGAAATTATGAAATATTCACGCACGACTAGTCCACCAAAGTGGAAAAGAATGAAAAGGGACGGGGTACGACTGCCGTTATACTTCTCTGCAAAGTTTTTGCGTGAATAATTTCGGTATTAATATAATTGCTTTGATGAGGACGTCCTTCCCGAAAACGCCATACATTATTCATACCTTCTTCATGTGTCTAACTTTAGTAGGAAGAATAATCCGGTGTAGTTATTCACTTCTCTCCCGACAGCCGACACATTGACTACATTTGTCTAGTAATTTGGAAATAATTCGAGGAAATGTTATGGGAATTTCAAATTGATTTATTACAGTGATTCCTATTTACATTATTGTAAATTTTCGAATAGGTAATTCTATAAAATTTACAAAATGATAGTTTTTTTAATAAATAATTCTACGCAAAAATGTAAAACTGACGTTACTTTAATTAAATACCTAATTATCACATATGCATTCTTTTATTAATTTTTTTACATTATTGAGGAAAATTAATTAATAGAAAAATATTACGGCTATAGATAACGGACTGCAGATAAATGTGAACAAGAAAAAACATTTATGTCAAAGCGCTTTTACTTTTCCTATTATATTTAATAGATGAAATATAATTGGATTTACCTTTTTAAAAATTTAATCGTATACTCTTTTTTATACTAAAACAGAATAATATGGACATTCATAGGAATCGCCTATTGTATAGTGTCCTTCCAAATTAATTACATCTTTGCCGTTTGATATGGAATTATGTTATACACCAACTTATTTTTTTACATTTCTTTTTTTTCATGGTCTCTAGATTGTATTCCACATATTAATTGCAAATAAACTGTAGCCCATGTTTAGTCACCAAACATTTGTGAATAAAGTCCATAAGAATGTTAAGCTTAAAAGTTGCAAAGTTGAGTGGATAGATAAATTATTTGAGCACACATTCATTTTCTTTGCTACTAACACTTTAACATTTAATCTTCTTTGGATAATTTTTCGATGATATTTTTTGATTTCGGCCAGCAGTTCATGTAATATATGATACATAATTGTCATATTACATTTGGCAAAGGTACAAAATTGTGCCCTGCATCAAAACGCCTAGAAATGCCAAATCATTTTAAGCAAAAATTAAGGCCACTATTAAAGAATAAAGTATAATACAGATTGACGACATTTTTAAAGAAAAATGCAAGACGCATAATATTTTTGTTGTTTTAATTGCATATTTGCGTAAACTTTTTTATTCTAAAATTACGTGACGGATGTATGATATTATTATTATTACTTATTTGTAATTAGAATTTAGTCAGTGGCGAATAAAATTTATTTGTTCAGAATTTCTAATCTAATATCGTCTTTTGTGTATATTTTCAATTACATACAGTCGTGAACAATAAATTCTGGTCGTCAATATTATTCTTAATGCAGTTGACAGCGCTATAGTGTATATCTGGTGTTGGTATTAGTTTTTTTAAACGTTGTTATTATTTTCCATTTGTCAGATACTTGTCAAATATGGTAAATATTGGTACAGTAACACAATAAAGACATAAAATAATAAATGCAACACAGTTTATTAGACTAGAGAATAAATAAACAATATCTTAGTACTTGATCATTTCGCCGTTTACTTGAATAATTTTATTTAAGCGGTTGGGCATAGACAAGCATAAATTTCTAAAATAGCCATGTGGAAGATCATTCCAAGCTGTACGCATGGCGGCCAAAAGATCCTCCCTGTTTTGAAAATGTAATCGTTGGTTTTGTACACCTTTGACCAACTTTCCCCACATATTTTCTATAGGGTTCAAATCAGGACTTAAACTCGGCCACTCAAGCAAATTTATATTATGCTTCTGGAACCATTCTGTTACCCTATGAGTTGAAATATAAAGTCACCAGAAGGAAATACTTGCATCACTGAAGGTAACATCACATCTTCCAAAACCCTAATATAAACGTCACTTATGAAACGTTCTTCTAAATGCAATAATATTCCAGGACTTTTTGCAGAAATCCATACCCATAACTTACCGAAAATTGGCGGCTGGTTTCAACCTTTTGTGTATATTTTGCATCATATCGTTGATTCCTTGGTCTATATACTCTAACTTGGCCAGAGGAGCATGACTGGAAGGTCTTTTCATCACTAAAAACTACGTTTTCCCAAAAGTGATTGTCATTCGCAAGGTACTGTAACGCAATGCCCAATCTGGCTTCTTTGTGTCTCTCTGTAAGTTTGATCTTTCTAGCAGCAGCGTAATTTTTTAAATTTGCTTCCCGAATACGACGTCGTGCGGTGAAAACGGATGCGGGGAAGTTAGGATGAATGACTGCCTCTCTTGCTGTTAGAAAAGGGTTATTTTTAATATTTTGGACCAGCATAAGATCGTCCACCGCAGTTGATACTCGAGGTCGTCTAGAACCCAACTGGTTGTTCAGAAATCCTCACTCTCTCTCCACCGACGAACAATTAAATTTACCGAAGTCTTTGCCATCCCTAACTGATCTGCTACAGCAGCTTCAGATAACTCTGTTTCTACTAGCGAAATGGCCCTAACTTTATTAAAGTAGGAAATTGGTGCCATAATGACTAGAAAAATTCTTGACAACTCAAAATAAAATTTATTATAAACAAACAGCTAAAATTTCTAGTTTGTCAAAATATGACAGAATTTTGTATGATACTGACGACTAGAATTTATTGCTCGCGACTGTAGGTGATAATCAACTAAACAACATCATGTTTTCCAGATTCTGATATTTCTTCAAAATGCTTTGCTTTCCGTATCAGTGTCCCTGACCGAAAATGGGGAATAAACCATTAAAAATACTTCTGTTATACCTACCTAATGTAGTGTTCTTTATGATTTAAATAAAAATGAGTTAGAATTATGACATATATAATTTCACAGTATTTTTTTTACAAATGTCTAATATTGCAAAATAATATACAATGTTCAAATTAAATTAGTTACAGTTATGATGTTAGTATTTTTCTTTTTTTTTGTAGGTATCTTTTTTCCCAAATATATTCTTTTTTTCTTTCTTCTTCCTATAAATACATTTTATTTATATGTGTGTTTCGCTGACTTCTTCATTGACTTATTATTCAATATCTATCTTTTGATAACCCTTCCAAAACATCAGTATCTATTGTTACGATATAAATTTATCATTGCCTACTTGAACTACTTCAAATTTTCATGTATGTGATTTTTCTGCAATCTCCGTCTCTGCATTGTTTTTCTTTAAATTTTCACTGGATTACATTTGTAATATATTATGTATTTATATAGTGTTCTTTGTTACATAAAATTTGTTTTCTTTCTAATTTATACTGTGTGTCCAAAAAGTCTGGAAACACCCACATAAAATCGAAACGGATGATTTTTGAGAAAAATGCAAAAACAGGTCAATTAGTATTTTCAAAAAACTACTGGCTGATGGTATCTGTTTGGAATTATTGATGACCTTGAAAAAGTTATGATGCCATCAAAAAAAATTTAAGTGGCAACGTCGCATTTTTAATTTATTTTTGATAGATCTTTTAATTGTCTAAATGACCGTAAAAAAATGTTTCATTTCACTTAAGAAAATGACCGAGAAAAATTTAATTATTTCTTCGAAAATGGAAAATTTGTCTTTAAAAAAAAACATAGTTGGCTTAAAAGTCGATTATTTTTCAAACACATTTAGTTTTATTTGTGACATTCTGTCAAATACGAATTGTGCGTAAGTTAAAAAGTCTGTTTAAAAATGGTCTTAAGTGAGAGGGAACGTATTCAAATATTGATGATGATTGGTTTTGGGGATAGGGCTCGTTCAGTTATAGAAGTTTGCGACTTATTTAATACAGAACACCCGGAGCGTGCCCCAATTAGTATTTCTGCAGTGAGTAAGATTCACAAAAAATTTCAAGAAGAAGGCCATGTTCGAGATCGGCCTAGAAGTGGTCGTCCAAAGATCGCAGAAGATACGCAACTCGACGTATTATTGTCAGTAGAGGAAACTCCAAATTCTAGTACACGGCAGCTTGCTCGGGAGTTTAACGTGTCGAAGAGTACAATTGGTAATATTTTCCGGAAAACTAAGTATCATCCCTACAAAATCTGTTTGGTTCATGAGCTGTCTGAAGACGACTTAGACAGGCGTGTACAGTTTTGCAAACAACTGATGCCTATGTGTGATAATGATCAGTTTTTTATCAGAAATATCTTATTCTCAGATGAAGCTACGTTCACATTACATGGGACTGTTAATAGACAAAACTGCAGGTACTGGGCACGCCAAAATTCACGCTGGATGAGAGAGGTACGAACTCAGTATCCTCAGAAATTAAATGTATGGGCTGGTTTAATTGGTAACAGAATTATAGGGCCTTTTTTCGTCAACGGTAACCTGACGGCGGAAATGTATTTGTATTTTTTACAAAATTATTTAATTCCGTCATTAGCAGAAATATTTCCGAACCATGAAGAGCCTAATTTGCCCAGCCAAAGAATTTGGTTTCAACAAGATGGGGCTCCACCCAACTATGCGGGAAGTGTTCGGCATTATCTCGAGAATACCTTCCCAAACAGATAGATTGGCAGGAGGGGGGCTATCGAGTGGCCGGCTAGGTCGCCAGATCTTTGATTATTTTTTGTGGGGTTACCTAAAAAATAAGGTATACGCAACTAAACCTGAAAATTTGGAAGACTTGCGTCAACGGATTGAGATTGAAGTACGAAGGATCACTCCTGAAATGATAGAAAACGTTCAAAATGAATTTTATTATCGTTTAGGGTATTGCCAAGATGCTCAAGGACAACATTTTGAACATTTATTGTAAGATTTTTTGCTGATTTCTACGATTAAAATTTTCTTTGTTTTCTATAGTGATTTTTTTTTCCAAAATGTTTTTTAAGTAGAATGAAAATTTTTTTGACTGTCGTTTAGACAATTAAAAGATATATCAAAAATAAAATTAAAAATGCGACGTTGCCATTTAATTTTTTTTTGATGACATAACTTTTTCAAGGTCATCAAAAATTCCAAACAGATACACCATCAGCCAGTAGTTTTTTGAAAATACTAATTGACCTGTTTTTGCATTTTTCTCAAAAATCATCCGTTTCGATTTTATTTGGTTGCTTCCCGACTCTTTGGACACACAGTATATGTCTAATTCTAAGTAGTAACTTTAATATGTATTATCCCCACGCTTCCCAATAATTCCGGCAGATACGCTTTTGGGATTCAACGTTTGCAGTTTCTGGTGCGACTCGAATTTGTGAAAATCCATCCTTCTTACATGGACAGCTGTATATGGCCTACTCACACTTCTTGTATGCACCAAATAAACAAATAAAAAATGTGGTGTATCCAAAGGCACTCCAATGAAGATAACTAAAATATAATCACTTTCTTTCTTTGTAGAAATTCACTAGACAATAAAATGAGTGTGTGCCATAGTACATTCATCCCATATAATGATTTGACTTGATTGGAATACTTCACCCATTCCAGAATTCCAAAATTTTTATTGAAGCGATAATTTCTCTTTTAGTGCCCGTATTGAATCAACGACGTTGGTCGATTTTTTCGTCAGTATTTCCCATGAAATAAATTTTTAGAAATTTGTTATATGCGTTTGGCAGTGATCTTGCACCATTTGTTGCACCGAACGATGTCATTTGAAAACATGAATTGTAATTGCGTATGTTTGCCAAGAAATGTTTCGATGGGTTTGTATCACCTGATACAAACATTGATAATGGTTTTGGTGGTGAATGTAATTCTGGTAATTTGACTTTTCCACCAGCGTAGCACATTCCCAGTGCTTCATTCTTAAATTTAAGGGCACTGCAATGCAAGCATGATTTATCCATTTTTCCAATAATGGAATGCACCAAGATTTAATTATATATAATATAGAAGTTTAAATTCATATTTCAATATTTTTGTTAACTTGACAGTTATTTTCACGGTTTCACACTTCTGTCCATCATAACATATTGATATAATTGAGTTGAGTTGAGTATTTTATATTCTAGTAGCGGGCGAAGTCTCTATTGATTAGCCGTTCAGGTCTATGGTATTACATTTTCTAGTATATGAAATTACTTTACTAGATACGGAGAAATTTAGCGATAAGCTGTTATTCTTACGCCAATCGCTAATCAGTGATAAATGAATTTGCAGTTGACGATAACCATTTAAAGATTTTATATCAATTAATGTCTTGAATATTCCGCAAAGAGCAATTTTTATCTTGTATTTATATCTGAAATATAGTAAATAAAAAAAGGAACAATAATGTAATACCTTTGTAGAGGATAATATGCTTGAAGTTGGACAATACGTATTTGATTTGACATTATGGTACATTTTATATCCTGTTACATAAATTGGATCCAAAAAATTCAAGCGATATTTGTGACAAACCCATAGCGTCAGAAAATAAAACAATTGAAAATAATGAATTTATCATAAAACAATACATATCTGGACTCCCATTAATAAGGGTAATAGAAAAGCAGAGAATACACAAAAGATAGATAAGTATATTCTATAGCCGCTTTTAAAATCATTGTTTGTGACTTAAAAGTGAGCAAAGGTTGATATGAAAAGAAAAGTAGAATGCTAATGAATAATCTCGATCCATTTTTGTGTCTTTACTCATAAATGATCTATCGCCACAAATTGATGCAAATGTTACATTGTATGCTGATGATAGAGCAGTGACATTGGCGACTTGTGACGAGTATCAGTTGCTGAATCGGGTAAATATTATCATAGATGAGTTTAGGTGTTAGTGTTTGAGCAGCAAATTAATGTTAAATCGCACTAAAACTTCAACAAGTTTTAGTGTAAATCCTAGAAATAATAAATCATTACCTGTTGATATTGGATATGAATGTATTAAGTAGAGGTGGGCAAAACGGTTCACTTCATTGACCCGGCTCACTCGGTTCAGCTCCTCATTGTGAGCCGGGTCCCGGAACCGGCTTATTTGAACCGTGTGGATCCGCAATAGCTTACCGTTCCAGGAACGTGTTGGACATGTAATACTCGACGTCGCACATACGGGTATTTGAGCATTCTACGAGGCCAAAATGTTTTATGCTTAGATTGCTTCTAAACGGTATAAAGGATACAACAATAGTGTTTGTAAATATATATGTATACATTTATTTTATGAAAAATATGGTTTAGGAAGGAAAAAATTACAAATTAATCTTCTTCAGAAATAAATTCCCTTTCGTCGTTTTCAGATGGAAGAACCATTGGGTTTGGCTGTGCTGGCAGAAGCATATTGATGGTTTCAGGAAGAAACAAAGTAAATTTTCTTTTTTTTAAAAGTGCTTGTACTACTCCAGTGCATATTTGTCGTATTTTTCTACATCTATCAAGAATCCGCATGAAATGGTTTCCAGTGTGACTTTCAACCTATAAATTAAGTCGTAACTGATGCCTCTAATCTCTTAAGCTAATTTCGGATTCTCAAAAAAATATTCTACTCGTGTTGCTATCATTCGTATTACCGAAATTTGTTTTTGACATATTCACTAACATACCACTTTCTTTGCAAAATTTGTCCTGTATTTCTGTTTTCCTCTCTTTTTTCATTTGTTTTTCCTCTTCTGTTTTTCTGTTTCTGTATTTCTTTACGAGCAATTTGTTTGCCAAATGGAGAATGCTGTCGAATAATCTTACCCTGGCAAAATCGACAGCCCAAACTCAATAGCTTCAAAAGATATTTGTTTTTTTATTATCCAGTTGGTTGAAGTCTATAGAAGTCGCACCACAAATGTAGCAACGATTCGTAGATGTTGTGTTGCAGACTTTTCCGTCAACCATTGTCATTAATATCAACCTCAGTTGCTATTAAAGAGTTTATGGAATTTTGAATGTACTTCATCTCTTCACTTCCGATATCGGTATTCTCTTTTATAAAACAGAATCTAATTCGGCGGCAGAACCGTGGAGAAGAAGATGTTGGATTTTCCCCCAATACTCTTTCAGAGTCTTTGCCACAAACTAATCGCACAGGTGCAAAACAGCTCTGAAAAATTTGTCATCTAGATCACCTTCCTCATCAAATTTTTGCTCGAACTGTGATTGCTGCTACCCATCGCATCCCCATTTACCTATAATTTTTAATGTATCCCTTTCTTGCTCTAGTATTGTTGATAACACCTCTTCAAGGAATTCAGATAAGCGTTTAACGGTAATATCGATTAAAGAATGCAATTGGCTTTCGGCGTTGGTACTCGTCACTGTGCATGCTTCTCGGGGCGGATAACACTTTTTTTTTTGCTTGCTGTATTAAATTATAACACGGGAAGAACTGTTTATTAGTATTACGAATTATTTCATAATGTCCTCATGTTAAATCAGCATCTATAAACATTTTCAATGTTTGGAACGGTGTCAGAAGCAAAGCGTTTTCACTTTTGGAAGTGGCATATGCTCTTTTGTATTTTGTTGCTCGTGTTGGGGTGCAAGTAATATATTTTAGTACATTGGAAGCATCTTTTTTTCCATATTTACTTAACTCAACTTGTGCTGCGTGAATAATAATACCGTCTTCTAAAGTAGAACGAAGCTCCTCTGTTTTCCTTCTTTTACTCGTTTAACTGGACCCTCCAAACGATTTTCGAGGTCGACCTGGCCGATATTGCGTAGCCACCGGGATTTCAAATCTTCTAACCACAGGTGATTGTTTTTGAGAAAAAGGTCTTCCTTTTTATGTGTTTTGCTCCATCTTGATTTCGCTTCGGATCTGAAATGTGCGAAACTGCGTTTAAATTTTTTGTATTGGTCTTCAGTGAATTCTTCACGCGACAAAAGTTGGTCTTTTAAGCAATTTAGTTTTTCTTCGAAATTTGACTTGCTATAAGCTTTCATGAGGTCGAATAAGTATTTGCGGTTCACTATCCGTACACCCGAAGTACCCACGGCTCCTGAAATAAGCAAAATGTTGCTTTGTAATCCTTTCTTACTAATATTAGAACTTTAGAGTATTGAGAAGTAGATAATCAAAAAGTTTGCCGCGGAAAAGCGCCGATAAGCAAAATCTCAGTAACTTAATTTTTTTTTCCTACGAAAATGTCTGAATATGTGAATGATGTTGCATCATTCACATATTCAGACATTTTCGTAGGAAAAAAATTAAGTTACTGAGATTTTACTTATCGGCGCTTTTCCGCGGCAAACTTTTTGATTATCTACTTCTCAATACTCTAAAGTTCTAATATTAGTAAGAAAGGACACCGGCGGATCTATCTCGATACTGTAAGTAATACGTTGATGAACATAAACTTCTCTGAAAAATAATGCTTATTATACATGTTACTTTTACGTCATCAAAAGAGTATATTTATAGAATAAAATAGAAAAAGCAATATTGCAGTAAAATAGAAAATTACATGTAGAATCAGAATCAATTACTTTTCTGCACAAAATTAACGTAGAAAAATAATTATTCACTGTAAAAATTAAGGTTTTCACAAAATCGCCGAGTACAGTCACGTATGCTAGGTTTGATGTCCAAAGTTCTAATGACGCTGTCAGCACAGCGTCCACGGGAAAAGGGTGGGAAATGCTGCGTATTATTCACTGGAATGTCCCTTGACTCAGGTAGTTGATTTAAGATGGTTTTTCCAATTTTGTGAAATTCACTTTTGGCCGCGTAGAATGCTCAAATACCCGTCTGTGCGTCGGCTCAAACGAACCGGGATGATAATTTAGGCTGCACGCATACCAGTTATACAAAATGTTTGACAAACAATTTATTTGAAGCTATAATGCACACAAATTTGACAAATTATCAGATTGTTGTACACAAATTAAGCAAAATATATGTAAAACTAAATTATACATTCATTTGGTATTTATAATTATTGAAGATAATGTGCCATTCGAACAAAAAGTAATTGGAACTAGAGCATTTCATAATTTTCATAGCATTATTAAATGGCAATTATGATTATGATGCAGGTGTAATAAAAATATTTGTAAGAATTAACAGGCAAAAGAATTGAATTTTATAAATACCTAAATGAACCTATAATCAATAGAGATCAAGATCCACTAACATGGTGACATCAAAGAAAAGATATCTATCCCAGAATTTACGAAATAGTAAAAAAACATTTATGTGTCTTGGCTACATCTGTTCCGTACGAGCGCATCTTTAGTAAATCTGGGAACATTATTACTGACAGGAGAAATCGATTAACAACCGTGAAAACATCACAAATAATTTTTTTAAATTATAATTTGTAAATTATCAATGTAGAATTTTGATTTATACGTAAGCTGTTTAGCTATTTTTACATTTTGATGTAGTATATTCATTTTATATATATATACAACATGGTCTTATGTTGTACAAAAATAAATATTTTAGTGCGTAGTGCGTACCCTACCTGATATATATCAATTTCTATTTTTCAATCCATCCTGCGACCGTATTCCAAGTATAATTTCCAAATTATTCAATCGATACTCGGCAGCCAGTCGTACAGTAGGTTCCTTTATGGTTTTGATACGTTCGCGACCGAACCGGATAAAGTTACTGCCCAAGTGAGCCGAGATCCGATTCATTATCAACCAGCTCTCTCGGTTCGCGACCCAAGTGAGCCGAGATCCGGTTCATTGAAATTTAGTGAACCAGCTCTCTCGGTTCCCTGCTGGGATTCGGTTCACTGAACCGGTTCGTTCGCGAACGACCCACCTCTAGTATTAAGTGGCAAAATGAATCTAAATATTTGGGTGTTATGATAGATTCGGATATGGGTTGGGCAAGTCAAATTGAACACATTTATAGAACTATTAACAGGAATCTTAGGTTGCAAATGGAGAGTTCTACAAGTGCAGAGGACCAATTAAGGGTGTATTAGTCTCTGGTGCAATCTGCACTAACTTATAATTATTGATCTGTGTGATGTGCACGTTAAGCAACCAGGCACGGTGGTGGTATAAGGCCAGTTGACCATCGAATAACTACTTTTTAGAGGTGTCCGATTTATGCAGCAACGAAATTTATAAATAACCATCCCTTAAACTTAGTGTGCGTAACTAACGATAGGAGATTCTATGCGCCGGTTAAGGTGTAGCTTATTAATTATTTTATTAATTTGTGCCATACTCAATTAGGTGTACCATGGAAAGACAATGATAAATGAGTGGGGCGGGCCTGCATGGTGTTGTTGGTTCTTGCCACCTCGCCTGTACGACACTATTTGATGATCTGTGTTGAGTTATTTATACGCGAGTGTTTATGGAACAGATTTGTAATGATGTGCAATGATACTTTGATTGTTTGTGTATGTGATTTTAATATCTTGTACACACTTGTCCTATAGTATGTAAATATGTAGTCGGATAGATAAATAATAATAATTATTATTAATATATAGATTGGTATGTGAATAATATTAATAAGAGCACAGCTGTTTACAAATGCAAAACTAAAATAAAATTTATTTACAAATTGTCTGGTTGACAATGTATAAAGCAAAATAATAAAACTGCGTTAATGAAAAGGTGAGCATAAAAATTTAAATATTATTTTATGCTTAGAAAACCCTTTTGTTTTTTGATAATACAAGTTGGAAATAGTTTACTAACAATGAAACGTATTAAAAATACATCTCTTGGACATAAATATGTTTTTTATATGAAGCTTTACTAATAATAATGAAAGTTCTTAAAGTATTGCTTATATATAGATTTTTGTTTATCAATTCTTTTTAATTTACATATTAGTCTCTTTTATAAAGAAATAAATACACAAAAAATACAAGATATAAATGCTTCAAAATCAGAATATAACCAACTGAACACCATCAATTCAAAACTCTCCGAACCGGAAACCTCTGCTGTGTGACTTTTTAGTGGATTACGCAAATTCTACAAAATTGTGTAAAACTTATAACATACCTTATATATTTGTATCATGAACACAATACTATTTCGATAGCATCAAATAAGCTTTACGACAAACTTACATTCAGTTGTTCAGTTATATTAATTTCTTAAGTTCTCACTAGGGAAGAGGTCAAGCACTTTTTGTTTAACTTACAAAATTATAATTTTAAAAACACTAACTGAAACGAATTATAGAAATAAATAATTGTTAAACATTTGTTAAGTTGTCGTTTATAAATTACCGTTTCATTTAGGGTTTATAAATTTATAATACTACCCCCTGAGAGTCGCGATAGCCTACGTAATTGGAATAAACATACATTATTACAATATCTAATAATGATGGGCATATATTATATTCATAACCAAAAACAACTTCCTACACAAAAGGGAACACGTATTACGCATATATACATACACAGGTATCTGTATACAACGACAAATATATATATATATGTACATACGCGTATGTTATTTTACCCATACCCACACACCCCTAATAAGGTAGGGTATAATGGCGTGTTTTGGGAGTTAAACGAGGGAATAATTTCTGTAGTATTGGTATCACCCCCTCACTTACTAGACAACAACATAGAGCGTTGTAAATGAAACTCAGGACACGTAAGACGAATAAACTAGAGTAGTTTATGCAGCATTGTCTCCGCTCGTCTGCCGGTGCTGGTTCCGGATTTCTCCGGACCCGGCAGGGTTGCTCTCGGAGATTTCCCCTCCACACAACAGGAAATTGAAACTCTTCTGCTTCATACGTACATAACGTGAGTCGTTTTCCGACAGTAATATGCTCTAGAACGTAATAATAGCGAGATTATGCAAGTGACTATAAAATGATGACTTGTTCGCAGTTTTCAAATTAAAAATATATTAAATTTTCGTTATTTACTTAATGAGAAATAAACGTTTTCAGATGAGTGATGGCAAAAATTAGATACTAATTCTTATTTATTTAGTTAGAATGTATAATATATCATTGCTACCTACAAGAGCAGTATGAGAAGTAACTTCTTTCTACATTAAGGAAAATAAATACAGTTTTATTAATTATTTTATTATTTCACATAGTCTTCTCATAGTTAAACTAAGTCTATATTAAATATATTAAAACCCGAGGACACCATAATAGAAAGATTTAGTTGACAGAATTATAGTTGCAGATAGTAAATACGATTTTCGTTACTAGTTGAGAAGATTTATCCATCAATAGACCCAAATTATATCCATTTGAAACCGATCCAAATATAGAGACCAGGATTATCTATTTATAATGAAATATATACAGACTATCTCTAAAATGTCATATAACTCCCTAAGGATTTTAAGGCTTGTCGAGTGCAACTTGAGAAGTAAAATAATAGCATTCATTATCTTCTAATTTCAGTAGATTTTAATTATTGGTATATTTCCTACTATTTCGATTTTTTAAACAATGATAATTTTCTTCATTTCCTTAATAATTATGACTTACTTTGTGTACACTTACTTCCATCTCCTACGCTTATATTTATATAAAACGCACGTGAGTCTTACTTGATCGATTGCGATTTGGCTTTAATTTGGACTTAACTGTAGGGGTCTGCGGTGCACCGAAAATTCGGTACCGGTACGGTGCAGAACGATCTACCGTCAGCGGTTCGGTACAGACAACGTTCTCGGTACCATCTCGGTACGGTACAGTTTACAATGACAAAACGAAAAATAATCCCATACTATTTATTTATAAGCATTTTTCTTCATGTATTATTAACTTTTGTTCCGTTCAGTTACCGTCGCCTAAAAATAAGTTTGCATTGAATTGCTGAAGTTTACTTTGGATGTAATTATTGCTCCTATTAAGAATTTTTAACCGAAAATGCTTCTCATTTCTTTTCTGGTGCTCAGGAAATATTTATTCAAAAAAAAGTCAAAATCTTTCAATACAAAGGATTTGTTATTCCTAGAATTCACTTTAAAATATTTAAATCCCTTAGTACTGTTAAAGCCGAAGATTATATATAAACAGGCGCGGACTTGACTCATAGTTCATAGACTTGTGCCGTGTATTAGCCGAATTCAAATACATACCTTTAAAAGAATAAATACATATCTGATGTAAATTGCAGCGTACACACCTAGATACACTTTATAAATGAACTTATTTTATAAGCCATGTTTGAAGCAATACAAGGAAAAACTGAAAACACTATTTCTTAAGAAAATAAGAGGAGTAAAATCAAATTTATAGATAAAAGACCACACCAACCAGCCAAAAAGACTATTATTCCAAGCAATGCATTCGAACATTCAAGTAGTGGGGCTGTTTTAACACGGATGCTAGGCACGTAACTACTACAATATTTTATGGGACGATTGGTCATTCACTAGCTCAGTCCATAACTCATAAATAGGAGGCTTTCATATTCGCTGTAAATGTAAATAAAAGTAGTTTCTTAACAGTTTTTTTTTCTTAAAATATGTTTCAATACTTTGTTGGTCTGTGATCTATTTTATATATCGTTGGCTTTCTTTAAAAACCCAGTATGTCTACATTTCCAAAATTTTCAGGAGACCCAAAAAAACTATGGGAAAGCGTCAAATTTCTCTGTAACCTGGTAAAAAATGGTGAAACATCTTCTGTTATATTTCGTTATACTAATTTAATAAAAAAACTGTGCTGTTTGTAACTACAATGCATTAAAATAATTAATTTTTGGACATACATGGTTTTTATTGCTAATGTACACTTTGTTGTTAGACTTAGAAGGGTTTTATTAGGTAAAAATAATTGATATTAACGGAATTTAAACAAAAATCATAACTGAAACAAATTAACTACCAAGGCATCCAGCCCTTTGAAATACATCCAAAAAATTGAACTGAAAGAAAACTTTGCTTCACTAAAAATACTCTTTTGATTACCATCTGCAAGAGTTTAGAATAGAAAGAAAACAATAATAATAGCATTAATTAATTTATTTTTTATTAATAATGTGGAAGTGAATCATAAAAATGGTGATGTTCTTTCTCCAACACTGTTTTTAAACTTTGGAGATGGTTCCATTTTTCACTTTTAATTTTAAGGCGTTCATTATACTCTTTGGGTATTTCATTATTGGGACAACTGTAAGCTCTAACATTTTTTCGTTGTGGAAGAATTTGCCAATCATCAGTGTGATGTAACTTGAAATTAATTGCTCCATCTGGATTATAACGAATCGCTCTAAGATCACTTGTAGTAGGATCTCCCGCCTTATTTCCGGGCCGAAGAGATTTATAAAATTGGCAGGCGACTGCCTGACTATAATTTCGAAAAAAATCATGATGAAGATACTGTACATGATAAGGTTTTGGTTTAATTCTAGCATGTTTGCAGGCATCTATATACCCAGATGGAGTGTAAATATCTTGATTCCTAAGCCGCCGTTCTATGGTAGCGTGCATAGAGTCACACTCCATCTGGGTATGACCTTTCTCTAGAATTTTCTGCGTTATAGTTATATTGCACTGGATTGCAAGACTAAGTAAAGCGTTTGATAGTGTTATGTTTCTATTTTGATAACCGCACCCATCGCTGAAGAAGATAATTTCATCACCACTCTCGAAAGGTACTTCTTCGGATATAAAACTGCAAAGAATGGATGCAAACTCGTTGGCATTTAAAGAGCCCTCCGATTCATCCCACAGGTAACAATACCCCTCGCTATTTTTTAAATTGAAAATAGTGAAATTGTGAATAATTAATTTTGTCTTATAGTATATTGCGGAGGCTTTAAGCACGGGGCAAAGAAGAACCGACTGTAAATCCATTGTGTACACAAATTTTTTATGCAATTTATCTTGTTCTTTTTCTCGCCTGGCCTCGGTTTTTCTTCTTTCGTGCATGTCATATTGTTCTTGGGATATTGTCATGTTTTTTGTATTAAAAGCAATGTAGATGTCGCATTGATCTTTCTTTGGCAAGAAAATGCTTAATTCATGTCGTTGAATACATCCTCAAAAACTTTGAATTTAACTGACCGTATATTTTTTTCAATACAGTCCTTTTCATATTGCCGAAAAAGATTTGTTTTACTTCGCCAAATAGGCTCTAGATATAGTTTATTGGAAGATGAGCGACAGTAGTGCGACTCGACCTTAGGCAACATGTTCCAAAAATTTCTAATTTGCTGCCTATCTTCAGTATATCTCGTTTTGTTTCTGTTCATTGTCTGGGATTTCTTATCTTCGTTGCTTTCGTTTTCCACCCAGTGAAGTACACTCCATTGCCTTATCCCTAGAGTGCTAAGAAACATTTTCTTACAAACCCTAATTCTGAGCTTCTCCTTTTTTAGATGAAAAAGTAGCGTTTTGTTTCGCCTGGATATATTATTTTTCTTATTCTTAGTATCCACTGGATTTTTCACATCTATCAGCATTCTCACAAAAACTTTCTTTTCATTCCATTTCAGTTTCCAAAAGTCATTGAAAATATTTCGTCTTAAGTCTTCACTAAATACATTGCATTGAATTTTAGTCTTTTTTTTACTCATAGCACAGTTACATGTTGGACCCAATTTCCTTTCTTCTCGAGGAGCACTGTACTGCCATCTACCAAACTCATTTTTTTAAGACCCTTATAGGCTGCACCTGCTTCTCTCTTTTGCTGATTTTTCTTAACAACCCATTTTTCTGGCTTTCCATGTCCCTTCCTTGGTCTTTTCTTTTTAGGTTCTTCTTCTGGTTCACTATTACTTGCTACTTCCTGGTGTGGCCCTATGTTGGTTTCCTCCTCTACTGCTAAACTTTCATCACTGTTAGATACGTTTTCTGCATAATCCGATAGATCGGTTTCATTACATTCACTTGCGTCTGAAGCATCACTACTTCTTAAGCAGTTCTCTGACTCCTCTACTTCAAAGTGGATTTTATCTGCTTGCTCAGTTTCTGTGGTTTGATTTTTATTACTATCAACAAGCTTTTGGCAATTATTGTCAAATTTTATTAATTCATTTTGCAACTGCTCATCAAACAATGTTACCTCTATCTTATTGTTTATGGTCCCAGTTGTTTCATAATAACAAATGTTGTCTTGTCTACCTAAAGCATCTTCACTAGAAGTCTGAACATCATTTCCAGTGGCATGAACAGCCAAACTAATATTCGATGTTGTATTGAAAGGCAGATTATTGTGTTCTACAAAACAGTAACATTATAGCTATAAATAAAAACCATTATTTTTACAACTGACCTGGCAATTCATCAACTGTAGTAACAACTAGATTCTCTTGTGCAACATAATCTGCTTGTGTAACTGGTACATCTTTCTCATCCATAACAGGAGTGCTATGTAACATACTGTTGGTTAGTGCTTCTGGGTCACACCCATACCAATATGATGTATTTTTTTCTGTAAACAAAATTGATTGAAATCTACGGACGTGTAGAAGGGTCACATGCCTAATTTTTACCATAATTTCATCTCATCTTACCTTGTACCTCACCGACAGTTAGTATCAAATTGCTGTTAACTGCTTTTGTTACTTCTGTTTCTTGACCTCTATTTTGAATTTTATTTTCAACAATTTCAACAGTTGTAAGTTCATTATCAACAGACATATTATTTTCATAATCTGACATACTGTGATCTAGGTAAAGAGTAACATTAGATAACAAATTTCGTTAAATCCTAATACGATGACTTACCAGCTTCTTGTTCCAAAGCTAACCTCAACAGTTTTTTTCCTCTACTAGACATGTTATGTATAATATCTGGTAATTTAGACACTTACCAATAAAATGAGAAAGTAGCAATAACGAAATTAAGATCTAAAGTCACAAAACTACACAGTCACCACTTTACAATGTTTCTACACCTCCTTGGCGATACCTAAACTGTAAACTTGTTAGCCAACATACAAACATTAAAAACCGTGTACGTCTGTCTTAGAAGGTTTCTAAATTAAAAATTTCACATTAAAAACCATGTAAGTCAGACTTAGAAGGTTTTTAGAATAATTTTCCTGTTTGGAATACATAGGTGGTTTTTAAATTTAACTATAGAGGCGCCACTATACATACTAGACATACGAGGTTTTTACAGACGATGCGGAACATAAATTTGGTTTAAAAGCTGTTCAAAACCGAAAATCACCTAAAATCGGACTTACACGGTTTTTAAAGAAAGCCATCGATATGTATATCACGAAATCACATCGGACGTAGTCTCTGTTGGAGTTACCTCTACGAATATAAAGTGACCGTGTAGTTACCATAATTAATTTTAAAAGTTTTGTTGTTTTTTATTCATAAGTTATGAGTGATGTTAGTGAACCCCCGACAACATCGCATTCTTCTAGATCATCTACGACTTCAGACGATAAGACAAAAAGTAAAAAGGTACGGATTTGGAATTTTTTTCGAAAAATTAATTCAGTAACTTCAAAGTGTTTGACTTGTGGACAAATTCTCAAATCACAGTATGGTTCGACCACAGGAATCCGGAAACATTTAGAAAGGTTGCATCACAGTAAATATATGATATTTCGTGACCAACAGAAAGAGTTTATAAAACTGAAGAGTGAAGAATCCAGGCCTAACCTAGTAAACAGAAATGTCTCTAGTACTTTTAAAGTGCAAAAACTCGATAGCTTTCTCAAATCTGCTGAAAAATATGAAAACAGCCACCCAAAATATATTGCCATGAAAACAGCCGTAACAAAATGGATTGCTGAGGAGCTACACCCTTATGCAATTATTGATGAAACGGGATTAAGACAAATTGTAAAACTAGCTGATGAAAGGTTTGTTTTACCTACATTAACAACAATTGCAAGAAATTGGATACCGGATCTATACGATAATACTAAGTTGAAATTAAAGGACGAAGTTTCTAAGCAAAACTTAGAATCCATATCTTTGACAACTGACATGTGGTCCTCAGAATCAACTGTCTCATTTTTGGGGATCACAGCGCATTTTGTAGATCATGAAATGAATTTGAAGAATATTTGTCTTGGTTGTGTCCCTATGCTTGAAAGTCACGGCGGAGAAAATATTTCACGTTATCTAAAAGAGACCCTAACTGAATGGAGCCTCGATAACGTACAAAACATCTACTGTGTGACAGACAATGCAGCAAATATGAAAACTGCAATAGCCAACACAAAAATGGCGCATGTATCATGTTTTGCACATTCACTCAATCTGACACTAAAGGATGCTAAAAAAAACTACCGTGGGTTCGACACACTGATGAAAAAATGCAGGAACATTGTTGGTCATTTTCGACATAGTCCTACAGCCAAAGCAACTCTCCAAAAGAGGCAAGAACAATTGGGCAAACAAAAATTAGAGCTTATACAAGACATAGAAACAAGGTGGAACAGCGAGTATTTCATGATGGAAAGACTCCTTAAACTGAAGGAACCTCTTTGTTTGGAGTTACCCCAACCTGGATACACTGTGGATAATCTAACTTCATCAGATTGGGGGATAGTTGAGGCCTATGTCACAATTTTAAAACCATTCCTAGATGCCACTTTAGAAGTGTCCTCAGAGAAAAGACCTACCAGAAGTATGATTATACCCCTTGTCCATGGTCTCAAAAGTGATTTGCAGTCAATTACAGACAATAATAGTGCAGGGATTACATTAAGCAGAGCTCTATTGCAAGCAGTGCAGGGTAGATTTCCTATGGCTGAACATAGTCAGCCAGATCAGCTTTGTATGCTACTGGACCCTAGATTTAAAGATTCGATTTTATCAGAATCCATGAAGAAAGCAGCCAAGGAAACGTTGCGGAAGGAGCTTAGTACACTTGATTCCCAAAAAGCCAATGCTGCTTCACAATTTAGTGAGATACCAACTGAAAATGAAAACACCACTACAAATTTATCAAGTGTATGGGCAGCATTTCTTCAAGCCACCAAGCAACAGACTGCCAAGGAAGCGGATAACAGTTCCAGGCAGAATCAAGCTCAAGGTAGGTTTTCTATAACTTTTTCAATTTTGTGAAAAGACTAAAATTATCCTATTACTGTAGTTCCAAGACAGTAGGCCCCAAAATACCATATAGACAGAACGTGTAAACCATGTTAAGTCCTGTTTTAATAATCACAAGAACATGCATGTATTTTTACTAAATCAAATCATTTTAATAGCTGATAAAATTTGATACATAATATTAGATATTAAAAAAAAAAAGAAACTGTACTGAAACTAACCACTATGAACAATTCTGGCAATAACCCTCCATTTCCATAATTAAGCAATTCCTATAGTTGAAGTATTATATGAAATCGTACGCTTACTTAGATCTGATAAGCGCCTTATTTTTCAGGTTGTCTTCAGCTGGAAGCGTACTTCTCTGAAAATTGTATACCCATTTTGCAGGATCCTTTTAAGTGGTGGGCAGAAAACTCAGTTAGATTCTCCAAGCTCATTCCGCTTGTCAAAACATATCTTGGCATTCCTGCTACTGCAGTCCCGTCAGAAAGAGTGTTTTCTTCTGCTGGGAATGTATTAAATAGCAGAATGCGAAGGCTCCTTCCAGGTAACGCTGAAAAGTTGATTTTCCTTCACCAAAATCTGAAGTATGTGTAAAGGTACAAATAAATGAAATACTTGTAACATAAAAAATGTCGTTGTACAAAATGTCCTTTATTTTCTACATTAAATAAATTTTACTTTATTAGGGCAATGTAGTTCTTGTAGAATAAATTTTGGGTTTTGCTTTTGAAACAATTTTTTAATAGGTATTTAATCTTGTGCTTATACGATTTTTTAAGAGATATTTTTATGAATTAATAAAAGCTACTTGTACTAAGGGATCAGTTTTACTTACCTTCATATTCTTTCAATTAATCCCGTTTGGTTTTAGAAAAAAGGTTACAGTAAATTGGTAAATATATGCAATATCATTAGTACCGTGTACCGTACCGAGAACCGCGGTACAGAATTATTTACCGTACCGAACCGTACCGAACTTCAGTTTTTGGTACCGCAGACCCCTACTTAACTGTAATGAATACTAATATTGAATCTTGTCAAGTACATCTTTTGAAGTTCCAATTATCTATAGATATTTGCCGTGAGTGATTTCTGATCTGGAATAGAGAGTATTTCGTTGGAATAGATGTAATTTTCCTATTGCGGTTTCTGATAATTTTTAATTGCTCTCTAAAACCGATCCTCGTTAGGAAGTTGCACTTATACCGTTTTCTTGTTTTATTGCTAAATAGGCACCAGTGTTTTTCATTACTATTTAAATCCTGTCGCCGTTTTGGTGATTAGGTGTATTAGTATTAGATGGTAATGATTCGTTGATTACAATTAATATTTGTTTCTGTACGCACCTTTAAAGTGATATTTCGCGCATGCATCGCTCGACCAGCAACTAGTGCTTCCCGGTCAACTCGACTGTAAAAACTGCAAAAAACACTGGCTCGTTGGGACATTTGAAAATACTCGACCTTAATGGTAATAAAATTTAGTTTATAAAATACTACGTCCAGGCCGAGCAACTAGGACCCAAACAAATCCTACCTGGAAAAAATACAGGAGTTGTCAATATACTAGATTTGGGACATTGACGAGCTGCCCCTGGCTCTGCCATATTGGATGATTGCGCCAAAAATATGGTTTTTTGACAATATCGCCCATCTAAAACGTCATAGACATAAAATATTTATTACAAAAATTGTAGAGTAGTAAATTTCCTATAGTTTTTGTCGGAAACATTTTTTTTTTGTGAAATAAATGGTTTAATTTAAAGTGCAGTGTAACAACTTAAATGCTATCTCGTCACCCGGAATTGTATTCACTATAGATTTAGTTATTATCAATTTTTATATTCGTTTCCACGCCCCTATCAGGTAGACTAGATGGCGCTGTGGTACCTTCATAAAGCCTAATCCACATATTTTCTGTAAGTTTATTGCTGTTTATACCTCTTTTCGTTTCGACACTCTGTATAAACCATGCAGTGGCAGACAACAGCATATTGTCTTTACACGCTTTCAATGGTTGTTAGACTAAGTCGGAAATCTTCGGCCAAGTCAAGAAGAAATTCCGGAAGGTGCTTTAAAATTCCGAAGTATTAAGTCAGGCTGTGCAGGTAAGTGTTCTAGCAGGAAAGTGTAAATCCAACACCATTGCCGCAGCAGGAGAATAATTCTTAATTGCAACTACGACGTTTCTTAAGAAAATATCTTTTGACTCCCTTCGTTACTAACATTGGATCAGATCGGCGACAAAAAGTAAGTTAAACTTTGCCTCACTGTCACTCACAGTCGCAGCAGCATGTCAACATACACTCCAAACCTACCATTAAGTTCAGATTTGGTAAGGTGTCTTCAAAAATCCGGCTGAATGGGGGTGGAAGGGAAGTAATATTAGACTTGCTCCAATCAGAAC
The DNA here is from genome assembly GCA_963170755.1 of Amphimallon solstitiale. Taxonomy (NCBI): domain Eukaryota; kingdom Metazoa; phylum Arthropoda; class Insecta; order Coleoptera; family Scarabaeidae; genus Amphimallon; species Amphimallon solstitiale. The sequence continues at coordinate 40,565,810 of OY720678.1, read as the reverse complement.
AACAAACTCGTGTTCCTGAAGTACTCCTCAAATTCCCGTACTGCAAATGCAAAAAAGAATGTGGCACAGTATGTATTTGCAGAAAAGCAGGCTTAACGTGCTCCATCATTTGCATTTATTGTAACAAAGGTCGCAGCAAAAAAGCTAAAATTTCAACAATTCTAAACACGAAAAAGAATTCGAAGAAATCTATTCGGTTTTCAATAAACTGCCAGCATACGAAAAAATAAGAAAAAACTAAAAAAAAGGCATATACACGATAAATCCATTATAAATTTAAGAATAAATGGGACATATCCAAGAATATAAAATAGTATATTAAAATACAAGTTTCATAAGACACGATTTTTGCGCACGCGTTCAAGTTTAGAAAACGAGCCGCTAGGTGAGTTTTCTAAAGAACAAGTGCGCAAAATGTCTTATGAAACGTGTATTTTATACTATTTTTTCTATTTCGGTTATTAAAATTTCAAAAAAGCTTAAAATAAGAGACATGTTTTGTTCGAATATTTTAGAAATTTTGCTATTTTGAAGTTGGTGACTCTGATTTTTAAGTAGAACGTTTTTAATATTTGAATATCGGTTGTGCTATATGTAATTGTGTTTAAAATTCAGACTGATTTATACAATAAATTATTTCAAATTATCAACAAAAAGGACGAAATAAATAACTGTACGCCCCCAGAGATTCGCAAAATAGCAGAAGACAATTTACAAAATCTTTCGTCCACAAACTCTCTACATATTTATCAAAACAAACTTTTATAACAGTTGTACTATTCAACATGGTAAGTAAATGTCAATAGTAGCATCCGAAAACTTATCATCCAACTCTGCTTAACAATTTATATTGCTAATTAGTAAGTGAAATGTTAGCATGTGTGCTTTTTATTCTTTGTACAATTTTATTGCACATTTTTGTTACTTTAAAGGCTTATATTTTGACATTTAAATACGATTTGGTTCCATTTTTTTTTGTTACCAACTTCAAAAAAATAAAATTAGCGTGCGATAAAGTAATACTTTATGCAACCAAAACGGGTGTCGTAAAGTGAACTTTATAGCACCGGAATTGAAAAACTTAATTAAACGAAATAGTGAGTAATTAGTACGTACATGTAGTGCTTAAATTAATCAGAAACTCTATTATAGGTAGGATAGGCACGTTAATGAGCAATATTTTTAATGTAATGTTCGTACAGGAAATATTGTTTAAACCATTTATGTGAAGATGATGTAGTAGTGGAGCGTATGTAGACTAATATTGTGAACTAACTAATTTATTAATGTGGGGAAAATTGTTTCATTGAGCAAGTGACACAACTATCAAAGCCACACGTTGCGGTGTCAGATGTAGTAGGTGGGGAGGTCTTTTTTAAAAGGCCCCAAGTTTCGGTGACAGATGAAGTGGGGGGTGCTGCTAAATTCTTTTGACTGGGTATAACAATTAATTTATACTTAGTAATTTATTAATATAATTTAAAATGATGAGACTCTGAATTTCATACAGTGGGCAATGTTAATTGACCTGGCTAGCTCAAATGGGTTACATTCAACAAGATTTAATTTAATGATATTCTACATTCATAGGTATATGTGTTATAAATAAATCGCAATAAGTTGAAAAGGAAATTTAAATTAATATTTCAAATTCCGCGGCATTAGGTGCGCAAATTTATAAGTTTTCATTTAGATTTAATTCAAGTGGGAGAGACCCACGCTTTATCGTTCGCGGGAAACAACAAGAAAACCCGTGCGCTCAAATTGCTACTGTAAATGTGAAGTTAATTTTAATATTAGTGTATTATCAGTTGTGAGTGATCTAAAATGGACTCTAAATATTTATCTCGGGCCGTTAAAGGATTCGACTTTACCTTATTACTTATAATCAGCTCCCCTCCGTACTGCTCGAATATCTGGGAGTTCTTAACCTAGAAAATTAACTTGTGGCACAGCGCTTATGCTAATGCACGAATTGATTGATGGTGGAAACAAACACATCATTCATAACAAATAAACTCCAATTTATTAAAATGGTAAAATATGATAACATTATACAACAATGATAGGATATGAATTGAGCCAATGGTAAACACAATAATTAATAATGTGAATATGGATCTATCCAATAAACTTCGTATCTTATAGCAACAACACAACTATAGGCAAGGTTCTACCTGTAAAAACATCTTAATGGCATATGTAAGCGATTCTAAACCTTATTGGTGTGAAAACATAATTCGTTAATCAATATTGCAAGTACATAATTCGTTAATCAATATTGCAAGTAGTGAAATACTAACTGAATCGTGAACGTGTTAATGGATAAAAATATTCATGAATGTAGGTATGTCCTGATCTTTTACTAATGATAGATTAATGTGATTGTAATAGCAAAATTTCCTTATTGTTTCTGTATATGTACTTGAAGAGTTGAATTCAATTTAGGACCATGGATTAGATGAGAATGAAAGATGTTACATTCATTATGTTTGACATTGGTTATGCACTGATTGTTAAATCAACAGTAAATAGACTTTGGTACCTTAGAAAGTTACTAACACATTGCTTGTTAGGGCAGGTATCCTGGAATGTTTGCGGTCCCTTCTCAAGGCTGGGTGTGCTCCAAGTGGATTCGAAGATATCGTCCGGCTCCCTGGTAACGGCTTTGACAGGTGGGCGGCTAAGTCTTCCGTCGTTGATCCTTCTGTGGTTGAAATGTACCTCTAAGGTGTGGACTAACAGGTGACAGGTGAGTATTTTTCTTATCGATTTCCAACTTCGTTTTGTTATTTTTATTAGTGGTAACCCCTTTGGCTTCTGTTATATTGCGGTGTCGATGGTTTTTGATTTCAAATAATAGTAATTGTTAGAAATCTAACCTCCAAAATTCTCTTTTCTTTTCAGCGTCAAAATAAATAAGTTCGACCTTGATCCTCTTCTAGGCGGGAACGTATCGAATAGGTTGGTTTTCTTGCGTCAACTTGAAGATCGCACAATGTTTGTTTATAAATCGCACTTGTAAATTAATTCGTCAATGAATGATTGATAAAAGACCACCACAAACGACAAAAGACAAAAAATGAAGAATCCCGGCGATAGGCCGTATGTGCTTTTTTATATGTTTTTGATGTTGTCATTGTTGTTTCTATGGCAACATATACAGTAACTATTTTCAAAGTCTTATTATGGACAAATTTACTTTGGTATTTTAGTAAAATGATGTTTTTTAACAATTAAATTATCTCATCTTTCATTTAGTACATAAAAAATATTTTAATGAGTTTTCTTTTAGAAAAACACATTTTTTAAAGAATAAAGTTATATTTTGGCGTTTCGTCTGTCATTTGTTTGATGACGTAATGGACGCTAATAAAAATAATTAAAACATCAAAATTTCGGATAAATATGCCTTCTCAGTAGAGCCTTTCCTTCACAAAATATACATTTAAAGCTCTCTATTTATATTCAAAATTAGTGGGGTTAGTTTTTGAATTGCTTTTTAGAAATGGTCTCTTAATTTATTCATGATTTATTGTTTTTACATGAATCTATGACACTTTCTTTATATTTTGATACTTTTTTTTTATCATCTACTTGGCTTACAATTTGTATTTTGAAGAGTTTTTGAAACACATGTTCTCAACTGTCAAACTATCCATGTACTCATTTAAATATTTGAATTTTCATTATAAATATGTCGATGGGGATTATGACAACGTAAATAAACCTTAATAATCTTTGTATTTGTTTAGTTTGATTTAATATTAACCTTATTTATGTATGTAATATTTCTGAAATTGATTATGATTCGTTCATGATTGCGAATCATAATCTAACTAAAAAAAAAATGCTTAGATTAATTATGTGAATATAACAGACTTAATGCTCAGTACAATATTTGTAAATTGACAGTTGGTTCATGAGGTAATCGTTTCTAGTACCTACTCAACATTAGTTCATTTTGGTTTCTCAATATGGACTTTTAATTAGAAATTAGCCATGTGCGTGCTATAATTTTATATTACTAGAAATGATGCTTGTGTAAAATTCAAACTTGCCTTAAGTCATGCCCTGTAATTATTTTGTAACTTTTGTTCATAAAAGTTCTTATTTTAAAATGGTAGTAATTTCCATTAGTATAGTATGTTTGGTAATTGTTTAAAATTTAAATTAAAATTGTCCATTCGTAATGGTTGACTAATTCATTTTAATTGTTATTCGCCTATATAAATTGTTTTTATCACTGTTGTATTTTAAAAATATACCTATTTTGAATGTAAAGGTTATACTAATTTGTGGAATAAGCTATCTAAGTATTAAATTCTAGTTTTTCATATCTATATAGGGGGATATCAGTTGGAGTTCCTGAAAAGAGTAATAACGGGTTTGGTTTTTATAATCGAGGGAATATATTGCTTTCTAGCTTTAAATATCTAACTGGGGTGTCAGAATATACTAATTTTATTAGCATTTTTTAAGTTATCATTCAGGGACTTTTAACTATACTACTTAATACGAGGGTTGTATGCTAAGCATCACCAATGTATGCCTGGTTGCACGTAGTGAGGGGGTTATTCGGTAAATTATCCTTTATATTTGTAGTTGACTGGTCTTGGCTCATATACAAGACCAGTTCAATATCTTTGACGCAATCGCGCAATTTAAGCTACTCGCTCCTTTCAGTCGCTTTTGTTTTAAAAATGCGCTCATGCGTTTTTATAATCTTTGCATACTTAATTCGTAAATAACTATTTCATTAGCTTAGTAAATTCTAATATTTCTTTTGCTAATGTTAGTAGTACAGCATTCTTGAATTTATAATTTTTATTTTGATCGGATATTGAACATTTGGAACTATTTTGGAACCAAAAGTATTTTATCTTTGATATCTATTTATTACTGTTTGAAAATTATAGCCTCATCATATCAGATACTTTCTATGTTTAAAGTATTCGTAAAAATATCTATGAAGATTAGAAGTAAATATATTAGAGCCGTCTGACACGACACTGATTTTAGTACTAGCTTCAGTACTTAAATTGCGCGCGCAATTTTAGTTTCAAAATCAGTAGATATTACAGAACTTCTGTCTGACACGCAAGCAACAAAATGCGTATACGAGCATGCGCATTGAGGTGATTTATAAACGTTTTTAACGTCAAATATTGGAAATTCTAACCTTAAAAATCGTATTTACTAATACTCGCCCAGTGTGTGTAGCTGTGTAATTAACAATATCTACTTCTAGTAGAGCGAAGTTTGAACATGGGGCAAAACAAGCAACTGTTGCTAGCAGCAGCTGCCAATATAATTATAATATCGATGATGGCAATTATAAAAAGAAAGACGAAGAAATGGTCAAAGAAAATAGCAAATTTGGGTGACGAATTGGATAAACCGGCGATTAGAAGGCAAAGGGTTATTAACCATGTTCAACGAAAAATTACTGGTTGAAGACCCATCCTCATATAAAAATTTCTTACATATGGACAATAAGTCTTTTGAAAAATTATTCAAGAAAGTTAAGGATCCTTTAACTAAGAAAGACACTTATGCGGGAAAGTATTCCCGCAAGATCAAAGTAAAAGTGTGATACAAGTAATATGTGTTATAGTTTATCCGCCGCGTATCTATTGCGTCAATTCAGTAAGCTTTTATCAAGAAAATAGAACATGTTCTATTTTCTTGAAGCCAAACAAACTAAAATTGCGCACGCAGTTTAAGTACTGAAATTTGTATTAAAATCAGCGTCCTGTCAGAGGGCTCTTAAATAGGACGCCATCTGCTTTTTTTCCCTAAAATTCTTTCATTAACGTTGAGTGCTGAAATGAAAAACAATACACGACCGTATTAATTTAATGAGGTTCTAAAAGCCAACTGTAACTAACTTATGGATCTTTTTAGTATCCGATGTACAAGATAGTCTTCATTAACATTCGCTTATTGAACAAAAGCTATTATTTAAACAGACAACGTACGTGGGAAAATTGCACAAGTTACTCTTTAAAGTAAACTTGCAACATAAACAAACAATCTATCATCGATCCTTTATTTCCTTGCACGAAGAAAACCAACAATGCAAACTTCCACAGAACTTCAACAGTGCATCAAAAGGCCGTTTAGAAATCTAGACACTATCTTAATTAATTAAGTGCGCCTTTTCAATCAATGGAGGGGGGAGGTCCGTTCGCACCACTGGATAACACCACGAGAATCCCTATTAATCCATCTCTTTCCCCTCCATGCATATCTGCGTCCTTCTCTCTCGTTATAGACGTAATTTATCGGGAATACTCTCTGGGAAGGCAGCTGAATGTGAAATTAATGACCTCTTATCCATTCGCAGAGGTTGTTGCAGTTGCTTGTGAATGACTCAACGGGATACGAAAGCGATCTAAAAGATTTTCCTCTAATAACCAAAGGACGACTGGTTCTTGTTTTTTTATGTTGTCGTATGTAGGAATTCCTCTGTGTATTTGTAAGGACGGCCTCGAGAAAAAATAAATTACATTATGGGATAGGATCGATTCCGTCGGAAATGTTGTTAGGATGATTAATAATGGAAAAGCGTCATTAATATTAATTCAATTCTTTTGATGTATTCCGGATACGTCGTGTCAAATGTAAATATATTTTTACTTATTGTTATTTTATTATATCTTATCGTACACGTAAACAAAAATAATAATAAGAAGTGAACAAAATTGTGTTGTTTATCGTTGGAGAATAAATTATAGTTCAATTCAGTGGAGATTAATATATTAAAAGACAATTACATATTGATTGAAATACGTACATATATACGCAGTAGGTGATTCATCTTTATTTGAATTTTTTGCCCCCGACTCTATAGAATTATTCCATTATGCCAACAATAACTTGTGTCAAAACTTTGTTTAATTAGGAAAACTGTAACCCGTACTGTATGCTGATCAAAAATTTTAGATGATAAAGTAATTAACCCAAAAACACAGCAGACATTTATTATAATTAGAGAGCGGAATCGAGCGAGCTAAACTACCACGGAGCCACAACCGTGAAAAGAAATAATGTAAACAACTGCGTGTTGTTTACATTATATCTGAATAGCACTAATTCATAGGGCGAACTGTAACATCTGGTTACTCCAGAGAATCAGAGAAAAAACTGCCATAAAATAAGGAATTTTATGAATAAAATCCTTTCCTCATCGGCGTAGGTACAAGGGTGACGAGTTTTTAAAATTTATTATATTTACCTTATATTTCGCAATATAATATGTATGTTTCAATAACATACGCGTACATTTTTAGTTATCATTTATTTAGATCTAGAACGTTGTTTATGTTACTTTTTCTGAGATAAAAATTAATTGTCAGTGATTCCGAAATTTATTGCAAAGTCTGTAAAATATCGTCACTTAGCTTTGCTAAAACACACACAGAAATAGTTTTCATGTAGAGAATTTCGATAGTTTACAAAATTTCGTTACATGTTTAAATGACGGTGCTCGAAGTATTTCTGAGTGCAAGGAACTAACACAAATCCCAAATTTTAAAAATCAGTTGTTATTCCATCAGGAACACTTTGGAAATTCGCCTAAACTAATGACATATTTTGAAAATCGAATCTCAAATTAAAAAATGAGGTGTGGCCACCAGACGACTTTCTTATACGTATGAGCGTTTCAAACTATACTATATTTTTTTTACACAAAAATTATTCATAATCCTATTCTAAGTACTTCTGTTCTCTTAATAAATCGCTATAGAATGCATACTTAGCAAGATATTCGAAAAAAAGGACTACTCCCTAAGAGTAAAAGTGTTACTTCCGGTCCGAATTTTGAAATTTCATATATTCAAAAATATTGCAAATCTAGCACTAAATACTTTTGTATTCTTGATAAATACATATAGAATGCATAATTTACGACATATTCGCAAAAAATCGCTATTCGATAAGAGTAAAAGTGGTAATTCCGGTCTGAATTTTGAAATTGTTTTTATGCAAAAGATATTGAAAATTACGTTTTAAATACTTTTATACCCGTAACGTACCTGTCTAAAAAGCATGACATGCGAAATATTCGCAAAAAACTGATTTTCGATAGGAGTAAAAGACCTACTTCCGGTAGCAGCTTCGAAAAACTTTTTAAATAAAATTTTTCTCAATTTTAATTTCAAGTACATATGAATACTTTATAAATTTGTTCAAATTTAGTAGTTGACGAAATATTGGCAAAATTTAATTTTTTCACTGAAGTAAGCTGCTACTTCCGGTCTACCGATTTTACTGAAAAACTACTCAGATCTGAAGGGGGAGATTAGACACGTAAATACAAAATTTGGAATTGATATCTACAGCGGTTATCGTGGTCACATAGAGACACACAGACATTTTTTAAAAACATCTTTTTCGGTATCAGGGGACTTCAAAACGTGGACATCTGCAAAAATCTCGAAGTCGAAAATTTCACATTACTTCCTTATACTACGTATAAGAATGTAAAAATGGATTAACCACATTAGATGTAGCTATTAATAATTCCAAGTGACTTAGACGCAGTTTTTAATAGAAATCCAGGTTTAATAACATTGCGGCAATTGTGTAGTATGCTAAATACGCTGAAATAAAAGAATATTTCCATTACGTAAATATAACCAGTTGCGATGTAGAAAAGACGTTTTCTATCTACAAGGATGTACTTAATTCAAAGAGAACAAGTCTTGCAGAAGAGAAAATGAACAAATAGTAGGGTACTGTATTTGTCCACCATGTCAGGTGGCTTGTGTTTGTTCATATTTTACGTTTGAATTTTATCTATCATCATCTAATCGAATATTTTTGAAAGATACTATAAAACCAGTATTTGCATCTGCATACATCTACTTATGACACGAGATATTTTGAAAAATCATTTGACTATTCTAGGTTGATGATGACATAATGTCGAAACTAGTCCCTTAGAGTATATTAGAAACTATTGTAAAGAATAAAGAGGATCCATCATTATTTTTGTGTTTTGCTTCAAATAGTAGGGTATTTTGTATTTTATAATCACCAGCCACTTGTTATTCAATTATATAAATAAAATTAAAACCTCTTTAAAAATACAACATTTCAATAGCGCGCCCATGGGAGATGAGTCATGACTCGCTCGATTCCGCTCCCTAATTATAATGTTATAACCACCGAGACACGTTTATTTGTTTCTCAAAATTGTCTCTTGGTTAATTTATTCGTTTTAATCTCTTTCTACTAATATTTTCATTTCTTGAATTACTTTTCTTTTTATGCACCTTTAGTGCCTATAGTATCCAAATGTAAGATAATTTTAATTTTATTACAGTTTGCATGTGTACTTTACCGTGGTAACTTCAAGTGTACTTCTGCGTTGTTTTGTAAAAAAAAAAAGTTATGCTGCGATGTCTTTCAGAAGATCTTTAAAAAAGAAATATTCTGCATATTTATTATTATTATATTGTTGGCAATGAGTGCCTTACATTAGGCAAATATTACTAGTGCTATTTTATAATATGCTTGAAGGGAAATTTAGTTTACGTAATATTCATATATTGTTGGCAATGAGTGCCTTACATTAGGCAAATATTACTAGTGCTATTTTACAATATGCTTGAAGTGAAATTTAGTTTACGTAAAAATGCCACATTAACTTTGTATTCAAGAAGTTTCTATCTCCTGGGATAAGTTTTGCATTCCGACATGTGAAGGCGACCATTGTATCAAGAAGCGTGAGTACCTGCATGCAGAGAATACGGTACTACAAAAGTCAGCTAAAACGTCTTGTGTAAAAGAAAAAGAACACATTTTTTAGAGAATCTTTGATACATCATAGAGTTTTCAGTAAACCATAGAGAAAAAAGCGACCTGGCTAAATTCGTTGGATCCATTATCGCCTTGCTTTTCAAGAAAAAGTGGCCATAGAGGATCTCTAAGATCATCCGAGCAACTAAGCGAAGTGTTCAAGAATAATCTAAATTAAGAAAAACATTTATCTATTCTTCTTACACTAGTAGACTTAGGTCAAGTAAACACAAAAGTCAGACTTGATTTCTACGAAGATGTCTTGCAAAAATAGTCTGATCAGAAGAAAAAAAGATTCTATGAAAACATAATATTATCATTCGTAAAACTGTAGACGCGTTTACCTGCCAAATAAGTGACAGAAAGGGTGTCCAGATTTTATCAGAAATAACAAAAGGGTTAGAATATGATGCAGCACATTTGTTCACAAGGAGAACCCTAATATGGCGATATAGTCAACAACGTATAATTTCTTAAAGCAGTTTTAAATGTGAAAGATCTTCCTGATGGCTGTTGTAGCTTATATTGCCGTATTATGCATCTTTGTTCATAATGAGATCCATAATACGGCGATGTAGCTAACAATTTCATGAAAAGAGATTTTCCACATTATAAACGGCTTTTGCGCCGTTAAGATGAAGAGCTTTCACGTTTTCGAACTAAAGTGGATGGTGTCAATAGGATTGCTGTTTTGCTTACCAGTGAAAATATTGAGCAATTACTTGGAGTTCCCGCTATGACGAATTTAAAAAAAAACAGGGCACTGCATCGTATGACGCGATAGTCAAGTACAATTTAAAAAGTAGAGTATGTAATTGCCTTCCGTTGTGACATTATATCATACAGTATGGGTTATATAAATATGGTGTTCGCAGTGTGCATACAGGCACCATATATTTGTTATTTTGAAAAATGTGTTTAATATAGAAATACCTTCTTCATCTGGACCAAATGTACATTTATTTAAACGTTTTAAAGAATTTTGGACCAAAATAGAGAAAAATAGGGGAACAACTGGATTGCGATTCGATGCATTCTAGAGCCAGTTAGAAGTGAGATTACAAATTTCATAGATTTATGTTTGAAAAATATAACAACTCCAGACGATTATAATGAGTTTTTATTGCTTTCTTAACGTTTTATCGAATAATAATAACGCACTAATATAAATTGCTTTCTTCCGGATACATTGTATCATGCACGTTGAATTTCTAGGTCAATTTACTAATTAATAGTACATTACATACCAAGGTTGAGAAGATGACTATTATTGCCCGAGTGGCGAGATTAAATTCCGAGGCAGGCAGAGCCGAGGAATTTAAGCCACAAAGGCAATAATAGTCTTCTCAACCGCAGTATGTAACTATTTTTTTGTACCAGTAGTCTAATTAGACCTTGACACCTTAATAATTATGAATAAATTTACTCATATATGTAAGAATGCTCATGTAATAAAACTTCATATAAACAAATAAGTAGGCTATATTTTGATATTGACAAATTTGACAAATAAGCTTTGACATAAATGCTGAAACTAAAAGTCAAGTATTTATTAGATTATTTTTCATTCCATTTATAATGTCTGAAGAGTTTAGATGTACACCACCTAAAATGTACGAGACTGCAGAACAGGCAGTTGAGAACTTGCTTCCGCATAAATCTAAACACTTATACATAAAACATATACAGAATTTAAAAAATGGTGTAATTCCAAAAATACAGTAGTAACTTCTGAAAACGTATACTTCTGGCTTATTTTCAAGAATATTCAAAAAATAAAAAAGTCTCGTCTTTATAGACGCATTATTCAATGTTGAAAGCTACACTTGGCCTAAAAGAGGATATTAACATATCAAAATGTTTTAAATTAGTTGCCTTTGTAAAAAGAAAAATGAAAATTATAAGCCCAAAATATCATTAGTATTTACTCGAGGAAATTATAAAATTCCTTACTGAGGCTCCCGACACATGTTACATTGCAACTAAGGTAGTATGTTTATATATTAATACTTTGAAATTATTGATAATTTCTAACCCAGTAGACTGCTCTTGTAATTGGTGTTGCTGGTGCATGCCGAAGAGATGAGCTGTGTAATTTATTAATTTCTGATGTCATCATGAAAGATGATTTAATTATTATTCACACCCACAATAACAAAAATGGTTCGTCTCAAAACTTTGTAATAATGGAGCCACTTTGTAGCTGAAGGTTATATCGAAGATTCCCTAGTAAATAAAAAAATATAGCATGTATGTTACCAGGTATAGCTACATCTACTTACGCAACCACACCTGCAATAAATACAGGAATTTTCAATATGAATTAAATTCCATCAACATCAGCAGTACAATCTATTTCGACTGAAGATATCGTAAATACTTATGGAATTAATTCAATTAATAATACTGTCATTAATGTGCCTACAGATCTGCACAATCCTGGTTTTTCAAATAGAATTGAACCATCAATAAATTTTACATGCCATAATTGCACTATCAATTTTTATAAATAAATTAAATAATTCTTTACATCTGTAATAGTTACGTGTTATATTGTTTCCATATTATACATATTTTTGTTTCATAACCTAAAATAGAGTTATTTATTTTACACACGATACACTTATACCAGTATGCTCACTTTAGCTGTCAATGATGTCATTGCGGAGCAAGTCAGATTGACAGTTCTCATATCGGCTGCATTTTGACACAGTTTTAAGTTGTTTTGTCGTTCTTTTAAAATTATATTCCATTTAATATGCCTGGTTGTGTTGTATACGGTTGTTCTGAATGCAATCGAAGAAGTAGAGATAGTCACAATAAATATTTCAGGTTTCCCAAGGAAGGGACGATACAAAATGTGTAGTTAATTGCGTGCAAAGGCAGGGTTTAATAAATTTGAAGAATGGTATTTCCTGAAATCTGATTTTATCATTGTTCATAATAAAAAAATCAACTTATTTTAGCATGTATACTTCCGTTAATTTTAAGCAATCATGTTTTCATACCTCACTCCAACAAGAATTGATGCAATTTTCCAGTAAATCATACAGAGATTTAAATTCTGATGCAGTTCCCAGATTGACAGAAAAGACAGTTTGAAGCAATAAACACTGAGTTGAAAATCTCTAAAAAGCAAGAAATACTGAAATGCTTTGATGAAACATATACAGATATGGTTAAAGTACTTAAGATTGGGCAGGAAAATATGTGAAACATCGACATACACTGATTATGAAGCTTTTAAAGTGTCCGATGCTTACTGATCACCTATGAAAGTGAATTATTCGATTTAATACCTTTTCCAAGACTGTCACACTAAAAGCAACACATTTGTACATCTGCGAACATTCATACAGTATTTTGAGGTATTCTATACATCGTAGCAAGATACGTAGTTTGTTTGCTTATTAAGAATTTTTAATTTATTGTCAACTATTTCAGGTTGCTTTTCGTTAACGCAAGGGTATAGTGAGAATAGTATTTGGATTTCAATTTTGTACAGAAGAATTGTATAGATTTTTCTTTAATAGTTTTAAAAACATTAACTCGAACTGAATTGAAATAAACGACTTAAACTATCAAAGTGGTCTTTTATATTAGCTACCATAATTAGAATTCGTACCTTCTACAAACATTTATGCTTAACCTCCTTTGTATCTTTCTTAAGCAACACATAATACATTATCTGCATTTTATAAACATTTGTATTCTGTTCATATACAGTGTCTTTATCAAATACAAAAACAATATTATAAAATCTCTTCAAATAAAATTTTTTGTTATGCATGATAATAATAAAAGTTAAGTTTGACAATTTTATTTTAATTTAATATTATTAGGTAAAATTTTGAAATACATGACTACTACAAATGTTTAATCTAGAATCAAGATTAATTTACGGTTTGAAGTTAGTTTTATGCTCTTGTATTTCAGTGGGTAATTTATGATTATTGAAAACATACTTGTAAAATATGTATATTAAACACAATTACTCCAGCCAAGTTGTATTTGCTTCATTCAAATGTTGGTTTATCTTCTCTTCCATTACCCGAGACCCTTCTATTAAAAGTGATGTAGCTGTACATTACCAGTATCAAATACTTCAGACCTATGGGATTTATTAATTATGATTTACATGTGTGCAAAGGAAAATATTATATGCTTCAAAATATACTTATGTTAAATAAATATCTATATTTACATTTTGGAAATGATTTTATTCAGTAAATGAAACATTTATCAATACCTCAATTACAATTTTCAGTTTATATTTAGACAGATCAGTAATGCACAGCCTCTCGATAGCACAGTCTAACAATAAACTCACTAAATAAACAGTTTTGCATTGAGTATTGAAAATGTAATTCAAACACATACCAAAAAAAAAATTAAAACACCTTAAGTAGTTATGACTGCATTCTAAAATATCACTTTGCCTGAGTACTTCAATAATTGCTTATATTATTAATTTGCGGAAATACCATTTTTCAAATTTATTAAATCCTGCCTTTTACATGCAATTTACCATACATTTCGTACCGTCTCTTCCTTGGGAAACCTGTAATATTTAATCTGGCTATCTCTACTTTTTCGATTGTAATTGCGGCACCCGTATACAGCACAACCTGGCATATTAAATACAGTATTACTTAAAAAAAAACGATAAAACAACTTCAAACTGTGTCAAAATCGAGGGGGAAACCACTACTGGATATTTTTGTACAGACCTGTGGAAATGCTTGGAAATATTAAAAGAGAGTTTATATTTTATGGGCCAGTCAAGTTAAGAGGATCTCATCCCTATTACTTAAGTAGGGTCGAAAAAGTCACAATTACACAAAAATATAAATACATCAAAGAAAATTAAGGATTTCATATAGCCTTCCGCTGTAGCTAGAAGACGCTAATTATGTTTTGGTTTGTTATATATAAGTATATTTAACTTTAGAATATATACTATGATTTCGAGGAGTACCTGTTATTTTTTTTATTTTGAAATGTATTTTTATGTTTATTATACCTTACTATATATGTTTATACACCTTTGTGTTTTATTTTGGATATGTCGTACACCATCAGTGGTAGTGGTTTCCCCCTCGGTCAAAATGTACCCCATATGAGAATTGTTAATCTGACTTGCTCCGCAATGACGTCATTGACAGCTAAAGTGAGCATACCGGTATAAGTGTATCGTGATTTTACATCTATAATAGTTACGTGTTAGGATATTGTTTCCAATTATACTATCATACATATTTTGCTATTGTTGACATAAAATACAGTTAATTATTTTACTTTAGAGGTCGAGCATTTATAAGTTTTAGATTTTAGGTATGATTTGTGGTATACCGATCTAAATAAAAATAAACTACTATTAATTTTGACGATTGACAACTTGACATACACACTACTGCGATTGCATGGTTGCGGCATTCGTTTTATTTGTTTTCATTATTTACCTAGGTGAATAATATGCCCATTATTTACCTGTTATTAGTTCCAGATCGAGAAATAACATTTCGTGGCGCTTTATTATGTCTAAAAATGCTATGATTTTTTACTACTGGTACAAAAAAATATTTATTTCCAAAATCAGTTTAAACTAACGCAAGAATGAAAGATAAATATTGCAGATATATGCTTTTTTATTATAAAACTCTTTATAAAAGCATGGTTGAGGGCACCAATAATGGATATTAAAATACTGACAAGGAGATATCTCAAACCACAAGTCGTTCTTTCTCGATGACGAAATATCCGTTGTCACAAAGCAGGCTATACCTTTGAACAAAATAAATACAGGTTGCATAAAACAGTATGTAAATAGATCCACTTATTTGTAAATATTGTAAAGGGTAATGGAGATTATTCTGTAGTAGTTATGCTTGAGAGTAAAGGAGCTTTTGATCATTCTTGGTGACCACAAATAATTTTTAATCAATTAAGACGGAAGAATTGTCCAAAAAATCTAGCTATACCTATACAGTCATATTTTAAAAATAGAGAAGCTAGAATTGAAGAAACTGGTGTGGGAGTTACTAACGAAGGGACTAGGGGTTGATGACGGGATATTTGAAACACAACTTCCGGAGGGCTGCAAGGTGATGCCTTTTGCTGATTACACTCCGCTTTTGGTAAGGTATAGACTGTAAGGGGCCTTAATATAAAGGCCGATGAGGCGCTTACTATGTTGCTTGAATCAGCTAACCTTTAATACTGATAAGTCAGAGACTATTTTTTATGGTAGGCCTTATCAATAACGTCCCGTTGGGTGAAGAATTTATTCACTGTAAAAATAAAGTTAAATACTTGGGGGTTATCCTTGATAGGTTAAACTTTAAAAAGCACGCACAGTAAGCAACCGCAAAGGCTAGAGAGTTAATTAAAAAAATTGGTGTGGCAGCTAAACTGACTTGCAATGTATGAGGGTAATAAGCAATGAAGAAAAATAAAAATTAATTGGCGCGCAACAATTTTAGGAGTTAGGGCGGCTAGAGCGTACGCAACTGTTTCGGCTGAGATATCAGCAACAATTAGTGGCTTATTGAGCGCGGTTAACTACAGACAATCATTCACCTGAGATTGGTGAAGTGGTCTTTTTTAAATGTGAAAGAAGTATAGATGTAATTTATGGGCTGAAGAGCTTCACTCTAAAAAAACAAGAAACTTTTTTTTTTCGTTCTATATTACATTAGGGTCATCCTGCATCGACGAATTCAGTTGCTGAGATTTAGTGTGATTCTTTTGACGATATTTCTTCACGCGCGCATTAGATAATTCCCTTGTTCGTTTTAATTTGTCATCGATTTGATTTTCTTCATCCATCTTGTGTAACAGAAAAGAATTAAAGGCTTATAAATTCGTATATAATGTCGTAAAAATTTGGATTTATCAGGCCGCGGTCGTTTTACAAGGGTGGCCGTAAATAACAGGTGTTCGTATAGTGAATTCCCTTACAGTGGGTTCGGGGAATTTTGAAACTGTCCGTTACCTCAGGTGGCCGTTAATGCAGGTTTTACTGTAATTAATTATATTTTGTATTTGAAATTATGTCTCTTCAGTCAGGAATACAACTTATTAGTTTAAACATTTAAATTTTGTTAAATAAATTATTAAGTGTATACAGTATTGTGAATTTGAATATAGAGTCATATCAATGAAATGATCTTTTTTTTAATATTCACAGAATTTCCAAGAATTTTCCTACCTACCCTAGTGTCTATATTGGAAAATACATATTTCTGAATAAGACAGTTCCCTAGTGCTGCTGGAATGCATACCGAACTGGGAATATTCGAGAGAATCAAATAAATAAGGAAAGAGTTATATCGACGCAGACCAAAATAGCGGCGGCATTTCATCGCTTTCGCGGACGGATGGTGTGTAGGAGAATTGTGTCGGTCGGCCAGTAGAGGTCTAGGAGCTACAGAAATTGTGGGGAACGCGATCGATATGAAAATGTGGGAAGTCGTCAATAAGATGGGATAAACCGGATACGGAATTGCCCGGTTTTATAGACGTTTGTTTCTGCCGACCGTTAGCTATAACTGTGCCATAATTTCTGGTGGCTTTAAATTTATTGATCGTAAAATTCAAGCTTTTAATGCAGAGGTTACACTCGGTTTGCATATCGAGTGAAATGTTATTTACTACCGGATTTAATCCTCTCTTTTAAAATATCCGAAATCAAAATCAGCCGAGTAGAATATACTATGTATGCATGTGCATGTTATACGTTTTCTACACATATACCGTTTCCATAAACGATGCATCACATAGAATTCTAAACACAATTTACTGAGAAGCGACGACGAATATTCAGAGTTTCGCAACGTATAAAGTGAAACACTCCATAGGAGTATCCTATTAGTATTTGCGTCTGAACTAGATAAACTTCTAAGCTTTTTTGGAAGCTCTTTTTTACATTTTATTAT
Source organism: Amphimallon solstitiale (assembly GCA_963170755.1). Lineage (NCBI taxonomy): Eukaryota > Metazoa > Arthropoda > Insecta > Coleoptera > Scarabaeidae > Amphimallon > Amphimallon solstitiale. Next base: position 40,548,063 of record OY720678.1, on the reverse strand, counting down.
TATCTCTGCTTTCCATCAAAACCTATGTTCGCAACAGCTATTTATTTACATTTCGTGTTATGGAATATTCAGGTTCTCAAATTACAATGACTTTCTTTTGCTTTTTCGTTTTTGTCATTTGCGTTTCACTATTTGTCAATTGACTTTCCAATTATTTTATAATAGTAGGTTTGCTTTATCAAATGAATTCCATTTCTATCAAATGGTTTTCCTTATTTGTCAATTTAATTTGACGTGCACAAATATTTGCATTATTACAATGGAAAATAATAAAAACAATCGTCAGAGAAGGAATAATAATAAGATAAGCAATGAAGTACGCAAATTAATCATTAGTTTGAATAACGGTGCTAAGGTAAAGACTGTTGGATTAGAAAAAAATATGCAACATATAGAAGAACTAATAACACTGCAAAAGTAAGTACAGGACATCGACAACAAACATTATTAAATGCTCAAAAATGATCAGATTTGTGACTGGGTTGACCTGGACTGTTCTTTAACCCTCCGCCAGTTGCAAAAAAAGTGCTGCAACTAATGGCCACTTCGTCAACAGATATCACTATCTACGATTAATAGAGCACTTAAGAACTTTCATTGTTCTGTTAAAAATGTGCCATTTGTTCCTGAAAGAAGAAATACACAGGACATTATTCAAGCTCGCTTTGATTACGCAGTGCAGTATAACATAATGATGTTGAAAAGAAAAAAAATTCTTCATCGACGAATACAGAATACATTTGGCATTTCATACGAAAGATCTGTGCAAAATACCAGAGCATCAAAAATAAAAGCAGAGTTAAAAAGGCGCTAGTATTCTACTGCTGCTCCAATAAACTTAAATTCCTTGTATTTCAACCCAGAAACCAAGAAAGTATCAACGATCCCGTGGAAATTAATTTAAATAACTTCTTGGTCTCTCCGTTGAAACCGTGTAGTAGTATCTAATTCAGAAATAGACTGTTTCAGTTTATAGCAGCAGCAAAAGATGCCCCACAGCTGATCCTTAAGGTACGTATGAAATATCAGTAGCAGTTCCAACCCAAAACCAAAAATATCAACGACAATCGTGGAAGCCTAAGACTTAGATTAAGTTAACCTAAAATCATATTTTACACTTGCCCATTATTTATTATATCGTTCTAACGTTTCTTTAATGAGTGTTAATTATAGCTAATAACATTGCTTTTGTATGTTACCAATGTTAGTTTACTTGTAAAATCAGGAATGTTTTGCAATACAATATTTCCTATCCAGCATCCAAAGTGCTTCTAATGTTACCAATCTCTATTTCATTTTACAGGGATTTCTATAGTACGTTTTTCTAGTAGAAGTATGTATGATAATAATAATTCTTTTGTTTCCCATAATTATAAGCTTTACACAAAGAACAAAACAAATAAAACATAAAAATAATAAGCACAAATTATAATTGGAAGAAATTCACAAGATTTAATGCAAATTGCAATAAACTAGCCGAATTTGGCCTGACTTGTTTTTTGCTTGATAAAGAAACTAAGGTACATTAGGCTAAATATCTTACTATTAAACTTAAATCTAAAATAGGTGAAAAACTAATGCATTTTCAGTTTTAGTCGAAGTTAAGAATAAAATACTTCTATAGATATACATAACGTTGTAATTTTTAATTCCTAATTCAATATTATAAACATGAAATACGAGACAAACAACAATTACACGTTTCACAGATAGTGTTTAAACGGGCTTAAATAGAGATGGCAACGTATTGTTCCCGAATACGGCTTTTAATTTTATTGGTATGATAAGAACCTAATGCTTGAAACAATTCCAAGCAATAAACAGATGGCCTGGCTAGTAAAGTACTAAATGTGAGTTCAAGAAACAGACGTAGCTTACAAATGTTATCTACAATACATAAATTTCGTATACAGTAGTTCTATACTGGCTTATCAACATGTAGAGTACAAATTTGGTACACGAAAATTTTATTTATCAAAATTTTAATGAGCTGTTACCGTGCTTCGGAGAGCACGCTAAGCCGTCGGTCTCAGCTATTTCGGTAGTCTTTAAGCCATGTTAGAAGTACAATAAAAATGGCTAGTATTACATCAAAAGTGCTAGTAGTTAAAGTATAATCGTTGAACGGCTACTCAATCGAAAATCTTGTATATAGTAAAATATCATGGGTTCGAAGAAATAATATCGCAAAATTATTTTTTTCTTTCTATCCTATTAATTATTCAGATCTTTCTAGCTTCGGTGTACCTTTATAAACAAATGTGCTTCTTTTGTCTAGAAAATATGCCTAAACTGCGTCTTTTACTTCATCGCTTGTAAATTTCTTCCCACGCAGCTTCTTTGTCAGGTAAAAATTGCTAAGCGTCCCGTCTGGACCATAGTGTGGGTGTTTTAAAATATTGAAGCCCACTTTATGCAAGGCAACCAGCGCAACACGACTCTTGTGGATGGGAGCATTATCGTACATGAGTAGGACATCTTTTGTCAATTTTACCCTTCTTTTTCCCTTTACTAACTTAGTTCAACTGCTGCAGGATTGAGTTGTAGTATTCTCCATTTATGATTCCCCTTTATTTGTAATCAACGACCAGAATTTCTTCTGATTCTCGCAGAACAGTGGCCATAAAGTTTCTAGCCGACGGTGACACTTTAAGCTACTTGGGTAGTGGTGGTGTGCCTTTTTGATGTAATTGCATGGAGTCTTACTTGGACTCAGGTTTATAATGATAAATCTACATTTCATCCCTAGTAACAGTCCGACTCAATACACTGTCTCCTTCCATTACAGCAGCTCTACGCTATTGTTTGCAGCTAGGCGAGCGTTTGCGGCATCCATCTTGTGCTGACCGTAGTCGCCAAGATTAGAGTGGTTGTATCAGATAATCTAGTCATTCCTGCGTAATGTGTCTTCTTTAGCCGAGCATCTTCCATTATCAATTTCTCGATCTTTTTAGTAAGTTCTGGAATGGTTCCTTCGATAGGGTCGGCTTCATGTAATTTCTTACCTTGCTTAAAGCAACTGTGCCACTTAAAAACCATAGTTTCTCTCGAGGAAGAATGCTCGTAAGCCGATGATGCCTCTTCCTTGCTTTGTAATAAACTTGATAACGGTGCGATACTCGATTTTCTCCATATTCCACACTTTCTTCAAGATTAAGTGGCTTGGTAGTCAATAGTTTAAAAACTACTCTCGCGATTGTGCTATATTTATACTAATAAGTCACTGAGCACGTATCAATACGAAACAGGTATCCCACTATCATCGATCGAACACATTCATTCCGCGAATTTAAGAACGATATCTCGTTCATATTAAATAGCCATATAAATATCAATGAGCCCTTTACAGGAAATATAACAAAATATTTCTATGCTATAAATCTTTTCCTCATATTTGAAGGCCTTTTGTATATGTAAAAGATTTATGCCGTTTCTGGGACCAGCAAATGAATTATCCTACATTTATGTATATTTTCTTAACTTTGAAAGTTATTTGTAATTTCTCGGGTTAAAGTTTTCAAAATTATTCAGCAGTCGGCAAGTAGTATTCCAAGAAAGACGTATTTGTACCTATGTTTGAAGATGATTATATTTCCCCAGCTACCGCACTGGTGGTACGAGGTAGGCGCCATAAATTCTCGGCCGGACAGGCCCATACGGGTTCAAACGTGTTCAAACTCCGTCACGTCATGCATACACATACGAGAGGTTTACACCATAAATATGACGGTTAGAAGCCTAGTAGTTTTTAGCAACCAGCCAACCAACGTGACTAGCGCACGAAAATGTCTGAAGTAACGACAATTGAGTACCTCGCGGTCATAAAATTTTGAACAAAAGAAGGGCATACACCTTATCACATTAAACAACGCTTAGACGGCGTTTGCGGTGATTCATATCCTTCGTATTTAACTGTAAAAAAGTGGACAAATTGTTTCCGTTTGGGACAAGAATCCCTGGAAGATGCTGATCGGTCGGGTCGACCAATTGAAGTGATAACGCCTCAATAAATTTCAAATATTGAACATTTAGTGCTAGAGGATCGCCATTTGAAAGTGAAGGAATTAGCAGTGATAACAAACATTTCCGAAACAAGTGTTCGCCGAATTTACCATGATGGCGAATCGAATGTGCGCAGTTGTTTTTAAATATGTGTGGAGACGACCATAACCAATTTTGTAGTATATTATCACAGGGGATGAAACAATGGTTTTGTTTTATGATCCTCTATCGAAAAGGGAGTTCATGGAATGGCGGCGACCTGATGAACCTCGTCCCGGAAGGACGAAAGTCATTCAAACAACGAAAAAGGTGATAGCCACAATATTCTGGGATTGTGAGGGCATTTTGCTAATTAACTTTAAAGTGCGCAACACAAGTTTACACACAATATTATGCGTCTTTATTGCATAAATTAAGGGACAGTATTCGTGCAAAACGTCGTGGAAAATTGACAAAAGGTGTGCGATTATTGGACGACAATACTCCCGTCCATACTGCCGCAATTTCACAAGCTGTCATCCGTGAATGCGGCTCCTTGTGATTTTCTTTTGTTTTCTCCCTAGGGGACGTAGTTTTAAGGACGACATTGAGTTGCAAGCAGCTGTTATAGAACATTTTGACGGAAAAACTTCAGATTATTTTTACAAGGGTATCGAATTATTAATTAGTAGTTATAATAAATGTATGGAAGGTAGGCGGGATTACATTGAAAAATAAAAATTCTTATATTGTTCCAAATTTCTTTTTTGTATATCAGGCCGAGAATTTATGGCGCCTACCTCGTATATGTAATGTGTCAATTTATGACACTGCCCATAAAAAATTATAGATTGACAAGTGAGTGAAGAAGATTGATGAAATGAATGCAAAGCCATTTTGGCACTGGTAGACATAAGTAAGTTAAAAGCTTATGTAGAAAAAATATATATGGCTATGTGATGTAGTACATGGAATGTATCTAAATGTTGCATACATTTTGATAACGCTATGTATCTTGTCCAAAATTCTTAAATTGTACATTGTTTTTTATCCTTATTCTAGTTTTAGAAGTATTTACTGCCTTGCTTTATTTCTACATATTTTTTTATCTAAGTTCTTTAACATGCAATGTTAAATGATACTTCTTAACACAAAGTATTTATGTGTATCTGCAAATTAATAAAATTATTTTACAAATAATGTAATTTAAAGAGTGTATTCAATCCTAGAACATTAGGATTTTAATGTTTCATTAAAGTTATATAAAGTTATGTAGCTTTCAGTGCTATTTTGGAATAAATTTTGATTGTCTGATGTCCGTTTCTCACTATGAATGCAAGTTGTAGCTTTTAAAAGACTATGAGAAAAATTATATATCGGCATATAGAATCAGCGAAGTATGATGTGATTCCGATAGTAAATTACAGTCAATTATGGAGAAAAGAATATTACTAAATGTGAGCCAAAAAAGAATGCCGTTTTTGTAAGTAAGATGCGAAGGACTTACTAGAGACGCGCTAAAACCCAATTATAATATTTTTTCCATGGCCGATACGATCAAATACTTTAGACATATAGATATAAATGAAGTTGGCTGAACCCTGACTATACACGACCTCTGTGGCAAATTGAATAGATATATACATATTAGTGACAGTAGAACGTTTGTAGATCAATGAGTGTTATTCCGAAGCAATAAGGCTACTAGCTTTATGGTAGATAGCCTGATAAAAAGTGGATTCAAAAACTTGCAATGTTAGACAAAGTTGATATGAGCCGATAATTACCGATATTAGATGTATCGCCATTTTTAAATACTTGACATATTGTAGCCAGTTTCCATACTTGGGAGAAAGTAGATGTTTTCAATATTAAATTAAAAGTGAGTAACAAAGGGGCTACAAGTACTGCAACACAATCCTTCAGCAAGAAACTCGATACCTGATCGCCACCAGAACTGTTTTTATGTCACTTAACTGGAAAAAATATTAGGCTTAGCGAATGAATCAACTTCTATGGAAGATGTAGCGCTGTACATCATATTATCAGAGGTGAAAGAAGTGGATGGTCGATACACTTTAAAAAACTGTTGCAAGAACTCATTTATTACTGATCCAGTGTTTTCAAAAAACAACTATCTTTGTTTATCTGGCTGGGTATCCTAGATTCTTTTTGGAATAAACTTACAAAAAATCAAAATTTACTTGGATTGACGTTAATAGAACTTTAACACTATCGATATGTCAAAGTACGCTGTCTTCACCTGACACTTAACAAGCCCACGCAAATGTTTGAAATTCTGATGATGATATTTTATAGAAGTAACTACATGCACCTCATATATCATTGTATTGTAACGAAATAAATTACAAAAAAAATGCAGACATCTAAGCGACAACAAAGACGTGCTCATAAAGTCGTAAATCATGCACGCCGCATGACGTAGCTAGGCGACGAAAAGTCTGCAGATTCTTCTAGTATACTCCGAGCGTATCGAGAGTTCGCTAGCACCTCTCCAGAAGTTTTATCTACAGATATAAAAGCAGTTGAACCGATGGATGATTAATTCCGGAATAAGAGAGTCCTTAAGTACTCGTCGCGCAGAACAGACTAAAGTAAAAATAAATATAAGAAATAGATAAATAGTACCTTGCGTGGTACGGTGTTATATAAATAGAAGTGATATAAATGCGGTAGTGTTACATAAATATTAGTAATAGAAATAAATACCTGTGTTAATTTAAATCGTAGTAGTTTAAGTGTGATACATTAGTTTTACATTTTTATATTGTAATTAATTTTACGTTTGTGAATATACAGACTGTTTTAAATAAATAAATTGCACGAGTTGTTTGTTTCGAACCGGAAAACGTTACAATTGGTGTCAGAAGTGGGATAAACAAAATAATAAATAAATAAATAAATGGCTACCAAACGTTTGGAAGAATTAAAGGTCACCGAGTTAAGGGCAGAATTGGAAGAAAGGGACGCAGATACGTCTGGAAAAAAACAATTCTCCAGGATCGGCTTGGTGACCTTTTAATAAATGAAGGTAAGGATTAGAGTTGGGATCGGGCTGACAAAGCCCGCTTCGGCCCGGCCCGGCCCGCATGTCGGGCCGGGCCGGGCTAAAATTTTTGTTGTTCGGGCCGGGCCGGGCTGGACATACTGGGAGTCGAGCCGGCTCGGCATGTCAGGCCGGCTCGGCAAGTCGAGCCGGCTCGGCAAGTCGAGCCGGCTCGGGATGTCGGGCCGGCTCGGCATGTCGGGCCGACGTGACCCGTGTATAGTACATAGTACTCAGCTCAATACGTTTTATGAGGGCAGATATTAGGTTTCTTTTGATTGTACAATCTACACACATTTATATTATGCTTACTTAGTTATTAGTTTATAACGATATAGTTTGGAATCTAATAAATGACATAGAGGCATAATGTTTTATAGTGTTTCAAATATTTTTAAACTTACTATAGCTAAATTTTTTTAGACACGTAAACTAATTAGGTTATTTTCAAAAATGTATATTATGTTGAATATAGGAATTTGTAAATATCATGAACTATATTACTCTGATATGCATATACCTAGAGAAATTTAAAAAGAAATGTTGGAAGTTACAGAGACAGAAATATGCGTATACGTGGGAAAGATTATATTCACATGTCACATAAATATACCTACTCTTTAGCTCGTGTGTAAAAAAATGTTCATAAGTGCTTTATCTGATATGCAAAGAGAAGTATTAAGTGTAGAATGAAATATATTTGTTTAGTTATATAGGCAGTCATATAATCTTCTTTAGTTTCCCAAATGAAGAAATATAAAACAATATGTACAGTCAATGTATTATTGACCTCGCGCTGGCAAAACACCAATAATCTCGTACTACTAATAATAATTGTCGTTCGTTGTAATAACTATGTCTGATGAAATAAATTAAGTTTTTGTAACAAACTTGATAAATAAACAATCAGTAATAAAATTTGGTATAAAGCTTTCTACAAGGATGAAATACCATTCACCATAAATTTTTGGTCAGGCTATACAAGCAAATATTCTATATTACTTTAACGGGATATATCATAAAACAAGGTTTTGTTTTGAAATATCTTTTAATTATTTTGGAGATAATGAACAATAAGAAAATTTATTTATTATTAAAAAGGATTTCCTTAAATTTTCGAATTTTGAATTAGTGCAGTTATTCAACAGGATTACATAGGTTTTGTAACAAATAATGCCTCAAACCTTTGTAGTGCGTTCAAGAATTACTGAAGAATTTCTTGCGCTGGACATAATATAATTTAATAATAAATAATTGTCTAAAATAGACAGCAGCAGAATTGCATCCGATCCAGTTTGTGTCATGATTCAAAACTGCAAAGACCTAGACATGTTTTTTAAAAAAGCAGGTTTAACTTCAAAATTGAAGAAATCTATAAAACAAGCCGTTCTAGATGGAATATTAATTACGTTAACATACATAGGTACTATTAGTTTTCCATTCAATTGAGGAATTATTATTACAGAAACAAGAACTCTAGAAAATTCAATGTGTAGACCTAATATTGTTAGATGTAATTAATTTACTACCTTAGAAGTAGGTTTTGATCAAATTCCCACAATAGTTTAATTTTACTCTGGTTTAAAAACTATCTGCTTACTTAATAATACAACCCAATAAAAACGTACATATTAAAAATTTAAAATTTTGTATAAGTGAAGGTTTGAGAGAAAAGTATGCTATCAAATTTGTTCATAAAACAGGTACATGTTTATATCCGCCCATGAAAAAATATTTTAAATTAACAAGAATAGTGGAAATACCTTCAACGTCGAAATTATCAACATCTACATTAACAGGATTTTTTTTCGATACGCGGATAAACGAACTGCATTCATCAGTTTTAACATTGAGAATGAATTTGACATATATTAATCATCATAAAAATATTACACCAAATTTTGATAAAAATTGAAGTATTTCCTCAGTTATTTAAACTTGATAAACAGTATGTACTAGCCAACCTGCTACTATTACGCTCAGTAAAAGGGCATTTTCTATTGCTGGACGAACATTAGAATAGCAACGTAGTTAATCGAACCCACCCAATGTTCATAAAATTTTATTTTTATGTTCAATAATTAAGGTGTCCTTTTTGTAACTATTTTTTCTGCATACTAGGTAGTAAGGAATTACAAATGTGCTTATATAGAATATTTGTTTACATTTTATATATTCAAAACTCTTACAATATATATTATTTGCAATATTTTTCAAAAATGTGTTTAAACGAAGAAAATCTCCTGAAATTGCATCTAATATGAATTTTAAATGTATAAAACCATTCTGCAGTAAAAAATAAAGAATAGGGATACCTTCCATACCTATTTAAGAATTAATTAAACCTGACGTTGACTTTTGCACAAATATACTGCTATCAATTCTCCAACTGTTATTTATACATATTAAAGGTTTTAATTTTTTTTAAATATTAATTATTTAGCAATGTTTTGTTGCAATATATACATACTTTGTGTTGCTATTTTTGTTTTATATATTTTGTATTTTTTATTGTGTCAATAAATATTATTTGACGGCGAACACGCAGCTATAATATTTAAATAAACAGATAACAACGGTGCACATACATGTCAGCTGACCGTGCACGTTCAATAAGTACATCATCATACGTTGTGACTGGGCAAATGGAACCGGGCCGGCTCGGCAAGTCGGGCCGAGCTCGACATGTCGGGCCGGCTCGGCAAGTCGGGCCGAGCTCGACATGTCGGGCCGGCTCGGCAAGTCGAGCCGGCTCGGCAAGTCGGGCCGAGCTCGGCATGTCGAGCCGGGTCGGGCTGTCGGGCCGACGGTTATGCCGAGCCGGGCCGGGCTGGACTGACTGTTATGCCGAGCCGGGCCGGGCCGGGCCGTAATAATGCCAAAAATGCCCACCTCTAGTAAGGATCCCGAGAAATATTAGTTTCAAGTACAGGCTGATTCAAGCTTAATTATGGAGACTCTAAAAGAAATTGCAAATAATTTTAAAGCTTTAAAAGATGAAATTGCAAATAATTCAAAAGCTTTAAAAGATGAAATGGCAAAACAATTCCAGACTAATATGAAGACTCTAAAAGATAAAATTGCAAATAATTCAAAACAATTTGGGAATACTATGGAGACTCTAAAAGATGAAATGGCAAGTAATTCAAAACAACTCGAGACCACTTTTAAGGAAGACATTCAAAAGAATTCATCGAGTGGGAGACAGGAATTTTCTGGGGCCATCGAAGCCTTAGAACAGAAAGTTCAGGAGCGCATGTTCGGAATGGGGGACGAGTTTGGGCTTCAGCTTCAGTTGCCAGCGATGAACGACTGCGGTCCCCATGACACCTCAGGCGGAAGCCTGGGGATCTCCCGAACAGCAAAGGCAAAGGTAAAACCTCCCACCTTCGATGGGAAGACGTCATGGATGACGTACCGGAAACAATTCGAAGCCTCTGTAGGAGCAAATGGGTGGACGTCCCCGGAGAAAGCTACTGCCCTGATTGTGTCATTAATAGGAGAGGCCAGTAACATTCTGCAGACCTTACGTCCGGAAGAGTGTCAAGACTACCTTAAATCAATCAAGCGTCTTGAGATGAAGTATGGGCATGCACACCTGGGACAGGTAGTCCGACGATTAGTGAATCAGGTGCAACCTAAGAGAAGAACGCTCCGATGCTGGAATTGGAAATGGAAATGGAAATGGGCCATGTGCATAGTAAATGCGGGAAGGAGCCCAAGAAAACCACAGGGGAGCAGCGAAAACTGAAACGGGTCGATGAGAAGAGGCAATCGTCGACCCAGTATAGTAGAGCCTCAAAATCAATAGCGCGAATTGCATCTGTGCAACACCAAAACGCTGATGCTGTTGCAAGGAGACCATGTCCAGAAGACTGCAGGCATAGCAACCGAATAGAAGAAAAATCGGCCAACACATTCAGAACTACCGTGGTTGACGATCAGTGGCAACCTGACAATTTGCTGATCGATCAAGAAGCTGATGAAGACATTGGTTCATTGATGGTTTGGAAAGGTACTGGTCGCAGACCGGCTTGTCAAGAAGTAACTCCTCGTTCACAGGGACTGGAATCCTGCTGGGCTCAATGGGACTCTCTGAAGGTGGAGGATGGCCTACTCAAGCGTGTTGTGGAGAACCCAAATGGAGAAGACTACGTCAGCGGACCCAGACGAAGGTTGGAGGATGCCCTCGAGCGAGTACGCCATCACACTCAGGATGCCAGCGACATGACGAAGGATCGTTACGACGTGCAAGCCGAGAGAGGCGGTTATCAAGAAGGGGACCTTGTTTGGTTATATAATCCTCGACGTCGCCGAGGCCTGTCCCCGAAGCTCCAACAACACTGGGAGGGACCGTACGAAGTACTAAAGCGTGACGGACTATCTATCTTTTACCTGGTCACATAAGACTTGTTGATTTACGAGGACGTGGACTCGAACAAAACATAAGGAGGCTAACAATTCCGAAGCTGGGCTGCGGATTAGACCGTCTGGAATGGAGAATCGCAAGAAACGCGCTGGAGGCGGTGTTTCGGCATACTGGTATGGAAATAGTCGTATGCAGCAATCAGTCCAATCAGCCCGTTATACAACATAAGACGGTGGATTGCCATTTCCACAAGACTACTGAGTGCACCCGTGGGTCCCAATGTAGATTCCGTCATCCGCCATCAAGAATAACATGGAATAGCGTGTTTCGGGACGAAACGCATTTTTAAGAAGGGGGCAATGTAACGAAATAAATTACAAAAAAAAATGCAGACGTCTAGGCGACAACAAAGACGTTCATGTATCTATGTATCTGTCTAATCTACAGATGTAAGAGCGCCATAAAATCTGGAAAAAATTTGGTACACTTACTGTGGAAAAAAATGCAAAGAGACACTTGCAATGAAGGGTGATAAACTGAGTCTTCATGAACGAAAAATGTTTCACCCCGTTCAAATACAGAGTGAGTGTTCAAAGAAAGAAGATCCAATATTTTACCATTAGAATTATGGATATTGTTGTACTGAACCAAGTATAATGTAGCAGCAAAATTATGTGCTAATTATGTGTTAATTATTACTACTTTTGGTATTCTAATAATAAAAGTGACCCCACCCTAACACAATAACACAAATTGGTAGCCGAGAAATAAAAAGACGATCCAATTTTACTGGAAAAAAGATCATGTGGGAATTAAACCGGATGAAGTCGAAAGAATGACCCGAACATTTATGATTCCTGGAAATTATTATATAAATGTTGTGGTCTATGAAGTTTACTAAACTTGGGGAAAATAATCACGAATATGCACAAACCGACATCGATGATGGCCAAATGTAAAGTCTCACATTTTTTTTAATTCGTAAACATAAGGTTGAAATTTGAATTAATTTCCGGGGCATTTATATAAGTATGTTGTTTTATATTCAACAGAGTAGCCCGTGGACACTCATCCCAGCATAACCATAACAAAAAGAAATTCAATATCAAGGCTAATAAAATTAGAAAAAGGTAAGTTATAAGCGGGAAACAAACAATCGAGAGATAGCCGTTAACTTTGTTCAGGCATGTATAGATATGTTTATGGTTAAGAAAGTTAGAGTAAGTGACTTGGAAAAGAAAGACATGGGAGCAAAGAAATATAGCCAAGGCCGGAGAGAATTTAAATTCAGCAATATAGTTGATGTATTAAGGAAAAGAAAAATCTGATAAGCGCGATTAAGTGAGGATGCTGGAAATAGACAAACATGGAGAGTAACTATTAGTTCTACACTAACTGTAAGTCTGGTTTATTTTAATTACATTGAGACGAATAAATTCACCGAAAATATCAAAATGAAGTACTTTTTATCATAATTACGATAGGTTAACAACGCCTAACAACAAATATTACATTTAATATTGTGTGTCTGTCACAATAAACGTTTTATTACTTCATCATTATTAATAAATCGAGGAGCTTTCTTCTTCGCTTTCTCAGCGACGAATTCGTCATCCGCTCTTCTAGTTCTAACTTGACGTCCGATAAATTACCTGAAATTAATAAACGCGTGCTCAGTTCCCGTACGTTATACACAAGAAGAAGAGACGTCTAGCGCTGATAAATGAGCCACCTAATAAAAATAAACCCTTCACGTCCATGACAAATTAAGCTCACGGCAAACAACGTCCCGAAAAGCTGTCCTTCAGTTGATAAAACCAACCGTTGCCGTTCAGCTCTATGAAATAACCGTTTTGTTAATTTCGTTCCGCTACCACTAGGTATCGCTTCGTCGAGCGCTGCAACGACAATGACGGGTACAACCAGGACGACAACAATATGTCATTGAATATTTCACAAAAAAGAGGGGGAAGCAACAAAGATGTTTCGTTATGAATATAAATGAGGAAATGCGAATACGTTGCTTAGAAAAGAAAAAAAGTAGGAAAAACGGAAAGACTAGATCTCCTATCGTCCTTCCCATTTTGCTTTCTGCTGTTTTCATGTCGTAATTCTCTCTTTTTTTTTTGGGTTATACCGGAAAAAAGGAGTACTATCGACACAGTCTGTCCTATTTTATGAGGTCGACATAAAGTTATGAGAGTTGCGAACAACACTTCGTGCGAAATATTTGAAGTTCTAGTGAACGAAATCTTTCATAAATTACGTACGTAAGTTCTTGACAAATTGTGTATTTTTTTTTTACAAAAATGTTAAATATAAAATCCTTAGACATAACTGGAGTGCGATCGATTTAGATTCAAATATGTATAATAATAATAATAATAAATTTATTAATTCTGTGTAGTGCATAAAATGCGTAGAACACGTCAAAAAAATATATAAAAAAGTGTATAAACAATACAATAAAAGTATGTTAAAACATATTAAAATTTAAAATTATAAAAGTCGTTGATTGTATAAATCACATTCTCGGATACTATGCGATGGAACTGCTTCTTAAAAAGTTTCGGGGTTAAATTTCTGAGAGATAAAGGTAGATGATTATACACTTTGATCATTTGTGAAGTGGCACCTTTTAACACTGAAGTCCTAGTAGTCTGAGGCAACACTAGCTGACAGTTTTTGCGACCGCGCGTGTTCTAGCTATGTTCAATTTTATGATTCATTAAAAGTTCATAGTTCTCCTTAGCGAAACAGGCGCACTCATATATATATATACCCGGCAGGGTAAGAATAGAAAAGTTCCTAAATGTATCTACATGAAGCGTTCCTTTTCAGGCGGAAAATACTCCGTATGCAAGATTTTTGAAGGACAAAAATTCGTGATACATCCACCGAGTTTCCCCAGAAGATGATGCCATATCGGAGCCTCGAATGAACGTATGCATAATATGCCGATAGGCTGGCGTGCTCATCAACGTATTGAGACACAACTCGTAGAGCATAGTTGAAAGACGATACCTTAGATGCCAAACAGGAGACGTGTGATTTCCAATTAAGCTGTGAGTCCACTTCCAACCCTAAGAAAGTTGCTTTTTCCATCCCAGTAAGTATAGTGTTGTTATATGTTATTTCTATTGTTTGTTTAAAATGGCTGAAAAGTACAATTGATGTTTTCTGCATATTAAGTGACATACTGTTTGTTTTGAACCATTCTTCAAAACTGGATAGAGTTAGTTGGATATCTCTTTGCAAGTCTACGTTATTTTTTATTATTACGGATGTGTCATCTGCATAGAGTATGGTACTGTGTTTCACTAGAGTAGGAAGTTCGTTAACATACAAAAGGAATAAGAGCGGGCCGAGTATTGAGCCTTGTGGTATTCCACGTTCAATGTCCCGCCAATCTGAATAGATGATGTTGCCTTCTCCATCCACAGAGGATATCCTTTGTTTACGACCTGTCAGATAGGTTTTAATCAATTTCAAACACGTTCCACGTATACCCATAAATTGCAGTTTCTTGTAGAGCTTTCCGTAATTTACGCTGTCGAAAGCTTTCGAAAGGTCCATGAAGATTCCCACCGCATATCCATGGTCATTTATTCCATCATAGATATCCATCATAGCCTGGTAAATAGCTCGTATGGTGGATCTACCCCGCACAAAACCATTTTGCATTGTGTGTAATATATTGTGTCTCTCAACAAACTTGTATATTCTCTTGTAAATCACCTTCTCATATATCTTTGATATGTTTGAAAGTATCGATATAGGTCGGTAGTTTCCTATGTCATTTTTATTGCCCTTCTTATGTATTAAGGTAACCGTCGACCATTTAAGCATATCTGGGAAACTGCCTGTTTCTAATGTATAATTTATGAGGAAACTTATAGGTTCGGCTAGTTCAGAAGCACAAGATTTTAGCAGTTCAACAGGAACGCCATTATGTCCCACGGCACAGGTGTTCTTTAATGAGTGAATAATATCCAAGATTTCGTTCGGTGTTGTAGGAAAAAGAAATATGGTTTTGTCTATGCTGGTAAGTAGATGAGTATGCAGTTCGTTATCATTATCTGCGACTTCGCATATCCTTATCAAAAGGCCATTGACATACGCTAACTTTGCTTCGTCATTTTGTAAATCACTCTGTAGGTCACCCACACAAAAACTGCTCTGAGCATTTTTGCCTGTGAAACCCCTTGCCAGGTTGCCTGGGTTTTGTTGGTAGAGGTTGCTATAAAGTTTGAATAAAAGCATTTTCTTGCATCACGTATTTCTTTTTGTAGTGTTTTGGAATAGTTCTGGTATACATGATATTCAATTCCATTGTTTAGAGCGTCCTCGTAAAGAATTCGCTTCTGTTTACATTTCTGCTTTAATTCCGGTGTTATCCAACGGTTTGCAGCGTTGTCGCTCTTTCTTCTATATTTTTTCAAGGGGCAAGTTGTACTCATTAGGCCTTGCAACATTTCATTAAATAACTCATAGTCATAGATATCTCGCCACTGCATACTTGCCAATATTTCCCTTAATTCGAGGAGATTATTTGCTGTAAATAGCCTTTTTTCATGGAACACTCCATTTTTGAGTATTTTTCCTTGGAAGCTTAGACTTTGTGCCAGATGATCCGACAAGGTAGAATGAATCACGCAACTCTCGTATTGAACCACACTTGTAAAAATGTTATCTATACACGTAGAAGAACTATTCGTAATCCTTGTTGGTTCAAAAATAGTTTGATGCAGATTGTAACTCTTCATCAGATCCAATAAACGTCTGCTAATTGCACTGGTGGTATCCAAAAGATTTACATTAAAATCTCCTGTAAGAACCACATCATATGTACTTTTCCTCGTTGTTATATATTCTAAAGTATTTTCTAGAATGTCAAAAAACTCTTCTACATCACCAGCGGGGGATCTATACACATTTATTATTATAATTTTTTGGATACCAAGTTCAATACTGCTACATTCAAAAAGTAATTCTTTACTTTTTTGTTTTAGACAAAGCAGTTCCGTATAAGGAATACCCTTCCTCAGAAGAATGCAAGAGCCGCCATGTATTTTGAGCGATCGAGTGTAGCAAGAAGCCATCTCATAATCGTGTATGTGTACTGACAGCACCTGATTAATGTGAAGCCAGTGTTCTGTGAGACTTACAACGCTATACGTATTTATTTTTACTGAAAGTTTATTACTTAGAGTTGTACTTAATATTATTGGTATTTTTATGATTATTATTAATAACAATAATATACCTTTATTTCAAAAACATTTCAGTTAGTACAGTAACTTTTTTACGAAGCATGCAAAAAACCAAACCAGAAGAGAATCATAATATTGCCTGGTTATTTCAAAAGAAATGAAAATTTTATTAAAAAGTTGTTTTATATTAAGTTTTGATTACCTCTGAGAAATGCATATTTTACAGGATATTTGTCCAGACCGAGAACTAACATGCTTTTAAGGGCGTCTCTCTCCCATATGGTGCAAATGTAATAGATATTTACCCCGATTGTTTCATGTAGGTTGATGACCTACCAGTGCAGCAGATCATGATCATGTTATTTTCATGCACTCTACCTATATTTATTATGTTTTATAATTTCAATTTCAATTTATTATTAGTTTATAGAGAGCAACTGCTCACATAAACTACCTACATATACAGGCTGTCCAGACCAAGCGAGGGCGGAAGATTACGGCTTTATTATTAAAGTTAAAGAAACGTGTTTTAGACAAAAGTTGTAGCCACTCCTAAAATACACATTGTAAAATTATTTTCAACTATATAGAGTGTTGCGTAAGTGAGTGACGATACAAACTTGTGTTTTTTTAAATGAACACCCCATATATTTTGGTATATTTAGATGCTACTCTTAAAAAAAGGACATTGATATACACATGTGTAGAAGTATCTCTTACCGTTGTAGCTTTATTCGCAATTTTGTGTCTCAACATGTCCATCTTTGTGGAGACTCCGAGACGAAACCTGAAAGAATTTTTGAGATCTGTATAGGCAAGAAGTTTTCTACTTTCGTCAAGTTTAATAATCTATAATCAATTTATTTATTTTTAAATAAATGAATTTGCAGGAATAACAAACGCAAAATTAACATTTACGCTTTTTTTTTTAAATAAAACACCCTGTATATTTTTCTTCTAAAGTACAGTATTTCTTATAAGCTTTTTAATGATACCATGTTTTCCCTATCCACACTTAGTATTTTATAACTTATTAACTCTTATTATTAATAAATTCTAAATTTAAACGAAAAAGTCGTAGTCACCTGTGAATTTTTAATTAATATAATATCTGAATTTTATATCTGTCATTAGTTACGTTGTATTTACAAAATAATGCTGATAATTGTATTTACTTTTATGATGAATTTCACGAAAGATGAAATGGTAAATATGATTTACGCATTGGCTGAGAGCGAAAGAAGCTGTTTATTAGCCAATAGGGTTTACTGTCAACGTTAACCAAATGCAAGACCTCCTAGAATCGAAGCATTTCAAAAATTAAAAGAACGTTTTGAAGCGTCTGGAAGTACTGGTTATTCTAAAAAGGAGATTAAAAATCGAAGGGTTACTAATGAGGAAAATGAATTAAATATTTTGCTATTGTTGGAAGAAAATTCTCAAGTAAGTACACGAAATTTGAATATCCAGACTGGAATAAGCAGGAGAACTATCAATTGCATCATAAAGAAAAATGACTACCATCCCTACCCTATGTCATTACATCAGGACCTTCGTGGAAATGATTTTGTAAATCGTTTAAGTTTTTGCAACATTATGTTAAACAAAATGAATTTGGACCGGAATTTTCAATCTTCGATTTTATTTAGTGACGAAGCTACTTTCAAAAGTACCGGTTTAGTTAAAAGACATAATATGCATTATTATGCAACAGAAAATCCCCATTGGGTTAGACAAATTGACTTTCAACATCAATAGTCAATTAAAGTATGTGGTGGCATTATTAATTTACAAGTTGTTGGTCCTTATTTATTTGAAGGAACGGTAACAGGAGCCATATACCAAAAATTTTTAAGACATCAGTTACCTAATTTATTGGAAAATGTCGATCTCCATACACGAAGAATAATGTGGTATCACCATGATGGAGCTCCACCAAATTTTCATAGAAATGTAATTTTTTTGTGAAGAACGATGGATTGGTCGGGAGGGTCCTATAGCTTGGCCTTCAAGGTCTCTTGATTTAACTCCTATTGATTTTTTTCTTTGGGGACATGTTAAAGAACAGGTTTATCGAAACATTCTAACCACACCTAATGACATGTAACAACGTATAATGGCCATTTTTGAAAATATTGAACAGCACACGCTTACTGATGTCAGAAACAATTTTCGCCTCCGCCACGAATTATGCATTCAACAAGACGGTGGAATTTTTGAGCATACGCTATAAATATGTTATACTTTTGCATTTTATTTATTTATTTAAGAATTTTTAATCTAATAAATATTATTTTTTATTTTTCAATATGTTGTAGTAATTTGTTATTATTAATAATTAAAGCTCACTGCAACTTAAATTCTTTTTTTTTCGTTTAAATTTAGAATCTATTAATAATAAGAGTTAGTAAGTTATAAAATACTAAGTGTGGATAGGGAAAACATGGTATCATTAAAAAGCTTATAAAAAATACTATACTTTAGCAGAAAAATATACAGTCTGTTCTATTTAAAAAAAAGTTTATATGTTAATTTTGCGTTTGTTATTAATGCAAATTTATTTCTTTAAAAATAAATAAATTTATAATAGATTAAAAAATTTGACGAAAGTGGATCACTTCTTGCCTATACAGATCTCAAAAATTCTTTCAGGTTTCGTCTCGGAGTCTCCACAAAGATGGACATGTTGAGACACAAAATTGCGAATAAAGCTACAACGGTAAGAGATACCCCTACACATGTTTATATCCATGTCCTTCTTTTTAAGCGTAGCATCCAAATATTTCAAAATATATGAGTTGTTCCATTTAAAAAAACAAAAGTTTGTATCGTCACTCACTTACGCAACACTCTGTATAGTTGAAAATAATTTTGTTATGTGTATTTTAGGAGTGACTACAACTTTTGTCTAAAACACTTTTCTTTAACTCTAATAATAAAGCCGTAATCTTCCGTTCTCGCATGATCTCGACACCCTGTATACTGTATGACAAAAAAAATCACCCTGTAAACGTATTTATTTTTTATCCAAATTTTGTACAGATATTTAGGGTGTTAAGAATAACATTAAATTTTCATTGCAGAAATACAACTTGTTATAATGAAAATTCAATAATGAGTTCATGCTCCACGTAACCGAATACATTCTGGTATTCGCCTGAGCATGCTTCGAATTAGTTGATCTATGAACTCCTGTAAAAGCTCATTCTAAGCAAATTGTAGGGAATCATGTAGCTGTTGTATGTTCATAGGAGGGTTAGGTAACATACCAAGCCTGGGACCCATCACATCCCAGACACGTTCTATGGGCGACAGATCTGGCGGTCGTGCAGGCCAATGAAGAATATTGATGTAGGCCTCTTGTAGGAATCGTAACGTAACTGCTGCTACACGAGCACGGGCATTGTCTTGCTGGAGTGTGGCATTATTTAGCTCTGGGATATATGGTAAAGCAATTGGTTCCAAAACTTCACTAATGTACGAGGGCGTATTTTTATGTTATCTACCTAGCCATGAAACAAAAGAGTGACGATATCAAACAGATTATTGAAAAATTGCTGTCACTGTTAGAAGTACATGTGCTAAGTTGTGTTTAGTTTATGCTGTGTACAGAGATTTGCGACGGTCCATTTCTCGATAAAATGAGTGAAACTAAAGTTGAACATCGCAGCGTAATAAAGTTCCTGACAAAGGAAGGCAATGGTCCAAAAGCAATTCATGAAAGAATGGTTGCTGTATATGGGGAAGATACACCATCTTATTTCCAAGTAAAATATTGGTCTAAACTCTTTCGATGGGGCCGAGAGTCAATCAATGATGACCCAATGTCCGGACGACCCATTTAAACTCGAACTGAAAACATTGTGCAAAAAGTTGAAAATTTGGTACTGAAAGATCGGTGTGCAAAGATCTCTGTCGTTGCTAATGAAGTCTGTATATCCGAAGCAAGTGTTCTCAAAATTTTGCATGACGATTTGGGTATGAAGAAGGTGTCTGCACGGTGGATATCCAGATTGCTTACACCTGAACAAAAACTGTGCAGAAAAGAAGTTTCTCAAGAAAATTTGGTCAAGTTGGAGAGGGACAAAACATTTTTATCTCGAATTATTACCGGGGATGAGACTTGGGTATATTCCTGGGACCCTCCTACTAAACAAGAATTCATGCAGTGGGTTCGTAAGGGCTCTCCACCACCAAAAAAGGCCAAGACACAATTTTCTGGAAAGAAACTGATGGTAACTGATTTCTGGGATGCTGAAGGAGTTTTGCTTATTGAATATATGCCGCGAGGGTCGACCATAAATGGAGAGGCCTACGGAAACACAATTAAAAATTTAAAAACTGCTCTGGAGAAAAAAACGCCGGCATTCTTATCCACAAAAAAACTTGTTGCTGCACGACAATTGTCGGGTTCATAAGGCAAACAAAGTTCAGCAGATAATCAATGACTGTGGCTTTATAGAGTTAAGGCATCCACCTTATAGCCCCGACCTAGCTTCGTCAGACTTCTTTTTATTCAAACATTTAAAAAAGCATCTCAGAGGAAAGCATTTTGCTTCTGAAGAAGAACTGAAGAATATTTTGCGGGGTTACAGAAGCAATTTTTTTCTCAGGGTATGGGGCAGCTGGAGAAAAGATGGAATAAGTGTATTAGTGTTGAACGGAGTTATGTAGAAAAATAAAATTTTCTTGTTCTCTCATGTGCTTTTTTTCATGGCTAGGTAGATAACATAAAAATACGCCCTCGTACATTTGAGCATTTAAGTGGCCTCGAAGGAATACGAAAGGAGTCCTTCTTCCTATGCTAATTCCACCCCATACCATCAATCTTCTAGTAAGTGCTGTCTCACGTTTTACCGCAAAATTCAAAAACTGTCTTTCACCTCTTCGACGCCTAACTCGTCTACGACCATCATGGGCCCACACACAAAAGCGAGATTCGTCAAAAAGAACGATACTGTTCCACTCTTCATATCAATGAGCCCGTACATTACACCATTCTAATCTAAGGTACGATGTTGATTGGTAAGAGGCAGTATTCATCTTGAACGATAGGAAATCGATCAAAACGAACGAATACGGCGATATATTGTACGCATTGTTATTCTGTGGTTTACCTCTGCCGAAAAAACATTTCCTATAGATCTTGAGGTACTACACCGATCTCTAACGGCAAGCAATCTTAGCCTCCTATCTTCTCGTTCTGTGGTTCCTCTAGGTCGTCCAGAACCTCTTCAACGATATTGCCGTCCTTCTTCAGACCAATATTTCTAACATCGAATAACTGTTGCAATATTTCTTTGCATCCGCCTCGCGATTAAACGAAGTGCAATTACCTGCCGTTCAAAATCGCCTAGCCGGGGATAATGGTAACAATGAGAAATCAAAATTAAACCGATTAATAATAAGCACAAAAAAATCGAATTTTTTCGTTGGAGATCGGCAAGAAACGTCATAAATTTTATTGTTTTCTATCTGTTCTTTTTATCATTCATTACTTTCAACACCATAAGCGTCTGTAGAAAATTAAATTAAAAAATAATCACGTTTGCATGGTGATTCGTTTTTTTTTGTCACGCAGTATATATGCAAGTTATCGTGTAAGAGGTGTTTGAAGCATTCTTGGGTAATAATAATGTATTATTAATATTATTATTGAAAACTGCTTTTTGATAAGAGTGAAAGTGTTATTTAAAATAATGGTGGACAAAACTTGTTGTAAATTAAGTTTGAAATACTTTTATTCCATTAGTAAATCAGTATAAAATAAATAATCCGCAAGATATTTGCAAAAAACTGCTTTTTAATAAGATTGAAAGTATTAATCTCATAGAACAAAAATATTTTTGTACAAAAGTTTTACAAATCTTAATAGCTTTTTTTTTGTAAAATCGAATTATCAATCTAGTAATTATCTTTGTCGGAATAGTTATTCTGAAGATATTGACAGAAATTAATGTGTGAAGAGCATAGTTAAAATATATTTGCTAACCGTAAACGATAAGCTGCGATAACTAATACTTTAGAGTTCCATGGCGAACCTGGCATAAATAGTAAGAAGGATACTACGTGCTATATGATTTCTGTTGTGGTTGGCTATATATTAATATGTCTTAATATGTATCCCTCATTTCCGAAATAACAAGGAAAACGTGCAGGGCCAATTATAGTTTCTTAATCGTACTAAAACTAAAGTCTACAATAGCATGAACGAACAGAATACTGAGGAGTAGCCTGTTATAAAAGGAGATCTGAATCAAAAACAGATTTATATATTGAAGGAATTAACTAAATATGTTCCAATAAAGATTAAATAGGCCAATTATAGAAAAATAGTATCTTATGTCAATCTGGATGGACATCAGGAAAATACGAAGCGAGCTGATTTCGATATCGAAAGCGAGGAAATACTCCCTGTTAATTTATATTTACCGTTAATGTTTAGTCAGTAAAGATAACTATTGGTTCATATTAGACGCCATTTTCGTTGTGGGTAATTTTTATTTTCACTACATTCTTCACATATTTTAATATTTAGTTTTATAGGAAATGCTGAGTATAAGAATTGTTGGAAAGATATTCTCTTATGTCAATCTTTGATGGATATCAGAAAAATGCAAAGCGAAATGATTCTGATTTCGAAAACGAGTGATAGATACTCTCTATTAATTTATGTTTCCCGTAAATGTTGAATCGGTAAACATAAATATTGTTTCGTAATATACGCTATTTCAGTTATGGGTAATTTTTGTTTTCACTACATTTTTTTCAAATATTTTGATATTAAGTTTTGTAGAAAATGCTGATTATAAGAATTGTCGGCATAAAATTTGCACTTTCATAAACACTCTTCAACCAGCCTTCGAACTATGTTCTACGGAAATTCGATTTTGATTTTTATCTAAAATTTTTTAATGGATAGGCCTTGATTTATATTTAATGAATTTTTAATAATATTTATATAGCATTCCCTAATACTATGATCAGAGACTTGCCTTGCTAACCAATGAGTCTTTACAAGATCTGAGTAACGGTTTTCAAATTTTGAACGTATAGATGTTTTTGTCATATTATTTTTTTAATTGTGTAACACCTAAGATACCTCGGACCGTAGCTCCTCTATCATACAATCTATCGAAAAAAGACTAGGAGAAAAATTGTCCATAATTACATCGCAATTTTCCTAAAATATTTTTGGTCATTAGTGCCGTGACCTATTCCATTGGCGTATCAAACCTATGTTTTTTTTAAATGGAACAATATATATTTCATGGCTGATTCGGAAAGCCCTTGAAGAGTACTTTTTTTTCTTATGTAACGTCATACCGCTAACTTTAGCGGTTTCGCTGTTATAACGGTTTTCCTTCGCAGTTAAACCATACTTCGACATTTTTTTTGGCAGGAACTAAATTGTACCGGCGTTTGCATTTCGAATTTAGGGATAGACTATGACCACTTCTACCTACTCCTAATTTTTTTTCAAGTGATTTAAGGAAAGAAGATGATTTTTTTTTATGGAATATTTTAGGAAAATTGCGATTGTAATTATGGACAATTTTTCTCTTAAACTTCTTTCGATATATTGTATGATAGAGGAGCTACGGTCCGAGGCATCTTAGGTGCTACACCATGTATACAAAAGTATTTTTCTTTCTGCAGCAAAATCTTTGTTTCTTTCACTTTACCTAGCATAAGTATTGTGATGATAAACAATTTTGATCTTAAACTTTTTTGGATATGTCCATGTTTTGAAGTTCCCCTTTTCAAAAATTGCCCCCCCCCCCGCCCCGGCACCCGTTACTCTTAAGTGCCAAATACTAAACGCTATCAATACCAAACTTTATATTACTTTATATTTAGATATATAATCTTCATCGGAAGGTCTCAGTAAATTTTCAGTGAAATCGGTATACCGGAAGTTGTAGTTTACTTCATTGAAAAAATAAAATATTACCCATATCTACTAATTTTAGACAAATTCTTACTGGATGTAGGACATTTATTATTATTGAATAAAATACCTAAAAAATCATGCCTTCTGGACAAGTATAGTGCGAGTATTAAAGCTCGAATTAAATAATTACATATGTACCTATAAAAAAATTTCAAATTTCGCACCGGAAGTAATACTTTCGCTCACAATTTATTTATTTTGTAACAACTTTTGTATAAAAAAAATAGGTGTGCTTAAGACCACACGGCAGAAGTGAAAACTTCATCAAGGCAAGGTTAATAATACGAAATACAACTTTTTTTTTCGTTCTATATTCATTTACATTTACATTTTCCATTTTCGTTCTATATTACATTTAAAAAAGATATATTTATTATTATTGTGTATACATTATTCTAGTACATTTCGCTCGGTCTGATCATGATTTGTATCAAACTCTAAAAACCAACGAGTATAGCAGTGACGCGTTGACTATATTTCTCTCGCTCCCTTAGTCGACTCCAGCCGACTATTCCCGAACGAGCGTTACATAGCCGAGCGTGACGGCGCAGTCTCGTTCAGTGCCCACAATCAACGCGCCCATAGAAGTTTTCACTTCAAAACTTGGAAGTGACGTACGTATAAAAACGTTAGTTATTGCTTATAGAGCAAGTGACGATGGCGATTGATAGCTCTGTTGGGAGAACGTCTGCCTAGACTACCCAATCTCTTGGATTTAATTAGTACATCAGATACTATACTAGAAAGTATGTTTATTGAAATATGTACATTTCTTATTTAATATTATAATACGCGTTTACAATAAATTTGTTATTTTGGTAAGTTTTTCAAACAACTACATTACATTACTGGAAATAAATAAATATGTATATATTATACGTGCCCGCTAGCTATATGTTGATGTTTTAATTAATGAGTAATTAAATATTAACTTCCATTTATAGACATTACAGACTTCTTAGTAAAATAACTGTTCCACACCCATCCGTCGTTTTGATGTGATTGCCCTACTTGTTATAAGTTCGAAAACAGCTGAGTCTCTATTTTCTACCAGACACGAGAGCGTAACACCACATGGTACTTCGTATGTCAATTTACATAATTAAGAAGAAGAAAAGCGAAGTGCCTTGTTTACGATAAGATTTCTGCATTATTTAGTAGCTTGATTATAATGATGACTAAGTTGGCGCTGGAGTTGCAAGAAAATTTACCAATTTACTATAATGATATTAATATTTCACCACGAAGTGTTGGCTGTATTGTTAATTATGTTCCCTTAATTTTCCAGCACTCAATATAACTACTTGTAGATTGACTTCCTTCGGAAATGAGTTTAACAAATGAAAAACTGTTGATCACGGTATACTTATATAGAATGAAAAATGTTAGATTATAAATTGAACACGACATACTTCAATTAAAAATATAATGTTAATTTAAAGCTTGTTAAAAATTATTTATTTTACGCTTAAGCTTTTTTCTCTCCATCACATACAAAACAAGACACCATTTTTAACAATAAGTGTACGAAAACACTGGTCGAAATGTTATTGATTCAAAAAACAATAATCTTTTCCATACGAAGCTAATTTTTATTTCAGCAAAGACATACATTCGCACATAGTGCCTTTGATGATCTAAAACTTCGTAACGAGAATGTCATGAAAATGACCCATACCAATCGCTAAATGCAAATATTCGCACATAGTAGATTTAAAGGCTTAGCGCTTGTCCATCAAGAAACATCCCTGTCTATTCGTATTTATGGTATGGACGGTTGCGATTAACGGCCGCGCTTAAACGCGACAGTCGAAGGCAGCGTTGTACTGGTTTGGCTACCAGCCGCCAGTATAGTCGTTGAACGCAAAAGTTGTTTATTTTTTTCTTTTTTTAAATTATATTTATTAAATGCTAATTATTGAATTATTGCATAATATATTTTTGTAAAACGTCAACTTCATTTCTGTCATTTATTTTGTTCTTAGTTTTTATTATGTTTATTATTTCTAATATTTATCGCGCTTTGGTATTATTTCGTTTAGTTAGAACTTTTGTATTTTTAAAGTCAAATTTGTGATTATATTTTGTTTGGTGTTTTTTAAGGGCTGTTGAATTTTTACAATACTTATGTCCCTTTAGTCTCTCTTCGAGAAGTTGTATTGGTTTGGCCAATACATACTCCGTTAAGTATTGTTTTAATTATTCGTTCTTAAAAAAAGAACCGACTAAGAAAATAGGCCGCTACCCCAAGAAAACTAATATTCTTTGGTAGCTATATTAGCAAAAATGGAAAAAAGTAGATTACTGTCTTTTATTAGAAGAATAGGAAGAAGATGACATACTCATCAAGACTCAGAAAAAAAAAAGTCAATACATTAATTTATACAAAACCCGTACTGAAGAGGATTGTTTTAATATTTTGTTTCAACGTCCCTTAAAATCAGATGATGGTTCAAGTACATTAGGTTAAACCGTGATCAGTTTTATTTTATATTAGACATTCTAAAAAAATATTTAACTAAAACAGGAACCAATGTAATAAAGTACCCAATATCGGCTGCCAAAAAATTAGCAATAACCATGAGGTAAAGTATTATTTATTTATTTATTTATTTCCTGCAATGGTTGAAAACATAAATAAATTAAAAACAAATTCTTAAATAAGAAAATAAGTAATGGTAAAAAACGATTTTAGGTGTATAAGTATTAATTGTCTTATAAATTATATAATGCAACATCCATACTATCAGATAAGTACTGATCTGTGGTTTGTGAAGTTTGTGGCGCTTGTTGTGTAGTAGTTTGCTGATTGCATGAACGATTCGCTGGTATTGATGTGGAATCTTCCTCAAACTGCAAATTAGTTACTATGGATAGTATAAAAGATAAATAGAATAATATTGTTACAAAGTATATGTGGAACTAAAAACGAAGTAAGTAATGCATTTCTCTGATATAATATTTTTATCCAGAAAGATAATGTGCTTAAACAAAGGCCATTTAATTGGTTTACTGTTATACGGCACTACCGGTGCCCATTTTCTGAGCTTTTTTTGTTTTAAAATAATTATCCCTCATACTCTTCCACCGCTTTTTGCAATCTTCAACTTAAATGAAAACAGAACAAATTAGACAAAATACCTTAAATAAATGTTAAATTAAACAATATTTATGTTGTTTTAATTCAAAATAAAATAAATACTGCGCACTTTTATTTAGAGCGTTGGCAATTTCTTTCCAAATATTTTCTTTAATATTCATATCTTTATCTTCCATATCCCATACGGTCCAAAATTTTTCTATTTTTGTAATTAACATTTCATCTTCTATTTCGTTAAACCTGGGAGCCATTTCTACCGCGCGTTCAGGTGCTCTAGAGTCTAGACTGGTCCAAGAGCAGTCGAAAAATGATGGCGCGGTGTTGTCGGCCGCGTTTGTATGCGTAGACGCGATAGTCAAAACAGTAACATGTAAAGCCATAATATCAGTGATAAGTAAGGCCCGGATTTTAGGTAAAATACCTATTTCATGTCAAGGCATTTCAAAATTACATATATATAAATTCGTTTTATGATATTTGCAGTTATATGACACCAAGTTTATAGCACCTAAAACACCTATTTTTTGTTTTATTAACCTAAAACCAGACGCACGACCTAAATTCATTTTTGTCACCTACTTTTACCTAAAAATTAAAATTTCTAAAAAATTAAGCAATATAAAGCTTACCAGAAATAAAAAAAAATTAAGAAAAAAATGAAGAAATAATTTTAATTTAGTCAATTTGTTGTAACTTTAAGCGCAGTCACCAGTCCTTAAATTGTGACTGTAAACACCAACCGTCAACCGACAGATTTTAGAATTTAGAACATAACCTCAATAATTTCGTTACCTCGTCTCTCGTCTCGTAAGTCGTAATCTCGAGTTTGTGTTTTTTTTTTGTATATTAAAGCTTAAATATGCCAAAAATTTCAAAGAGTATTAAGGTTAAATTTCAAAGTTGGCTAGGAAAATGTGATCCTACTTTGTATGAACAACTGCAGAATAATGTTGTATTTTGCAAAGCTTGCGGTAAAACAGTAAGTTTTTTGGTTCTTTTATTTTATATATCTTGTTATAAAAAAGTGTATTTTATATTGGATTTACCAAGTTTAAATGCGAGAAGAAAAGTCATTTTGATCAGCATATAAATGGAGAAAGTCATAAAACTCAAATGCTTAGTCCTCTTCGACAAACCACAATGACGCAGGCTTCTGGTTCAACGAAAACCAATCGCAGTTTTAACATGGATTTATGCCAAGCGTTCCTTGCAGCAGATATTCCATGGAATAAACTGAACAATCCTACCTTGAACAGTTTTCTCGAAACCTATTGTCAAAGAAAAATCCCGAATGAATCTACACTAAGAAAAAATTACCTGGTGGAATGTTACACTGAGGTGAATAACCTAACGGTTTTACAATGTGCCTACACTACTCAAATGTTGTAAATAAATTTATTTTGATAGACCATCCAATCGATAAGGAAAGAAATTGGAGAAAGCAATATATGGATATCAACAGATGAGACTACAGATTCTATGGGTCGAAATATGGCTAATTTGATTATTGGTAAACTGACACAGAACCTGGAGTGCCATATTTACTGGCAACTAAGCAATTGGAAAACACAACTGCTGTTAACATTTGTCGTTTTATTAACGAGTCATTGGGTAACAGATTCAGTTTCTCTTGTTAGTAAATTAATCTACATTTATTTTAATTTTAAGGAATTCTTTGGCCAAATGGTATTAGGTATGGGAAAGTAAAATTATTTTTATCAGATGGTGCTGCCTATATGCTCAAATGTGGGAGAGATTTAAAAAATTTTTACCCAGACGTTATTCATCTCACCTGTCTAGCTCACGCCATTAATTTAGTAGCAGAAACCGTTCGTAACAATTTTGAGCAAGTAGATGCTCTCATTTCTAACGTAAAAATAGTTTTTCTGAAAGCGCCTCTTTGAATTCAGTATTACAAGGCGCATTTACCTGATCTTCCACTGCCACCACAGCCTGTGCTCACAAGATGGGGCACGTGGCTGGAGGCAGCACTATTTTATGCTGACCATTTTGAAGAAATAAAATCAGTAAATAGGTATATTTACATTAATTTATATTTTATTTAAAAATTTCACGTTCAGGTAGTTGCAGCATTTGAGTCAAGTGATGCAGCTTATATCGTGAGAGCACAGAATGCTTTTAAACAAAATGGCATAAAAAACAATTTTCTGTATATTAAAAGCCATTTTAAAATTCTCATTGTAAGCATAAAAAAGCTCGAAGAAAGCGGTCTTCAGTTAACTGATTCGCTGAAAGTGTTGGATGATTTAAGACAATCTCTAAGTGCAGCCAATGGAGAGGTAGCAGCAAAAGCCATGCAAAAACTTACTTCTTTATTGGGAAAAAATCCGGGTTATGAAATTTTAAATAATATTAGAAAACTTTTAAATGGTAATTCTAATTTACAAATGAATTTCGATTGGTCAATTTACAAGTTTGAACCAACCACGTCTTGTGACGTTGAAAGATCTTTTTCTTGGCTAAAAAATATTTTATCTGATAAGAGGACTTCATTTACAGTAGACAATTTTGAGAAGTATTTGGTTTGTCATGCTTACAAACGCCACTAATATATTTATACCTCCTATAATAGCATAAAACTGTTTAAATATGTACCTGTTCTAGTGCAATTTCTTTAATACATAATAAAAAAAAAAAATTCAAAAAAAATATGCAACCTATTTTACCTATTTTCCCAAAATTTCGACCTAAGATGACCTAATTTAAGCTTTTTGATAACCTAGGTAGGTACCTATTCGAAAAATTTTTACTACCTAAAATCCGGGCCTTAGTGATAAGCGTTGAGCGGCGACTGTTAACGGCGACCGTCAGAAGCGTCAGCGAAACCAGACCTTTAAAGGTCTGGTTTCGTTGACGCTTCTGTTTTGACTGTCGCGTTTACGCATACGAACGCGGCTGTCAACAGCGCGCCGTCATTTTTCGACTGCTCTTGGACCAGTCTAGAGCGTCTGAACGCGCGGTAAAAACGGCTCCCTGGTTATTTAATTAGAAGATGAAATGTTAATATCAAAACTAGAAAAATTTTGGGCCATATGGGACATGAAAAATTAAGATTATAAGGATATAAATATTAAAGAACATACTTTCAGCCATTGTACAGTGCGGAAAATTCATCTACTTTTTGCTATACATTTTCAGAAGTAGGTGAGGACATAAACATGGGTTTGCGATGTCGACGCATTACATCTAATGTCATTTTAATCAAAACACTAATATAACTATGATATAAGAAAGGCGGAAGAAAATAGATTAAAAATAATATTAATTTATTTAACATAGTCGAAAATATTAGCACCCCTTGTTGTTTCGACTATCGCGTTTAAACGCAGCCCTCAATCGCAACCGTCAGACGCTTTCAGCGAAACCATACCTTTAAGGCGTCATGTCAGCAAAAACAGACTTTAAGTCTTCGCACCAAGTATGTACGCGACATATAACTTGTTTTTCTCAGTTGTGAACAAATTTACGATTTGTTATTGATTCTGGCAGCAAGAGGCCTAGTGCTTTACCCGTACTTTGCTTATATATATTTTTTGTTTTTTTTATCTGTCAATAGTTATACAAAACTTCTCCAAGTATTCATAAATAAAAGTATGTAATTGAAATATATTTTTTAATAGAGCTTGTACATACATATATAAAAGCCAACTAATAGTAATTCTCGAATTTTTGTAATTGAATTAAATGCATTATATCTACTTTTGTAACCCCACTGTAAAGCTGTAATGCCAATGAAAACGATATGTAAATGATATATAAATATGAGCTTGTACAAAGTGGTCTACATTTTTAGAATAATCTGAAAATTCATAATGTTTATTTAAAAGTGTTTTTTAATGATACGGTCAAATTAAATGGATCACATAATGTTGATTGGCGTATGATATACACTTAAAAAAGTTCATGTAAATATATTTTTTGTTTGAAGCCTTTTTCAATTCAATATAAACTTCGGTTGAAATATTATATTTATATGGACCCATAAATTATTCTATCAACCGGAATGTTTTTATTTATTTTATTTTAAACTGAAAATATTTAGAATATAAAGGATAATATGCCGGCTTGGCAAAATAAAATTGAAAGGGTTATTGACAAAAAGAACATGTTTGAAATTGAGTATGCATGAACGAATTTAATTCCATGCTATAAAAGGTACTCGTTTATTTGTTTCATTAAAATGTAGCTTTTCAGGAAAATATTGCAAATTGGCAAAATAATTTGTTAGCCAACAAAAAGATGTATTTTATTTGATATCATACATTTACAGTTACAATAAAAACTTCTAGTATTATAATTATTATGCAAAATGTTTTTATAAAAAGGAAATATTTTGTTTTGTGTGTCGAACTATTATTAAGTATCATGTGGCAATTTTGAAAACTTTTCAGTTAACGCAATCACCTACACTTTTCTTTTAGTAAATATTGAATTTCAAAGTTCAGAAGCGCTAGTAAAATATAATATATTGTTGATTACATCAACGAAAGACATTTAATGATTTTAATTGTTTGTGTTTATTTATTTAGGGTTAAGAAACTAAAAATAATATGAGTAGTAATCAAAATAAGTAATACAACATTATTACAAGCTTTAAAGAAACAATTTAATCGTTCTTTAAACAGAACAATTACATTACTTTGTACTACAATATCCCTAGGATTTTGTGCAAGTGAGTATTTTCATTATTCAGTGCAGAACTGCAAGGTTACTTTAAAAGTATAAGTATGTATTAAACTTATTACTTGAAACACACCATTTATTGCAATATATTTATTTTTCTAAATATAAATGTATAAATATACCTCTTCATATATTTATACATTAAATAATAAAAATAAGAATTCGTGCTGAAGCTGTTTGTTGTAGCTTAGGGTTCAACGATAAATATCAATTTTGGATAAAATTGTTGGAAGGTTTTCTTGATTTTTCTTATATGTATTGTGTTATATTTTCAAAATTATATTCTATTTTTCTGTAGTTTTCTTTTACATGAATTATTTAGCTACCTTGAAAGGCTTCGAATTTAAATTGTCAATGATTTAATTATATTATTTTTATCTGCATATCCTGAGATTAGTAGGTACAATGATCGTAACTTATCTAATTGTTTACGCCTTGGAGATGACTTTCTTTGACAACCAATTACGCATTTATTAGTCAACAGGACTTAAATATAACTTAATTTAAATAAGAATATATGCACATCATTCTCTTTTTATTTTATTTCTAGTTAATAAAATAAAAAAGTTTAGATATTAACAAATGAAAGAATTCACCAAAGTCGTCAGCCCACAGAAGTGTATTGACATTCATGCAATGGTTCAGACTATGTTTGAAATAGCTTTATTAATTTAAGAGATATCAAGAGTATTTGATGTAACATACTGTTTTGCACGAGGTTGTTAAAAGGGTACACAAAAACGGGATAAGACGCGGAGTACACAAGGGTAACAGGGAGTACACAAAAACAGTTTTTCACTGTTTCATAATATCGCATTGTTCTTATGACATTATTAGTGAAAGGAATTCTTTATTCTCAAATCACTGAAAATTATTCAACATGGATTATGAAAAACGAAATTCCAACTATTAAAATAAAACACATGAAAACAGATGCCCTCGTTCCTCTTGGATATTCAATCTACATAATGATTTAATTTCTTACTGCAAAAATAAAATTTGGTTTTCTATTATTTCTGTGACTTTTCAATAAGTGTTGTTGTGAGCTAATTATTTCTTAGATTACACGTAATTTCATGCGATCCCAGAAGAAACTGGAGAGATTTAGGTCTTGGAAACGGCATGACCATGTAGTTGGACTCCAATAGAACGCTTTTTGCAATATTCATTTCAGCATTTTCGTTAATATTCTTGCTCAATGTAAGGGAGCAAATGTGGTACAACATATTTTGAAATATACAGTGTGTAAATAAAGTAAGGAATAATATTCATATTTTGTTTATTATCGCTCTTTGGGAGAAAACCTCGGACAGGTTAATTTTATTTTGTTCCTCCGGATTTTATGGATGTCAATTTTATTTCATTGGTGTACTACTCTGGGACCTATGACGTCATCGACTTCTTTGTCAAATGGAATCTCTTTATTCTTTTGCTAGAAATAAAAAGTATATTTTTTTCTGAATTCAGCAATACCTCATATGTGGTATTTAAAATTAATAGTTTTAGAGTACCTATTAAGCGTGCTAATAATGACAATTGACATGTCAGAGTGCAGAAATATCGACCAAGAAATGAAAAATTGGTAGAATTTCAACTCCGACTTTATCATTGCCAAGAAACAAATGGATGGCAATTTGAACATTTATTAATGTAAAACTTTTTAATCTTCCCAAGAATAAATTATTACTATTTGCTCTTTTGATTCCCTAGTTTAATTTTTGTTGTCATTTTAATACCTATGATCCTCCGTATCTCTAAAACTACTAATTTTAAATACCACATATGCGATAGTGCTGAATTCAGAAAAAAAATTACTTTTTAGTTCTAGCAAAAAGATAAGAAGGTTCCATTTGAAAAAGAAGTCGATGAAGTCATAGGTCCCAGAGTAGTAAACCAAAGAAAAAAAATAGGTGTGGCCGCCACACGACTTTCTTATACGTATGAAAGTGTTACTTCCGGTCCGAATTTTGAAATTTCATTTATACAAAAAATATTCCAAATCCAACTCTAAATACTTTTGTACTCTTCATAAATATATATAGAATGCATAATTTACGACATATTTGCAAAAAATCGCTATTCGATAAGAGTAAAGGTGGTATTTTGAGTACGTTTGGATTCTTTATAAATTTGTTTAAACTTAGTAATTGACGAAATATTTGCAAAATTTGATTTTTTCACTGAAGTAAACTACTACTTCCGGTCTGCCAATTTTGCTCAAAATCTAATCAGTTCTCAAGAGGGAGATTATATTCGTAAATACAAAATTTGGAATTAATATCTACAGCGGTGTGACCGCTATCGTGGTCACACACACACAGCCACACACACACACACACACACAGAGAGAGAGAGAGAGAGAGAGAGAGAGAGAGAGAGAGAGAGAGAGAGAGAGAGAGAGAGAGAGAGAGAGAGAGAGAGAGAGAGAGAGAGAGAGAGAGAGAGAGAGACGTTTTTTAAAAACCACTTTTTCGGTATCAGGGGACTTCAAAACGTGGACATCTGCAAAAATCTCGAGGTCGAAAATTTTCATCATCACAATACTTCCTTATACTACGTATAAGAAAGTAAAATTGACATCTATAAAATCCGGAGGAAGAAAATAAAATTGATCAGTCCGAGCTTTTCTCCCAAACAGCGATAATAAACAAAATATGAATATTATTCCTTACTTTATTTACACACTGTATTAAGTAATTACAAAAAATAATGTAAGGTATATTCTTCAAAAAGTTTCTGGAGTTAGTTGCATTCAAGATATTATTAAGTAGATATGTTAAAGGGCGGTAAATTATGACAAAAAGTTTGTATACATTGGTATTGCAACGTTGTCGAAAATTTCAGTCTTATCACATCTAAATTTCCTTCTGGTCGAATACGATAATTGTAGGTATTATTTATATGATTTCGTGTGAAACATGTTTCGTAGGAATACAGAGTTTGGAATGTGAAATTCGTTTTCTTTATTTTGGTGTAAGAGCCATTCGCAAAATGCTGACCACCTCCAGGTTGTAGTTTATCAATTACAGGGACGAAGCACCTCGCTGTTCAATGTCAATTATAACATGCATCATTATTACAAACTTTTTCAGCAATACGAGTAAAAAACAATGGAAGGAACAGCAGCAGAAATAATAAGAGTGATTCAATAGCAAAATAAACTAAATACTAAAGTGGCCAAAATATTACGGCAAACAAATTTACACGCAAAAAATAAAGATGTATAATATATAAAAAGAAAATATCAGCTACTCATAAAGAACTGCTTTTGGACTAAATAGATATTGTTGAGAGTTGCATAATCAGATAACAAGAAAATTACGTTAACATAAGACTCAATAACAAACTATAATCATAATTACTAATATTATACTACACTTTTCACATAAATGCTTTCCTGCGTTTCAAAGCACCCAGAACGGAAGAAGATAGGAGACTCTATGTGGAAGACCGAAATATGGCAAATGCTCAGAAATAGAAAAGCAGAGATAAATGAAACAATAAAAATTAACCCAATTAACATCACAAAATGGGAAGAATACTTCGAAGGCCTATATAAAGAAGAAGAAAATGATGAGAAAGAAAAACATATATTACAACAGCCGACAGCAACGGCATGGAATGACAGTGAAGTAACCATTACAATAGACGTCGTTCAAGGGACAATAAAAGCACTAAAAAATAGAAAGGCTCCGGGAAGAGATAATATAAGGAATGAGTTGCTGAAGTAAGGGGGAGAGTACCTAATAAAAGAGCTTGTAAAACTGTTCAATTACATTCTAAAAAGAGGACAAGTACCACTAGAATGGAAAACCAGCATCACAATCCCAATATTCAAAAAAGGAAGCAAAAACAACCCGGAAAACCATAGGGAAGTCACACTCTTGAATGTGGGACAAAAACTGTTGACCAAAGTGATATTAGAGAAAAGTAAAATACAATTAACTATAAAAGAGGAACAACAAGGCTTTCGTAAAAATAGATCCACTAACAACGCCATATTTATTATCTGCCAGCTGGTCGAAAAAGCGATCGAGTTTAACAATCCAGCCTTTTTGTGCTTTGTCGATTTACAAAAGGCATTTGATCGAGTTAGACTACGCGACTTGCTAAAAGTATTACAGAAGAAAACATGACAAGACAGCTAATAACTATAATAGAGGACCCAAACCCAGGAACGAAAACAAAAATATAAACAGGGATAGACTTAAGTGGGGGCATAAGAAGTAACACTGGTATCCGACAAGGGAACTCTATGAGCCCGATGCTCTTCAATCTTATAATGAATAAGATCATAGACAGTGTGACGAATATGAACGGGTACAAGATGGGAGTAAAGAACTTGAGGATATCATGTTATGTTGACGATGCTGTGCTGATCGCAGATTCCGTAAAGGAAGAATGTGTGAAGAAAAACAGGTTAAGACCTAAATAAAAGAAGAAGAAGAAGAAGAAGAAGATACTGCACAGTTGGAAAAGTCTGAATGCATAAACCAACATATTGAACGTTGCACATGGTAATTTTGATGTCGATTTACGTAAACTTAGTTTATTTTACAGAAGGAAGCGATGTATTTCTGTTTGTACTTTTGTAATATGGGTTGATTTAATGCAATAGTTTGAAGTAAATATTAAATATTTTGTCTATAATTTTAGAATTATATCAGATATTTATAGGTAGTGCAAATCCAAGGCATATTAGAGATAATAATGTCTTGTTACGGTGAAGGAAAATGTTGGTAATAGCGGTCGAATATTTTCTTAATTCTGTTAGTATTTTTTTTCTGCGTTATTTGCATATTGTGTTCTAATTTAGTAATCTAATGTCTAGCGATCACTTGATGCCAGATTACGAAACGACTATTTATTCCTTAATGCTGTTAATAAATAATAATGTTTTTGAATTCGAATACATTACTTGGGTTTTTTTCTTTTAAAGTTATTAATATAAGTTTAGAGGAAATTTAACATGCGTTTTGTAATATTGCGTACTTTAAATAGTTATTACAGCGAAAATGCAAATCTAGACGTTAACAGATGACATTATTTCTTGTGCTTTCGTCATGAGTAGAGATAGCGTAGGATTATTTTCCGTAGGACAGCCATTGTGTTATCGAATTTTGTTTTCGCCCCACTATTTGGACTGATTTTAGTTATGCTCGAAAAATTTCAATGAAGTAGTTTTGGTTGATGAATTGTGTTATTTAAACGTTAGATATTAACGGATAAATCAATGAAAGTCTAATAAATTAGAGAAACATTTATGGCGTATTGGACATCTGGGGACCATTTGTTTACACTTGATACCTGTGATTCTTACGTTTTGTAGGGATATTAAAAAGCGTAGCTAATTTATAAGGCCGATGAACCCGAGGGAAGAACTTGAATCAGTTATGATTGTTCCCTTTTTTAATAAAGACGTTATATTTTCTTTTTAGTAACCTTCCTTTTTTATTATTTTAAGAAAGATTTTGGTAATTTATGATAGATTATGGTATTCTATCATGGTTTATAGGAGTTGAAGTGGATGGCATAGTTTCGAAATTATATGCAACTTCCGAGCGTTGACCGGTTGACGGTCTAAAAACAATTGCATACCGACAGCAATTGTGCATTGCCTTATAGAATATTCCCACAGCTAAGTTTAGACATAGCTATTTTTATATTAGCTAGCACCGTGCGATTTTAACGTAGCAGTATACCAATACATTTATTATAATAATAAGTTCGTAACGAGATGTTAAGAGGAAACGCTTTTCAAAATAATAATTAAGTTCGAATAATTTTCATTTATATTGCAAAAACTAATTAATTTACAGTATTATTAGAAGACTTACCTCCAGAACCCATAACTCCGCGAATGTGAGGTCACCAAGCATCCTAATCGAATTGTTATTCAAGTCCAACTTTTTTAACTCACTTAATCCCGTAAAACTGTAATTTGTTAGAACACTGATGTAGTTAGAATTTAGATCCAATTCCAACAAATGCGATAAGTGTCGAAAAGTACCCTCCTGTATAATACTCAAGTTATTCTGTGCTAAGTAAAACCTTTGCAGATTCGGTAGGTCGACGAAAACATCTCTACGCAGCTCACTTATTCTGTTTTCGTTCAAGTTTAGTTCCGTCAAATTGTACAAATGAGCGAACGCGTTACGTTGAAGCGTTACAATCTGATTCCTCGCTAATGTCAGATTATATAACTGGGTCAGATTCGCAAAAGCGTACGGATGTATTTTCTCTATGGTCCCGTACAGCACCCTGAATGTTCTCAACAACTTCAGATGCTCCAGGGCCTTAGTCGGTATAAATGAGAACAAACTGTTTGCTCTCACTTTAACCTGCATGTCGATAACTTTAGGTTGTGTTGAGAAATAATTCCATAGAACGTAGTCTTCCGTTAGATCGTTACCGAAAATCCAGCATTCGATTTTGCTCGCATTTCCGGGACCGTTATCTGGATTGCAAAAGCAATTGATTGGTGCCTGTCGGTTTTCTATGCTGCACGGATTGTTATTTTGGTGATGCTCTTTAATGCGTTCCTTCTTTTTATCCTTAATACTCCTAGAGCCAGCAGACACATTTGTATAGACGAAACAGGATATAAGAAATAAGGTGAATATTTGCATTTTCTCGGATGTATGTGGACTACCTGAAAAGAAGGAAAAATATTAGATTTTAATTTAATTCATAGATATTTTCAAAAATTACTGACTATTACTAAAGATATGTGATAAAATGCGGCGATGCAACCTCTCCTCAAAATTAGTCACAACTTAAAGGATTTTTATTTAAAATAAATGAGCAGATGTCTTTAAAATATGGTTATTTAAACACTTATCTTTATGTAATAATCTATTTTGCGCTCTTTTATAAAAAAAAAGATATTAGATGAAACAATTAAGCCGAATTTTCACTAAGTGCAACCGTAGACACGTGCTTCAAACTTGTTGGTTATCGTCAGTACAGTGTAGCTAAAAAGGTAGGTGGGATACTCTAGAAGATAGAAGCAGCAAGCGGAAGATCATCAGGAAGACAGACTAGCAATTAAATTTAAATCAGGACGTCCTTGACTTTACAAGCACACCTTTCCAGGATACCTGTCATCCTACTCTTAATTGGTATTTAAATAAGAAGAGATAGCGCGTGTAAATAATAACTGAGAGAAATGACTAATGGTAAATTATTTTGCCAAGTCATTATGTATCCGCATAATCAATTTTCATGCAAGAAGAATAGGCGTTTTTATATCTTGGTAAAAGTACCTCTATCAATTCATATTTTGCTTTTGCATTTTTTTAAAACTAGACATATTAATGCGCCAACCACAATAGCTTCCTGACTTCCGCTTCCCTGTAAGGAGCCAATAGTTAGTATTCGATCAGAAGTGTGACGGTCACAGCAGATCAAGATTGATCATTCTGTTACACCGCGCCTGTTCTTGTTACAATGACAACGACATCATGAGAAGAACTGTTTTGAAAAAGTTCACGAGCTAGATTTACCTGATATCGTTGGGAGAAGTATAAAAGTTTTGGATTGCATATGACCTTGTCCAGAACTCGGCAAATATAGACGGCTAAATTTATCTGATGATGTGAAAGAGGACTACGTGCAGGATGAAAATCAAGGTGGAACAAAAAAAAAGCTGTACCAGTATGCACTGTAAAACATCGGCTGACTATATAAAAATGCAAGGATCCAGTTTCAGATCCTTTCTGTTCAAAATACAGTGAATTTTGAAGGAATATACTGCAGCGGAATAAAACTGAAAATAATAATTGATTGACAACTTTTTTTATAAACATAACGTGTCTTTATTTTTTCCATTTAATGTTGTTATACTTAATTTGTTTATTTTTTAGTTGTTTTATAAAAAAATTATACTTATTTTATAAAGAAAAATATGATTCTGTTTTTTTATTGTAATATAATTAACTTCTCAATTTCATAGATGTTTTATTAAGAAAATCCTACCAGGAAACATTTTTGTAGCGTGCTCATTTTGATACACAGCGCCCATTGCCGTTACTCCATACCTCGCGCCCGACGGAAGGTGTACTATCCAGAGATATAAAGTAATAATATGAATAGCCTTTATAATTTAGCAAAATACAATATCAAATTTATTACTGAAAGATTAATACTTATAACAATAACAATATTTACGATCAATTATTAAAAAAGAAATGTAAACATTGTCAAAAAACATTATACAACATTTACATAATACAAAAGAGCAATTGCAGCAATAAAACATTAAGGAACTCGAAATAAGGTCTTATTATCGCAAAATTAGGTTCCCTTTCATATGATTTAATTTTGTGCCTAGGAATTGTCAAATGATTGATCCCGTGAGTTATTATATTTGACTTAGGTACTTCTGCATTCATTGGGAGTACATATTGAAGAATTTTATTAACTCATAAATACAGAGCAAACACGAAAGGTTGATGACCCATCGCCCATGGGCGCACTATTGAAATGTTGTATTTTTAAAGAAGTTTTAATTTTATTTATATAATTGGATAACAAGTGGGCGGTGATCTATAAAATACAAAATACGTTATAATTTGTTCATTTTGTAGTTCAAGTCGACTAAAGGAATATTAATATTTACTAGCAATACTTTCTCAAGGTTCTCATCTGTAAGATTTGTTCTCTTTGAATGAAGTACATCCTTGTGAAAATGTTCTTTTTACATCGCAACTGGTTATAGGTACGTACTGGAAATATTCTTTTATTTCAGCGTATTTAGCAGCTAGATTTTGTGTCATTGTCCTCATACACAATTGCCGCAATGTTATGAAATTTGGATTTCTATTAAAAATTGCGTCTAACTTTTGCCGAAGGCCACATCCGAAGTCACTTGGAATACTTTTGAAATGATTAATAACCACATCTAATGTAGTTAACCCATCTTTTGATTTGAAATTGCGATTTTCCAAATATGTGATTAGTTTAGGCAAATTTCCAAAGTGTTCCTGAAGGAATAACAACTGATTTTTTTAACTTGGTATTTGTGTTAGTTCCTTGCACTCAGAATACTCGTCATTTAAATATGTTACAAAATTTTGTAAACTATCGAAATTCAATGCATAAAAACTAGTAGCTTCCAACCATGTTCCGCATCTAGTTATTACTCGTGAGGGAGGCGGTGACAAAGATGGAAGTTTTTCCCTGTAAATAGCTAATCTCGATGGTGCTTTTCTGAAAACTTTTTTAAAAGCGGATACAAGTTTATTAATTTTCGGTTACCTGTCTACACAGATTCTGTGCAGAGCATATGCCACACAAGTAATATGCAGTATATAAGGATATGTTTCCTTTAATAGTCTGCCTGTTTTTAACAGATATGCAGCAGTGTCACTAACAAATAAAATTATTTTTTCCCTGTACCTTTCGTCCGAATGAAGCATTTTGTGCAAATTGTCGTCAATGGTTTTAGCAACTGTTTCCGCATCACATGTATTTACAACTTTAGATGCTATTACATATGCATGATATGGAATAGTTGGATGTAGTACACCAGCTACAACATATACCACATAGCGTCCTAATATAACGACAGTTTCGTCGGCACTTATCCATAGGTAGTAATTTGAAAGATGTCTTCTAATGCATTCTACTGTTTTCGTGAAGCCACTTATAAATATAATATTTGCGTAAGGTGGATTCATCAGGAACATTTTGACCCGTATATTTTTGAAGAAATGTTTTGAAAGTGGGATTGTCAAGTTTCTTTAATGGGAGATTAGGCGCCATTAAAGCTTCACAGAGTTCTTCGTTAAAATTATCAGCTTTCAACGGGTCTGTGTATGTTTTAGCGATGCTAAGTAATGTTGTACGTGCCCTTTCTGGGAATTCTGTAACGATATTTTACAGACTTTGCTATAAATATCAGAATCACTGACAATGGACATACAATCAGTACGACTCTTAATCCAACTCGCCATTGTTTCACGATGCCATTCTCGACGTTCTTCCATATCATAGTAAAACAAACAATGTTCTAGATCTAAAGAAATGATAACTAAAAATGTATGCGTATGTTATTGAAACTTAACGAAATCCATTGCACAGTTACGTCTAGATAATTGGAAGAAGTAGATTCAATGAAACGGGATTAAACAGGAACTATTATATAAAGTACAAAATATGTAATTAACAGTCAAAACAATAAAAAACGAAACTTACGTAAGTATGAATAGGTATATACATTTACTTATTCTTATACTTTATTTCTTTTGCGAAGGTAAATATAATAAATTTTATAAACCCCTCATGCTCCTATCTACGCCGATGAAGATAGGAAATTTAGAGATGGAAACATAATATTCAATTCTCTAAAATTCTCGGGAGATGATGTTCGACGCAGCATAAGTAGTATTGCTCGTATGAATTTCTTCTGTAGGATAAAAGCTCTATCAATCACTTTATCTCTACCTCACACTAATACACTATACTTGACACTATATTATATATAAAAATAATAAAATATTTCAACAGTAGTCAAATTTACATGATTTCTAATATGCTATATTGAATAAAACACCCAACAAGGTTTCTCGCTCAGACAATCAATTTCGTCACCCCAAACCTAGAAGTCAAGG
Organism: Amphimallon solstitiale; assembly: GCA_963170755.1. Taxonomy (NCBI): domain Eukaryota; kingdom Metazoa; phylum Arthropoda; class Insecta; order Coleoptera; family Scarabaeidae; genus Amphimallon; species Amphimallon solstitiale. Next base: position 40,505,062 of record OY720678.1, on the reverse strand, counting down.
AGTTTCTTTTTATTCGTCCTATTTCCCTTTCTTTTTACATAAGTCTCATAAGAATTTAAGTACTGTTTGTAATTATTTATTTATGAACGTGTAGTTAATTTAACACCCTACGTGTGTAGGTACTCTTATTTGACGAAATTTATCCACAATGTTATGTTTAGTATATTTTGCAAATACTGAAATTATAAGGAGAAGTTTGCCTTTAGAAAATAGTAAAACGCGAGATTTATACCGCTCACCACGGAAACTTATCAATGTAGACGAAGAATTTGTTCAAAGTATGTACATGTAGTTATAATGTATCTTAATAACCTTAGCCTTTAGAAGTTCTCTGTAATATTTTTAAATTTCTTTACAAACCGTTCTCATTAAATTCTCATGCTCGACTATGTACAAATCTTCCACGATACGATATTCCTTCATTAACGTTACCGACACGAGCCACAAATTAAACATGATCGTAGATAGTGCTAACGCGGTATCGTAACGAATCCACAGGAGACGTCACTGTCTGCACCCGTTGTATCATAAAGGGCTGTATTAGTAACCGTGTAATACCATATACCTGTCATTAGTGTGAAATAAGCTACCTAAGTCAATTGAAACACCTTTATTACTGCTTGTTAAGCGTTCCTTGTTCAGATGAGTTTGCATTAAATTGGTACAGACAAAAGAAAGTATGTTATTTCTTTTTAATATGTAATGGTAATAGTACTAGTAATATTTATTACATCTATTATGTATTTAAGACTATACAAAAAATGAGGTGTGGCCACCACACGACTTTCTTATACGTATGAGCGTTTCAAACTATACAATTTTAAGAATTTTTTTATACAAAACTTATTAAAAATCCTATTCTAAGTACTTTCATTCTTTTAATAAATCGCTATAGAATGCATACTTTGCAAGATATTCGAAGAAAAGTGCTACTCGTTAAGAATAAAAGTGCTACTTCCGGTCCGAATTTTGAAATTTCATGTATACAAAAAATATTGCAAATCCAATTCTAAATACTTTTGTACTCTTAATAAATATATATAGAATGCATAATTTACGACATATTTGCAAAAAATCGTTATTCGGTAAGAGTGAAGGTGATACTTCCGGTCCGAATTTTGAAATTTTTTTTATACAAAAGATATTGGAAATTAAGTTCTAAATACTTTTATATTCGTAGCGTACCTGTCTAAAAAGCATGACTTTCAAAATATTGGCAAAAAACTGATTTTTGATAAGAGTAAAAGACCTACTTCCGGTAGTAATTTCGAAAAACTGTTTAAATAAAATGGTTCTCAATTTTAATTTTAAGTACATATGAATTCTTTATAAATTTGTTTAAACTTTATTTTTTCACTGAAGTAAAGTACTAGTTCCGGTCAACCGATTTTACTGAAAAACTAATCAGATCTCAAGAGGCAGATTATACACGTAAATATAAAATTTGGAATTGATATCTACAGCGGTTTGACCGCTATCGTGGTCACACACACACACACACACACACCCACAGAGAGAGAGAGAGAGAGAGAGAGAGAGAGAGAGAGAGAGAGAGAGAGAGAGAGAGAGAGAGAGAGAGAGAGATACGTTTTTCAAAAACCACTTTTTTTGGTATCAGGGGACTTCAAAACGTGGACATCTGCAAAAATCTCGAGGTCGAAAATTTTCATCATCACAATACTTCCTTATACATTTACTAACAGAAATTTGCGGATAGGTCAAATAAAATATCTTTAACTTAATACGCAATGCACCTACATTATCGCGAAAAATAGAACGCCCCAGACTATAGGTTTATTATAATTGTGAAATAATAGTGAAACTTGCTACGGATGATTGAATTAAGAAAACAGTTGTTACATAATTCAAATTGCATCTCTGGCAGTTTACTAAGTTTGACAGGATTTAAGAATTCGTTGTTGGTGTCTTTTTAGTTGCATAAATAAAATACGTAAAGTTATTAAATATAGATAATAATTAAATTAATATCAAAGTTTTTAATATTAATTTTTTGTCGTTGTCAATTCATGTACACTATCAGTCAATAGGAGCAATTTCTTTTTTCTCCGTAGTTATACGAAGACCGCAATTAACGAGATCATTTGAAATGCATTAGGTGACATTGCATGCATATGTTGCATGTTTTCGTGAGATTTTTTACAATATTTAGATGGAACAAGAGGCAATCTTAAAGTTGATCTCAATCAGAAGAGAGCGTAAATTGTAAGTTACCGGACAGAACGTAAAACATACATAATTATGTAGATAATTGCAGCAAGAACAATTTCTGAAATATATAAAAATTCGGTAGATCCATTTTTCTTATGTGGATATGCCAAAAGCACCTCTGAGCAAATATTTAAAAATCTAGTGGTGACTGCACCAATGATGGGTGAGTGGCTTCTTGGTTAAGAAAGTAGAGTACTGAATTGAAGATACAAACGTTTCCAGTATATTTTAATCTGCCGACCGAGAGATTGAATAAAAATCTGTTTACTCGAATATATCTGCGTTGCCTATTTGTCTGAATCGTTTGGAGTACAATCATACAACAACAGTTAATATTATTTGATGATTCGGAAGTGAAAAAAGTCATATTTAAATTTTCGAATAACGAGCAGCTGAAAATTAATTGATAATAGTTAATTGTAATATAATTCAAGATTATATGATACAAATAACATGAGACGAACTATTTGTTAATAATCTTGAATTTATTCAATAGATATACATCGTGTGTATATCATAGGTTGCTCAAATATGTAGTATTGATTATCGCTAACATGCCCTTGTAATAAATGTATCGCAAGGGGCATGTTGTTATTTGAATATATTAGCATTAGAGAGAGCGCTTGTGTGGAAGGTAATATAACAATAATATAATAACCAGTTTTTAGAAATAGACTTTGTCAACTATGTAGTTGCTTAGACTATAGAATTAAGAAACAAAAGATATTTAGATTGTATTGAAAAAGATATAATTGGGAGAATACCAGAAATTAAAACATTTAATTGATTTTACACAAGATATACGTTGCAATTAAGTTTACATACTATAAGTAAGCAAGCAATTTCACAGACGAGATCGTACATTAACAGATTATTTATTTCTCATTAGTAATGGATAGGTATAAAAGAGCAATAGTTATATATAGTAATAATATTAATAATGTTGCGTTTTCGGGTTCGAAATAAACAACTCGTGAAAATGTTTTAAAACTGTCTGTATATTTACATACTTAAAACTAATCACAATATAAAAATTTAAAATAACTGTAACGCACTTAAAACTACTACGAATAAATTAACACACGTATTTATTTCTACACTACTATTTATGTTTGTAATAATTATGTAATAAAACTGCACCGCTTATATTGATTTTAACTGTTCAGTAAATACCGTGCGCGACTACTATTGAAATGAATGAATTCCTTATCCCACCGGCGGTATTTATATGGGTAGACAAAGACTGGAATTTACGAGAAATCACTCGCTTCATTCTCGATAGCTCGAGAGACTGTCTGTCGCTTACGCAGTGTATGTATAGATGATTTATGATTTATTTACGGTGGGTCGCGCCAATGTTTACTTCTCTGTGGGCTTGTTTCGTTATATTGCCCCCTTCTTAAATACTGCGTTTCGTCCCGAACCAGACTATTCCATGTTCTTGTTGTTGGCGGATGACGGAATCGACATTGGGACCCACGGGTGCACCCAGCTGTCTTGTAGAAATGGCAATCCACCGTCTTAGGTTGTATAACGGGCTGATTGGGCCGATAGCTGCATAAGACTATTTCCATATCAGTATGCCGAAACACCACCTCCAGCATGTTTCATACGGTTCTCCATTCCAAACGGTCTAATCAGCAGCCCAGTTTCGGAATTGCCAGCCTCTTTATGTTTTCGAGTGCACGTCCTCGTAAATGAACAAGGGATTCCCACAATGCACGATAGGTCGACTTTTCGTTACAGACTTCTTTTGTGACCAGGTAAAAGATAGATCGTCCGTTACGCTTTATCTCCAGAGTTTTACCAACCCTTGGTTTTTGTTTGATCAGTTCATTGACCTCGCCATATCTCTTCTTGAATTCTACGGCAACCCCTCTACGCATACATAGGTTCTGGGCCACACAGTGAGCTAAGGCATAATCACCTGGTACCGTAAAAAGATCCAGTTGCTTCTCCGTGGTGATTCCAAAACGAGCTTTCCTGGTACCAGAATATTCTTGTATGAAATTCCTATAAGTTGGCTCTCCATCTTTACTGGTAATTTGTCGCACATCCGTTACTTTGCCGTTGTTATGTTCATGGCATAGGGCCAATCGGTTGAAATGCACCACTCTTGACTTACTTTGGGGTGTTCGTCTTTGGGGTCCATTGCTGGCTACACAAGTTGCACATTTTCGGCACCATTCCTTTACATCTCGTGTTTAATTCACCCAACAAAATCGTTGGCGCACTTTCGCGAGTGTCTTGTGTACGCCGCAGTGTCCTCCGGACCTGTCCTTGTGGAGCTGTTGCAGTACATCAGGTATCCTTTTCCTAGGGATGACCACCTGTACCCTTTGCCCATAACCATCTGGGTTCTCCACAACACGATTGAGTAGGCCATTCTCCACCTTCAGAGAGTTCCATTGAGCCCAGTAGGATTTCAGTCCTTGTGAACGAGGAGCTACTTCTTGCCAAGCCGGTCAGTGACCAGTACCTTTCCAAACTCTGGAATTTACGAGAAATCACTCGCTTCATTCTCGATAGCTCGAGAGACTGTCTGTCGCCTACGCAGTGGATGTATAGATGATTTATGATTTATTTACGGTTCGTCGCGCCAACGTTTACTTCTCCGTGGGCTTGTTTCGTTACAATAATTATGTATACTCAACTACTAGCAAAGGAATAAAATTTAACTCGATTTATATTTCAATCTAACGAAGCGAAACGCGCGTATAGGATTACTAATTATTGTGTATCTCTAGGTTGAAAGTTTATATTTTTCTTTATTCTTCGGTTTTTTTTCATGAGTGAAAATGATGATCCCTTCTCGATCAACTTTGTGCCTAATATTTGAAGCTTTATCGGCCATGACTTTCTATTAAGCGCCTGCATTGTCCTTCAGGTTTTCACCTCACCGCATTCAGCAACGAGTATAGAAAACTATTGTAAATCTAATAATAAGAAAAGAGGTAAAGAACTACTACTACTTTGGTGTGATTTAAGTTTTAATATCTAAACAATCACTTAGGAGTGTAGGAAGCTACATAAAATCAACACTTGAAAAAATGTATTTAATGTTAGCATTCGGTGTAAATTCTTGTAATTATAGTACTCCTATATTGATCAAAACAGTTTTATTCAAGCAGGATTAAAATCACTCCGTCTGCTGCAAAATGTACTTTTTCTTATGAAATACATTGGTCAAAAGAATTAATTCTACAATGTAACTTTTTATACATTATACACTTCAGATAAAACATATAAATTCCAAAAGACGATAATTTTTCTATTGAATTAAAGACCATTAGGCAACAACCATTTATTTCTTAAAAAAACCGAAAAAACTGCAAAACGAATTAAAAGATTTGCTGTTTTCCGTGGACATTCCCTCGTAAATTGACTGCTATGAGATTTATCATAAGGTACGTATCTTTCAGTAGTTTTAATAATTTCTTAGAATCCCCTTAACATACATCATACAGATCGTCGAATGTCTTCTTACTACACTTTCTGTTAGTTTTTGAAGAGTCTGTGCTGTATTCGGATGACGTTGAATATATTTGTCCAATATCTCCCGTAGATAATTCAACCACTTGAATTACATCTTAGCATTATATCTTGCAGTGCCATGCTATCAAATTCCACTAGAATTTCCGTTAGATGCTATGGTGTCAGAGATGAATTTGGGCAACGTCAAATACTTCTGCCCAATATATATCATAGATGTTTAATTAGATTAAGGTGAATACACACACACTATAGATTATTAATCGTATTAAAGTCGGGGTTCAGCGATGGACAATAGTGGTATCAGCAAAACGCTAACTTATATTGCTTTCATGAAGAGAAAATATGAACTAATAATACTATGTGCTGAAGAAAGTACTTCAGCTGACCCAGCCATTCCAATATACCTTGAGCTGAGAAACATCTTGGTATCACTGCAAGATCTGTTTCATTCTTTAAAGTTGTTTCATCGTATATCATTACCGAACGATCACTCTAAATCTGGATACATCTAGCAGAGAGATCGGCAGTGAAGTAGCGTTAATTCGGTTATCTAAACAGACTTACTCAGCTATCATAACGGGTTAGACAATATTTTGGTTCATCTGTGAATAGTATCAGGTCACTAGAGTTGCCACGTCAAATAAACAAGTGTAATTTATTTTCTATATAAGAAGTCCCAAACAATAAAGATAAGAAACTCAAAGGATATATCTGCTACGTTGGTATATATTTACGCTTATGTATTGGCGTTAACATTTAGGAAAACTATTGCTTCGTACAAACTAAAAGATGGTTTCATCTTGGTTTTGAACGTTATTATGATCGAATTTCGTATCTCTACATGTAAATGATTATAGTACTTGATTCCTTCCCTCCCAATCAACTGAGAATAACGTAGTTTCATGAGAAATTGAGGCAATCGCAAGTCGTCCTTATTATATGCAGAATAAGAATAAGCGGAAGAAGAAGTTCTGCATGTGTCGACATTCTAAGATGAATAATAAAGGCAAGAAAGACGAATTCCAGGTACTGCTCTAATCAGTCCCATTTGCGGCAAGAAAAACACTCTCTGCCACTGGTGATAGTTTCCAAAAAGTAATCCCATACTTTAGGCAATGCTGTATTTCTTCATAATACAAGGTGGTCTATGGTAACGAGAGATTTTGAAGAGGTTCTTATTTTGAAACTATCCAAAATGTCAAATGATCTGACATTTTATACCATTCAGTAATCATGGAGCGGTAGTCCGGTGAGCACCGTTCCTTTGTAATCAAAGCGTATTACAAGAATGATGACTCTGTCGTCACAGTACAGCGGAAAATTCGGATTAATTTAATTAAAAAAGTGTGGTTTCGTAAATTCGAGGAAAGGGAATTAGTGAACAATATCAACCACGCACGGGATCAGCAAAAGTGTCAGAATTTTGGATAACATTGATTGAGTTAGAGCAGCTGTACAGCGCAGTTCGAAACGTTCCAATGGAAAATAGTCAGGCAATTGGCCTGGGACGACTTTTCTCTTAATTTAACACAAGGATCTCCATTTCCATCTTTATAAGATACATATTGTTCAAGCACTTAAGCCGACAGTTCAGCCTCGTCGCTTACATTTCGCTGAAAGGATGTTACAACAAGACATTGATGTTCATAATTTATGGATGTCCTATGAAGTGCATTCCAATTTATCAGGCTACACCAATAAGCGAAACAGCCTGGTTTGGTCTTTGGAAATCCAAAAGTACTTCACCAGCAAGCATTACATAGTCCGAAGGTATGTTTTGCAATGTCCTCTATGGGAATTATTGGTCCCTACTTTTTTGAGGATCAGAATGAAAATGCTGTAACAGTGAATTTTGCACGCTATACTGACATGAAAAATAAGTTTCTGACAAAACAATTGAACCTGCTTCCACAAAACAACCAGAATACATGGTTTCAACAAGACAGTGGCAGCACATACCGCAAGGGTATCAATGACTACTGTTGGACGACTACTTCCAGATCGATATTTCTATACAGGGGGTCATTTAGTGGCGTTCAAGATCGCCAGACCTAACGGCGTGCAATTACTTTTTGTGGGGCTATCTCAAAAGCAAAGTTTCTTTATTGATAAACTACAAGATATTCCGGAGCAGAAGAGAAAAATTATTCGAGAATTTACCAACATTCTGTCAGATATGTTGCGGCGTGTTATGTAGAATTTCAATGTCTGACTTCAGGAATTTATAGAAAAAAGATGAGGTTATTTGACCGGCATAATTTTTAGGAAATAAAAATGGCCAGTATTTGTCTTTTTACTGGTATACCGTGTTTTAGTTTAGTTCTGTTGCTTAATAAAACTTTCAAAATCTCCCGCTACCATTGGCCACTTTGTGTATATTTAATATGTCGACCTGGTTATGCAAAGATCGAAAAATGTGTTATTTACCGACAGACCTAGGAACTTGAATCTATCGTTACTTGATGTTAAAATTGTTGTATGTTTCTCGTACTTTATAGGTACAGCTTTTGCAAAGAATGACCCCAGATTATATAATGCAAGGGTTTAAAAAAACATTGGGTTCAATATTTATCTCTAAGGTAGGCAGCGCTCAATAGAATGATTTCTATTTCTGACATTGTTAGAGAGTATATAGTTGAATTTGATAAACTGTGTTCTCGCCTCTTGATATGAAGCCGGTTTTATCTGATTCCATAACTCTTGCGTTTATTTAGACGACAGGAGTGTCGTACACAGTCAACAGTTGTAGTCAGATTACAAGTATAAAGCAAGAGGACTATGTTCGTTTCCTATTTCCCGCAAAATAGATATAGAGTTGTTGTAGTGTTTTTATTCATTCGCAAATCATTTTGTTTGGGTGAGACGATGATAACTTTAGGATAATATTATTTATACAAGGCGCCTTTGTATACTTGAAAATGTTAAAACATACTAAGAAACAGAATTTCTTGAATATTGGAACAACCTCTGCTCTTTTTTTTAAATCTTGATGGAAATTGTCCAACATAAAAGGAAGCATTGATAAGGTCTATTAACGATCAAGGGAGAGTGACGTCTGTTTTTAATTACTTTTGTCGCAATGTCATCCGGACCAAAAGATTAAAGTAAATGTAGTTATAATTTGAACTAGTTCTGCAGCAGTAACTGGACAAAGTGCTGAACTGTTTCGATTATCTTTGATAGTTTTGTGTCTATTACAGGCAGAGATAAAATAGGCAATAAATTCGAAAACACAATTGTCGATTAAATATCACTGAAGTAGTTACAACTTTACTTATGTAACAAGCAAATACATCGTCTTTATTATTTTATTAGATACCGTGTTTCGTAAATTATATGCTTTAAGTTATACGATATTTTATTGCCTCTTTTATTAATAATAATAATAATAAATTTATTTGTGCAACGATTTACAATTAAAGGACAACGCTATTAAATTTACGTACATGTAATTTGGAAAAATTGCAAAGAAAACATTATTAGCTATTGGTGCAGAAAATGTCATCGTAGTGGAAGTTTGAAAAGGACCATCTTGACGAGCGGAGACCCTGCAGTAAATTCGTTCACGCGAAGGGAATTAGGAAAGTGGAAGAAGAACAAGAGGATAGTCTGGGCGTAAGAAAGTTCAGAGAGGAAATGAGATCTGGACAGTCCATCCATCCGTTGCACAACTTTCTTATAAATCGCGCTCCATGGATATCGCGTCGGTGCTCCAGAGACTGAAAGCTATGAGTCTCCATTAGCAACGAGTCGTCCCGTTATTCCTAAACGAGAGATATTTCAGAAATCGCCGCTGAACCTTTTCAAAGGACAGCTGTAAATATATTGCGGAGACCACACTTGTGAAACATACTGCATCTTACTGACCACAAAACTAAAATATAACGTCTTCAAAACTAATGGGTTGCTAAAGAAACTAGACAAACACATAATAAAACCCAAAGATCTTGAAGCCGATGCACAAACATGATTAATATAGTTGGAAAAACTTAATCTGCTACCAAAAAGGACTCCAAGATCCCGGAAAGTGTTCACCCTTTCCAACAAAACACCATCTATGAAGTTAGTAGAATTATGATGACCTACTTTACGTGTAAATGATATAAAACAGCATTTACTTATATTTAAATTCAATTTGTACCTGTAACACCAGTTTGACAAAGTATTTAAGTCTTGTTGAAGACAGGAAACATCACCCACAGATTTTATAGAATTGTAGATTTTGAGATCAACCGCATACGCAAGTACAGGACACTACAAGGATCCAAGCAAATCGTTTAGAAATAAATTAAAAAGTAGTGGTGCTAGATTGGATCCTTACGAGACACCGGAAGAGGGACAGAACTTACGAGAGCCGAAACCAGCATGTCAAATAGGAGTGCAAAAGTTTAAGCAAAGGCGCACTAAATTCGAACGATGAATGCTTTTGAAGTAGTATACAATGATCTATCACATCAAAGCACGGCTGAAATCCGTATAAACTACATGAATTTGACCTTGATTGTATTATTATTGAATGTGATAGTCAAGTACAAGTAAAAGTAGATAATAGTAAATAATTCCAAAATACACATACACTCATATATATGAAAATCTTAAATTATTTAATTGTAATATATTTATAGTTTACGATTAAGCAAATTAGAAAATCAAGAAGAGCCAATTCGGAAATAAAATCAAATTTAAAATCTCCCTCTTTATAATTTTACCCCAGACTGTACCCAGATTATATCGAACTTTGTTTGCATTGTTCATCGTAGCGTAAGTGCCATAAATAAGTAGATATGTTTCACGATCTAGTAGCACACAACACGTAAGTACTACACGGAACGGATATCGCGATATATTTTGATTAATGTAGTATAGTGTTGCCATTTCGGATTCGATCATGTACTGAATTGTTAATACCGATAGTCAGGCGATAACGGAACGATTGCAGGCACTAACTCAGGAAGCGGACGGTGTACGTTTCAGGTGACGTATAATATGAGAGTACAGCAGCAATGTATCTCGCATTGTATCATTGTATTAGAGAATTTTGTTGGATATCTGCAGAAGAGTGTTTCTATTGTTGCGTAAATATCTGCAAAGGACAAATCCGTAATGTACACTATTTACTAGAACGAAATTTTGCAAAAGAGAATTTGTAAGACAGGTAGATAAATAATTCATTACTGAAATGTGGAAAAAAGTGATGTTATAGTAGACTACTAAATTGAATATAAGCTTAACTTTAGTCTTAAGCTGTTGGAGAGTATTTAGAGTTATTCATGTTTCCTTATGCGATATAACCTTAATTAGATTTTATGCTTCAAACAAAATTACAAGTACAAACTTAGTATTTTAGTGTAGGTAGTATGTTTCATAAATTTCCATCCGTTTTCCGTTATACCGTCAAGTATCTACTAATTTCGTATATTATAGAAAAATATGTTTTCATTTTTTAGGGTCATAGAATACTTGCATATGCATATTAAATTATAGATGAAATGGCAATGAAAAATAATAACAATAACCCATGCCAGCAAGTATTTGGCGCGCCATCAGCCATGAGTCTTCACTATGCACCCAAGATGAGGCTTAAGTTTTAACTGCCCAGCTTTCTCTAAATGCGCAACACCTACATTTAGGCAGGAGATTTCAGACTATGACGCTAACGTGGTATACATTACATAATGAATTTGGTTGCATGGAAAGGAGCTTCTTATACTTATATTTCGATTGTCGCAGCATAGCGGTAAATCCATTATTGATATCGATTAATGCGGAAACCAAAAAAATTTTAAAACAAAAATTGTAAATGCTAGAACACAAAAATAAAATAATACAAACAGAGGTAAATGATTATTCACTATGAAAAGCGACCAAGAAAATAAACAGACCTCAAATAGAAATTCCACCGATTAAGAAATCTAATGGAGAGTGGACAAAAACAAATATAGAGAAAGCTGATACATTTTCTGAATATTTATGAAAAGCTTTCAAGCCTTTTTCTAGCAAAACAACTGTAACTAGAAAGAGCAATTATTAAGGATATTCTTGACGCACCACACTAGATGACCTTACCTATAAAGAATATCACCCAGTAAGAAGTTAAACAAGCTCTAAAGAACGAAACCAGCCCAAAGAAAGCTCCCAGTTTCGATCTAATTACAGGAAAGGTCTTACAAGAATTGCCAGAAAAAGCTGTTAAAGCTCACTCAGATATTTAATGCAATTATGAGAATCGGAAAATTTCCAAGTCTATGGAAAACTGCACAAATAATTCTGAAGTCCAAGAGGCCGCTTAGTCTTTTGCTGTTTATGTCTATGCTCTTCGAAAAAGTACTCTTACGAAACATGAAAATTATCCTTGACGAACATAAAATAATCCCTGACTACCAATTTAGTTTTGCTGTAATTGAAATATAGAACAGATTTACAGGATGGTCAATCAAGTAAACCAGGATTTGGATAGAAATATATATTGCTCAGCTGTATTTTAAGACTTTACAGAGGCATTAGATAATGGCTGGTGTAAGGGTCTGGGTTAAAAACATAAAGTATTTTCGCACCAGATGTAAGATGTTTTAAACTCTTACTTAACCAATAGATCGAACATCGCAACGCAATGAAATATCATTTAAATAAACCGTTCGTGAGCGAACTGTAAGTAATTTTCATTTCTTCATTACTATCAGGCTTTCGCCACTCCTGGGATTCTCTCTTTATTAACACAATATATCATTGTCTATTTCTATTATTCTACGTTTTAATAAAATAGACTATAATAGTGTAATTTAATGTATGTATAGCTGACGTATGTTTTCTCAAAACTGGAGATCTAATTTTATTTATTTCTAAATATATCAGGAAAAAACTAACAAATCTGTTCTTGATATTATACAATTCCGCGCATTCCTAATTACAGTAATTAGAGACAATGTTCTAGGTAGCAAATTCTATCGATCAGACAATGACTGCATTTAATGAGGTTTGGCTGGTTTTAATCTGTTTAGTTTTAATCCTACTTATCTATAATTATTCAATAATTTCAACATGGAATATGAAAAGAATCACATCTATATAATACACAAACGCTCTTAAATTGAATATGACTTGTGACCTTCTTTTTCTGAATGATAAATTACCGTCCTCTACCATAATTTCTACAATTTCGATAATTTGGTACTTACGTGAGCATTACAAAGATACTAATAATGCCATAAGCCTGTCTTTTTCTACGGTCTATTAACATATTGCACAATGTAGTACAACGATATAATCCTAGTCAAACATGCACAACTGTATTAGCCCGGAAATTTATGGTGCTCTCCACCAACAATATAATACTGGATATCACGAGCTTTGATAGTACAGAAGACAATTAATACTCCCACCTGATAAATCATTGGCTTAATACAACATGTAGGAATATTGTTAAATAATAAAAGAGATGATTTACAGTAATGATACCATGGAGGAAATATTAATAAATATCCGGTTTAAAATTATTGGTGGAGGCGCCGGGTACATATCTGATACCTCTTCCAAAATATATATTTCATACAGGATAGTCTTATAAGTTTCCGAAAATATGTAAAGCTTCATAGTACAAAACGATGCCTAAGAAGTAAATCATGTTAATAGGCAAATGAGCCTTTAAAAAACCAACCGTAGTAGCTAGTGCCGATGACTATTCTCAGATTACTGAATAAATTTAAACGGATATACCATGAACCATATCATATTATTGAGTGTATCTAAATGTATAGATATAATTTGGCTACCCATTCAAAACTAATTTGGAAACGCCTACAATTTAATTGGGATTTTTAAGATGTTTTTTATAAACAGCTGGAAAAGTTAATTTTTATTTTAGGTAATTATATATATTTGCAATGACATCTACAGTTAGACTGTTACATTACGACACGCTATGCGCAATGAGTCATTGGTGACATCAATATATTTCACCAAGCATTTATTAAATCAAATCATTACTAATTTTTCATATGTGAAAGTGTATGTACCTTCATAATTGCAACTTATTAGGTATGTACAGAAGATAATTAAGATTATATCAAAAATTAAATATCATGAATATATTGCCAATCGATAAATGAAATTATACACATCCTTGAAACTATGCATTTTCTAATCATCGTGATTAATATTTGATGTGCTATATCTTGTTTCATTTTTTTTTTACTTTCAGCGATGATTTTTCAACACTGTTAATAAATATGATCTTACTACTGTGCTAATTAATAATAACGAAAAGAATAGTTCGGTAAATCAGGGGTATTCAAAATAAATTGTAGAGATTGTATATCGGACAAAAAATAAAGGTTTCGCAGTGCATTGCGTTGAAAATAACCAATCATTCGATGTAATTGACAGAAAACTGTTACATCATGTAAATATAAGTAAAAAACTTACATTGTTTGAAAATTTAGAAATCAACCGTAAATAAAAAGAAAGCTGTAACAAATACATACACACACATCATAAATACACTTATAATAGACAAACATATTAGGCCCCCAGATGCACATTCACTTTAAGTAATCTTATCTCTATGACAATGGTAAGTGGTCTTACCTAAACATATGTTAGAGAAATCCAATATAATTATGAAATAATTATATTAGATTAGTCGAGCTTAACCCAGAACCTGCTGCAAAAGCAATTTGTCTACTTTAGGCGTAAAGATCTCGTTTTCATTCGAGCAGTCGTTTATAATGCATAAAGTCCACTAACTTACTAAATAAAAGTTTTGGAATACCTAGATTGCCTCCAATAGATGGTTTAAGAACTCCTTCTGCAGAATTCCTCTCAATTACATATACTGGATTCCTCCGATAATTCACATCTCCTACACTAGAAATGGCTAACCATGCTTATTCAGTTTCCTTAATTTCGCTTTTGTAATCCATAATTATCTTAATTCGGCCACGGTTGTTGATAATAAATACATGAAACATGAAACTATGCGACCATAGTCAATTTACACACCTCTTGGTCTATTTACCGGGAATTCTAGCGCGTCGTGGTACCTCATGCAAGAATTCGCGGTACAATTCCTTATGGTACGGTAGATTGTCGATCAGAATCTGCTACAATTTAAACTGACAACGGCCGATTGAACAATTAAGATCTACATACTCTGTGCAATGCTAGCCTCAACCCGATCTATGTAAAATTCGGTATCATTAAGGGTGTTATCCACCAAGTTTACAAACAGTCGACCTTTTCTCAGAGTACCCAGGTTATAGGAAAAGTCCTCTTTTATCGTTTAATGGTTTACACCCATTGTCATTTATCACGTAAGTCTAATGAAAGCGCAACCGATCCAAGTCCCTATCCATTTAATACACCAGTCAAGATCAATTGACACAAACATACTAAATAGGGGTACCTTAAGGCGCTACTATCTTACCTTAAGGTCCAGATAAATGTAGGCCAGTATTAAGATTAATAACAAGGATTTCCCAACCAGATTTACAGCTGACGGTAATTCAGATCTATATACTAAACATTCCGATGGATCCTCTCTTTTTCGCACGTTGTAGTACGTCACGGGATCGAGTTGACTTCAGCGGATTTAAGAGGCTTTTGTCAGTAAGTAACGGTATCCTATATCGGAGGCCGACTGTTATATTAATCGCTGATAGTGTTAGCAAGAAGTAAGTACGATAAGTACTTAAATTTAATTAATGTCAATGATTTCATATCATTCAAAAATTAAAGAATGTATCATCCTGAATTTTATCTGAATTACAATTGAAATTTCAAACAGTCATGAAATCAATAACTGCTGACGTATTCCAATAAGTACATTCGAAAATATAAAAATAGAAAATCACTAACCATACATACAGGTTCGTTTACATTTCCATCAGCTTTCCAGTACTTGCGGTTCAGTTGCTCTAATGATCAATTTATCCCGAAGCGGTAACGGGTTTCGGCTGATGAAATTCTGAATGGAGCACGTGAATAGTTATTGGAAGCTTTGGTCACTACAACATCGAACCGACACAGATTATAAGTGGACATGTGCGAGAAACTAGATTCTACTAACCGCTGTATGTGCCAACGTAAGCGTCCAATCAGTTCACTGAAAATCAATCGCATATTGATACCGCTGTTATGGAACATTGCACACCTTGAACAATTCACATGCATAAATTGTATATTTACTAAATACCCATATGACTTTTAAATTTCCAGTGAAAATCGATAAGACTATAGTACCAATATATGCCCTATACAGGGTGAGTTTTTTTGAATGTTTAGCATTGGGATCTCAGAAACTACTGGAGATAGAAAAACGCTTAAATGGGGAAAGATGCGCAGTTTTACGAGTTTGATTTAAAACTGCTTTTGTTTATCGTATAACTTTCATGTCTTATTAGATATTCAAAGAAAACTAAATTTTACGATTTTCTTTAAACATGCTTAGCATCGTTAATAGTAATTTTATAGAAAAAGTGTTCAGACAAAAGTTTTAGATAATTTTACGCCAAATAAAACTGTGTAGCTAATATTTTTTGTCGTTCACCATTATCGAGTTATGACATAAACTTGTGTTTTTTTTTAAATGGAAACCATGGTTGGTTTTGACATCATTAAAAAGCTTATTTTTTGCTGATTACAATGATATAAGGTTTGATATGGTTATTTTAAAAAATAAAGAGGATATAGACATTTTTATGGTTTTTATGGAAAAGAATTGAATTTCGAACTGAAAAAATACAAACCAAACGAAAACTTATTTTGAAATCTTATGTAGTATTAAAATGAAAACTATAAGAACTTTTATTAAGGGCACGCAACATTATTAATGTTCAAAGATACCTCCATTATTATTAATACACAAATTGCATCTCTTCACAGCAGAATTTGTAGCACTGCGTACTTTACGCATATCGATGTTTTTAAAAGCAACTAACGTATAAAAGCAACTTTTGTATACTGTGTCCTTTAGTACACCTCACAAGAAAAAATCCAAAACTGATAAATCAGGGGATCTAGCCGGCCATTCAATGGGTGCATTTCGTCTTATCCATTGATTAGGGAAATTCAAATTTAAATAATTTCTAACATTCAGTTGATTGTGCGGAGGCGCTTCGTCATATTGAAACCATTGCAGCATGCTCGGTTTCTTAAATTTAAATTATGTAACATTTCCTCGAAATCTTGTTGTAAAAAATTAAGATAACGATTGCCAGTTAGTGATCCATCAAAAATAAACGGAGGAAGAACAGTTGATCCTATAACAACCACACCAAACATTAAACCCAAATTTAATTTGTGGTCTCCTATGTTCAACGTGAAGTGGATTTGTTTGAGATCATATGTGCTCATTGTGCCTATTAAACATTCCACAATTTGTGAAACGAGATTCATCAGTCCATAATATTTTCATTGAAAAGTGTGGATCGTTTTGACACTGATCTTTAAACCATCTACAAAAAGCTATTCGTCTGATGTTATCACCTTCATGTAACGTTTGTGATACTGATAATTTGTAGGGACGAAATTTATGCTTCTTCAACACTCTGACAATAGTGAGTTGAGAGGAGCCCATTTCTGTTGAAATTTGTCGGGTCGATGTAGATGGATTCTGAGCGACACATGCTAATATGTTTATTTGTCTATCTTCATCCATCCCTTTTTTTGATTTTGGTTTAACGAACGAACCATAATCTGCTAAATTATCCCATAATCTCTTAAAAGTAGGTAGCGACGGCTGACGTCGATCAAAATAATTTTCAAAATAAACTTCAGCAGCTCTAGCCGAATTATATCACTTTTTTCTTTTTAAAGTTTATATCTATAAAGTGAACAATCATAGAAATGTCTATATACTCTTTATTTTTTAAAATAACAATATCAAACCTTATATCATTGTAATCAGCAAAAAATAAGCTTTTCTTTTGAAATACAAAACACCAAAAAATTTTTTTTAAAGTTTATATCTTATAAAGTGAACAATCATAGAAATGTCTACATATATCCTCTTTATTTTTTAAAATAACCATATCAAACTTTATATCATTGTAATCAGCAAAAAATAAGCTTTTTAATGATGTCAAAACCAACTATGGTTTCCATTTAAAAAAAATACAAGTTTGTGTCATAACTCGATAATGGTGAACGAAAAAGAAATATTAGCAACATAGTTTTATTTGGCGTAAAATTATCTAAAACTTTTGTCTGAACACTTTTTCTCTAAAATTACTATTAACGATGCTAAGCATGTTTAAAGAAAATCGTAAAATTTAGTTTTCGTTGAATATCTAATAAGCCATGAAAGTTATCGGAGAAACAAAAGTAGTTTTAAATCAAACTCGTAAAACTGCGCATCTTTCTCCATTTAAGCGTTTTTCTATCTCCAGTAGTTTCTGAGATCCCAATGCTAAACATTCAAAAAAACTCACCCTGTATATTTATCTCGTTCTCTGCATCCGTTAAGTCAATCTCAGTCAGTTTATCTTCTTGTCTGCTGCATAATTTATTGAAATTGTTATTATTCAATCTAGTGAACGACATCTACAAGGTAAC
This sequence comes from Amphimallon solstitiale, assembly GCA_963170755.1. Classification (NCBI taxonomy): domain Eukaryota; kingdom Metazoa; phylum Arthropoda; class Insecta; order Coleoptera; family Scarabaeidae; genus Amphimallon; species Amphimallon solstitiale. The sequence continues at coordinate 40,486,789 of OY720678.1, read as the reverse complement.
CTGTTGGTCTTAATTGCTCTATTCCGTTTGGATATGCACGAACTAGCTGCATCTAAAATTGAAATGTCTATTCTGGCGTTAAAATTATTATTATTTAGTCTAAATGTACGGTCAGTAATAATTATGCATTCTCGTTACTACCTTTGTAAACTACTAAAACCTAGTAATTAAATGTATAATGTATTACCTATGTGGGCCTAGTGCTTCTATTCATTCCAATTATTATGGATAGCTTTAGTGAGATATGTCTTTTCTTATTTGAAATATTAATAATGCAATTAATTTCGTAGAACTGAATCAATTCTAGTGCAAGTAATCTGTTACTAATAAAATTCGGTAAAGATTTAAAATTTCCTACAGTCAGTGATAATAATACGAAAGTTCATCTAAAACTAACAGTAGTGTGTTACACACAAATTTTGGACGTCATTTCTTGTTCTGTTATTTTTTTGGAAGCCCCTGTGTGTTTATTTAACATTACAATTCCAATTTTATTTACTTCTTTGAGTTTATATTTATTTATTTTTTTGGACAAATCGCGCCATCTCTCGCGATATCCTTTAGTTAATCTTCTGATTGATTTGTGTTATGCCTGTACTTCCTCATATAATTGTTTCAATGCTCAGCTTTTTTTTTCCTCAAAGTTATTTTATTAATTTTTAAATATCATACGTTCCCCAATCATCAATTGTTTTGATTTAGAAGCGGAAGAATATATTTGTGGCAGTGGATTTGATACTGGTGACAAAAATTGTTGAATTTATTCCGGATTGCCTATATTTTTCATGCTCCATTATCAGTATGAGACGTGGTAATTATCGAAAGTTTGGTGGATATTTATCGTCCCGCCATTGTTTAACAATTTCTGAAATGGGCACTTCGATAGGCCGCCCCAGATATGGATCGGCTTTAAGTGATTCCCTACTTTGCTTAAAACGACTGTACCACTAAAAACACATAGGATTTTCCGGGCAAGAATCCCCGTAAGCTGATGACATATCTTCCAGTACGTTATGAACAGACTTTTCTTCTTTTGTAGCGAGTTGATAACAGCCCGGTATTCGATTTTTTTTCCTATATTTTACATTCTTCTCGATTAAGTTGCTTGGACAACGATAATTTAAAGACTACTGAAGCAATTATGTTAAAACTTTATATTTATGCTAATAATGAATCACTGATCACGTTGTGATACGAAATAACTCTCCTACTACCATCTAACCCCTCCATTCCGCGAACTTACAGTTTGTGCACTTGATTTTATTAGTAAATTTTCTATTTATATTAAATTCTCCTAAAATATTGATTACATTAATTTAAAATTAGCTTTCCTCGAATTTCTTAAATAAATAATAAAGAATTTATTAAATATTATTACATATATATTCAAATATATTGCGATGGTTTAGCTTGTATCGGTACCAATAAATAATAAATGTGTAATTAAATGATTTGAATGTGAAATATACCATTGTATATCGTGTAGTTGCAATAATAGATATATAAATTGAGCATGAAGTTTCAATACGTTACAAATGTTTATTGATTTTTTATGTCATATGATCATTTTAATGATCCCTGTATATTAGATCTCTCTCACTAACTTCAATGTATACAAGGTCAGTGAGTCAGATATGGTTAAAGCTCGCGCTTTGCACGCAAGCGCTCGAAAATTGTGTACTTCCATTTGTGGCGTTAGTACGTTTGTGAATTTTTATTTTAGCAAAATTTAGTTAATATCTACCATTATTTAGGTATATATTATGGGCTTAGTATCTCATTTATCTTATAGGTGTTTACTGACAATACGGATGTAACCAATAAACCATTGGTTACATATTGCGAACTATATCTGTACTCAATACCTGTTTCAATCACCTGCGCTTTTCTAAATGGTGTTCAGGTAACTATTTATTATGTTTAGACAATTACTATGATGTTAAATAAATTAAAGCGAATGGATTTGTATAAGTTGTACAAAGTGACATTTATTGATGACGGGGGAAAGAATGTATTTTAAGTGAATATAAAATTCAAATAATCAGTTTTAATTCAGCTTTACATTATTATCCACTATTAAAAAACGGAATGTTAAATCATCTAAATCGGAAATTCTATTGATGATATGAATATGCAGATTCCGACTTTATTCAGGATAGGTGAAATATACTGGGATTTAAGGAATTTGTCCTCTTGACGTTATTCAAAAATGGTTTTACGATGTTAGTGAGTAACAAGTAGACAATCATATTTAATATTTGATTGATTATGGCTGGATTATTGACTAGTAATGATCGAAATGGCTATGAATATAATGTTATATATTTTATTTTAGTTTTAAGAGATTAGACTTTAAATTAAACTGTTTGAAGACAACATATTTTTTAATAAAATGCACAAAAACACTTGAAATAAAACAAGGTGTTTCAAATTTCCAAAAATTGTATTAACAAAAATACGACTAGTTTCGCACACACTGTGGCTTTATCAAGTACCATTTAACCAAATAACTCGTAAGAGCGTTCTTCGACATTGTGATAGAGTTGGTTGTTACTTGTTGGAATTTCATTTCAATAAAATGCACAAAAACACTTGAAATAAAACAAGGTGTTTCAAATTTCCAAAAATTGTATTAACATTTTATTAAAATGGAATTCCAACAAGTAACAACCAAAACTATCACAATGTTCAAGAACGCTCTTACGAGTTATTTGGTTAAATGGTACTTGATAAAGCCACAGTGTGTGCGAAACTAGTCGTATTTTTGTTAATACAATTTTTGGAAATTTGAAACACCTTGTTTTATTTCAAGTGTTTTTGTGCATTTTATTAAAATGGAATTCCAACAAGTAACAACCAACTCTATCACAATGTTGAAGAACGCTCTTACGAGTTATTTGGTTAAATGGTACTTGATAAAGCCACAGTGTGTGCGAAACTAGTCGTATTTTTGTTAATACAATTTTTGGAAATTTGAAACACCTTGTTTTATTTCAAGTGTTTTTGTGCATTTTATTAAAATGGAATTCCAACAAGTAACAACCAACTCTATCACAATGTTGAAGAACGCTCTTACGAGTTATTTGGTTAAATGGTACTTGATAAAGCCACAGTGTGTGCGAAACTAGTCGTATTTTTGTTAATACAATTTTTGGAAATTTGAAACACCTTGTTTTATTTCAAGTGTTTTTGTGCATTTTATTAAAATGGAATTCCAACAAGTAACAACCAACTCTATCACAACATATTTTTTTATATATGAAGCGAATTGAACTACCGTGCCGTCAAATACTTTCCGCATTAGAATAGGCTGTTTTTGAAGTTTTTTAGGTATCAATGTTGGTGTACATGCTAAACTTTTGAAAACTTCAAATTCTGACAGTTGTCATAATTAAATTCCAATTATAGACGCCTATTATTACCTACGAGGAAAGAATAGAACAGGAGAGAGTCTCCTTAAAAATAATATTTGTCCAAAATGGTAACTCAATATGGCCGCCTCAATGCATAGAATATGTATGTTACACCACTGAACACATAATCAAACATGTCAGATATATGACAAGTTATTCAAAATACTCATCTTATAAATTATGATGGTCAATATTGCCATAACTGACCTGCCTTAAAGTGGTAACTTCGTCTAAATAATACCTATTCCCCCCACCAGTTTATTATCTCTCCTGGTCTATTCTTTCCTCGTAGATTATTACCTACATGACATAACCAAACTATCAAAATAATGCACTGTCACCAACCATTAAAAAAAAGCATGGCCATCTCTAATGCGGAAAGTATTTGAAGGCACGGTATATTCCCTGTAAAAGCCGAAGATCAAGCTTTGACCTTACACAATCTAACAATGTTTAAAATAAAATTACAAAGAGTTTATGAGGTGTGAAAACATCCGTCAATGTTACGGGTAGACACTGGTAACTTCTTGTTGGACCCTACTGGAAGTAGAGTCTAACGACATTATTCCTCACGGTGTAGGAAGACTTCTGTAAACGACTCTTCTTTGAGATGGGACTTCCCTTGGTGGTTTCTAGTTTGAATGGGCTTACTTCAGCAGGATCACTCAAAGATTGATCTTAATCGATGATATCCAATTGTCCAGGTTTTCTCGACAAATTTGTAAATTTTTGAACTTCGGCGGGAATTTCCAGTAAATATCCACCTGGCTTCACAAATTAAATATATTTCCATTAAATTAGATTTGCTACTGATTATTATGATTAAGAGGGGCGTTTAACTATCAAAAATTAAGACATCACCGTTTCGCGTTTTTTAAACTCATTTTGTAATTTTAGAATCTCATATTTGGGTTAGTGATGCAAAAGGCATCAATTTATAATGTCAAGGTCCGTTTTTGTACTAATTTATTTTTTTAAAAAAGTTAAGTGTCTTAGAAATAACCACAAAAATGCATGAATTTGATTAATGTCTATTAACTAAGGCTGGTACACAAAAGAAAAAAAACGACCTCTACGCGCAAGCTGCACATTTGATGAACGATATAAAAAAAAAACTCATCTTAATTATTTTTGAAGATAAAAAACACTAAATAGTAAACATTGTCACACACATTTCACACAAGATTTTACGCGTCCTCTATCCCCACTTTACGGTATCTCTACCGGTCCCAGCGAAGACGAAAATCTATCGGACAGTTTAATTACAAACTGTCACTGGCATTTAAATGTAATACTATATACCTATAATATTCGAGTGTATAATAATATCACAGTTATGGGCAAGCGAAAATTGGCTTATTATAAAACATCAACAACATCAACAGTTCCGTAAGTACTCATTCTTTATACATATTGCAGTGATCTTGAATAAATAATAATATGTAAATAAATAAGTATAATCAAGATCACTTTAAGATTTTATTTAAATTAATTTTTACTTTATTCATTTTTACCATAATGTGTATAAATATTCACTATATCAATAATTTACGAAAACTTTATTTTTATTTAAGTAAAACAATAAAAGAATCCTAGTAAATTTTTATAAGGTTATAATATTAAGACGTATCAAATGTTACGTGAAAAGGAGCGAGCAGGTGTTTCCGGCACAAGGACTTCTGACATTGGCAAGGATCGACTGTGTAGACCGGCGCAAAAAGTATTGTTTATCAGGTGCACGGCTGAGTCATAAACGTATAGACGAATTTATATTCGCATGTTTGTTTACCTTTTTCAAGGATTATTAATACACTGTTTCCCCATGTGACCGATAAGGGCAGCACCGTCGATATACAATTTTGGAAGTGGATTCGTGTTTGCCGAAAGTGGCCGGATGTTTTTATAAAGAAATTTAAGCATAAAAGCGCAGACGGATAAAATTTCCGGGATTGCTTGGTGAAAACCGCAATATTAACTAGTCTAAAAGTAGGTGAAAACCACTTCCTCCTTCTTTTTAAAGGATTATTTTAAAATCCGGACTTAGAATAAATTTTGAGATTTTCGATACTTATAAAATTTTAACAAGATTCCACACTTATAATATTTTTATTTTTAACATGCAGCGCGTATCACATTGAAATGTCTAAATGTATTTGAATAATTACTTATGTATGAAAATACTTTTATTTATGAACTCGGTTTTTTGAATTTGTTTAATTTCATTTTATTTTCTTTTTCTAGAGAGTTTTGTTTTGCATGTAGGGGTACTATGCCATACATTATGACAAAACTTTCTAGTATTTGTAATGATAACTTTGGATAACATAATCATTTTCATTTCCGTATAATTTATTTTTCTTTTAAATTTATTTATCCTACAAAAGATATTTGAAATTAATAATTTTGTTTTATGTGTATATAGGTTATATAGATAAGTGAATCAAATTTTTCATTGAAAATTTATGATGGATGAGTTTAATACGATGTACGAAGAATTGAGGTGATTAAACAATATTTGTTATAAATGTGTGTATAGTGGCGTACCAAATTCTTTATTTGTAGTGGTGTTTTTGTATTGGAATTTCGCGAAAAAGGTAAAGTTTATTTTTAATGTATATATTATTTCTTTTGATATGTGTATTGAGTATATTTTTGTTGTATTTGGGTGTTCAATATTAACGTGTTGAATAATACATCAGGGATGTGTGAAATGAATTATGTCATAATTTAATTCATAGCATGGAGTCCTGGTGAATTTGAAAAAAAAACACGAATTGGTCTTGGTGGTACTGCGTTTGGGAGCGAGAAAAGGCACCAGGCAGAACTAATCAGGGCCAAGTTAATTTATTGAATGCGCAGAGACATTATTTTATTTCATTTATTTATTTAATTTAAAATATATATATTCCTTAAGGGGTGTGCACATTGTGATGTATGTTCGGGTTGCGTCCAACGAGTTGAAAAAGACATGCTCGTAGGGTGGAACTTTGGGATACTCATCTGTGTGAATTTGTTATCTGATGGTACTGTGTTGGGAGCGAGAAAAGGCGCCGGACAGGACTAATTAGGGCAAAGCCACTTCCTTAATGTCTATATTTTGTTAGCAAATGGTAGACCGTACAAATTTTATTTTTATTTATATTCCAGTACAATTCATCACGGGTAATTTATTTTAATTTTGATTGTTTACATGTATCTATGGCAAATATTAATCATAATAATCACGTTCACATTTTCTTTTAGACATAAGTTTTTCACGACATCATAATGTCATTTATTCTTTATTTCTTGTAATATTTTATTGATGATGATGTATAAATTTGAATTATGACTGAATATTGATTTTTTGTGTGTAAATATTTGTAGATTAAAAACTTTTGAATTCGTTTAAAATTATTTTATTTTAATAAATTAGATATTAAGATTTATTTTGTATTTTATTTCTTTACCTGACCTGGAGATAATTAAAGAGCAGGAGAATCAACTCATATTTTCTGCCCCTGAGAGAACTATTTATTTTCAAACTGAGCTAGTTGCATGTAAAATGTTTTGCTTAACCTACCTTTCAGCAGAAAGTTCACCGTATCTTAGTCTAGCATAAGGCCTAGCACTGGGATGCGTGCTTGACTCTCAGTTACGCTTTAATTAAGTAAATTAAATTTATTTTATATATTTATAAATTTATAAGAGTCACAGCATAATTATATGGACGCTAGCCAACGTGGGGCCATGATACATTTACATTTATATATATCATTTATTAACACTTTCTATAACATATATATGGCGACCAACGTAGTGGGGCAAGGCTTTTACATTTTTAAACTGTTTAGATAAAAATTAATTGATTATTTAATATTCAAATAGCTGTGTAATTAAAGGGAGGTATTTTCACCTTTAAGTGCATTTGAATAATTAATAAATATAATTCACAAATAAAATTTTGTCAAGTTTTGATTTATTTTTCTCCACAAATAAGTCTCTTTAAGTGCCAGGACAGATAAAGTAAATATGTCTGAGTATAAAGGTGAGGGTGAAAATCCTGAAAGTAGTATGGATACCAAATATTTATTTGAAACGTACAGGGAACCACAAGGCATTTCCTCTGTGACAGATTCAGAAAAGACGCTACCTCTTGATGAGGATGAAAATGTAACTGAAAATGTAAAAATTGAAACGAAAGAAATGCCAGGCGGAGACAGATTTGATATTTTATTTGAAAAACTTTTCTGTAAATTGGAAAGTGACAAGATAGAAATGAAAGAAGATATAAATAGAAAGTTAGATGAAAATAAAGCTGAAATGAATGAGAAGTTTAAAGAAAACAAAGAAGAGATGAATAGAAACAAAAAGGAAATGAACAAGAAAATGGATGAGAATAAAATAGAGATACAAGCTGTAGTAAAGTCGATGAATGAGAAGATTGATGAAAGGATTAAAGCTTGTAGAATGGAAATGTCTACAATGAACTATAAATTAAAAGAAGATGTGAAACAGAGTGTTACACAGATCAATGAAAAAATTGAAGCAAATGAAAAGAAGTGCAAGGATAGCAGTAATTTTTTAATAGATGAAATGAATCAGAGGGCCGGTGTAGTAAGAGAAAATTTTAGACTGATAGAAGAAAGGATTGGAGGACAAGATGAAAAAATACAATCCTTGGATCTGAATTTAACAAATAAATTTGAGGACTGTAGGGTTAAATATGGTGCATGCACAGACTCTCTTTTAAAGCTACAGGATATGACATTAAATTGTCAAGATACAATTAAGAATTTAAAAACGAGAGTTGAACAAGGTACAATTACACCTTGTGTTGTACCACAACAGATATCAATTGGTACGGAAAATATACCAAAATTTTCTGGGTATAATAAAGACAACCCAATGGCATTTCTTAAAACCATTAAGACATATATTCGTGGTATCAATGATGATATGTCAAAATTACATTTCGTGAGAGGATGTCTTAGAGACTATGCGTTACTATGGTATGATATGGTAATTGATGAGGTACAGACGTACGAAGAATTAGAGAACATGTTTATTAGACAGTACTGGGGACAAACTCAGCAAAGACGCATTAGACATGACCTTACCTTTGGAAAATATCGTTCCATCACGTCTAGAGAAAATTATGTTATTCGGAAATATTCTTTCTTGAAGCACATACAGCCTGTGATCCAGGAGTGTGACATTGTTACCCAATTAGCTAATCATTTTGAGCATGAGGTAGTACAAGCAGTTGCTTTACAGGGTATAGACACCGTTGAGCAACTCTTGGAATTGGTAAAGCGTCTGGACGACGTGGAAGATAGGAGTGTATCTCAGAATAAAAATGGGTATAAAGCAGGTAACAATGGTAACTATTATAATACTCAGCAAAGGTATAATGGTAATTACCATATTAACCAACAAAGATACAATGGTAATCGGTATCAGAATAATAGTTACCAGGGAGGAAGGGTGGAGAATGGTAACAACAAGAATATGAGTAATAGTAGTAATGGTAATAATAATAATTGGAGACAGGAGGGTCATGTAGGAAGGAAATACGAAAAAAATGAAACAGAAGATACCCGAGGATTTAATAACGTAATTATAGAAAATAAAGAAAATAAAACAGAAGCTGTAACAAGAGATGCGTCAAGAGGAGCAATAAAGAAGGACCTGGATTTTTGGTAGGTCCAACCAAAGGGAGAAAGAAGAAACAACGAAGCAAGAGAAACGTCGTAGATTTAAGTAATATAACCACTAAATTTCCACTGGTAGATGTTAAAGTAGGGGATGTATATGGTGTAGCTATAATAGATAGTGAATTAGAATTGTCACTTTTAGATGGGGGATTATTTGATAAAAGGTTTAAAAAATTAGGTTTTTACAAGCAAGATAATGTATTTTGTATAAATATAGAGATGGGTGATGTAGAACTTGTAACACAATTTATTGTTACACCAAGATTAAAGTATTGCTGCGTACTTGGGATGGATTTTTTGAGTCTATATACATCGAAATTGGAAAGGGAAAATAGAACCTTCCACAATAATAAAGTAAACATGTCTTGGGACAAAGGTGCTCAAGATGATAAAATATTAGTTAATAATTCAATCATTGATAATTTTGATAGGGACCTCACTTTAAAAATAAATAATGATAGTTTGATTGACAAGGATAAAGGTTCACACCATGTGGATGATCTTCAAAGGGAAGAGTCCATGTTTGCCACGGGTGACATAAATAATAAATGTACACACCATGTGGAGGGTCTTCAAAAGAAAGACGCCACGAAATATATGGGTGACATAATAAATAAATGTTCACACCGGGAAATAAATATGGGTGACAAAAATTTGATTTGCAACAAACAGATTAATAATGATAATGTGAGTGATCCTTTGACAAAAGATGTTAAATTATTTAATGGTAATGTAGATTTAGCAGTAGACTATGATAATTGTTTTAAAACAGAAACGACTCATCCATCTTCCCATAAGCAGAAATTAAGTGTTCAATTTAAAATTAAAAGTTTGTTAAAAGATGAAATTATTGAAAATTTAATATATAATTTAATGAACCCCATCACAGTAGTAATTAAGGAATATTTAGATTATTTAGAAAACATTGAGAATAATAAATTAAGTTTATGTTTATTTCAATCAATAAAACAACAGCTACAACTCCCCAAATTATTAGAAACATTATTGTCAATAAGTACTAATGCAAAGTGGTTTGTAAACGTTAATTCTCTTTGGTTGGTACAGCTATATAAATGTTTCATGAAATTATATCCAATAGTGGTAAATTTATTAGTGAATTTAAATAAAATTGTTCATAAGGAACAAAATATTTTACATTATGGGTATGTAAAGCCCGTACAGCACATATTGAACCCACATGATGAAAATGTGTCACATCATGTGAATGATAAAATGATTCTACAAGAGGGTGTGAAATTTATATGGACCCATGCGAGAATAGAGGTTTTGGATGCGGTTGAAAAGTACCCACAGCCCAGATATTTAAAAATGTTAAGAAGTTTTCCCAAAATAGTGGACTACAATTGCCACTTCATTTTAAGGGAACTCGATGATGCAATTACAATATTTGTAATACCTATGAAAGGTGTAAAATTTAAAGAATTTAAGTACACTTTTGTATATATAGTTATAAGTAGTTTAATTAATTTAGGTGTTTTAAATGTCATTTGTTTAAACTTTCTCGTCATGAAGGGAGTGAAGTTTAAAATAAACTCCAAGAGTTTTGCATATTTACTCCTGATCTGTATATAAATATAGATAGAATGAGCATATTATAGGGAAATTTCATGTCTCTATGCTTTATATTAAATTCTATTGTAAATAATGTATAAGTATATTAACTGGTATTTATGGGAAATCTTGAATTTATACCATTGGCATTAGCGATTCTCGCTTATAAATCGCAGATATTCCCATAGGGATATTTATGCAGTGATCTTGAATAAATAATAATATGTAAATAAATAAGTATAATCAAGATCACTTTAAGATTTTATTTAAATTAATTTTTACTTTATTCATTTTTACCATAATGTGTATAAATATTCACTATATCAATAATTTACGAAAACTTTATTTTTATTTAAGTAAAACAATAAAAGAATCCTAGTAAATTTTTATAAGGTTATAATATTAAGACGTATCAAATGTTACGTGAAAAGGAGCGAGCAGGTGTTTCCGGCACAAGGACTTCTGACATTGGCAAGGATCGACTGTGTAGACCGGCGCAAAAAGTATTGTTTATCAGGTGCACGGCTGAGTCATAAACGTATAGACGAATTTATATTCGCATGTTTGTTTACCTTTTTCAAGGATTATTAATACACTGTTTCCCCATGTGACCGATAAGGGCAGCACCGTCGATATACAATTTTGGAAGTGGATTCGTGTTTGCCGAAAGTGGCCGGATGTTTTTATAAAGAAATTTAAGCATAAAAGCGCGGACGGATAAAATTTCCGGGATTGCTTGGTGAAAACCGCAATATTAACTAGTCTAAAAGTAGGTGAAAACCACTTCCTCCTTCTTTTTAAAGGATTATTTTAAAATCCGGACTTAGAATAAATTTTGAGATTTTCGATACTTATAAAATTTTAACAAGATTCCACACTTATAATATTTTTATTTTTAACATGCAGCGCGTATCACATTGAAATGTCTAAATGTATTTGAATAATTACTTATGTATGAAAATACTTTTATTTATGAACTCGGTTTTTTGAATTTGTTTAATTTCATTTTATTTTCTTTTTCTAGAGAGTTTTGTTTTGCATGTAGGGGTACTATGCCATACATTATGACAAAACTTTCTAGTATTTGTAATGATAACTTTGGATAACATAATCATTTTCATTTCCGTATAATTTATTTTTCTTTTAAATTTATTTATCCTACAAAAGATATTTGAAATTAATAATTTTGTTTTATGTGTATATAGGTTATATAGATAAGTGAATCAAATTTTTCATTGAAAATTTATGATGGATGAGTTTAATACGATGTACGAAGAATTGAGGTGATTAAACAATATTTGTTATAAATGTGTGTATAGTGGCGTACCAAATTCTTTATTTGTAGTGGTGTTTTTGTATTGGAATTTCGCGAAAAAGGTAAAGTTTATTTTTAATGTATATATTATTTCTTTTGATATGTGTATTGAGTATATTTTTGTTGTATTTGGGTGTTCAATATTAACGTGTTGAATAATACATCAGGGATGTGTGAAATGAATTATGTCATAATTTAATTCATAGCATGGAGTCCTGGTGAATTTGAAAAAAAAACACGAATTGGTCTTGGTGGTACTGCGTTTGGGAGCGAGAAAAGGCACCAGGCAGAACTAATCAGGGCCAAGTTAATTTATTGAATGCGCAGAGACATTATTTTATTTCATTTATTTATTTAATTTAAAATATATATATTCCTTAAGGGGTGTGCACATTGTGATGTATGTTCGGGTTGCGTCCAACGAGTTGAAAAAGACATGCTCGTAGGGTGGAACTTTGGGATACTCATCTGTGTGAATTTGTTATCTGATGGTACTGTGTTGGGAGCGAGAAAAGGCGCCGGACAGGACTAATTAGGGCAAAGCCACTTCCTTAATGTCTATATTTTGTTAGCAAATGGTAGACCGTACAAATTTTATTTTTATTTATATTCCAGTACAATTCATCACGGGTAATTTATTTTATTTTTGATTGTTTACATGTATCTATGGCAAATATTAATCATAATAATCACGTTCACATTTTCTTTTAGACATAAGTTTTTCACGACATCATAATGTCATTTATTCTTTATTTCTTGTAATATTTTATTGATGATGATGTATAAATTTGAATTATGACTGAATATTGATTTTTTGTGTGTAAATATTTGTAGATTAAAAACTTTTGAATTCGTTTAAAATTATTTTATTTTAATAAATTAGATATTAAGATTTATTTTGTATTTTATTTCTTTACCTGACCTGGAGATAATTAAAGAGCAGGAGAATCAACTCATATTTTCTGCCCCTGAGAGAACTATTTATTTTCAAACTGAGCTAGTTGCATGTAAAATGTTTTGCTTAACCTACCTTTCAGCAGAAAGTTCACCGTATCTTAGTCTAGCATAAGGCCTAGCACTGGGATGCGTGCTTGACTCTCAGTTACGCTTTAATTAAGTAAATTAAATTTATTTTATATATTTATAAATTTATAAGAGTCACAGCAATATGTTTCCCTTTATACATATAGTATTCCTTAACCTATGAATACAACCGAAGCGCTGTGAAGGAAACCGAATATCGTGTAGCTTCACTTACTCACACCCCCTTGCATCTACCCGTCCCGCGAGTAATTTAAGTTGCATAAGTTTTTATTTGTTGGTAAACGCCCGTCTTAATTAGGAAAACAAATTAAATGGTTTTTAATTTCTGTGTGATATGCATTACTAATGAGACGCGAATTATATATAATAATAATAATAATAATAATAATAATATGCTTTATTTTAGTTCTTGATACAGCATAATATTACAAACATAGGATCTTATATCCGTAGAACTAAAAATCACAGAACTGAAAATCACAGGGTGATAGTTCAAGGTTAGATATTAACCCGTGATCTTCCACTATCACCCTGAAACACAAAGAAAATCTATCAATAAAAAAAGATACTCAATACTCAGTATAATATGTAAAAATGTATAAAAAACACTAAGCTGTCCCCCTGACTTAGAGGCTTCTTTGATATAAATACTAAACTAATAACAAAATCACAATTTATTATTATATTATATATGATTTATCAAAGACAATATTCAACTTCACTACATGGCAGATAATGCGTACTTATGTGTAATGACTAGCGAGTGACAAGAAATAGAAAGAGGGAAACATGAACGTGCTTGATAAAAAGAAAAACGTGAATATTTAGGTTTAGAGTGGCCGTTTCATTTGTGAACTTTTCGTCATCCTTAACCGTCAGCAACGATATCCAATTTTACCATATGGCAAAAAATATGGACTTACGGCAATATTATATGAGTGACAAAACAAAGTCGAATGTAAATTATTATATTATATATTAAGTGAAAAGGTTGACAATTTTGTGCAGATAATACCTGAAAACTTGTTAAGTGGTATGATAAATCCTTAAAAATAATTACGTAACTAAATAGTGTAAAGTTGCGGCTGTAATATGTACAAAAACTGTTTTGTATTTGTCTTGTTGATTAACTATAATTCAAAACCAGTATATACTTGATATTTCGTATTTATGTGATTATTATTACAAATTAGAGAAACTATTGTTGTATAATTGTATTGTTCTTCTTACGTGCCTCAAATGAAATTACGTAAATTCTAAAAGGAATGTGAATGTTATCTTTTAATTACTTTTCTGTTCCGAAAAGAAAATCAGTACGTTATATCACATAAATGTTCTTAAATAACGGGAATATTATTCAACAGAATAAGGTGAAACACATTGAACGAATAAATGATTACGCCATAAAAGTGAAAGAAAACCTGGAAGGTCCTGCAAGTGCTGCAATTTTTCTACATAAATGCTTTTTGAGTTAAACTATGGTAGGTTTCTAAAATATTACGTGCATTAAGGTATAAATTAGTGGGTACCCCTACTAAGTAATTTACACTGATTATTCCTGCATCTACTTCTAGGTATAAAAAGAAAATTGAGAAACAAATAGCGGTTTCTGTTTTCGTTAGATTCGTTACTAATTTGCCCTAATGAATATAACATTATTTCAAAAATAGTGTTTCTAAGAGAGCGTACAATTGGTGCGTGATATTAGTCTTTTAAAATAATTAACTAGAACAAGAGGAATACACATTACTGGTAATTGATCATGTTTCCGATGATATTGATTAAATGCATGATAATCAAAAATTAATATAAAAATGTCACCTAAACTCATTTGCTATAAATTATCTCCCGACATCAATGTGCACTAATGGATTCAAATGCACGTGAAATGAGGTGACCTTGGACACTTTATAAATAAAATAATAGTGTTTAAAAAGAAATTTTGTAGATCTTTTGATAATTGTATTTAATAAAATCAAATAGTAATATTCGAACTACAATAAACAAATAAAATATTTGTTTTTAATAATAGGTGTTTGGATATTTTATACCAGTCGTATATACTAATTACAATTTGTTATTATTAGGTTTATCTTTATAACAATTGTCAAGTTTGCTAGAAATTTTAATAAAATTTGCAGAATTGTTAACCACTTGATTTTAAGTTCTTAAAAATACAAGTTTTGGTTCACAAGTAGTTTTGTTTGATTGTGTTTATGTACAGTCGTGGCCAGATAAATATAGTACAAGCTTTTTTAAATAAATTGTTATAGTGTATGTTAGGATTTTGACATTTAAATGTCAAATCAATTTAAATTTTGTTAAACGTCAATAAATAGTTCATATCTTTGTACGATGGCGCGAAACTTTACAGCAACTGATAAAGTTCGCATATTAATTAAATTACAAGACGGGTACACTATTAGAGAAATTGCACAACAAATGCAGTTAAATAAAACTACAGTGATGAGAATTAAGAAAAGATGGGAGAGTGATGCGAGTATAAACAGAAAACCGGGTACTGGGCTTAAAAGAATTTCAACTGCAGAGCAGGACCATAATTTAGTTCAACATCTCCGAGAACAATCCTTTGATCAGTAAAAGTGGCTGTTGCGGAAACCATTTTTCCTGGATCACGTAGAACTGCGAGCAGGAGAATACGCGATAGCGACATAAAATCGCGTGTTGCAGCCAAAAAATTTAAGATTAGTGAAGAAGGGAAATAAGCCAGACTTTTATTTGCATTAAACTATATAAACAATGAACCTCAGTTTTCGTAAAATGTTGTTTTCACTGATGTGAAAACATTTCAATCTACAAATAATAGCTCTGTTCGTGTCTACAGACCTAGCGGCAGAAGATATGAGGAACAATATATAAATAATTCAGATCGGCAAGGGAGATTCTCAATAAATATTTGGGGATGGATAAGTTACCACAACGTTGGAATGTGTTATAGAATAAATGGCAGATTTAATTCGCAAAATTATATTCATATTTTAGAAAATATTATGTTACCATCAGTCCAACATGTGTATCCTGAAAACACTTTTATATATCAACATGACAATTGTCCAGTTCATAGTGCAAACATAGTGTCTCAATGGATGAGAGAGCACAAAATTGATGTTTTGCAATGGGTTGCCAAGAGTGCAGACATGAACCCAATTGAAAACGTATGGGCTGAAATGACCAAAAGTATGTCACATATGAGATTTCAAAATCAGGACCAATTGTGGGAAGCCATTCAAAATGCTTGGCAATCTCTCCTACATAAACCAAATTACTTTAGAAATCTGGTGGTTTCTATGCCGAGAAGGCTAATGGCAGTAATTGACGCCGATAGTGGTCCAATAAAATATTAGCTTTTTGTTAAAAAACTGATTATTAATAAAAATAAATAAATTAACGGTTTTGTTCTAATTTTGAAATTATATTGCACAGTTCAAACGATCGTCAAACAATAACAAAGTGAATATGTCTTGTATGAACTGACATTTGATCACATTTGATTTTACATATTATGACAAGCAGCTTAAGTTGAAGTTCGACTCACAATAATAAAATATCAGAATTTTGACGTATATGAATTTTTAGGTTGTACTACATTTATCTGGCCACGACTGTACATAGGCCTTGTCTATATAACGAGACCATGTGTGATGACCTTCTACTACTTTTTGTAATATTTCGTGTTCTACATACGTTACAGAGGAATCAAGCAGATTTCTGTAGCCTGTTGACTGACACTGGGCGTGCTTGAACGGAATAATGTATAATATTACTGCGCAGCTCTCATATTAAGTTCCTGCTATCAACCTACTGTTTAAGTAATATATGGAATTATAGATATTTTATAATTCATTCTTTAAAATGTCTTGATTTGAACTGTATTACGTTTAATTTAAAAACGAAGCAAGGCTTTTCTATGATTCTATTTACTTGCTAGATATAATATATTTAGAACACGTTACAAATATTTCATCAAAATAGAATTCATTTTTCTACATTCGAACTCCATAATTTCAGGCCGCTTTTCTTACGTTCGTTATTTTATTTATGTACGTCATAAAAGAATTGTAACAAACGTGGTTGCACATACGCCATATTCGCATTTTTCATGTATTTAATGCTTGGCGGCTCAATATGTCTCGTATATGTGTCAGAAAATTTAAAATGTAACCTCATTATAAGGGCTTATTTGACGATGCGCCAGTCTGCTAATAATTCCTTCAGAACTGGGGTAGCTTCTAATATATGTGTACACAAACGTGTTCCCATCTGGGTAAGATGTACAAAAACATCCCGAAAATATCATTAATTACATATGATAAGTGTGAACGTGAGAAAAATAACTACCCAGACGCGCGAGTAGAAAGGATCCAAAATAAAAGTGACGTTTTATTAAATTTACGTTTTCTTTTTTTGCTTCCTTTCCGCCGCGCCTTTCTGCAGCACTAAGAATTTATTGCAGTCAGAAAATGTTATACCTTTAGAATGAAAGTAATTCAGATAGATACAAAAGAGGCAGAGACGTTTTTATTAGTATATATTTTTTCTTAAAAAAATAGGTCTACCTATCTAGATACGCTCCTTAGAAATTGCGTTTGCTATATTTTAAGGGCAGCACATAGCGTGGCACTTCCAATACATGGAAAATATAATGCCTACATATATCATGGAAACTTTTACTTTCTTATACGTAGTATAAGGAAGTATTGTGATGATGAAAATTTTCGACCTCGAGATTTTTGCAGATGTCCACGTTTTGAAGTTCCGTGATACCGAAAAAATAGTTTTTAAAAAATGGCTGTGTGTCTGTATGCCTGTGACCACGATAGCGATCATACCGCTATAGATATCAATTCCAAATGGATTATGGGTGTATAATCTCCCTCTTGAGATCTGATTAGTTTTACAATAAAATCGGTAGACCGGAAGTAGCAGTTTACTTCAGTGAAAAAATCGAATTTTGCCAATATTTCGTCAACTACTAAGTTTAAACAAATTTATAAAGAATTCATATGTACTTAAAATTAAGTTTGAAACAAATTGTCTTAAAAAAGTTTTTAGAAATTTCAACCAGAAGTAGATCTTTTACTCTTATCGAAAATCAGTCATGCTTTTTAGACAAGTATGTTACGAGTGTAACAGTATTTAAAACATAATTTTCAATATCTTTTGTACAAAAAAAAATTTCAAAATTCAAACCGGAAGTACCACTTTTACTCTTATCGAATAGCGATTTTTTGCGAATATGTCGTAAGTTATGCATTCTATATATATTTATCAAGAGTACAAAAGTATTTAGAACTGGATTTGCAATATTTTTTGTATATATGAAATTTCAAAATTCGAACGGGAAGTAGCACTTTTACTCTTAGCGAGTAACACTTTTCTTCGAATATCTTGCAAAGTGTGCATTCTATAGTGATTTATTAAGAGAATGAAAGTACTTAGAATAGGATTTTGAATAAGTTTTGTATAAAAAGATTCTTAAAATTGTATAGTTTGAAACGCTCATACGTATAAGAAAGTCATGCGGTGGCCACACCTCATTTTTTATATGTATTTTTGTAATAAAAAGAAGTATTTACGTAAATATAAGATATGGAACTGTTTTCAAAGGAAATTTTAAAGAATGTTGACTTCAACCTCAAAATATCCCTTATTTTCCTAAGTTATTCTAGTAGTACGGGCGGTGATAAGATGTCCAGATACTGTGAGCAAATGCTTGAGGTTTCCCCTATTGAGTAAATTGCATAACACTCTGTTCGTTTGACGACAAATACATCTTCAGAATCACTCCAAATCTACTGAAAACCTTATCAACAGTTCTTCTCATTAAAGGTGAGGATGTAAAGTAACGAATCCATGGAATAGTTTAACATACAATTAGAATATCTGGCATCAGAAATACCAACACAATCTTAAGTTTATGTAAGTATGGGTTTATTGAAAGCTACTGACGATTGCGATTAACTCATCAAAACTATGATAACAATAAAAAGGCGTCAATATACTAATTTATACAAAAACTGTACTGAAGAGGGTTGCTTTAATATTTTGTTTAAAACAACATAAATTAAAAACAGTATATTAAATAAATGTTATACTAATTTTAAAAAAAATTCATTACAGATACAGGGCTACTGTAGAATCTTTTAGATATATTTCCTTTGCCTTTCGTATATCACACAGTTATACTAATATTTTAATTAAAGAAACATTAGAGGCAATGTTTTGGCATATCATACCCATGTTTATGTCCTCATCAACTACTAAAAATTAAAAGTAAAGTGCAAATGAACTTGGGGCTAAATGGAACTTTCCGTTCTGTACTATGGTTGCTGATCGGAAAAAAAATAAGAATTTTATGCCCACGTGACAGTAGATCTCTTTTTCTTAATTCTAAAAATTATTTTTCTATCGTATTACTTGCGATGGTAGACGCAAATTATAAATTCGTCGCCGTAGATAATCGTATGGCAAAGAAGAAAACAACGGTATATTCGTATAATCTACTCTAATATATTCTGGAAGTATTTTTGCCCCAGATGAAGAGGTGGAAGGATTGGGTCAAATAATGCCGACAGTTATTGCGGGCGACACAGCAAGCATTTCGTTTACATAAACATTTAATGATGCCTTACACAAAAACAGCAGCAGATCTTATAAATAAAAGGAAAAGCCATAATTAACTACAGGTTCTCGCGAGCACGAAGAGAGTGAGTAAATGCATTCAGTATACTATGTTAGGTTTTCAGAGGAATTTATACTCCATTTACCTTAAAGACAGAGACTTGAAGAATCTAACATTGGCTGCATATTGTTTACACAATTTCTGAACTAGTAGTTACTATGAAGTGAATGGGAAACCATTCACTTCATACACACACAAAGGAAACGCAATTCAATTGCATTGTTCTCTTAGAAAAACTGTGGGTTTGCATGTCAAGATTATATCCAAATTAGAGATTTTCTTACATTTTTTAATTAAAAAGATGCTGTATCTTGGGAGGATAAACATATTTCCAGACTTATTTCAAAATGATTGATTAAAGAAGCAATAATACAGTTCTGTTGTTATTTAATTACCGATGTAACAGTATTTTTGTTGGTCTACTTTAACGTAAAATAAATACCACTTTGATTTGGACAGTTGGCAAGCTATGTCAAATATTTTCCTTAATATTTACGTCCTTATAATCTTTGTTTTCCATATCCATAGAGCGCGAAATATTTCTATTTTTGATACCAGCATTTCATCTTCTATTTCGTTAAATATGGGACCCAATTATACCGTGCGTTTAGACGCTCAGGACTGGTCCAAGAGCAGTCGTAAAATGACGGTGTTCTGTTGTCGGCCGCGTTCGTATGCGTAAACGCAATAGTCAAAACAGAAACAAGTAATGTCATACTATCAGCGATGAGCGTTAAGGCTAAGCGCACACGCATCGATTTTTATCGTACGACAAAATATCGTGCCGGCAAATTCCTTTAGTGGAACAAAGAAGAGAATGGGAGCGCGCACACGCTACGAACTCCACACGATACGGCACGATCGTCGTGTTGACGCCGTGTATTGCCACTACGACACACGGTCGCCGTGCCGTTGCCGTGAGTATAGTGGCATATTTGATCCAATGAACGCACGCACACGCCACGATTTTTATTCGTACGTATGCGCTAGGCCTGTTAGTGGAACGAAGAAGATCCTATGCTCTTCTTTGTTCCACTAACAGAATTTGATCATACGATATTTTTCCGTACGGTAAAAATCGCTGCATGTGCGCTAAGCCGACACACGATAAAAAAACGTCCGATATTTTGCCGTACGATCGAAATCGATGCGTGTGCGCTTAGCCTTAAAGCGGCAGCAGACAACGACAACCGCTGGAAGTCTCTACGAAAACAGACCTTAAGAGAAACATACTTTCAAAATGTTATTACAAGTATTAGAAAAAATAAAAGGAAATGTTATCCTATTAGTAGTATTTCTAATAACCACAATGTAAATTATTATGAGCCAATCTTAAACAATGTTATATATAGTCGGATCGTTTTGGCAACAGGCACGGTGAAATAACGAACTAAAGACGACGATTCAATACCACTACAAATTTCTATTGGCCGGAACAATTTCAGCACAATAAAATTAAACGAATTAATTAATATTTCAGGATATATACATTCCCATAGTAAAATACTATTACATGAAAGCCAGTAACAAATTAAAAATTATAGATAAAGTTATTAAATATTATTTTTTCTACACCTATATTTTATATTACATTTGGCTATACTGTTTAGGAGGCAAGCATTGTTGACAAATTTAAAATGGTTAGATGACAATTATAATAAAGGTCAAAAGATAATTATGACAAATGTGAAAAGGTGTATGAATATTATTATTCATGACAGTCCTGAAATGGCTTTTGTAGGTTGTATTACTTAAACGGCCAAAATTTGCAACATCTCAAATTCGACGTCATGTTAATTTAGTGGTGCATGTCGGTTGCGACAGCGACTCAACTATATACCAAATTGCGTTTTAACTTAGTTGGATTTATTTCAGGTACTCATATTTGAAAACGTAACAATTTGAGCAACATTGATTTGAAATATAATTAAAATTAAATAACTATATTTAACTTTAGTTATATTCAAATCAATTTTTACTTGTGGGCTATGATTCTTTATTATGACCATATAATCTAAAAATCAAAACCAATTATTGCATTTGAGAAAACTAACGATTTTTCAAAACCGATTAAAACTGTTGCCCAACACATCTTTTTCAAGTTCAAATTTT
Organism: Amphimallon solstitiale; assembly: GCA_963170755.1. Taxonomy (NCBI): domain Eukaryota; kingdom Metazoa; phylum Arthropoda; class Insecta; order Coleoptera; family Scarabaeidae; genus Amphimallon; species Amphimallon solstitiale. The sequence goes on along the minus strand of OY720678.1, from coordinate 40,464,934 downwards.
GAGATAAGGACTTAATTATATGAATTATATGATTACTCGATTGTCTATATGTTCCTGTCAAATAGTTTCAAGTCCTATCATGTTTTCTATTTAAAAATAATGAATCTTTGTGTTATATTAACAAAACGCCAAATTTAAAATAAGTATAATAGAAACAATTCCGAAACTTTTTTAAATATCTCCGATAATAATGGACATATGTGTAACGGAGAAAGGAAACTGAACTTAGTAGTTGCATGTTCGGTTTTTCATATTTTCAAATCCCAATACATTTTTTCAGATGTTCTAATTAGCATGTCCACGTCTGCATAAAATAAGGTTTTATCCTTGTCTTAAAAATACGCCGAAACTGCTTCCTTTATTTCTTCATTGTTCGCAAATTTCTTCCCAGGCTGATCTGTTTTTATTTAAAAAAAAAATTAGTGTGCTTAAGACCACACGGCAGAAGTGAAAACTTCATCAAGGCGAGGTTAATAATACGAAATACAACTTTTGTTTTCGTTCTTTATTCATTTACATTTCCATTTTCGTTCTATATCAAATTTAAAAAATATATATTTATTATTATTGTGTATACATTATTCTAGTACATTTCGCTCGGTCTGATCAAGTTTTCACTTCAAAAATTCATACGTACGCATGTATATATACAAATAGACGATATGATAATTGTCATACGAGTACCTGCGCTGGTCTAATGGTAACGTGCCGGCCTCATATCCGGGCGTCTCGGGATCGCATCTGCACGCGGACAAGAATAAAAATACAATGTTTCGCGTATTTATTCTAAATTTCAATTCAATTGAAATTAAATACCGCTAGTTAGTGTTATAATACAAAGCCGAGCGTGAAACGGTTGCCGAGCGAGTAAAGCAGAGACCGGCAGAGACGCGTTAATTATATCTCTCTCGCTCCCTTAGTCGACTCGACTCGAGCCGACTTTACCCGAACGAGCATTACATTCCGAGCGTGACGGCTCAGTCTCGTTCAGTGCCCAACAATCAATGCGTCAACGCGCCCATAGAAGTTTTCAGTTCAAAAACAGGTAAAAATCGCTAGGAGCCAAGTCTAGACTAAACTGTGAGTTATTCAAAATTTCGAATCGAATATCGCATTGTCGCGCAGGAGCAGGAAATCTTTCGCCAATTTTCGTCTTCTTTTTTTCTTCAATGACTTCTTTCATCTGCTACAGGATTGAAGCGTAGTAACGCATTTATCTTTGTAATCAATTAATAGTATTCTTTCCTAAAAGAACAGTAACCATGAGTTTTCCGGTCGACTTTGATAACTTAAACTTCTTGGGTGGTAGTGTATCCTTTTTATATCACTGCATGGTGGTTCCCAATGATGAACTCAAGTTTCTCCTCAGTAACAATTCTACAAAATACACTATTTCTGCCTTCATTATAGAGGTAAAAAATGCACGGCAATATTACACACGCTGTCATGCCAAGGTGGTCATAAAGAATTTTAAATATAGTTGATACTCCAGTCATTCCTGCGAGTTGTGTCTTCTTTAACAAAGCATCTTCCACGGTCACCCTGACAGTGGGTCGTCTTCAAGTTAAAATACACTGAGAAAATTTTCCAGCAAAATTAGTTATTGAACTGATTTTACTTATAGTAAACAAAATTTATAGTTGATATAAAAGTAGTCTCTTATTTAACTTAAAAATAAATTTATTTTTAAGAGGCAAGTAAATAATATATTAGAAAAGATAATAAAATATACTTGTATGAAAGATGCAAAAAAGGGCTCCCAAAACGAAATATGTAATGGATGTGTCTAGTACTCTTATTGATTGGCGTTTTGGGAATATGTGGACAATTTCATAGGTAGCTATGTATGTATATAGTAAACTTCTGTATGTACGTATTATGTGTTTGTACCTAACCTACTGCGTTTTATATACGATATCAAGGTGCTGCTGTTTAATTTTTGTTTCTTTTTTTATATAGCAAACATATATGCTCACTGTTCCTACAGCTGTTCAAAGAAAAGAAATTATTAAGGGTATTTTCCCCAAGGCCAGTCAGAGACTAAAATTCCTAGAAAAGTACGACGCATATTTAGAGGTTAGTAGGTGTTAAAGTATTCACGTATTGTTGAGATGTATGTACTTATACTAATGTATGTCAGCTCTTCAGCAGTTAGTAATTAAAGCCGTTGTTCAAAGTCAAAAAACACATTAATATAAAAGAAAATAAGGCTCAGTTTTAGGATTGTTCGAAAAATAATTTGTACAATGTTTGTTAGAATATTATCATTAAAATCAAATATAGAAGGTTGGTACGTACGCTAATGCTCTTGTGCAAAGTCGAATGTAGGAAGGGGTTTCTTTGGGGCTAGGGGAATCCACTTATTAGGTTCTAGAATAGATGAAAAAAATATATTTAATAATCTACTCGGATAGGAATTCCTTTGCCACAACCGCCGTCTTTTGAAATGGCCGGTCTGCGTTGAAAATCTGTCCGCAGATTCGAGCATGCTCACATTGTAATAGTTCGGTTTGGTCACATACGAAAACACCTTCTGCAAAATATTTTGTACGTGCATATTTTCTATAAATAATTTTACCGGAAATCCTAAAAATACGTCCTAGTTTCTTTTATTATGTTAAGTGTAGTATGGAATAACTTAATAAAAGAACGTTTAATGTTTAACATTAAATGTAAGGTAAATAATGAAAGTAATAACATAATATTGTCCTAACATTTTAATAGACTTTGTGAAACTATAAACTTAGCATCTGTTTTATTATTTTGAAGTATATGATATTTCATCAAGTACTACTTGCAACAACCATATTAGTTCTTTAAAGAAGATGATGTTCACTCTTCGCCATTGATTATAACAGTTTCATCAAATGAGACTTTGGTTAGGAGTTTGAAGAAATACTATACAATGGCTGTATTTGTAGATCGAATTACCGAAGAGGAAAAAGAATATCAAGGGAAGCAAACAAACATGGAGCTATCTTTAAAACAGGGCCCACCTAAAAGATGTAGGTTTGTGGTAAATTTACTATTACATTCTTTATAAAGTTATGTTTTAGTGAAGCTTGCCGAATGCGAATATGATTGTAGCCTTTTCCCGGGAGTAAGTAGTTTCCTGTATTCAGTAATTACTCATTAACACTTCAACAATTGTAAGAACTATTTCAATAATTTTACTCTATTATTTTAGGGCTTGAAGGCCTATTTACAATCAAGAGTGGATGGACAGGTAGTCGTTAAAAAAACAGGAAACACTGTTGTTATAAGCTAGTTCTTTACCAACTACATTTTAAGTAAATATTATAATACTATACCTAAAACCCACGATTCATTTGGTATTGAATATTTCCGTAAGTTCTAACTGGATCTTTGCACTATTACTGTATCTTAATGAATGTACACCCAAACATTTTCTCTCCTACTACTATTAGTGCGAGGCTTACATTTATTAACATTGAATAATAATCTGCTGTATCTACTTGTGAAATAGTTGTATGATAAATAGAACTCTAAAGAATTGTCTTTTTACTATCCTCTATATTTTAAAAACCAGTGCAGCTACTTTCATAGATAAATCCTTCATTTTCAGATCGGGAAATACTAACTGAAGGTTTGTCAGCAAAGGCTAATAAAGAAGATGTACTTTTGTATACAGCACACAAAGTATTTAACCTATCTATTGCAAAGAAAGAAATTTACTTTAAAGAATATGAATAATGAAGAAATTTTCATGGTGTTTGTCTTGCAACTAGGTTTTAATTTCTTTTTTTTACATTATCAATGAAATTTGGAAATATTATATATATTCTTTTTTTTAGCATTGATGTCAAATTTTTAATTATTCTAAGTTCGAAGATGCTCTTTTAACTAATTTAAAAGTATGTATGTGTATATAGTAGACGTAAAGAATATTTATACTTCAGCTAAACAATTGTTTATTAAGAGTAAGTATGAAACCTATCTATTTTCAGTTACTAGTTTTCTCAACATCACTATGTAATTTTTTAAAGTTTAACAATTCGTTTATTTAAGCCAACTAAATAATATTCTTCTTCCTAATATATTGATTAATAGGATTGAGGATACTTCACATTTACAATAAAACCAAATTTTATTAGTATCTACAATAACTTTGCTTAACATTGATATTATTTTATTCAAAATCAACCATTTAACTTTATTAATATAACAATAAATTTTGCTATTTTTGAGCACTAGCTTTTACTTTATTTAAAAAAAAGATATATTCATATTAAATATAGTTTTTGTTTAACGTTTAAGTATATAATTTTTTTTAATTTACAAAATCGCATTGCTGTCCTATATGCAGAAACATTTTATATTAAGCGTACAGTATAAATATATTAGTTTCTAACAAATATTTCTCTCAGTGTAGTATTTCCCAAGCAATAATCCCCATAAACCAATGACATCTTTTCCAGTAAGGCATGAAGAGATTCTCCTTGTTTTGTAAGGAATTTGATAAAGGCGCAACACTTGCTTATCTCCATATTTCACACTTTCTTCCTGATTCAGTTGCTTGGTCGATGTTACTTTAAAGACTACTGACGGAAACTAATTTTGTATTATTTTGATTATTTATTGTCCTGGAAAAAGTAGTAACTCGTTTTACTAAACACCCGCTACACTACGCGTCGCTTTTGATTAATGAAACTCGTGACTAAAATGAGGTTTATAAAATTTGATACTTGATATACTATAAAAATAGCAAATTATCTTATATTTCAAATATATCTGGAATAATCCTATAGTATAATTACCGAACAGATGCAGTAGCAACAGCGCACGAGAAATGCGTCATTTGAACGTCATACGTAAAATAACGCTTACTATTGGTTCGTTTGTGGCCGTCCTTGCAAACGAACCAATAGTAAGCGTTATTTTACGTATGACGTTCAAGTGACGCATTTATCGTGCGTTGTTGCTACTGCATCTGTTCGGTAATTGTACTATAGATGTATTTGAATTTTTATATAATTCGCACTTTAGCACGGAAAAGCGATATATTCCGTATACGTATATATTTAAGAATGTTGAAAAAGCTTAATCAGTACAGCTACATTCGTAAAAACTAAGTCACGGCTCCCTGTCCAACATACTAAAGAAGATATTTATTGAATTAATACAAAACTTATGTATGTAAATGAATTATTTTTATTATATATTATTACATAACATTATACTGATAAATCACTATTTGACTGTAACGGTCAAAGAAGTTATTTTCAATTCAGGATACTGAAATAGACATACCGCATGTGTCAAATATCGTTAGGTATAGGGATTCAATGTTTACGTGCGATCTATACGTATGCATCTAATACGTGGCAACGTGGAACCCCTACTGTCCGTCACCAATGCCGGCAACAACCGAAATCACAACGATTTTCTCCGATCTTCCCACTATTCCCCACCAGATTTTACATTCAATGTTTAGCTGCGAACATGTTGCGGTCTGCAATAAAAGCCGTCTTGTTAGTGGAACGGGAAACACCAAATGGCCTCCGCGATCTCCTGATCTCTCTCCAAATGTTTTTTTTTTTTGTGGGGATATGTAAAAAATATTGTTTATACCCATGAAGCTGGTAGAGCAGAAAACATAGTTGCCTTGAGAGAAAAAATAATTGAGGCTGCTAATTCAGTAACTGCTCACATGTTAGAAAACGTAAGAGTAAATTTCTACAACCGCCTAGGGCAATGTCTTGCTGTGCAGGGAGGAATATTTGAGCCCCTTGTGTAGTTTATTATTATTTTCAGAATCCTTTTTTATTTACTTTATTAGGGTTATTTTTTTATTTTATCATGGTTATTTTTTGTTTTATGGTTATTTTTTAATTTTATTAGAATTACGCTTTTGTTTGTGCCACGCAGCGTGAACGCAGCTTAATAATTCTCTGCATTTACTGAAAGGAAAAGCAAAAACAAATCCTTGCATCTCGTAAATATTATTTCTGAACGCATTACAAACACCCAAGTCCGTGGTACAATAGTTACTGCTAACTTGTATTTGCGAGCATGTATCGGTCGCTCTGGCATTGGAAAGGAAAGTAGGGGTACCACGTTGCCACGTATTGTATGCATTGATCGTCTATGGCTAATGAAAATTGACACATGCGGTATAAGAAATATTAAAAAAAAAGTTAATAGCTTGTGTATATGTAACATACTAGAAAAGTTTTCCAAAAACATATCAAAGTCCGCTTGTAGCTTTTGTTAAAGCACTACTAATATAACGGATTGAGGTAATTTGAGTTCAACTTTATATATTTTAATTGTTTTGCTTTGTGAAAATATGATAAATTCTTTAGAGTAATACATTTATTTTTTTACTTCCAAAGATGGTAACATCTCCATGCTTCTTTCCTTCACGACAACGGAAAGCTAAATATTTTATATTTAGTAAATGAATTTTATTTCTGGTCTGTCAATGTTTACTCAAAAGTAATACGTCGATGTTATGCTCTTCTTATGAGATATTAAATTATAATATTTTGCTTAATATGCACCTTATAATTCGGTGTACAATATTATCTTTCTTTGATTTTTTGTCAATTCAGAATATAAAACAATTTAATAAGATATCTTACGGCCAAAACTTGTACAGAGAATATTATTGGAAACAAAACATCTTGTCTGTATGCTTTCATCAAAGTCTCTACGTGTATTATATTCTGTTCTCAACAGACAGTTTAGGATCTAACGCCTTTAATTTCTGAAGTAGCATTTGTTGCATGTCTCTCACAATCACAACTCTGTAGTGAAATTATATTTTTGTGTAAATTTATAACAAACCTTGAGTGTTTTGTGGTGTAGATTTTTTACCCACATGGTTCTGTGATTTAGCCATACATTCTACTTTTTTGAACTCCTGAATATTATTTTTGTCTGAATATTGTTATTGTCGAAAATTCTGAACTTTTCCAAAAGTTGAGTACCACCTCAGAACTGGATCATAATCCCGCTGACATTTTAATTATTAAAATCACTTAAGTTGTCCATATTATTGTATTATTTATCAAGTGTACTAACTTAGAGTCATGGAGCATATAGGATAAAAGGCATTTTAAACATGGGAATTGAAAATAGTATACTATGTATCAAGTTTTATAAACCCCAATTTAGTTAAGAGTTTTAATAATCACGAGCGAGGCGTAGCAGAGCGAGTGTTCAGTAAAACTAGTTTAATTCTATACTTTTTCTACGACAGCAAATAATCATAAAAAAATACAAATTTACATATCTGTTGTTGCGCTAATTAGGGTTACTTTGACATATTGATAATAAGAGTCAATAATTTTTGAAATTAAAAAACTTGGCGCTAGTTTCAGCCCGGGACTAAGAACCAGTTGCTAAGCACATGTCATCACAGCTTGTCAAGCTGCATTTAAAAGATCAATGAACGTGGATACATATACGATAAATGGCATTTTAAAAGTTGGAGTAGAAAAAATATTTTATCAATTGAATTGGCTGCGATCGAAAAGACGTATGAACACCTTGAAAACATATATCGTACATGTGATGGGAGGTCAAATAGAAAAATGTTTAATTTTAATTAACATGTCTCATGGAAACATTGATTAAGATTTATTTTAAACGAAAAGAAAAATATGACATAGCTAGCTGTAGTAATTTAAGGTTAATATACGAAAATGGTGTTAATTAACAATTATAACATCATCCTGTAACAAAATGTATAAATTTCCTATACATCAAAGCAACTGTCATTGTACTCGTAAATAAAGACTCCAATGATTCAACTATGAACGCCAGAGGTAATATTGACAGTCAAATTGATAGCTAGATAGAATAAATTGATGTCAACCTAACGTGGAAGCTAAAATAAAGCAATATATAGAAATGCAGAAGGGAATATATGAAGGACTAAAACACATTTTTACTATTCAGTAAAGCGCAAAAGGACCATCCAGACGAATTTGGAATTCGCATACAAAAATACCCCACACGTACTGTTCGAATTCGTGCCTGTATATGTGTAAACGCATTCTTTTTTCGCACGCAGTCAAAGAAAACAGATGATATATTATGGAATATTTTATTCCGGGTTACCGACCAAAATTTGAAACTTTCTTTTTTCTCCTTTTGCACAGAATCGCAAATATACGTCCATCCGTAAAGGAAGCACTGCTCTTTTATTTGATTCAAACAAATAGCGTTGTAAGCATCCGGGACGCTCCTCAGGAACTTCGCATGCGTATGTAGATCCTTCTTCTTTACTCTCGCTTGATCGTCCTCCTCTCGGATATTCTTTGTTATCCTGGCCTTAGGAAGACCGATGACCGTCGGTCTTCATGGGAGATCTGTCGTAGCTGTTCGGTCTAGTAGTATGTATATGGATTGACGTATACGATGTGCCATCAGTTTTAACTCGAACTTCGCTGGTATACGTTTTCGTAACAGTCCATAAAGCGGGTATAGAATTCCGTAAGAGATTTTTAGTACTCGAGAATATATTTCACTTCTGCAAGAATGTAAATTTAGATCATAGCAAAAAAGATTTTATATATTCATGCAAATAGAACTATGAGTTTAATAATAAAATATTCCATCGCTAAGAGAACACATTAATATTGATGGCAACAATAAAAGGACACATTTTTGGAATTAAATTAGAAACTAAAGTTTTGCACATGTTGCAATTATATAGAGTGGCACTTAAAGTTCCTTTCTTTGAAGACGAATAAAGAAAGAAATTTTGCTAATATAAAAAAAAATTATTGACGGAATTACATATTATTCTTGATTATGTAGTTTTAAGCAAAGTATTTCAAAGGTTGTGGCTAGGGATGGCAAAAAATATAAATATATCGATATAATCATCATATGATATATCGAAAGCTATATATCGATACATGCGATACATCGGAACAAATATATCGATACATACGATATATCAGAACAAATACATCAATATATGAAAAAATCGAATATATGTACGTGTGTAGGTATATATATTTTTTTTATTTCCAAGTTTTCTTAATAGCTACCGAGAAAATACTCAAGAATAATGTAATAAAAAAAGTAATTTTTATTAACTATAACTTACAAGTAGGTAAAATATCCAGTTCTACAAAATTGAATTTTTTATGAAAAATAAAATGTATTTTTTTTTTACAAATCATAACTGTCTCATAGCCACAGGACAATAAGTAAGCTGTTTGCCTGCATTTGTGGGTACATCAGTTCCATAAATGCATGCTATCAGGCAAAGAGCTCAGAAATAATAATTTGGAAAGTCTACTTCCCTTGAGACGGTTACGACTTTTTGTAGCGGTTGCTCCAGCTTTTGAAAATAACCTCTCACTGGGGACCGACGTTGCCACAACACCAAAATATTTTGCCGCTAATTTAAATAAGTTGGGATATACCACTTTCATTTCATTCCAGGTATCCAAGAGATCATCATTTAGGTTTCTAACTGGCACGCTTAAATATTGATTAAGTTCACTATCCTTATTTGATCTGCCTTGTCCACTTTTTTTAGTGTTAGCTAATCTTTTATGATGGGCCCATAAATCAAATTCAGGACCTTCAGCAGACGAATCAGAAGATTCGGATGAAGAAGAGGTTTTTTGCAAACTCGTGATCTCACTTTTTATGTGTCTCATCACAGTACCTAGGGCTTGAGGATCTCTGAAGTGTATTTGTTTGAATCGAGGATCTAATATTGTGGAAACTGGTGGTATATAAGATTTTTCTATAGCGCCAAACCTCTTTTCAATTTCTTTTAATAAGGTTGTTTTCAATTCTTTACCTATTTCATACCGGGGCACATAATTGTTGTACTGATCCATCAGATAACGAATCATAGGTATTACTTTGCCTATTGTTGGGTAATTTTCACCACTTATCTCTACTGTCATCCTTTCTAATGGCTTTAGATATTTGCATACTTCGCGTAAATGCTCAACTTCGGCTGTAGTAATCATATTTGGAGCAATAACATCGGAAAGTAAAATATTGCTGACCATTGGTGACATTTGTAAAAATCTCTCTAACATGTAATATTTGGAGTTCCAACGAGTTTTGACATCCAAAATCAGTTTTTTATGTTTCCTTCTAGCGTTTCTGCATCGATTTGTGCTTTTCTTAACTGATCACTAGCCTTAACACTTCTTTTGAACCATACTACTATGGATCGCACCTTGTCAATAATATTATTCAAACCCACGGTGTTTGTTAGCGAATTGTCACATACCAAATTGAGAGTATGTGCGAAGCATGGGATGTGTCGGTTTTTCCCAAATTTGTCATGTATAGCTTTGACCATATTGGCGGCATTGTCCGTCACTACAGCAACAACATTATTAGGATCAATTACCCAAATTTCGAAAGCTTTGCCCAATTCTAAAGCAATATAGTCCGCTGTGTGAGACTCTGTTAATTCAATAATACCTATTGTCGCTGATGTTAACTTCATATCATGTACAAAGTGGATAGTGAGGCCCATAAAACTTTTGGTCTGCATATCGGCAGTCCATATGTCCGTTGTAAGTGTTAAATGCTTTGATTGTTTTAACATATTTTTAAACGCGGCTGAAACCACCTCGTACTTTCTATCAATATTATTTTTGATGGTGTTTCTGGTTGGTATTTTGTATAAAGGTGCCACTTCTTTCATCAAAGACAGAAAACCCTTACCTTCTACAATATTAAATGGCAAATTATCCTGAACAACAAATTTTACTAATGCTTCCGTTAGTTTCACATTCTTAGAGCCACCATCTAAAAATAGAAATAAACGGTGAAATTCATGCCGATTATTAAAAATGTCAGCTTTACCTTTGAAGGATGAAATTGTTTTGAAGGCAGACACAATTGTAGCTTGCTTGAATAACGAGCTTGTTATTTCTCTACTTGTGCTTGGTTCAGCCTCATATTCAGAAACTGTCATTGTTGAAGTTGATGAATGATCATCACTTTCTTGTGAAACAATAAGATTTTCCTATAAATATTTAATAATAATTTATTAAAAATTAGGGGTATATTGGTCTTACCTCATCTTGAGGTAGTGAACTACTAGTTCCAGCCGTTTCTACATCCATTCGGCTTTCGGGTTGGAATGGACCTTTTATCTTTTTTGGTTCATCAGCCTTCTTTTCCTCCTCAGTTAAATGTTGTAGAACGGAGGAATGTTTTTGTTTGAAATGTGTTTTTAAATTTGTTGTATTGCCCGAAGTTTTCAGTACCTTAGCACACAGACTGCATTTAGCAGTATTTGGAGCAATTTTTTTAAAATGCTTCCAAATGTTACTTCTCGGAGGAGCCATATTTTCAAGACTAATAATCGGTCACTTAGTATTTAATAAATAAAGTTGATTTCAATTTCCACTTCATTAAACTTTTGAACAATCGCACTATACTCTTTCACAGTGAACACTTTTGTAGCTCTTTGGAGACTACGGAAAAAGTCGAGCTTTATTTATAAACTTTGTACTTTGTATGGTAATTCTCCGAGAAAAATGTTCGGGGAAGAACTTGATTTTGTTGCAATAGTTCAAAGGAATTCCGATTATAGCCGATAATTCTGATACCTATCGTATGAAATGTTACTTTCGCTCCTCGACGCTAGAGGGTACTACTATTAAGTAACTTAACAAATGTTGGTTTTAAAACAAACTAAATTGAAGTTTCATTGAGTACACTTTCTTAATTTTTCGATATATTTCAACAAAAATATCGATATATTTTGCGATATATCGAAACTATTATATCGATATTTATTTATCGATATATTTGAAAAAACATCGATATATTAAATATATCGATATATCGTTGCCATCCCTAGTTGTGGCCACAGTTCTCTATACACAGTTGCAACCGATTTCAGAAATTCACTTAGCATATTCCTGCATTTCTTCAGTAACTTGAGTTATTTCCTACCGAATAAAAGTCTGCAGCTGAACAGGTTTGTAGGCGATGATTAAAAGCCTTTTACATTGCGGTATCCATAAAAAAACCCACAGCCTAATCAGACTTCAATTAATTCCCAAAACTCAAGCAGTTTCTAGTCGGAAAGAAAATGAAGAGAAACGATGAAGTTATTGCAAAAGTAGAGTAATATTATGACCATCTAGATGCTGATTACAAAACTTATATAATGACACTATAACGCTATTGGTCCAAATGTATTTAATGTTAAAAATAATATTTTAAAATATAAAAAATGTTGTATTGCATCTTTTACGCATTCGATATGTATATATAATGAATATTTGCTGGCAAGGCATTAGTACAACTAATTCATTTAATGTCTTACTATAGAAAATGTATGGCTTTCCGCATAATAATAACTCCATTATCATTGTATTTATCGTCTCAATTCATTTACTTAACAACATTTCATTAAGAAGACAATCAATATGAAAACACTATGTTAGAAACAACAGCATTAATAACAATAATACTAAATATCAATTCCTCAATTGGTCGTTATGTGAATCAAATTAATGTGAATATTCTCTATGGAGAAGACCAGAACGAAGCACCATGTAATGGAACAAATGAAGAAATTACGCAAGGGAAAAAGAACGAATGTGAAAATAATTAAATTACGGAACCATTCACCGAACACGCCCTTTAAGTGGCACCGATGGAACTAGTCCTGTCGTTGACCGGCAATGTTAATCTAATGATACAAGACTATTAATTTTATAACAGTTTATGTATAGTCACAAATACGCAGAGTAACGTTATGCGATCAAAAAACAACCATCCAGAGAGACTACACGACATGCGTGCGTGTCTTCTTGCTGTTATTCCTACTACCACACATAAATTACATTTTATTACCTATTAACGCATTAGTTACCCTGTGATCGCGCGTTGCTGATATCCACAGAATAAGTATGCACTTGAGATACACATTGATAATTCATTAACTTAATACAATATTTACAATATAGACGTTAAAATATAAATCTTATAGCTTATGGTTATGCGATTCAGTATTATAAAGATAACTAATAAGATAATTTACTGATAATAAAACGGCCAAAAATTATTACCTACGTATATAATGAATTGTATTAATGTAGTTATGCCTTGTAAATTATTTTTTTTTCGAAAATAATTGTTTGTTTATTCAGGTAGCCATGAATTATATGCAACGACTTTATTTTAAAAATACAGTCCAAATCAATTGATATTCCGCTGTATTCATAAGTAATTCCGATATCGTCAATAGTAAGTTCGGTTGTCAACATGACATTTCTAGTCTCCAAATGAAAGTCCTATTGTTCAAAAGAAAGTCCGCTATGATCAAAAGAAAGGACGGTTGCTATCAGCTACAAAGAAAAAAAACCTTAAGGTGCGAAGTAATAGAAGATTAATCTTGTTATTTGGTAGAACATTCTATATTTATTATTTATGTATGTATCTGTTATCCAAAACATATGGAAAATAAAGTATTACTCAACAAATCCATTTTCTTATGTATTTAGGTAAACCGAACTTTCTTTTGATCATAGCGGGCTTTCTTTTGAATAATAGAACTTTCATTTGGAGATTAGAAATGTTCTGTTGACAACCGAACTTTCTATTGACGATATCGGAATTACTTATGAATACAGCGGAAAATCAATCGATTTGGACTGTAATATATGTAATAGCTTAAAAATAAATATGCTTGATATACATATATACCAGGTGTTCGCGCGAAGGTGCTCACTATTGCTATCTTCGATAATATCAAACGTACGAAGTCGGTTAAATTAGCAAACTAATAGTATTTTTTCCTCTGATTACAACGCTGAAAACAGAAAAACAATTGCGCATCTGGTTTACGAGTTATTTATAAATATAATGTTTTTATAAATGGAACACCCTGTATATTTTTACATATTTGATAACTACACCAAATTTCTAGCAACAAACGTCATTATAACTTTTCCTCTAAGTTGAAAAATAAAGACTCTAGAGACAACAATTTTTAAACAACACAGCAAGCACCTAATGTAATTTATTGAATGACAATTAACAAGTAATACAAAAAAAAACAATAACAAAAGCTTAACCAAACAATAATGATAAAAACTGCTATTTTAAGAGGTGTTCAAAAATGTCACCATTTACCTCTATACATTTTTCAGCACGCTTCTTAATGTTTCGGATAGCTTTTAGAAGCGTGCGACCATCAATATTCGTAATTACGTCAAATATTTTATTTTGTAATTCTATAATGTCTCTGCTAGAGGTAGCATACACCTTACTTTTTACATAACCCCATAAATAAAAATCTAATGGCGTTAAGTCGGGAGATCTAGCAGGCCAAGGTATCGGTCCATGAGTGCCTATCCAGTTGTCCCCAAACATATTGATCAAAGAATTCGAAACAATGTGACTATTGTGGGGAGGAGCCCCATCTTGTTGAAAGCAGATGTTGGGTAAATCCGCCAAATTAACATTTTCCGTGAAATCTGTTAAAATTTGCATAAGAAAATTTAAATATACTTCAGCAGTTAGAGTTCCACGATAGAAATGTGGTCCTACAATTCGAGATGCTATCATTCCACACCAAACATTAAGACTAAATCTTTCTTGATTGTGTGTTGTCCTTACGGCTAATGGATTTTGTCGACTCCAAAAATGATTATTTTTCTGTTAAACATTCCATTATTTGAGAAGTTGGCTTCATCGCTCCATAAAATATTTTTAAAATTATTAGGATTCTCTCTGCAGTAATGCACATACAGTTGGCAGAATTCTAATCGGCGTTGTATGTAGATCTCCTGGTAATAGGGTTTGGCTTAAGTTGTACTTGTATGGGTGGTATTTGTGCTTTTTTAAAATTTTTTGTATGCTTGCTAGAGACACATTTATCTCATTTGATAAATGTCTTATTGATTTACCTGGATTTATTTCAAAATAGGCTAATACGTTAGTTTCTGTCTCTTCGTCACAAACAAATCGCTTTGTTCTCTTCGTCTTAAAAGTACTTTCGTTGTTTCTTAACTGACGATGCAACCGTTTATTAAATATGGTTCTGTGCGGTACTCTCCTATTAAGAAATTTCTGTTCATACAGTTCTAGCGCTCTAAGGCAATTTTTTTGACAAACATAATAAACTTCGAGCATATCGACCTTTTCCAAATGAGAAAAATTCATTTTATTAATGTTAATGCCGAAGTGACGTTACAAATTATTACTGTCAGTCAAAATAAATACTTACCATTTTTCGAGGCCTGCTATTTTTAATGTTGAATGCGTAAATCATAATAGTAGTAATTAAAGCTTCTGGACCTTTATTTTTCAACTTAGAGGAAAAGTCATAATGACATTTGTTGCTAGAAATTTGGTGTAGTTATCAAAGATGTAAAAACATTATTTTTGTAAATAACTCGTAAACCAGATGCGCAATTGTTTTTCTGTTTTCAGCGTTGTAATCAGAGGAAAAAATACTATTAGTTTGCTAATTTAACCGACTTCGTACGTTTGATATTAACGAAGATAGCAATAGTGAGCACCTTCGCGCGAACACCTGGTATATGGTTTCGATTTATTAATACATTTGAGATGCTTTAATCACATTCAGTACGGTTGACACATTCGGCTGGGGATTGACCAAGCGTGTCCGTAAATTGAAAAACTAACCAGATGAAGGTATGGCGGTAGAATTTCAGCTAAACAAATAGGATGGAAGATACTAGAAGACATAGTGGAATGGGAAATATTTTTTTATTAACCTAATTTACAATCTATTCTTACATAACATTTGGTGAAAGAACAATAGGTAAATTATATGAAAAGGTTTACAATATACCAGAGTTATTTTAAGCAAAATTGTTCCTCTAATTATATAATCTACAAAACAAACAATTAAACTATTTAATCAAAGCTTTTTATTACGGCCGTTGGTTTGTTGCATTAGAGGCAAGGCATACATATTTAGCGAACCACTAGCGAGCATATATCTTTACATCTTTTGCGAAAACGTTTTAATATTTGATTTTACTATAAGTTTCGTTCTAAAACCACATTCGGAACATATCACGGCGTAGTTGTTATTATTCCTATAAGATTTTATTTTGGAATCGTTGTAATAGTAATTTCGCATGTGCAAATAGGTTTAATTATTGTTTTGTATACAAGAAGCTTGTCATAAATGATAGAAGGTACTTAAATAAGCATTTTTTTTATTAATAAACTAGTGTTTGAAAATTTCTCGCGGTCAAGATATACTAGAAATCTTTAATAACTATCTCAATTACAATAGGAAAGAGTTAAGGAACATTTTTTTAGAAATAATACTGCATTAAACTTTATAGAAATTGTTCGAAGTTACGACCACCATTTTCGATCTCGATCACAAGTTGTAACTATTTGCAATCGAAGGCCGAATTCTTCGAAATGGCTAAGGACGTTCAGGAATATCATTAAGCGCTAGAATAATTCAAACCATTACCTCTTCTTCTGTATTAACAGGTGTCTCAAAACCAGTGATTTATATGACCCCAAATACAAAAATCAACTGGGGTCATATCTGGTTAACGTGCAGACCAAGAAATCGGTTCCCTCTTCCGATCCACCTATTTGGAAACTGTGCATTTAGATAATTTCGGCAATTTAATCCAAAGTGTTGGAAAACAATATTTCTTCGAATATTTTCTAGCAATTCTGGTAGAGTATGTTCTAGAAAACTGTCATACACATGACTATCTAACCGTGCAGGCAATAAATATGGCCCCACTACATAATATGTAGTCAACAATCCCAGCCCAAATGTTAACAGAAAACTTCCATTGATGATGTAACCTGTGAACGGCGTGAGGATTTTCTTCTCTCCATGTGTAACTGTTTGTGTATTAAAATAGATATTTCTTGTAAAACATGCATCGCTTGTCCATAATACACTCCTAGAAAATCTTGGTTCATCACTCATTTTATTCAAGTCCCATTCGGCAAATTGAACTCTGTTGGGATAATCAGGTGGAATTAACGTTTGCACTTTTTGAATGTGAAAAGAATGCTTCTAGCATTCCTTCAATATCCTCCATATAGTTGTGTGGCTTGTATGCATCGCCTGGGCAATGGCACGAGTGCTTGTTTATGGGCTATTCTCTAATTGTTGCAGAACTTGATCCTCAAAGGCATCACTTTGGCCAGTACGATTGGCTTCCGAATCTGTTTTCTTTACTTAGAATTCACCAATATCTTGAATACGCTGATCCAATCTTGAAAATGATGTGTGACAGGGAATGTGACGCTGCGGACGCTGTTCCGCATAAATTCGCCTTGCTTCGCTAGCATTACCGTTAGTTGCTCCGTAGGCAACATGCCTGTCTGCTAATTCAATATTTTTAAAATGACGCATTTTCAATAAAACACTAATTTATGTAATGAAGACTAATTTGTGACACGTAAAATGACAATTAAACACATTTCTATAATAAGGAATAATTTGTGACATCCGTAAAATGACAACTACCGAAACAGTTGTTGTGTTTTAAAGGTTGCTATGATTTAGTTTTTTTTTTATCTCAATAATGAATAATTTTCGGACGCCAGTTTATTAATAAAAAATGTTTATTTAAGTGTCCTCTATCATTTCTGAAAATTAATAATAATTTTAAGACAATTTAACCCAATTCACCCTAGTCCGAAAATGCTTCCTAAGGGAGCTAGAGCTCTTTGAAGATGGCGCCTTGTAATTAGTTTTTTTTTAATATCTCCCGAACGCTTCTATTTAGAAAAACAAAAACTGGTATGCTTATTTACCCTCCAGAGATGAATCGATTCCATCAATTGCGAATTTCTAGTACCGGTCATAGACGTCCGTTTTGGGTAGGTAAACGGTTATTTTAACGCATAACTTTTTTGTCTTTAACTTTTAAGCATTTGTGACACTAGATTATTAAATTTTCAAGTATTCTAGTACTAAAAGATACTCTTACTTTAAGTCGGTAGGATACACCGTTTTCTAGAAAAATCGATTTGAAAATTTTTCGTTTACTTCGCGAACTGACAACAATTTGACAATTAAAAACGTAGGTTTTATTTCTGTTGACAGTTCAGAGCGAACTAGTGCAAAAAATAATAAATTGAATTTTAATGACGAAAAAACGAAAAATTTTCAAATCGATTTTTCTAGAAAACGGTGTATCCTACCGACTTAAAGTAAGAGTACATTTTAGTACTAGAATACCTGAAAATTTAATAATCTAGTGTCACAAATGCTTAAAAGTTAAAGACAAAAAAGTTATGCGTTAAAATAACCGTTTACCTACCCAAAACGGACGCCTATGACCTTAGGAAGCATTTTCGGACTAGGGTGAATTGGGTTAAATTGTCTTAAAATTATCTGAGGAATCTCCGGTCTTCGTTTGTCAGGAGAGTTTCTGGACACCCTGTATATACAGGGTGCAGCACCTAAGATGCCTCGGACCGTAGCTCCTCTATCATACAATATACCGAAAAAAGTCTAAGAGAAAAATTGTCCACAATTACAATCGCAATTTTTCTAAAATATTTTTGGTTATCAGT
Organism: Amphimallon solstitiale; assembly: GCA_963170755.1. Taxonomy (NCBI): domain Eukaryota; kingdom Metazoa; phylum Arthropoda; class Insecta; order Coleoptera; family Scarabaeidae; genus Amphimallon; species Amphimallon solstitiale. The sequence goes on along the minus strand of OY720678.1, from coordinate 40,446,415 downwards.
GCCGTGCCGTATTCCAGTGGCATATCAAACCTATGTTTTTTTAAATGGAACAATATATATTTTATGGCTGATTCGGAAAGCCCTTGAAGAGTACTTTTTTTCTTACGTAACGTCATACCGCTAACTTTAGCGGTTTCGCTGTTATAACGGTTTTTCTTCGCAGCTAAACCATACTTCGACATTTTTTTTGGCAGGAACTAAATTGTACCGGCGCTTGGATTTCGAATTTAGGGATAGACTAAGGCCACTTCTACCAACTCTTAATTTTTGTTCAAGTGATTTAAGGAAACACGATTTTTTTTTTTTTAATGGAAAACTTGGAATTTCGATTATTCGATTATCCAACGACGTAATTATTTTATATGCTTCCCATTTGATATTTTAGAAAAAAATGACTGCAAAGCCCAATCAAAAATTATCTTCTTTCCTTAAATCACTTGAAAAAAATTAAGAGTAGGTAGAAGTGGTTAGGTGCTACACCCTGTATATATATATATTATATAAAATATATTACAATTCTTTGCCAATTATACAAATGTATTGAAACATTGAAAATCTTCTTGGTAGTAGTGGCATACAATGAATTAAAAGTAATAACAATATGACAACTGGTTGTCAATTAGAAAACAATGACAAATATAAAATGTAAATCAAAATGTATGAATGAAAATGTAATCAATAAGCATAGGACAGCCGAGATTATTTATATAGTCACATCAAAAGGCTTGGGGTCTACCACAAACTGTTCAGTCAATCCAAATATACAAATAACAACGACGCAACTACGTAAAGAAAAATTAAGAGTAGAACTGTTGATAATATAACAATATAGAATGTGAAATAGTCATGTATAAATGTACATGAAAGCAAATAAGCATAGGACAATCGATATTATCCATGTAATCCTATCAAAATGGCCTAGGTTCACCTAAACATGTACAATTTTGATTGAAATACATAAACAATCAACGATGCAACTATGTATGTGTTAAGATGTATTTGTAGCTACAGACAGTTGTTTTACACTTGGACATTTTGGATTGACATTTTAAGGTAATACTATATTTTTTATTCACATATTAATGCTTTAACATACACCTTCTTTGTTATGCTGCACTGACGAAACCAAACTAGGTAGAAACATATATGTCTGTAGCTACAAATACATCTTAACACATACATAGTTGCATCGTTGATTGTTTATGTATTTCAATCAAAATTGTACATGTTTAGGTGAACCTAGGCCATTTTGATAGGATTACATGGATAATATCGATTGTCCTATGCTTATTTGCTTTCCTTTACATTTATACATGACTATTTTACATTCTATATTGTTATATTATCAACAGTTCTACTCTTAATTTTTCTTTACGTAGTTGCGTCGTTGTTATTTGTATATTTGGATTGACTGGACAGTTTGTGGTAGACTTCCTCGGGGTGGTGTGTTTCTTTTCCTAAAAATCATTAACATTTAAATAATGCAGGTAATTGTCATCAATTAATTTAATATGCCGCTAATTCAAGAAATTTCTCACGTAGATGTTCATATTTATATATATATGTATATATATAAAATAAAATATTTTTCTTGGTATATATATATATATATATACCATATATATAAAATTGTTATATAATGTATCGGCGTTTTTTCTTTTTTTGATTTATATACAAAAAAAAAATGCAAAATTTGGTGAATGTAGACAATAAAAGTCTAAACTCATGAATAGGTATGTTGTGTCCAGTTATTAGTAGTATAAGCTACCACAAAAGTGAGGGTCATAAAGACAAGCTCATTATTAGGTAACATATTTTTGCACATACTTATTTATTTCACTGTGATGTATTCCCCTTTAAATTCATGAATATCAGCTTCCTTGACAGCCCGTATGTTTCTATTATCAAGTAAGGGCTGTACAATAATTATCTTTTAAATAATATTTCTCTTCAGAACGTATCATTTTCACATACGAATAGTAATAAATCAACTTGAGTAATAGAACTGCAAGATCACGAACAAAGCGAGGACGAGGAACTAGAAGCAAAAAATAACAGGATGTTCATTTATCTGTCATAGATAGTAGAGAATCCGTCCGTTTAGATCCGGCAAGGATTATAAATTCATGCATCGAAGTGCTTTTTATCGGCAATTAAGGATATTAAAACTGGTCGGGTATATTTGACGTATATTGGACTAACATCATTCTGTTGCCGACACTTATCCAAGCGAAAATGATGAATGGCTTCTGACCCACGCGGCGGCAAAGGCGACGCCTTCGACTTCGGTACTTCAGTTCTTGAGATAGGTGTTCTGAAGGGTCATATAACGAACTCTCCGTCATACAACACTCCCGTTAATTACTTTCATTGTTATAAGTAATTCTGGTAATGACCTTCATCCAAGTGTATAAGTCCACTCAAAATTGATTACCTACACCTATAATGTATAATTATAGAAGTTGGTGTTATAATTTCTCGCCTTCAAATAAATGGAAAATATATACTATAACTACAGCTAAAATTCAGGTTTGCGAGCGGACTAAATAATAAATCCAAAAATATTTAATTTTTTGTGAAAAAAAAATGTGACTTACATATACAGGCTGGTTCACCGGGAATTGAATCGATCGATTGTGGAAAAACTATAGCTAGGAATGATCTAAAATTTTGACACTATACTAAAGTCGATGGGGGCCATCCGCCTTAAATATTTTCAAGATGGCGGCACTTCGGGCTATGCCGGAAGTAGGCACCAACTTCTTAATTTTAAATAGAATACCTGTATATTGTCAGGTTTTTAGATTCCACGTGACATTCTAAATATATTTCATTTATAATGTCATATATCTAAGTGTAACCCTTTTTGACTTATTGAAATTCTTATGTTAAATTTGACGTTTGCAGGCAGAAAATCAATAGCACTTTTTCCATATAAAGATGAATTTATTAATTAATTTGAAGTAAATTCTCTCAAATAGATGGTCTAATTAAATACTATTTGTATAAAATTGTTACAATTATTAATACAGAGTGTGCGAATTATACGCCTAAAAACGAATTTCGAAAAGTTGCCAAACGACAATTTTTTTAAACGGGAAGCGGCAACTTTTATAATTTTATCTTATTCTGCATTAAAAATAAGGATCACTGTGTATAAATATGTCTATTATAAAAATTGGTAGTTTTCGAAATATTGGCAAGTTAGTGTTTTTATCTTCTACAATATAAACAGTATGTATTGTTGCATTAGTTCTTTTTTCAATAGTTAGCCATGACAGTGTCTACAAAATTATAAATTGTCATTCGTTGAAGAAAAGTTATGCCGGGGCGCTTAAACTATACAAACGATGATTATTTAAATTTATTTATTATTTTGTGGAAAGTAATAAAGTTATGTCAAGAACATGTGATACATTTGCAACTCGATACCCGCAAAAACGGAAACCATCTACCAATACCGTTAAACGTATTATAGAAAACTTCAGAAACTTTGGATCCGTCAGGGCAAAGATTCGGGGAAATAAACCAGTTATTAATAACGATAATAATGTAATGCAAATGTATCACATGTTCTTGACATAACTTTATTACTTTCCCCATAAATAATAAATTAATTTAAATAATCATAGTTTGTACAATTTAAGCGCCCCGGCATGACTTATTGAAATTATGATAAGGTAAATGACTTTTCTTCAACGAATGAAAATTTCTAATTTTGTAAACACTATGATGGCTACCTAGTGAAAAAAGAACTAATGCAAACAGTATGTATTGTAGAAGATAATAACACTAACTTGCCAATATTTCGAAAACTACCAATTTTTATAATAGACATATTTATACAAAGTTATCCTTATTTTTAATGCAAAATAAGATAAAATTATAAAAGTTGCCGCTTCCCATTTAAAAAAAATGTCTTTTGGCAATTTTTCCAAAATCGTTTTCAGGCGAATAATTCGCACACTTTGTACTAATAATTCTAACAATTTTATACAAATAGTATTTAATTAGACTATCTATTTGAGAGAATTTACTTCAAATTCAATAATAAATTCATCTTTATATGGAAAAAGTGCTATTGATTTTCTGTCTGCAAATGTCAAATTTAACATAAGAATTTCAATAAGTCAAAAAGGGTTACACTTAGATATATAACGTTATACATAAAATATATTTAGAATTTCACGTAGAATCTAAAAACCTGACAATACACAGTATATTCTATTTAAAATTAGGAAGTTTGTGCCTACTTCCGGCATAGCCCGAAGTGCAGCTGTCTTGCAAATATTTTAGGCGAATGGCCCCCATCGACCTTAGTATAGTGTCAAAATTTCAGATCATTTCTAGCTACAGTTTTTCCGCAATCGATCGATTCAGTTCCCGGTGAACCACTCTGTATACATTTATACGTAAAACGTATATGCATATATGCATGTGTTTGGGATGTGTCATCTTTTGGATGTTAGATGTCGCTGTGATACTCTCACTGCATCTACCACGCAAAACTGACATAAGTAGCGTTTTAAGTTTTAAAGCCATTATCGATAGTCTCCACGTGCACTGATGAGGCCTCAAAGGTCGAAACACCGGTATTTACTGTACTTATGAAGTACCGAAGTAGATTACGTTTGCAAATTTTCACAAAAACGAAAATGAAAAGTGTAAACATATGGATGATAAAACCAATACCAAGCAGTAAATAAATACTGTGACTTACATATATACATTTATACGGAAAACGTATATGCATATATGCATGTGTTTGGGGTACACAGATACATTACGTGCCATTGCCGACAATCGAACGCACAGACACCGGTGATTCGACCTTTGAGGCCTCATCAGTGCACGTGGAGACAGTCGACAATGGCTTTAAAACTTAAAACGCTACTTATGTTAGATTTGCGTCGTAGATGCAGTGAGAGTATCACAGCGACATCTAACACCCAAGTGATGACACATCCCAAACACATGCATATATGCATATACCTTTTACGTATAAATGTATATATGTAAGTCACAGTGTTTATTTACTGCTTGATGTTAGTTTTATCATCCATATGTTTACACTTTTCATTTTCGTTTTTGTGAAAATTTGCAAACGTAATCTACTTCGGTACTTCATAAGTAAAGTTAAAAGATATTACAGATAACGAAAGTTTCAAAATTAGCTTTTCTGATCCTAATTTAGAAGTAACAGTATCAACTACGAAATAATTAAGTTATGAGATTAAATATCAGTAGAATATTAATTAGGGAACTCCTTCAAACGCTTATTCTTAGCTTTCGTTTTTAACGAACAGATTCGGAAAGTACGCATTGTAACTCTCATTAATAACGTTTAAAACTACGGAATAATAAATAAGATCTGTTAGCATAACACCGTTGCTACGTAGAAATTAATAATTATTTGCGGGAGTTGCTTAATTCGCTTTTTATCTACAACTAACACATTTTCACCAATTTTACATGTAATTAATCAATAAATTAAAGAAATAAATAAGTGTGGTTTACCATCCGGCTAGCATTAGCTCTCATACGTTTTCAGATAGCTTCAGAAGCACGGTAACAGTTCGTAGAGATGTTTCTATATAAAAATTATCAGCTTATATGATCGTCAATCAAAGCAAGGTCTTCTAGTTAGTATCGAACCATTAGACTAAACCGCAACTAACATACTATGCAACCTTATTGAAATCAAAAAAATTAAATTCAACTAGAGCACTAGTTGTAGAACGTTAAGTTAATATTTATTGTAAAGCAAAAAAAATATGAAAAGATTTTTTCAATAATTATAGCATTATCTTTCGAGAAAAACTTGAAATACAAATGTCTAGAAGTTGTTGTCCACGTTAGTTATAGCTTCTACCAAGTAACTCTTTATAAGATATTAAATCGTTGAAAATATTAAGTAGTAGACCAGTACTAGCAACATTCTTTAGCACAGAAAAACTACAAACTGCTTCCAGTAAGCTAAAATCCAGAAAGCTATTATGCCCTGGAAATATATTAGCAGAGAAAAAGTATTTCTCTGCAGCCCAGCCAAACTACGTATTGGCAACACAAAATGGACTAGCTAACAAATAAGTGTTTCCAATGAACTGGAAAAGAGCTTCAGTTGTAATCTTATGATAGAGGGATAAACCTATCGATAATCTTGAGCCGTATAAGCTCATATACGCGGTGTGGAGAGTAAGCTGTAGGAAAAGCTACTATTAGTAAGACCTAAATTAGAGCTGGACCGAACAGAAAATTTTTCCGAACAGTAATTTGGATTCAGGGTATGACGACAGACATCGGAAGCCATCAAAGTAGAACAGTGAATTGCAGAAAAAGCAGCAACATTCTAGCACGCCTATTATAGGAGGTCATGTGCAGAGATTACACTGGGCGTGAATAATACCTACATCCTGGCAATTTTTACTGCAAAAATGAGAGATATGAATATAGAAGGCATAATAGCCCCTTAAATCTCACAGAAGGAGGTGATAATAGAAGCTGAGGCGATGACCGAGGCAATTCGTGCAAACAAGCGTCAGTCTGAGACTTACATTTTAAAATATCTTGTAAAACGATCTGTTGAGAACGACCCTAACTGATGATGTAGGACTTGTGGGATTTGTAGACGATATCGACCTAATAATATTAGCAGCAAATAACTTTCACAGACACATATACATTAAGAATTACTAAATAGATAAACAACATGAATATGCAACTGGTACTGGAAAAGAAAAAAACCTGTAACGATATACATATAAAACAACGTTTTTTTTTTTATAGGCAAACAGACATTGATACGGCTGTAACTTGATCAAAGAATCTTATTACTACAAATCTCTTACAAGTGCGGACAACCGCTAATAAAAAGAAATCATCTCTCTGAATAAGAAGAAAGTTTTAAATTGCATTTTAATGTGTTTAAAAAATACTTTAAATTAATAAAACTGAACCAATAATTGCTTCATTAAGATGAATTTTAGCATATTTTTATTTTGTTGACTTTAGTCTAGTTTTGATTAATAATTTATTACTATTGTTTAAGAATAAAGTTTTTATTAGTATCGCGAGAATAATTAAGGAATACTGTTAATAAATCACACTAGTATCACCGCAGGATTTTTTAACTAAATCAAAGATGATAAACATTGTAGATCTATACAACATTAGCTTTGTATGTCGATTGTTCCTTTTCTATTAGTTCTATTGAATTGTGTATATACATAGTTTTTTTTCTTTCATATATATATAATTCACTAAATTATATATTTGGTGTTGCTTTGTAAAAGTGTCAAGTCAATTTTGTTATTGATACGTTTTTGTCTTATTTATCTATCCTATACAATTAAAAATACATGACGATCTTGAAAGAAAGATTAGTCCTTTCCTCTAAGTAAAAGAGTTGAATTAGGAATAAAAGACAAGTACCTAGTCCAAATTTTATCTATTATATTAGATTGCCATATATATTTTAATATAAAAGAAATAAAGAAACTTTAAAAATGGATAGTATTCGTATCAAAAATTAGTTATATCAATGCAATCTTACACAATTCAATTCTATAAATAATTTCGAAAATTGTAGACGCATATTATCAAATTTAAGGGCCTCCTGTGGTTCAGCAAAGGATACACTTAAAATGAATCATAGTATCGCTCTACTTGAACTTTATTTGCACTTTTTTGATCACGGTTTATACAAATACAATAAACCTGAAAATGTATTATGCGTACTGTATACCGGGCTCTTTTTTTATCATTACACATAGCATTTTCCCTATGTGTAATGATAAAAAAAAAATTGGAAATGCATTAGGGATATAGTCACTGTATAGTAGACAACCAGTTATACACTCGTATTTTGACAAGCAGGAACAGTGAGCTGTCATAAGATTTTTATCAGTCAATTTTCGTTAAACTTTTTATTAAAATTTTAAAATAAAAATTGAGTTTGTAGCAGAAACACTGTACGATACACGTGTTAAAATGTTATTTTATTTTGCTTATTTTAAATTGCTCCAGTTCCTAATCACCCTCGTGTCGCAAATCTTACTCGCAAAATAAAATAGCACTTTTAACAAGTATATCGTAAATAACTAATTTTGTACAATTTTTCTTACAATTTTAAAATTCGAAATATATCACGTCGTCAACATCATAATTGCTACATTAAGGATTTCCCGCCATTCTTTGTACTGGTAACACTGGGCGATACAGAGCAAAATAAAGCTTAGAAGAATTAGGTTATGTTTTTAATAAAGAAAATGCAGAATATCACTTGGAACAAAATAATTAGTTTATTATAACAATTAAACGAACTTAAATGTGAAGTCTAATATCATAACAAGTTCTCGAAATGTCCACCTTGTCTTTCAAGGCAATAAGCAAGGCGATCTTGAAAGCAACGAAGTGTATTTCTAATAAATTCTGGCCTTATTCCATTACATGCAGTACGTATACGCTCTTTTAGTTCATTCAAGTTGCGTATTCGTACATTGTTGTAAATTTTACTTTTTAGGTAACCCCAAAGAAAATAGTCATTTGGAGATAAATCAGCTGATCTTGGGACCAAATCTACCAATCCACCGTCTTTGAAATAAGTTATTTAAAAAATTCCTGATAGCGTTAGTAGATTGTGGCGGGGCCCCATCCATTTGGAACCAGGGTTCATCAACATTCATCATATCAATTGATGGAATGATATGGTCTCTCAACAAATGCAAATATTTCACTGCAGTGAGGTTACCGTCAATAAAAAATGGGCCAATAAGTCTATCGCTTATTATTCCAATCCAGACATTAACTTTTTGAGGGTACTGTGTTCGGGTCAGGTTTTGAGCGTGAGTATTTGTACGGGACCAGTACCTAATAGATTAATGGATAGGAAATTTAATAATTTTTCATGGATAAATGTAGGGTACAAACCGAAAGTTCTGAGAGTTGACTTCACCATTTATGGTAAATGTAGCCTCATCATTAAAAATTATTTTATTTAAAATTTCTTGGTTTTCATTTAACATGTTAAACATTATTTCACAAAACTCAGTTCGTTTTATCTTATCCTCTTCAAAAAGCTCTTGATGATTTGATATTTTGTATGGCCTATATTTAAATTCTTTCAGAGTTTTATATACCGAACTGTACGATACTCCAAAATGTTTAGCTACATCTAAAAGCGATCCTACAGACCGTTCCTCTACGTAACACAGCATATTTAATTTCATGTCTTCTGTTCGAACATGATTGGTTCTATTTCTTTTTTTGTGAGAATTTAGAACACAACCATCTTCTTGAAATTTTTTAAAAAAGTATAGAATTATTTTTGCACAAGGTATAGGCCTGTCTGGATAATTGACGGAAAACATGTCTCTAACTTGCCTTAAACTATTATTTTTCTGGTACCACATTACTATTGCCACCTTTTCATTTCTGTTGTATTTATCCATGATTTATAAATAAATTATCTTTTTTCTAATAAAATGTATTTAATTTATGACTTATGTTTGAATAAAAATTCAGAAATATTAGACATAAAAAATGTTTTTCCCGTCATGGCAACCTGATTTAAAAATTAAGGTATGCTATACGTAAATTCTTCATTGGTGTATAACTGGTTGTCTACTATACAGTGACTATATCGCTAATGCATTGACAATTTTTTTTTATCATTACACATAGGGAAAATGCTATGTATAATGATAAAAAAAGAGCCCGGTATATGTAACTATATCATGGAATTAATAGTTGCAGTATATCTTTGAGCTTATATTTCATGTCTTGATATATTTACAAAGGTGTGTCATAGATGAAGTGGTTGGAGTTACTTCTTAGGGTAGGTTCACACGGCATTGTACTGCACGTTTATAGCAATATTCGATTTTAACCGTACACAGTGCGGGCTGTTCACATGATACGGTTTTTATTCGTTTAAAAAACGAATAGCCCCAGTTTTCATACAGCGATCTCCATGTAGCAGACCGAATACGTTTTAAGTTTATTCGGTTTGCTTGACAAGTCCGGTGAGTATTGGATAAACGTATTTAGCTGTGTACGTTTTTTTGCAGGACAAGCGACGTGTGAACGGTTATATACTCAATGTATGCGTCACTACTTATTCGGTAAAATTTATCCTGCACAAAAACGTGCAGTACAATGCCGTGTGAACCTACCCTTACTGCTAATGTTTTATGCATAGCGCGATGTATACAGATAAAAGCACGGAGAAATAATCAAGCTATGTAGGCACTGCCCTTTTATGTTTATTAAAGTTTTTAATAAAGAAAAATAATTTAGAAGAATTAGAAACTTGTGTTGAAAAACAGGCTGCAAAAGTTCTAAAGAAGTTTTTTGCTTTAAATTAAATGTTGGGGTTTTGTCTGTACATATTGCAGTGGTTTGCATAGTCATATGGTTTATAAAATAAAATGTATAAATGTATTATTATTACACGTTGGGCATGGCCGTATAATCTATGCTATTGTCTGTATCAGCAGAATTTAATTAAATAATGACAATAATTATGCTTTAACCCTGCGTTAATGGTACAAAACTGCATAATTTTTCATGAATGCAGAGATTGCAATTATATAATTAAAACTACTCCAATACATTTTTTAAACTCAACCCCTGTTAACATTCACACTATTTTCGTAGGTTCTGGCAGTGATCTTTTCTTTATTCATCAGCAACATTTCTTATTTAAATTCAATTAGGATAAGGTTAATAATAAATAATTATTTAAATTTCATTAACATTATATTCATATAGTTATGCATTAAACAATCAACACAATAAAAGAATTCTATTCATAACATGTGGCTGTTATGAATGTCTTTTTATTATTACAGCCATAAAAAAAAATATATATAAGAAATACACATTGCTTTTATCCTTTATGGGGATTCAAGAAAAATATTATTTATGCTATCCTTAATCTTTTAATATTGTATTCGTAGATTTAAAGAAATAATTTTTTCCCCTACGACGCTAAATTTTATTTTCACAATGACATCCATTCGCACGTAATGCCTCCGAAGATCTAAAATTTCGCAAAGAACAAAATACCTTGAATATAACCTTTACCAATCCCCATATGCAAACATTCACACGTTGTACATACTATCATCCATCCCTTGTATCCCTACGTATTCAAAAGAAATGTTATTAAATTTTCCAACATAAATTGTTAATAATGCACAGCACACACCGCAAGTAAATATTTTCACATAGTACTCCCAATGCCCTTCTACACCATTAACAATTCTCCCATGATTTACAAAAGTTAATTTAATTTAACAAAAATAATATTTTATTTAGGTATTAATGATGTATAATGCTTTACTAGAAATGAATATTCACACATAGCATCTCTAGCGCACGTCGTACACCATCAATTATCTGAATCATAAATTTATTTCGAATAAAACTTACTTATAATACTGATATAAATCATCAAATTCTTGTTGGTTCATGTCTACCATTTTGATAATTTTAAAATATGAAATTAATCAAACTAAGAATGAATTAATAATAATATGAAAACTAAATATTTTCTGAAATCAAAAAAAATAAACTTAATACATTTAACTAGAATGATTTAGCGCAGTGTATTTGAACACCTGCAATCATACGCTAACAAAATTTTTGCGTCCCGCAAATTTAAAAGATCGGCAGCTTCTTCCCTTCTCTCGTCGTTCGCGCCTTTTTATAACCTCGGCCCTCAAAACAAAACACGACTTTCCGCGTACAGCGCCACAATTTAAACACTACAAATTTTATGTTGGTGTAGCCCTGTTCATGTTTGTTTTCTTCAAGTTTTCCCCAGGTCGAAATATACCTATACAGTTTTTGACAGTTGAAAAATGCACTGAATGTTTACACCCAAATTGTTTATTATTAAAGTCCATGCACATTCGCGATTCTTTGTCTTGAGTAGGTATATCTTTCTTCTATTAACGCCATCCCTCATTATATTTTTAAATGAATTTATTGCCTCTTTCATCATTGTTTATGTACTTTTGTTTTCCATTGTTTAAAAGTATCCGTATTTTCTTTTTGTAGGTATCTTTGTTGGAAATGATCGGAAATACATTGAATACAGATGGGATCCTTCTTTTTATAATCACATTACCAGGAACACGGACCTCGACAGCATTACCCCTATCTTCCAGCCCCTTTCTCTCATCTTCATGTAGGTTGATCTGCACGTAACTGTGAACAACGTTAAGATTATTTCTTCTTTGTAGATTATTCAGATTAAACCAGATTTATCCTGTTATTTTTGAAGCCTTTACTCCATTATAACTTTCCAAGGATGTATTTCTATCTTTACTTTTATTATAACGTGTCGCATAAAGAACACTTTTTTTGTATATCCTTTTAAAAATGCTATTAAAATATAAGTATCAGGTATTTATTGTATTGTTAAATGTGACCATAAAATGTCTAACAGATAAGAATATTTTTACAAGTTTATATACTGCATCTATTCATTTTGAAAGATGTTTTCATATCAAGCATGTCGAATTTCACCTTTTTCATTGGTTCTGTTTTTGTATATTGAAAACACACCTTGTACTCATCTTTTCTATTAATATAGAATACATCAATTTATTTTTGTGTTTATTTCTATACCTTTTCATATATATTTATTTGAATCTTAAATTACTGTATACCTTTCATCATAATGTTGCGCCTTAAAGGTTATGCAACTCGTTATTATTTTTAGGAACCATGTTTACAACTAAAAATTTATTTTCTTATCCTAATGCTTAATTATTTAACTATTTTAAAATACTTAAACTATAAGAATCACGGCAATATGTATTTTAAGTCATCTAATCTAGAAAGCTGAGACATCAAGATTTAGCAATAAACTTACTTATGGTGTTTCTTATTATTCCGATTTGGAATAATATTTTATTTCTGTAGTATAATCAGAACTTGAATTACTTATTACTATTCAAGTCAATAACTATACGCTACTATATAATAATACAAGAAGACTTTAAGTATCCTCAGCTGATTTATCCTGCAGATACATACAGAACGAAAAGTGGTTGCCCGATATATACACACACCGAAGGTTGATGATACACCGTCAATTTCTTTCTGGATCGTAAAGAATTTTATGCACTGTCGTGATCCATCGTGCTTCGTGATGAATAGAATCCAACTGCCTCTGGAGTCCGAATATTATGTCATCTAAGTTATAGTATTTAGATGGCTCAACGGTAACATGAAGAAATAGAAGCAAATAAACCTCTTTCTCAAATATTGCATATACTCCTAATAGGAAAGGGGATACACATATATTTCAAGAGAATACACATATAGAGAATTAGGGAAAGACGGTATCGACTTGTTTTAGTAAAATATCGAATTTATAAAGAATGATGTCCTTTTATTATAAAGTACTGCTTTATTTACAGTGCACTTTTTCGGTTTAATTCTTTGCAGTTGTTGAAGTGAAGTATTTATAACAATCGTTCATTTTCGTATTGCTACATATTTCAATCAACAAAAATTCATATCTTCCTTTATTTATATTTCCTGCTGGTAAAACAATTTTCTTCAAAATATGCTGTGTTTGAATCTTTATAAATTCCACGAACACTTTTGCAAATTTTGGAAATTATATATAACATTATTGTATATGACCTACAAATAGATATTTTTCTTTCTACTCCTGATATTTTAGGAGAATATCCACATAGAAACGCTAGAAAAAGCTATTGCAGAGAAACTTAACACTTATTTGTATAAGTCACAAACTTAAATTAAATACTGCTCAACAATGAAAACGTTCCGGACTCAAAAATAAGTTATTCTTATGTTTTTTCAATTGAATTCAAAAAACACAACAAAGTTATTTTTTTCGATCCATATTTTTAGTTTTGGGGTAATTTGGCTTTTGGAGTTATCACACGTGTTACTTGAGAAAACAAGTTCCCCAGCTGTTTGAAGGTTACAAACATTATTACTGTTGCTATCAGAATCATATTGTACAGGGTGAGTCATTAGTAGCCGCGCCTTCGATTGCTCTTTTGTGTTTTAAATAAAAGAAAAAACAATTAGTGGAGGATCTATGGTTGTTTGTGGCGCATATTGTAAAAATACTTTAAGCTCTGACGCACTTCCGGTTTCACAGGAAACGCACGGAACTTAAGTTTTTTAAATGACTCACCCTATATATTTTTGGATTTTTTTGTACTGCTTTAAATTGTCTGTTCAACTGTTTTTTCTTTTTCAAAATTGAGCCCATAATTTTTGAGTTATTAATTTTTTTTGAAAATTTTTGACCAAAACACGTGTTCAGAAAAAAATCATTTTCACAGTGTTTTTAAAAGTAAAAACATTAAGTTTGGTGGTGCTCCTAGCAAAGAAAATTCTGCATCATTTGGTAAAGTTGCACTCGACAATACCTCAAAAAATTTTGTTTTTCCAAAGCCTACTTACTGAAATTTTCACATACCAAAAACTTATTTTTTTTTTAATGGAACATCCAGTATTTTATTGAGGCATTTTGTTCCTTTTTTTAATCTCTTTCATTTTCGTTAACAATGTCCTATACCTATCTTTTGTAATTTCTGAGATAATCACTTATTACTATTACGCTCGTAGATAGAGAGGGAGAGAGAGATAGAGAGAGAGAGGGGGAGAGGGAGAGAGAGAGAGAGGGAGAGAGAGAGAGAGGGAGAGAGAGAGACGGAGAGAGAGAGAGAGGGAGAGAGGGAGAGAGGGGGGAGAGGGAGAGGGAGAGATGTTTGCAAAAACCACTTTTTCTGTATCAGATATCAGATATCAAGAAGATCCCGCCTAGTTAATATGTAAACACATTTTTTAGCTAACGTCTTTTTGGAGCAATTTTTTTGGATTTATCGGTAAATGTCTAGAAGTATATTCTTTTATTACGAGTTAGTCATAACAGGAGTATGCATCGTGGTTTTTTTCTTTTACTATTGCATAGGCATAATAACATTTATTCATACAGCTGGTCGTCAGATAAATTAGTTTAAATTAGAAAATGGAGGTATGTCCATTTTTTAATCTAAACTAATTTAACTGACGACCAGTTGTATGAATAAATGTTATTATGCTATACCTCCATTTTCTAATTTAAACTAATTTATCTTAGAATTTAAATTAGAAAATGGAGGTATGTTTCAAATATTAATAAAAAGACTAAATATGTAATTATTAGTTGCGAGGAATGTGTTCATTGTATTCAATTGCTCCTCTTGATTTAAAGTACATATATTTTTATAATGTAAGCGGGTAGATATTAGAGAGTCCATCAATGTTGCCACACATTGATGGACTCTCTAATATCTACCAAATGTAATGTATATACCCGATGGAAGCCACAATAGCGGAGAAGTGAAATATAAATGGTATATTACAGGCGCTTCATGAACGACAAAATAAATGGGCGCTACTTCGCCAATAAAGTGAAATATAACTAACTTTTTTTATCTAATATTTAATTTAGTGATAATACTATACCTGTTTTGATCAAAAACATAAAGTATATACAAACTATTAACGAACTAATTAATTTTTCGAAGGTGGGCGCTACATTGATGAGTTCCGTAAGGACGCTATATTGTTAGTAGGATATATACATCCAGTGGCAACACATACTACTACCCGCGGAAACCTGAAAGAGAAATTATGTTTAATAACACTAAGATAAAGTAGCTTTTATGTTTATTTGCTCGTAACCTAAAAGAATTCAAGAATTCGTAGCGAATATGTACACAAAGCAAAAGATCTGGAGCGTAAAATTTAAATTTTTTATACCTTTAGATGCATTTTAGATTTAAGATGATTCATCCTTGTTATCAGATCTATAAAATCCTTGCCTGTTTTTATGGCCGTTCGTAAAATAGTGAGATTAAGTTTCGTTTCTATTTTATCGGTTCAATGTAGACCCGACTTTAAAGAAAACATCATCCACTTTTTCACTACGCTTTCAGAATACATACTAATCAAATTTCCGAAGAGTACGTAAAGTATACGACAGATCTTTCCGCTACTAAAAGACAAATAGCTTTTGTATACAAGAGTACCGCGCGGATGTGGTTATTTTATCCACAATGACAGCAAAGGTGTCAAAGTAGTCCCTTCTAAATTCTCAATTATTCAGGTCATGGTTGTTTATTGAAGGAGTTGCGATTCACGACATTTTTGTTTTGTAAAAGGAACTTGATGTAAATATATGTACATTCGACAATGTATACAGATGAATACACATAGATATGTATAACGTTAACGGAAATAGATTTCACCTTTAGACATAATAAGTAATGTAAGTTTTATCAGGTCTGTATGCTATACCTGATATAGTGTGCATGTCTGCTCTAACACTGTTGGGTATCCTAAGTTTAATAAAAATAAACAGGTTTTCCCTTTGGTGTGAAGTATTTCGTTTTAGTACGAATACTTGCATACTAGAAGGAAATACTTCAACCTAAATTATTCTGAATGTCGTACATTTAATTATAATCCTATAATAGTTATGCTTAGCAGCATACTAATAAAATATGAGAAGTTAGAGGTTAACTTTTTTAAAGCATAAGTAATAAAGTGCACAAACATTTGAATTTACTCAAACAATGAAACTGATTGTAATTTTAGTTTGAATTGAGAAATATTTATATAAACATCATGAGACTAGATATTCTTAATTGAAATAAGGACCGTCGAAGCTATTTAATTATTAATGTTTTGGTAATCGAGATTTATAAACAACATTTTAGAAAAATTATAACTCAAACAATATTTTATTAGTGTATCAACATTAATTCTTCGAGACTGCGTTAAATTATAACAGA
Source organism: Amphimallon solstitiale (assembly GCA_963170755.1). Lineage (NCBI taxonomy): Eukaryota > Metazoa > Arthropoda > Insecta > Coleoptera > Scarabaeidae > Amphimallon > Amphimallon solstitiale. The sequence continues at coordinate 40,429,577 of OY720678.1, read as the reverse complement.
TATTTCGTTATAGAAATTTACAAAAGGTTCATTACAAATATTATAAATAGAGGAAGCAGATATCAAATACATTACGAAATCAGGGATAAAGAAGAAATATTTAAGGCAAGAGTGCAAGAGAGGTAAAAGTACCAGAAAAGTATTCCCGTTTTTATAAACAAATTGCAAAACCTATTTCTTTTTTTAAAGTAGTATATGACATAAAATGCTCTTCTAAAGAGATGCAACATCTTACTTTTTTTTCTTTTTTTTATAATAGTTGATGAGATATTTTGTTTAATTTCGGTATTTAATGTTTCTTTAAGATTCTGAGAAAAGGCGCATGTGAAGAAAATGTTTTTAAATTTTATCCAAAAAATAAAAAAAAAAATGGGATGAAAATTACCGCCCGAAACGAAAATAGTAATTTTATCTCATGTTTTTTTTTTATGTAGTTTTTTTACAATTAACGGTAGGTTGTGGTTCTGTTCCATTATGTGTGATTATCACTGGGCAACAAATTTTCGAAAAGTTCATGCTTCCAAGCTGAAAATTGTCATTTCTTAATGAATTCAATGTGCTGAACACGAAAATGACTAAGAAAAAGCTGAATTGGCTACGGGTTTTCTGTAATATGTACGCATATTTCAGAAAAAGTGTACTTATGCCAATATTATTATACATGGTAAGAAAACATTAGCCTGCTTCCGGCTTTCGACTTCTTTTGGCCTGCCGTTTGTAGTGGACTTGTGGAGCATCTCTACTGATTGTCCAACAATAGTCAGCTAGCATTGACGTAGACCATTTGCCTTGGTACCGTTGCTCCATGGTGGCAATGTCCTGATGAAAGCGTTCGCCGTGCTCATCGCTGACCTGCCCGCAGTTATCAGGAAAGAAATCTAAGTGGGAATCAAGAAAGTGGATCTTTAAGGACATATTGCAGCCGAATTCATGAAACAAAGCCAACATATCCTCAACCAGACACTTGTAATTTTCTGCCTTGTCATTCCCCAGGAAGTTTGCTGCCACTTGAAAGAATGCATCCCAAACCTGTTTTTCTTTACCTTGAAGAAGTTCCTCAAACTTGGGGTCTCGGAAAAGCTGTCTAATTTGAGGCCCCACAAAGATGCCCTCTTTAATTTTGGCTTCACTGAGTCGAGGGAATTTGTCATGCAGGTACTTGAATGCTGGTCCATTCTTATCCATGGCTTTTACCAAGTTTTTGAGAAAAGACCGAGTTTGATGTGTAAAGGAGGAATGATGATTTTGTGTGGCTGTGCCAATGGTGGGTGCTGTACATTCGTTTCTCCAGGCTTAAAAAATGCTCTCGGAGGCCAGTCTTTCTTGATGTAGTGCAAATCGATTGCTCTGCTGTCCCACAGACAAAGAAAACAGCAGTACTTTGTATATCCCTGCTGCAAACCCATCAACAGAGATACTACCTTCAGGTCAGAACATATCTGCCAGCCATACTTGCTGTAGTTAATCGTCTCCAGTAGCTGATTTAGATTGCCGTAAGTCTCCTTCATGTAGACCGCATGTGCAATAGGTATGGATGGAAGCTGGTTCCCATTATTCAACAAAACCGCCTTTAGGCTCAGTTTTGAAGCGTCTATAAACAGCCGCCATTCGTGGGGATCATGTGCAATACCGAGAGCTTGTAGTAGACCATCAATATCGCAGCAGAACACAAGGCTTTCTTCTTTCTTAAAGAAAGATTCGAAGAGCTAATGGCGAGTGCGAAATGAAGTCACTCGGACATTCTGTTCCAGAAGATTCCACTGTCGAAGTCTTGAAGCCAGTATCTCCGCTTTGCTTTTCGACATATCCAAATCGCGAACAAGATCGTTCATTTCATTCTGGGTAATTTTATGTGGTGCAGATGTTTCGTCAAAGCACGAAAAGTCATCATCCTTACTGCCACGTTGAGGAGAACTCGCCGACGCATGGCCATCCTCATCGTCTGAACTGATAGAAAAATCTGTAGGAGGTTCTGGAATTGGGAGTCCTTCGCCATGAGAGACAGGTCGCAGAGCAGATGGTATGTTAGGGTATTCAACTGTCCACTTCTTCTTCTTGGTGATGCCTCCAGAAGCTGGTCGTACCATACAGAAATAACAGTCGTCAACGTGATTGGTGGGCTCCCTCCAAATCATGCGCACAGCAAATGGCATTGCCTTTCTTTTGCCATTAAGCCACTGTGAAAGATTTACGGCACAAGTGCGGCAGCATACGTGTGGGGCCCAGTCTTTGTCCTGGTCGCCTATCTTGCAACCAAAATACAAATGATACGCTTTCTTAACTGTTGCACTGATGTTCTTTTTCTGTGCAGCAAATGTCACTTCTCCGCAAATATAACAGAAGTTATTTACACTATTAACACAGTTACGAGGCATTGCTACTGTTTAGTTACTTTACACTATAGCAATCACTTATGTATGCTAGAGCTTCGAAAAATATGCGCGAATGAACGGACATTGCACGAGTTAACTGTCACGTCGGCCATTTATAAATAAACTATAATTAGCTATTGCTTGATATTGCGCAATCAATTTCGCAACACTCTCAATGGAAACTTACAGTAAATGCTGCATTAACTTCTTTGCATGAAGGGGTGATGCAATATGACGCAAAATTTCGTAATTTCTCACTAAATTGCATTACATTATGCAATAGCATCTATACAATGGACAAAACGTCAATATCTCTTGAACGTGAGCCAATCAACTTTTTTCAATGTGATATTCGTGTTCAGCACGTTGAATTCATTCAGGATTGGGTACTTTCACCTAAGAAGCAATTTCACTGTTGACCAGTGTTATGAGACAGGGAGGTGTGGAAATGTCTATATAAATGTTTAGTGGATAGATCGCTTTATAATTTTTAAATTATACAATAGTAAAAAAAGCCAAATATGGGGCAACTGTTTTGAGTTTCTAAAATAGACTTTGACTTGACACTAATGGAATTAATTTAAATTAATTAAATAAAATGTGAAGAAAAATAGGTTATATGATCGAAGTCCAAAAAGGCTATAGTCAGAACAATTAGAGGCTTTGAAAGTCCCTCGTTCGTTTCGCATTCGAGTTTTCAAAACTAGTAACTAGGGTATGTTTTATGAGAGTTTACTTTCAAAGTGTGTTGTATACTACATTTTTTAGATAGGTGGGTAATTATTAAATTAAATGACAAAAACACCGTGATATAAGTATAAGGGCGTGTCAGAAATCTGATTTATTGTCATGACGTTATCTTCGAAGCAGCAAGTACGGTTTGTTTTCATGTTTGGGTATTTATGTACGTGTGTTACTTGTAGGTATGTTTGTAGTGGTAATTTATGAATTATTGCGATAGACTCTTATTAGTTATTATCATCTAAGAATGCGATGGTGTGCCGATTTTGGGTGCTCAAATTACAACCGGAAAATTATGGGAACTAGTATACAATATTTTAGTTTCCTGAAAGATGTGGAATTGGCAAATAAATGGATAAGAGCCTGTCAGTCAAAAGATAAGTTCAATTTAAAATATAGGAGTGTTCAGTGCTGTCAAATAATTTTTATCCAAATTTGTTGTATTACAATTCGATGTGAAGGTTCCTTTCTCATTCTTAGAGTGTAATTTTAATTCTTTTTTATTTTAGCATGCATTTGCCCTATACACTACTAGTTTTGAATTTCGTCTGAAGCAGCATCTATTGAATTATGAACCAGAAAATATTCGCAAAGTAAAAAACAATGCCAGTCGACACTTTGTTTACCATCCTGATCGGTAAAGACTTAGACGAAAACTACATTTCGAATAACCAACATTGACAAAAGATATCAACAGAAATTAGGGCTCCATAGAACCTGTTAAACTTTGATGGCAAGAGTGTTAGCGGAAAATTGGAGGCAATTAATTGTGTTGTTCCCTTATATTCAGGCACCTGCATTTTCTGGGGTTTAAAATTTCGGGCGAGAGAGCTTTTCAAAATATATATATATATATATATTGAAAGCATCTTGTTTTCCCATAGTTCCTGGTCTGGAAAAATTCTTTCAACATGTATGTCTTTCGGGGTCCACACAACAAATTCACATAATTCTTTTTTTGTAACATGAAGTTGCCCCGTACCTGGTGATAATAATCGTGAGATTTTTTTAGTTTTTTCTTCTAGTCTAAACAAAAAATTCCTTAACATTAGAAACGCTGGGCTTACCTTCATACCTATTTGCGCTGCAGGGGGTCATTTTGACCCCATCATTTTCCTTCGTATAAACATTGCTGTCTAGGTAAAAATTTAAATACTGCATACTTTTTTGTTTTGAAAAAACAGTTTAATACTTAGTGGCTTAAGGTTTATTTGTGGCAATTGGCACAAGTTATATTTTTAACTATTTTCCCAGAACATTTTCCGCACGTAAACTTGAGACATTTTTGACATTTTTTCCATTGACTTGTTTCCTCTGCATGTTTTCTAACCTGATATTTATATCTGAATTTTGGTGGAACTTCTTCAGTTTCATGAGCAACATCAGGGATATATTTCTTATTAAGATACGCTGCTCGAAGTACTTCAGCAAATTTCCTCAAAAATTGGTGCCTGCTTGTATTTTCCCCTGCACTTTCTTTATATAAGACCCATCTATTAGAGCTAAGACAAGTGTATTGTAAAAAATCTAAAAGCGCCAACGACGAGAACCAGCTCTGCTGGTGTACTGCCTAGCCATTTGGTCAATAATGTCGACTGCATATTTGGTTTTATTATAAAAGCTAACATGTTCCGGTAGCTTTTCCTTAGTTGAGCCAATTTCTATACAAGAGTGCATGTTGCTCAGAACCAGAACGTTTTTCTGTTTCTTTCCCTGGTATATTATAGTCAATGTCAAGTTTTCATGCTTCAGAAGTTTTGTATCCTAAAGAGATGCTTTGCGCGATTTTACATCAACTGGAATCTCGTTTCGAATCTTATTTACTGTGCCTACGATGATAGTTTTGGCTTTTTTTACAGATGTGAAAAAATTGTCTGTAGTGGCGTTTCTGCCTTTATTTAGAAATATATAATGGTTCCATAAGTCGCCATACCACATATTCAGGGAGGCTTTCATCTGCAGGGCGATTTCCATTTTTTTCCCAGGTAGGGAAATGCATTACACATATATTTGGATTTGGGGTCGCCGAGGCAATCCAACTGCCGGTATTCTTCCCCTCTGGACAAGTCTGAGTTCTGACGACGGAAAATCTCTCGATGTTTGTTCAGATATATTTATTTGCCAATTTAGACAAATAAATAATCAATTCCTCATGATTTTTCGCTTTCTAAAATGTAAAGGTCAAAATGACCCCCTCGGCGCTAATAGGTAGAACCTATAAAAAATTAGGAATGGTATGCTAAAGATCGCTTAGATGCCTTGTACATGTGTATAACATATAAAAAATAAAAGTCAAAAATACCCACCCCTATAAGGCCCTTGGATCAAAAGATCCAGACAAATTAATTTTGAAAAACGTCAAAATGACCCCTCCGGTGCTTCTAGAGTTGAACCTCTTATTGCCACATCGATTGTTTTATTTTCTGCAGACCATTTCTCGCCCTCCCCGTCTGGAGAAGAGGCATGTAGCCATATGCCGTGTCGACAAATAGCACACAATTGACTACCTTTTCTTTCGAATGCAGTTCGTAAGTGTCAATAGCATTTTTCTCGTTCAGGCTTCCATATTCTACGGCCGCAGTGTTAGGAACTCTACCATATAAAATCGTATTTACAAAACTCACTTACTATTTTTCCTTCTTTTTGCCACATTTGCAAAATTTGAAGCAGTTAATCTATTTTTTCTGTATTCGAACGAGAGGTCATTTTCTCTTTGGCCTCTGGTAATTTTCTTAATTTTGTCTTGTTCTGCTACATTGACCTGTAAATCATTTTTAAAATCAAGTATTTCATTTTTCAAATCATCGTCATTCATATCAATTTTGTGACATATCGGTCCGTAAAATTCTTTTCCCCTAAAAAAAGTGCTTTTTGTTGTTCCAATAAGTCGTCTTCTGCGTCTTGTTCCTAGTGTCTTTATTAACTTGGGCGTACTTTTTCCTACAACTTTTATCATAGCTCATAGTGCGACTTAGTTCCCATCTGACAATCTAATCCAACTCCACGAGCACGTACACTATATGATCTCTTTTTTACTCCCCCCAACGGCTTTTGCTCCTACAAATTTTACAAGCAAATACATTAAATTTTCTGCTTTTGTGTTATTAGTAATTAATTGATATGCTTTCCTTATCAACGATTTTAAACACTCTTGCACATTATTTAATGCTTGTAATCTGTTGCCCTGTAAATCTTCATTCGATTTGTTAGAGCAAAAGTATTCTTCTCATGAACCCCAAACGTATGATAGGGTCCATTTCTCAGATCTACTCTTAGTGCTTGTGGATTTTTCCCATTATAGATTATAGCTGCGCGCGCTCCCTTCACAAAGCGTTTTATAAAAGCAGGATTGAGGACACTTCGTACAGGTCTGGGAACCCCTGTATCTTTGTACAAGGCCTTAGTATATTTTTTTATGGCGTAATTGTCACATTCTAGTTTTTCTATGTGCCATCCATATGGTACCATGTCTTGTAACTTTTTTTGGGCACCAAAATGTCCATCGCCAATAAACCGACGATATTCCAGCCCATGTATTGTTCGGCTCTGATTAAAGGCACGGTGAAGTATGTCAGATTCCATTGCGGACGAAGTGCCATCCCGATTTTTAAAGCAGTTTAATGTTAGCGCAGTATTTATTACGAACATCCAAGTGGAGACGCTTTTTAGTTCTGAGACCACACACGCTACTCCAGAATTAATTGGCACTGCAGCGATGCCCATGACTACAATGTGACCATCCCCTTACTTACTTACTATACATTTGGCGTAAGTAATACGTACTTTTTTCATATTAATAGTCTCCCTCTTGAGATCTGGTTAGATTTTCAGTAAAATAAGCAGACCGGAAGTAGTAGTTTAGTTAAGCGAAAAAAGCGAATTTTATCAATATTTCGTCAACTACTAAGTTTAAACAAATTAATAAAGAATTCATAAGTACCCAAAATTAAATTTGAGAAGAATTTTATTAAGAATGGTTTTTGAAATTTCTGATCAAAAATAAGTTTCTTGCGAATATTTCGCAAGTCGTGCTTTTTATACAAGTTGCGAGTATAAAAGTATTTAGAACTTAATTTAAAATACCTTCTATATACAAAAAGGTTTCAAAATTCGGACCGGATGTAACACTTTTACTCTTATCGAATAGCGATTTTTTGCAAATATCTCGTAAATTATGCATTCTATACATATTTATCAAGAGTACAAAAGCATTTTGAGCTGACTTTGAAATACATAAGTGAAATATCAAAATTCGGACCAGAAGTAACACTTTACTCTTAGAGAGTAGAAATTTCTTTCCAATATCTCTTAAAATATGCATTCTCTAAAGATTTGTTAAGAGAATAGAAGAAGTACTTATAATAGGATTTTGAATAATTTTTATATAAAAAACTTCTTAAAATTTGGCTTGTATTTCTAAGAAGATATAACTATTTAAAACAATTTAGAACAATTTTGTATAATATGGAACGCTCATACGTATAAAAAGCTCATTATTACGTTTGGCTCTAAGTCGAAGATGGTTTCTTCGCTTCGAGTATCTTTTATACATGTTATTCCTCTCTGTCTTATCACTACAGAACTGAACTCAATGCGAAAACCTTAAAATTGATAACTTGTACATCAGGTGCGTGACAGTTTTGAATCAACACATGTGGTCACGACCGATCATCGTGATCTCGCGAGTTTGGGATGGGTAGTGATGAGGGGTGTATAGTGTATAGGGACGGAAAAATTATGAAAATATGCGTTTCGGACGTTAATATTCACAGTAGAAAAACAACAAAAATACTAAAGTACATAAGAATTAACTCTTTCTGGAAAAGGGCGACGTTGTTTTTTTGGAAGTTATTAAATATATTTTTTTATTCTAAATACTTAACTATATATACAATCAATTAAATTCATAATATATTATATAGTTTTTGAAAAAAAACAGGAACTAAAATCAGCGCCATCTCTCGTTTCCGAAACACATTAAATGCCTTTCAACTTTCGCCTTAAGAGTTAAATGAAGTATTAAAAGTGAGTTGCTAATGCAAAAAGTCGAGAAATAGGCAATGAAACATGATATCTTGATATTATATGACAATAGAATTTAAAAATCTTACACAACCATAAAACTGAATCCATACAAATAATAATAATACGGTACAATAATAAAAATAATAATAAGAAAACTTAAAAGTATTATACAAAAATATAATAATATATTACGCCTTTAATACCTTGTTTTAAAGCTGTTATAATATCTGCAAGACTCATATTATCGTTAATTAGATCGCGAGCTTTTCCGGTTAGCCGTGTTTTAACAAAAGAAACTGCACGATCTGCATGTCCTTCGGAGTTAGCTTGCAAAGCAGCTAGTGCATCCAAAAAGGACTGTAATTTGTCGTAAGAACCGTCAAATTCTGAAGGAATAAATTTACTAGCTAAGTTAAAAAATTCTATATTTGATAAGGCTATCGTTTCTTCCTCGTTTTCAGTTTCGTCGTCTAGAATGAGGGGATTAATTTTATCTAAAACTGACGCCGGCACTACACACACACTACAAGTAGAATTTCAAATCGGGATGGAATCTACTTAATTATGATTATATTTTTTAATAAATAGCAATGAAATATTGTTGACAAAAACGTTTTAATTGATAGTTGGCATCTATGTGATAATTGTGTATGTAACGAGTTCCGTCCAATTAATACTGTTCCGGTATATGAAAAAGTACTTTGTGTAAAAAATCAACTTGATGACTACTGTGACAAAAACAATATTATAGTTTCTAATCAATCGGGTTTTAGAAAGAATCATTCTTGTGAAACTGTTATTAGGGACATTTGTGATAAGTGGTTAAAAACTATAGATAACGGGTGCTTTGTAGTGGCAGTGTCTATAGATTTGCGCAGAGGTTTTGAGACTATTGATAGGGACTTATTAATTAGTAAACTAGAGGGTTTAGGAATTAAGGACAATGTAGGACATTGGATAAAATCATATATGACAAATAGACTACAAAAAGTAAAGTATAATGGCTGTACATCAAATGCAATAAGAATTAACTTTGGTGTTCCTCAAGGAACGGTACTGGGTCCACTACTATTTAATATGTACGTGAATAACTTAGTTATGAATGTGAAACATTGCAATATTTGTATGTTCGCAGATGACACCATGATATATGTATGTGGAGACAATATATACCAAATGGTTACTGAAATTAATGAAGGTTTATCATCGTTATTCAAGTGGCTTTGTAATAATAAATTATGTATTAATTGTAGTAAATGAAAGTATATGATTGTAGGTGGCAATTACAAATTAAGTAGATTAGATGTTAGTAATGTTAAAATTAAGATAACTGATTATGAACTGGATAAGATAAGCGACATGAAATATCTTGCGACTATAATTGATGAGAATTTAAATTTTAAATGACATGCACAATACGTAATGAATAAAATGTTAAAAAAAATGTCTTCTTACGTAGAACTTCTAGAGGTTTGTCTATAAAAATAAAGTTGCTACTGTGCAAATCGCTAATAGCACCTCATTTAAGGTTCCGTTCCACCCTGCTTTTCAATTTGAATCAAAATGAAGTACAGCATATTCAAAAAATTCAGAACCAAGCCATGAGAGTGATATTAAAGTGTAACAGATACACTCCTATAAAATTGATGTTGAATACGTTAAATTTAATGAGTGTTAAACAACATATTGTTTATAGAGCTCTCATATTTATTCATAGAATTAAGATGGGATATTGCCTCAACATTTAAGTAATAGGTTAGTAATAGTGCAAGATATACATAACTATAATACTAGAAATATAAGTAATTTCTATATAAGTCGGTGTAGGCGTGTACAAACTACAAAAAACATTTTTGTTCGCGGTTTAGAAGAATATAATAAGTTACCTTTAGAAATTAAGAATTGCGTATTTGTAAACACATTTAAAAGTTTAGTGATGTAAGAAACATATACTAACATTGATTGCATCGTTGGTGTTTTTATTGATGTGTATATGACATTGTATATGTAATATGTAATATCAATTGACATGAATATAATATACTAATATTACAATCTTTATAAATCAGACCTGAAATAATACTCGTTAAACTTAAGAATTTATTTTCACCTTCAAACTTGGAAATTGTTGCTTTCATAACCATCCAAGGTATTATGAAATATAAAGAACTCCCGAAAACTCGCTGAAGCACTCTCTATCTGTTTCTAATTATCCCAGCAGACTTTCGTAAAGATCTTGCAAATATGGTATATTTCAAGATGGTTTATATATGCAATCTTGCAGCCTATTAGACTTGTAATTTCTCGCGTTCAACACTCGTATACACATTAATGAAGCTTGTCTGTTATACTCGTGAAACCTTTATTTAGTATCATTACATTTAAACTGATTTATTTTTCATTGCTTTCCAGCAGAAATATAGATTATGTATGTTACGTGTGTTAGTTTTGGTTTCATTAAGTAACGACGAGAGCGAAGATGCATCCGCATTATATAAACATGACAGAGTTTTCATAATGAAAGAGAAGACGAGTTCAACTACAACACTCACGTCTACTTCAATGTGTTTCTAAAGGGAATTGTTACACATAGTTTTTGAAAGATTTTATCTTATTAAAAGTTCGATATATAGTTATAACTTAGATTTTGTCGAACACGTTTTGATATTGTTCCAATTAATCTTCGCTTAGGGCATGTTATTCTGTTTTGAAATAATAGTTATATTATGAAATATTCTTGACTGCTTTTACTTTCTTATACGTCCTATTGTGATGATGAAAATTTTCGACCTCGAGATTATTGCAGATGTCCACGTTTTGAAATCCCCCGATATCTGTGTGTCTGTCTGTCCGTCTGTGTCTGTGACCACGATAGCGGTCAAACCGCTATAGCTATCAATTCCAAATTTTGTATTTACGTGTATAATTTCCCTCTTGAGATCTGATTAGTTTTTCAGTAAAATCGGTAGACCGGAAGTAGCAGTTTACTTCAGTGAAAAAATCGAATTTTGCCAATATTTCGTCAACTATTAAGTGTTAACAAATTTATAAAGAATACATAAGAGGTGCTTTCTTTCGTCACAATGTTTCGTGAACATAGCGAACATGTTCAATATGATTCTGTTCCACTTCTGTTCTTTCGTTGTGATCATATTTTCTCCCACTCCAAAACTTTTGATCATATTTAGAAATCCCCTTGCCCCTACGAAACATCGATTTTGTATGATTCGAATAGATGTTTGTGTTCACTAACCTAGAAATAGTAAAGTATGGAGTTACAACGAAAAGAAATTATTCACGGTGAATATAAATATATATTAAACTTAAGTCCGTACGAAATTAATCGTATTGGCAAAGGCAAAGTAAAATTTTTCATGTTCTTTAATGATTTTTAATTAATTTTCTGTTTAAGATCCACAATTTCTTCAAGAATTAATTCAAAAATATGACACACTCAGACAACAGGGCAAAATTAATGGAGCTAAAATCTCTGAAGAAGTGGATCATGATGAAAATATAAGCTTGGAAGATACAAAATTTGAAACATGGAGTGAAGAGGAAACAAAATTATTAATTAGTTTATATAGTGAACATGCAGAAGATTTTAAACATACTAAGAAAAAGAAACACATTTGGTCTATAATTGCAGAGGAAATGTGTGCTGTACACCAGAAAAATGTCAAAGAAAATGGATAAACCTCAATAGAGTTTATAGGTCAGTAAAAGATAGCAAAAGTCAAAAGAAGTCTGGTCGAAAAAGAAGTTTTTATAAATATTTTGAAGAATTGGATGAAATTTTGGGCCAACGACCCTCGAATAGTAAAAATACATTTGTTTTGGATGCATGGCATCATGGTTTATTGATGATAAGGAATATGATATAGACAGCAGCAATAATAACGATCAGACAAATAACAGGTTCGACAACAATCAATACAATTTACAAAATGAGAATCAGGTAAAATCTGATGACGGTTCTTTCAGTGACAGAAATACTCCAGCAAAAAAGACCAAGTAAAATTCCATTAGTGAATTATTAAAACATAGAAACAAATATTTGGAATTCAAAGAAAAGCAACATCAAGACAGATTAGAAATTTTAAGGAATAGATTAGAAATTGAAAAGAAAAGGAATGCTATTGAAGATAACAAAGTTCAAGTGTTGAAAGCAATTTTATCAAAATTAAATAAGGAGTAGTTTTATTTAAATATTTTTATTGTACCCAAGAATAAGTATATTTTATTGTTAATATGTAATGTAATAGAATAACATTTGAGTTACCTATAATGTTTTGAGTTTAAGTTTTTTTAAAACAAACTAATACTTTTAAATAAAATATTTTATTTATGTACTAATAATAGTAATATGTCACAATAACTAAATTATAATAAAATTCTCTTTTAATTTCGTTCAGCTAGAGACATTTCATTTAATAACAACAAAAATTAAGTATTTTTAACACAATATTAAATTGAAAGATATGAGACAGGTATACTATTACTTTCTTATACGTAGTATAAGGAAGTATTGTGATGATGAAAATTTTCGACCTCGAGATTTTTGCAGATGTCCACGTTTTGAGGTCCCCTGATACCAAAAAAGTGGTTTTAAAAAAATGTCTGTGTGTGTGTCTGTGTATGGCCACGATAGCGGCCAAACCGCTACAGATATCAATTCCAAATTTTGTATTTACGAATATAATTTCCCTCTTGAGAACTGATTAGATTTTGAGCGAAATCGGCAGACCGAAAGTAGTAGTTTACTTCAGTGAAAAACTCGAATTTTGCCAATATTTCGTCAACTACTAAGTTTAGATAAATTTATAAAGAATTCATATATACTTAAAATTAAATTTAAGAAGAATTTTATTAAAAAAAATTTTCGAAATTCCTACCGGAAGTAGGTTTTTTACTCTTATCGAAAATCGGTTTTTTGCAAATATGTCGTAAATTATGCATTCCATATATATTTATAAAGAGTACAAAAGTATGTAAAGTTGGATTTGGAATATTTTTTTAGATAAATGAAATTTCAAAATTCGGACCGGAATTAACACTTTCATACGTATAAGAAAGTCGTGTGGTGGCCACACCTCATTTTTTTTAATACTATTAAAAATCCATAGCTTATATAGAACCAGAATTTGCAAACGAATTAGTTGGAAAATGGAAAATATGATACATTAATATTTTAGTTTTTAGAAAAACAAAAGACAATAAATGTTATATGTTTAATATATTTTATTAAAACAATAAAATAAAACAATTAAATAAAACAATTAGACATAAATTCATATTGGACATTTTAAAGCACATGTATCGATGTAACATAACCTCTAACGAAAATAGATGAGTAGAGACAATTTGTGTTTGTTACTTCGTTCCGTGTTCGTTCGATGAATCGGTTTAAACACGGATTACTGTGAACATATGTTCATGTTCACATAGTGTATGTTTACGTGATTGAAACGAAAGAAAGCAGCTAAGTACTTAAAATTAAGTTTGAGACAAATTATCTTGAAAAAGGTTTTAGATATTCCAACCGGAAGTAGGTCTTTTACTCTTATCAAAAATCAGTTTATTGCGAATATCTCGCAAGTCATACTTTTTAGACAAGTACGTTACGAGTATAAAAATATTTAAATCATAATTTTCAATATCCTTTGTATAAGAAAAATTCGAAATTCAGACCGGAAGTACCACTTTTATTCTTATCGAATAGCGATTTTTTGCAAATATGTCGTAAGTTATGCAATCTTATATGTATTTATCAAGACTACAAAAGTATTTAGAATTGGATTTGCAATATTTTTTGTATATTTGAAATTTCAAAATTCGGACCGGAAGTAGCACTTTTACTCTTAGCGAGTAGCACTTTTTTGATAATATCTTGCAAAGTATGCATTCTATAGAGATTTATTAAGAGACTAGAAGTACTTAGAGTAGGATTTTGAATAATTTTTGTAAAAAAAATTCTTAAAATTGTATACTTTGAAACGCTCATACGTATAAGAAGGTCGTGTGGTGGCCACACCTCATTTTTTAATGTTGTCATTGATTGAAAAATTATGAATACTACTAACGTTGTCTACGTATAGTAAGTAATATAATTAGTACTAAATCTTAACACGTCAGCGACCATCCACTTTTTTATGAATCATCATTAAGGGCAACTTCCTTTCTAAAGGTTTTATTGATTAAATTGGCTGAAAACAAGCCAAATTAAAATTTTCCAAAATGTGTTTTCCTTTATTAATTTAATATAGACCTGGTTGGAAACATTTTTAGAGAAATCTTTGCAGTATAAAGTGGCGTTCCCACTTACATGTTTATGCAGCTTAATGCTGCTTCAAGTAGTGTGAGATTCCTTGCCGTTTATTGTTAGGCTTCACTCTACAGTGTTTTGTAAAGTCCTGTCATTCTTTTTTGTTTATGATGCAGTTTTAGAACTAAGAATCTCTTATTTGGAAATGACACTGGATATTTTCAACATTATGCCTGGGTCAACAGTGCAAATGCCCTAACACGACCTAGCGACTATAGAAGTAGCCGGGACCGACAGTTATACATACTCTCTGAATCATGGTAGCAGCTCCTAGAAAGATTCGAAAGAAAAAGAATCCAAAACTAAGTAGAAAATGGAGTCTCTGCAATATACTTGCTTCGAAATTTAATTAAAAGAAACTAATCTGAAGTCTAAGTTTCAGAGTTTATTTAAAGGGTATTATCTATGATAACCCCAACGTGTACACGACTACATGGTGCGTCATTTAAGGGCTCACATATACTTGAGCACCTAAAAGCAGGGTCACGTTTAAGATTTTTTTTCGTGTATAAAACTGCATTTTTTTTAAAAACCAGAATATACATTTTGAAGTATGGCATTTATTATAAATTGTGTGAAAATCAGGTTCGAAAATTTCGAACGGTAAAAAAATTACAGTCGTTTTCCTGAGTTGGGCTTTTGTCGACAGCGTTCACGGTACCAGACGTGCCTCTGCCATTTCTTATTTGAAAAAAAAACAAAAATTATTTTCTTAAAGTAGACAGACAGAACTAGCACTTATCGAGCCGGGATTTGCGAATTCAATTTTTTCGGGTCATGGCAGTCATTTGAATGGGTTTTCGCCTTAAAATTGTTGAGTAATTATAACAAAAAAAAGAACTATGCCAAATATTGAAAAAACGGCTCGATAAGTACTAGATTATTGTGTGAAGCATAAATGTGCAAAACTTGATCCCGATCGGTCCAGTAGTTGCGGAGATATTTCTGGTACCGTTTTTGAAAATACTGTTTCGCGTCTACCTGCGCCCCGACCGTTATTCATTGCTTACCCGGTCAGTTACAAAACGCTATAACTTCGTCATAATCGCGAATTTCCTTATGAAATTTTCAGGATAGACACTGGAAGGATAGTACTTTCGAATGAGCACCTTTTTGAAAAATCGATTTTCCCGATTTACCCAGGTATATGTGAGCCCTTAAAATAATATAATTTTATTCTTTTAGAGCTTCTTGCGATAATCCATATTTTCAAGCCGACTTTTGATGAGTACTCCGTGTCACTAATTTTCACGTATAAGACTGTACTTTTTGTTAACACTATCATATATTTACGTGATGCTATATGTTGATCCCGACAAATTAATTAAACAATTAAAGTAAACATATTTATATCATATTTTTACGAACACGATTGTCGTCTTTATTAATTGAAGAATAAAAGTAGTTGCTCTTCCATGATTAATTTCCTGAAAATTAAAAGTTTTCTACTTTTCTACAAATTCAAAGGATTTCAAGGGGATTTTGTCATGTGATAGGGGGAAGAGGATTATTTACTTCCACAAAATAACGTCAACAACGACACCAAGCCTAAATCAGAACGATATCGATTTATGACCATTTGATGAGTATTTATAGATATTTAGAAGCATGCCAGCTGACTCAAATAGAAGTGGACCAATTCAACGATCTATAGATGTTTGAGCGAAACCGACCGTGGCCGCCTGCGAAAAATATGTACGTACATACACCTATTGAAATTGATGAAGTGTCGTCCAGATAAAAACGCAAAATTGAATTTAATTTGTACAACAAAGGGCACTGAGGACTCATCGCTCGAACGTTTTCCAACAGGAAAACGAGCAGTTCGCTTTTGTCAAGCCATTGTCGAGTTCAGGACTGAGCGAGTGTTTGTTTTGTGTGCACGTCAATGTAAATTATCTGCTATATAAATATGGTCAAAATTCCCTCCTTTTTGGTTCGGATAATGTAAGGCATCTAGTGGAGTTAATTTAAAAGCATTCGTCGTTGTCCATTATATTGTGAGACATTTTGATTTACTCATCTGTTTACAATGCCCCAACTTCTGTAAGTATTGTTCTACTGTTAGGTAATCTAAGAATATAAAAATGTTGACAAAAAAGGGTTTCATACAAAATGAATGTAAATCCCTTTTTTATATACGTAGTGTAAATATGTAGAATCAATATGATAGTTTAATAAACATATCCACAGAAATTACTCATGCATATTTTTTAAGACATATTACATATACCGTATGTGTCAATTTTCATTAGGTATAGGGATTCAATGTTTACGTGCGATTTATACGTATACAAGTAATGCGTGGCAACATAGCACCCCTACTGTCCGTCACCAATCCCGTCAACAATCGACATCACAACGATTTTATCCGATCTTCCCACTTCTCCCGACCAGATTTTACATTCAATGTTTAGCTGCGAACACGTTGCGATCTAGTCTGCAATAAAAGCCGTCTTATTACTGGAACGGGAAACATCAAATGGCCGCCGCGATCTCCTGATATAGTAGTTTATTATTATTTTCAGAATCCTTTTTTATTTACCTTATTTTTAATTTTATTAGAATTAGACTTTTGTTTGTGTCATGCAGCGTGAACGCAGCTTAATAATTCTCTGCATTTACTGAAAAGAAAAAGAAAAACAAATCCTTGCAACTCGTAAATATTATTTCTGAACGCATTACAAACACCCAAGCCGGTGGTCGAATAGTTACTGCTAACCACGCTAACTTGTGCATCGGTCGTGCTGGCATTGGAAATGAAAGAAGGAGTACTATGTTGCCACGTACTGTATGGGTTAATCGCCTATGGCTAATGTAAATTGACACATGCTGTATATTTCAATATATAAAAGAAAGAGTTTATAATTTGTAAAACAACGAAAGTTAAACACGAATATATAAAAATTTTAAATATAAAAATTAAGAAATTATTAAATAAATTCTATGTGATATTTTATAACTGCTATCTTAGAAAGTAACTGTATATTAAAATTAATTAAAATGTTATTGTAAGGATGCCAGTTAATTCATAGGTATTTAAAAATATTGGAATACAAATAACTAGGGTATTAACATATATGTCGCATATTGTGGTTAATATAGTAGTACAACAAAATACAGGTGTTCTATTTTTGGACTAGAGTGTGATAGCCAGTAAAAAAAAGAAAGGTTGTTATTGACAGAGAATTTTTGACATATTGGACTGAAACATATATAACTGACACCGAGCCAATAACTAGTAGCAATTTGGAATAAGAAAATCTAATCCTTTAATGCTTCTGCTATATGTTGTTGTCAATTCAGTGTATAAACACCCATTTTGTATATTCTTTTTTGTAAAAACTGTCATAAATCATTTATTTATGAGAGTTTTTACAAAAAAGAATATACAAAATGGGATTGAATTAATTTTATTTATAAATGCTATAACATTAACAAAATTTAATAAAAAGCATGTTGTATGGTACTGAAGCTAACTGTTAAGGTATCATGAACATACATTAACATAAAAAATAAATTTAAAGGTTTACTGAAGAAGACAATAAGAAATTGTCGAAACGTGTGAAACTGTTTATTATTGAGTTATTAATGGTCGCTAACAACAAGAGAAAGTTATATATACATGTATATATATAAAAGAACAGTCGTATCCTTCAAAATTTTCTATTAATAGTACGCTGTCGTCGGTCTTAGGATAATTATAACAAAATAAAACTGACAATTACATGTGCACATGACTGCATTTGTTCATCGCCGGCAATTGAAGCTGAAACTTAAATTCGTCCCTCATTCTGGACATGGGTACCTCAAATTTCTGTTCTAGGGCTTCGATGGCCTCAGAAAATTCCTGTGTCATATTCGATGAATTCTTTTGAATGTCTTCCTTAATAGTCTCGAGTTGTTTTGAATTATCTGCAATTACATTTTTCCAAAATCTTTGAATTATTTAACATCTCATCTTTTAGAGACTCCATAGTAGTCTCGAATTGTTTTGAATTATTTGCAATTTCATCTTTTAAAGCTTTTGAATTATTTGCCATTTCATCTTTTAGAGTCCCCATAGTAGTCTCGAATTGTTTTAGAGTCTCCATAGTTAAGCTTGGATCAGCCTGTACTTGAAACAAATATTTTTCGAGATCCTTACCTTCATTTATTAAAATGTCACGGCGCCGGTCCTGGAGAATTATTTTTTTTCCAGACGTATCTGCGTCCCTTTCTTCTAATTCTGCCCTTAACTCGGTGACCTTTAATTTTTCCAAACGTTTGGTAGCATTTTTTTGCACTTATTGTTCAACCCACACTGACACCAAATTGCTGCGTTTTCGGGGTCGAAATGAACAACTCGTGCAATTGTTTTAAAACTATCTGTATATTTACACACTTAAAACTAATCACAATATAAAAATATAAAATAAATGTAACGCACTTAAAACTACTCCGAATAAATTAACACACATTTATTTCTATCACTACTATTTATGTCTGTAATATTTATTTACTTCTTGAACTATAATAACACTGCACCATTCACTGTATTTATGTTTATTTGCACTGTACGAATACTACTGAATAAATTCCTTATCCCGCCGGCGGCATTTATATGTGCAGACAAAAGGTCTAGCAAATTCTGTCTCTCTTCTACCATATTCCTGACTTTCTGTCGTTGACGTAGTACATGAGTGCAGTTGATTTACAACTTGTTTGCCGGTACGTTTTTTTTTTCATCGCCCGGAGGTCTCCTTCTTTTGTGGGCTTGTTTCGTTACAATATTAAAGCAATAATAATCAAAGAGTTTAAATACTTTTTATGCGCTTATTTTTAAATTTAGGACGATAGTGTATTACTAAGTTTTTGTTTAGGATTTAGAACTACTAAATCACAGGGATTCTTGAGGTCTTATTTATTCATATTCTTTAAATAAGTTAATTTAAATGAAATTCTTTATAATAATAGGTATTTTGTCTCACTAAGTTCAGCAATATTATGTCAAGGTAATAAATGCTTGAAATGTTTGGCTATATATTTCAAAATACTAGTACTTTTTAAAACTTTACTTAAAATTGTAAGTTTAGATTTCCATGAATGACAAATATTTTCACTTGCTTAAGTTTGCTCAAATTTGCGTAACTCGGAATATTTGCTTTTATTGAGATAAATTTTCTTGTGTATTTTGGGATTTTAAAAATACTTAACGTCACTTTTTACCAAGAATAATAATTTTTATCTCTTCTACTGTTTTTCTTTTTTTAACCATATACATTTTTCATTGCGTTCTAAAGGTAAAAACATATTTAAAAAATTATATATACAGGGATAGTCCCAAATTTTATAAGGAAGATTATTTATAATTTAATACAGTTCTTTCAATGTTCTTATGTGTTAGTTACTCATAACTAAGTCCAACTCATACACCTCACGGTTTAATACATTTAGTACGTAATAGTAATATTTGTTTAATATTAATATTTCATTGTATTCTCCGACTAAAAAAGCAGACCTCTTGGATAATTAAAGAAAATTATTACGCCTTCAAAGAAAGAAATGCCTTCATTAATTATTAAGAAATTAATTTTAATGAAGGAATAATTTTTCGCAATATAAAAAAGATTTAATGTTTACAACGCGAAAAACAGCGCTCCTCAATATTTCCTCCTTCGTTCTTGGGCGCAATCAAGAAAATCCCCTATAAACCATCTAAAATTATAATCGAATCATTCCATTTGTCGAGCAAAGTAGGCAGTTTTTGATATAAGTTGTGAACGTTTCGACGTAACACCAACTCTTCAATGCAATGCGGCAAAAACTGCTCCGACTCTCTCTTCAGTAAGCCTTTGAGATTAGAGAAAACAAACCGCAAAAACAACCTGAAAATTTGATAAGAACATCGGTTGGCCTGCAAAACCGGCACCGCGGAAATCCGGTCAAGGTCGTTTTTGATGCGATAGTCTTGGTATTGACGATGGATGGTGTGCGGGTCGACTGGCTATATCACCGGGAGCTTTCATAATCGACGCGCGCAGATGAATGATTAAGGAAGCTATATAACTGAAGCAACCGCTCGCCGACGATACCGCGTCCTGCGAGCTTTTTCCGAACGTAGTCGCATAAACTTCAATTAACAGAATCGAAATCCGGGAGTAACGTTTAATTGCCAGGTGAGCGGAAGGGAAATTCAATCTCCAGAACGGAAATTGTAATTAGATTTGGATGAATTGTTTTCTATTTCTAATGAATGTCACCTGAAAAGGTACTAAAATAATATGCAAAAAACATGATAAACAATTCAGAGTACCAAAAATTTGTAGTTATTAAATATAAGGTACCCTAAAATATTAAGATTACCTAAAATATTGTATTACCTTTTCCATTGTATATAATAATAATTACATGTCGTTAAGAAGCTATGTTACATTTGCTATTAGAAAGGAACGTAAGGCCTATATTCATTTTAAATTAACAAAATAACAATACAAAATAACTCTGGGTAAATTATAAAAATATATTAAACCTGAATTCAGGGTATCGACGTATTCCAGAGACTTTATCAGATCCAGACAAAATAAACCCTATCCCTAATTTACAAATAAAAGATGATTTGATTATTCATTATTACAATACTCGTATAAATCATATAGAATTCAATTTTAAAAGCGTATCGGAGAAGGAGATCGAGTCTATCATTTCCAGCATACATACCAAAGCTGTGGGTACTATCATATCGCATATAATTAACTACTGTCTCACTGAAAATGTATTTCCTGGTTGCTGGGGAGAGTCATTGGTGACTCCGGTACCAAAAACGTCACATCCTCTGGAATTTAAGGATTTGAGGCCCACTTCTTGTCTGCCATCTCAAAGGTGCTTGAAAAAACTCCGGATAAACAGGTGCGAGAGTATTTGAATCTCTTCTGTAATTTTGTGCTAGTAACACAGTCAGGTTTTAGGCCGAATCACAGCTGTACCTCTTCACTCCTTGATGTAGTGGATGATGTGATTGGGAGCATGTATGTGCACCGCGTTGTTGCTCCTCGACTCTAAGGCCTTTGATATGATTAATCATGAGCTTTTGCTATCAATCTTGTATCACATTGGTATGAGTGCTGGTACTTTACGTTTTTTTGAGCAATATTTAAGCAAAAGGAGTCAAATGGTTACAGTTAATGGTAACATTTCGCTGTCTCTCCCACTGGCATCTGGTGTGCCGCACGGGAGTGTGTGTGGACCCTTATTATATACTATTTATTCCTCCAATATACTCAAATCTTTAGAATTTTGCAAATTTCGTGCATATGCTGATGACCCTCGGTTATATCATTCGTTCCTGAATAGAGATTATTTTGGATATTTTCATTTTGTTAGGTGTCACAGCCGCTTTAAAGTAGGCATTTATCTTGTCTGACACAACTTATACTACTATAGGTACGAGGTAGGCGCCATAAATTCTCGGCCTGATATACAAAAAAAAAAACTTGGAACAATATAAGAATTTTTATTTTTCAATGTAATTTCCCCCAACTTCTATACATTTATTACAACGATTAATTAATAATTCGATACCCTTGTAAATTAATTTGAAGTTTCTCGGTTGAAATGCACTATAACGGCTGATTGCAACTTACTGTCGTCCTTAAAACTACGTCTCCTATGGTCTTTTTTTTATATTAGAAAACAAAGAAAAATCACAAGGAGCCATATCCGGACTATACGGTGGATGTTCCAATTCTTGAAAGCCGCATTCGCGGATGGGAGCTTGTGAAATTGCGGCAGTATGGACGGGAGCTTTCTCGTGCAATAATCGCACACCTTTTGTCAATTTTCCACGACATTTTGCACTAATACTGTCCCTTAATTTATGCAATAAAGACGCAAAATATGTGCCGTTCACACTTGTATTGCGCTCTTTAAAGTCAGTTAGCAAAATGCCCTCACAATCCCAGAATATTTTGGCCATCACCTTTTTCGTTAATTGAACGACTTTCGCCTTTCTGGGACGAGATTCATCAGGTCGCCGTCATTTCATGGACTCCATTTTCGAAAGAGGATCGTAAAACACAACCATTGTTTCATCCCCTGTGACAATGCACTCCAAAATCGGTTTTGGGTCGACTCCACATATGTTTAAATACGACTGCGCACACTCGACTCGACGTTCACGTTGGAAAGCAGAAAGAAGTCGCGGTACCCATCTAGCACTAATTTTATTCATACCCAAATAGTCATGGAGAATTTGGCGAACACTTGTTTCGGAAATGTTTGTTATCACTGCTAATTCCTTCGCTTTCAAACGGCGATCTTCTAGCAGTAAATGTTCAATAATTGAAATTTGTTGAGGCGTTATCACTTCAATTGGTCGACGTCCGATCATCATCTTCCAGGGATTCTTGTCCCAAACGGAAACATTTTACCCACTTTTTTAAAGTTAAATAAGATGAGATGAATCACCGTAAACGCCGTCTAAACGTTGTTTAATGGGATAGAGAGGGTGTATGCCCTTCTTTTGTTAAAAATTTGAAGACCGCGCGGTACTCAATCTCGTTAGTTCAGATATTTTCGTGCGCTAGTCACATTGGTTTAATGGTTACTAAAAACTACTAGGCTTTGAACCGTCATATTTATAGTGTACACCTCGCCTATGTGCAGGCATGACGTGACGGAGTTTGAACACGTTTGAGCCTGTATAAGCCTGTCAGGCCGAGAATTTATGGCGCCAACTCCGTACATATTATCAAAACATTTGTGTTCATTCCACAGCACGTCCTTTGGTTTAATTTTTTAAACTATATTCTTTATTCGTTGTTGCCTCACGAGTAAGATAACAATACAGTGGATTCCTTCTAATCTTATTATTATTACTAGATATTTTATTCATGTTATGTGAGTTTTTCTTTGCTTGAATTAAGTTACTATCTATATTGCAAGTTATTTAGTACATCAAGCTGAAGGTTTTCACGAAGATTTTTTAAATTATATTCCAATATGATTTCTCTGCGCTACCCGAAACCCATATCAAGTGAAGATAATTTCTCTTCTGTTTTTCGTATGTAGAATTTTCTCATAAATAATAATCAATTCCCATACCACTGTAGGTTTCAAGGTGCAAATTGAATGTTTTCTTCATTAGTTGTTGATTTGCGTTTATAGAACAGATTGGTCAGTTTATCAAAGAAAATGTGATATCAACACATGAACTAACCATAATGAAAATTTTGTTCAATTTATCATGAGCATCATAGCATGTGAGTTCTTCTGTACTTCAATTAACTTATTAGCCAAATAAGTTGTTTAGTCCATCATGAGTTGGATATTGAGATACGTAAAACTTTGGAAGTGAAATATTCATTACTAGTTTTGTATAAATAGCCCATTAATTACTACAGTGAATATTATAAAAAAAAATCAGATTTGACGTTTTTTGTAAATTCTTGAATTTCGGTGAAGGCAATTAATTTAAAAATTCTTGCTTTGAGCTTATTTTTTTATTGTTTATACTTGCAGCTTGACGGCAGTTATCATTTGATAAATAAAAGCATCGTAACATATCTGCTTTCTCTGCATTAGTAAATTCCATTTTTAATAAATAATCTAGA
This sequence comes from Amphimallon solstitiale, assembly GCA_963170755.1. Classification (NCBI taxonomy): domain Eukaryota; kingdom Metazoa; phylum Arthropoda; class Insecta; order Coleoptera; family Scarabaeidae; genus Amphimallon; species Amphimallon solstitiale. The sequence continues at coordinate 40,405,524 of OY720678.1, read as the reverse complement.
GAAACTATCACTAATGATTCACTAATCACTAAACTGTGTCACCTCATCAACTGGTATGCCAACTGACATTTAACAGTTGGCATACCAGTTGATGAGGTGACACAGTTTAGTGATTAGTGAATCATTAGTGATAGTTTCTCTAGATTATTTATTAAAAATGGAATTTACTAATGCAAAGAAAGCAGATATGTTACGATGCTTTTATTTATCAAATGATAACTGCCGTCAAGCTGCAAGTATGTATGTTAATCAATACCCTGATCGAAGGCAACCGCATTGGAATACATTTCTAAATTTACACACTTCATTAGTGAGGTACGGAAGTTTTAAAAAAATAGGAAATGTAAGAAATAGAAATATAAATCAAAACGATGCAGAAGGAGAGGATGAAGTAAATATTTTGGCGTATTTTAGAGCATACCCCACTTCTTCAACTAGAATTGCTGTACAAGAGCTTGGCATCAACAGGTTTAAAATCATGAAAGTCCTCAAAAAACACAAAATGAAACCCTATAAAATTCGTTTAGTGCAAAATTTACAAGCGCTTGATCTGCAAAAACGGATGAATTTTTGTAATTGGGTATTAAATGCTGGAAGGCAGTACTTGTCACACATTTTATGGACGGACGAGGCAAATTTCCATAGGAATGGTGTGTTTAATAAACACAATTGTCATTTTTGGGATGACGTGAATCCTCGTAGGATTCAGCAAACTCGATGCCAAATACGTTTTTATACAAATTTCTGGATAGGTGTGATAGAGGATCAGTTATTAGGACCCTATTTTTATAACGGCACACTTACTCAAAATCAACTTTCTTGAAGCTGAATTTCAAGAATATTTAGACAATCTGCCTTTAGCTATCCGGACACAAATGTGGTTCCAACATGACGGCGCACCACCGCATAATGCACAATCAGTGACGAATTTTCTACAATTAGAATTTGAAAATAGGTGGATTGGGAATAAAGGGCCACATTTATGGCCTCCGAGATCACCTGACCTCTCAATATTAGATTTTTTTGTCCGGGGATTTATAAAAAATAAGGTATATTGCACTCTGTCGAATACCCTAGAAGAACTGAAAAATAAAATACAATTGGCAGCACAGGAAATTGCCCCGGATATGTTAAGAAAATCCAAAAATAATTTATTGCACCGAGCTCAGATATGTATCAACCAAATTTGTGGCCATTTTGAACAATTTCTTCAATAGGATATTTGCTTTTTTGTGTTATTTTTTTTCCATTGTTTTTTTTTAACCAATACATAATGTGTTTTTTTATTTTTTGTTATTATGGCGTTATTCATTGCCCAACGAAAAAAAAATAAATGATATTATATTCAGAATTGAATAAGCTATCAAAATATCCAATAATATACAGGGTGTTCAATTTAAAAAATAAATAAATTAGATTATCTTTTGTTTTTCAAACGACATTATCCTATTTCACAGGATTAGAAAGAGGGCAAAAAATAGTATCAGACACATTTTGTTTTTTTTAAATATTATACTGTCAATGAAAATATTGAGTGTACAATGAAAATCCAACCACTCTGTATACCAAATTGTTTTAAAGACCTAAAGTATATCTGAAAATATTTTCTTATATTACGTCTTTCTTTTCCACTTGTTCGGAAGTCACTTAAATAGTGGATATTTTTCAGGTCGAGTCAATTTTCATAAATACTCTACAAAATTTATTGCTATCAAACAATATATTTTCAGAGCGACCTAAACACCTGAATACACGTGTTTAAAATTTAAAAGCATTGTCTTGATGTAGTGTCAGTGTTCGTATTTTCTACATTTACTGCCTTTCAATTTAGGTCAATACAGACAAACTGGAAGGTCCAGCCATTCGAAGATCCAAGCGGTTATTTTCCTTTGTCTCTAATTTGATTTTCTCTGGAAGTAGTAGTAGTATCTAGTTTGCTTTGTTCTTTTTTTCACACGGAGTACCTCTTCACCAATTTATCTATTAGCATTATCACCGCCAGTTTCTCTCCATCGGTGCCCAAACGTATACTGGATACGATTTCTAAAGAAGTGCCGATAATATACGGAACGGAGTTCCAATATCTACGGCAGAGTTTTAAATTTACCGTCAGTGTTCAAGCTTTTACGACTGTGTAAAGAGGTAGAGAACCGTTTTATGTTTAATTTGGCGAGATCGTTACTCTTCTTTTTATCAGCCGTTCAATTTTCGGAAAGAAAAACTCATTTTGAACTGTGGTTAATGGTATTAATGACTCCAATGTGGCAATAAGAAACTTGACATACATTGGGGCAAATCACTAAAAGAGTATAAAATTTAGTTATTTGTTTGTTTGTAATTTTGAGTTGGTTTTATTAACATTTTATTTTTAGATATACAGAACTATGGATAAAATATTTATATATGTAACATTGCTGATAATTATGGTTTGTTAAACAGTATTAGCATGCTTTAGTGTATCATTATAATTTTACATTCATAATTTAATTACATTTATTTGCATGTCTCGCTTATAACCCTTTTATCACATAATTTAAATGTAATGTATTTTAAATTTGGATTCCAATTGAAAGAATGATTAGAAAAAAATATAAAAATAAAAACAATACTGTAATTACAAATTGTAATTAGCATAAATCAACATAATCATGTTGCACATTTTTTAGAATATATGTTGGTAATAACACTTAAATTGTAAAATAACAAAATAGGAATCAATACATTTTTACATTGTCACAGATTTTGTATCATTTTCCTTGCAATATACAGGATACTAATTTTGATTTTGATTTTATAGCAATATAAAAATTAAACCAAGTTACAAAAGATATTGCAAAACGTAATTAAGTTCTTCATTTGATACTATTAGTTGGATATTAAAAAATTATCTCAAGAATGTAAAATATTATGATCACTTGCTGTTGTATTATATTTAATTTAGTTACTGCATGTATTTATAAGTTATTGTATCTGCGATCGCTTTCTGCAAATTTATAGATTTTGCCTTCAGGTTTGATGAAGGTTTGGATTAAAATCTGAAACGTCACAACACGTGAAGAATTGCTTCATTAATTAAACCACCAAACCCAAATTCTATTACTTATTATAGTGATTTTTCATATAAAATTAATGTAAAACGTCATCTTGATTTAGTGGCTTCAAAAAAAAAAGAATTTATTTAGGACAGCAACCAACTGCACAACATGGTAGACAATGGCATAGGTTGCCATTGTATACCATTTGTTAATTGGCGCATGAGTAACAAAACGTAGAAACTTGTGTAAATTAAAAATTAATTATTGGAAGTTTCTGTTGTAGTTCCCACAGATTCGTGTGTCATACCCGTTACTACTCGTTGGCGCGGCATAACAAAAACAAATGTGTTTATTGTATGGTATGTGTAAGATTAAGTCTTACCATTAATAATCTTAAACTTTGAAATCCCTATCCTTGTGTTTAGTAACAGTAGTTAGTTATGTAGTCAGCACTGTACATGCCATATTTACAGTCAAACAAATTAGTAAAAACATTAAGTTATTTGTAGCTAATATATTAAAAAAATACAATTAATATAATATATAAATTGTCATCTTCACTTAGTGGCTTCATTTGCAATCATAGTAAACGAATAACAAAAATTGGAGGACAGGCTACAAAAGTAGCCATTGTCTGCCATGTGTTAAGTTGCTTGTTTTCCCCAATAAATTGATGTATTCTGGCAGCAAAAGTATTGTATTTTTCCTGAGCTCTTTTATGTTCTAAGATTCTTTAGGGATCTTTCTTTTGAGTATCCATAAGTGTTTCCGAGAAACACTGCTTCTTCCGCGTATGCTGTTTGCCGCCATATATAATGTTATTTTAGTAGTTTTACAGTCTTGGCAGTTTTAGACATTTCTGATATCCCACCTTAATTCTTTCCTTCATTTCTCTTCTTCTGTAATTTTCTCATTATTACTTCAATTTACCTGAAATCCACTCCATTTTCTCTCTTCAACTATATTGTACGTTTAATATAATCCTTTAATTTGGATTTCTTTTACCGATTAGTAGCGCTGCCCTGGCTTCTCTTGTTTCTTGCTATCAATGCTACATTGTTTGCATTTCCAATAAGTAGCAATGCATTGAGTTGACCGACGCGACGTTTGCGGTAGCTGTAATAAAATATATTATTCCCCACATAATTCTTTAAAGGCGTGGCACTTGTTAAGGAAATAAATTAAAATGTTCTTAAACAGATTGCCAATTAATTAAATTGTTAATATTTATAAAAATAATTGAAGTTCAAGCCATATGCATTCCTTCTTTCACATATAAGAGGAAACAAATCAATGTTACCACATTAGAGAAAAGGAGCACAGACGAGCAGCTAATATGCATTCACAGACAAATTTAGGTAAAAATTCGACACATGTGCCATAGCTTTTTGCCAAACCTCATCAGCTTTAAAAACCTCTAGGGCAAAACTACTATTACGTTCTCCTAGAAGAAGGGAAAAAATTGGATACTTATCGACAGGCTGAACAATTGAGGAAAACTCAAAACCACTATTGGGCAACTTCTAGAGCTTGTGGAAAGGATTAACCGATGAGATTTATGAGACGTGTTGCACATAGTTAATCTCTTTTGAAATGCCTTTTTTTTAGCCATTGATATGTCAATTTGGCTTTGAGACCCAACAGTTTCTACTGATGTTAAATTAGTAGCATTGGACACAGCAGATGTACCAGGATGTGCAGAAGAAAATAACACTGAACTGCGGAAAACAAAATAGCAAAGTATCACTACCCCTTGTGTCTGGATATTTGGAATTGAGCACCGTAGAAATTGAGTACTGATAGTATCACAACACTGTTACTCCAACTATACTATTAGAGCATCTTCTTTATTATATTCTCCCAAAGACATGATACCTATTTCTTAGGTTGGGACGAAAGCTAAGGTTCGATTATGACTGCAAATGCATAAGAAGACCATTCTTACATGCATACCACGTAAAAATCAAATACAAGAAGATGTTGATGGTAAGTGTCAAAGAAAAAACAGAATACCTCTGAACGCAACAAAGAATGCTGGAAGAGAGACAAAAAAGAAAGGAAGAAGGAATAGATCAAGAAAGAATAGAAAAATAAGCTCAATTCAGAAGAAGAAGAAGGGAGTAAAATTTTTGGAAAATGTCGAAGAGAAAAAATGAATTGTTCTGTTCTGATAATGAAAAAGAGGAGACTGTGATTGTATTACCTCTAAAAGTATTAAAGATGTATGGATAGCAAGATTGTACACGCAAAGAATATGCAGATAGATTTTATGTTATTTGTAAGCTTAATGTTGTTATTGTTATTGTAAAGAGTTTTGCTTTAAAGACGTTTTGCTCTAAAGAGCTTTAGTTCCTGCAATTTTTAAGAATAAATTCACAAACATTATTTTACGTAGTATTTACCATATTTTCGTCTGCAGTTGTCTCGAAACTACTGGAATAACAGTTAAAAAATGAGGTGTGGTCACCACACAACTTTCTTATACGAATATGTGATCAGAATTTTTTAGATAAAAGTTGTTCCAAATTAAGTTTCAAATACTTTTATCTTCCTAATAAACATGTGAGTAAAAAGTAAAACTGTTACATTGGCATTTTAAAATTATTTTTACACAATATTTTTTCAAATTCAAAAAGTACTTTTATACCCTTAATAAATATGTACTAAATGCATAATTTGTCAGATATTTGCCAAAACTGTTATTCGATTAAATTTCTTTCGGTTCGAATTTTAAATTTTTCTTTATACGAAAAGTGTAAAAATCGAGCTATGGGTCGATTACCCAAACAGACGATACACGTCATAAAGAATAATTTCGGTCCAAGTAACATTAAAGTACAATAATACCTACTAATCCTAATATTATTCTAGCTTCCGGTAACGTTTTATGTTACCAGAACTGTACGCCGTTGTAACATATAAAATGGTAACATTTTATTCTGTCAAATGTCATACTGTCATAGTTGTTTACATTTTTCAGTCACTTCATTATCATACGTATTTCTTCCATTTTTACTATATTTATACGCCGATTTCATTTTTAACAATCAGTTGTTTTCACAACTAAATCATGCCTAAACCGTTAGGTAAGCAAGCGAAAGAAATAATTCTCTCTTTAATCGGGTATTTTGAAAAAGAACGCGATAATAATGCGCCATTGCTACCCCTAACAGCAGTTCGAGAGGTAATATTTTCTGTTATTTATAGTTTATACAATAAACGTTTTAATAATAATATTTTTCATTTAGAGAGTAGCAAGTGCTTTAAATATTCACATTGCAACTGTAAATAAAATATCATCTACATCAAAACAGGGGGTTGGACCATCTAGCCCAAAGCGAAAACGGCCTAGAAGTATGCCTGTTGTAAATGTTGATGACTTTACTCAGTGTGCAATAAGAAATACAGTATATGACATGTATAGAAACAGTAAGTTCTTCAGGATTAACGTTTATAAAATTAATATTTGAGTTTTTTACATATCACGCTTCATTCACTGAATATTACTCTTAAAGAAAAGGAACTCTTTTCTGGTGGCAAGTCATCTTTACGGACAGTATTACACAATATTGGTTTTAATTACAAGAAGGATGATCCTAAACGAGCTTTAATGGAACTACCACAAATTGTATTAAAACGTGTTACATTCTTGCAACAATATGTTCGTATGAAACATGAAAATGTTCGCCAGTTTGTGTTCCTTGATGAAACTTGGGTTTTCCAAGATGGAACAATTCGTAAATCTTGGCAAAATGAATCTATAGAAACCACAAAAGCTTCAAAAGTAGGTGGAAAAAGGTACATTATATTTCTAAGAATAACATATTCTTATCTTATGTATATTTATTATATTATCTTGTTTTAGATATATTGTATTACATGCAGGTAGTTCTAATGGATTTATTCCTGGAACAGACCTAATATTTCCGACAAATAGCCAGTATTTTGATTATCACGGTGATATGAACAGAGACAACTTTTTATACTGGTTTGAACACCAACTTCTTATAAGTTTAAAAGAGCCGTCCATAATTGTTTTGGATAATGCCAGTTACCACACTACTATTAAAAATAAAAGTCCAACATCATCTGCCACTAAAAATGAAATTCAGACATGGCTCACCAATAATAACATTGATTATGACGGAGCTGCTTTAAAAATACAATTACTGGATTTAGTTAAACGGTTAGTACATACCTATATATTTAATTATTTTATTCAATAATTTCGTTTATATCTTTACGTAAAGGCATAAATCACCAACTATATATGAATCCGATGATTTAGCAGAGAAGTATGGGCACGTAGTTCTTCGACTTCCACCCTACCATTGTATATTTAACCCCATAGAACTAGTGTGGGGAATAACAAAAACATACTATAACAATCACATTGGAAAATATGGTAGAACAGAGGACGAATGTATAAAACTGTGGAAAGAGGCATTAACACAAGTAACCCCAGACATTTGGGCAAATAGCGTTAACCACTGTGAAACTGAAATTCAAAAATGGTGGGATAGAGAAGTAGGTTTTGAGAGACAAGATATATTACCTTTTATAATTAATGTAAATGATTCCGATTCAGAAGAGAGTGTTAAAGGATGAAGAAAACTAGCATTTCAACTTAATATTATTTTCTTTTTATCACATGCTTATCGCAATGTTACGAGTTTTTTAATCACTAATATGTATAATAATATATAGATTTTGTGTATATTATTTTTGTGAATGTAGTATAAAATAAATAAACTCACATGTATTTAGAATTTGTTTATATTTTTTGTAGACATAGTCGAATAATTTAAAACATATTAATAGTATTTTCTAATATTTTAAAATGTCAACCTAGTCCTAACCACAGATTATTTTCAAAGTACAGCTTGCTCAAAGCAACGTTATTTGTCAACACTGTTATGACATCACAGTGACGTTTCATATGACGTGTATCGCCTGTTTGGGTAATTGACCTTTATAAAGATCTTTGTACTCTTGATACATATCTGTAGCACGTATAATTTGCGAGATTTTTGCAAAAAAACTATTTTTCGATAAGGGTAAAAGTGCACTGTTTTGTTGTTTAGAAGTTTGGTTAAGCTTAGGAGTTTTCAAAATATTAAAGAAAAATTTAGTTTTTACTGAAGTACCTAAACTAATATTCCTAGTCAATCGATTTCGCTGAAAATCGAATCTCTTCTCAAGAAGATTATATACCTAAATATTACGATTGGTATAGATAAGTTTAGCCGTTTGGCCCCTATTGTGGTCGCCGAAATACAGACCAGACAGACAGACAGAGATAGATTCTACAAAAACAAATTTTCGGTAGGATGGGGACCTCAAAACGAGGACATCTACAAAAATCATCTCAAGGTCGAAAATGTCCGTTATCATACTTTCTCCATACTACGTATAAGAAAGTAATTAGAATTGCCTTCACAAACAGGTTAAATATTGAACCATAATAATAAACTCACACAACTTATAGTATTCTAAACGTTACTATTCATATTTTGTCCCACTCGCCCCTATATGTATTCATCCATATATAAAGTATGTGATTGCTTATTGATTTATTGAATTTACTTTGTTGAATTAATATTTGTATATGTATAATAGCTGTAATTTTCTTTTCTTAAATTCAGCCAAAGAACCTAGCTTATTTTAAAAATACGTTAAATATATAGCAAACTATTTATAGTGGCGGCCAGCTATTATACGTACTAAAATTTCTTCATTCAATAAGTACCTGGACAGGATACCATCGGTGCGTTGCACATCACGAACGCGTCAAAGCGTATTCCACTCTGAATAAATACTCCGAACGAGGCTTATGTCGAGACGCCGAATTCAGGACGAACTCGGAATTTCAATCAGGCGAGTGTAGTTTTTAGAGCACATTCCTCTATTCTTTCGGAGAATAATTATTTCACCACGGATACTCGCGGTAATTTAGTTCTTCGAACGGATGGGAACAGAACGTTGTTTGTTCTTGGCCATGCTTAGTGGAATTAGTTTGTAAAGTAGATGTAATTGTGGCAAAGCGGTTACATTTCAGCGTCAGTGGCACTGTAGGAAATTGGATGCGATTTCGAAGAGGGCACTTTCATTATTTGGGAAAACTAATGACTTCTTTTCCTGCATAATATTATGGGATATCATTAGCTTTCAGTGAGTATACTTATTTAGAGACAAAGAAATTTCATCATATTATTCAGATATTTTTGTCTAACCAAACCCTTATTTATTCGAGTTTCAAATGCGTTACTACTAAAATAACTTTCAGAATGAAATCGTATGTTAGAGAAACCTATCTTGCAACTTTGACCGGTTGTTCAAAATTAGGCTTATGTAATACTATTAGCGATCGTAATGAAATATAGAATAAAGATCTACAGCTTTCGAATTATTTTCAATTTACTTTCGTAAGAACAGCTGAACACAATAATAATAACAATTTTTCGTTTTATTACAACATATATAACTTTAATTTACACAATTATTAATTATATATTTGACACACAATCAATAATATTTGTGTGATAATGTTAGATGTTCGTCTTTGGTAAACCAAAGGCCCTCTGATTGACCCACATGAATGATATACGAAAGCTCTACTCTTAACTTTTTACTTTACTCTCTTAATTCTCCAATTTGCGTCGATATTATTTGTGTCGTGGAATTAAATGCATGTCTATGATTGATCAAGGCCCTTTGATTAAACTGTATAGATGGTAGCAATAGTTCTATGCTTAATTGTTCACATTTTCACTTTTACACACTTCTTGTTTGCATTATATCTTGTTAGTTATTGAAATTTTTAGATGGCAGCTGGCCGTAATTTTGTTATTAATTATCATTACATTGCCGGTACGTCAAGGTAACTAAATGTATTAACAATGGCATTTCGTTGTGCGAGGTTTGAAACTTTAAACTTTAATAGTGGCAACTATTTATTTACAGTTGACACAAAATGGATATATTTTCTTCTACTGTCCTTCAATGGAGTCACCAGTGATGGAAGTTACCAGTGATGGAAGTCGTAGAATACTTTAGCAGAGCCAAACAGTAAAGCTGCGCATTTCATGTCTGCTCTCGGGGAATAGTATGCGCTAATATGACAACATCGCTGTCGTACACGTACACATTCCTGGGGTTCTGACAAACTTTCGATGTTCGTGGTGATACGTCGTTCGATTGGCGTTTCATTTGTAGCTCGTACCGTTTGGTCTAAGTATCAGTCAGCATAATGATACGGTATAGGATAGCAAAAATATAGATACAAGTAGCGTCCTATCGTAGTCATTTCTACATTTCCGTCAGTCATGTGGAACCCATTATGGTGTAATTTTTTTCATGCCCAGACCTTCCTCAGAATGTGAAGCATAGTCGTACTTACTAATCCGGTTTCTCAGATCAGCTCACGAATCATATTGCGTCGATCACTGTTCAGTACACATACACTTCTTCCCCATGAGCTTCTTAAAGACTTTGATGACACTGTCGTGCTGTAAGGCATCTGCCAAATTTTTTTTTTTAATCAAACTCCACTGTTTTTGTTTGAAAAAATTGTAAAACACTACATTAGACCACCCGACACAAGGTTATGTTCATCTCGTCATTGCGTATATGTTTTATGTGAAAAGAGGGAGTCATTTGCTCTGAGATGACGTAGGTAGGTCACTAACGTTATTTGATTCCGTTCCCTGGCGTTTCTACATCAGTCCCTATTCCTAACTATTAGAGTTCCAACATTAATATAACCTTAAACATTAATAATAACACTTTTTCTATGTTGTGATCATTCAATAAATAAGAAAAACAATTTGAAAATGAAAAGAATTAAATACATAAAATGCTACATTTACTATTAAGATATAATACTGATAACATATACATATATACGAAAAGCATATATGCATGTGTTGGAATACACACATACATCTAGTGTCATTACCATCAAGGCACAGACACTGTGTTTCGGCCTTTAAGGTCTCGTCATTGTACGTGCGGCTTTCGCTGTCACGTTTGCATAACAGATGTCGCTGTGATATTCTCATGGGCATTTGCCACCTGAAACGAGATAAGTAGCGATCCCAGTTTAAAAGTCATTACCAGCAGTCGCACGTACATTAATGAGGTCTTAAAGGCCAAAACACGATGTCTGTCCGTTGATTGCCGGTAGTGACACTAGATGTATGTGTGCATCCTGACACATGCATATATGCTTTCCGTATATATGTTATCAAGAAAAACAATATTTACTACTTTTGGCTGTGTGTGTTTACTTTTGCAAATCCCAGTAGTAGCTTGTGTGTATATGGAAAAATGCTTTAACATCACAGAGTTAGATACCATAACAGTCAACATGTTACTGTTTCGAAACACAGTTCTGCAATTTTCTCTATTCTATCGTTGTATCATACGCTTTTGGCGATAAGAAAATCAACATATTTGGTTACTGCTCCCAAAATATAATACTCTATTTAACACCCGTCTAGAAACACGGAATAATATATTATATAGTACTGCTAAATATACTGCCTTATCATATTTGGTGGTTGAAGCCTTGCTGTGCCTACGTTGTCAATTAATTGCTGACATAATTTATCTACGTTTTACTTTCATTTCAATAACCAGATTGCGCCCACGCAATTGCAGTATTAAGATGAAAGTGAACCAATATTTCTTAGGATGGTTGTACCGTAGAGGAATGTGCTAGGTCCTCTTGTATTCCTATTATTTATGAATGATGTACAGTATTATATAATGGAGGAGCATGTTTGTATGTAAGCTGACAGTACAACAAAATTCATATCAAAGACGACAGCTACTTAGACATCAATTGCTAACGGTAGTGAGGGCATTTTATGGATGGTGTAATAAGAACCAATTACACCTTTTTGTGGTTTAACGGCTATCACTAAACTCAAATAACATAGTAGCATAAAAGTCTCGACGATGTTGATATTATCTTTGTTCATTAATAAACATTAACTAATTAAACCATTAAAATATGAACAACTTTCTAATAACACTGTAAATATATTTGACAAATACTTTTGAAAAATACATTGGCGGCAAGTATAAGTATATTCTCAATTAATAGAGAAGAGTTGAATTAATTCGCACTAAATATTCAATTTCGAAATGTATCAGAAATTGTGGTAAACTGGATCCCTCAGATAGGAAGTTTAGGTGTTTTATATCTGCTGAATTACCCTTCTTGTATGTAATATGTGTAGAAAGTGACAAATATAATCTATTTATTAATGTATGTAATAATTGTATATAACATTCTTGGCTTTCTGGATTTTGTATACTTTTACATAATAACATTAAATATTGGGTTGCCATTTAATTTAGTTAATATATGGAAATGTTTAAACTTACCTGTTAAATCTTGTCTTGTTCTGAAATACAAAGTATAATATAGTGATCAATATTCAATTGCCTAGATTTAATTATGCTTAAACTAGCACAACAGTAACATGAATAAATTATATCATAGAATACCATTAAATAGCATTGAGTGAAAGCACATATACTTATAAACCTGTCTGATTACATTTGCTAAACTGAGTCATACCTTTCAAGAATATATCGGCTGTATCAAATAACATTAGCCATAGGTAATCTCATGCATACGTATGCACGATATATATGTACGTATGCAAACCCGGTACCAATGACGGCGACGTTTACATCGTATATACCTGAGATCCCCTATAGCTAATGAAATTTGACACAACCGGTATGTAGATATATCACAGAGACTGTGGCATTAACGGCATAATAGTCATTTTATAATGTTTCTTTTATCGCTTTTGCAACAGACAAAGAGCATCAAACCTTTCTCTGTCATGTATTCATCTGTAATCTAAGAGATTCATATTAGAACTGTAATTTTTGTAATACAAGCAGAAATTATAACTTTTTCTATATAATATGATTTATTATTATTAGATTATGGAACTGATTTTTTTACTAAAAACTGAATGTAATATTATTATATTATATATTATTATTACCTGCAGATAAATGTATATAAAGTAGGATATCAATATGTATTTGTCTGCAGTTAATAATTGAATATGCTTTGGTGACGATCTTCAAAAAGAACAATTTTTTATAAATTGACTTAGTCACCAACAATTATATTACTTAAATATATTTTCATAATACCATAATGTTAAAACACATTTGCATACTGTTAAACGTGCTTTAAAAGTATTCTATCGATATGTGTGTCAAAACAGCAACAACCGTTATTTATTGACGATATTCCATAATCATTTTTAAACCGTAAATCGTGTTTATATTGAAAAAAGCAATATTTATGAATTATACTCAGATATTAATTATTCACTCCGTTATGAAAAGTACTGAACGCCACAGGAGCGATATGCGTATAATAGATTTGATTGACTGTAAAATCACGGCTATTGGCTCCATTTTACAATATTTAATCGCGTCTGTTATTTGGTTCAGATCGGCATTATAACCTTAATATATACATGTGCCGTTGGCACTGATCATATAATTATAGTAGTGATAAATACAATGACAAAAATACGATACATATTAGATAAATATTATTTTACTATCTAACAGGTAACACATTGCCATCTAAAAGCAAACTTGAAGTAGTGTTTTTCGTTTTTTATATTTATATATCCACATTTTGTCTATTCATTCGGCCTGATGTAAAGCTTTGGCAGAAGTTAAGTTTCGTGAATTATGAGTCCTATACCAAAACATCTATCATTTTCTGTTGATTAGTTAGATGAGACTGTCATTTTTTTTCAAATTTTAGTGTTTGTAATATTATAAAATACTTTTATTTAGATTTACTAGTTACAAAGAACATTCAGAGCGAAGCAGTTGTGTTAGATAGGTTGCATACTAAAATAATGCGTAATTACTGTGACTTACATATATACATTTATACGTAAAACGTATATGCATATATGTATCTGTTTGAGATACACACATACATTAAGTGCCATAGCCGACAATCGAACGCACAGACACCGGTGTTTCGACCTTGGAGGTCTCGTCAGTGTACGTGGAGACTGTCGACAATGGCTTCAAGACTTAAAACGCTGCTTATGTCATTTTTGCGTGTTAAATGCAGTGAGATAATGCGTACTAAAATAATTCCTAAACTTTCTTCAAAATGATTTATTAGTATTTTTCCATGCACAACTACTATACCCTGTCTCAGAATAAGAAGGAGTGATTCAAATATCCCGACAAAACATGGAACACATAGCTTAAAATTTAGTAGACAATTTGATATGACATCATGACAATTGAGGTTAGAAGAACTGTATTAATTCTAACTAAGGATTTAGCTGTTTTGTGTTTCATTTACTACTTTCGTTAAAATAGATGGATGTGCCGCTTTTCATTCTACCAATTGAAGCAGCAATACGAGTGCACGACAATTGGAAACAGGAGAGTAAAGTTATAAACACAAGTACTAGGTGCATACATCTATAATTTGATGAATACAAATCTCTTAACATTCAAATCTGTTCATTCTAGTTTTACAAAAAAAATTAGAAGAATCTATGGATAAAGATATAGGCCCAATTTACAAATGAAAGCATAGACTTTGTTCTGGGCGTTTTGAGGAGGATTGCCGTAATAAATATATAATTACTGCACATTTAAGCGAATGTGCTATATCAACATGAAAATTGTGAATCAAGTCTATTTATTACTAAATAATTGTATCAGAGAGCAAGAATGAATCAAACCTTTTATCTTTTACCAAAATGTCCTTAATTAAGAACTTACAGAAAAGGTTTTGCTTATTAGTTTCAATTTTAAATATCAATAAAGAACTTATAAAGATAAATCATTCATATTACTGCTACAAACCTTGAGGAGGTAAATTCAAGCAACTAGTCTTGGAAATGTGAATCTTACATACAACAGTAATAAATAGAAAACTTTACATTGGCTGAAGTTGTTTACACGAACTGCCAAGATAATTACATATACCTACACATTATTAATTATTATTCCCTATTAAAATTTATTTATTATGAAAATATATAAAGTATAACAAATATTTATATATTGGAAATTATCAATAATTTAGTGTTCACATAATGTTAAAAAGATTAAAAATTTACATGGTCGGCACAATTTTCCAAATACTTATTGTAACATTTGTAGTAATTGCTGCTGTCAAAAGTTCTCATATCAGTGATATTCTGAAAGGAGATTTTTTTGAAGCAACTTCATCTTATGTATCAATTCAGATCCTATATGAAGTATTCTTAATTACCTATCTTTATCGGTATGGCTATTTAATCCTACAGGTTTTCAACAAAGCTTGTAGTGCACTCATTATACTTGTGGCTATCCAAACTTTTTCCCATATTCTCCACTAGATATTTTCACCTTTTTCTATTAGTATAGGTTTCTTTACGTTTGACATATCTGAAATGTAACTTGTATATGAACATGTGGTAATATAATTAGTATTTAATTAACACTTACTTGAAATTAATGAGTCAATTCTAGAATATGTGTGAGTTGTCCAGTTCATTTATGGTATGAACTCATCTATAGTTATTTTTGCAATGATATTAATTGTTGAATGTTTCATTTTTGCACTGACGTACAGTATTTTTGACAGATTCATCAAATTCTAAGTTTCAAATGCATGATCACTTGTTCCTTAGGTCTTAAGCCGTCTGATCAACGCATGCTCATGTGAAAGTACGGATTTTATTTAATAACACAATAAAGTATAATAAACCAAAGTAAAAATGTAAGAGACTAGGTTATGGCTTGGCTATAAACATAAAATGACGTTTTGTCAAACTTATTTTCCCATGTTAAACTTGACTACGCAAGAACCAATGAAATACTTTAAAAATATACGCCATTTTGGCGCGATATTTGAATCACTTCTTATTCTGAGACAAGGTATAGCAATTTATTATTCAGAAACGTATTGGTTTCTCGTCCATATTCGAAATGCTTATAAACAATATCTAAAATTTATCCCATGTTAATTAAGTGGAATGAAAATGTGTTTGGGTACTCAAACATAATTTGTATATTACAGATATCAAGTAGCAGTACCGCCAGAAACATGGAGGTGGTTTGCTGCAGCTAAGTGTTCAAACACGAACACATTATTTGTTCACATAAATGGAATACACATTTTTGTTGACTTATTTTCTTTTTTCCTAATGACCAGTTGTACAATGTTCCGATTAATCTATCGGTAAAATAAATCTATGAGGCGTATTACAAACTGTAGTTGTCGGTGAGATTGCTATCGGTTGAATATAATTGAGTTGGTAATACATTTTAGTAAGTATTTCATATGCAATTGTAAAGTTTACAGCCCTGTTTTTTAAATTTAGAGGTTATTTTAAACAGTAAACAAATTGTTATAAGTGAATATTCGATAAATTTTAATTTTATATACAAATATTTTAATTATGTTCAATCTGTTTGAGACTAGTAGCAGCAATGATTCCAAAAATGAATTACTAGTCAATATTTTCTTAAATAGAATAAAAGAAAAACGTATTGGAGAACGATTTAACCACATGGATTACTGGAATGAATTTTGTATGCGTTTTCGTTTAAAGAAAGAGAATTAGATTACTACTACTACAAATTGTAGAACAATTAGAAACTTCAACTAATGCGTAAAACAAATAACTCTTTTATTTCGTATATTCAAAAAACAAATTAGTGCTATATGTACATCTTTTTCCTTACAATTCTTCCTTGGTATAATTTGCAGAGCGCAAACGATTATTTTCCTTTACCATTTCAAAAGATTATATTATTATTAAGATATTTTATTTTCATGTAACTACAGACGTAACATACAAATATTGTATAGGTTATGTTTGGCTGAATTAACCGCCCAATAACTCCTATCGGTAACTTCGAGTACCCGACAGATTATCTCGCCGATAAGGTGGCGAATAAAGATATCTGTATATTGTAATACGACAGAAACGACCTTGTCGGCAAAATAACGCTGTCGGACAGTATATCGGTATATTGTACAACCGGCCCTTAGACGATTAAGGTTGCGAATGTCTAACAACAGGAAGATCTGGTCTATGAATGTACAACAAGTAATAGCGAAGTATATTATTTAAATAGACAATGGTTTTGATCTATAAATTGTAATAAATAAAGCAATACTGTATATAAATTATTATGTTAACCAGCTCTACTTATGTTTATAACTATGACTTTTGTTAACCATTATCGTTATGATCTGTACTGAATTATGGTTCAAAGAGTGCCTTCATTTTACATAATGTAGGTATCTAATTTCGGTCTTTTATATATGATAATAATAAGCTATACTGCCCAACAGTTTACAACCAATTGCTGGACAATTCATTACAATAAGCGAGTATGTAATCAAATAAATACATACATGAAATAAACCTACTATATCTCTACAACGTAAACAACAGTAAATATTGCAGATAAAGTGAAAGTAATACAAAGAGAACAAAAAATCATAAATATAGCATGCAATGCCAAGGAACATCAAGAATATCTGTTGAGGTGTTCAGCGATTACTGTCCTCACGAGTTCGGTGCTAGAGTGGCTGTTATCAAAATATAAGTTGATTGATTAAAACTGGATCACATTCAATAAATAGGTGATCTAACCGCGACGTTAGTTCTGGGAATTAGTAAATTAAAAAAAGGGGCTTAACGCGACGCAGGACGGGATTCAGCAAATCTTATGTCTTCAATTAATGCAGTAGTCAACAGTGTCATGATGCAATTCAAACAACAAACATATCCCGACGCAATACTCCTAAAATGGAAAGTGATTTTGTAACGGATTAACAGTAGACAATGATCATCATTCCTACACGGATAAACTCTGAAAACTCGACTTCATAAGAATTTCATAAATTTGTAATGAACCAATTGAAGCTGCCGCATATGACAGGCTAACGTGGATACCACACTACACAAGAATATTCAAGATTGGTGAAAGATCTGCAATTGCAGACGATAATTCCCAGCATTCTCAAAGCAGTAGAGTTATGTGATAAGCGAATGTGAGTCTCACGTCGAAAATCACGCCCAAGTTCCTTGTTGTCTGATCAAGATCAAACCAACGCCAGTTAGACTGAAGGCAAAAGTATAGGGTCCCCAATAGCGCGAGAAGGACATTGACTTATAGTTGGATATATCCAGTGGTAAGTTATTTGCAGTATACTAGTGCAGGATGTCATCTTGGACAAGAATACTACAAAAAATCTTTATATCTTCCGTGAAGAGCAGCTTATTACAACTGATAACAGAAGTGATCTCAGTTGTAATAAACATATTGAATATTAAAGGACCTAGATTGGTAAATCGTGGGATCCCAGAAAGTACATTTTTAACAATAAATCCTTTTCCATCACATACACAAAGAAAGAGTTGTGTATGTGAAGGAAAAGGATTTATTGGAAAAAATGTAGTGGAAACGAATTTTGGAGTAGGACAGCAGAAGGCTAACAAGAGCATTACTGAGGCAAAAGGCTCTTAGGTTTATGGCAAGAACAATGTGGTCCAAACGATCGAAGGCTTGGCAAAATCCATATAAACCACATCAACCTGACCTCTATTGTCCAAGATATTCGAAATAAATTTCGGGACACATCCAGAAAACCTTGCTGATACAGTGACAATTTCCGTCTAACGAATGGATACAAAGTTTATAAATTTTTGCGAAATTTGAGAGGATTGCAAAGGGTCTATAGCTAGTGATAACTGTCTGGTCACCAGTATTGAAGATAGACATAATCTAGACGCCAGGAAAAGTATATGAACTCAAAGAAAACTGAAATATTCTGAGTGGGGCATTCACGAAGACAAGCATTGCAGTCTTTAATCAAAAAAGCAGGAATCCGGTCATGTCCACAAGCGAAATCATTTTTCAAGCTATTAATAGCGCTGATAATAGTAATTTCCGAGAAGCATTCAAAATGAGTAGTACAGTTGCAATCCTGTTGAAGAGGGGGTACCAAAGACACTGCTAAAGTAAGCCGCAAATCCATTTAGGATATCATGTGTCGTACCAGTATTGTTGTTATTATAACTCATATAACTAGGTATTTTTCCCTTTGTCCTTCATATAGGACCAAAAGTCCTTTGTGTTACTTGAAACTTTACTCTGAACTTAGTTCAAGTATTCATTGTAAGCGTCGCGAAATTGTCTCTTTATCAATAGAAAAATATTCTTGAAATTGGCCAACGTGGAGAGGCAGTTGTAACGTTTGAATTTTTTGAAAAAGCTATATTTGAACTTAATATTAGCAATTATATCTGGTGTCTACTATATGTATTAAATAGTTCATGACTACCTACTCATTCTATGCATATTATATCGCTGACGTAAAATATTTCATTCCGGGCTAATTATAAATGTTTGTACACAAACTAGGTCACGTGTCCTTTTAGCAAGAGATATTGAATATACATGATGTGATAATGTAATGTCTATCAGGAGTAATTCTACATGAATTATTACTAAGCTTGGATGACGTTATTGGGTTAGAAATTATTTCTAATTATATAATCTGATCCGTTTGCAACTGCAAACAAAAGGAAATCTAGTAAATTATGTCTGATTAAACGAGGAAAATGGAAGGATTATAGATTGCAGAAACTTGTATTCTGCACAAATATTTTGCCAAAGAATAATTGCGTTACGTAGTAACCTGTAAATTAATATGTTTGAATCGATCGAAGGTAATAACAGAATTTAGTTTATGATAGGTAATTTAACAAAGTTATATCTGCATCAGAGAGTTATTGTATAACTAGAATTGTTAAGTGTTATTTTTTTATCAAATGTGAAATTATGTCCATAACATAAAGCAATGTATATCCCGGGCTCTTTTTTTATCATTACACATTTTCCCTATGTGTAATGATAAAAAAAAATTGTCAATGCATTAGCGATATAGTCACTGTATAGTAGACAACCAGTTATACACTCGTATTTTGACAAGCAGGAACAGTGAGCTGTCATAAGATTTTTATCAGTCAATTTTCGTTAAACTTTTTATTAAAATTTTAAAATAAAAATTGAGTTTGTAGCAGAAACACTCTACGATACACGTGTTAAAATGTTATTTTATTTTGCTTATTTTAAATTGCTCCAATTCCTAATCACCCTCGTGTCGCAAATCTTACTCGCAAAATAAAATAGCACTTTTAACAATTATATCGTAAATAACTAATTTTGTACAATTTTTCTTACAATTTTAAAATTCGAAATATATCACGTCGTCAACATCATAATTGCTACATTAAGGATTTCCCGCCATTTCCCACTGGCCGCGTAACGTTGATACAAATAAAATAATATTCTGGAGATCCGTTTCTCTTACTTCTACCATAAATTATTTGTACGGAAAAATTAAACTTTGCAGCGTACATAAAACCTTATACATTTATTACGAAACTGTTAAAATTTAGCGCGAAAGTATTTGATTCGGCAATAGTACTTGTACTGGTAACACTGGGCGATACAGAGCAAAATAAAGCTTAGAAGAATTAGGTTATGTTTTTAATAAAGAAAATGCAGAATATCACTTGGAACAAAATAATTAGTTTATTATAACAATTAAACGGACTTAAATGTGAAGTCTAATATCATAACAAGTTCTCGAAATGTCCACCTTGTCTTTCAAGGCAATAAGCAAGGCGATCTTGAAAGCAACGAAGTGTATTTCTAATAAATTCTGGCCTTATTCCATTACATGCAGTAAGTATACGCTCTTTTAGTTCATTCAAGTTGCGTATTCCTACATTGTTGTAAATTTTACTTTTTAGGTAACCCAAAAGAAAATAGTCATTTGGAGATAAATCAGCTGATCTTGGAGGCCATAGTAAGGGACCAAATCTACCAATCCACCGTCTTTGAAATAAGTTATTTAAAAAATTCCTGATAGCGTTAGTAGAATGTGGCGGGGCCCCATCCATTTGGGACCAGGGTTCATCAACATTCATCATCTCAATTGATGGAATGATATGGTCTCTCAACAAATTCAAATATTTCACTGCAGTGAGGTTACCGTCAATAAAAAATGGGCCAATAAGTCTATCGCTTATTATTCCAATCCAGACATTAACTTTTTGAGGGTACTGTGTTCGGGTCAGGTTTTGAGCGTGAGGATTTGTACGGGACCAGTACCTAATGGATTAATGGATAGGAAATTTAATAATTTTTCATGGATAAATGTAGGGTACAAACCGAAAGTTCTGAGAGTTGACTTCACCGTTTACGGTAAATGTAGCCTCATCAGTAAAAATTATTTTATTTAAAATTTCTTGGTTTTCATTTAACATGTTAAACATTATTTCACAAAACTCAGTTCCTTTTATCTTATCCTCTTCGAAAAGCTTTTGATGATTTGATATTTTGTATGGCCTATATTTAAATTCTTTCAGAGTTTTGTATACCGAACTGTACGATACTCCAAAATGTTTAGCTACATCTAAAAGCGATCCTATAGACCGTTCCTCTACGTAACACAGGATATTTAATTTCATGTCTTCTGTTCGAACATGATTGGTTCTATTTCTTTTTTTGTGAGAATTTAGAACACAACCATCTTCTTGAAATTTTTTAAAAAAGTTCAGAATTGTTTTTGCACAAGGTATAGGCCTGTCTGGATAATTGACGAAAAACATGTCTCTAACTTGCCTTAAACTATTATTTTTCTGGTACCACATTACTATTGCCACCTTTTCATTTCTGTTGTATTTATCCATGATTTATAAATAAATTATCTATTTTTTAATAAAATGTATTTAATTTATGACTTATGTTTGAATAAAAATTCGGAAATATTAGACATAAAAAATGTTTTTCCCGTCATGGCAACCTGATTTAAAAATTAAGGTATGCTATACGTAAATTCTTCATTGGTGTATAACTGGTTGTCTACTATAGGTACAGTGACTATATCGCTAATGCATTGACAATTTTTTTTTATCTTTACACATAGGGAAAATGCTATGTGTAATGATAAAAAAGAGCCCGGTATAGAGCATGTAAAACATAAAATATTGAATGTTTCCTTGAAGCGCCAACCAGGTCAATAATTTTACCAAACATTTTGTCCAGCCAAATCCATGGAGTATTCCATAAAAAATTTAAGCAAGTTAAATGTTTTGTACACGAATTCTGTGTGTAGCCTTTAACATCAACATTTGTTTCTTCTGTGCATTTCAATATTAAATGCTACATTACTATATATTGAAATTGGACTAAAATTATGCTTACACCAATGTACCGTTCCATTTTATCGGTAGTATTACTTCTAAGGAACAGATATTTAAATCGGTAGCTATAAAACGTTCTTTGGTGTGAAATATAAATTGTTATTTGTAATTTTTCGAATGATTTATTGGTTAATAATAAGTTGAAATTTTAGATGATGCTCTAGAAGCGCATGTGATTAATTATAAATTTTCAATCTATTACCTTGATTGTTCTTACGTCCTCCACTATATCATCCCATAATCGCCCCTCAGATTGTTCCCTACCTCCATGTGCACCAGGTCTTTAGTTTGTATTTTTCTAATCATTCCTATGAATCTGTTTCTCATTTTGTAGCCTGCTTAATCTAGCCAAAGATATATAATATATCATATTTTCCTCCAGTTCCTCTTCAAACTCTTTGACTTTTTGTTTCATTTTCGCATAACCTTCTTCTCCTTTCCGAAAGTTTGC
This sequence comes from Amphimallon solstitiale, assembly GCA_963170755.1. Classification (NCBI taxonomy): domain Eukaryota; kingdom Metazoa; phylum Arthropoda; class Insecta; order Coleoptera; family Scarabaeidae; genus Amphimallon; species Amphimallon solstitiale. The sequence goes on along the minus strand of OY720678.1, from coordinate 40,382,734 downwards.
TGTTGCTTCTATTAAATATGAGATAACTAAATATCAGTAGTTTGTTTATTTTAATTTATAGAGTTTTCTTGATTTATTTCTTCTTGACTAGGTTTCTATACATCCATCAAGCTTGTTCGACCTAAACTATTCCTTTATGTATACTGCTGTTTTCGGCATTTTCTATAATTATTCTTAAATAGTCCAGTTTGTAAATTTGAAACATTAAATAAGTCTCTATTTTTTTTTCTCTTAGTTCCATCATGTAATTTGTATTGCCTATATTGTTTCTCATATCGTCTTCGTGTACTGCCATATGCTCCGACCCTTTTTTTTCTTAGACTGTCATATTTTCCGCGCATCCTATCAACTGTTTTTAGTTTTGATAACTGAATACAGTTTTGCGTTTTATAATGCTTTTATGGTTGAGCTGAACAGTGTTGGGAGATCGCGCTGTCAAATTTACCTACTTTATTAATATAGAGAATGCTTCTAGTTTTAATCTCTAAAATTTTCCAGTCTTGTTTGTTAAAGTCATCTTTAACAGTTGTACAATTTTTGTTTCTAGGATTTTGTTTAACTCCTTGAAATACAAACCTTTTCCCTCTTTTATATAAATGTGCTTTCATTTACTAAACTGATGCATTTATTTTAATCCCTACAGTGGTTCGGCAGTCTCTTCATTTCTCTTAGTGTGTTCCCTTTTCTTCTCATATTTCCTCAATTCCTTTCCATTAATTCTTTCTCAGGCTTTTCCTTTTCCTCCAACTTTATTTGCTGGCTTCTAGTATATTTCTTGTAAATCTAATGGGGTCCATTCTCATGATATGATCGAACCAGTTCAGTTATCTCCTTTTTGGTTTCAATAATATTGCCTTCCGCTTTGTTATTTTCCCTATTTCTTCATTTTTTATTTTGCCATAGTTTTTTCCGTCGCAAGTCTTCTCGGATATCTCATTTTTGTTGCTCGACTTGGTTTTGATGTTTTTTTTAGTAGCGCCCATGTTTCGCTTCCATATAATGGACTTCGAGCGACTACTGCGTTATAGACTTTCGTCTTCATTGTCATCTCTACCTTTGTTTTTCCCAATATTTTCATATTTATGGCTTGGTAAATATTGGTGCTCTTTCGTCATCTTCTGGCAATTTCTGTATCTAGACTAATGTCGTTTGTTATAATTGCTCCTAAGTACTAATAAATCTATGAAAATAATTAAGAATACTTTATAGGACCCCATGACTTCTAAAATGATGATGAAATTAACTGTGTTTGGTACTGATGTATGTACAATGTTCAATTTCTGTCTTAATTAATTTGATTATTGAGTTAAAGTGTGTTCAAGAAATTGTGCGTTTTTGTTTAACACATTTATTAATACAATATTCCTCTATTTTTCTTACACAAAATATCATCTGCTGTTATTCCGTGTTTGTTAGCACAGACTCAACAGTTCTTATAAGTATTTCCAGTATTCTGAACTCTTTTCGAAGTTTTGTTATAGTCATAAAGCGCTTCTAAAATCTGCGTGCACTGTATTGATTATGAACTTTACTGAGAAGTAAAACACTCGCTTACCCAGCATTATTAAAAAAAAAAACAGTAAAAGTTGCTATCAATTCCGTCAGTATGTATTTTTCCGTAGACCAATTTATATTAGTCTTCTGTTGAAAGGAGGAAAGAGATGACCCAAAGTAAATTCATCAGAATCTGATCACGGAATTCGAAGCGGATTCAATTTTTTTATGTGTATTATTTCAGATGAGTTTGGAGGAAGTTATGCAATCTAATATTTAAATGTATGTAATACTATAACACAGTGACTGCATACAATAAAAATATTGTAAACATAACTTTGGAAGTAGATATAATAATATATTATTCTTGTAATACAGAATTATAAACTTTGTTTATAATTCTATAAATGCAATTTACGCCAAAAATTTAGTCAATAAAAGTCACTTAACTATAGCTAATAAGAAATGAGTTTTATGCTCTTAATACAACTTATTACACTATAAATTTAGTTTTTTAACGATATTATTTAGGTGCGTTTATAAATGCAGTAAGTCATGCATCTTACTGCTATGTATTTTAATGATAGTTGTATTAACGGCAACAATATATACTGAATGGGAATGGTGGATATGAGAATGTATTACCTTTCACTTCAAAATTATATACTTGAAACTCGTTCTCACCCAAGACGTGTCCATTATCTTTCTTCAACACCGTCTCCGCTAGCCGTGATCGTCTAGTGGTTAGGACCCTACGTTGTGGCCGTAGTAACCCAGGTTCGAATCCTGGTCACGGCAATATGCAAACATTGTCACGGAGGAGACCTTTTTTATTATATCTTTACGTATTTATTTGTTCCAAAATATATAGGCAAGTTTCAAGTGTGAAATTACATCATAATTGATATATTTATTTATATATTAACATTCAAAAAAAATACTGTAGAATTTCTTTTTTTTAAATTTTCTTGGTGTAGCGGCCTCAATTAAAACTACTAATCCAAATAAAAACAAAATCTTTTTTTAACGTTTCGACTTTTATTTAGTCTTTCTCAAAAATATTAAAATGTTAACCCAGAAATACACATAATGATGTCAAACCACAAATGTAATAAATAAGGACAAAACAATAACTACAGAACATTAATAAAATTTATTTTATTTATTATAATAATGAAAAACAGTGGACTTACCAAAGTCATTTCCCAGTAAATATCATTTTTGAAAGGTATTTGATGTATACTTTTTTTACATTTTATTGTAGTTTCTTATATTAGTGGTGGAAACCAAAATTTTTTTATTCCTTTCCATAATTGAATTAATTTTTAAAACTGTAATCGGTTTTAAATGACTGTGTGTGTTGGGTGCTTGTTGCATTAAATATTGCTTCAAGTGTATGTCTATTTTTTCGCATAAAGTTTAAGTTTTTTTAATATAAAAGTTGTTATTTTCAAACGAAATAAGGAAAGGATATTTCTGCATGTACAATATGTTTCAAAAATATATGATTATTGTATAAGGGGGGAATAAAATTTTAAAAGACCATCGATCTCACTGCTATCATTAACTGCATTACTATGTTTAACTATGTGGATCATCTCAAGGATATTCCTTGGCTTTGTATTAGTATGTTTTGTTAAAATTTTAGTATTAGTGAAATTGAAATTATGGTTTAAGTTTGTTTAGTGTGTTTTTAAAGCCGTGGAGTTTTTGGCATATTTATGTCCTTTAATCCTTTCTTCTAGTAATTGTTTAATTTGACCAATATAAATTTTGTCACATGTCTCACAAGGGATGCTATACACTACATGTGACTGTTTTAGGGGTGGAGTTGTATCTTTAAGTTTAGTACATAAAAATTTGATGCTACTATTGTTTTGGTGACCTATTTTGAAATTGTAGGGTTTTAATATTTGGCTGAGTTTTTCTGATAAATGTTTGACATATGGTACAGGAATGTAAGTAGGTTCTAGAATTTGTTTATTTATATTTTTGTGATTCTTGTCTCTTTATTGTAAAATTTATGTAGAGTTTGTTTCATGATTATTTCTATGAAGTTATCTGGGTAATTATTATTGTTTAATATTTTCTTAATTTTGTTTATCACAACTGGTCGATATTTTGGGCTGGTAAGGTAAATGGCTCTATCGGCCAAGGCTTTTAACTACGTTCCTCTTTTGTGATAGAGGTTGTACGGAATTGTAGTTTAAATATCTTCCAGATGCGATGGGTTTCATGTACCATATAGTTTGAATATTGTTATTCTGCTTAATTAATGTCATATCTAAGAAATTTATGGAATTATTGTTTTCTATTTCAATAGTGAAACATAATTGTTTATGGAAAAGATTAAATTGAGTTTGAAAATATTGTATTTTATTTTCTGGGATCAAAGCTATGTAGTCGTCTACGTATCTTTTGGTTTGAAATCTAAGCTTAACGTATCTTTTATTTAATGTTGGTTTGAAATCTAAGCTTTTTATTGTGTGTTCTTCAATGTGTTCTAATACAAGTTGGGCAATGACACTCGATATGGGTGCTCCCATAGCTAAGCCATCTATCTGTTTGTAGAATTTAGTGTTACACTGAAAATATGTATTTGTTAAACTTATTTCTATTGCTTCTAAAAAATCTCCAATAGGTATTTGTGTATAATCTTTAATTAAGTTCCACTTTTTTTTGATAACATCTTTAGCCAAATTAAGCGGTATATTTGTGTACATTGATTCTACGTCTAATGATATTAATTTGTGATCTGTATCAATTTTGGTATTTTTTAAAGTGTCTTTGAGGTCAAATGAGTTTTTTAAGTAATATTCATTTTTACCAACTACATTCGATAGTATGCCCGCAAGGTACTTTCGTAGGTTGTAAAAAGGACTTTGTATACATGAGACAATAGGTCTAAGTGGGGTATTATCTTCATGTAACTTTGGATAACCATATATTTTAGGTGGTTGTGCATTATTGATTTTTAACAAATTTGCCGTATTAGGTGATATTAGTTGTTTGTTTTCTAATTTTTTGATCAACGCTTTTTGATATTTTGTCGTAGGGTCGTTACGTAATATTGCGTATGTAGTTTCTTGAGTTAATAAGGTATTCATTTTATGTTCATAGTCTTCTTTGTTCATGATTACTGTTTTATTTGTCTTATCTGCTATCAAAACTATTAATTGTTTATTTTTTCTCAAAAAGTCTTTTGTTTCTTTAATATGTTTTTTTAGAACAATGTAATCTGATTCTGATGTTTGAGGTTTACTAGAATTTTTGAAAATGTTGCTGTTGTGTTGCAAATTTTTCAACGTAGTTGGTTTTTATCTTTTTCATTTATGTTTTCTATATACGCCTCAATGTTTGCTATAATTAAATTAATGGGGGAATTGTTTTTAGTTTCAATAATTTATTGTGACCAAACGCAAAATTTGGGCCCAAACTCAACACTTTTAAAATATTGTCAGGTATGTGACAATTTGATAAATTTGTTATCCAATGTTTGTTAAAATTTGGATTTAAATTATGGTATGAATTCCTTTGACATGGATTTTGTTTTTGTTTTAAGGTTTCAATTTTCTTTAAGTGCTTAATTTTTATTTCATTGAGAAAATGATTATATCTATCATTCAACCAAATTTTAATTTCACTATACATATGACTGGTAATATTGTTTTTTAAATCAATATGATTCGATTTGATAGTGAGTTCTAATTTATTTAATTTCCTTTAATGTATTTGTTATTAAATAATTTAAAATAACGTGTGTAAAATTACTTACTTTTTTACTGAATACATTGGTAAGTCCACAGTCCGTAAATTGTATATGTGACGTTTTTAGTTTCAAACAAGTCAGAGTTAAATTGTTTTGTTTACAAACAACTAAAAATGTTCTTCTGTTTTTTAATCTTGCGTATTTATTCTCCAATTTAACGATCTTCTTAATTTTGTCATATGGACCAATATTTATTTATATACATATATAATAATCTAAAACTACTAAATCTTACTAATACTACGGTACACTGTAGTTTTGACTTGGCTTATTATCGATTAATAATGAACATTGTTATGAGGTCCTATAAACTCATAATCATGTGAGTATTTTAATTACCTTATACACATAACATTTAATTGAATGAATAATAGAAGGTGTCTACCATAATGATAGAATTAAAGAGAACAGTCCTTTTATCCTACAAAAATGCTAGATAATATTAATTCGAACATAATAACAATTTTTAACTGTTTAGACAGCTTACAGATAATTTGATTATCATTTACCTTTATGCAACGATTATTTCTATTTCTTGGAAAAATAAGATGACAACCTGAACTCAGCCAAGTTTTTGGATGATTTGTTTTAATTTACTCTTATGCAAAGTTGTAACAGTAAATGTAGCAGAAAAAATAGTCAATATTATTATTATTATTAATAATAATAATACTATGTCCTATTTATATTTAATTTAAATACATCGTAACTTGTTATATTTTTTGAACATGCTTCAGTGTATGACAAAAAATGGCATAACTCCAGTTCAGTATACAAGGACAGTACCTAATTTAATGATGCACTAGGAAGGATACAAGTTTATTGTACAAGTCGTGTGCTTGCTTGCCCTATTAAAAACTATGCATTTTGTCGAATTTCAGTGGTAAATGAATGACGACCAATACGTTTATATTGTGCACAATCCCGTCCTTTTTGTTTATATTAAGTAGAGTTTTTTAATCGACTTGTGGATCATATCGTAAACATATGCAAATAGATATAGATTTAGCACTACCATATAAATACTTATTGACAAATTGTTAATTTGAATTTTCAAATAAATTAATGAGGGGAGTAACACCTTGCCTGAAAATCTATTTTTAATGTACTGCATTTGTTTGATATAAAGCAATTACTGTAGGGAGACCAGGGAGGCTTGAGACAAAGGACGAATGAGACACTACATTTATTTCCTAAAATCGAGTAAGCAGAGCCATCTGTTGGTTACTGGTTCATAGCTTTAGCCTAGTTTCTCATCGCTTTGCCAGCGAACCGGCGCCAGTTATTAGTAGAACGTTGTTTTTAGTGCACGTGGAAAATTTCTGCCAAAACTAAATTTTAAGTTTTCGATATCATTGCAGTTTGAAGCAAGTTCAAGTGAAAATTCGAGTTGATTCTTTAGGCATAGTGACCTCAGGTATGTTTTGAATTATTCATATAGTTATCCGGTGAATTAGATGTTTAACAAGAATTTTAGGTTAGGTTATTTTATAAAATGCTATGTAGGGAGACATGAGACAGTTATTTTGGGGAGACATGAGACGTCTCAACCCTCCTCGATAGTGTCTCATGTCTCCCTAACTTTTGAAGCCTGCAAATATTCTAGAATGTAAAGCCTCAACGTCAACAGCCAATGTGCAAGAGAACAATTTAAATACTAACCAAAATTTTGTTAGTCCAGAAATTTTGCGACCACTTCCGAAGGCAGGTCCACGAAAGCGGATTACAAAACGAAAACGTGGTTCCTCAAGAATTCTTACCGACACACCAGAAAAAGAAGCTGTAGAGGCTGAAGCAAGTGCTCGAAAGATAAAAAAAATTTTCCGTTGAAGCATGATAACCTTTTTTCATACAAAAAAAAATCTTTACAAAAACCTCCAACTCCACCTCAGTCTTCTTCGAGTGATGAAGAGGAGCGAAACGAGTCGGGCGGAAGCAGCGAAGATGTTTCAGATGTTGAAAGCTACGAAAGAGAAATGCTACAAATTAAAGCTCTTGAAGATGTCAAAACACTCCAAGCGGGAGACTTTGTTTTGGTTAAGTTCGACACAAAGACTTCAACTATGCATTATGTGGGTCTAGTAATAACAAAGGAAGATGATGAACACGTAATTAAATTTTTACGTCGTCACGGAACCACCTGGAAATTTGTTTATCCACCAATGGAAGAAATTTCTTCAGTTCGAGAACAAGATATTATTTTGAAATTACCGTTTCCAAAAAATGTAGGTGGAACAAAGAGAGTAAAATCTACACTGACATTGGGTTTGGACTACCGTCATTATCAAAATGTTCGTTGATTTTCTTTGTTTTTTATTTTTTTTTCGATAATTAATAAACATTTTCCGAATGCTTACAATGCCTCAATGCTCCCTATAACCAGCTTCAAAGCTCCCTTACCTAGGGAGTGTTGAGACAATTTACACCACGTTGTTGAAATACATTTAAACAATTCAAATAATATTTTTGAAGCATGAAAAAGTATGGCAAGTGTAGCTAAATGTCACACAATTCACTTGCAATATATATTATCTTCAAATTGCGAATTGTAAAATGTACAGCAAATATAATTAAATTTTTGTCTCAAACCTCCCTGGTCTCCTATAAATATTTCTGTCTTCCATAGAGCCATGTTGCCCAGTAGGCAGGCAATTTTTTGAGTTTGTAGATAGATATATTTTTCAAAATTTAGGATACGTTTCTCACATAAAGAGGTTGAAATTACAGTTCACTACAAAGTAGGTGAATGTTTATCAAAAGCATGGCTTTTATTTTAATACCATAACATTATAAATGAATTCTCGTTAATTTATTTGATATAGAATGTTATGATATCAAAAGATATGCATATGCATGCGTTTATTCATAAATACAAAAATTTCGTCATGATCTGATAAAACTATATATTACATATTTGTATATGTATAAAATTACAACATGGACAGCCATTAATATTATTTTTTTCTATATATATTTGTATGTAGAGAATATCGCTTTTTAACGAGTACATATGTTACGATTAAAATCTGTGTACATTTTGCGCATTCATATCCGTAAATTGTACGGTAACATAAATTTATTATGAAGATAATCGAATCAATAATATATTTGTGTTTAATGTTGAGCAAGGCATTTTGTTCGCTGCAACGTACATATATTGTCCTGACTTCAATCAAAATCACAATCTAAATTAATCTGTTAATCATTTTCGATTTTGTTAATTTACAGGTTCGACACTCTTTCATACATAATACATGTAATGTGAATAGTAAAATATGTAATTTATTAATATTACAATGGTTAAATTAAGCTCCATATATAATTGTTATCACGGACGTTAACTAAAAACCTCTATATGAACGAACAAATGGTCTTCATGTACAACTGTTAATTGAATTTGCATGAAAATTTAAAATAATTAGTTTAAATTAACACAGAAAAATTTAATTTATTGACTGAGAGCAACCAATACCATTGTAATTTGATACAAATTCATTTTGTATTTCAGTGTAGTACTAATATTTTCATGGAAATATTAATTACATAGAAAACATTTTTAATAAGTACATCAATACTAATTACATCAATAATTAATTACTGAAAATTTTATATGAAAAAATACTGCGATAAATGGCATACAAGAGAACGAATACTATTCGTTGATTAAAATTACATTTGAAATTATTCTAATAATTTATTAATTTATTTACAACATATACACATATACAAACACCTCCAATATAAATATAATATTATTACATACATATCACTTTACATACTTATTTATCCATCATGTACATAGTGCACCAACATTACAGAAATTTAAATATATCTTCTCTTTAAATTAAGTATGTTTTGTTGCATAGATTTAATAATAACATTTAATTTAACTTATTTTTAATAATAATAAAAGAAAATAATGAAATAATAAATATTAATAATGTAACTGTAAACTCTGCTAAAATAATTAAAATTTAAATTTAGTAAATATGTCTGACTGCCGGTTTCTTAACACCTGTTATTTGATAGTATAGGATACGATTTAAAAGACTCGATCCTCGATGGCCCGGATGTTCGGGCACCAGACTGGTGATCAGGAAGTCATGGGTTCAAATTTCAACGGTGGGAAATGTTTATAATTAAGTTATCAATGCCAGTAAAAAATTAATTTTAAAATTATTTAAAATGTAGTACTGTATATAATAATTTCATTTGACTTATCATGTATCTTCTTCGGGTTGCAAACATTTGTCATCGATGCTCGACAGCTCTATAGCCGGTGAATGAATTTCTGTAATACATTCTTTCTTGTTTAAAGCCATCGGTTTTTTGCGAACTAGTATTATAATGATTCAAATGTTTCACCTAAATATTTTCGCAGTTGTACGACAGTTTCACGCTTTCTCCAGAACCCAAATTGATGATACAGTGTAATTTGCTTTTCCATAAGTATTGGCTCTAGTCGGTAAACAATAGTTTTTCAGACAATTTTGGAACTATGGAGAAAAGAACAATAAGCACTATAAAGTGAGCTCGTGTTTTTGTCGGGTTTCGGTATCATAATAATTTCTGTCGATTCCCATTGCGAGAAAAAATACCTCATCATCAGTATGGCATTGTATATACAGGTTGGTCTGCTTTTACCTTGCATGCGAGCTAAAGTCCATGTATTGAAACGAATGTTGTTGCCAGTATTTATACACATGTGGGCAGTGGGCACGTACTGTTCGACGCTAGACGACGGGCCGATACGATCATAAGATAGTGTGCATGTTGCAGGGGTTGTTATCTTCATTTTTAGGTACTATTCCCATTCGTAATATTCTTAGAAAAGTATCTTAAGTTAATATTATAAGAATTCCTTCAGATTTCTTATTTTTATGATTGAATTTAATATGGTTTCGGTGAAGGTCTACTTGTCGGCTCGCGTATGTATATCTGTTAGGTAGGTACGGTTTGGCAACTCTTTCCGTGTTATGTACAGAAAACCGCATGCAAGATAATCGTAGGCCAAACCTGTATATAAAATAGCTAGCAAGCCTGAAACCTGATTACTTTTTGTGGTTGATTTTATTAATTATGAATTATGGTGCCTTCCATGTCTCTAAGACATTTCTTTGTATAGGTAGATCCATTTAATTAGGTGATTGTAGATGTTGTGTGATCCCGGATACACCTACTTCATCTGATTCAATTTTGAGAGGGTTAAATATGGTGGCCAGGTGTGATGCAAGTAGCTGGGCTTTTCCTGTGTCGCCTTCGGTCCATCTTTTACTGTTGTACTGATAATAGTGGACTTTCCATTTTTATAGTTGCGTGCTAAGTAAGTATTCAGTGGCGTGTGTAGCAGTTTCTATTTTTAAATATCCATTAACTGATTGCATTTTAATTGTAATTAATAAGTTTTTAATTCATTTGTGTTCTTGTTATAATATCTTTTACCGACTCTCGATCTTGTATTTCTCCGCTTTTTACTATACTAACTTTTTTCTGTCATTTTCTCTTTAACTGCTAGTCACAGTATCATGAAATTATTGCTATTTCTACATTTGAAGTTAAGGTCTCCTCATCTTCAAGGACGAAATAGTTGGTCTAGGGTTAAACCTCTAAAAATATGTAGTTTTGTTATAATATGTGCCGATTGTCTTTTAAAAAGCACACATGCAAGCAGCTTCTTGCAGCGCAAAAAAAATTATTACTTGAAAACTATGTTTCTATCCTTCTTTAAAACTTTATTTATCATTGTTTATAAACGTTTTTATCAACAATGATACAATTTATTAAAAAATTGTTATAAAATACCTACCCCACAGGTATAAAATCATATGGATAACACCTAGTCACTTTTTCTTGCACTTTAACCTCTCACAATAATCACTTATTTATTGCAAACTGTCAAAATACTGTAGTATACGTATAACTTCTCATTTATGTTTGAACACAAGGTGATATCTATTGCTTCAACGCGTAAGCTTTATAGTTATTCAAAGGAGCACCTGCTAAACGTCCTTTTAAAATGACAATGGGCATATCTGGGTTCTGAAACGAGTTCCAACATTTCTTTTTCATTTTAATATTTTTAGATTTGCGTCAATGGTTTTTTTTTAAAGTGTCAAAATGTAATATATTCAATACTTTTTATTTACTTTTATAACTTACATGGAAATATGTTGAACAATTTTATTTTGCCGTGTATGGGGGAAGGTTGCCAAATTTGGACCACCGCCTAAAATGGACCATCGTAATATCACGAAAATTACGAAAGGTACTCGCTGCGCCATCTATTTACAAGGTGCATAGCAACATTAAAACCTAAAAGAGTCAGTTGCACCCCCGTTGCGGTTATTATTTTTTGACTACGCCGCTAAGGACATAATGCAGAAACGGTAAGTGGATTTAAATTATCATTTAGTCGATGAAAAACTATAGTTAGTTAGCAATGTTTCCATATTTCAATACCTGCAAAAACATTTGATTTCATTAAACGACAATTATTTAAACCTTCGCATGTAGTAGTAGCCTATAATGGACCACTACTGCTATCCCTAAAATGAACCGGTCCATTTTAAGAAACTTTAATATACATCTCTAATAAATTAAATGTTTGTTAAAGGGCGAGAGGAAAATATGGACAATGGACGCAACAAGAGCTTATTTTAGCTGTTAACGCTTACAGAAGCGGTCAGTACGGCCTAAATGAAAGTGCTCGAACTTACAACGTCCCAAAAGCTACTGTGCAGCGATACGCAAAAATGGAAACTGAGGTGCCAGATATAGTTAAAAAAAATCTGGTAAGGCATGTGCACTTTCAAAAGAAATAGAAGATGAACTCGAAGGGCATCTTCTTAAATTAGAAGAAGTCATGTTCTGATTAAGTCCCTACGGTGTCAGAAAACTTGCTTACGAAATTACAACCAATAATAATTTACAGCATAATTTCAATAACGAAAAACGGATTGCTGGGAAAAAATGGTATTAATCATTTTTAAAGGGTCACCCTTCTATTTATTTGAGGCAGCCGGAAAAAACATCATTAGCGAAAGTAAAAGGCTTTAATCGCAAAACTGTTAATAATTTTGTTCATTTGCTTGAAAAAAATATAAACAGAAAACTCTATTAACGCAACCCCATCTTCAATGTGGATGAAAGCGGGTTTTCGACTGTCCAGAAGAAGTCGCAAAAAAATCTGGGTAAGAAAAGAAAAAGGCAGATTGGTGCAGTAACAAGCGGAGAAAGGGGTGTAAATACGACTATAGTTTGTTGTGTAAGCGCCGCGGGTCAATACATTCTTCCAATGATAATTTTTAAAAGAGGAAGAATGGCTCCAGAACTAGCCAGTGGTGCTCCTCCCGAAAGTATGGTAGAAATTTCAGAAACAGGCTACATAAATACAGATCCTTTTACCAAGTGGTTAGACAATTTCATTAAAATTGTACAACCCACCATCGAAAAGAAAGCACTATTATTGTTAGATGGTCACACCACGCACAGTAAAAATTTAGAATCTATACTTCTTGCACGGGAACATGGGGTTATTATGTTGCAATTGCCAGGCCATGCGACCCATAGATTCCAACCACTTGAAGTGGGTTTGTTCAAACCCATGGAAACATATTACACACAAAGTGTAGAAACATGATTACGGATAAATCCTGGTAAAAAAGTATCGATGTTTCAAGTATGCGGGCTACTTGGAAAGCTACCTTAATTTGGCCAATTGTACGTCATATTTTTGGCGATCACCATTTCGCGGCTGCAGATAATTTGGAAGGACTTCATGTCGTCGCCGAAGAAGAAAGTAACGAAAACAAGGAAGAGGGTACCAGCAACGAAGAAGAATACAGTGAAAATGAAGTGGCTCACGAAAACATTATAGTGGCACAAAAGAAACTATTTGAAAATGAAGGAAGTGGGAGCAAGTCGCAAACCCATTTAAATATCTCGATTGAAGAAATATCGCCTATACCAAAACCAAGAAATCTTGAACAAGCATTACAAAGGGGACCACAAGAGACCGCTGAAATTACTAATTACCCGTACAAAAATTATTTGACGATGAAGAAAGAAAAAAAAAAGCAAAAAGGTGTCTCCAAGAAAACCGATCAAAATAAACAAGCAAAGAAATTAAGAACGCAAAAGAAAACTAAAGTAAACGGGGACCGGTGGTTTTGTACCATCTGTGAGGAAGAAGACCAAAGGGACATGATCCGGTGTATGCTGTGTCGATGTTGAGTGCATGCAGACTGTGCCAATGTCAGTTCTAAACGCAAAATCTATAACTGTCCCTCATGCTTGATGACAATGTAATGAAATATTAATTAGAAAGAAAAACTCGTTTCACAAAAATATATACGATTTATTTCATAAACTAAATGTACATTTCGTTTGCCAAGCAAACATCATAGGTCGTATACTACCGATGATGTTTGCTTGGCAAACGAAATGTCCATTTAGTTTATGAAATAAATCGTATATATTTTTGTGAAACGAGTTTTTTCTTTCTAATTAATTGTTTAAAATTCACAAGTGCTCAATTATCAAGATTAATGTAATGAAATATATTTAAACATTAATTTTTGATCATGGACCAATTTAAGGTACTGCTGGTCCATTTAAGGCAATGGGTTTCTTAAATTGGTCCATTTGCAAGTAGGCAACGAAATATTTGTTTTTCAAAGAAAACATTTTTTTTTCAAAATGTCTGTTGTCAAAAGTTTCTTAATATAATAAAGTTTCGTTTGCGTTTCTTAAACCTATCTTTTTTTAGTTTACCTATCCTCAATAACAAATAATCTGCAAACTGGTCCATTCTCCTACTTTGAGAAATCTATTTTCGAAATTTTACAACTTCTATTTCCAATTTATAGCCTCGTTAGGGGGTATATTCGAGTAATTCAGAAGGTAATCTCATCTTCTATCAGCTGAAAATAGCTAAATATTATAAACTTTGCTATATTAACGTTAGGGATTTTTTCAACTTAAATTCCAAATTACGCTAACAAACCAATTTAACTAAAATAACAAACCGATTTAACTAAAATAGGTACTCTTAATGTTTCAAACTCCTATTTGAGGAAACAATTTCCCACACTTTCTGGAATATCAGCTTTACGAAATCATTTAAGACAACTTTCAATAGGAACATCTATAAATTCTCCATTCATTAACTAACTAACTAACTTCTCTCTACATAATACAGAATCAATAGGTTAGTAGACAAAGAGAACAATTTGACGGTACCGGCAGCTGTTCAATTCGCTACCAACTTTCAGATAGGAGTTTCGCCCTCTCAGTAAATTTTCCCTAATACGTTTGAGGATTTTGGAAATTTAATAAATATATGCTTTTGACGTGCTGTCATCGTTTGCGGTTCTAGTGGCTTGAAGAACTTGTCTCCTTTGAATTAATCATGTTGTTCCAGGAAAATCGTTTGTAGCAAATTAATATTCGCACAGTTTCGACGTCTTCTGTTGTATGTAAACTTCTTTATAAAAGTGTTGTCGTCTTACAAGGATTACACATATTAGTTACATTTAAAGGATACACAAGATTTGCTAGTGTTTCATGTTTATTTGGATATGTTTTAAAATGTAAAATAATGTTTTTTTGAATTAACTAATTTATATAAAAGAGAAATTGTAATAATAATAATTTTTATTAGCAATTGTTATTAAAATATATACAGTGTGCTTGCCGACGACCTGCGTATAGGGCTTACTGTGAGATAAAATGACGACACCGAGAGTTTGTATGAGTTAGTACGAAAAAGCAATATACAAACTGCTCCTTGGTCGAGTGTAGTTTTGGAAAAGAGGGGATTCGAGTAGATTTACGCTGAGGCTAGAACGGGCTAGGCTGACTCTCCGTTTAAGCAGGGTAACGAGGATAGATAGTAGCTGTACTGCAGTTTGTATATTGCTTTCTCGTACTAACTCATACAAACTCTCGGTGTCGTCGTTTTATCTTACAGTAAGCCCTATACGCAGGTCGCCTGCAAGCACATGGTATAAATATATTACTTAGAAACCTTTTCTATAATATAATTACGGACTAATTGTTCAAATATTCTAATGGTCTTAACACTTAAAAAACTATAATTTAATCATTACTGAGAAAATAAATCCTACTTACAATCTACATATATTTAATTTTCGTTTTTTGTTTATCTACTATTCGTTTGTAATGTATACAGTCTCTATCAAAAGCTGTGTGATTAGTGTCAATATCCATTTTAAATTTATCATTCGTTCCTACACAATTTATACGCAATCACATTTGGTTGTCAAATGACTACCAGTACAATTACCACATGTTTCCGCATTTTCACTTTAGCAAAATGATTATACCCAGCGCATTTATAATATCTATTCGTATGTGTTCATACATCTTACATTTTTTTCCATCCTACATTTATTTGTGGGCTGTCTAGGATGCTGGAATACATCTCCGGTTGAAAAGACAATATAATATTTCCATAGTTCTTTTCTTGTCTAAGTTTTTTTTTCTATTTTAATTTTATCCGAGACGTCCTTGTCTACATATTGCTGTGATCTTTATAGTTTAAGAACTATGAAAATTATTAAATGATTAAGCTTTAGAATAAGAATATAAATTTTAAGTTGTAAATATAGTTTTTAATATAGTAAGTACAGAATCTAAAGATTCAAAAGGTGTATAATGAGTTTCATAACCTTTAAAGGACAATGTCTTTATGAGAAATGTATATATTAATTTAAGTTTAAAATCATTAAGAAAGGAATAGAAATAAACACAAAATAAATTCATGTATTCTGTATTTTTTATAGAAAAGACAAACACAAGGTGTGGTTTGAGTATACAAAAACAGAACTACACTTCTTACAGTATGTTAGAATAGCATTAAATATTCTAAGAAATAGACCAATGTTTAAAAATAAAAATGTATTAAAAGTAAACAACAAGGAGAGAGTGGTGTTGAAAGATGGAACAGTGAAGAGGGTGAATCATTTAAAAGCCATAAAGTTATATGAACGAGGCGATATTCGACATGATTGTTGTGAAAACGTTTATTCTAATGAATAAAAATAGATTGTAAATTTGCACAATAATTTTAAGGTATAAGGAAATTTACGATCATATTTAAGAATACAATAAACACCCGATACTTATATTTAAAAGCATTTTAAAGAATATACAGAAAAAAGGTGTTCTTTATCCAAGACAATACATTACTATATTTATCTATATATTAGATGTATTGATAGAGACACATATTTGAAATGTTATAATAAATGTAAGGGCATCAAAGATAGCAAGACAAATCTTGTGTGGTTCTAATTATCTACAAAGAAGAAATAACATTAACATTGTTGACAGTTGTATGGAAATCAACATACAAGAGAACGAGAGGAAATGGTTAGAGCACAGGGTTGATACTGTCGAAGTCTATGTTCCTTGTAATGCAGTCCTAAAGAAGAGGATTCCAGTTGTGTTCAATATATTTCCGATCATATCCAACAAAGTCACCGGCAAGAAGAAAATATGAATAGTTTTAAGTAACGGAAAAAGAAAGTACATAACCAATAATGAAAGAGGTAATGGGTTCATTTACAAGCATAATGAGGGATGGCGTTAAGGAAAGAAGGATAAACCTACCGTAGACAAAGAAGCGCAAGTGTGCATGGACTTTTAAATAAACAATTTGTGTGTGTAAACATTTAGTGCATTCTTGAACTGTCAAAAGTACGATAGGTATGTGTGACTAGGGAAAACTTACAGAAAACGAATATGAAGTGGATAATGCCAACATAAATATTAGTATGAGAGTCGTGGCGCTGTAGACGGATAGTCGTCTTTTGTTTAAAAACCGAAGTTATAAAAAGGCGCGAAGGACGAGATAAGAGAAGAAGCTGCCGACCTTTCGAATTTATCAGACGTAAAATTTTTGATGACGTTCGCAAATGATAGTAGGGGTTTCAATACACTACGTTGAATCATATTAGTTTAAATGTATTAAGGTTATTTTTGGATTTCAATAGAGTTTTTAGTTTTCATATTGATAATTATTTGTTACATTTATAAATATATAAATATCA
The DNA here is from genome assembly GCA_963170755.1 of Amphimallon solstitiale. Taxonomy (NCBI): domain Eukaryota; kingdom Metazoa; phylum Arthropoda; class Insecta; order Coleoptera; family Scarabaeidae; genus Amphimallon; species Amphimallon solstitiale. The sequence goes on along the minus strand of OY720678.1, from coordinate 40,365,397 downwards.
AAAATGGTAGACATCAATAAAGAGGAATTTGATGATCTATATGAGGAATATAAGTAAGTTTTTCCTGAAATAAATATACAGTTTGAATAATTGATGATGTTAGACGTACTCTAGGAAGTACTATGTGAAAATATTTACTTCTGGCGAGGCGTTAAACATCATCAATACTTAAATAAAATATTGTTTTGCTGAATTATATTGATTTTTGTAAATTGTGGAAAATTGTTAATGGTGTTAAGGGCACTGGAAGTACTATGTGTGAATCACTAGGCATTATTAATGATTTGTGGTAGAAAATTTAATAAATTTCAAGCAGTTAAATACGTATAGATATACCAATATTCTTGATGGACAAAAGCCAATCTGTGGAGTGTACTATGTGCAAATATTTGCATTCGGCGATTGGTAAAGGTAATTTTCAAGACATTTTCTTCTTTGCAAAATTTTAGATCTTCGAAGGCACTACGTGCGAATGTATGTCTTTGTTGAAATAAAATTTAGCTTCGTAGTGGAAAAAATCATTTTTGAATCTATAAATACAATATTAAAAGATTAGAAATAGTAAAATAATATTTTTCTTGAATCCACATAGAAAAAAAGAATTATGTTCTTCTATGTTTTTCATGATTATGAAGAGACACTTTTCAACAGCCACATGTTGTAAATAAAAAAATTTTGTGATGTTGTTTACTGAAGTAGAATATGAATATAAATGTTTTATATTTATTTATAAATTTTAAAAACTTATTTTATTATATTACCTTATCCAAATTAAACTTAAATGGGAAAAACACACCAGATGAATGAAGGAAGGATCACTGCTGGAACTCACGAAAACACATTGAATGCTAACAGGGATTAGATTTATAATTTATAGGAATAGTTTTTTTACAATATTAATGCAATCTCACTATTCATATAAATATTATGCAATTTTGTATCGTTAAGGCTACAACGTTACAATTGTAGTTGCATTATTGCTGTTAAATCATTTTGTCTAATAATCGCGTGTAACACTTTTCATTGTTTTCATCAATAACATCTCCTTCAACACAAGTAATTATTATTTTCGGATTTCTTAATTTCGATTCAGAAACTGCATACTTATTTCCAATTTCATTTATGACCTTTTGTTTTAATTTCTCTTTAGAATTACTAGCACTATAGTTAATAGCGTACCACCTTTTCCAACAGTTTTTATTGTTTCAATTCCAACTGCTAGTTTACTTGGATTCACTTTCTTTTTAATATCTTTTTTGTTTTGTGTGATTTTTGATCATTCCTTTTAGGTTTAACGATTAACACATCATTTTTCTTTTTTAAGAGATCGCTATATAATGTCTTCTTTTCTGCCTTATTTTCGATTTTCGACTCTAACTCTAAAATTATGTGAATCAATACATTTTGTTCTGATATTGTTTGGAGACAATCATTAAGTTTTTGATCGATTTCCTTCATTGTTTGACACACTTTCATTTTGCGACAAATATCGCATACATATGTAATTATACCTGTCACTCAACTTCTTAACTGTTTCGTCACTGACTGCAGCGCATTTCCCAGCTCTCTTTCTCACATACGAAACACTTTACCGTTCTTTCTGTTCTTCGGAATTCCACTCGACAAAAATTGCACTTATTGTATGACATATTTTTGTTGTTTTATACATATATGTTGACCCACTTGACATATGATTTATCGATGCATACATTTTCAAGTATGTCTCAATAATAAATAACAATATTTTTGTTTTCGACACTGCACCATATGCCGAGCCGATAAAACTACGTCATCACTCTTTTAATATTAAACTACTGTGAAGTAAAAGCTATTGGAAAATTTTAACGATCAGGAAAAATACCAATACATACGAGTGACAGCACTTTCAAATATATAGATGAGTGAACTAACTAAGGAGAATTCTTTTAGTTTTCATATGCATAAAATCTATTCGAAATTACAAAAAGAGAAAGACACGAAAGATAAATAGTATATACCACCTACAAATCTTGGATACAAAATAAGAAAAATGGGCTCATCATGGATATGTATGAGAATATGTATGTATGAATGCATGAGCACCCCTGGCGTCTTTTAGATTTTGTATTACAATCTTACTGACTTCCGTAGTTCTTTCACTTCCTTGATTCATATGGTCTTGGTCTCTCTCGACGTTTGTCTTTATGACTTCCACTCCATTGTCTTGTTAGTTATCTTCTCTGTTCGCTCTTTGTACATCTACCAACCGTCTTACTATCTACTTCTAGAGTTTTCAGCTAATGCTCTACTTCCAGTTTTGTCTTCATTATATTTGTAGTTCGTAATGGGCATCAAATTTTTTCTTTCTGCAATTCTCAACCTTGCTTTCTCATTCTTTGTTATGGCTATTGTTTCCGCTGCATAAGTAATTATGGCCCCTATAAAGTTTCTGTATATTCTTACCCATATTGGCGTAGGTTATTGTTTGCGTGTAGCGTATTAATTTCAAGTGGCTTTATGTCTAAATTGACGTATGGAAATATTTATGGAAGAGAGTGAAATAACTTGCTCTTTCTGAAAGGCAATAACTATAGGTTTATTAGGATTCATTGCGTTGTAAGATTAGTCATTTTTGAATTATGTACAGAGAAACTGAATTTGACAAAAGGTATAAAATATTCTATTTGTTGCTTCGTTTGTAGATTATATCTAATTATGTGTAATCTCCAATTTGATCTGGTGAATACTAAAGGTGAACTTCTCATGATGGCTGTAGTCGCTACAACATCATTTGCAGTGACAGTTTGTTATTGTAAACAATGACAGGACTTAAATTATTATGTATTCTCGAATAAGGTTTTAATTAATGTCATTACTAAATAGAAACTCAAACGATATAAAAAGGTACTGATAGTCTTCAAAACGTTCTCATACACGAACATCTCTAAAAGGATTATCAGTATTTGAATTTGTCGCTACATTTATCGTTAAAGAAAGCATTCATCCATTATCATTCTTTTTCATTTAGACAAATGTTGCAAAAGAAAATAATTGAGAATACAGTTGTATCTCTTAACGAAATTGATTTGTTTTTCAAATTATTTTGGAAAATATAATATTTCCCCTTTTTCAGTTTAATTTATGAAATACAATGTAATAGTAATTCTTGGAGAGTAAGCGCTCTCACACTATTAAATCACGCAAGTATACATATACAGAAAAAACTTTTGTTTTTCTTTTGACCTGATATTGTCAACTTATGTACGAGACGCCATGAGAGATTTTCAGCGGCATCTGTTACCCAAGTGCGACATCGCTAGGTAATGTTACCCTCCGTAGTACAACTACTAATCAGGCAACTGTAGATAACGTGCATTCAATGAACCCGCCATAGGTGGCGTACCTATACAATACAATGTAACAGTAATTCTTGGAGAGTAAGCGCTCTCACACTATTAAATCACGCAAGTATACATATACGGAAAAATTTTTTGTTCGTATATGAATAAATGTATGAATGCACATCTACCCTAAGCCGGCATTGCGAACAAACAACGTGCAGACTGCTGTTTCGACCTTACATTGGTCTAATCAGTGCGTTGTACTACGGAGGGCAACATTACCTTGCGATGTCGCACTTGGGTAACAGATGCCCCTGAGAATCTCTCATGGCGTTTGGTACGTAAGTTGACAATATTAGGTTTTCTAAGCTTTTGAGGGATTGTGATCAAACACGTTCGTGCACTGATGAGACCAATGTAAGGTCGAAACAGCTGTCTGCACGTTGTTTGTTCGCAATGCCGGCTTAGGAAAGATGTGCATTCATACATTTATTCATATACCAAAAATTTTTTTTTCCGTATATGTATACTTGCGTAATTTATGAAAGTTATTCTAGAAACAAATGCAAACTTGTTTTTTTCAAATTACTGCTAGGATGTTAAGAAAATAGGATTAGGTAAACTTGCACGACACTTTCTTCAAATTGAACACCTGGATATCGCTACATACTTGGATTTCATTGTAAAATTATACACCGAAGACTTACTTTAAAAGTGAATATTACTGAGTTATTGTCATTTTTTGATATAAGTTTGTCAGTTTAATGTCTATTATTTTCATATGCTACAGTGAGCCATGACAGTAGCTGCAAAATTAACAATTGATAATCCGACATTTAGTAATTTACTTCTCATTGGAGAAGCGTAACTTGAATCCATTCTTATTAAATTTAGTGGAAAATCTTTCAATAATACTACTAAATTCTTTAATGGAGTTCGCGCTAAAGCTTGCTCGTTTATGTTACCTTCAAAAAAAAATTCGGGCCATTATTCATTCAACAGGAACCCCGTACGTTAAAGCTCCACGTATGTTGATTGAGTTTACCGCCATTACAATGCTAACATGTGAAATATCAAGCACATGATTTATTTCGTGAGGGCTGATGTGAGAATTCTCTGATGTTGCACCAAAAATTCTGATTCTGATTTTTATCATTTATCACACAACTACTCTTGGATGGTTTTGCATAGCCTACCAGAATTAATAAAAGTATCAATTAGCCTTCTAAAGGCATCTGATCTGGGACATTTTTTTCTAGGCTATCGTTACCGGTAAACTAGGCTAGTAAGTAATTTCTTTGGCATTCTTTCAGTATAAAATTCATAGCCACAAGCTTTTCTTTAAAAAATATGAAATATAAAATGACATTTGTTGAAATAACTTTAAGCTGACAAGCACAAGAAAATACGATTGTCAATTGGAGAGCAAATTACTACATCTGTAGGTTCAATGATTTTTACTGAATGCTAATAGTTGATATAATTTTTATTCTATGTATGAACTTATTTCTCAACAGCACGTGCTTTGTAAGTACTTGTGAGTTCTAGCAGTGTATTCAGTCTCTTGGTAAATCTCTTGCTTAGTATTATTCTGGGATAAGGTTTTAATTTTTTATTAAAGAAAAGTCTAAATTTATATCAAAATCATATTTGTATATTTTTATTAGATATCAATTATAGAATGCATCGCTATACTATATCCTCATTAAATTTTATAAAGAAAACATTTCTACCATCTTTCGGTTATAATGTTTTGTAGTATATATATATTTATAATAATCTTGTTTAAAAAAACTCTTGGGGAGTTTTGTGGGAATTTTCGGCAAATGAAATATTTATCCTGTTTTAAACAAAGAAAAACTCGATTCCCAATAACTAATCTGTTAATATTGAGCTAATTCTATTTTACCAGAAACATTATATTTGCACGTAATGCCCTGATAATCTAGAAGTTCGCAATGGTTAATGTTCGAAGATTAGCCTGAATTGATCACTAGCCGCAACCATTCGCACGTATTGTTGCTAGCGCTTCAATACCTGCCACACAGAAATATTCTCCTTTTTAAATATATTATTATATTTTGAAATTTTAAATCAATGATAAAATGCGAGAATTAATGATGCCTGATAATATATTTGAAAATAAACATTAGCACGTTGTATTCTCCTCACAACCAACACCATTAATGATCCTTTCTGTGTTTTAAAAAAAAACTAATGAATTATTATTTAACAGGATAATATCTATTTAACTCTTACTGCTCAACGTTAGACTAGAATAAACATTTTCACGTTGTATTCTTATAAACGCATAGCAGCATTAATAATCTTTTACAATTGAACAACTTACATTGTTTCATCAAATATTTCTTCAAACTCTGCCTTAGGAATCTCCATATTCAAATATAAAAATTATCAAAAGAAAATTACTCTAAATAAAATGAAAATGAAAATTGAATTTATATACTAATACAAACTAAATAATTATGTGTCTAATCGTAGTGTATTCAACTCTAGTTCAAATTCTTTGTTAGCTTTTCAAAAATTGCCTTTTTTCTTCGAAGTCGAAATAAGAATTAATTCATGTTCATTCCTACTCTCGAAATATATACGAGAAACAAAAGAACAACGGACATTCATTGCGCCCTCTTTCTAACTAAACTTTAGGTTGGTATTGAAACATCTTCGGTGAAATCTCTGCTGTTCATTTTCTGCAAGTTGTCGTTGTCACACTAACACACACGCACATATTGTCTTTGACAGTTCATCCACCAAATGTCAACACTTCGAACCGTTTGATTATTTAAAAGTCTTTCACTAAATTGTTGTGTATCGCCGACGGTGGGTGTACTTTTCTTAATACAGTCCCTCCTTGTATTTGTTTATAAACTTATTGCCTTTCTTATTATTTGTTACATATTTTCTTCTCCCATTCGCTAACACAATCCTTAATTTTCTTTTAGAAATGTCTGGACTAGGCAAAACCGGAAATATATTGTAGATAACAGGAATTCTTCTTCCCATATCACTCGCATTACAACGATTAGTCGAGCCCACTACGTCATCTCTAATTTCTACTCAGCAAGAAACTGTAAACTATGTTTATACTATATTTCTCTTTGTAGGTTTCAAAACCACACAAGATTTTCACAGTCTATGAAACTTCTGTGCTACACATACAAGTTCATGATGTATATTTTAATTCATTCAGCTGTTGTTTATATAAAACTTTATAGCTCGGTTAAGACCTGATGGCACTTGCGTCAACGACGATTTTAAGACAAAAAAGGAGAAAGCAGCATGAAACGAGTGAGATAGATATAGATTTCGCTACATATGAAGGGTTAAGGACCGACTTGAAAACATTAGTCCGTATTTAGTTTAAATGCACTTTGTCTATCGTAGTGTATTGCTTTCGATACCGATGTTTTTAACGCACATAATACATATTTAAGCCACGCCTTTGCGCATCCCAGGTGCCATCAGATGTTAATCAAGCTATGTTGCTGGCCATATCATGTTAGAATATTTAACTTATATCCTTTTTTTATTTATAGTCATAAGTTTGAGGTAACATTTATATTCTTTAAGCATGATTTATTAAAATCTCTCTTATAAAATTTGTTACATTGAGCACGTTTATTTCACATTATTTATTCTGCCATATTTTTGTCTCGTGCATAACGAATTTGATCTTGTTCAAATACTTTGATAGCGTTTAAATGACTCACTCTCTTTACCGTTCCATCCCCCAACATGACTCTTTCTCTATTGTTTGCTTTAAGTACCTTTTTGTCTTTAAACAAAGGTCCATTATTTAAAATATTCAATGCTATTTTCACGCCTTGTGAAAAGTTAGGTTGCTTTTCAGTGTACACAAACCATACCTCCTGTTTATCTTTTCTACAAAATAAATATATATTGCTTAGACTTATTTTGTCTTTATTTTGTACCTATATAATACTTAATTTTAATACTTATCTAACCTATAATGTAACAATAAAATCATTTGATATTTGAATTCTCCATATTTAAATATATGCAACCCATCACACCCTTGTGTTATTTGTATTGCATGATGTTAGAATTTAAATATAAACAAGTTTGATATTAAATTTCTATTCTTTTTAACACTTAAACTAATTCTTAATATTATGCTTATTTTTAAATATGCAAGGACCACGGCATTATGTCCCAATAGTTTTGGCACAAAGTTTTTAACCTATATTCTTGCAATAAGTAACTTTATTTATTATTATTTGCAGTAACTAACAAAATTATTAAATTGAAATAAATCAAGAGGCCCGTGAAATAAAAGTGCCCAAAAATCTTCAATTGGGTGGGCCTGAGGTAAGGTACATAGTATAAGTTTAAAAAAGATTGTAGGTAGCTAACAAGCAGTTTTCGAGAAATATAATTTTTAAAAACATTGCAATACGTTGAAAACTTTCAATTTTATATCGATATTTGTTAAGTAAGAAGTGTATCGCAAATACAAAAATGTAATCATATAAAGGCTGTTCTATGTAAAATGCAATAACTTTGGTCAGTTACCAAGTTATGGAACAGGCTGTATAAATCAAAACATATTTGAAAGCTCTTCTAATGAGCGGCTATCATAAGATAAAATAAAGATTAGGAATAATAAATTCGAAAACAAAAAAAAATACAAAACATAAACTACTATACAAAGCTAATTTAACATTAAATGAATAATTTAGTTATTTGGTTTGTTCCCTGTCTCCGAAATTTTTAGTTACACATACAATTCTTTATAATTAGGATTTCTTCCATAGAGCAAACTGAGATGCTGTTCCATAAATTTAACTAAAATTAAATTTTTCGTATAAATATAATCAAATGCGCGGCTTGAAAGCAGTTAAGTCGTACGACAGTAGCCGCTTTGATCGCTTCCATCTTACGACCGCAGCCGCGTCGTTGGAATGGGTTTCAAATAATTTAATAGAAAGCAGAGCATATTTAGTGGCCTACTACCGCAGCTGGGCCTCTAGAGTCGTCGCATTATAATCTGACATTCAAAAAGAAAAACTTAAACATAAGATAGCGTGATGTTACAATGTAAGTGTCTAATCAAAATAAAAACTTTAAAACTTGGATTATCCGAATGTTTTTAAAATAATATTTCAGCACTTTTCCGAGTTTTTAAAAAGTAAAACATGTTTTTGGTTTAGAACTTTTTCTTTTTATTTTCAATAATAAGGTTTTACTTCTTTATAAAAGCATGAATATTTCTAGATATTTGTATGTTAATTAAATCTCATAATAAGTTAGTGCGCTTATTTGTTTCATTGTAATAATTTCTCTATCAATAAGTAATAACCAGTTTAGACTGATTTTCTCCCGAAAACTTTCGACATCTTTGTTTGTGTATTCGTGAATTTCATTACACATCAATTTGATATGAGAAATTGAAGCCATCCTCTCTGCCACATTACAGCTCCCTCTTCAACCGGCAGATCCTGAGGAGAACATCACTATATCTTCATTAAAATGAGATCGGTATAGATTAACATCCTTAACAGGCAAATAGATGAATACAGACCAGTTGGCTAGTCTATTATCAATCTACTAGTTGTACACTTGATTGTAATGTCCATTTATTATAATTGAGGAGTAATTAACACTAGCAGTGTTATATGTAGCTGTCTGACAATATTGGTTTTGTCTCAATTCTGTTCAAAATTTGTTATTACGTCTGAATAGACTTTACTACTTCTCTCGTAACGCCTAATGTAATTATTTTAAATAGAAAGCTGTGTGATTTACACATACTTATTATCTTTCGAAAATATATTAAATTTGAATATGTCATAAAGTTAATAAATAGTACTTACACGTACAATTATACACCGTGTTTCATGTAACTAGCACATTAGAAGTTTTTGTGCTTACAACTCGAATTTTTTCCAGAAGTTTTGCCTTCTCACATAATTGACCGCAATCTTTCAAGTTAAAATATTTTTAAACTCGTGCAACTTCCGGCTACACCGGAAGTAGGCACCATATTTGTTATTTTAAATGTGACACCCTGTATTTTATTAGAGATTTGAATTGCTTATTTAAATAGAAGAACAGAGATACCGGGTTGGATTATGTCAAAGTCAACCGTTTCGGAGTTATTCAACTGTTTTCTATTTTTAGGGCACTTGAACGTAAATTTTAAAAGTTCTTTATCTGAGACATGAAAAAAGATAAACAATTGAAATTTGTTCCTGAGATAGTCAAAGTATCGTCCTATTCGAATATCACCAGGTTTTGCAATAATATTACACAGGGTGTTCTCTAATTAATTTACAATTATACACATTTCAAATGCAAGAAACTCAATTTTTTCAAACGAAACACCCTGTATATTTTCGCCTTTTCTGAAGCAGAAAAACATTGTCTTTCGATCCACTATTACATTCCCTATACCTATCTCTAGAGGTTTTTGAGTTATTGGGGAGATCAGCCTGAAGGCCCGATATTTTGCCAAATAAAACTGAAAAAATAATAGATTAAGTATAGCAGGAGTGGATTAATAGTCATTTGTAAGCATGTTATGGGCATGGAAAAAAAGTCTTCTAGTTCAAAACCAAAAATTTATTAATTGCTAAAACATTTTTGATCTCACGATATAAGTCAAACAAAGAAAACAAAAACAAATCTAAAACCAAATCACAGCAGGTGCTCAGTATGTCCACCGCCTACTTCAATGCGTTTATTTAACCATGTTTGGAGCTGGTCAGTCGTTGCACGTTCAATCATCTGAACTTCAATTTGGTCAAATGCTCTTCGCACCCTATCCTCTAGTTCTTGCCTGGAGTTAACTGGTGTTGCATAGACCTCTTTTTTTACGTAACTCCATAAAAAAAAAGTCAACTGGAGTTAAATCCGGAGATCTAGCAGGCCAAAGACATGGTCCATTTGGACCAATCCACCTATCCTCAAATAGCTGGGTCAACTCTTGATTTACAGCATGAGTAGAGTGAGCTGGAGCTCCATCCAGTTGAAACCAATAATAGTTTTGGTGTGGCATGTCATTGACTATGTTTGCCACCACTTCCCTAATGATTCGCAAATATCTTTCGGACGTTAGCCTTTCATCATAAATATGATAAAATACCCTTCCCCACCCTATTATGGCGAATACATTAAAACTAAATTGATATTGAAAATGGCTTACTCGTGAAAAGTGGGGATTTTCATCTGCCCAAAAACGACAATGTTTATTATTTACAACGCCTTGCCTGGTAAACTTGGATTCATCCGACCATAAAATCTTTCGTAACATGTCCGGATCTTCCTGTTTACGAATAGTTAGCCACTCACAAAAATCAATTCTCCTCTGAGCGTCTCCATTTCTCAGTTCGTGGACTTTCCTTTGTGCATATGGGTGCTATTTGTTCTTTGCTAGCACGCGTTGAATTGACGTCATACTAATATCTAAATCCACCTTTGCTTTACGTATCGAAGCATGGGGATGAACTGTGAAATATCCCAGAATATTAATTTCGTTGTTCTCTTCACCTGTTACTGGCTTAGTACAATTTCTTTTTGTGTTCATATTCCAATGTCGCAAAAAATGTGCTTCAATTTTTGCAAATTTGAATCGATTCATCGGAGGTAAATTAGGGGTATCTCTGATTGAACACACGGCAAGTTCTACTTATTATGCGATTACATTCTCCGTGTATGTAAAATAAATTAAGGATACTTTCATTTGGATAATTATTATTATAGCCTTCCATTATGCACTAATCAAATCATTCAGTAAAGTACAAAAAATATCCAAGCATCAAATTAATAACACTGACAGCGAACGAAATTTTGACAACTAAACATTTTGTTACTTCTAAGGCATTCTTGAAATTGTGTGTGATAAATGGCAAAATATCGGGCCTTCAGGCTGATCTCCCCAATAACTCAAAAACCTCTAGAGATAGGCATAGGGAATGTAATAGTGGATCGAAAGACAATTTTTTTCTGCTTCAGAAAAGGCGAAAATATACAGGGTGTTTCATTTGAAAAAATTGAGTTTCTTGCATTTGAAATGTGTATAATTGTAAATTAATTAGAGAACACCCTGTGTAATATTTTATTGGTGATATTCGAATAGGACAATACTTTGACTATCTCAGGAACAAATTTCAATTGCTTATCTTTTTTTATGTCTCAGATAAAAAACTTTTAAAATTTACGTTCAAGTGCCCTAAAAATGGAAAACAGTTGAATAACTCCGAAACGGTTGACTTTGACATAATCCAGCCCGGTATCTCTGTTCTTCTATTTAAATAAGCAATTCAAATCTCGAATAAAATACAGGGTGTCACATTTAAAATAACAAAGATGGCGCCTACTTCCGATGCAACCGGAAGTTGCGCGAGTTTAGAAATATTTTAACTTGAAAGATTGCGGTCAATTATGTGAGAAGGCAAAACTTCTGGAAAAAATTCGCGTTGTAAGCACAAAAACTTCTAATGTGCTAGTTACATGAAACACGGTGTATATGTATTTAAGAAACAAAGTATACAAAACAATGAAATAAAATGCATAAAAACCGAAAACGCGGGAATGCTCTTTCCTAAAAGTTACACAAACAAATAATTCTTAAATTAGTTTAAAATTTGGACAAAACTGGTAAAATATCATTTTGTGCTATAAAGATGTTTTTATTGTGCACCCGTTAGTAAGGCAGAGAAGTATGAATAACATAGTACTTTATACTAAATGTATTGACTGCAAATAATTTAATATCTATAAACATTAAGTTATTCGTTGCCAGTAAATTAAAGAATCTATAAAATTATTCTAAAATGACATCTTGATGTAGTGACTTTTGACAAATGGAGTAAACTAATAACAAAAATAGCAAGGCAGCATGCTATTTGTAGCTTCATTCAGACGATCCTCAATATATTGGGGACAACAACAAATTGTACCACAAGGCAGACAATGGCGACGTATGCGTTAAACGACCCATGAGTAACAAACCATAGAAAGATGATAACGCGGGTATGTGTATATCTAAAAAAATTACTGCAAGCTTCTAGGTGTTGCACAACCGTAACCGCAGACTAAAACGCTTAGACTCATTAGTCATTTTCAGGACGGTATAACAAATTTCTGTTGATGAACACTATGAACTTGGATGGGGTTTTGGAGATTGGGATTCTTTATTCTACACATGTTATTCAATCAACACACACTTTCTTTACTATACTGTATCGAAGAAGAGTAATGACTTTGAAACACGTGCCTGTCTTTGCAATTGTACTATATGTTCTGTGTGTTGTCACTAGTGGGTTTTAACGCATAGGTAACCATTGTCTGCCACGTGCTGAAGTTGAGTATTGTCCCCAATAAATTGAAGCTCCTACTTTCTGCCATTAGAATACCTATGATACAGGTGTTTTGTAAATAACCCATTAGCGGTTTTCGCACCTTCTTTTGACATTATAGTTTTTCTCTAAGTAGTAGAGTCCGCACTCCCCTTAATTATATTTCTATTGTACCTAAGCTAAAAAGTTACATGCATTTTCTAATTGCTTTTATTTAATTAATTTTTGCGTTTGAAAAATACTTTCAAATTTCGAGCTTGAATATTATGCAGGCTAGAATATTTATTTATCCAGTGTCATTTTTGTTAACCTAATTTTAATATAACCCTAAAGTTCAGGTTACATGTGCCATTTTACTTTCTTATACGTAGTATAAGGAAGTATTGTGATGATGAAAATTTTCGACCTCGAGATTTTTGCAGATGTCCACGTTTTGAGGTCCCCTGATACCAAAAAAGTGGTTTTTAAAAAATGTCTGTGTGTCTCTGTGTGTGTGTGTCTGTGTGTGTGTGTGTCTCTGTGTGTGTGTGTGTGTGTGTGTGTGACCACGATAGCGGTCAAACCGCTGCAGATATCAACTCTAACTTTTGTATTTACGAATATAATCTCCCTCTTGAGAACTGATTAGATTTTGAGCAAAATCGCCAGACCGGAAGTAGTAGTTTACTTCAGTGAAAAAATCGAATTTTGCAAATATTTCGTCAATTACTAAGTTTAAACAAGTTTATAAAGGAATCAAAAGTACTCAAAATTAAATTTGGGAAAAATTGTTTTAATAAAGTTTTTCGGAATTCCTACCGGAAGTAGGTCTTTTACTCTTATCGAAAATCAGTTTTTTGCGAATATCTCGCAAGTCATGCTTTCTAGGCAGGTACATTACGAGTATAAAAGTATTTAGAATGTACTTTTAAATATCTTTTGTATAAAAAAATTTCAAAATTCAGACCGGAAGTACCACTTTTACTCTTACCGAATAGCGATTTTTTGCAAATATGTCGTAAATTATGCATTCTATATATATTTATGAAGAGTACAAAAGTATTTAGAGTTAGATTTGAAATATTTTTTGTATAAATGAAATTTCAAAATTCGGACCGGAAGTAACACTTTCATACGTATAAGAAAGTCGTGTGGTGGCCACACCTCATTTTTTACTTTCTTATACGTAGTATAAGGAAGTATTGTGATGACGAAAATTTTCGACCTCGAGATTTTTGCAGATGTCCACGTTTTGAAGTCCCCTGATATCAAAAAAGTGGTTTTTAAAAAATGTTTCTCTCTCTCTGTGTGTATGTGTGTGTGTGTGGCTGTGTGTGTGTGACCACGATAGCGGTCAAACTGCTGTAGATATCAATTCCAAATTTTGTATTTACGTGTATAATCTGCCTCTTGAGATCTGATTAGTTTCTCAGTAAAATAGGTAGACCGGAAGTAGTACTTTACTTCAGTGAACAAATCGAATTTTGCAAATATTTCGTCAACTACAAAGTTTAAACAAAATTATAAGGAATTCATATATACTTAAAATTAAAATTGAGAACCATTTTATTTGAAAAGTTTTTCGAAATTACTACCGGAAGTAGGTCTTTTACTCTTATCGAAAATCAGTTTCTCGCCAATATTTTGCAAGTCATGCTTTTTAGACAGGTAAGCTACGAATATAAAAGTATTTAGAACTTAATTTCCAATATCTTTTGTATAAAAAAAATTTCAAAATTCGGACCGGAAGTATCACTTTTACTCTTACCGAAAACGATTTTTTGCAAATATTTCGTAAATTATGCATTCTATATATATTTATTAAGAGTACAAAAGTATTTAGAGTTGGATTTGCAATATTTTTTGTATACATGAAATTTCAAAATTCGGACTGGAAGTAGCACTTTTATTCTTAGCGAGTAGCACTTTTTTTCGAATATCTTGCAAAGTATGCATTCTATAGCGATTTATTAAGAGAACGAAAGTACTTAGAATAGGATTTTGAATAAGTTTTGTATAAAAAAATTCTTAAAATTGTATAGTTTGTAACGCCCATACGTATAAGAAAGTCGTCATTTTTTTTTTAGTTTTACACGAGTTAACCGCCTCTTGCTACTGACTGCAAGAGGCAGTTCTCTCTACATTTTTTCCTTGCATCCTCTTGCATCAATGCAAAGTAAACAATATTATTCTGGAAATTAAGTTTAACAGTCAGCACGTTGGTTTGATTTTTAATCAATATAGTGTATCTACTATACTACTATATTTTTTCTTGTCAGCATTTATGTTTTTATATATGTAGGGGATAAATACAATCAAATATTTTCTGATCGCTTATTATATGCAGCCAGTCTCTCTCAGAGTCAATTCTCAATGGTTTTATAAAAGATATTTAAAATAAATAGAGACATTGTTGTTTATTTGTTTATGCATCTGGGCAGATAATCAAATCCTTTAACTTTGGGTCTTCTTCTTTAAACGGTTTGAACAACCGGAACAGACTCGCAAATTGAATTGCTGACTCTGTTGACTACAGCTTCAATCCATGTAAAAATATACGATTTTTGCTCTGAATATATAATGCAATGTATAGAAAAATAGAGTAGTTATCTTGCTTCCACTAAAACACTACGGATTACTAGTGGCACATTCCACATTCACCACATTGAAAATTTCCTTAGATATCAAAGTTTAGATAATTTTTGACAAACTAAGTCTTACATTACTATTATAAATATTAAATTAGATCATAACGAAAATGGATGTTAAAACTAACAACAAGCAGTAAATAAATACTATGAGTTACATATATACATTTATACGTAAAACGTATATGCATATATCGCTTTTTCTGTGTCATCTTTTGGGTGTTAGATGTCGCTGTGATACTCTCACTGCATCTATCTCGCAAAACTGACATAAGTAGCGTTTTAAGTTTTAAAGCCATTGTCGACAGTCTCCTCGTGCACTGATGAGGCTTCAAAGGCCGAAACACCGGTGCCTCTTCGTTCGATTGTCGGCAATGGCACTTAATGTATGTGTGTATCCCAAAGATATGCATATATGCATATACGTTTTACGTATAAATGTATATATGTAAGTCACAGTATTTATTAAATTAGATCATATTTGTCAAAAAATGTTCCATTGTCGACTAGACACTTCTAATGAGTCAGATGACAAGGTAATCAATTTTCTAGCGCATACATTTTTTTAAATTTAGTTGTAATAACCATCAGGTTGCGAACATTCTTTACCTTCTAACTTACATTCATACATGCGCTTTAAACCACTAGTGGGAGCAACACATATTCTAAATTATTATAAATAGATAAAACTTAAATTATAGCAAATTAAGTTGAATATTTTTAAGTAAACATATTAATAGAGTTAAATGCTGTGAAAAGGTATATACAGAGAATGAAGTGAACGATCTTAACACCGCTTCAATTCTGTGTTACGATGTGCTCACTGGAGCGATAAATTAGATTTCAATCTAGGCGAGAAATTTCAATGACTTTCACATAATTCTTGAACTAATTATTGTGTATTTGGGCATTATATTAAACAAATTATTTTATTACGTTCTTGCTAACACGGTCTCCGCTAGCCGTGATCGTCTAGTGGTTAGGACCCTACGTTGTGGCCGTAGTAACCCAGGTTCGAATCCTGGTCACGGCAATGTGCGAACATTGTCACGGAGGAGACTTCTTTTTATAAATAAATGTAAAGGGGATATGATGATGACATGTTTCATATAAAACAAATTCTTACAGTTTATATTCATATGAAATTAAGTATTTTTAATTACGAAATGCTCCTGAAAATTATTAATAACAGCAAGCAATTTACAGTTTTATTGAAGGCGTTTTGCCTGTAATGCACGTAAAAATTAACCCATAATTATTAGGAAAATTCTTAATTATTCCTTCTGTAAAATAGGTAGTTGCACCAAGATAATTATTTATTATGATATAGGCACTTCTAATACTTTCTAAATAATAAAGTCGATAGTGACGTAATATCATAGATTCGATTTATTTTAATACACCAAAAGATAAATATGTGTATGTGTAAACAGAAATAAAAAGGAGCAAGGAAGCTATGGTCGAAATAGGTCCATTTTAGATTTGCTACTTTCTCATATACCATCGATTACCAAACCCTGCTTTTACTAGAAGACTTAGTTAGGTAATATAACGTCTTCTATTCCCAATATATACTTGATCAATATTTTTTAAGATGTTTGTATGATAATAATAAAAAGCACAAGTACTATTGTCATGAGTGATGGATGGTTTTGTTAGATAGTCATATGACTGATGCTTTAGATAGTGAATGGTATACTGAGTGACATATATTCCCATAATAAGCTTACCTCATCCAATATAAATAATACAGATATCTCACATAACACACTTACTAGGGAAAAAACACTGTATAACATCCGATATATAATATTTAAATGAAAGATAAGAAATTATCGCGGATACATAAAATATCAGAAAAATAAAAATATTGGGTATAATCCGCTGTAGAGCAACCGTAAACACATGTTTCTGACTAATTGGTCGTCATCAGTACGGTGTAGCCAAGGAATAAGGTGGGATAACCTTGGAGATGTAAGCTAAACGGAAGACCATCAGGTGACAGACCACCATTTGCAGCTTCAGCTAGAAGATCCTCGGTTTTGAGGACAACAACTAATGTCACGAGGAAGACAATGTCAACCTGCAGGTTGACACGTGTTTACGGTTGCTCTACAGCGGATTATACCCAATATTTTTCTTTTTCTGATATTTTATGTATCCGCGATAATTTCTTATCTTTCATTTACATTTCTTGGGTCTCGCATGGCACGCAGGTTGACATTGTCTTCCTCGTGGCGACGTTAGTTGTTGTCCTCAAAACCGAGGATCTTCTAGCTGAAGCTGCAAATGGTGGTCTGTCACCTGATGGTCTTCCGTTTAGCTTACGTCTCCAAGGTTATCCCACCTTATTCCTTGGCTACACCGTACTGATGACGACCAATTAGTCAGAAACATGTGTTTACGGTTGCTCTACAGCGGATTATACCCAATATTCTTCTTTTTCTGATATAATATTTAATATAGACAATTGCATATGTAATGAATAATATGGGCTATCTTAAATAAATGTAGATATTATACATACGCAGAAATTAAATCGGGTGCCATTGAAATCTATTTTTTTAATAAAAACGACTATGTGTGACAGATGTTGGTACAAAGAAGTAGATGTATTAGTCTTCTCTGTCTTATTAGGAGTAGTTAGTGTTATGCAGATTATTTTTGTGGTGACGTCACAAATGTCAACGGTTCTGTTATATGAATTTGATGAGTTCTTGAACGAGCCGAATCTAAAAGCGCCGTTAACATGGGCGATACACCACCGCAAAAATTATCTGCATGATATTAGCTTCGTTTGTAGAAGAATGACAAATAGTCAGTGGCGATTCGATTGGTGGAGAGGAACCCTAAACTAGTCTCTGACTGACTTCACAATATTTGATTGGTTGTGATTAGTTCGTGATTTCTTTTCGAACAAAACGCTACTGAATTGTATTCGAAGGTTAATTTATTAAAAGAAATACCTGTGTTCATTTTGCCGTAAATACGGTATAAATAAATATTTTTATTAGTTCAACAAGTCACAGCGACGCTTGGGGTTGCTAATTTTCCACATTTCCTACTTCAGCGCTACTTGTCAAATGAAACCTTTAGTGTAAGTTCACGTTAGCTAATGCAAACACCGCTTGTGTAGTTTAAAGCCTATCAGTTGTGTTTTGTGGTTTCAGTAGGGTCATAATTAAAACGTACGACGTCTAAGAGACGCCTATTACTTGAGTGACAACATTAATCTTCTTACAGACATGTATTACCTTCAACGTTCTTTTCTACTATATACCTGTAAGGTACCTACGTACCTAACCAATATGACAATTTTTATATTTAAATGTGTTTGTTTGGTAGGCTGTTCTCCTCAAATTATTTTTATAAATATTTTTATTTACTCTTCTAAATACCTTGGAGATCCTTGCAGCCAATTAAACAACTGGAGGAAATATATAACAACTAATTCATTGAATGTTCATGATGGATTACATTCAGGGTCAATGTAACTATATTCAAGGATTTTTCAAATGATATTTTGTTAATTGCATACATTTTTTCCTCTCTCTTTTCTCTCCGTCTACGAGCAATGTATTTGCAGTTTTTACAAACTGATTCTTGAACATAGTTTTGCTCCATGGCAGGTATATTTTCTGCTAGGACAAAATAAATAAAATAATGGTTGCTCTTTTTGGAAAAGAGGTTAAGATCAGTGATGGAAAATTTGATTCTGATTATTCCTACAATGCCAAGGATAAAATTCTGAACATAGAATTAGACCAGCCAGATATTGGGGATGGGGCAAATGAAATAGTCAAAAGAAATTCAGGGGAAAAGATTGTACCTGTCTCCTCTGGTGATGTGTGACGAACCAAAAATCTGTAATAGAAAAAAAACTGTTTCACTTGGTGTTCCACCGAGCCAAAAATTGCAATGACACCATTCAAAAATATTGAAAAGGTAAAACTTCCTGCTTTACAACCAAATACAAAATCACTTGGTAAAAATCTCATATTGAAGATGTTTGTCATCTTTTGTTTGACTATGAGATAATTGCACAACTGCAGATTAGCTCTAACCAAAAACTGAAATCATTGAGATAAAAACTGAAAAATCAGAACTGGGCTAACTACAAACACACTAATATCATTAAAAATAAAATTCTGATTGGACTCATGATGCACTATTTTCAAATCAGAAAGAGAGGATCTTGTACAACTATTTTCAACGAAACCAATCGGGCGACTTATTTCAAGGCGTCATGTCAATAAAAAGATGTCAAACTCTGTTACTGGCGTTAAGGTTTGACGAAGTGACAACAAGGAGGGAACGAATAGAAAGTGATCTTGGAGCAGCAATTTCGTATTTATTTTAAAGTTTCGTAATAAATTGCCAGAATTCATTTGGAATTGGGACCCATGCCTATGTTGACGAAATGTCGGCGAGTTTTCGACGCAGGTGTACTTTACCTGTTTACATGACAAATATACCAACAATGTTTGGAAGATAATGTGCTTGACAGATGCAAACACTTTTTATTTGAATAAGGCAACATATTTACTTAGAAAAAACAGTGATGGGGTTCACACTGTCAAAAATAAGGAACCAAACGTTCTAAACTTTTGCAAAATTTTATTTGATTAGCGAAACCAGTTGCACACTCCAAGAGTAATGTCACTGTCGACAATTGATTTTCTTATTTGGAAATAGTGAACGACAAAAAAAATTATTTAACATAATATGTTAGTACTGTTACCTCTCATAGTACCAACATATTGATGTGGTACCTACTTTTATAATTGATATTAATGATGCAATACCTTCACATTCTATTCGTTTATGACAGCATAAAATATTACATTTTATTCGTGAATTCGTACAGCGATTTACTTCTTGATTTATGGTCTTTCTCTTATTTAATCTACCTTGGGATAAGGTGAGGAAATTAAACACAATATCTATGTTTTATACTAACATTAGATATATTTTATATTATTATTACTAACAACATTAACTCTTTTATAAAATGTTATTCTTAATTAAAATTGTCTATATACCTTTTGAATTGTAAAATATGTGAAATAGATATAGTGATGATTAAATGGTTGTCCACCATGATTGCTTTTGTTTTTAAAAATAATTTTATGAAAAATGATTAAATTATTAAATGACGATGCCGTCACTATTTTACTAAAGCAAACATTCGCACGTAGTACTTTAGTAATCTAGAGTCTTGCTACTTAAATGTTCTGAAATTGGTTAACACTAATTGCTAGCAGCAAACACTTGCACATAGTACTTCTAGCCATTTAGTATTTACCCGTCAAAAACATCCTCGCATGTTTGTGTTAAGTTGTTTGAATTTTATTAAGTGATTACGCTATATTTAATAATGCCCAACAATCCACTTAGGGCAAACATTTGCACGTAGTACCTTTGAAGTCTGTCTAACACTATTAAATATATTTATAATTGGTAATGAATAAACGAAATATTTGAAATCAAGTGAACATTCATTTTTCATTGAACAAATTAAAATAACTTCATATAATAACTCATGTGAATGTATATAACTCACTTCATTTGATCGTACAGTTGATCAAATTCCATTTTGTTAATATCTTCCATTTTTATTTAATAACGATAAAAAATTAATCAAACTAAATTTTTTAAAAAGAAAATTTGAACATAATACTTAAACTCTATCTTTGAATACAAATTTATAAATCATAAATGAAAAAGTAGTGTTTATTTGTCCTACTGTATCTTTATCATGTTCTCTCGGAGCTTCGCTTTCAAATTTTTGCGTATTTACCAGTCAAATTGCAGTCGTTATCCTGTTTTCATTTTTATATTGGCAAACAAAACAAAATCGCTGCTTTTGCGCCCTTTATTTCTAATTTTAAGTTGGCTATACTTTTATACTTATGGTTAAATTTTTGTCCTTTTTTAAGTTATCACTTTTATTTAAATACACATGAATTACACTGACAGTTATACAACAATGTCCGCGCTTCAAATTATTCTTTAATAAGTTTGTCTATCTGGAAACAAGAGGAAAACATCGCCGACAATCTCTATCTTCTTTACCTAGCTCGTACCGAGAAGAATTGCCGCCGCCGTTTCTTTCTCCCTGTCTTCAAACCACGTTTTTATATTAGGTTATATTGATATCTGTAGAATGCTATAAACAAAATATTGACCTTGTATTCTTCTTTTGCAGTTGCTTAAACCATATATGATTATTTCTGATGCCTCCAAAACACAACGGCTTTCATTACTATTTAAAAAATGTTTTATTTACGATTTAAAATCTCATAAGATAAACATGTTAGTTATATCCTTTTTTTCAAGTGTACGTATTTACTATATTTACTTTTATTGCTAGAATCACATTTATGAATTGATACTATTCATATTCACATTTATGTCCTTATTCAAAATTGTGTCATTTTCTTGGGCACATCTGTTTCTATTCTGTTCGTATTGTAGCATTTCATGTGTTATTTTGACAAACTAAAGCCTTCCAATTTATTTAGGATGTGTATCACATTTCACACGTCTTTATATATCCAATAGTTAAGCTTACTTAATTAAAGTGTACTAATAACTACCTATATGTTTATTTTATTCACCATAACTTGTAATAAAGGAATTCATCCTTAAATGTTTGCAACCTATTTTACTTATGTACATATTTTATAATCTTTCTATATAACTTTGAATAAATATTTAAATGAATTATTTGTCTTATTTAAGAACTAAATTAATACTTAATACCATCATTTTCATTATGTAAGGGCCACAGCAATATGTTAAACTATTCCTTTTATTTCGTTCACTATTTTCAAAGAGGTAACAAGAGAGAAATAAAACCTGAATTTCCATCTAACAAAAAAATTAGAGTCGATTTTAGATAGCTTTTCCAGAGACATAACGCTTATGTTGTATTTACCAAAACAAAATAAAGTCATCAATTTGATAGCCTCCATGCATAACACAAAATTTACTGACGCATTAAATAATAAGCCAGAAAAAATAAGTTCTGAAAATACAACAAAATCAGAAGTGGATAATTAAGACAAAATTATTGCGAACAGTGCTTCCTTACAATACTGTATAATATGATGCCGGTTAGTGTTGTAATTCTGGCATTATCTATGCCAGCTATGATGATGCACCTGTAATTACACGTTTGGACTTTATAAATTGATTAGCGAACAGTTTGTTAAAACTGCAAGATCAAAGTCGTTTGTGCATCCCAAACATTCCGGATAACCCACAAAAAAAAAAGAATGATACATTGCAGAACCTGAAGGAACGCGTAGCGCCGATATTATCCTTCAAAAGCATACAAATATGTAAAATGTGAAATTCCGTGATGTTAATTGTATCGTGAACAATCACATAAAACATATTTAATTAATTTATATGTAGTTTTATTATATATTGCCCTCTAAAATCAAATTCGTTTATGTACACATCTCACAGGTGCATATTATTTGCATGGAACAAAATATGCGTGTTACCAGTCAAGGATTCAAATACTTCTATGCATTACTAGCAGAATATGTACGTATACGATGCAATTTTTACTACTTCAATAATCGTTGTCATTCCTTGTAAGTATGGCAACCACTAAAATTAAGGTTTTCCACAGATGAATTACATAGTCAGTCTATCTCAGAATTAAAAACAAAATTCCCTACTTGATGAGTATCATTATTTAATAGTAGGTAGTTGATTTTATTTGTGTTCTTCAAATTGAGTTTGTACATTCACATTATAAGTGAATAAAGTAAATATAAATTTTAATATAGTAAATTGATACAAGGGATCTATTAATAAAATTTCCTTAGACAATTCCCTTTTGGAACTAATTTTAGTTGACGTCAGCGACATCTATTTTATCTTACCGTAAAATACGTGTGCGTGTATTTGCCTTGTTGTGATCAGCGAAGTGTGATTATTTCCATAATGAATATAACCCAAGTGTGAGCGCGTGTTAACGGTAGTTGAATATGTCGTTGGCGGTTGTAGACGAGAGCTGGGTGTGGCCACCCGAGCGGCTTTAGTGTGTCACAAAACGCGGCGGATCCTTTTCATAAAATCCGGTGAATGTCTCACGTGAAAACTTATATTTACTGTTAGATGTAAGTCAGCGTAAAAGAAGAGACGAGGAGAATCATATATAAAAGATTTTTTCGCCATGAAATCCAGATATTTGTGAATGAAACTACGACATACATGTGCATATAGTAGTTAATTACATATTTTCTTTAGAACTAGAATTAATCATTACAGTAACTAGCAAAGTGCAAAATAGTAAAATAAAGTTTTTGACTTTTAATTAATTTTATACAAGAACGGGTTACACTATAAAATCGATACACAAACGCCTGAGAAACACACGTCTTATTTATTTTAGGAACAACAAAATATCAAAAAAGGTATAATTGTTTTAGTGTGAAAATATGACAAAAAAGATTCCAATAATTAGTTAACATTAGCAAATCTTAAATTAACGGATATATTAATTTTGTTTTAATTTTTATTCGGCTAGGCTACTATTAAAGATCGTTAGAGGCGCTTGCACGGTCAGGAAACAATAGATTGCGACCTTGGTCAATAAATTTTCTATATTGTTTTTTTCAACGATATAAGGACTCCATATTTTATTGTATCTTAGGACTATTTCAAACCCTTGCAACTGTTTATGAGTATCTTGAAATGGTACAACTTTCAAATGAATAAAATAAATTCTTAATGTAAATATGTTTCCACTTTGCGGAGCCATATGAAATAGAACCTTTAAAATTGAATTTAATAAACACTATAAAATTCTAAAATAAAATGTAATCGATGTTTTTGCCTACTAAACTCAGTTCGGACTCTCAAGGGCGATTCAGATTACTAAAGATGATTAACTAAAAGGTTCCTAAATCATTTATTAGAAGTTAAAAAAATACCATTTTAAAATTTAAAGCAATAATTATATTCAAAATCAATGATTTTATATGTTTTACAAACAAAGAAATATCCTACACAAAATACTGCTTTTATAAAACAAAAGGAACAAAAACAGATTAATAGACAAGTTTAATGTCTGATCATATACATACCACACATATGCTGAGGCATATTAAATTACTTTACAATTTATATCACAGAGACGATGTTTATTTAACAATTAATTTTACTTATTTTGTCTCTATTTGAAAATTGGTTTATAAGATTTAATTCTTTATTATTAAAATACATCCACATGCAATAATTGTTATCATCTAAACAATACCTTATATTAACGCTTTTTCTACCTTCTCTCTTCCACGCTGTTTTCTAGCGGGAACTTCTTTGTTCACAAACAAGACGTGAAAAATCGGCTTGCTCTGCCAATTGGAGCACAGTACCTTTATTACAAAAGATGTAATACTTTGCAGAATATGTATATGCAAATTTAACTACTGTTTTATTACTTTTACAATTAACAACAATACTTATGACTGTTGCCGACCCACGCAGGAGTCTATTATTCGGAGTTCGCCTTTCGACACAAAGTCTAACTTTCGACTTTGACTTCGCAGCACGTATTCTTGCTTTTTATAAGTAGACGCCTATGATTCCCCGCTCTCTAAATAGTCCGGGCATTCCTGACACTTTTTCACACACCTAGTGACGCGCGAACGCAACACCAATATTAAATAAACACGGAAGCTTAGGCGCCGTATATTCATTGATTTTAAATATGTTTTAAAAATATTAATAAAAGTATAATTAATTAAATGATTCAATATGATAAAATTATAATATTAATATGTAAAAATGGGCTGGACCATTACAATCTTTTATGTACACAAAGGGAATCGACATCCAATCACGAGAGTATTAAAACAAAATTACACAATACCCATGTATTATATATTTATGTAAGAGTACAATACTAAATATTTACATACAAATAAAATGAATATATGTACTTAAAGTCTTCGTAGTTATCAGAATTATCACAGTCAGTGTTATCAGTTCCATTTTGACTAAACCGAATTATAAATTGTGGAATTAAATGTAGCTGGGCTATTTAACAGCACTGTTAATATTCGTTCATTTCAATTTTAATTAATTGTACAGAATAGCACAATTCTATTTAAAAATTAATTCTTAGTAAATTATTCTATAAATTTACTAAGTAAATAACAAATATGCAATGATTCAAATTAATTTTTTATAAAAATCTAATTTGAATATAAATTATTATTTGAATTATATCGAAGTACCTATTTGTTTTGGTTTTCATAATACCGTTCCAGAACAGTTTTATAATCATCCATAATTGCGTTGTTGTATACGAAATATAATAAAACTCACAGAAGTATTTTGAATTCTTAATTGGTTAATATGTATTTACGAAGCGTGTGATGTATAACTAAATACAAGTATATCCATCAGCTGACTGTATGCGACTGAAATATAATCGTACTTCACTACCGCCACGACCTGGGCGTTGTTGCCGGTATGCATAGGATACATATATCCTATCCCCAATATGTTTTTACACATGCTGTATATAGCTCATTAGTTTCAGTAGCAGCTGTTAATATTTTTTATTAAATTTAGGGATCCAAATTAGACGGTTGCTGTTTGACATTACTTAAATATCAGTTATATCTACTTCAAAACACATTTCAAGATATAAACATATCAAGAAAAAAGTATTAGGCACTAGTTAAGATCTATTGTGCAACATAATTGAATATGTTTCTACTGATCGTATTATACACAAGATTCAAATTTGAATTTTAACCGCTTTCTTTTACCTTTTCTAAGTCATCAAGCCAAATTTATTTTCGCTAGATAAAATGGATGGGAGTCTAATACCTCTATAGGTCAGATTTCTGCAACAACTGGAATTTCCTTGGGTTCGGTTTATAAAATTACAAAATTCCGTCCTTATAAATTTAAAATATATCAAGAGCTAACTGAAGACGATTATGACAGAAGAGTAGAATTTTGTGAACAAATGATCACCATAATTAATAATATAGGGTTACTTGGAGTCTCTTGTGTTTACCCCTCCACCTTAAAATTTAGAACTTCGTCAGCGAATTAGCGCAACCTGCCGTTGAATTCCAAGAAATGTTCTTGAAAATATAAGCCGCAGTTTTGAACTAGGGCTATATCACTGGTTAGGGATCCACGGACAACATTTTGAACAATTATAGGATTGAATTTTTCTGCAAAAAAATATTTTAATTCTTAAATAACATTGAACACAAATATAAAACATTTTATGCAGTTAAAGTGCGTTTGAGTAGTATATATTTAAGCCTAAAACAAAAAACACGAAATTGAACAAACCAAAAGATTTTTTTAAAAATCTTCAAAACGAATCCATCAAGTTAAATTAAATTAACACCAAAATGTACTGTTTCAAAGGACCTTTAAAATGACGTATTACTCGATACCCCTTTCCACTTAAGATTTTTAAGGGGCAGCTCCCGAGGGAAGGGCGTTAAAGAGGGTGAGTCAATTTCTGCATCAAGAAGTGGCCCCCACGATATTACTTCTTAGGTGTTTTATGCAATTTTTCATAGATTTCCAGATTTCCAGAAATTTATGGTGGGAAGTTTTGAAATGAACATTCTGTATATACTGCATTCAAATATATGGAAAAAATACCTATAATCCTTCTACAATATTCCAGTTCTAGTAAATGTTGTTATAATTGGAAACTGGAAATACCGAGATTTGATATATGATTTGTAGAAAAATTAATAATAGTTTACATTTCGATGTTTAGCCTAACACTTTCCGGAAAACCAACTCATTATAACATAGCTCATAAATTCTTTTAACATTACACAAGCTATTTAAAAGATATTGTTTTCGTATTACATATTACCTAATATACACTGTTCTATACAACAATTGTCCTAATCTGCTTTCATTTTCAACCTGGCAACATTGCACTGCTATTTCCTACACGATCGACACACATCCCTACTTAAAAATAGCTATTCTTGAAGTTAGGAGAACAAGGGATCTATCACTTCTCTCAATAGAACGTTCACTTCTCTTAAGTTCGAGAATCGGGCCCCTGGAGATAATAATACTTATATTTTGTAGATTTTTATACATGAACATATGTCCTAATCTCGATTTGAATTTTGGAAGAACTATACAATTATACAAATATGCAGATACGCATAATTGATGTGACAGTTAATTGTGGTGGCCTGCAAAAATTCTTTTACCATTTACAATCCCCGACGTCATACAAAGGCAATGTTTTGATACAGATGCTATAGAAAATACTAATGTACTGATTTTAGATATATGTTATAATGACAATAAATTAATCATACCATGCATAGAAAGCCTGAAATTAACTAATATTTACATTTTTTTTTCTACAAATTGTCACTCCTCGATCATTTAACGTCTGACATTGCCAACCACGTCATAAAGTTGGTTGTTGTTCCAAAAAAATTAGTATCTTCTAGCAGAAACTTCTTTCGATCAAGATGGTGGATATGGGTAGGGTTTTTGGATTATTAGGATGATTACATTACACAAATTATTCAAACGAAAAGCATTTTCTTAGCTATAATTCCTAGTCTTGGTGCAGTGAATCTGTTGGGTAAATAACCTTAATCACAAAATATGCCAGTAAAAACATTGTGGAAATAGCAAATAGGTGACAAGCTCTTGTTTATTTACGCATCGCACAAATATAGTTTTTATGTTCTTTGTATATATATTTTTTATATTTATCTAATTTTCATTATAAAGGCACTATTATTATTATTATTATTATTATTATTATTATTATTATTATTATTATTATTATAGTTATTAATATTATTAGTATAATGCGGGTATTATCTGGTGATGTCACTGTTATCCCAGATCAAGGTTCACAATCCAAACAAACCGGATACTTCTTTTTATCGCGTGTAAAGTATGTAGTTAAAGAGGAGACTACTTCAAAGTAATTTTTATAAAAGTTGTGTAAATAGATTGACCTTGTTTGGTGTTAGGTATGGTATTTGAAATGTATTCTAACGATTCATTATAGTTTAACACATACAATATTTTTGATTTATAGACAATATATTTTGTGTTAACAACAAACAGTGATTGTTTTTTCTTCATTATTCTGTTGACAATTTTTATACTTGCAAGTTTGCCTATATAAGTAATACAAAGCAATATACTCAAGGAAAGAAACAATATTTAAATTGTATCCAGCATAGAAAGTTATTTTAATAAAGATTTTACATATACGAGGGATAAGATACAATTATTGAGAATTGAAAAATCTATTACCCGTGCAAAACAAGTTGTTGTTTATTAAATAGTGCATTATTTTATCTGTCAATTGCAGTTTAGTTTGTGACATTTGGTTGAATAGTGTCTGAGAAATAGTCCATAGAATAAGCTTCTGTTATCGGAAAAATGGAATTATCACGAGAGAACTTTCGGATAATGATTTACTATGATTTCAAGAAAGGCTTGAGCGAGTATGAATGTGAGGAAAGTTTAAAATCAGCATTTGGGGATCTCGCACCATCATTGGCTACTGTTTATAGATGGTATAAAGAATTTGAGCAAGGTTGCAAGTCGGTGGTACACAAAAAAGGAGCTGGCCCTCCTTTAACTGCTGTTAACCCCGAAAATATTGCTGCGGTGAAGAAGATGGTGGAAGAGGACAACCGCATTATCTATGAGTCCAATCTGAAGATTGGATCCTCGCAAGTGAGATCATATATTGCACGAACATTTACATTTGAAAAGGGTTGTATCTCGGTTTGTACCACCCCATCATCTGACAGATTTACAAAAAGCAGAACGTCTTAGAATTTGCCAACAAACTTTAGATATGTTGAATGCTGGAAGCCATCAAATTATTTCTAAAATTGTAACTGGCGATGAAACGTACATGCCGTTTTTTGATGTTCCCACTCGCCAAGAAAGCCGAGTCTGTATACATGAAGACGAGGAAACACCTACGATGGTGAAAAAACAACGAGCAATGAAAAAAGTTATGTACGCAGTATTTTTTAGAAGTACGGGTTTGGTGGCCGCAATTAAATTAGAAGATCAGAAGACAGTTACCGCTAAATGGTATGTTGAAAATTGTTTGCCTACTGTGTTTTGTTAAGTGCCCAGAAAGGGGATCATGTTACATCATATACAGCAGAGACAACAAAGTCAAAATTATTGAACATCCTCCTTACTCACCGGATTTGGCGATGTGTGACTTCTGGCTATTTTTTGAGCTCAAAAAACATTTGAGAGGGAAAAGGTTCCAGTCAGAAGAAGAGATTGACATCGCCGTTAAGTTTTTTTTTGATAGTATCCCTAAGGACAGCTGGTTGAACGTTTTTAAACTATGGAAGGAGAGAATGGTTAATTGCATTATTGTAAATAACAATTACTTTGAACGTATTTAAAATAAATATTCTAAAAACTTGCATCAATCTTTCTATTCTCAATAATTGTAGCTTGTCCCTCGTATGTGTTCAGAATTAAGTAACTGTAAATATTAATATCACATTACCTAAAATACCGATCGCAGGCAGATCGCTTTATAACCAACTTTATAACGCGGTTAATTCAAATACTTCTTAAATTTCTATTTTGTTATTTTATATTTTAATATTATATTATTCTTTTAATTATTACATATTATTATGTCCTTCACATGTTATAAAATTATATATGTGTTGTAGCAAAAACATTAGTATTTGTTAATATTTCTTCTTCTAAACTGTATGCATTTATTTTATCAATTCCAGTTTTTTTTTTATCTTGTGGTGCGGCAGCAACCGTAAATTATTATGATTTAGAGTAAAGCTAAATAGTTGTTTCAGTCTTTGATTTCTTATTCTGTCTCTTTCATACATACTGAAAATATAAAAATTTCAAAATAAGGACTAACTTTTTAGGTCGTCCTTGCATGCTGGTGGCTTTTATCAAAAAAGCACAATTTAGTACAGTAAAATTCTTTGATAATTATAATTTCATGTTTTTTTGAAGAAACTAAATGTGAGAAGATTTAATTACTTACTAGGTATAAATAAAATCTTTCAGAAAAAAACAGCCACAATTGGTTGTAAACACAATGTTGTATTGTTTATAAACCAGAAAATACAAATATTGTCTGTGTTAAACTATAGTAAATCATTAGAGCACATTTCACACATCTTACCTATTAGTAAAAAGTCAATTTATGTAGACATTCTTTATTAAAGTACTTAGAAATACTCTCTTACTTTACACGATATAATTTTCACGGAAAAAAATTACTGTGGGGTTTGTTTGGATTATGAACCTTGAGCACTATCAATAAAGACGTCAGAGAATTGTCGCGCATTAGTATTAAGTTAGTATTAGTTAATGGAGTAGTATTAAAAAAGCATACGTATAAATCAGAGTACTGGCGTCTGCTGAGAATCGGTCAGTCTAAACGCAGTACTAGTGTGAGTCTACAAGCATTAATAATGTATCATTGTTAGATAACACTATAATAAATAGATCACATTTGAAATGTGTGTTTTAATATCTTCACCCACCTCATGGACTTAAACCGAAGCAAATGCATTCCGTCGCATGGGTTTAGTCGCTTTAAATAACAATATGCTTATTTTTTTTGTTGAATATTATAGATTCCTTGGAAACGGTATTTTTGTTCAACTATAATTGAAGTCCGCTAAATTGAGAACATAAATTATTATTCTGCCTGTTATGGTATTCACGCAAATATTAAAATGGAGAAAAACCATTTTCGCTGGAATTTTCGACATTTTCTTCCTTGCTGATACTTAATTACAAATTAGCAGCATTAACTTTGATCAAATTTATATTTGCAACTAAAGGTGTTTCTAAAATTCATCATATCATGATTATAAATAGTGTGTCGTTGATATATGAAAACTTACATATTAGAAATATAGAAATATAGAAAACAAATCACAAAACAGAAGCAAAAACATTAGGTAACATATCTGCTCACGGGCTAAAATCGTGTGCAAGTAAATTATGTAAAAAATTTGAAACTATTAGTTAAATTAAAAAATATCTCCCCACCGGTAGAACGTATCATTAAGCATAGACTACTATTTTGCGGCAACGTACATTTGTGAAGATGTCATGTATGTAACCGGAAAAAGTACAAGCCCCAATATTAAACTTTGTAGTACTTTTGTTTACATCAAATCTATTCCACTAATCTTTCGATTTAGCGTACCTGTTTTCATCTATTAGTTAAGTAACTATTAAAAAACTGGTATGGTATTTTACGTATTCCAAAGTGATTGCTATAAATATAGTTTACCGTTGTGTTTATAGCTATTTGTAAAAACAAAGCATAAAACGTATGTTAATGCTCCTTCAAACGTATCTATTTCACATTTTAATAATTTTAATGGCTTCCTTTCATTTACTTTTCACAAATCTATACACAATATGTTTTCTTTCATGGTGCGCCTCGTTATTTTTGCAACTGAATTACAAAGAAATTCGAATACATATTCGAATGAACACAGCAAATGCAGACATTCTTTAATCTTTTAATATGTTGTAATATTACATACATGACGATCTCGTGTTTGCGCTGTGTCTCTTTCGTTTATTAGCTTTCTTATCTAAGAGTTTCCAGACAGTAATTACCAGTATTGTATTGAAATACACCCACTGTAGTATGCAGAGCTCTATAACGAAGTGCCCAGAGCGATTTTTTAACATACCATATACATAAATACGGAAAAAGGGGGCAAAGTACTAGTTGCTGGCCCGTTGGTTTATCCGAGATGGTTCGTGCCCTACGGCGTGAAACGAACATTTTCCCCAGAGATGTTGTGCGGTTTTCAAACATAAAAGTACGGAGAGGACGACGGTTAGCAAATGCTCTTTTCAATAATTCAGACGAGGGACGGTCTCGAAAGCCAACTCCAGTATAGTTATAAAGATTACGAAGTGAAAGGGAAGTGGCGTATGGCCCTGTGGGACTCCTGGTCTCGAACGATCATTTCTACCGTCGTTGTATTATTAAAATATATTTAGAGTGTAACATTCGTTTAAATGATATGTCACCATAAATACATTTAGCCGCTGTATATTCAACATACGGATCCATTCAAATTCGCAATCATGGTATTGCTTTATAATTATTTAATACATTATTTTATTTCATAAACAGGGTCTAATATAATTT
Organism: Amphimallon solstitiale; assembly: GCA_963170755.1. Taxonomy (NCBI): domain Eukaryota; kingdom Metazoa; phylum Arthropoda; class Insecta; order Coleoptera; family Scarabaeidae; genus Amphimallon; species Amphimallon solstitiale. Next base: position 40,332,909 of record OY720678.1, on the reverse strand, counting down.
TTACAAAATAATTGTTTATATCTACCAAAAATTAAAATTTGCCGCAAATCATCAGTATGTGAAAATAGTAATATTTTTAATTGTATTTTATTGAAATCTCTCAACTTAAAAATATATATAGTGGCCTATTTGAAAATATAAAATGACTTAAAATTTCTAAAATACTGCTAGCTCCACCATTTAAGCTATATGACTTGATGGATAGCAGCATTCATAACTCAAAAAATGAAAGGCCCTTAATTTCTACTCCCTTAGTATTAGTATAACTATAACACAGCTGTAATAGCTTTGTAGATGATATAAAGGGTGATCTACAGCAATTTTTTTGTCAGACAGCTCTTATTGGAGGGAAAACCCAATTAGCAACAATAACCAGTGCCCCGCAAAAATATTTTTCAGTTATAGAAGTAACTGTTATTAAACCCACTGGCGTAAAATTCATTCCAGGAGCTTTTGTTGCTAGCAGAATTTATGAAACTTCAAAGCCGCCACGTTTTTAGATATTCTAGCTTTAACTGCTTCGATGGCTTTTTCCTGATTTTCCTAATCAACAAAAGGACTCGCACCATACTCGCACTATACCATCTTCTGTGTATATAAGAAAAGAAATAATGAAGTTGAAAAGGAAATACAAAATAAAATAAGTAACAACATATACTGCACAGTAGGAGAAAAGGCAATTCTAGCTAGAAAAAAACTGTCAAAATTGAATAACATAAATTATAAGTAAACAAACATACATAACCTATTCTAAAATAGTTCCTCACATCAGGCATTTCTTTTGGTCGTTTTGTTTATAAACATGATGAAGGCCGCTGTTGCGTATAAATTACGCTTTATTTTCAGTCACTCACTTTTCTCTAATAATATTATTCTATCGTTGTTAAAGATTACAATTTTAATTTTTCTCTAGAAATCATATTTTTGTCGTCCTGTATACTAACAGCTTAGTGAAACATTTAATTTGATTTTTCTATTTTTCTTAATTTTTAAAACTTTTAACATGACTGTACGTCGATTGCCGCCTTCGATGTTGGTAATGTGAACAGTTCTCATGAGGAATCTACGACGTTCCCTACATCTGCTTCAATAAAATTTATGGGAAGGGTTTGAATGGATGGCCTATTTTAAATCACTTGTACCAGAAAAATGGAGTCTACGGTGCAATTAGCTTTAAAGTTAACTGTTTGAACAATATGTTCGTTAGTAAACCATCATATATTGGTTATTTAGTTCAAAAAAGAAAAGTTTCGTCTGTTCAAATATATCTTTGTGAGCCTTCTTTAAACGGTGCCCGTTAGTATAAGCTCGGATTTGGAAAGCTAATAACCTAAAATACTCATGGAGTTCAGAAACCTTGAGTTCACTGTCAGATGTTTTCCAACATCGGTTTAACTACAGAAAGGTAGTAGCTGCAATTCCTCAAAGTACTAGTCAACCTTTAAGGTTACAAAACATTTCATATGCAAGTACCGTTCAGACAAATGGAAAATATTTATATAATTGAGAAAATGGACAATATACGATTAAATATATTATTGAATATTTTAGTCATTTATAACCCACAATGGTATGTCGTGTGACTGCTTGCTTCTTTATCGAAATTATACACGCTACAAATATTATGCTGCGGACCAACTCAAACAACAATATGTTAGGAAAAGTCGAGTAACTAAGAGGATTCAATAAAAAGAATACGTCCATAGTACGCATAAGGTCCTCATGGTATTATGAACGTTAATAAACACAACAAGAAATCTGCTTTTTATAGCATCGGATCCTGTAATTTCCCTTTGATCTTTCTCCTAAGTTAATGAAATTGATTTACCACAAAATGCCTTTTCATTAATCAGACCTAAACACCTGAAAATATGGAATGGGGATGAACTAGAAGCAGAAGAAGAGGGAAAATTGCAACAACAAGGAAGATTAAGAATTTTTTCTTTAGAATCAAATTTATCTGTGGTACTTTTCAGGTACTATTGTATTTATAATTTTATTTTTAGAAAAACCTGACTTTTGAAAATATATTTTCTTATATATCATTTGCTTGTAATTTAATGATGTTTGTGATTATTACGTTTTTGTTACATTCTGAAAATTACATATTTCTGGTATTTACGTAACGCTTCCCAACAAAATAAATTTGTCAAACTAGTATCTCGATTCCTCTTACTGAATGCCCCAGGTTTAAATGCCGGCCTTATAGGTCCAGATTATAGTACTCGTACATTACCTACATAAACACGGTATAATTGTGTGATACACTTTCAACGCCAATACTGCCTCAGGGTAAACATGGAGAAACACTTGTACGATGGTAGGATGACATGTTTTGGGCTTCAACATGAAGATCGCATTACTAATTTTCTCCACTCTAATACTACAATTGTACATGCTTTGCAAGGTATCTCAGAACATTTTAGTTATTTTGAACGCCTAGTGTTTGTGCGATAAACGTTAATGTGAGTGGATGTCCACAACAATATAAAAAGTCAAATATCATGCGATAATTATGACATTTAAAATTTCTGTTTCATATTGTTTAGTGATGTTTTCATGACATTATTTGACAAATGTGTGCAGTTGTCTAAGGTGATGAGATATTTAAAGAAATCCTGTTTTCAACAATTCTTATTTGCAAATCTCTGTAATATATCTACTTCCATTGTTTACTTTTTTAGACAAGATATTTTAATTATAAGTTTTCTTAAAAAATCTAGGTATGCTCACATTACTCCTCGAAACGTAATATAAATCTGCATGGCAAGATTCACATAGATTTTTTGTATTATAAAATTTAATGTCAATACGTATTTAGTACACCTATATGAATATTTTAAAATTCAGTCACGTACGAAAGTAACTCTAGTCTCCCCCTTTATCTTAGCAGGGAAGTCCCTTTTTTTATTCAATTCAACCCGGAATAATCTACATAACTGTTCTATTTACAATCGAGTTAATGTAACAAAACAGTCTATATATCCATTATAAATTTTACATCCTCTTACCTTACGGCAGATCAACAACAGGGATGAGTTTTTTTGCCATCAGTTTCCCCCAATCTGTTCCTCCTCTTTCACTTAATCCCGTGACTGGGATGTTTTGACTGGAGGTACATTAATTAATTTTGCAGCGCGGCATTGTTAAGTTTGTGTAAGTGCGCGTGCTTGTTCGTGTATATATGTTTTCGCAAAACCCAATGCACACAGGGTTATTATATGGCAGTGCTTTCTGAATCCATTTTCATCAATTAATGGCTCTGTAGCGGTGTAATGGTCTTGTGGTAAACATCACCTGTACCGGGGTACATACCCTCTTGCAAACAAATTTAAACACACACGTACTACATAAAGCCAAGTTCTAGATAAGTCGAACGTAAATTACTTATGGTGTAAAACATGGCGGAAGGTATACTAGAAACGGAGCATTAATATAAATTAAATTAGCTGAAACAATGACGTTCGTGTGCTTCTGATCTTAAACGCTTGATGTTTTTCTCTTCTTTTTAATAATAGGGAATTGTGCAGCAGTAATTTGAGATTATAGGCAGAATACCAGCATATTCATGTATTGTAAAAAAAGAACGTAGATGTGGAAAAAAATGATAGCTAAATTGACAGTAGTAATTAAATTTATATAATAATTGGGCTGAAAAGTTCGTATCCTTTCTATGAGATGGCGCCACTAGAATAAAATCCATATCATTTTTAGTTAGTACCAACCTTCAAAAGATACGTGTATAAACTTGACAGCTGTCTGATTATTAGTTTGTGAGATACAGCAGTTTGAGTGAAGCAACTTTTGTTATTTTGAAAAAAATGGATAAAAAGGAATTTCGTGTTAATGAAACACTATTTTTTGATAAAAAAAAGTGCTACTGATACCAAAAAGTGGCTTGATGAGTATTATCCGGACTCTGCGCCGGGCGAAGCAACCATTCGTAAGTGGTTTGCTAAATTCCGTACAGGCCGTATGAGCACCGAAGACGATGAACGCAGTGGACGTCCAAAAGAGGCTGTTACGGACGAAAACATCAGAAAAATCCACAAAATGATTTTGGAAGCTCGTAAATTGAGGTTGATTTGTATAGCTGACACTCTAAAGATATCAAAGGAACGTGCTAGACATATCGTTCATGAACATTTGGGTATGCGAAAACTATGTGCAAAGTGGGTGCCGCGCGAGCTCACAATCGACCAAAAACAAGAACGTGTCAGCTTCTTGATATGTGACAATCGATGAAACATGGATCCACCACTACACTCCGGAGTCCAGTGGGCAGTCATCTGAGTGGACTGCACGCGATGAGCCGAATCCAAAGCGTGGAAAAACACAACAGTCGCCCGGTAAGGTTATGGCGTCCGTATTTTGGGATGCACATGGAATAATTTTCATCGACTATCTTGGAAAGGGAAAAACCATCAACAGCGACTATTATATAGCGTTATTGGAGCGTTTGAAGGACGAAATCGCGAAAAAACGGCCCCATTTGAAGAAGAAGAAAGTGTTGTTTCATCAAGACAATGCGCCGTGTCACAAATCGAAGAAAACGATGGCAAAATTGCATGAATTGGGCTTCGAATTGCTTCCGCATCCACCGTATTCTCCAGATTTGGCCCCCCAGCGACTTTTTCCTGTTCTCAGATCTCAAGAGAATGCTCGCTGGAAAGAAATGTAAAGCCGATGAGGAAGTAATCGCCGAAACAGAGGCCTATTTTGAGGCTAAAGACAAATCGTACTACAAAACTGGTATTAAAAACTTGGAATATCGCTATAATCGGTGTATCGCCCTCGAAGGCAACTATGTTGAATAATAAAATCGAATTTTGCCAAAAAAATGTGTTTTTCTATAAAACAATACGAACTTTTCAGCCCAACTGTTATTTAATCACATATTATAACGCTTAAATGCAAACGAACATTCAGTGCATATGATATATTGCCTGCCCAGCACCCTTTTGCCCTTCTCATTTTGAACTGTCTCGTATAAATATGCAATACAATTATTTAATGGAAAATACCCGAATATAAGTGTAAGCAGAACCGCAATGAAGAAATTAAGTGATAAGTTTGACAAAACCGGATCCGTTTCCAACAAAAAAGCCTCGCAAAACGTGCAATGATAATGATGCTCTGCTGTGATCATTATGGCTATTGAATTAGTTGCATTAGTTGGATGGTCACGGGGAAGAAGAAGAGAATGGAGAGAGCATGTCGACAGGATGGGAAACGATAGACTCGCCAAGGCCGCTTACAAGGAAAAACCGAAGACGACCAGACCCTTAGGAGGACCACCAAAAAGATGGGCTGACTCCTGGACCTCATCGTCACAGGACATTGCATAAAAGTTGGAGAAACAGGACATAGTCCTATTAAAAAGAAGAAGAAGAAGAAGAAGAAGAAGAATTAGTTGCAGAACGTCCTAGGAGTTCTTTATGCCAGCAAGCAAGTAAATTCAATGTTAGTCACACATTGTTGGAAACAATTTATAAAGCGAATAAAATTTATCCTTATAAACCTGGATTTAGGCACACCTTAGAAAATGAAGATCACGCTTTCTGACTGGAGTTTTGTTTATGGGTTGGTGTTAACACTATGGAATATTTCCTTTTTTTATCGGAATTTAATATTTAGTGACGAAGCAACGCTTTCGACAAACGGTACTGTTTCGTCACAATATTGTTGATATTGGTCCAAGGACAATGCAAATTTTAGAATTAATGCCCCACATCAGCGATATCAAAAAGTCTGGTACGGAATGTTACTAAACAGAATCATTGGTCCCTATCTTTTTAATGGAAATTTAAATCAACTAAATTATTTGTAAATGCTTCAGAATTTCTTATTGCCATTACTTGAGCAAGAAGAATTACGACCACCAAGATGGGAGTCTAGCTCATGGTACTTTGGTTGAAAGAGAATTCTTCAATGTACACATTCCTAACAGGAAGACACGAACCTATACATTGGCCAGACTTAACTTCTATAGATGTTTCTCTTTGGGGTTACGTAAAGCAAAAAGTGTACAGAGAGAAAATGGAAAATTATTTAAATTATCTAAAAGTGGATTACTGAGGCTGATCGAGAAAATAATGTTGAAATGTTGAACAAAGTTTTTAAACGATTTAGAAAAATAGTTGAAGATTGCGCTGAATTAGTAGGAGATTATGTGGAATAATATTAGAGTTTAGTAGTCATACTTTTTTACAAACACAAAAACAATAAAATTAATAACTCATAATAAAATATTTTTCCGTATGGGAAACCTCCTCATTTTACACACGGTATAAAAAAATAGTATAATTTTCATATATAAAACAGCTATACTACTAAAATATCAATTCCACATCGTACATGCACTATATTTTACGTCTATCGTAAAATAACATACGGAAAGATCCAAAACATCAAAGGGTGGTAGGTAGAAAAAGGAGATGTGTAGCTTTTGACGACAAGAAAGTTAACGAATTGACTAAAACCACCTTAAATTCTGAATTAAAACATTGATAAGTCGCTGCAGTTAATATTACATTAATTATTCTTATTATATTACTATAATATAATAATATTATATTAGCAATTACATAACAAACCAGATCAGACAGTTCAAGGTTATGTAAATATAGAAAAATCTCAATTCTATACAAAATTGTGTTCTATTTAGTTATAATAGTGTAACGGTACAGTAAAATTCAAATATTTGACATTATAAATAAAATAGTACATTAAAATACAAGTTTCATAAGACATGATTTTTGCGCACGCGTTCAAGTTAAGAAAACGAGCCGCGAGGTGAGTTTTCAAAAGAACGAGTGCGCAAAATGTCTTATGAAACGTGTGTTTTATACTATTTTTTCTATTTCGGGTACTTAAAGTTTAAAAAAGCTTCAAATGAGAGACATGTTTTGATGGAAGATTTTAGAAATTTTGTTTTGTTGAAGTTGGTTACTCTGATTTTTAAGTAACACCTTTTAAATATTTGAATATCGACGGTGTTTTTTTTTTCTTGTTTAAAATTTAGACTGATTTCAGATTATCATCAAAAAGGACTAAATAAATAATTGCACACCCCGAGAGATTCGCGAATATTACACGTACGTGTGCAAAGCAACAGGAATTCAAACAATACGTAGTGTGTTCACAAAATCTGCCCGAAATCTCTATTAATGCACACGAATCTTTTAGTGTTATAGTAGACTTTTATAACAGTTGTACTATTCAACATGGTAAGTAAATTTCAATAGTAGGATCAGAAAACTTATCATCCAACTCTGCCTAACAATTTATATTATACTTATGTATCTAAACTCGAAGGTGAATTAAAGGGAGGTAGAAGGGACAACCCGGAGAACGAAGTAATATGATAAAGTCGACGGGGAATCTTTCAGCGAGGCGTTCGACATTATCTTTGTCCGCACAGTAATAGAAGGTTCCCGATTTATATAAAGTCGCCCGTGAATTTTCAAGAAAAGCAATCGACAGCATTTTTGACTGTCTTGGACCGTATAAGTGACAGAAGGTTCCCGATTTATAAAAAAGTTGGCCGGGAATCTTCATCTAAAACGGTGAACAGCATCTTAGACCGAAAAAAGTTACGAAAGATTCCGGAAATATAAAATTAATAAATCTCAGTTAATATATATTCTTATTGAAAGCTGAAATAACGCACGTTCACCTATAGAAAAATAGTAGGGGAATTCTGGTGAATTTATAAGTGGACCAACGGCAATTTACGAAGGTACCAGTATTTCAACCGTCGGCGTCGGGGAAAGTCCCTCACTAAGCGGATCGAATGCGGGGAAAATCTTCTGTTCCAGTAAAGGAAGAACGAAAGAAGACAATAATAGAAAAGATAATTAAATATATGCGAGTGCTAATTAAAGTAAACCATTAAAATTCGTCATAATTTAGAGATGTAATCCAATCACATGAGAAAATAAGACAAAAATATTTATATAATAGTTTGTCTTAGAGACGACAATATTTAAGCATTTGTAAATGATTTGACGATGATAATTCAGTCTGATATTGTTAGCATTGTATGTCTATTTTCTGCCGAATTTGTTTTCTCATTTATGCCTATGTTGTTTGTATTTATATGTATATGTATGGAAAGGCAGTTAATATTACATATTATACTGTGGCATTTTTGCATATAATTTGTCGATATTGAATTAATTCTGAAGTTATTAGCATTGTGTGTGAATTTAATTTTATTTTGCACATGTTTGTATTGGGATTGGGAGATACAAGTGTTACTTTCTAACACAGTTTTAATTAGAATACTTTTGTTTTCTTTTTTTCGTACCGTTTAATGTCAGGGGATTATTTTTTGGAAAGGTAAGTATTGTAACGATTCCGCATCGTTAAATTAATAAATAAGTCAATATTGTACATATTTTTCATACCATAGAAATTCATTCATGATATGTATAACTTCTTTATTAATTTTCTCTTAATGTTTGTATGTAATCAAGTGTATTTTTTATATATCTCATAGCAATTTGGTAATTGTTTTAAAATAATATTTAAATTGTTAAAGCTTTCCGTGTACAGAATGGAAAATTACCTACTACGTCACTTCTGCATACGACAGAGCTGATTTCGCTTTCTATTATCAGAGTGGGAGACCTTGTTCGAGGTGCTCGGGCCTATATAAGCAGGCGCCTTAAGGTTTTAGATTTACTTGTTTCCTCTGACTCAACTAGTCATCCCCTGGTGGAAGAATGGTATCCGTCCTGTCCCATTAGAAGGTTCTTTCCCGTAACAGAGCGCCAAGTTCAGATACTTGGGGACCTGTCCTTTTAATTTTTGTCCTCTCATCTTGGCACGAGAGGTGAAGATATCCGTATTTAACAAAACCACCAATCTTGGCATTGGAGTATGTTAAACGGGTTTTTTTCCGTTATTTAAAATTGCAAGGCAAGAGTTAATCTGTCAGTAGTAATATTTTCCGTAACAAATCAATTAGCAAGTCTAACACCTACATACATGAATTACGAAGTATTTCTTTAAGTTGTAATATTAAATTTTCCTACTTATTTAAAATGTTGTTTCAAAATAGTATTTATGTACCGTCGAACCGATCTTAATAAAGTAAAACTTGTTGGAATTAGCTTTTAGACCTGTCAAGAGAGGTTATGTTCTAATTTTATATGCCGTTTTCTGTACTATGTTTTTCTTCCCAGAACAATCACCTAAATTTGTAAATATAATTTATTTAAAACTAAATGAGTGCCCAATATATTTAACTGTATATATATTTTGTGTGTATAATTTACCTTTTCACGAAACATGTTAAATGAAGCTTGACAAAATGCAAGTGTGTTTTTCTATTTTCAAAGTTTATAAGCAGTACTAAGAAGCAATGATTTACTAAGGAACGATACTCAACAGGGAATACATTCTCAGTTTTTTTTTTCTAATAGGCCTCTCGCTGAAGGAATAGCGGGAAAACAGAATTTTTGTAAGTTGTTTTGCTGGCATTTTATATTGATACAAATCGAATGCGTTATGAACCAGTACGAAAAAAGAACTAGATATTCGAATGCCTCAGTAATCAATACTCTTCCTGGTCTATTAAAAGTTTTACTTAACAGCAATGCTTATCTCTGCCTGGAACAAACATACATTTCATCTCTTATATTTTTTATATATGTATATCAATATAATACACTAATAATGCATCGCGTAATACATGTTTGTTAATTGCCTTAGCTAAGTTTTATGTATTTTACTAATTGGTTAGGTTTGGATATAAGAATATCTTAGTTTAAAGAAATTCAATATTATATTGACTATGATAAATTCAATCTGCTGATATCGTTTTTCTGAATGTTACAATCATATAATTCTATATTGACAATTACTCGACTTTATTGATCTAATTCCAAGAGTTGGTAATGCATCAACATTCAAGATATAATTGACTAAGTGGTTTATATGCAGTTTCTTTTAAGAAAATCAAAACAAATACCTCTAAACTATTTTAAACTTATGACTTTTCGGCCTTGAATAAGACCTTGACTACGCTCTAATTTAATTATGAAGGTCCTATTAACTCACTTTACATTAGTTCTGTCAAAAATTACTTATATTTGCTCATGTTTTGGCCAAAACCTTTTTTCAAATTGTAAAAATTTTGACATATTAATCGAAACCCAAACGTCATAAGATTAAAATAGCGGTTTCTAGGAATTTTTATTATTGAGAGTAAATATAGTCAATGAAACACTGAATCTTCTTCACTTAAAAACGAAATATGTCTGTGCTATTGAAAAAACATTAATAGTCATAATAATATCAATAGATTCTCTATTATCCAAAATCTCTTGAAGAGGAAAACCGTGAAAACTTGACATCTTATCATGTAAACCGTTTTTGTTTAATTATACCAATGAGAAAAGTATTTATAAGTAACTTACCCATTAATTTGGTGTACCTGTGCATACATAATACTTGCGTAATACTTAGCATTTTTGGGTAGTTTAAAGCGCACGAATTTTATTTAATCTCGAATTAAAATTTAATTTTGCTTTATTAATTGCCTCTAAATTACTAATTATCTCATCAAAATTTTGACGACGGAAATTCCTTTTACATCTAAAACAGTTCTGTAGAAATTAAGGGATAAAATAAAAAAAATCATCTTGCAAACAAAAGGACGCAAGCGAATATTGTGAGGAAAGAGAGATGAAAAAAAGAGAAACTTTGACTGGACAGAATATCATTCTTCACCTTTCCAAAGTAAATAATTATCTACTATTAAAATTCATCCGCCGCTACACAGAGTAAAACACGCCACTGCCATCATGCTACCTCTACTTTGCTTGTAAAAAAGCCCTTTTACTTTCTGTCTTTTTTCGCTTCGTATGAAAAGCCGCAAAAGGGTTGATGGGTGTCAGGGGGAAACAGTCACCCATTACAACATTTCGGGCCACTGACTCGGTCCAGGGCAATCCTACAAAAACATGGCGATCGTGGCAACTGTTACATTTCAACAAGACTTTGTTAATTCAGGTCCGCCAGTGGACCGCCCTCGAAATGAATCTTGCCATCGCGTTATTTATTCAAAGTTCCCGCCGGGCGATAATTTTTAATGCTACCCGTCCCCTAATTAATAAAATAAATTGCCAACGACAAAATTCATGCGTAAAATGAATCGGAGCTTTCCCTTCAGTGTCAGTTCGTTCGAGCATCATGCAGCACTCCTACAGTACTCGATATCGCCCAGGCTCTGCTCCCCAGGGATTTCAAAAGGAGGGTGAGAATACGACTGGTTTGAATATCGTCGATCCCCTGTTTTGACAGCAAATATTTTGATATTTTAATTAGGCAAATGCCGTAGCTAAATGTGGGATTTTGTCGTTTCCACTATAGGGAAATTAATGTGACGTGTAAGTAATTAACAAACTATCTACAGTATAAATTTTATAAGGCAATAAAGGCAGACGAAAATAAAAGTAACAGAGCCTATTGTGTAATCCTACAATTCTCTGCATGTAAAATATTCTCTTTAATTCATAAATACTCAAAAAAAGATGTGATACGAATTTAACTGTTTGCTTTTTTTTCTCAAACAATGTGAATTATTAATTAAATCTTTACTAAAAATAGAATAAAATTTAATCTTTAAATGTTGTATTAAAAATATTTAAGTCAATATCTTTTTGAATTGTTTAAAAAGAAAATATATGATTTTATTTCATGTAGTGGAATGTGAAATAATCACCTCATTAAATCAATCAAAAATTCCCAATTGAAAATTCAAATATTCTGCTGGTATAGATAATTACCATATAGGCCTGTCAATTCTTGATATAGTTTTATACAAGATTTCCTTTTAAAAATTTAGAAAAACTGCAACTTCTACCAAAAATCTCACCTTTTGTAAATTCAAAAGAGAAACAAAAAGAATTTATTTGGCAGAACTTTTGTATCAAAAATTCTTCCAAATAAAGTTTTAAAAAAACCTATACTTAAGAGTGTTACATCTAGTTAAAATTTTGAAATTCATTTCATCCATTGTTTCCAAATCTAGGTTTAAATACTTTTACACTCTCAATAACCCTGTATAGAATATATAATTCACGAGATAATTCCTAAAAACTGCTATTCGATAAGACTAAAGGTTTTACTCCGGCCCAAATATTGAAATTCCTTTTATACAAAAATTATCTAAAATCCAGCTCTAAATACTTCAATACCCGAAATAAATCTGTATATAATGCATAATTTATGATATATTTGAGAACTGCTATATGATACGAGTAAAAAGTATTACTTCCGGTCCAAATTTTGAATTTTTTTTATTAAAAAATTGCTTGCAATCAAGCTATGTTTTCGCAAATGCAACAAATCTATATAGAATGCATAGTTAGCGAAATATTTGGAAAAATTTATATTACATTAGAGAGTAAACGTGATACTTTCCTGTCAGATTTATGAAACATTTTGTATAAAAAAATTATTCAAAATCAATTCTTAAATATATTGTCAATATATCTGTCCACAAAGCATGCCTAGAGAAATATTCACAAAAAAATTTTTCAGTTTGTAGGTGACGAAGTATTGATAAAATTTGACTTTTTCACTGAAGTAAACTACATTTCCAGTTAACCGGCTTAATTGAAATACTATTCAAATCTCACGAAGGATATTATAAAGTTTTGTGTTAATAGCTTTAGTTATTTGGCCGCTATTGTGGTCACAGACATAGAGGCAGATAGATAGAGAGACACAGAAAGAGACTGTCTCACTCAAACATTTTTTTCAAAAACCACTTTTTCGGTATCAGGGAACTTCAGAACGTGGACGTCTGCAAAAATCTCGAGGTCAAACAGTTTCTTCATCACAATACTTCTTTATACTATGTATAAGGAGTAAGATAAGACCAAATAAAACCAGGAGAATTCCATATCGATCAGATTTAGGTTGCGTCCCCTCTGAGCATTGCATTTATATCTATAATCTTACTAAATTTTATCACCAAACATTAAACACATGTTAATTTATATCGACTTATTTGCATTTTGTTAATGAAAATTTTATACATTAATTGGTCCATTAATAATGTTTAACATACACAATACATGACCACATCTGTAAGGTAAGTGAATTTTTTAATATAGGTATACCATAATTGTCTCTGTTAAGTTAGTCAAAATGCATGGCAATTGTAAACAAAGGTTTGCCTCTTTCTTCGATTTCGAATCATATTCTTTTATTGCACAGTGTTCTAATACGTATTCTTCTCGTTCCAATAGGCAAAGCTAACCCTGGAAATACCCCATATACTGATTGTATTGATTTATTAACCTAAACAGAAGCCGATGTACAATCTACCATTATATATTATATATACAGCATGTGTCAATTTTCATTAGCCATAGGCGATTAATCCATACAGTACGTGGCAACATAGTGCCCCTTCTTTCCTTTCCAATGCCAGCACGACCGATGCATGTTCGTAAATACAAGTTAGCGTGGTTAGCAGTAACTATTCGACCACCGGCTTGGGTGTTTGTAATGCGTTCAGAAATAATATTAACGAGTTGCAAGGATTTGCTTTTCTTTATCCTTTCAGTAAATGCAGAGAATTATTAAGCTGCGTTCACGCTGCATGACACAAACAAAAGCGTAGTTCTAATAAAATTAAAAATAAGGTAAATAAAAAAGGATTCTGAAAATAATAATAAACTACTAGATCAGGAGATAGCGGCGGCAATTTGATGTTTCCCGTTCCAGTAATAAGACGGCTTTTATTGCAGACTAGATCGGAACGTGTTTGCAGCTAAACATTGAATGTAAAATCTGGTGGGAGGATCGGAGAAAATCGTTGTGATGTCGATTGTTGCCGGGATTGGTGACGGACAGTAGGGGTGCCACGTTGCCATGCATTACTTGTATACGTATAAATCGCACGTAAACATTGAATCCCTATACCTAATGAAAATTGACACATACGGTATATATATATATATATATATATATATATATATATATATATATATAATATAATATATGTTTTTCTTGGGAAAACCTTGAAAATTTTGATTTTCAAGGTTTGACACAGAAATAACATTGACCAATTGATAAAAAGAGAATTTAGTATATACTAATTTTAAATAAAATGCATTACCACCAAGAAAATAGAAAATACAACGGAAAGTAAAAATGTAGAAGTAAAAAAAAGAAATAATAGGTACAAAAGATGATTATTAATAGAGAAATAAACAAAAATAAATAGGTCTGAAGAAAACATAAATAAATGTTGAAACGTCACAATCAATTATAGTTTTATTCACATATGCCGCTATTCCCAAGAAAAACATATATTATATTATTGAATATACGGCAAAGAAAAATCTAATTATATTATATATATATATATATATATATATATATATATATATATATATTGAAAATCTAGCACTATCGACCGTACAGAATTAATAATGAGCAAAATATAACACCATCACAGTTAATGCCTTGTTTACGAAGACCAAGGACAAGACAGCTATGTTGGATAAGTATAATGTCATTTATAAGATATCTTGCAATGACTGTGATGGTTGTTATATCGGTCAGACATCGCAAACTTTAAAATATCGTATCACGCAACATAAGAGTGATTGTAGAATAGGAAAAACATCTTGCGCGTTGGCTACACACAGTATTACACTCGGTCACACTTTCAATTTTGAGAACATAAAAATACTAGACACAGAGAACAATTATAGTAAAAGATTATTTTTAGAAATGGTACATATTAACAAGAATAATAAAGCAATCAATTTTAAAACGGACGTTAACAAATTAAATATAATTTATTCCCATATTTTAAGCTTTTCATAAATATTGTTGTTTTCCTTTATGTTTTTTGACTCTTCGATCTCTGTACCTATTTGCAGTGAGGAGTGGACTTTTTCTCTTCTTTTTATTATGCCCGTTTTTTTTGTGTTTTTTGTCTCAAATCGATTTTAATATACAAACGACATGAATAAATGTTTCAATCACGCACACGTAGTTACAGTGACAGTATATTTTTAACGTGTTTTAGTTCAGATAATACATGTGAAATCGTTTTTTAAATTTATTGATTATTGTGTGAGTCTTTGTTATGTGTTTGACAAGTTTTAAAGAGGACTCATTTGTAACAAATTACATAGATGTTAGTTTAATGTACCCACAGATGCAGTAACTCTGTTTGTAAGTTTTTTAAAAAAAGAGTTCTTTTGTTCAGCATTTTCTTCAACAGGTGTGTTTTTGTGATTTTGTAGCATACTCCTGATGAAGCTTTTAATTAAAACGAAATATTGAGTAATGAAGAATTGAGTTTGATTGCAACGGACCGAATACCCGATAATTCCATATCACTCATTATTATATATATATATATATATATATATATATATATAATGGTAGAAATAGGAAAAAGAATTCAGACTCGTTGGTCATCGTCAGTACGGTGTAGCCAAGGAATAAGGTGGGATTAACCCGATATTCTTTTTCCTATTTTTATATTGTATCCGTGATATTTCCTTTATTGATTTATCATTCCTGGGTTGGACGGCACGCGGGTTGACAATGTCTGCCTCGCGGCGGTGTCAGTTGTTGTCACTCAGACCTGAGGATCTTCTGACATTTAAGCTGCAATTGGTGGTCTGTCTTCCCGATGGTCTTCCTTTTGTTTCTATCTCCAAGGATATCCCACCTTATTCCTTGGCTACACCGTACTGACGATGACCAACGAGTCTGAAACACGTGTCTGCGGTTGCACTACAGCGGATTAACCCGATATTCTTTTTCCTATTTTTATATTGTATCCGTGATATTTCCTTTATTGATTTATCATTCCTGGGTTGGACGGCACGCGGGTTGACAATGTCTGCCTCGCGGCGATGTCAGTTGTTGTCACTCAGACCTGAGGATCTTCTGACATTTAAGCTGCAATTGGTGGTCTGTCTTCCTGATGGTCTTCCTTTTGTTTCTATCTCCAAGGATATCCCACCTTATTCCTTGGCTACACCGTACTGACGATGACCAACGAGTCTGAAACACGTGTCTGCGGTTGCACTACAGCGGATTAACCCGATATTCTTTTTCCTATTTTTATATTGTATCCGTGATATTTCCTTTATTGATTTATAATGGTAGATATATCTCAATCTTTTTTTTCACCTCAAATCACATTATTGTCTCAGATAAAGCACAAGCATCAATCTTACGTCAAATGTATCCATTAAGTGTCACATAAATTTTATATACATACGTTAATGCATCATAGTATTCTTCAGAAACTAAATAGCATTTTTTTTTTTTTTTTTTTTTTAAAGATTTTACTTATAATTATACAGTCTAAAAATTCAAAGAATGGTTTAAACGAACTAAGTAATGTATCCCTTGGGCTTATCAGTGTCGGTATTATAAAACAAAAGAATATCATTTAAATAGAACTAAATAATATCTCTCAAGTGTATTTGTGTCTTGTATATGGAATTCGCATACACATGATATACAACTAAGAACATGCTTTTGACGTATATTCAGTGATGATTACTATAATAAATATAGTTCGTATTTATTACATTTATACAATAAATAAAAATAGGTTTAGAAACATAGTCTTAAAAATACTCCAGAGCAAATTTTTAATATTAAATTTTATATACTGCCTATGCACTTAACATGAGGTTCATGGAAATATCTGTAAATATAAGAAAAATATCAAATACTATTGCAATACAGAGTATATATTTAATAAAAAAAGACATGTACATTATCTATACTTCTAAAACGAAGTGTTTGTGTGCGATTTTGAGACAAATCTATTGCACTTACAGCCGTAAAATTTGACAAATAGGTAGTCGTAATGTTGACTCAATGTAGATTATCAGGGTTAGTTGTCAGAATTGACTGATTTCAGCGTCTAATCGATGAAATCGCTTGTATATTTCAACTTTACCTTTACGCCCTTAGGCGTTTTAATTCTGCATTATAATAATGCTGTATGATCCAGTTAAAAACAGGCTTCCGAACGTTATCTATACTTATAAAAGGAAGTGTTTCTGTGCATGTATGTGATATCTAGACGAATCTATCGCACTTACAACCGTGAAATTTGACGCACATGTAGTCGCAATGGTAACTCCATACATGGCGAATCTCGAATTTTAAAATTCAGATATTTTTTTATTTAATGTTTTGTATTATTTTGGGTAGTCCGAGAACGGACATAATAATAAACATGTCACGAGCAACGCCGTGCAGGTAGTGCTAGAACTATATAACTATGAACATTATGTAATGTAAGTGATCCATATTACTGTCACCTGTCACTCTATACAGCATGTGTAAAATCATATTGGGGATAGGACATATGTATACTACGCATACCGGCAACAACGCGCAGGTAGTGCCAGTAAAGTACGATTAGCATTTCAAATTTCAGTTGCATACAGTCAGCCAATGGATTAACATGTATTTATCTAAGCATGCATCAGACGCTTCGTAAATATATATTTACCAAATAAGAATTCAAAGTATTTCTGGGAGTTTTATTATATTGCCTATACAACGCAGTAGCAAAATAAAAGCAATGCCTTGCTGCTGAAGGAGGCATTTTTGAGCCAATGCGATAACATTTTATTTTTTAGTATTGTTTAGAGTATATTTTTTTTTTCATTAAAATTCCGTTCTTAGTAAATTTATAGAATAATTTACTAAGAATTAATGTTTAATTAGAATTGTGCTTTTATTTTGCTACTGCGTTGTATAGGCAATATAATAAAACTCCCAGAAGTATTTTGAATTCTTATTTGGTAAATATATATTTAGGAAGCGTGTGATGCCTGCTTAGATAAATACATGTTCATCCATCGGCTGACTATATGCAACTGAAATGCTAATCCTGCTTTACTGGCACGACCTGCGCATTGTTGCCGGTATGCATAGTATACATATTGCTGTGACTTCTTCTATATTGGTTAATAACCAAAAATTGAATTAATAAATTAATGTACTTTAGTAATCTCAGGGTCTAAGTGTGAATTTATTATATTTTTATAACGGGTGATGTGTCGCAGCCTTGTACTTATTGTGAGTCCTAGCTGTGATTGTGATGTTTACTTTCCTTAGATCTCCCTGGGATGGGTATAAATAAGTAGATATAGAATGTCAGCACAACTTATTTTATTTTATATATATAAATTTTTACAAAAACATTGTTAAATATCATTATTATGCAATACAATACATTATTCATTTCATTACTATATCCAGCCTGTTTCATCTGCGGTACAAGCACCTTGCAATCCTTGATTCTTTATGAAATTGTTAATAATAAATAAAAATAAAATTCACCGCTCTAATCCTTCATGTATGCTCATATTACTAAATTGCCGTTATTCAACTGAAGCGTTATACCTCGTTGAGTCGCCCTGAACCAAGATTTGCACGTCAATCCAGAGCTTACTCAAAGAAGAATTTATTTTAAATTATTTAAACAATATTCTAAATGTTACTTGCCATCCGGAAAGTTTACTAATACTTCGTTAAACCGCTTTGGACCAAGATTCGCACGTCAATCCAAAGCATGTTCAAAGAAGAATTTATTTTAAATTATTTAAACAATATTCTAAGGTTAATTGCTATCCGGAAAGTTTACTAATGCCTCGTTAAACCGCTTTGGACCAAGATTCGCACGTCAATCCAAAGCATGTTCAAAGAAGAATTTATTTTGATTATTTAAACAAAAGTGTTCTAAATTGCGTTGCCCGTGGTTTATGCAACACTCATGAAGGTTCTTTCTTTTATTTATTTTAGAATTGCAAGATGGAGTTTATTTTATAGTGCTTGTACTCACTTTTCTTGGTTATATAACATTTCGAATTCCTCCTGGTAATCCAGTCCCTCCATTTTAATTGAATTTATTGTTGTCGCTTCTGTGCGGTCCAATCCCAGTATTTTTCGCGCCTCTTTGAGTATCTGGTGCGCAGTTATCGTTGCCGCCTTTTACGTCTACCGCGTTTGAATCTTAAGGCGTTTTATGCCTTTAGATCCTTTATTTCTTCGGAGCACTGGTTTAACTATTTTCTTTTTAAGTTTGAAGAGCTTCTCGTGGACTTCCTATGGACTGACTATTTTCGCCGGTGTGTCGCCTTTTATAACGATAAACATCTGACAAACGGCTTATTTTTGTTTTTAAATCGTTTCTCTTAGTTTGAATTTTCGTCTGCTACGCCCCCCGTGTTAATTTCGATAACTATCGAAATTACGTGATCATGTGACCTTGTTTCCACCATGTTTGTTATTGTTGTCATTTACCTATTCTACATTTTTATATTTTATACTCTTTGGACCCTTGATTGATTTCATTTTAATGGTAGGTATCCTTTTATTGTATTTTATTATATTTACTAATGCTTTACTTATTTATTTTTAGCCTAGATGTCTTGAAGCATTTGTACGTGAATAAAATTATGTACCATCGCATATTTAGACGTACATTCAACAATGTCTTCTTATTTTGTGAATATCAGTGAATTTGCATAGCCAGCATAATGTTTTATTTTCAATGATGAACTAGGCCACAATATTTACATTCTGGATGCGTTAGTGTATATCGAAAACAAGTAAATCATATATCTTTGTATGCGTTTTTGGTGTCCCTACGGACGAAAATATAGTTGATCTTGTGACCGTGAAATAAGTGGTATATATTTATTTATTTATGTATATAGACCTTTGTTTAATATTGTATTTTTGGTTTTAGCTTGGTCTTTCTTAGAATATATTCGTGTAGAGAAGAAAATAAACAAATCGTGCCTCTTTACGTACACTCAATAATATTTTATACAGAAAATATAAGTGAAACGTGTATAGTGATACATAACATTTATTCTTGACAATGTTGGTGGTTATAATATTGATATTCTTGGTGATTAATTCCTATTTTTGAACTATTATCGCTGCTAAGGAAATGTATTGCCGGGTTGACCTAGTTTCCTATTGACTGCTAGTAATACTGCTTTAGGTTATTATATCCTTTTATTAAACGGAGGTTAGTATTTGAATGTTGTTTTATAGAATATGTAATTCCTGTGCACTAATTTATTTAAAATTGAGGTTAATATTTTTTTAATTCTTACATTTGACCTAGACTAATTGTTTCTTACCGTCTAATACGGGTATGCAACCCATATTGCATTTATGTGTATACTACTGCCTAGTTATTAAGAATGAGTAAATACCCATCGTTATTGTACAATTTGAATTATGTAAATATATTTTTACTTATAAATTAGTGGATTATTATATATTTATTTATTGAAATATAAAATTATAATTTATATCTAACATGTAAGCTTATATTTATTTAAAATAAACACAGTGATATTTTATTTTTGTTGATTTTTATTTGTTTGGTTTCTTTATTTTATCTATTTATTTATTTACAAGAAAATACCACAGCATATCCCAAGTTAAGAAACTGTCAATATGCCATAGTTGACTACGAAAAATATGCGCGTATTGCATTTTCTTTACTTAATGGTATTTTCTAAACTTTTATTTAACTAAAATTCTTACATCTAGATTTACTATATTTTTATGTGGGAACTATCCCTTTTTGTTTCTTAATGTCTATTTATTCTAACTTAAGTACTATAATCTTGGGAGCTATCCCTTTTATATCCTTAATGCCTATTTACATAATTTAAATAATGTGTTCCTGGGAACTATCCCTTTTTACTTTAATACCTTATTTATCTAGCTTAAATAATATAATTCTGGGAACTATCCCTTTCATTTTCTTAATATTTATTTACACTTCTTAAAATAATATAATCTTGGGAGCTATCCCTTTTTATTTTTGTAATATTTATTTACATAACTTAAATGTAATCTTGGGAACTATCCCTTTTTATTTTTGTAATATTTATATACAACTTAAATAGTATAGTTTTGGGAGCTGTCCCTTTTTATTTCCTCATGGGTTCATATTTTTCATCGTATGAGTTTTATATTATAACCTTCCTCCCTTCATTTTTGTTTGAATTTTTACACCTTTCATTTACAATCGGAAAGTGATACTTAATTTATCTAAAGTGAAACATATACAAATATATAATAAATTGGAGATATCTTCTTCGTGTGGGTTCAATATCTTTTGCGTGGCATCAATTAAGCCTACAATTGATATTCATATATATAAAATCTTATTATTTTCCACATATCAGTCGGGGAATTTATTTTGAATAAATAGTATTTTCTTTTTATTTTCTTCATGTTACCTGCCCAAAAAGAATCTTTTAAAACTATCGTAGCAAACCACTGGGTATCTGTGTACTTCATTGATAATGTTTCCTTTGGATCTTCTATATTTTTCTCTTTTACAGCGACAATTGGACTGATAAAGTTCACTTCTGCTTTTTCCATTATATTGTTCTTCAGCATTTCTTTTATTTCTATAAT
The DNA here is from genome assembly GCA_963170755.1 of Amphimallon solstitiale. NCBI lineage: Eukaryota > Metazoa > Arthropoda > Insecta > Coleoptera > Scarabaeidae > Amphimallon > Amphimallon solstitiale. Next base: position 40,311,432 of record OY720678.1, on the reverse strand, counting down.
TTCACTTGCTCCTTGTATTTATTGGGAATATGGATAGCTTTTCACATAGAAGGGTCCCTTTTCCATTTACCTCGAGCTTATGCTCGTAATTTCTTACCAAGCCAGGACTGTCGTCGACTAGTCTCTTGTGCTTATTTAAAAGATTGCTCACATGATTTTTACACTTTTCATTGCAATTTATACTTGTACCATCCCTTTTTAATGTGAAGTCCTTATTCTCTGGATGCTTCACGAGATGCGTACATTTATTGTCATATGAATCGTTAATCATTTCTTGCGTGAGTTCCTTTTCTATTTCTTCTACATATAATTTATTAATTAATTTTATTTATTTCTTTAGTGGTGCTTCTTCGCTCCATGAAATTGTCATATTTCTTATGTGAAAAGTCTTGTCCTTCATATCCAGTTTTGTGCTATATTGACCTTAAAAGTCCATTCCCAGTATGCAATTGCAATTCAAATTCTGTACTACTACAAATTCTGTTAGTAGGTTTATTTCATTTATTTTACATTAACGCAGAAAACTTTATCAATGGTTATCAAAGATTTTTATTTGCTGTAATTAAATTAATCTTCTTTGTAGGAATATATCGTCCTTGTTTCTCTAACTTTTCATTTATGACGCTGTTGTCGAGTAGCTTTTATTTTATTTATTTTTCTTCCCCAATTTAGATTGATATGTGTGGTAGTTCGGTGGTTATTTTCATTTGGATCTTCTTATTTGTATATCTCGTTTCATTTTCCTTGATTGGGGTGTCGTTGTTGGCTAAGGTAGGAGTAGGGTAGCCACGTCCCATCGGAGGTCCCCAATTTATCCTCCGCCGTGCTCCTTGATTGGGGTTGTTGTAGTTGGCTAAGGTAGGAGTAGGGTAGCCACGTCCCATCGGAGGTCCCCAATTTATCCTCCGCCGTGCTCCTTGTATTTATTGGGAATTTATTTTCCCAAAATCTTGAGGCGAAAGTCAATAATGTTTTTGTTATGCCGAAGTATATTCTCGAGGTACGTCGTTGGTGTTCTAAGTTCCCTATCTTCTTGGTTACTTGAACGTGTATTTATTGAATGGTAAAGTGATACTTTATTTTCTTTATTTATTTCTGTGGCTATGCTTATCCTTCCCTTTTCTATCAGTGCAACTTCTTCGGTCCCCCTCAGTGTGTTGACTTCTTTGTGTGTCATTATAACCTTTCCAATTTTTATACTAAGTGCCTGTCGTTTCCATGAGCCTGTATATTTTTCTGCTCCTATAAGTATTTCTAATGTTTGCCATGAAATGTATAAATGTAAATTTTCGTTATCTTCTTCTTCATATAACAACGTGTCCAAATGTGTTCTCAGAATTTTCTTATTGGAGTCCATGTATTTGGTTCTTCTCCATGTATGTATTATTGTGGAGGTTTCTTTGACTTTTGTTACTATTTGTGCATCATCTTCATGGGTTGGCATATTCCTCGTAATTTCTTCGTTTTCTGTTGCGTTGGTATTTATTATTTTATTTTCTAATGATTCTTCTTCGTCAAATCGTTCTATCGTTTCGTCCATTCTGTCATTTGTTCCGTTTATCAGTGATTTGTACGTATTCTCACACCTTCTTGTATTGTCCCTTATTACTTTCGTTAAACCTGACACAGACTCTGTTATTTTGTTTTCTAGATTGGCATTTATCTGACGCATCTCTGTTCTAAAATCTTGAAATCCCTTGTCAATCTTTTGATTGATTCTATTCAGATTTTCATTGTTTGCTTTGATTTCTTCTTTCAAATTCTCATTGTTTTGGTCCATTTTTTTATTTAGTTTTTCATTGTCTGATTTCATTTGTAATAGGACTTGAAGCAAATTATCCATTTTATCTTCCGATGATTTTTCGGTTGTTCTCTTGAGAGATGTACTTCCAACGATCGGTTCTTCCACTTGATCACCTTCCAACTCTTGTTTCTCTGATTCTGAGCTAGAGGTTGAACGATTGCTACGAGAAATCTCTGTATCTGGTAAACTGTGGTCTTGTTTCTTTATCTTCAACCTTTTCAGGTTTTCCGCTTTTATTCTTATTATTTTCATCAGCCATTTTTATTTTTATATTTTATTTTCCTACTCTTATTCACCCTGTCCCAATAGGAGAATATTGTGTGCTTATGGCGTTATAAGGAAAGTAAATTCACACAGCCTTTTATCGTTGAGTGCCAAATTACGATTGATCTTGGCCAACGATAAGCCTACTACGTATGGGTGCCAAATTAAATCTTGGCCAACGATAAGCCCTTTTACGTTGTTCGCTAAAATAAAACTTGGCCAACGATAAGCCTAGGACGTTGGGCGTCAAAATAGATCTTGGCCAACGATAAGCCCTTACCAGTTGGGCGCCAAATTAATGCTGTGACTTCTTCTATATTGGTTAATAACCAAAAATTGAATTAATAAATTAATGTACTTTAGTAATCTCAGGGTCTAAGTGTGAATTTATTATATTTTTATAACGGGTGATGTGTCGCAGCCTTGTACTTATTGTGAGTCCTAGCTGTGATTGTGATGTTTACTTTCCTTAGATCTCCCTGGGATGGGTATAAATAAGTAGATATAGAATGTCAGCACAACTTATTTTATTTTATATATATAAATTTTTACAAAAACATTGTTAAATATCATTATTATGCAATACAATACATTATTCATTTCATTACTATATCCAGCCTGTTTCATCTGCGGTACAAGCACCTTGCAATCCTTGATTCTTTATGAAATTGTTAATAATAAATAAAAATAAAATTCACTGCTCTAATCCTTCATGTATGCTCATATTACTAAATTGCCGTTATTCAACTGAAGCGTTATACCTCGTTGAGTCGCCCTGAACCAAGATTTGCACGTCAATCCAGAGCTTACTCAAAGAAGAATTTATTTTAAATTATTTAAACAATATTCTAAATGTTACTTGCCATCCGGAAAGTTTACTAATACTTCGTTAAACCGCTTTGGACCAAGATTCGCACGTCAATCCAAAGCATGTTCAAAGAAGAATTTATTTTAAATTATTTAAACAATATTCTAAGGTTAATTGCTATCCGGAAAGTTTACTAATGCCTCGTTAAACCGCTTTGGACCAAGATTCGCACGTCAATCCAAAGCATGTTCAAAGAAGAATTTATTTTGATTATTTAAACAAAAGTGTTCTAAATTGCGTTGCCCGTGGTTTATGCAACACTCATGAAGGTTCTTTCTTTTATTTATTTTAGAATTGCAAGATGGAGTTTATTTTATAGTGCTTGTACTCACTTTTCTTGGTTATATAACATTTCGAATTCCTCCTGGTAATCCAGTCCCTCCATTTTAATTGAATTTATTGTTGTCGCTTCTGTGCGGTCCAATCCCAGTATTTTTCGCGCCTCTTTGGGTATCTGGTGCGCAGTTATCGTTGCCGCCTTTTACGTCTACCGCGTTTGAATCTTAAGGCGTTTTATGTCTTTAGATCCTTTATTTCTTCGGAGCACTGGTTTAACTATTTTCTTTTTAAGTTTGAAGAGCTTCTCGTGGACTTCCTATGGACTGACTATTTTCGCCGGTGTGTCGCCTTTTATAACGATAAACATCTGACAAACGGCTTATTTTTGTTTTTAAATCGTTTCTCTTAGTTTGAATTTTCGTCTGCTACGCCCCCCGTGTTAATTTCGATAACTATCGAAATTACGTGATCATGTGACCTTGTTTCCACCATGTTTGTTATTGTTGTCATTTACCTATTCTACATTTTTATATTTTATACTCTTTGGACCCTTGATTGATTTCATTTTAATGGTAGGTATCCTTTTATTGTATTTTATTATATTTACTAATGCTTTACTTATTTATTTTTAGCCTAGATGTCTTGAAGCATTTGTACGTGAATAAAATTATGTACCATCGCATATTTAGACGTACATTCAACAATGTCTTCTTATTTTGTGAATATCAGTGAATTTGCATAGCCAGCATAATGTTTTATTTTCAATGATGAACTACGCCACAATATTTACATTCTGGATGCGTTAGTGTATATCGAAAACAAGTAAATCATATATCTTTGTATGCGTTTTTGGTGTCCCTACGGACGAAAATATAGTTGATCTTGTGACCGTGAAATAAGTGGTATATATTTATTTATTTATGTATATAGACCTTTGTTTAATATTGTATTTTTGGTTTTAGCTTGGTCTTTCTTAGAATATATTCGTGTAGAGAAGAAAATAAACAAATCGTGCCTCTTTACGTACACTCAATAATATTTTATACAGAAAATATAAGTGAAACGTGTATAGTGATACATAACATTTATTCTTGACAATGTTGGTGGTTATAATATTGATATTCTTGGTGATTAATTCCTATTTTTGAACTATTATCGCTGCTAAGGAAATGTATTGCCGGGTTGACCTAGTTTCCTATTGACTGCTAGTAATACTGCTTTAGGTTATTATATCCTTTTATTAAACGGAGGTTAGTATTTGAATGTTGTTTTATAGAATATGTAATTCCTGTGCACTAATTTATTTAAAATTGAGGTTAATATTTTTTTAATTCTTACATTTGACCTAGACTAATTGTTTCTTACCGTCTAATACGGGTATGCAACCCATATTGCATTTATGTGTATACTACTGCCTAGTTATTAAGAAGGAGTAAATACCCATCGTTATTGTACAATTTGAATTATGTAAATATATTTTTACTTATAAATTAGTGGATTATTATATATTTATTTATTGAAATATAAAATTATAATTTATATCTAACATGTAAGCTTATATTTATTTAAAATAAACACAGTGATATTTTATTTTTGTTGATTTTTATTTGTTTGGTTTCTTTATTTTATCTATTTATTTATTTACAAGAAAATACCACAGCAATATGTCCTATCCCCAACATGATTTTACACATGCTGTATGTATGAACAACATTATGATCGTGTACAATGTCTAAACTGTTATCAATAGTGAGAATGTGAGATATATAATCAGAATATTTAGATTTTTGATTTTACATTCCCATTCCATGTCATGAATATTATGTAAGACGTAGTCAATGCCCGTTTCAGACACCATCCCCATCTCTACTCAAAGAGACTCTTGTCGGCGACCGCGTGGTTATTACCAATTTATAGGATATCACCACATCAAGAAACATATCTCTCTCAAAATATTGTAACATTTTGCATTTGTGATATTAAATTCTGTGAAATATGTATGTACAGTGGAGTAACCCTTAGAAGTGATTCAGTATTCATGGTCTTGGCTTCTTTTGTATTTAATAAATGTATACTGGAAAATATGCGTAAAATATGAAGAAGAAAAATCTGTTTTATTTCCATAATCTGATATAATTTCATTTATTTGTTGCCAAAATATTTCTATGTTGCTCGAAATTTTGTTTCAATAAAGATTGAAATGGAAATCTGATATTCATGTATAGCAACTTCACGGATCTGATGGGGGATTTTTCGCAAGCCCTATATATACCTTCGGGTGATAAAAATACAACTGAATATCGTACTTTTAAACACTACGGGCAAACAAAAATATGGTGGGGAAGACTCGAATTATGAATACATACAACATTTTTATTTTGTAAATAATACAGATGTTTATTCAGTAGATGATGTGGAGATTTTACAAACAAAAACTATGCTTCAATTTATTTAGAGATTTCCTACTAATGATGAATAACAAATCATGTTTGAGAGATTACTTTTTCATGCTGAAATACTATTTATTCATCATCTGACGTGGATAGTGTTATTATCTTCAGCATGGCTTTATCAAATGGTCAGTTTATTTCCAATATCGTATTAAGGACAAGGTAACCTTTTTGAGATATTAGTTAAATATTCTAATTTGGGTAGATTTAATATGGTATTACAGTGCTATCGAGAAAGATTGTAGACCACGTGATCAGTAATTTTCTAAAATCTGGTGATTATCGTGTTCATACGTTTATGAGATTCACGTATCGCATGTATTTGACAGTAGCGTACATTTTATTCACAAATAATGCTGTCATTGTTGACGCTTTTAACCATATTTTACATAAAACATTCAATACTACCAACTGCTGTTAATTGGGTTGCTTAATTTGGTAGTCACGTGGTCTACAGGAATTGTTGATATCTCTGTAGTAGATATGTATAAATCGGTAGACCTGACAGTACTCATTATAATGTATATAATTATAATAACGACTTTTCTCCTTCACATTTTTCATTGCAATCCTCAAGTATATGATGAAGCCTCAACTTAACTTTTATGTAAATTTTATGCTCTAACTAAATAGAAATTTTATTTTACAAATTTAGTGCTGCTTTGATATGAGATTTCCTACTAATGATAGCAATCTTCATTAAATAGGTAAATAATAAATATATTTGTAATAAAACAATTACAGAAAATCTGTTGGTAACGTGCGTAACGTCTTTCGTCTTCCCTTTCTTTATTTGTCAGCTGTCGTAGTACAACTGTCCAGGCGAGTAAAATTATATTTCCGAAAGCTTAAACCGTGGAAATTTAAGCTCGATTGATCCAGAGATTATAGGTTTTGGTAATTTTTCGACTAAATAATCGAAGGTTTTAGTTGGGACTTGGTAATATTAATGCTCGATGAGATATCGTTACGAAAATTGTTTGTGGGTAAGGATAGATATTATTTTGTTAATTTGCATTTTTCTCTTCCTTCAAGTGTAGCTGATCTAGTACACGGTTAAGACTACCACCTCATCTCTCGTACATTTTCATGTGTTTGGAATCACATGGGCGTAGGTTCGTCGCACGAAGGAAAATTGAGACCGTTGTCTTCCTGTATGGCCAGTGACATATATGTGAATGTAGTGATGAAGTGTGCGACCTGCTTTATAGTTTTCTGTTACTTCTTTTTAATGGTTACCGGCCAAGAGCGATTTATGTAAATCAGTGTCTGATTTCTTCGTATAATTTGGGATTTTTCCTTTTTTTTTTGTATAAATCCAAAATTTTAAATAATAGAATTTGATGTATAAATTTGGAATTTAAATAACAAAATTTTTATGTAAAAATTTGGAATTTAAATAATAGAATTTTCATGTCATTTTGGGGCTTGATAATAACGAATTTCCTTGCGTTAAGTGTGATTTAATTCACTAATTAAGGTTAAATTTCCTATTAACCTTTTAAAATAGAAGTCAGAGTCACTTCCCCATTTCTAGTGTTAATTTTACTGGAATTTGTAGTTATATTTATTTTAATTTGTTCACTTGTAAATTTTAAATTTGTTTCCCAGTATTTTCCCAGATGAGTTATGGAATAGGACCATCATAATCATTGTAGTAATGAAGCTATTTTTAACACGTTATTTTGTTCATATTGGGTGTAGGTCACCCAAACAATTCGACTCTTTTATTTAAATATATTGTAATCCATGTACGACTTACGAGGTTTCATGCGTCTTTATCTTTTACAATGCCCCATAAGAGCCTTTCTTCATTATTAATACTTTCGTAACAAAATTTAGTCTTTCTTAATTATAATTACTTAGCAATTTGTCAGTTTTGTTTTATTTAATTGCTGCTACTGACATAAATTTCTTTTCTTTCTATTCAAAATTTACAAGAACAGTCGGCATCATATTTAAATTTGGATTACGTAGTAATTTCAATTTTCTTTTTTATTACAGGTTTCTTATGCCTATTAAGCTGAGGACCTTTACCTTAATTATTTTGTTTTTTGTTACTGTAACTGGTCAGTTATTTGTCAATAAACATGTTGGCCATTGAATAAGCGTTCTTTCCTTTGAGCTTCTCCTGCTAACAATTCCTCAGTACCTCCCGATCATGTATCAAGCCAGGGGCCGATCATTTTATTTAAGGGAGGTGGTGCCTTATTCAGTATATCGTAGTACATTAAGTTAAGTTAAACCCACATCCTTCCCCCCTTTGGCAAAGCGAGGACAAGGCATCTGTATTCATGACAATAGAGCAAAGGGTAGTTTACAGGTAAGGCATGAGAAGTTTTTGTATTGAGCCGGGTATAGAACATAAAATTAAGGGAGATTATATAATGGAATATTATTATCAAGGGAAACAGCGGTTGAGCTCTTAGTTGTTCAATAAGAATTAGAAAACAGATGGACTTATCGAGTGGTTGCGCTATTGTTTAACAGTTGTCCAAACATTGATAGATTATCGCTCTGACGTTTCAAGTGTCAGCAGCGGTGTCATTCTTCGACGTGTGTGTACTGCTATAATCACCATTTTACCATGGAGCGCAGGCTACGTTAAGTCGCTGGTTTATGACAACAAACCAACAACAACTGACCAACTGAAGGACAACATCATTCAAACCACTGATGAGACTTATGCAACAGAGTCGTACAAAATTGGACCACTCGGACCAAGACCTGTAAACGAAGGCGCGGCGACCATTTGAATGATATCATTTTTATTGAATGTTCTCTAATCCGCAAGGTTTCCGTCATATCTCACACACAACCTTTTTCATTCAATTTTAAACGTTAGACACGGTTAATCAAAAAATCCTTATTACAAAACATAGTCATTTGCTTATTAATAATTAAAAGCAAAAGCTGTTCTTCCATTTGACTGCCAAATAAGCTTTATCTATGTTCTCGATTTTACTGCGCTGATAAATATTCTAACTTGCTTCCCTTTTATTCTAACTTCATCGTGGACTTCTCTGCTATGGCGTTCATGAATATTTCCCTGTGTTTTCTATTTTTTATCGCTATCTTCATGTCTTTATTACACCAGGTATTAAAAGATCAATCGTAAAGGAAGAAAAAGTTAATGTTCAACAAGAAATTTAGAATTGTAGGAAGGAATAAATTACAACATTAAAAGGCAATTTCCAAGCAAACTGAAGAACAAGAATTCATATAAAATATAGAAGTGAATTTAAAGAATAAATAGAAGTACAAAACTTTATTTGGAGAGACGAGATATGCAAAAACGAAAATTGAGGCATACCAATGTTCACAATTGATCCTTCAATCTTTCACTACTTATGCATCACATTCGTTTTCATATGCTATATTACACTCTATTGTAAACGATATTAATTGTTAGTTATTTTCTGGCAAGTGAAATTTAACTAAATGCTATCCGAATACTCATTAATTAAAAGAAATACTTTTGCAATAAGAATTCACAACTTAGACAACAGTTCCCTAATCAGATGGCTAAACAATACGTCCGCATAATTTACATGTCAGTTCCGCAGGAAATTCTATCGTGTCTTCTATCTCTACAGAAAATGTAGGTATAACCAGATCTCGTCGTCGCAAGATCGGAGCAAAAGATAATATTTATACCACAGTTTATAATTATTACTTGCACCCCATTTGCAAAACAGGTTAAATTTAGTAGTGCTTAATTTACGAATTTGGGTATTTTGCGTTTAATTTAAACGGATAATTTACGGGTAATTCGTTCAATTTGTTGGGATACCTGCCGTTTAAATCAAATAAAATGACCCTGTTTCCACCATTAACGTCCATAACTTAATGTAATTAGATCTTATAGATTCAATACGGCGGTGTCACGTACCGCAATTGATAATAATTATCAAGATAACTGGGAATTAGTAATATTATTTATTGTCATTGCTAAGTGTTACGTAATAGGAAATTAAATACAATAAACGTTACATATTAAGGACAAACGATCTTGAATATAGATGAAGTTGTATTTCGCTGTTTTAATTATTTTTAATATAATTAATTGTTTTTATTATTATAAATACATTTTCCTACCAATATGTATTAAAAATGTCTAAGGAGAAGCAAATTTAAATATCTAACTTTATACATATTAGTTGAGATAAATTATTAGCTATACATTCACAGCCTATACAGTCGTATTAATAATATTAAAAAGACTAAGTGAGATGTAAGCAAACATTCTTATAAAAAATGTTTTAAAATATGAACTATTTTGAATACAGCAAACTTAGGTAGACATTTGTATACGCATGCATAGATAAATGCACATTACTAACAAGAACAAAATCGTAACTAACAAAACACGTACTCCTGTTCAGATTACGTAGGCCCTATCAACGTGCAACGTGTTGTGACGATGACTTTTGAACTAAGACCTCCCATTTATCAGTTGATTCGCATAACAAATGTCTACTAAAAATCTTCGCAACATTTGTTACCAAGGTGCAATATATTCCAAAGGTGGTCGCTAAGAGTAGCAAAGCAACTATGTGAGGAACTATAGTTTGTGTGTGTATTGGTTTACTGCAAGTTTTGTGCTTCGTTTCAATATTACATGTTACCTTTTGTACCTGTTAAGCATCTTATCAATTAATAATACGAATGGAACCATGAGAAGCATATTTAAAAAGAAAACTTTTATGCTCTTATTATATACAGCATGCGGCAGAGAATTAAACAATATTAAAAGTGATATCAAGAGAGAATGATTAAATTTATTTACTCTAAATACACAAGAACACATAATAAACATATCGCATTTTGTTTTCAAAGCAAAAAAAAAAAACTAAAAAACAAGTCCTTATTGTCCAAAAATAATAGTATATTGAAATACAAGTTTCATATGACACGACTTTTGCACACTCGTTTAAGTGCGCAAAATGCGAGAAAGAAACTCGCTAAGAGTAAAAGTGTTACTTCCGGTCCGAATTCTGAAATTTCATTTATACAAAAAATATTCCAAATCCAACTCTAAATACTTTTGTACTCTTGATAAATATATATAGAATGCATAATTTACGACATATTTGCAAAAAATCACTATTCGGTAAGAATAAAAGTGCGATCCGAATTTTAATTTTTTTTATACTAAAGGTATTGAAAATTAAGTTCTAAATACTTTTATACTCGTAACGTACCTGTCTAAAAAGCATGACTTGCAAAATGACTGCAAAAAACTGATTATCGATAAGAGAAAAGACCTACTTCCGGTAGGAATTTCGAAAAACTTTTTTAGTAAAATTGTTCTCAATTGTAATTTTAATAACACATTAATTCTTTATGAATTTGTTTAAACTTAGTAGTTTACGAAATATTGGCAAAATTCGATTTCTTCACTGAAGTAAACTACTACTTCCGGTCTGCACACAGACACACTGACACACAGACCTACAGACACACATACACATACACACACAGAGAGAGAGATACTTTTTAAAAACCACTTTTTCGGTATCAGGGGACTTCAAAACGTGGACATCTGCAAAAATCTCAAGGTCGAAAATGTTCATCATCACAATACTTCCTTATACTACGTATAAGAAAGTAAAAAATGTTTTAGATGCCCGCCATCCCTCCGTACGCACTCGGCAAGTGTTCTGCTAACAACGCCCATTACTTGTTGCCGCATCTCCACTGCAACCAAAAATGCGTTAAAGTTTTCTACAAGATGGCTATAGCATCGTTTTCCTTACTCCAGACAAATAAAAATAACCGCTGTTATCAAATCGCCCGATTCACTGCCGCACCCTATAAATGGATTGACAATTGGTTATTGTTGTTAGTTAGAATGAGATAACAGTTTATAAAAAAAGTTCTAATATATTGGAAATTCATTATTTTTCCAAAACTCAAAAACAGCTGCTTTCAAAGATCGTATACAGCAAGTTGACAACTTAAAAAACAGTGACCATCTCATAATCCGCTTTACTTATCACTTAAGTCTTAGTAAGAAAGAGACTAAAAAACACAGAGAAGTTTAATTATATTGCCAATCATACTTTCATAAATTATTGAAATATCTGGGAAAATTTTGCCCTTAGAAACCACATACAACATCTCAAAAATATTAATTTTAAATTTTGGAAAAAATATTGTAAAAATATTAGTCTGTTAATGCATAAGTTTAATTTACGCTATTGTATGACGTGTGATTCAAAGATAACGCGCGTTTATCTATCCATTACAAAGCAGAGAAAATTTCTTTATAGTCAATTCGCACACATCCTAGAAGACAAACATAATCGATTCGCCTTGTAGTTGTGACCATAAAATATGTAGTCCAAATGCAGCCATTATCAATGATAAATCGTGTGAAGCTATTAATAACATTATTATTTGTTTTTTTTAAAAGGCAAAAACTGATCAAAATAAGATCTATAAAAAATCTAGTTCATCTAAAAATCTAGTCTGCACTTTTCATCTGTTATCTCGATAAAGTTTACAATTTGCCATTAATCTAGTATATAAAATACTTGTGTTTCTGTTTTCTTCCATACATAAAATAATGCAATAGATTCTGGAAAGACAAACTCTAAAATATGAAAATTTTTTCTTTGCTTTGTCATTTTTGACTGCAATAAACTTCGTTTCTCAGAGTCTTCCTCAGTCAATGATTTTTAAAACTTAAATTCACGTATTTATTTAATAATATTTGAGAGCAATAAAAATCTTTAGCAAAATAAAAATTAGGGTCGCAATTTATTACCAAAAAATATGTAAAATCTTCGTGCTGTTCTTTAGAAAACTCTAAAGAAAAAAATCGGTTTTCTTTCCTATATTTTGAATCACTCTGGAGCTGGACTCTTATAACTATAAGCCTAAAATTACCAAATTTGATTACCAATTCAGCTGCAATATATCTCGGAAAGCTACTTTTACAGACGCTCATATAACGAACAACACAGAACATCCTTTAAACCACGGACTAGCTGCTTTACATTGTATGATGCACAGGTCGGTAACATTACCTTCATCAAAACAAAATTTCTATCGCAAAATGGATATCTCGCCAAAATCATCGTAAACATATTAAATAAATAAAAAAACTTACTAAAATCAGTATATTCCCACAATAAAATTGAATCATCTTAATATATATCTTGAAGAAATTGCTAAAATTATCATTAAACATAACATTGAAGTTGCATTTAAATATGAAACAAAATTTGTTAATAACCATTTTCATGCTAAAACAGAAACAAACCCCTACAACTAATCTGGAGTCTGTAAACTAGAATGCTTCGATTGTAGAGGAGTATAAACCGGTAAAACTGGTAAAAGTTTTAACATTTACGTTAAAAAAACATATCTAGGAATCCATAACGTATGCCTTAAATCGACGTTTGCAGCCCTCATAAAAGAAAATAATCAGACAACATTTATAATTTTAAATATCTTACATTTTCCATTATCTTACAGGTAAGAAATTAGACATTCTAGAGGCCCTCTAAATTTTCAAAGCGTCTCGTAATCCGGAAATAACAGTGATTAATGACCAGACTGATTTGATATGTACACTTTTGTATGCTTGATGTACTTAGTTTTATATAATTCTACTAAACTTTCTGCTTTGATTGCTTACTATGGAATTTATAATTTACTTCATATTAGTGTACCTCTTTTCTTGTATCCCGTATGCTGGTCTTCCTAAATGAGATATAATTACCGCCTTTGCTATGTTGTAACACTTCGTATATATAATGTATTTCTTATATTTCATTTGTAAAACACTGTTTGTTAATGACCAAGTTGGTCAAAACTGCAGTCACATATTTAGTTTAATATAGTAATACGAGTTTTATTTAGTAACATAATTTGTTTCGTTTTGTAAAATTAAATTTGTGTAGTGTTTTTTTTTAAATGCAGATTATAAAGATTACCTCGAAAACTATTAATGCTCATGTATGTCGAAAAGCTTATGGAGAGTGTCACATTCTTTACAAATTTTATTTACACGTGCATATACATCAAACGGATCGAGTTACACTGTACGTAAATGATTGATTTTACTTTCAGCGAACCAGAAAAATGAATAACCATCAATGGGTGAACGCCGCGAATTCAGTTTTTCGTGATAAACGATCGCGGTGAAATTCGCCCGCATTTGAATAACAAAAAGAGAATTGGTCGCCCCGGCCCCAGCGTATTATTAACGCTTCAGCCAATAATTTGATTACCTTCACTGTTAACAGTTCGCATGGATGATGATCAATAAAAGAACTCGTCGAATTTAATAATAAAAAAAAGGAGGAAGAAATGAATTTCTAGAAAATAAAATATGACACTTACATACAGTTTTATCTTTTTCCTTCTTTTTCTCTCCTTGAAGCTATTAATTTACTACTTGTGACAAATCCTTTGTTATTATTATAATACAGAAGAATATTAAATCACTGTTACACTATTTCTGGGTACTGCCATTGTGTTTATTCAAAATGAAATATCAGACTGATGCTACTTGTAAAATATCTGACAGTATTTTTACCATTTTCTGTTTCTTTCAATGTATATTACTAATCAAAAACATTGACAAGTAATGTAGAGTAGTATCAAACCCAGCATAATTCCTTTAATAAAGTCTGGTTTAACAACCCATTAAACCATAAAAAATTTGCTTACAATTTTCTGAGGTTAGTCCTTTTTTAATGATTCAAATTCACTTATTGTTCCAAAGCAAAGCCGTGAAAATGATAACTGACCTCCTGCTAAATTTCAATAAACAAAAATAAAAAGATAAATAAATAAAAAATAAAAAATTATACGGTTACTTTTTTAAAGATCCTATGACATCGATATTTTTCTAATTGCATCCTATAACAGAAGAAGCTTTTTTCATCACAGCTAAAATTCATTTAAATATGTTACAGACCGTATTTTTCATGTTATATGAACAATTTTAAAGGACAGATCAGATTGTCAACATTCAAGAAATATTTACTCAGGTTTGCTTAAGTTAATTAATTGCAAAATTTTTAATAAAATTTAAATATTATAACTGCCAACTGCTCTCTAAAATTGTTCATATGAGATGGAATACTTTTTTTTATTTTTTGACAATTAAAGTAGAATTCTGGGCAAGATAGGTCATATAAAACACATTTTCGGCTAAATGACGTTTCGGAATATAATTTTTTCCTTCATCGGATCTACAAAGACTTATTAATTAGTGACAACTTGAAACAAACTACTAATTTACTTATAATTGCCACACTTTGACACGAGATTAAAAGCTTTAGGAGCGATAACCATTAAAATCAGACATTTATGTCACTTATTTACATTTTAGAAAACTGCAACTAGTAAAATCGAATGTTCAAAACGTTCATGTCGGGTTCCAAAGCTCAGACACATCACACTGTTATTGTATGTATGTCATACTTTATTTTTTTTTGTTTGAGAAAGTATCATTTGAAAATTAAATAGTGTTATCCATGTATAAAAACAATTTTAAAAGAAAAACTGGATTTTAATTTTATTCAAAATCTGTTATTAATAAACTTTAGTAGACCTGAATAAATATTACTAAAATTTAAATCCAGACCAGATTCTCAAAATTTTATTAAGATGGGCGTTTACCAACAAATAGAAACTTATGCAACTTAAATTACTCGCGGGACGGGTGGACGCAAGGGGGTGTGAGTAAGTAAAGCTACACGATATTCGCTTTCCTTCACAGCGCTTCGGTTTTATTCATAGATTAAGAAATACTATAGATGGGAAACATATTGCCGTGATCACTTGCTATTAAAAATAATAACAATAGCATTAAGAATTTAATTTAAGTATAAAAAAATAAAAGAAAGAGTAAAGAATCAGATTTTATTGTATTTAAAGATTTCACCAATTGTTTATGTTTGCAATACATATAACATAAGGGTATAATAAGCTGCATACATTTAGGTATAGAAAACAGACATAAAATAAATTTATTGTTACAATTAAAAAAGTTAAATAAGTATTTACAATTTAAATATTAGATAGGTACAAAATAAAAGACGAGATAAATCTAAGATATATATATTTCTTTTATAGAAAAGGTAAACAGGATGTATGGTTTGCGTATAATGAGAAACATCCTAACTTTTCAAAATGCGTGAAAATTGCACTAAACATTTTGAATAATGGACCGTTGTTTAAAAATAAAAGAGTAATGAAAGCAAACAACCGAGAAAGGGTTATGCTTAAGGAGGGAACAGTAAAGAGAATTAGTCATTTAAACGCAGTAAAACTATACGAACAAGATCAAATACGTTATTCAAGAGAAGAAAATATAGTTGAATAAATTATATGAATTTGAAAACGTGCACAATGTAATAAAACTTTACAAGAGGGATTTATATAAAATCTTACTTAAAGAATAAAATTTATCTTCACTTATAATTATAGACAAAAAAAAGGATATAAAAATATCTTGACACGGAACGATCAGCAATAATGTTTTTATATAAAACACAGCTGAACAAACAAAATATACATTCATGAATTTGTGTGTGTAGCACTATGTTTCATAGACTGGAGACAGACTTGTATGGTTTGATTACCTACAAAAAGAAAATATGGTATAAATTTTGTATGTAGTTTTTTACAGATAAATATATCACCATTGGAAAAGAATTGGATCGAAAACAGCGACGAAATGGCAGGCCGGACGGATCGTGATAGTACGAGTGGTGTTGGACGAAGAATACCTGTTATTTATAATATATTTCCAATTTTACCGAATAGTGAAATAAATAAAACAAAAGTAAGGATAGTGTTAGTTAATGCAAGAAGAAAATATGTGACTAATGATGAGAAGGGCAACGAGTTCATAAACAAATACAAGGAAGAATTGTATTAATAAAAAAAAATATACCTACTTTTGAAGATACCGAATAGTTTGGGTAAATAAGAAAACAATTTGCAGTGTGTTGACATGTGAACTGTCAAAGACAATAAGTGCGTGTGTGTTGGTATCACGACGACAACTTGAGAGCAGAGATTTTACGGATGATGCAGCGTGACAACCTAAATTTTAGTTCGGTGGTGGCGTAACAGGCGTTACAGATTTCTTCCCGGGTATAAATTCAAAGACAGGAATGAACAAGATGAGACTGATACTGACTGCGACTTCGAAAGATAAAGACTTGAAAATAGAGAATCGTAGGGTCAGATACACCACGATTAAATGTGAATTCATTTATTTTGCATTAGCATATTAATTTTACCTTATCTAATTTTCATTCATTATTATAATTTTTTCTTTGTTAATATTTCTTTGGTATTTAAAAAAAATGGAGATGTCTATGGCACAATTTGAAGAGATGTTTAATGATATAAAGTAAGTTTTTAATACAGAGATTTATCAATGCTGCTATGCGTGTATTAGAATACAATGTGCAAATATTCATTCAATATAACGTTGAACAGCAGGGATAATACATATTGTCCTGTAATAATATTAATTCCTAAGTTTTTTATATACAACACAAATAGGATTATTAATGGTGTTGGGTGTTAAGAGGATATAACGTGCGAATGTATATTTTCTGACAGGTTATTAAGCATCATTAATTTACACAATTAATTTTTTGATTTCAAATTTAAAAATTAAAATAGATATTTAGAAAAGGGAAATGTTTCTGGGTGGTGGACTCTGAGATACTGGTCGCAATGCGTGCGAATGATTGTTACCAGTGATCAAATTCAAGCTTTTCCTCCGAACATTGACCATTGCGAAGTTCTAAGATTAAATTATCAGAGGATTACGTGCGAATATAATGTTTCTGATGGAATAGAATTAGCACAATATTAATAGAATACTGATATGCAACTGAATTTTTCTTTGTTTCAAAACTGGACAATATTTTTATTTTTGATTAAGTATTATCGAAATATAATACAAACCATAACCTTATCCCTATAAAAAATATAAACAAGAGATTTGCCAGGAGAAAAGAAGTTTGAATACAGCACGTACTCAGAAAGTACGTGCTGTTAAGAAATAAAAATATATTAAATATAATAAAAATCATCATTATTTAAAACGAAAATGAAAAGTGTGAACACATGGATGTTAAAACTAATATCAAGCAGTAAATAATTACTGTGACTTACATATATATCTCAAACACATGCATATATACTGTATTAGTATCGTTGTACCAAGTTGGGCCAGCCAAAATGTATTAATATGTGTATGATATGTAAATGAATATTTTTTTTACATTATATAATTTTCTAATAATGCCCTATTATGTAACTAACTCAATAGTTCATTAATTTGCTCCGAAATAGCCCAGTACTATAATCGCCCTATGTTAGCTATCAATGATCTCTTACTATTTAGAAATGAAAATTAACATTCACTAGGTTGCACTGTGAATCGATTATAACATATTAATATTTATAGATAATTAATATAAACTCCAAACTCAGCTTAAATAATTTAAATTATAATACTTTTCCTTTTCCTAATGCTTTATTGTACTGGTGGTACTATACTTTAAATGAACTATACCTATACAATATAAATGCGGGTGGGTTCTTGACGTATTATGGCATTAATTCCTAACCTTTATTTGTATCTCGTGTACTATTGATACGTTTACAAAATTCTTTAACTAACATGACTCTTAATCTCAGGATTAATCGTTTAATTTGGATCCGTTGTGACTGGTTATGTGTACTTGATTATTTATACAACTATGTGAACATGTAGGTATTTCTTATTCTATATAATTTTCTCCAGATGATATTAATTTGATATTTGTTTTCTTTATAGGTTAATGTGCCTGTCATTACCAGATGATATATTAAAGCATAAAAACAAATAATACTTCTAATGTAGAAAAAACAACAATCTCAAAATAAATAGAGTATATTAGAAATGTTGGATATTGTAACAACAATAAAATTATGGTTCAGAAAATTGTTTAATCATGATGAAGATATGTATAATTTTATTATGGAAATAAACCGTTATAAAAAATGACACATTTATGTCTAGTGTGTTTCTTACGACATTTTTAAGTATAATTAACGACCGATAAATAATGCTTGGAAAGTTTATAATATCTATTCAAATTATGTAGAGATTTCTCTGGATTCGATGTGGAATAATACTACCAATAAGGTATTACCTTTCTTATATTGTTTTCAAACTTATATTCAAATTCAAGTAGCTCTAACTTATTTAAATATTAATGTAAAATATATTAATTTTGCAACAAATAGTATCAATATGATTTATATTACCTCAAATATTAATTTATATTAACTTGTAGGTTCTACTTCCATGAAGTGTATTGGTATCCTGATTTACATAATCTTCTCACCTACGATGACCTGGGACTTTCTCTAAAACTCTCGATGTGCTGCTTCTGTTCTCGCTGGGCTCCTCTTAGATATACACGTTCGGACTCAGTAAATTCGCTTCGAACCTCGCTGGATTCCTATGATAAAATTACACCTACACAATGAACTGGATCTCCGGAACTATGGTTTTCCTCTTGAAAATTCAGCAATAACCTCTTAGATATACACGTTCGGACTCAGTAAATTCGCTTCTAATCTCGCTGGATTCCTATGATGGAATTACACCTATACCAACAAATGGATCTCCGGAACTAGGAAAATTCAGCAATAACCCTTCTTGGTTTTTGTAAATTTCTAGTCAAATAGAAATTCTTGACTTTAAATACAAAACCTTCTTCCTTTGGATGAATTTTACAAATGTAAGTACTTTTATCACTTTATATTATATTTCTTATTCCAGTATATTTGGTATTCAATAACAATTAATGATTTTATGACTGTTAGTTATTAATTTTCTTACACTTCACTTTGATTTTCAAAATTTACGTATAAATCTGTTAGAATATTTTATTCTAACAGTAATAAACACTGTTTGTATTTTAAATATGTAAATATCAGGAAAATTCTCTTGAATTCCGAATTTACACAACCGCTTCGTATGAAAATTATTTTTCATCTCCTTGTTTTTTTTTTAAACAAATTGCCTTGGCAACATTATTACTTATTTTTTTAAATTCTCCAATGAGATCTCTACACATACCTTTTATAAATCAATATGTCTATCTATTATTTATCTTTTTAATATTTATCCATAAAATTTGATATTCCACACATTATTTATTCTTTTTCTAATTTTAAAACCTACTTATCATGCATTTTTTTTCCATTTACATACTATTTAAAAATACCTATACAGGAACTGTCAAAATTAACTGTCACTTCCACTTATTCAAAATACTTGCGGGAATCTTAATTTAAATTTGTTTCTACTCAAAATCAATTAGTTTTATCCATTATACTTGACATATCTTCGTAAATTAAACAATTTTGTACAAAAAATATATTACATAATATTTTAGAACAATACTTATATTATTTCATTTCTTTTTTAACAGATTTTACAAATACAAGATAGAAGAAAGAAAATCGTTCGTTCTACGACTAAACCAAATCAACCAAAAAATCTCATCATCTCTATTAACATAGTAAATTATAATTTAGACAATAAATTCCACACCTACACTAAGATCAATATTTTAAAATTCCAAGCATTCAAAACTTTAATTATTATAAATATGGCATGGTCATTTTAAACCATGTCAATACATATACGTTTTACGTATAAAGGTATATATGTAAGTCACAGTAATCATCATTATTTTATAAATTATGTTGCTGGTACAGCACACAGCAATATGTATAAAGAATCAGTACTTACGGAACTGTTGATGTTGTTGATGTTTTATAATAAGCCAATTTTCGCTTGTCCATTACTGTTATATTGTTATACACTCGAATATTATAGGTATATATCACATTTAAATGCCAGTGACAGTTTGTAGTTAAACTGTCACTCGCATTTGAGTCTGCAATAGCCGATCGATTCCGATAGATTTTCGTCTTCGTTGGGACCGGTAGAGATGCCGAAAAGTGGGGATTGACGACGCGTAAAACCATGTGTGAAATGTGCGTGACAAGGTTTACTGTTTATTGTTTTTTATCTTTAAAAATAAGTACATAAATTTGATTCTTTCTTTATATCGTACATACATCAAATGTGCAGCTGGCGCGTAGAGGTCGTTTTTTTCTTTTGTGTACCAACCTTAGTTAGTAGACACTAATCAAATTCATGCATTTTAGTGGTTATTTCTAAAACACATAACTTTCTTAAGAAAATAAATTAGTACAAAAACGGACCTTGACATTATAAATTGATGCCTTTTGCACCACTAACCCAAATTTGTAATTCTAAAATTACAAAATAAATTCAGAAAACGCGAAACGGCGATGCCTTAGTTTTCGATAGGTAAACGCCCCTCTTAAGCTCATATATACACTGAAGTCATCATTGTCAGAAATTGTCGTGTATATGACGTGCCGAAGAAAACAATTACCAAAACCAAGCGTATAGACTTTAACTAGCAATAAAATATTTACATACTATGAAAAGATAGCAAATAATCACTTGGACCATTATAAAGTAATTGAAGGATGAGCTTACAGCGAGCAAGTTACAGTGGCCAATAAAATTACTGTAATAAGCTGTTTATTATCGTTTATGTTTGCGTTTCGGGCTAGTCCTTAAATGGCATAAACAACTCAAATTACTTGGAATAATGCACGTTATAATGCAACAACAAGTACAAATAGGTAAATGATGTAGGTACGCTAGCATGCGTATTATTGTTCACTAAATTCCACATGTACTGCATTAACTACGATGCGAAACAATTCAGTCTTACAATTATCGATTACTCCAATATCCATATTACATGGACCACAGAGAGTATTTCAAAATTGAAGGTAAATACGGAAACGGCAAATTATTATCATTCACATAAAACTACCATACGCATACCGGATTGTTTAAAATGTAATAAAACTTAGTTTTCATAACATAGCAAGTAACATGGTATGAATTTTAAATAAAAACACAACGACGTGCATTGAAAAATATACAAGTAAACAGAACAAATGTGAAAATTTAAGTTTTGATTTGCATAAAACTACTTCGATTTTACTATAAATCAAGTAGATAAATAAGTAGCCCAGTCGAAATGTAGACTCAGTCTATTTAGATTTGTTTTTGAATAAGTTTGCTGGTACTAGACTTCAGGGTTCTTCTGTGATAAGAACCGGGCAATTGTGTATGTATTTATATATGTATATATTTGTCTCATAGATAGTCCAGCTTGTGATTACGGAGCTGAGATTGAAACAGTTAAACATATTGTTGAAAAATGTCCTCTAGCTAAGTTTGAATTTGGATACACGGACTTACATAATTTAACACATAGGCTGTTACTTGGGTCTTAACAACTAAAGACATTTAGTTTTGTGGCACTGTAATGTAGGTTTTTTATTCTGCAGGTTTTTTCCTACATCCTAGACCAAATGGTGCAGTGTTTTAGAGGCCCCCCTGCAGTTATTGCCCTTCTAAATATATTTCTACTTTTGTAATATAATTTATATATGTTTCTTTTCTTGTACCTGTCATGTAGTTTCATACGAATATATATATATATATATATATATATATATATATATATATATATATATATATGTATATAGAAAGATTAGCTAGCTTAAATGTGACAACAAATACAAATATATCGGGTTCGAATACAATGAAAGGCATTGTACATTTCATTGCTTAAATAAAAGTAGTATTTTTTCTTGATTCATTGAAACTGCAATTTAGAGCATAAAACAAATTTAAGTTCATTTTATGCCCTACACGAAAGTGTATTCTAATCTTACTCATCATAATATGCTCTTTTCAAAATATGTCAGAAAATTAAAAAAACATAATTAAATGCGGTAGAACAAGCTTTCTCTGTAATACATCCAATACGAGATTTAAAAATGTCTTTCCTTTATATATTTTTCTGAATATACCCATTGGGTCTACCAAATCGACTTTTCTTTGAAATTCATTGTTTGTAAAGTTATTATACAGGCAGCAATTAAGTTATATTATGAAGAAACATAACACGGTTAAGAACACGTGTAAAGAGACACATGTTAACTTAATTTTTAAAATTTGACACCCAAATTGTTTTATTTCAAATTTAGCCCATTCAATTTTATAATTAATTTGTTTCTAAACTCTTAATACATTCCCCGTGGAACACTGGTATATCCGTACTGCACTAAATAATTATAATTTTCCATGATTTTAACAATAAGTTTTCGCAGATCACAATATGTATATGTATAATTTTGTAATTGCATACCGAATATGGCCAACATCTTTAACAACTACGTTTACTATTTTTTCGTCTTCAAAATGTATATAGGTACCTTTGAATATAAATGTGTAGTATAATATTCAAAGATTTTAATAAACGATATACATACACATATACATTTATTTAAAAAGTATATACCGTAGTCGATATATTCTAATTTCTGATACGAAAGTAGAAAGAGGAAAAGAGCGGAACGAAATAAACTAAAGATAAACATAAGCGAGGCTGCCAAGACAGTACACTCGACAAACCTTTCCGGTGAAATGTAAGGCGTGAGGGTCCCGCGACACTGCGTAGCTCTCCCACCACTGTTAGCAAGCAGGCATCGCTGCATATTATAAGGTCATCTTCTGCATGGGGTAGAAGTGTAAATCGAAATTAAAATTTGACGACTACGGTATATAATATTTCCAAATAGCGCAAGTTAAAAGAAACCAATATTCCGTAAATTCCTTCCTTTTTATATTTATATATATCATGTCACTATTACGATCTGCTAATGCATTTAATAATTATTATTACATTTTAGTAGTTTTGCTACTTACAACTACATACCTTCTGTTGCAACCTATACAAATTCTATCAAACTGGGCCGTGTGAAAGGCGGCAATCTGAAGTCATATTTATTTTGTCTTGGTAGTATTTTGTTGATAAGATGTTCTCCCTTTTGTTAAAAGATGTTCTCACTGCACATGTAAAAAGTTTTAAAACATTCTAATTTAAGCTTAATAATGCAAAATTGTGGCAACTACATATATTTTGAATAACCAATTCTCATTTTCTAAAGTATTTCGAGAAGTACAACTTTCATGTTGGTAAGAACTAACTAAATGACTATAACTTCCATGTTTGGTGAAGAAATTAGATGGAGTTTCTATTGGTACACAGTGTCACTTCCGAAATATATTATATACATGGCAAGGCTGGGGGCCCTTTTTTATAGAATATTTAGGAGAAGAATTTAAGTAGGAAAACAAAATAAGCGGTAAAATACAAAATAGATGTCAATAACTCTGTAGTAAATTAAGGGAATCTGGGCTCCATATAATCATAATGCATTTTTAGCACGTAATTTTGAAGGCGCTCTAACTGTATAATATAATATAAAGTGTCAAATAAAATAGTTTTAATTGGAACCTAAAAGCACAAGCACGAAAGACCAAATACCTAAATAGCAATATTTTGAAAAACAATAATGTTAAATATAATAAATACGTGTATTACGAAAATAAAATACCCTCGGGACAAGACCGTATGGACCAGGGGCAAGATCGGCTATAGTATATTAACCCATTATATACTAGCGTGTCATATATGGCACGTAAAAGTTTTAATTTTTGAACCGATTATTTAAATAGTTATAAACAAATCTGTGACTGTTAATCGATGTGGTTTGGTGGGGCAGTATGTTGTATACTAGTAAATATCAGCAGGGAGTTTCACGTTGACATTGGTAATGTTGTATGATATATCTAAATTTGTTAGGTTATGTGAATATATGCAAGATGAGTTGTTCTAAAGGGTAAGTAAATTTATCTTCAATTGTTTTTAAAAATAAATATTATTACAAGTAATTTGTAATAGAGTGTACGTAATAGATTGTTCCTACATACTAATTCATTGATATTAGGAATTAATTTTTATCTAAATATGGTGTTTATGTTGACATTCCATATAATATGGCACTCTAGTCTCCTACAATACTTGCATTATAAATTGGTGATAGAATATAGCTGTTGGTTATTTTTAGATTAACTGTGCAAGAAATTGCCGATTTATTGGAATCTGAAGATTTTTGGGAAGATTTTGAAAATGACACTGTACAATCTGTGTATATTGAACCTCCTGAAAATAGAAATGAATCGGACCGAAGGTTCAGCTGAAGAATCCGGTGGGCTTTTAGATAATTTAACAGGAAGGCAATTACAGGCTCCTCTAGAAATTGTTATGGTCAGTGGTAAACGGATTGGGTGTAGCGATGATGACGAAGATGACATACCCCTCAGCCACTTCTTAAATAGAAAGACAAAGTCATATAAATAGCTCAAAAGACAGGATTTTCCCACTGAAAACGACAGAATATTTCCTGAAAATAATACACAGTACAGGAAAATGTCGCCACTACAACTATTTGAACTATTTGTGAACAAAGAAGTTATACAACTGTTAGTTATCGAAAGCAGTGATATGCTTTGTTCATAAATTGTCCTGATCCGAAAATATCGCCGAAAGAAATGAAGTGCCTATTAGCTATCCTAATTGTCTTATAAAAAGCGATCCAGGAAAAGCTTCTGGAATTCGGGGAGGATATGAGAAATACTGCGGTTTACAATTCCATGCGACGGGATCGATTCATTCAGATTATGAGATTTCTTCTTTGCGCTGATAACACACACCTTGATGCTTTAGACAAGGTGACGAAATTGAGACCTCAGATAAAAAAAATAAAAGAGAACTTTTTGACATATTACATACCCGACCAGGAAATTGCGTATGATGAAAGCATGATTGAGTATTATGGGCATCACGGATGCAAACAGTACATCCGTGGCAAACCAATTCGATTTTCTAAAAGTGGATACCTTATAAATTTTGAAGTTCATCAGGGATCCATACCAAATTCTAATGCAGAGCACCAAACAGGATTTGGAGAAGCCACTGCACCACTATTTAAACCCTATCAGGATATGTCCAACGAAGTAAGATCTTTGCCCTTTAGATTTTATTTTGACAATTTATTCACTTCCATGAATATTCTGAAGACCTTCGCTATACGCACAGTGAATAAAATTAAAAAAAAAGCAAATCGTGGAACTTATGACTATACTGTGAGAGATGACAAAACTGTCGTTGTCGCACGCTGAATGGATAATTCTGTAGTTACTGTTGCTTCTACAATACATAGTTTCTCCTATATCAACCGCAAACAGATATTCTGCGGCAGAAAAGAAGAGAATTGGCATACCAAGACCAAATTGTAATGCCGAATATAATTATTTCATGGGCGGTACAGAGGAAATGGACTTCAATATAAACGTTTCCCGTATAAGTATAAGAGGAGAAAAGTGGTGGTGGCCAATTTTCACATGGATCATTGATGCATCCATACAGAATGCTTGGATTTTACACGAATATCAGAACCCCGACACAACAGCTAGATTTCAAAAGAGAAATAGCACAAACTTAATTCAAAAAGTATCAAACTCTACCAAAATAAGCTGATCGACCTTCAACATATTCACAAGAAAGTAGAGTTTGTTTCTCTGGACATAAGGTATGATAAAATCGATCATTTCGTTCAATATGTTCCCAATAATAAGAGAAGACGCTGCGCAGGAAACCACACTACTACAAGTGCTGTAAGAACTGAATGTACAAAATGTAATGTTGGTTTATGTATTATTTGTTTCATTGAATATCATTCCAGAAATTAATTTCAAATAAAGTAGTATTCAAATTTGACTTATCTCATTTTCATAACCTAAGATACTAGTGTGCCATATATGTCACAGCCTATTCTTTTTTTTCTGTGACTCATGGATTTAAAAAAATTACTTTAAACAATAACTGGCCTTATATTGCGCAAATAAATTAGAAAATATTATTAATTTTCAAAAAATTTATAATTCAGTCCCTAATGGGTTAAAGCCCGAATTCACAATTTCCATAGACTATTCAAATCATTGTCAAACCATGCCGTACATTTCTCATATGTATTTATTATTAGAGCATTTAATCCAATCATCATTTCCTTTTGTTAAAATAAAGGCATAGTGAATCGTCTATGTATTCGTCTACGATTCATTATATATGTATTCCTTTTGTATAACAGGCTTTCTTTGATTTAGGTCTTATAGCGATCATTGCTTTATGTTCGTTTTTATAAGACGACACTGTTCAAATCATCCTTTTCTCTCTTATGAAGCGTTTTATGATTATTTTTCGATTACCAAGTAGAACATTACAGATGCAGGTGATATAGTAAATTAAGGAAGACTAGCCAAAGAATAAAATATGGGTTCTATTGTCAGAGTAGAGATATGGGATTGGATCCTTCAAGTGTAACTTCTTAATTAATCCTCGATTGAAGTGAGATATCATTAGACAGAATTGCATGTCCTCGTGAAGGTATCTGTCACACGTGTTCTAAAAGGTCTCGGTACATGTGAAGAAGAATTATTTTGGAAAGAAATGAATTACGCTTCAGATACAGTTTCAGGAATAGATTCGAATATTATTGTGGTCATAACCTTTAGTGTTTTCTTAACATGTCCTGTTGTTTCTGTTGGTTCATTAGAAATATAATTTCCAAGGAGATAAATTCCAGTTTTCTTAAATCCTAAACCATCTGCTTTTATTTTTGCATCTCTGTTATAAGCTTTACCAAAGAAGTCAAAACTACAATCTAGCTGTTGCAGTATGAGGGGTAGTATGGACGAAAGCACAGTAGCATCACTGCATTTTTCGCATAAGGTCTATTAAGGGGGCTTACGCAGAGGTGCCGACTAACTGCCGTAAGGTAGGACGTAAGGGGGTGGCGCCATATGCGCTAATGTAAATTCCGCCGATGTAAGGTATTTCTTAAAATAAAACAAACAGCAAATATTTTTGTTAGTTTTTAAAATAAAGTTTCTGCAACTGTGTTATGATGTAAATTTTGGCCACTTTGAGAGTGAAATGTAGGAGTAAATAATTTTAATTATCAGAAAGTACTCCCAACGAAGCCTTAATTAATCCTTTGGATTCAATTTAGTGCAAAAACATAATAAGGAAAACAAAAATTTCTGCTGTTTGTTTTATTTTAAGGAATACCTTACATCGCCGTAATTTACATTAGCGCATATGGCGCCAACCCCTTACGTCCTACCTCACGGTAGTTAGTCGGCACCTCTGCGTAAGCCCCCTTAAAGCAATGCTTTGCACGAATAGAACCCTATTGCCCCATATAAAACTTGCTTTCTTCATATAATCGTCAGACCAGCTTTATCGGGATGAGTTTGTTTTATAATTGCGTAGATTCTGCCTTAAACGTTAACTGCTCTATCGAATATAAAAACTATGATCGCCACAATGGTGCTGCGCGATTTTGCTACACCAATTTTGCCCCACGTGCTGCAAATTTTCAAAAAAATATAATGCCAGTTACACATTAACTTCAAAACAAATTCGCTACTGCAAGAATGCAACGTATTTGATAATAAAACTAAAAATCCTATTAATTATTTTATATTTAATTATAGAATCACTGAAAATAATCCAAAATAACACCACTTACCCATTACACAATATTTTCTCACTCTTTGTCGTAGCTATATGTAGCTAATAATGACTTACACATTCAAATTTATGGGTAGCACCGCTTCTAATGACGAACTGTGTGTGGCCTATGCGCAAAGTAGTCATAATACTGAGAGCAAGCGTTTCTATTTTGCATCACAGTCCTAGGTGAAGAAGGGCACCTACGCTAATCTTGCGAAAGTTGAATTTTTGAATTTTGTTTTAAAATTCAAAAATTATTGATGTTTATTGTTAATTAAAATGCCACAATTGATACATAGGTATGTCTTACATTTCAACTGCTAATATTATCAAGATGAATACTTTATTTTAACTAATAGGTAAATATATAAACTGCAATTATCTAAAAAGACATACAAATTGACCACTTGTTTTGAAGGAATTTGATAATTTTAATAAATCAATTGAGTTTCTTGGAGGAAAAATAATGAATGTAAAATATACCAGATCGAAAACCGCTACTTTCTGTATTTTTAAAGTATATTATCACAACACCTTTATTTAAATGAAATCTTTAATTTGAGTCTATATTATACCACTATTTCAATGTAAAATCATACTCCCTACACTTCGATAAATAGTACACTTCTTGCAAATTTAGACTGAGGTGTTAATTTAAATAGCAGAAATTGCAATCCCGCCGCTGCATACGAGATAAATTAGGGTGCAACGCGGGAATCGCCTTTCGTACATCTGCTAGGTATTGAGGCCATAAATATATAATTTGTACAAGATTAAAGTTTGCATTTAAACACCTGAAGTTTAGAAATTATTAATTATTAATTTCGTTATTAAGTTCGTATTTAATCCATAAAATATGCAGCCTAGAAAATGCTAATATATTGTTATGATACGGACAGGAAACAATACTATTTTATTGACACCCATACTGCAGTGCACAAAGTAGTCTCTTTTGTCTCCTCTAGTGCAATGCATGCATAGTATTTTGTTAAAACGAAATTTGACTTTCTCGTTTCAGTTATCATTACATTTTCCGTGTGCTTATACATGCTATTCAAGGTATGTATATGTGTTATATCTACAATGTCTACATACATATATACGTATTGCTATGGTTTTTATATATATTATGGATAAGTAAAATTAAATAAATTGATTTATTTCAAATTTATTTTTCTGTGGGGCAAATGTTTTGGTACACACTGTATTTTGGTTTCTGTTTAAGAATTTGGGAGGTATAGTAGTCTTTTGGTAATCTGTGTATATTAATATTTATTTTGTTGATATTTGAATTTAAAAGAAAAGATGCCAGAAAGATTATTTACGCTCTTTAACTTGATATTCTAATATAGTATAGATGTGCGAATTTTATTTTAATGTGGAAGGGATGCGTGGCTTTCACTGGCCGTGTGTTATATATTGAAGGACATTAAATTTTGGTCTCCCGTCAAGTGCAGTTGAATTAGAGATATTTTATGTTTGAATAAAATTTGTTATAATTTTCATTTGATTTTAAGGAGCCGAGATTTAATCAAGTTTGTGTATGAGTTTTATTACTGTTATACAAGTTAAGTATTTGCTTTTAAGAAAGAGAATGCATTCTTTATTATAATAAGAGAAAATTTTAATATTGTAAAAGTAGGCTCATATACTTCATTTTGTTTTTCCTGCACGTGTTTGAAAATATTTTATATTTTTGAGAAGCTATTAAATTAGATAATTTTCTTTACTGTATCAGTTTGCTATGGTTTGATGTATTTTAATTATAGGTATTTAATTTATTCAATTTAGGTAATTATTATTTTGTATGGACTTTGTGTATAATTTTCAGAAATTAATTAGGTAAATTTTGTCGCGTTTGTCAGTACAAGTTTTTTTTTATCCTATCTGGTCAATTAGTGGGTAGGGTTTTTTCTTGAGAATTTGTTAATTAAAGTTTTTTTTTTTTTTTTTTTTATACTTAATAAATAATTATATCTGATATGTTTTTCAATTTTATTAAAAATTTTAGAAAAGATAATTACATAATTATTTCATTTTTTTGTCTTCAAGTAATTTGTTGTTTTTTTATACTGTTTCCTAAGATCACGATTCCTGACGTGAACATTGTACAGTTTCGCCGAGGGAACCTGAGAGAGAGAGAATTTTGTTTTCTGAGCTATATCGCGGCAACCCTATAACAATTGTACTAATATCATAGCACAATTATTTTGGCGGCAACCAACGTGTGGCAGAAAAGCAATTATTTTGGCTGAAACAACGTGGGTTGAAAATGGAAGGAAGTGGAAATTTACAAGGCGCTCAACAAAATTTGGATGTGTTAAACAAAATGGAGGGAGAAAAGAAAATGGAATGGAGGCAACCAGCAGGGTATGAGAGTGATGAGTCGCAGGAGCAGAGCCAGGGTATGGAGTCTATCTTAAAGAAAAAAGAAGAAGGAGAAAATAAAATGTTGATGGAAATGATATTGGAAATGGGAGAAAGAATGGACAAGATGGAAGATAGGATGCAAAGAAATTTTGAGGTATTTATGGCAAAGTTTGGACAGGTGGATGGTCAAATAAAGAAAATAGAAGAAAATAAACAAGATATTGAAGAATTAAAAATTAAAATTAATGTAATGAAAGAAGAAATGTTAAAAGGAATGGATATTATTGAAGATAAATGCATAAAAGTGCTACAGAGAAATGTATTAAATGAAAAAGAAATGGAAAAGGTGGAAGAGAAGATAACAGCAATAAAAAATGAACAAATTCGTGGAAATGGTGAAATAATAAAATATATTCCGATGCCAGTATCGGATCAACATCAATAAATCCGATGGGTTTTCTGAAGAATTTGTAGGCGTGATTGGAGAATGTTCCAGGAGATGGTAGAAAGCTGCAGATGGTGAGAAATTGTTTGAAGGACGATGCTCTTATCTGGTGGGACATGATTTCTGATGAGGTGATGACGTTCGAGGATTTTGAAAAGAGATTCACACAGCAGTATTGGGGACAGATGGCACAAATGAGGGTGAGAAAAGATTTATTATTTGGTAATTTTAAGAAAGGAGGTTCAGATAATCGTGAGACATATATAATAAAAAAATATTCAATTTTAAAATATTTAACTCCTGCTATGCTAGAAATTGATTTGGTTACACAATTAGCATGTCATTTTGATTTTGAAGTAAGTCAGGCAGTGGCCATACAAAATATAAAGACCATTAGTCAATTTATAGAATTATTGAGGAGATTAGATGATGCTGAGTATGGAAATAGATTTCAAAGTTTTAATATGTTAAAATATGATAGAAATGGTATAAGATATAGAGAGCAAAGAAATTTTAATTTTTTAGAGAGAATGATAGAGCATGTCAATTAAGAGAGGAAAATAGAAATTGTAATTATATACAGAATGAAAGAGTAAATAAAAAATTTTTGTATAATGGTACTGAAAAAAAAATAGAGAAAATGTAGAGAGAGAGGAAAAGGCAAAGTGTCAGGATTTTTAGATGGGCCAACCAAAGAGATAATTAGTATTAATGCAATGAGAGAGAATGATTCAAATCAATTAGATAATAAGATGTTGCCACATGTAAAAGTTACTATGGGAGGAGTGAAAGTAAATTGTTTAGTTGATACGGGGAGTGAAATTTCAATATTGGATGATCAAATAATAAAAAAATTAGAAAGTATGAATGCAGGTAAATATATACCTACAAGAAAAATTACAATTGTGTCTGCGACGAAAAAGATAATAGCAATGGTAAATAAAATTTATGTAGTTGAATTTATGGTAAAAGATAATAAGTTTTTGGGAGAATTTATGTCAGTCAAAGGTTTACAAAGAGATGGTATTATTGGAATGGACCTGTTAGAGAAAATAAAGGCAGTAATAGACATTGAGAGAAAATGTATGGCGGTGGAGAATCAAGTAGTTTCTTGGTTTCAGCAGGATGAAGTAGATGAAGAAAATGAAAAGGTTATAAATAATATGGAAATGATATATGAAGTAAAAGAAGTTATAAATAGTATAAATGGTGAAAATTATGAAGCGGTTGAAGAGGTTAAAGAAATAGAGTCCAATAATATGTGTATCGAGGTGCCTGAAGATGTAGATTTACTTGAAATTAATGTTGAAGAAAAATATAAAGAAAATGTGAAAGATATGATAAAGAAGAATATTTCCTTAGTTGATAAATTTCCCTGTATTGCTAAAAATTATGTACATTCATTAGAAGTAGATGAGTCGAGACCATTTAAAATTAAAAATTATCCAATTCCCAAAAATATGCAGGAGACGGTGAGAGAAGAAGTAAGAAAGATGTTGCGAGATGGTGTTATTGAGAGAGGTGTCACGAGGTATGTCAATCCGCTGGTGGTGGTTCAAAAGAAGTGTGGAGATATTCGCTTATGTTTGGATGCCAGAAGGTTGAATGATCGCACCAAGATGCAATTTGAGACTCCTGTAACTGTGGAAACGTTATTATCTAAGTGCAACGACGCTATGATTTATACTAAGTTGGATCTAAAAAGTTCTTTTTGGTTGGTGCCTTTAGAAAGAAAGAGTAGAAAATATTGTGGTTTTATGGTAGATGGAGCTGTATACCAATTTAAAGTGGTACCATATGGACTAAGTAGCTCGTCTGCTGCTTTAATTAGAGCAATGCAACAAATTTTAGAACCTTATGAATCGTTTGTATCCCATTATATAGATGATATTTTAATATTTAGCAAGACAATTGAAGAACACATGGAACATTTGAGGAAGGTTATAGAGGTATTAGCAAATAATGGTTTAAAAATTAATATTAAGAAATGTGAGTTTTTTAAAAAGGAAATTAAATTCCTTGGATATAATTTAAGTTTAAAATATGTCAGTGTGGATGATTCTAGGCTGGAGGTTATAAAAAATTATCCTAGACCTAAGAATGTGAAAATGTTGAGATGTTTTCTTGGTATTGTGGGTTATTATAAAAGATTTGTTCCGTATTTGGTAAAATTATGTGCACCATTGTATGAATTATTAAGAAAGAATGAAAAATTTATTTGGTCTAAAGAAAGAATAGATGCTTTTGAAAAGGTTAAGAATGAATTTTATAATAGTTTGTTATTAGTACTGCCTGATTTTTCTAAAGAATTTTTATTAAGAGTTGATGCTAGTGATTCTGCTATAAGTGGAGTTTTAATTCAGTTAGATGATGAGGGAAATGAAGAGCCTATTTGTTTCATTTCAAGGCTATTAAAAAAATATGAATTAAGATATACTGTGGGAGAAAAAGAGTTGCTGCTGTAGTGCATGCTGTAAATAAATTACGTTTTTATTTGTTGGCTAAAAAATTTATTGTAGAATCAGATCATGCGGCGTTGACGTCACTTTTGTCAACTAGATTTTCAAATAATCGAATATATAGATGGTCATTGTTGTTATCAGAATATTCATTTCAAATTAGACATATCAGAGGTGTTCTAAATGTTACCACTGATGCTTTAACAAGAATGTACAATATAAAAAGTAACTTCAATCATGTAGAGTTAAATGCTTATAATAGATATGCAGCTGAGGGAATGTTTGACTATGTTGAGATCCATCAGGTCCAGCAGGATGAATGTTTTGATCATATTAAAGAGGAATTGCGAAATGTGGGGAATTATAAAGATTATATTTTTCATGATGGGCTTATTAAAAAACAGATTCGTGATCAGTATAATGTGGTTGTAAATGAAATGTATGCTCGTCAAGCAATGTCTATTATTCATAATGAACTGGGACATATTGGGACTAGGAAAGTTTGGTTAACTTTTAGAGAAGCTTTTTATGCTGTTAAGGATAGAAGTATTGCGAAAAGGGTGGTAAGGAATTGTAATCAATGTTATTTTGGAAAGCATAAAAATCGCACATTGCAACATGATATAAAAAGTATAATAGTGAATAATAAATTGGATTTAGTAGCGATTGATTTCTTAGGAAATTTAATACCAGGAGATTATGGGTGTAGAAATATATTTGTTATGGTGGATATTTTTACTAAATTTGTTAGGCTGTTTCCCACTACAAAATACAATTCTGAAATTGCACTTTTATGTATTAATAACTTCGTACAAAATCAAGGAAAAATGAGAAGAATTTTGGCAGATAATGTTAGTTACTTTACTAATGATAGATTTATAAATGCTTTAAATGAACAAAATATTAATGTATGTTTTTCTTCGATACGCCATCCATGTGCCAATCCATGTGAGCGGTATATTCAAGAGGCAATCAAATTTTTGAGAATGAAAACCCATGAACACCAGGTAGGCTGGGTCCAGTATGTCCAACAGATAGAAGATTCTATGAACAATTCGCCCAATACCCTTACTGAAGAGTGTCCAGCGACTTTGATGAATGGAATGACTCCTAGTCGGCCCTGGGATTTGCATGGAGAAGTTGTTCATAATCTAGAAGAGAGAAATAATTTTGTTCGAAGAAGACTACAAAGGCAAGGGGAGATGTATGTGCGCCGAGAAAATGAAAAAATCAAAGAAAGAACTAGGTTTAATATTGGTGATACAGTTATTGTTAGAAGATACAGGGTTGCCAGAAGAAATCAACAAAAGTGTGCTAAATTGGATCTTCCTTATTGTTGTCCGTATATTATAACAAGAATATTTAATAATGTCACATATGAGCTCTATTCAATGGATGGACGCATTAAGAAGGGACGATATCACATTAGTATGCTTCATCCATACTAGAACAATCCTTAAGAAGATTGTGAGGTACTATACAATTATATTCTGTGTGCGGAGAAGGGTTTTAATTTTTACATTATATTGTATTTGGAGAAAACATTAGAGATAGCAAGATGTTGTGTGCGGAAAATAAAAATTTCTGAAATCTTTGCTTTGCACAGATTTAATAAATTGTTATTTTGGAGATATGCTATGGTTTTTTTTATATATTATGGATAAGTAAAATTAAATAAATTGATTTATTTCAAATTTATTTTTCTGTGGGGCAAATGTTTTGGTACACACTGTATTTTGGTTTCTGTTTAAGAATTTGGGAGGTATAGTAGTCTTTTGGTAATCTGTGTATATTAATATTTATTTTGTTGATATTTGAATTTAAAAGAAAAGATGCCAGAAAGATTATTTACGCTCTTTAACTTGATATTCTAATATAGTATAGATGTGCGAATTTTATTTTAATGTGGAAGGGATGCGTGGCTTTCACTGGCCGTGTGTTATATATTGAAGGACATTAAATTTTGGTCTCCCGTCAAGTGCAGTTGAATTAGAGATATTTTATGTTTGAATAAAATTTGTTATAATTTTCATTTGATTTTAAGGAGCCGAGATTTACTCAAGTTTGTGTTTTAGTTTTATTGCTGTTATACAAGTTAAGTATTTACTTTTAAGAAAGAGAATGCATTCTTTATTATAATAAGAGAAAATTTTAATATTGTAAAAGTAGGCTCATATCATTCATTTTGTTTTTCCTGCACGTGTTTGAAAATATTTTATATTTTTGAGAAGCTATTAAATTAGATAATTTTCTTTACTGTATCAGTTTGCTATGGTTTGATGTATTTTAATTATAGGTATTTAATTTATTCAATTTAAGTAATTATTATTTTGTATGGACTTTGTGTATAATTTTCAGAAATTAATTAGGTAAATTTTATCGCGTTTGTCAGTACAAGTTTTTTTTATCCTATCTGGTCAATTAGTGGGTAGGGTTTTTTCTTGAGAATTTGTTAATTAAAGTTTTTTTTTTTTTATACTTAATAAATAATTATATCTGATATGTTTTTCAATTTTATTAAAAATTTTAGAAAAGATAATTAAATAATTATTTCATTTTTTTGTCTTCAAGTAATTTGTTGTTTTTTTATACTGTTTCCTAAGATCACGATTCCTGACGTGAACATTGTACAGTTTCGCCGAGGGAACCTGAGAGAGAGAGAATTTTGTTTTCTGAGCTATATCGCGGCAACCCTATAACAATTGTACTAATATCATAGCAGTATGTATGAGCCTCTGGGTAAGCTTATCGTGTCATCATTCGTGACGCGATCAGCTTACTTCACGTTGAACCCCTTAAATTGGATGATCATTTTGATAATATATTTTAGATTATAGTGAAACCAATTTCATCTGTTACAAGTTTTTGTTAAGAAAAAAATATTAATAAAAACAAAACAGTTTAGATAATTCCGAAGAAAAGTAATAATAGACTTGGAAAGCAGTCAAACTGTAGTAGTAATAGTCGTAGTTTGTTTTACTTTAAATACCAGACACTTCAAGAATGCATAATATTATATACAAAATAAATCTAAATTCAATAGCAGCAGACATACTAATAACAGTAGGTATACCTAATCCGATGCAGCAATTAGTAGATTTTGAGGTAGCAAAACTTTACAATAGACTTCCTGACCAATTGAAAAACCTCATCACGTAGCGTTTAGACTGCTTTTACTGCATCTAGGAGTATTTTAAATTTGTTATTTACTAATGTCTAGTTAAATGAAGTGACGAGGGACATCTTCTGTGTTCCTACGTAGTGTTGTTACATTTATTACAGGTCACGTAGTTACTTTCAATTTTATATACGAATAGTATTTTACTGGATGATGATATCACGTTGCTAGGACTCGTACTTAAATACTTTAACATTACTTTGTAAATAATATGTGTAAGGTTATTGAGAGCTCTTAAGGCAAAGTTTGAATTGTTATTCTTATAATATTTAGTCATCAACTAACTACATTATCACAAAACAAGTCGACTAAACCCCTTCCATGTCTTATTGAGACTGCTTATGTTGAAATATTTATAGTTTGTTGTAATCTATGGATAATGTCATAACTATTGACTAAACAGAAATAAGTGCTAAATGTGATAATGAAGTTAAATTAAGCACAATTTGAGGATGAGCTTTTGGTGCAATGTAGTGGACAATAAGGTGAACAACATATTTATTATATAAAGGTATACATCAAACTGAAATCGTATTCAATGCCATGCTGTTTCTATTTTTCTTATTAGTTTGCAATATTTATCAATAAGCTAATACTTCAAGACGTCATTTTAGATTAGTTTTATACGTTTGTTTAATTCACTAGCAACTAATAATTTCATGTTTTTCCTAATACACCTGGCTGAAAATACAGCACTTACACAATACAAAATACATTAATAACTGCTATTCGTAAGCACTTTGAACATGGATGATCGATATTCGATCTTTGGGATTCTTAAGGGTAAGGCTTCACATATTATTCAATAAGCATACTCTCTTTGCAATACTGCAATGACGAAGGTTACTCCTGCAGTTTTAGTACACCAAGAAATTTCCAATATTCCATTTTTAATTACATATTTCGACGTTAAAGTTTTTCTGAATGTTGTCACTCCTAGGTCATCTCACGCATAGTTCAACTTTGTCTACGGCGCGGTGAAGTTGGTAGTTGTCCCCAGTAAACTGAGGATCCTTCGACAATGCGGTTTTATATTTTTTGGTTAATAGTTGTATGTATTTGGCAATAAACCACTACATCAAGATGCCATTTTAGATTAGTTTTATACGGTTCTTATAAAATATATGTATGTAATTTTAACAAGATGTACTACCTCATATACTTTCTTCTGATATGAAAAAATATCACGGCAAATGTAAAGGACTTAACATTTTTTATTTTATTTTATTTGTTTCTACATGAATGTTTTTCTTTGTTTTATGTATTGTTATATTTTTGGAATGTATGTTTTATTTTTTCACTTTTAATTACATCATCATATTTAACGTATTTCTTATTTGCGAATTTAAAGATATTGTGAGAATACATATGCGGAGCGCCTACGTTGTAGATGCCGTCACAGGGTCCATTGCTCGCCGGCTCTGCTACAGAATTGAAGGCGATCCGAGACCGCCTTTGTATGCGTATGAACTGCTGTGTTGGGTATCTACGCATATATAGGTGGTCAAGAGCTCCTTAATATTCGTATGTATATACCGTATGTGTCAATTTTTATTAGGTATAGGGATTCAATGTTTACGTGCGATTTATACGTATACAAGTAATACGCGGCAACATGGCACCCCTCCTGTCCGTCACCAATCCCGGCAACAATCGACATCACAACGACTTTCTCCGAACTTCCCACTTCTCCCGACCAGATTCTACATTCAATGTTTAGCTGCAAACACGTTGCGATCTAGTCTGCAATAAAAGCCGTCTTATTACTGGAACGGGAAACATCAAATGGCCGCCGCGATCTCCTGATCTAGTAGTTTATTATTATTTTCAGAATCCTTTTTTGTTTATCTTATTTTTAATTTTATTAGAATTACGCTTTTGCTTGTGTCATGCAGCGTGAACGCAGCTTAATAATTCTCTGCATTTACTGAAAGGAAAAAGAAAAACAAATCCTTGCAACTCGTAAATATTATTTCTAAACGCATTACAAACACCCAAGCCGGTGGTCGAAGAGTTACTGCTAACCACGCTAACTTGTATTTACGAGCATGCATCGGTGGTGCTCACGTCGTGCTGGCATTGGAAAGCGTATGGCTAATGAAAATTGACTATATGTAATCTTATATTGATGCATAGCGACCACCGACATATCGGCGCACACCGAACTTACATAAATGTTTATTTTAATGCAATTTGTGTTTTATTTCACGGTGCTTTCAAAAGCGGAAGTATCTTTAACAACACAAATATCAAATAATTTTTGTATGTATATTAATTATAACTAAACTTATAAATATTATTGCTATTGATTAGATGTCCAAATAAAAATACTTTGATAATAAAGACATTATTCCTAGTTACGTGTCAAGAAATACAGATTATCGTAAATAGCTTACTTAATTTCATAATAAGATTTAAGTAAATATTAATTTCCGTAAAAAGTAACTTTGTATCAAATAAAATATATGCTATGGATATAATATATATTATATTATATAACAAGAAAGAGAATAATAACGGGTAAATTCCGCTGTAGAGCAGCCGTAGATACGTGTTTCTGACTATTGGTCGTATATATACATATATATACGGGGTTGACAAAAAACGCCCCACGCTGTAGCTCCGTTATTTTCTATCTGATTTCAAAAAATGAAATTTCAAATAAAATGGTTAAATAAATACTATCAATAGGCATATTCAAAATATTATTAGGTACAAAAAGTTTGAACATAGCGATAGTCAATTTTTTTTTTAATGGCAACGAATATTTTTAATTAATGTTTCGGATAAAGAATGTTTTCCTGGTTTTGATGATGTATAAATAAATAATAATTCAAATTATTTTCAAAATGTGTGTTTCTGTTACTGTGCCACTTTTTATAAAATAAATTTCTTCAGTATACTATTTAATAACGCCTATATTGGAGTTTGACGCACTAATGAGCAACCTTGTATATATTCGTATGAAACTACATGATAGGTACAACAAAAGAAACATATGTAAGTATACAAGAGTAGAAATATATTTAGAAGGGCCATAACTGCAGGGGCCCTTTGAAACACTTCACCATGTGGTCTAAGATGTAGGAAAAACCCTGCAGCATAAAAGAAATACATCACAGCGCCACAAAACTAAAGATTTTAGTTGTTAAGATCTAAGCAACAGCGTCTGGAGTTAAATTATGTAAATCTGTACATCCAAATTCAAATTTAGCTAGAGCTTCTTCAAAAATATGTTTAACTGACTCAATCTCAGCTCGGCAATCACAAGCTGGACTCGCAATCTCATTACAATTGAATAAATTTCATTTCCTTCTGCAATCTCTCTAAATAGTTACATTTGCCTTTAGATGTACCTTCGATATTAAGTTGACAAATCTTAACAACTGGACCAATATTCCTAAAAGAAACACAATATGAATTCAAACTTGAAAATTATACCTATCATATGACCGTGAGGATCTTGGGAATCTTGTACGGTCTTCCAAGTGTTGGTTATTATGAACAACATTATATTCTCCATTTCGGACCATCGTAAAGGTGGTTACCATCAACCAAATCAAATAAAATTAAAGAAATATAGATTAAAACATAAAAATAACTACCAAAATAGAAACTTAAAAGTAACACTGACAAGATGTTAATTTTATTAGTTGTATTATGAAACATTAATGAAATAATTTTACGAGAATAATATTTCTATTACTTCTCGTACGCAGATATACGCATGCTATGCTGCCTATTAATTATACATATACATATATAAATTCTGCATGCTTGTGCATGTACACCAGTTATGTATGTTTAACGCTAAAGCAATTATTTCTGAGCAAAAGACGAAGAACTGTCCAAGCGTGTCGTTTCTACTACCCATGAAGCACGACATTAGGGTTGTTTGAATGGAAGTTTATGTCCACAAATCGAGATATCGGTGTATGTTGTAAGTTGCAGTAAGACGAGCAGAGAGTCAGTAACTAGAATTGCTCGGTACTTGTAAACATATGTATCCGTTAATTAATCTCCTCCCTTTGATAGAGAATCAGGATAGATGTTGAACCGAAAGTACTTGGTCTGAGAATTATCCGTAAAGCTTCTTGATACATAATACGATTTAGACTATCGTGATGTTTGTATACAATCATAATGGAAAATGATTATTCAACGATCTCGCACTTGATTGAAACGCTTTATAATAGAATATAGCAAGCAATATAGAATATAACAAGATGTAACATTGTTTCGATCAATTACCCTTTCTCGCAAGTGCTAATGGATTTTACCTAAAGTAAATGTTTTGGTAAAAATAACAGTAGATAATATCTTTATTCAGTATTTGAATATATTTTTTTAAGTGATTAAATGAAGTACACAAAAAAAAGCCGTGGAACACTTTCACAAACATATATTACTGAATAAAGAATATACACTGATTGAACATTTCTAGTTTGTAACAATATCACATTATTTAATTTAAGTGCAGACAGAAGTTACAGTATTCAATGCTATCATGAACCAGCACAAAATATAATTGCTACGATTAATATGAAAGGTTTAATTAACTTTGGGAAGTGTAATACATTATTTGAAAAACATTTAATGAAAAGTTTAAGAAAACGTTCATTTTAACTTATTCATTTACATTGGCCCTAGGAGATTAAATGTTATCATTCCCCTGTTATAGGTTTAATTTTCAATTTTAAATAAATTGGAAATTAGAAGCTAAATTAATGTGTGAGATATTACTTATGACGTCGTAAGTTCGCTGTATAACCTAAGTTCCACGGTTGTTGCCACCTAACACTTCTTGATTTATGAGATGAAACTTTGTCGTTTTTTTCTTTTTCAGCTGTCGAAATTTCATCCAATATCCTCAGACACAACTTTACAGCTGCAGACTGTACTCAAAGCAGAGTTAGCTGTAATAGTAATGATTTTCAAAATTAAATAAAAATGAATAAAATGTCCCAAGGTTGGGCACCATATGTTATAGTAGTGCCCTTCAGTTGGTCGCTATATGCAGTAATTGTTTAAAATATAATTAAAATGACTCAAATAAATAAAATGACTTATTGAATACTCCGCGTAATTTAGCTCAGTTAAATAGTTCGGTTTAGCATAAGACTCTTAATTTCAAGACGGTTCAGGTATTTAGACACTAAGATTATTGTCTTGCACGTACTATTACTTCTATTTTATATTCCAAATTTCTTAGACTGAGGTAGACAAATAACACGCAAAAGGATATTTAAATATTATTAATATATTGATAAAAACACCATCAACACAGATCAAGTTACAAACAAAGGTTATAGAAACAAAATACAATTTAAAGGGTACAAGACGATACAAATTACGCATTAATTACAACATGGGCACATATAATAAACGACAATGCAATGACGCTTTACCTCTACAGTATACCATGGATTTAATTAGATGCTAATTGAATTGTTTTATGAAAAAAAAACATGCATGATATAGGCCTTTAATTCAAATTACGGTGGGTACCTGATACAATGCTTTGAACGCCGCTG
The DNA here is from genome assembly GCA_963170755.1 of Amphimallon solstitiale. Classification (NCBI taxonomy): domain Eukaryota; kingdom Metazoa; phylum Arthropoda; class Insecta; order Coleoptera; family Scarabaeidae; genus Amphimallon; species Amphimallon solstitiale. The sequence continues at coordinate 40,269,189 of OY720678.1, read as the reverse complement.
GGCCAGTATTTTGACGGGCAGCTTTCCCAAGGTAGACTGAAATCGTTGTCTTCTTGGTCTGGAGATACGGCACACACTTAATTATCATTAGAACTTTTACTTCACTCGACCCACTATTTGTTTTATTAAAACTTATAACAGTTTTCTCAGTAGGCTTTTCTTTTTACTTTTTACTAGTGCGTAGAATTACTTGTAAAGCACTGTTAGCCTGTGAGAAGCGTTCCCTTTTGTTGGGTGCGGTCTAGTGTTATTCTACTTAACACGGCCTGCGAACCTATTCATGCGTCGGCTAGGGAACGTCTTCCGTCTTTACGGGCTAGGGAACGTCTGCCTGCCTACTCCTTGCTTAAGTCACGCCACGCCGTATCCTTCCAGGGAATTCCCCGAGCCACCTATGTGCTTTACATTTCTTCATCACATTCAAGGTTCCACGTGTCGGTTGCACACAAACGGTTTCTTATTGATGTCGCATAACTTCCTGGCTAGCGCCGATATCATTGTCGCCACTTATGTTTTTACACCGATATACCTACGCACTATTTCTCTTTTACATATACAGAATTTATATAGGAACATTTTAAATAGGAATATAATAATTTAATACAAATAAATGAATAATACATGTTTCCCGATCTGTGTTGATTCATTATTTACCTTAATATAAATATTTTGGATGTTATATTATATTTATATTTTATTCATTATATACAGGGCCTACCGTTACATAGCCTGCAGAGGAAGGGAAGACGATTCGGTTTCATCTTAGAAACCAAGAAGTGATAAGCTCAAAGTATAGATGTCAATAACCAGCGAACTGCATTCGGTGAGTGTTGATGTGCCATAAACATGTGTACTAAGTTCATTATTATTCAGACTTTTTATTAATTTTAGCTGTGATAATATATTTTCATATATCGAGAGTCATTACTTGTGGTATTAACATTACATACAGCTTGTGTAATGAAACACTTGATATTACCAGGTAAATATTGCAACGTCGTATTCTTTGGCCATATTAGGAGTGCGACGAAAGATAGGAGAGAGTAGAGATAACTGCTATATTGCCAATCGATGCTTCACCGTTAAATGTAGCGAGAGCGGGGATACAGTACGCCACGTTGCAGTTCTGGTGTATCTTGCTATATCAAGTGTTGTATTACACAACCGGTATATAAACTGTCACTGACTTCTATGGTTTGTTTCAAATTCATAAATATAAGGTTAATATTAAACAAGGCACTTTTAATTTTAATTTAAAACTTGGACAAATAATATCATCTTTAGAAATAACAATTTGAGTTGCTATAATGACGAATGAAGTTTATTATAAAGATTTTCAGTTCATACCTCTAGATTAAAATTGAAACTTCAGCACATTTTTCCGTACCTAATTTGCAAGGCAATTATTTATTAGACGGCCTTTTTTATGAACATGATACTTAGATCTAATATAGCTGAGCAATTGGCGCAATATTTGTAACGCTACAGAATATCATTCTGAGATATATCAATTTGGGTTGCTGCAAGAAAGTCATTTGTTATATTGTCTATATTTGTTTCCTCTAAGGTTGATGCTGGAACGTAAAATTTTGACTGCAAGCCACAGATATGCTAATCGAGTATATACAGGATGTCCGGCCAATAAAATGACTAGTAGGAATGGAAAGTGTAACCAGCAACAAACCTATATGTCATCGTAATAACGGAGAATTGAAAAATGTAATTTTTTGGTAACATTATTAGACAAGAAATTACATTACGGTCCTGGCACATACATCCGTATATGTTTATAAATATTATAGACACACAAAAATACAAAGAACGTTCAGTCAGACTAGAAAAGTGCTACTGTGTTTATTCTAAACACATTATAGGTATTGACTATTGTACTCAGAGCAGAATAATACGCAGTTACAGTACACAGACTGAGTCTTGGCCGATGGGAGGAGCCTCGACCTATAAGTCGCGCAGATTTATAGGTCAGTGCGTGACAGAGAAAGTATTCGGAAAAAAAGAAATGATAACATTTGTTCATCATCGCATACATTAGCCGGACGAACGAGTAAATGCAGATAAGAAATTGTAATATACTGAAAAGAGATACATATATGTGTAGCGCTTGACAATTTTTCCAGACTGCTCGTGCTTATCCTAATATTATAAGGATTCACGGCGCACCTTGTGGGAGGAGCATCTCATCGGCCAGGTCTCAGTCTGTGAGCTGTTCGTGTGTTTTCTGTAAAAAAAATCTAGGGGTTATAAAACTTGAAATTGGATCAACAGCTGAAATACAGAAAATTATGAGTCATTTCTATTTAGTTATTAAAAGTGTAAATATTTTAGTAACTTTGTGCGGAGAAGTTTGTTCATTCTTTCTCTTTTCACATTAAGTAGAATGGTGGTCCTGAATATGACCGATATGTGAATCAGGTGGATTATTACTATTTCCTTCCTCAAGTATGCGCCTTGCCACTGTAAAAATACGTTGGCGAAGATCTTCTGACTCAATTTTGTCCCCATCATAGACCAGTGTTTTCATGTAACCTCCAAAACAGAAATCTAATCGGTCATGGTCTATGTCATCTACGTTCAATTCATCGATGATGATATGCAACATTTGGGTAATTTCGTACTATCAGTAAAATGTGCGGTGGTACCCCATCGTGCATGAATCAGAGATGTCTTCTAAGCTGCAGAGACACATCATCGAGATACTTGGTCAACCCATACTGCAAAAAAAAAGAATAAGTAACTCGCTCCGGTCAATCGTTCAGGTAGTACAAGATGTGCTTTCCGAGCAGATAATCACCAAGAAATCCTGCGCAAACATTTACTGAGAAGCGTTGTTGAAAATAACTGTTATGTTACATGCTTCAATAATGAACCTTAGAAATGTTTAATTCGTTATTCCAGGTTAAACAACATTCATTCATGGCTAGTACAAAACTGCAGGTCTCTCGCTTGCTCTCGTCAAAGCCAGGTGCAGAATCTAACACGTGCCAGACGGTACTGTGGTCTTACAGCTTGCAATCGTAGCAGGTGGTATGGATGCAGGAAGTTCTATCGAAGGAACTGATAAACCGTCGATCAGGATATTCAATGTCGCGTTTCTGCAGTTCGCGTGCTTTTACGTGGATTCGCATCTACCATATCCAAGAGTTGCTCTCCCCGACGTAACACTTTCTGTTCTCTTTCAATTCCCTTACCTTCGTAACTTGGATGTAGTGTTCCTCGTTCTCGTAACACCATGTCCATAATCACTTGATACAACGGACGCCTACAACCACAAAAACGTTCCGCGTATAAACGTTCTACTGCTCTTCCGTTTCCACCCGTTTCACCGTACAGATACGTCATATCCGCAGATTAGAATTAGATGGCGCAGTCATGATCAAGAATTATATTGATAAAGGTTTGCCAAGGAATGTAAAACGTCCGTATTAAGTTATATCATTAAGTGTTATACTGTCATTAATATTTGTCATTATAAGAGAAAATATAATGACAAATATTAATAACAGTGTGACACTTAATGATATAACTTAAGACAGACGTTTTACATTCCATAGCAAACCTTTATCAATATAATTTTTAATCTCGCGGTACATGATCACAACACTGTCATCAAATTGCATACTATTTATTTACTAGTTCCCGTAGTAATGAAGAATCATTGCTAAGGAAAACAGTATACAGTACGATATTCAATTACAATGCTGTAACCATAGAATAACGTTTTAAAGAAAAGAATTACATAAATAATTACACTTTCATATTGTTAGGTAGAAAAGGTACAAAGTACATTTATGATTATTAATTAGTAACATCTAACACGTATGTTTTAGTTAAATTACCAGTACAAAAATAAATTAACGAACAATAGCATAATCTACCAAAGGTAGAATATTCGGCTAACAAATATATTTTTAGTAATACAATAAAACACCTTTTTCACAAAAAATAGTTTAATAACTAGATATCACGTGTGCACTGCACACATCATAAGTAGTAACTGTTACTACATATGTATATATTATATAAATAAAATTAAAACAGAAACGTATAATGTAGCTCACATTACACCTACTTTCATGCAATTATTTAGTAAAAAAATATTATTAGTGTTTTTTTTCCGAAATAATATGTGCAAATACTTAAATATCTAATATACTAGAGGAATTATGATTTTTCTATTTCCTATAATCTTTTTTCTTTTATATAAAAAGGATTTTTCACCACTTCGCAATTGTTAATGAGCTATGTAACTTTTATTATTAAGGACAACAATTAGGTAATAATTTATAATATTTTTCCCAAACCAGATATTTTCTTGAACTAATAATCATTACAGATTATTTGATATCACTAACATACCGTGCCTACAAATACTTTCCTCGTTAAACACAGCCATGCTTTTTTTAGTGGTTGGTGACAGTGCACCTAATTCAGACAAAAACGCATAATTTTGATAGTTTGGTTATGGCATGTATGCGTCAGCAATTTGAATTTAAGTACGACAACTATCAGAATTTTAAGTTTTCAAAAGCTTAGCATGTACACCAACATTATTATTTAAAAAACAGCCTACTTTAATAAGATAAGATAGAAGGCACCGTATGTACCAATTTTCAATAATTTCAAAATTAGTTTTTCTCACTGTTGCAAATTCTTATTGATTTTTTTGTTTTAGCACTGATAATTATTTATTTAAATAGGTATTTTTTGAATTTTAAAAATTTACGCACAGGTGTGCCTTTGCGCAACCGCGGGTGTGTTAGTTCGAGTCTTTTTTTCGTACTGATCAAATCAAATATCAGATTGCTATACCTATGTATTGCCCGCAGTCCGACGTATGTACTAAATTTTAAATAATTTTATAATTAGTTTTTCTCATTGTTGGAAATTCATATTAAAATCTTCTGCTTTATTTATCTTATTAGGTAATTTTTATAGTATATGTACTTTCTTTTCTTTTCATTATACAGTTTTCCTGCCTCATGCTTAGAGAATCCAAAATGACGTCATAAGATTAACAATTTCTTATTTTTATTATTTATAACATTCATCTCAATTTTGTGATTTTTATTCTCTAATAAATTATGTTTTCCAACTCACTAGGGAAAACACAAAATATTTCTAAGGCAATTTATTAACACGAAAACTTTAATATACCGTTATCTTTCTTATCATTGCTTTACAATACTGGACATATTATATTAAATAATAATATTTATCCTTGTTATTTTATACATGCATTATCTTACATTCCAAAATATAATGTGTAGGTATACTTTATTTATAAAGTATCCTAGGAGATATATTTTGCATCTTAAGTTTATCTGTTTTAACGCTGACATTACTACATAAATTTAGTTCCTTTTTTCGCACTTCCCTAGGTATAATAACCTTAATTTTATTGCTGTTACAATATTGTTTTTTTTTTTCATTTTTATTTATTATAGTTATGCCTATCTAAATTAAAGTAGGTATCTAATTAGATTTCGTGGAGACACCCTCAAATAAAAACTGTTTATTTCGTTATGTTAAAATACTGACAATAACATATAAATGTTGTTGTCAGGTAAAATATTACATTATTTTATGTGCAGGTAGTAATAACTGATTTATATCCTACTACTAGTTAAACTTACAGAAATTCCGCGTTTATGACATCAGCAGGTACACACTCGTGCAGTTATTCACTTCAGATACTCTAATACTGCAAGGAGTAATTATGCATCTCCATAGTTTTGTAATTTTGACATATGTAGGTATGCTTTGCATTTAAATTCACTCTCATCTAACGTCTTCATGAATTTAGAACGTGTATAGCCGTGCTTGTTCATTTAACTTACAACGTACATACGGTACCCTCGGCAAATGAAATTGCAGGGAAAATAATTACCACATTCATATTGAATTTACACTGGAGTTCCTTAAACGTCGCTAAATAAATAGATAGAGGCACTTTATAATTTTCATTCAGTAAATGTGTTTTAGTAATACACATACATGTGAAAATACTTAATAAAAAAGAGACGGACAAGGTGATTGAAGAGAAACACACCGAACTATTGGGGAGTATTTCATACTTTAACATAATAAAACACATAAAAAAATTATAATTCAATGTTAATATGTTTGCAAATTTAACCCCTTTTAAACAATTATACAATTGATACTATTAGAGAAGTCTTGTATCACCCACAATATCTATTAGTCCGGGAGGTAGCGTTGCAAATGCAAAAATGAGGTGTGGCCACCACACGACTTTCTTATACGTATGAGCGTTTCAAACTATACAATTTTAAGAATTTTTTTATATAAAACTTATTCAAAATCCTATTCTAAGTACTTTCATTCTCTTAATAAATCTCTATAGAATGCATACTTTGCAAGATATTCGAAAAAAAGTGCTACTCGCTAAGAGTAAAAGTGCTACTTCCAGTCCGAATTTTGAAATTTCATGTATACAAAAGATATTGCAAATCTAACTCTAAATACTTTTGTACTCTCAATAAATATATATAGAATGCATAATTTACGACATATTTGCAAAAAATCGCTATTCGGTAAGAGTAAAACTGTTACTTCCGGTCCGAATTTTGAAATTTTTTTTATACAAAAGATATTGAAAAGTATGTTCTAAATACTTTTATACCCGTAACGTACCTGTCTAAAAAGCTTGATTTGCGAAATATTCGCAAAAAACCGATTTTTGATAAGAGTAAAAGACCTACTTCCGGTAGGAATTTCGAAAAACTTTTTAAATAAAATTGTTCTCAATTTTAATTTTAAGTACATATGAATTCTTTATAAATTTGTTTAAACTTAGTATTTGACGAAATATTGGCAAAATTCGATTTTTTCACTGAAGTAAACTGCTACTTCCGGTCTACCGATTTTACTGAAAAACTAATCAAATCTCAAGAGGGAGATTATATACGTAAATACAAAATACAAAATACGAAATTTTACTAGGTGATTGTTTAAATAATTAAAAGTATGAAAACAAGAATCAGCTGAGTGTGTAATGGTGGAAAGACCATCAGCTGACGCTGTAAAAGCGAATATTATTCGAGCTACGCACGGTATCTTTCAGGGTCCAGCTGACAGTACTCCCCCCTGCTCGCACTCTGCTGACTGCTAATTTCCCAGACGTAATTATTAAACTATGGTATTGTCAAATTTCAACCGGGGTAGTGACAAATGAATCACAATGTCGGGAAAAAAGTAATATGTGTAAAACTATGTATGTATATCTAAATACTGTGACTTACATACAGGCAGGACGCGCGGGTTGGAATAAATTCTTTTAAAATTTTTAGTTTTGTTTTATGGAAAAACGCTCGGATAGGTCGATGTTTATTTTTAGCTGCGGGTTTTTTGATGGTAAATTAATGTACAAAGGCTGGTCCAAAAATAAGTTACGACCATCATTTTTTTTTCAAATGGAAACATATGCTTTCTATGTAATTTGTTAATTCTACATCGAATTCTAAGTATGTTTCATGTACCATGTCCTATACCCAAACTCAACAGTTATCGAGAAATGTACAATTGAACATATCAATAACTGCATGTTCAATTGTAAATTTTTCGATAACTGTTGAGTTTGGGTATAGGACATGGTACATGAAACATGCTTAGAATTCGATGCAGAATTAACAAATTAAATAAAAATCATGTTTCCATTTGAAAAAAAAAATTGATGGTCGTAACTTATTTTTGTTGTTTTTGTTGTTCTTTATTTAATTTGTTAATTATTTAATTTGTAATGTTTTTTCCGTAAAAGATAATAATTCTTTCTTTTTGCCACAGAATACACAAGACGGTTGAATTTTAAACATATTTGCACTTGCGTCCGATCTTTCAGAGTACACTCGAAACTGTCACGTATGTGAAAGAGATGCGTACATCCCTTATGGTCTACCTAGCAACATGAAACGCAGATGCACCCTGCACATTTGATGAAGGGGGTCCGAATAACATTGTTTACTGCGTCGGATGAAGGTTTTTTCACCACTATACACACAGCAATTTTTTTTCCTACTTTTAATTATGTAAACAATATCCTAGTTAATTTTCGTCAGGCGTACTATTACCTAATTTGACGTTATTTTCTTACAAGTTCATGCACGCAGCTAACGCATAATCCCCCCTCCAAGATGCAGCTGAAGATTTTATTTCAACTCAGTATGATGTCAACTATTTATAAAAAAAATAAATCCGCCGGCGTACTATTAATTTATTTGAAGTGATTTTTATACAAGTTCATGCGCGTAGCTGACGCATAATCCCCCCTCCACTATGCAGCTGACGACTTTATTTCAACTTAATATGATGTCAACTATTTATAAAAAAAAAAACCAGCCGGCGTACTATGACTTTATTTAATTCTTTTTTTTTTCACGTTTCGCGGCCTCTTACAACTACACCCACCGCGGGTGCGTCAGCTGACGCTTGGTTTAGTTATTAGTAATAACATACGTATCGAAAAAGATAACAGTCGATCGGCGTAAAATCACTACCTAAAATGCAACGCTACCTCCCGGACTATATCGATTAAATAGCAATAAGTGGCAACAACATTATGATTAAGGGATCAGCCTGTATATTCGTATTATTTTCATATCTACCTATTAGTTTTTGCATGATTGTTGGTTAATTATTATTGTAAATTCTAGCTTGTATATTGTGGCACATGTTTTATGTAGTGTGTATAAATGGCTGGTGAATTTTCTTTGTTATAAACACCATTCATTATTTTTAAATTTGGGATGTTCTTGTAACATATTAACCGTAGAATGTTACAAGTTTTAAGTTCTATGTACTATTTGTTACTTTTGGGCATACCCGCGACATCTGTGTGTTTAGAGTGCAGTCTTTCGATTTGGAAAATAATTAAAATTTCGCTTCGCTATAGTTAATACATCTTCTTTTCTTGAATATTTCTAGTTTTAATTTTAGATAATATTTGTATGAATTTCCTTTTAATTATATCTGTTCGCGCAGACGCTATGCTGCTGACTTCATGACTTTCCTCTAAGTGTATTTCAGTATAAGTGACCCTCTCGATTGTGCAGAAATGATTTCGGATTATTGAAGCTGTTTAGTGCCGCAGATATGCACAGACATATATCTATTTATTCAGTCGCTTATTGACGGTAAGAGCACAATATTTATTTGTGTAAATTTTTACGAGTATATTTGATTGTGGTTGTTGGAGTTTAATGTTAGCTGCTAATCGCCATTTTATTATGAATGTAATACGTTTGGATATATATGCAGGGCATTTTGAGTCTGAATTATCTTGTCTTATTAATTCTTCCATCCAATCTCGAGTGTAAATTTTAAATATGGCTTCGACCATTTGCACTTAGAGAAGTATACTATCTAGTATATTTTATACGAGTTATTTCTCGTTGTTTCTTCATTAGTTTGACTTTTCAAGTCGTATTGAGTATTATCCTTTTTGAATTTTTTATTTTATTTTGAAATGCTCACATATATGTTGAGTGGTATACAGGGTGTGTTGCTACAGCGAGTGTCCGTCCTGTAGTACAAGACTTAGGGCTTTTGCTATAGTTTCTTTGTATATTGGCGCCTTCTGTGATGCACTAATCCTTTGTACCGAGAGTGCAGGACTTGTTCTTTCTTTTTTATTATATATTTAACAATTTAACGGTTTGAAGTTTAAATTCCATACCAATGTGTCAAGTAACAACCTACCCAATTAACTTATTTGTATACCTAGTTAAAAATTCTTTATTTTTCTAAAGTTTCAAGTTAAAAATTTTCCTAGTGGCAAATTTGAGTATTTGATTAATCAATTTCTATTTTTTTAGTTGGATATTCATTCCGGATATCAACTTTATTCTTTTCATTCTGTTCCAAATTTTTTTTTTATCTCTAAGCAACTCGTTTTTTTTTTGAGTGTTACAAAATAAACTTGTGACTTGATATTTGGAACTTGAAAGGAGTTAAGATTTTTTTTGTCCTTTTCCCGAATGTCTATCTTTTTTATCTGACCCTACTTCCTTACCTCACTTGTCAACTAGCAGTCTCACACGCGTTTAACCTTGACAGACCTTAACCTGTGAGTGGCGCCAATTATTTCACCTTTTCAGGAACTCCGACAATTTCCAACTGAACCGCAGGCGATCTGACTGATAATGTGTAATCATAGGTGTCATGTGTTTTTATTAAGTATTAAAACACATTCAGTTTCTTTTTAAATTAGTTTATTCATTACTCTTTTATTCCATCTTATTTTATACTATAACCACTATAACTACATGCGACGAGTAATGCCCTCTACCGAGTGTGTGTGTAACCTCTGACAATAGGTAGGAAGGTCAGAACAAATTTTGGGATTTTCCATTTCATTGCAAAGTATAGTTTTTTTTTTATGATCGTAATTGAAAGCTTGTCAATATACTATTACTAATAGTCATAACTTCTTAAAGGTAGCACAACATAAAGATTTACCACCAGTTCTCATATGCGGTATGGAAAGATGTTTACCAAACAAAATCGAGAAAATGACATCGAGATATAAGAAAAAATTGAACACAACAAAAGTAGGATGAAAGCAGTACAAAGTAATAGGTAATAAATAGAACAATATCCAAAAGAGGAGAGCACAAGGACTACAGCTAGAATACGTAAGTAGTTGCTATTGACGTAAGAAGATCCAATTAAAAAGATGTATTTAAAACGCTCAAAAGGGAACTGTAAATTTAATGATAAAATAAGTCTTCACATATATTTACAATCAATTTATCATTAATGTGCGTCTTTGTTGTGTATGCAGAAATAAATTGATAGAACTTCTACAAAACGTGTAAGCAATTATAATGCCCAATTATACGTTTTGTTTCTTTTGTGTATTTGTTCGTTCAGGAATGAAGAATAAACTTACCTGTTCTTAAATTGGTATAACAGAAGCCTCTATTTTTTATAAAACCTGGTAACCTGGTTACCTCAACCTGTATATTCTTCATATGTATTATCAGGACGTCGTTATCCAACAATTATTGGTAACAATTTTAAGAGTGATTTAACACCTCTAGAATGAAAATATACTTCTTGCAAAAGAATACCTTACGCAAAGCAGACATATAAATTGTAGGCAAATATAGAAAACCTTACTCATAAAGCAAAAATTATCTATTTTAATTTATCCTTTTTTAAAATTTAATTAATTATGTTTGCAGAGAAAAACTACAAGGAATGGTACCTAAGTAGACGCGATCTGTTAAAGAGGAAGTAGTTACCATATTCTTTGGAAGTTTTAGACTTATTCAGCAAACATAAGTTCAAAAAGAATTGCCTTCTTGCTCAAGAATTGAGAATTGAAGAAACCTAAACTCCTTCACCAAATACAAAATCATTGTAAGGATTGGTATTTTGAACATAATTAAAAATGACAGTAGGTTTAAGGGATAAAGTTTTCTATGATGTTTCCCAGCAAATTTGGTAGTAGATCTTTACCGCGTAGTTTGTGATATGAGAGAATTTATGAAAAATTATAAAATCCTAAGCAGATTATATAATCTTCCTAGTACCCTACGTATAGCTACAATTCACATTTAGTTTCCTTCAAATTACTAACTTATATACATAAATCTGGTGCAGTTAATTAGAGAATTAGTAAGCATTTCCTTTAATTAAATAATCATCGATGAGATGAGCTGCTAAGGGAAGGCAATGTGTAGGACAGCGCAACTTAATTAAATCTATGAGGGACTTCGCAATAGTGTCATTAAATTTTAAGCATCTTCTACCGTGGACGTAGCAGAGTCAAGATACGAAGTAGTAGAGCAGCGACAACGTAATTACTTGCCCAGTACTCGCTTCTGTTAATGACCGGCGGCTTATAATCCATGCATAATTAAAATATTTTATAGGTTATGCTCATAAAATGTTTGCCCGCAATTCACTGTATTAAACAAAAACCTATTTGGCGAGATATATTTGAAGTTTCGTAATAACGCTACCAAATTTATGTTCTATAATATATTATCTGATATTTTCCGCGTTCTATCCGAAAAGGTGTATTTACATACGTATTATAGATACCGTAGTTTTATTATATTTCTGAATTTGTAATATAAATATCCGTCAAACATTAAAATTAAGAATATTATTATTTTATAAAATTCTTATTGGAGACAAAAATCGAATTTGTCACCTTCATTTAATGCACTAAGCAATAATTTATATTTATTTACTTTACAAAAACTGTACACTACAAAGTTCTAACTACTGGCGCTATCAACACCTTCCGTATATATTAAGCATTTTTAGAGTGAATCTCATTCTTTTTCACTTAATGTGACCTGTATATTTTTAAGTTTGTCGATTACTTATAATTCCGCCATGTAATTGAACCACATTTATGTTCAGCGACGTCTGCAGAGCAATACTTTTTAGATATGCCCTTTTTACTTTCTTATACGTAGTATAAGGAAGTATTGTGATGATGAAAATTTTCGACCTCGAGATTTTTGCAGATGTCCACGTTTTGAAGTCCCCTGATACTGAAAAAGTGGTTTTTAAAAAATGTCTGTGTGTCTCTCTGTCTGTGTGTCTGTGTGTGTATGTCTCTCTCTGTGCGTGTGACCACGATAGCGGTCAAACCGCTGTAGATATCAATTCCAAATTTTGTATTTACGTGTATAATCTCCCTCTTGAGATCTGAATAGTTTTTCAGTAAAATCGGTAGACCGAAAGTAGCAGTTTACTTCAGCGAAAAAATCGAATTTTGCCAATATTTCGTCAACTACTAAGTTTATACAAATTTATAAAGAATTCATATGTACTTAAAATTAAAATTGAGAATAATTTTATTTAAAAAGTTTTTCGAAATTCCTACCGGAAGTAGGTCGTTTACTCTTATCGAAAATCAGTTTTTTGGGAATATTTCGCAAGTCATGCTTTTTAGACAAGTACGTTACGGGTATAAAAGTATTTTAACCCTTTAACTACGGCTGTCGTCAATAGACGACTGTACGAAACTTTCATGAGATACGGCTGTCGTCAATAAGCGATTTGATGAATTATGCAGGGACCAGGCCTGGCTTATTGACTTTTATTTATTTTATCATAAGAAATTTCAGTTTAGAAGTAATTTTGGTGTGTTTAGTTGCATTTCATATTTTAACTACGGCTGTACCTACATAAGAATGTCAAAATTAAAGGGGAAACATAAGATACCTGGCAGTAGACAAACTAAAACTTCTACCAAAATAGACTAACAAAATACCAAATTGAAAGGAAAATAAGTAACTTTTTTCATCAAATTTGTTTTCTGGTGTTAGAAATTTTGTAACATTCGCCTAAACAAAGTCCTACTTTACGCTCAGAACACCAGGTTGTACTTCCGTTTTCTTTCACCTCAGTCAGTATTTGAACATTCAAACTATACGTATATAGCGAATTACAGATAATTCATTGAAAAATAACATAATTAGACATATAGGAAACGTATATTCTGGGTTTCAGCTCTACTGAAGAAGACTCACATGTCAGTCGAAACGTTTAGGGAAGAGACAACACAGTTCGGTACCCCAAAAACAAGGTTTATGCATGAGCACGATTAGAATTATTATTATTTCAGAAATCATATTTCTACTGATGCGAAACTAAAACTTAGTATTTCAAATAACACAAGAAGCCCAAAAGCAATTAGGAATATGTTGAACTTTATTATACTTCAAAATTTATACCTACAAATAACACAATATATACAAGAAAAGACATGCTGGGCCAAAAATAAATATGTAATAAAAAAATTCTTTTGCATAACATCTATATCAGTAAATAGACTAAAACTCTAAATAGACTTATATAATAAAATACCAAATTGAAAGGAAATAATGTAACTTTTTTTCATAAAATTTTTTTCTAGTGTGATAAATTTTGTGACATTTGCCTAAACAAAGGTCTACTTTACATTCAGGACCCCAAGTTGTAACATACATACTTCCCGTTTTCTTTTACCTGGGTCAGTATTTGGAACATTTGCATGCGAATGTTTTTCCATGAAATTCGCTGCAACTGAGCGACTTATTACTTTCACACTTTGTCTCCCCGGTCTAGCAGCAATCAGAGTTTCATTTTCTCCAAAATTTGTTTCATAACTTTTGTTCAAACGTATTGAAGTTTTTACTGTTTTTACAAGAAACACATATAAGCATTTAGTAACAGTAACCATGTGAGGAAATGGTTCTTTATTCCACTTGATTGATTTTCGGACACATTCCACTGTAGCTATAATTGCATGTCACATTTATCACTCATGCGCATGTTGTGAGTATAATATATTACACAGTCTGGTTTCCTAATATGCTCGCTAGTTCTATCGTCCAATTTTCTGCTTATTGTTCATTACTCCGAAATTACATGTTTTTTATATGTGGAATCAACAAAATTATTGCTAAAAGGCTATACGTACATTTCATTCACATTTGTAATCACCCATGGTTTTCTTTTTGGAGCAGGATCGTTGTCGGCACTGTACTCGTTGTATCTATTAGTTTAGTCCACAATTATCATCATCATATGCTCATCAAAATATTTTACAAGTTACTCGTACTCATTATCTTCATTTTCTATTTCAAACGCTTCCGAGATGCAAGAATTTTCATCATCAAAGTGGTACATCGTGGGATTGAAAATATCGCAATTTTGCCAACGTAAATCTCCTGGAACAGTTTCTTCATCACTGTCACTATTTGAGTCATTGTCTCTTTCACTACCATCACTTGCACTATCCGAAAATGAAGATAGCAAAGTAAAATATTTTGATGAGCCTAATTGTAGACGAAACTAATAGATACCATGAGTACAGTGCCGACAACGATCTTGCTAGAAAAAGAAGACCATGGGTGATTACTAATGTCAATGAAATGTATAGCCTTTTAGCAATAATTTTGTTGATGCCACATATAAAAAACATGCAATTTGGATTATTGGTCAATAGATCCCATTTTTTATTAGCAAGTACATGACAAGAGACAGGTCCACACAACTGTTGTGTTATATTCATTTTGTCGATAAATTGTGGAAAATACGAACCATATTTGAAGAATGGAAAAGAAGTGTTTAACATTTTTTCATCCTTTCCAAAAGCTGCTGTTCGATAAATCCCTGATATTCTTCAAAGGCAGACTGCACTTCAAGCAATTTATCCTATCTAAGAAAAATGGATTTGAAATTAACATTATTGTGTTGTGTGATTGTGAGATGTGAATTGTTCTGAACTTGTTAGTGTACACCGATCCTGAAATGAACATTCTTCAAAATGATCCGTTAGGTGTTTCAGGTGCGGTGCAAAAAAAAACTAGTTTTGAACTAAGAACAAAAAGGGCATCTGTTATATACAGATAATTGGTATACTAACCCTAAACTGACTGCAAAATGCCGGTTTCTGTGGTACAGAAAAAAAAATAGAAACCTTTCCGAAATTTTTACATCGGATGGGACGCGGGAAGTGCGGAAAGACAAACGTGATGTATTAATGCTTTCAACATTCATAACGAGTAATGAACAATAGCAGAAAATTGAACCATAGAACTGCCGAGCATATTAGGAAACCAGACTGTGTATTAGATTATACTCAAAACATGGGCATGATTGATAAATGTACCATGCAATTAGCTACAGTGGAATGTGTCTGAAAATCAAGTGGTATAAAGAACTATTTTCACCTGGTTGATGTTACCATGCTAAATGCTTATAATGTGTTTCTTGTAAAAACAGGAAAAACTTCAATACGCTTGAACATATTTATACGAAAAGTTGTGCAACAAATTTTGAAGAAAAATAGAACTCTGACTGCTGGCTAGACTGGGGAGACAAAGTATGGAAGAATAAGTCGCTTAGTTGCAGCGAATTTCCTGGAAAGTCTTCGCATGAAAATGTTCCACCTATTGGGAGTTACAAAAGGGGCAAAGAATTTACCATATATGTTCAAATACTGACCGAGGTGAAAGAAAACTTGAAGTATGTTACATCTTGGTGTCCTTTGTTTAGGCGAATGTTACAAAATTTATCACACCATGCAGAAAACATTTGATGAAAAAAAGTGACATAATTTCCTTTCAATTTGGTATTTTGTTATATTGGTCTATTTAGGCTTAATCTCTTTACTGATATGGATGTTCTGTAAAAGAATTTTTTTATTATATGTTTGTTTTTGGCCAAACATGTCTTTTGTTCTATATATTTGTAGTATTTTGTAGATATACATTTTGAAGTATAATAAAGTTACATAATTCCTAATTGCTTTTGGACTTCATGTGTTATTTGAAATACCAAGTTTTAGTTTTGCATCAGTAGAAATATGAGTTCTGAAACAAATAATGATTCTAATCGCGCTAATGTATAAAACTTGTTTTTGGGGTACCGAACTGTGTTGTCTCTTCTCTAAACGTGTCGACTGACATGTGAGTCTTCTTCAGTAGAGCTGAAACCTAGAATATACGTGTCCTATATGTATAATTATGTTATTTTTCAATGAATTATCTATAATTCGCTATATACGTATAGTTTGAATATACTCAAAATTATAATTTTTTACAACCCCCTGTCTATAAAAAAGGGTGTTTGTATAGTAATAGATAAATATGTATGTACTAAGATGGGTCCCAGGCAATAATCTTAGAGGGACTAATTTTCTTAGCAAACGTATTTTTTATATAATATATAAGTGTAATTATATTAAAAGGGGGGAAATTTCCCCGTTTACCCCCTCTAATTTTAACATTTGTATGTACATAACTCATCACATAGAGATAAGAAATTAATTTATCAGAATTTGAACAGCTTTTTTTTTTCTTTTTTTTTCGCGTTTAGACAGACAGATTTGTGGATACATTCCAGTAGCTAAAGGGTTAAACATAATTTTCAATATCTTTTGTATAAAAAAAATTTCAAAATTCAGACCGGAAGTGCCACTTTTACTCTTACCGAATAGCGATTTTTTGCAAATATGTCGTAAGTTATGCATTTTATATATATTTATCAAGAGTATAAAAGTATTTCAGACTGGATTTGCATTTTTTTTGTATATATGAAATTTCAAAATTCGGACCGGAAGTAGCACTTTTACTCTTAGCGAGGAGCACTTTTTGATAATATCTTGCAAAGTATGCATTCTATAGCGATTTATTAAGCGAATGAAAGTACTTAGAATAGGATTTTGAATAAGTTTTGTATAAAAAAATTCTTAAAATTGTATAGTTTGAAACGCTCATACGTATAAGAAAGACGTGTGGTGGTCACACCTCATTGTTTACTTTTTTATACGTAGTATAAGGAAGTATTATGATGACGAAAACTTTTGACCTCGAGATTTTTGCAGATGTCCACGTTTTGAAGTCCCCTGATACCAAAAAAGTGGTTTTTAAACAATCTCTCTCTCTCTCTCTCTCTCTCTCTCTCTACCACCCTCCCTCTCTCTCTCTCTCTCCCCCTCCCACTCTCTCTCTCTCTCTCTCTCTCTCTCTCTCTCTCTCTCTCTCTCTCTCTCTCTCTCTCTCTCTCTCTCTCTCTCTCTCTCTCTCTCTCTCTCTCTGTGTGTGTATGTGACCACGATAGCAGTCAAACCGCTATAGTAGTCAATTCCAAATTTTGTATTTACGTGTGTAATCTCCCTCTTGAGATCTGATTAGATTTTCAGTAAATTCGACACACCGGAAGTAGAAGTTTACTTCAGTGAAAAAATTGAATTTTGCCAATATTTCGTCAACTACTAAGTTTAAACAAATTTATAAAGCATTCATATGTACTTAAAATTAAAATTGAGACAATTTTATTTAAAAAGTTTTTCGAAATTCCTACCGGAAGTAGGTCTTTCAATCCTATCGAAAATCAGTTTTTTGCGAATATTTCGCATGCTTTTTAGACAGGTACGTTACGCTTATAAAAGTATTTAAAACATGATTTTCAATATCTTTTGCATAAAAAAAAATTCACAATTCAGACCGGAATACCACTTTTACTCTTATCGAATAGCGATTTTTGGAAATATGTCGTAAATTGTGCATTCTATGTATATTTATCAACAGTACAAAAGTATTTAGTGCTATATTTGCAATATCTTTTATATAAATGAAATTTCAAAATTCGGACCGGAAGTAACACTTTTACTCTTAGGGAGTAGCACTTCTTTTCGTATATCCTGCAAAGTATACATTCTATAGCGATTTATTAAGAGAATAGAAGTACTTAGAATAGGATTTTGAATAATTTTTGTGTAAAAAAAATTCTTAAAATTGTATAGTTTGAAACACTCATACATATAAGTCGTGTGGTGGCCACACCTCATTTTTTTGTTGGGCTATTCGAAGCATAATTAGTCGCTTGAACGTTCTTCGTCAATATAAATATATGGATAATAGATGTAGTGATGCTTCAGGAGATCAGAGATCGCTGGTTAAAAATCAATTGTCAAAGAAATTCCATAAGATTTAAAATATCATTATGTTAATACAAAATATTGTATTAATGTGTACAGACATACGATATGAAAATTATACATTTCTATATTCATATGGACAACCTGCAAAGACACCTTCACAATGAAGTGAAAAGCTTCTACACTATTCATATAACCATAAATAAGTGTCAAATACTTCTATTATAAAACTGAGAGCAAAAAGCTATTCAAATTTAAGGTTAGGTAGTAAATTGGCTTAAAAACAAGCTGCTCGAATTTTACGAAGTGATACAGTAAAATTTTCACCATTTTGATAGTAAATTTTCATAATTAAAATTCTTTGTTCAAGAGTGTAGCGTTCCATGGTTAAAATTTCCCAACTTTTTACTAAAGAAATGTCAAAGGATGACAGCTCAATTCTTGACATTTCATCATTTGACAGCCAATTTACTTCCTAACCTCAAATTTGCCCACCCGTTATAAAAATGGATGTCCACTATTGTTAGAGATAATAAGACAATTAAAAGAAAGCTATTTATAGTATTCCTTGTTTCAAAATCACCTCCGTGGTAAATATAATCTGCTGATTGAATGTTCAGAACGACAATCTTTTTTGAGTGAGCATTTTATTACTAGCAGAACAATGATGGATTATACACAACCGCTTAATATACTAGGAGTACTGGCATCAAGTTTAATGATTTATTTAACTAATACGCGTAAAGTGAAATATATGTTTGTCATTAGATTCATTCATAAATAATATTAACCATGAATGCTGAAAGTGTGTAACTTAAATTATCTCAATTGCAGTGGTTTAGTAATAAATCATAACTGCCGAAAATTTATACAGTTGCTGTAAAAAATGGAAAATTTTAAGGCAGGAATTATTAATAATATGTTTGTATATTCATTCCATTTTTTTATCTATTGAATATCATGTTATAACTGGATATATAGAAAGAACAACTTCATCTTGCTAACTTAAAGTTTTTCTTTTATTATTATTATGTTGGTTTTTTGCTTTTTATTATGTCTATTTATTTTTGTTTTTAATTGACAATATTGTATTATTTATATCATTACCATAATTATTTTTATTACATATGAGATCACACTTTCTGTAATTTCTGTAAAAGTGATAAATTAAAAGTACCCAAATTTAAGGTGTTATTTGTTTAAGGTACGACGAGGAATTTTGTTTCTATTCTGGATATGGAATTAACTCAAGCAAATATTTGACGCATTTGTTTGTTAATACAGTTTTGCCGGTACATTCTGATATAATGATATTTACTTTGTATACAAATATTCATTATTAGGGAGAATGCATTTAATTGGCTTTGGTGGTTTCACTGACAGTTTCATTATACATGCTGCAAAAATGCGCTTTTGGAAGACAGCTTCTTCAAAGGCAAACCTATGATCACAAATTTTATTTCTATTGCACAATTTATTGGTGAATACATTGATGTTCTCGATCAAATGGCTACGTTTTATACAGATTTTGTCACTGCGTTTAGTAGGATTTATTATGGTGTCTTATTCAGTAAATTATTGACACTTGGAATAAGTTCTTCTCTGTTACTAATACTGAAGTGCTACTTATTGAATATACGTAATTATATTTTGTAAAGTAGATAGAAACCTTTGGAGTTTATATCCACGGTCGGGATTCTTCAAAGTCTCGCTATAGAACCTCTATTATTTGTTACTTTTTTAATGATCTATTAAGAGATTTATCTTCCCCATCACTTACTTATGCGGGTGATTAAAACAAGAAAATGGGTGTGCTTAAAACCACACAGCAGAAGTGTAAACTTCATCAAGGCGAGGTTAATAATACGAAATACACGCGTATAATATTCAGTAACGTATTAAATAAAACGTATTCGCACATGTATTACATTTACACATGTACACACGCGTATAATATTCAGTAACGTATTATACGACTGATGCGTCATGCTCTCCCATGTAAGGGTCGCCGAACGAGTATAGCAGTGACGTATGTATATGTATAAATACACGATATGAATAATCGATTACGTGTCCCGCGTTGGTCTGATGCAACGTGCCGGCGTCATACATTGGTCATACCCGTTCGGCTCGGGTTCGAATCTGCTCGGGGACATGAATTTATTTATTCATTTAAATTTCAATTTAATTGAAATTAAATACCTCAATATGATATATTTATCTTGTTCCCTTAGCCGACTTTACCCGAACGAGCGTTACACATATCCGAGCGTTACACATATCCAAGCGTTACACATATCCGAGCGTTACACATATCCGAGCGTTACATATCCGAGCGGTGCAGGTCAGTCTTGTTCACTGCCTACAATCAGCCTAAAGAAGTTTACACTTCAAAAACAAGAAGAATGAGTGTGCTTAAAACCACACAGCAGAAGTGTAAACTTCATCAAGGCGAGGTTAATAATACGAAATAGACGCGTATAATATTTCAGTAACGTATTAAATAAAACGTATTCGCACATTTATTACATTTACACATGTTCACACGCGTATAATATTTAGTAACGTATTATACGACTGATGCGTCATGCTCTCCCATGTAACGGGCGCCGAACGAGTATAGCAGTGACGTATGTATATGTATAAGTAGACGATATGAATAATCGATTACGTGTCCCGCGTTAGTCTGATGCAACGTGCCGGCGTCATACACTGGTGTGCCCGTTCGGCTCGGGTTCGAATCTGCTCGGGGACATGAATTTATTTATTCATTTAAATTTCAATTTAATTTAAATTAAATACCTCTATATGATATATTTATCTTGTTCCCTTAGCCGACTTTACCCGAACGAGCGTTACACATATCCGAGCGTTACACATATCCGAGCGTTACATATCCGAGCGTTGCAGGTCAGTCTTGTTCACTGCCTACAATCACCGCAACGCGCCTAAAGAAGTTTACACTTCAAATATATTTATAAATATAATCTTGCAATAGTATTCTAGTTACATATTAAAATTCATAAGTGTTGCCGTGTATGATACACAAGGTAGATTAACTTTATCGATTCTAGTTATAATAAGAAGAATCTCCGTATTTTATTTGAATTGTTTCGCACCGCATATAGTCATACATTTCTTATGTCTAGGTATGGCACTAAGCCAGTTAAACAAAGTGACCTATTTTGAGAATCTTGTAGGACTTATTTATATTTTGTGAATTAATTGGTTGGTCATTTTCGTGTATGCGCCAAATTTCACCACTTCAACTTACAATAGGTAATAGCATATCAACGGAAACTTGCGATTTTCAATGAATATTGTGCTTCTTAAGCAAATTAGAAATTTATATTTCAAATTCTATTGTAAGAGAAACTTTATACACTAAAAAGAGCTTAAAAATATCATTGCGTTAATTCAAAATATCTTATTAATTTTTACCAAATATAAAACATAAAATTATACATTTCTTATATTTATATGATTAAATTGCAAAGAAACCTCCATAATATAGTGACAAGTTTCTAAGCTATCCAGATAAATATAAACAAGTGTCAATATCTGCTATTAAAAAACCTCGATCCGAAAATAAGAGCGTTTAACATCTTTACTACGTTGCCAGTATACATATGAAGCTTTCTTGAATAAAAGTGCCCAGCCAAGAGATTCTTCAGTGTTCCTTTTTCTCTCTTGAGTGATAC
This sequence comes from Amphimallon solstitiale, assembly GCA_963170755.1. NCBI lineage: Eukaryota > Metazoa > Arthropoda > Insecta > Coleoptera > Scarabaeidae > Amphimallon > Amphimallon solstitiale. The sequence continues at coordinate 40,247,061 of OY720678.1, read as the reverse complement.
ATTATAGAATACTATAGTATTCTATAGTTTCAGTCAAGAGAAAAGAAGGAATACTAAAGAATCTCTTGACTTGCATGCAAGCTATTCTACATACATATATGTCAGATATTGTTACAGATAATATGACCATTAATATTCAAGCTTTTTTTAGTATTCTTAGCTTTAAAATCACGTAGGTACACAACCGATATTGGGCGTCTGATGCGTGCTGGAATGGATGTGAAATAAAATATACTCTTTCTCATAAAGGACTTGCTTTTCTAATTGTCATTTTTATTATTAATTTTATTATTATAATCAATATAGCCTCTACGCCACAATAACGGAGCAGTTTAATTACGTTTCTACTATATTTAGGTGTGAATTCCCGTTGATGAGCAAAATCCAAGAAATCAAATACAAAAGCATCCTATATATTCCAATCCTAACAAAAAAAATCCAGATGCTGTTTCAAGATGTCATCCCCATTACCTATACACTTGCCAACACCGTAACCAAATTATACGCTTGAAAGAGAAGAAAAAAATATAGTATCTAGTCCCTAAATCGCAAGAATATACTAATTACGAGTACTCTTAGGTCCTATACAAACTGTCACAATTGGCAGATCGTATCGAACACATAAAGTTAGTGACTACAGCACAATTTAACGCCCCACAGTAAATTCATATTTGTTTACCATTTTGTAGCGGGTCGTTAAATTCATCCCTCGAAGTACGTTACGAAATGAACAATCGTGTTTTTAAAATTCAATTTGGAATCGTGTCCAATTAATATTGCGGATGTTCCAAAATTGGAAAAATTCGGAATGACATTTAATTCATTTAGAATGGCAAATGTACGCTCTCGAATGGTTTGGATGTCTAAAATGGATTACGTATTTGAACGGCAAAATAATCAGGCATTAGCATTATCATACGGAAAGTGTAAATTTAATTACGAATATACGAAATAAAGCGAAAAATTCATGTTAAAATATCTTCCTACAGTGACGGAGATTATTAGTAGATGGCGCTACTCCTGTTTATTTACTCCAGGAAAATATTTGCCCGCGTTGTGAGTGTTTAATTTGATGCTATTGTAAAAATTGTGGTAATTTCGTTTCACAATTTTTGATCTGTTATATCATCCCCTTCTTTACAGCAATAATTAATAAATGCGATTTTTATCACTAAATTATATAAGTTGTCCTTACTATCACTTTGACTATTTGTATTTAAAATATCAAGCAACAAATATGCGGACAATTATGTTTTATAATAAAAATATGACCCAAAATACTCTCAGTAATTCTCAAAGAAATGACTCATACTTAAATCTAGCTATAAATCTATGTTTGACATTCGCGCATTCAAAGTAAATCTTCACGCGTATTTATACTAAAGCATCATCAGTTTCATCATCGTTTCACATTTTGTATACACTTAAAAAGAACGTATTATGCTTAACAAGTAATCCTGTCTATTCAGCTATTTCTAGTCCTGTCTGTCAAAATAACCAATTCAACCATTATTATTACAAAGATAGCAGTTCATGAAAAATATTTATGGACTCTTGCGACATCAGGAAACATGAGTTGAATTAAAATCGTACTTTAGAAAAGACTGATGAAAGAATGATTGGGATTATGAAAAAGAAGAATGGCGCAAAGTATAAGTAGGCGACTATTAAAACTATTTGACCTTCTTTAGCCGTGGCCGTTTGGGTGCGGTTACATTTGGGAGCGGGTACACATGGGCGCGAGGACGTTTGGACGTGAGAAGGTTATCTTTAGTTTCTTTTTTATTTAATTTCAATTTTAATTTGTCAATAAATATTTTCAAAATACTCCTATATTCAACTTTTACACACAAAATTATCATAGGCCAATTTGTTTGTTGAAAACATTTTCGCAGAAAAATAAGTACATTTCTCTATGACCAAACCCCAACGGAATTGTTAGATCGAAACTACAGTATTTACTGTACTTCTACTTAGCTAGTCTAATAAATGGTACAGAAAATTAAATTTTTAGTAAGCATAGGTAGGGCCCCTCTTCGTAAACGCCAACTTCTACACACAAAATATTCGAAACTAAACAAAAATATTATTGGCCAACTTATTGAAAACATTTTCGTAGGAAAAAACATTAGCAAATCTGTTTGTTACCTAACCCTAACGGAATAATTAGATCAAAAGTAGAGGTTTTATTGTACAAAAATTTAACCAAGCTGACAGAAGGAGAAAGAAACCTGATTGAATATTATAATAGTATTGATGGGACAAATAATAGGAATATTATTGAATTTTAAGCAGTATTTCTTACAATTACAAAAAGTATCTACAAAATGTATTGGTCCTGCTTAGATTCTATAAAAAAATTAAGTATTTTTGCAATATACAGCGTGAGTCATTAGTAGCCGTTTCTTCGATGGCTCTTTTGTCTTTTTAATAAAAGAAAAACAATTAGTGGAAGATTCTTGGGGTGCATATTCTAAAAATACCTTAAGCTCTGACGCACTTTCGGTTTCACCGAAAATACATGGAACTTATTTTTTTTTAATGACTCACCCTATATATTTTTGGATTTTCTAGTATTGCTTTAAATTGTCTGTTCAACTACTTTTTCTTCTTCAAAATTGAGCAAATAGTTTTTGAGTTATTAATTTTTTTGGAAATTTTTGACCAAAACGCGTCTTCAGAAAAAAACATTTTTTCAATGTTTTTCAAAGTAAAGACATTAACATTGGTTGTGCTTGTAGTCAAGAAAACGCTGCATCATTTGGTATACGTTGCATACGACAATACCTCAAAAAAACTTTGTTTTGCAAAGCCTACTTTCCGAAATTTTCACAAACCAAAATCTTATTTTCTTTTAATGGAACACCCAGTATTTTATTCTAGCATTGTGTTCCTTCTTCTACTCTCTTTCATTTTTGTTGACAATGGCCTATAAGTATCTTTTGTAATTTGTGAGATAATCACTATAGGAGCAATCAACAGTCAAATAAAGAACTACGATCACTGTTCTATGCACCGAAATATTCGTCCAATAAAAGCTGGAATGCGGCCGAGTGCCTGAATCAACTTTTAAAGAAAGTCGGTAAACATTTGTCAAATTTATAAAAGCATCGCTATTAGTTATCATTGAAATGAATTATTCTCATAAAGAGAAATTTTTGCTAGCATCCAGACCTTATGCACAGTGATTCCTGGTATAGAAGTCAACCGAAGCCAGAAACCTTCGAAAGTATAAAGGAAAGGATCAAGCGAACAAAAAGTATTGAATATGAAAAAAAGAGCTGACAAAACCAATAACTGATGAGGACAAGAAGTTTATGGTACTTACGAGTGTAGTCGAACACCCCCATACTAGTACTTCGACAATTAGTCGTCAGTTAGATGTAAGTCAAATTTTATATCCAGAATAATTAGGATATATGTAATTCATCCGTAGCATATTCATACACAGGGTTAGATGAAAGAAATTTTCAGAGTCGCTTAGATTTTTGTCAATGGGCAGCAGATAAATTATCCTGACTCAATTTTTTGCTGTTTTCCGACGAAGCCGTCTTTTATTAAAATGGATGCGTTAATCGTCACAATTTTCGTTATTATGACACATAAAAACCCTCACTGCAAACTTTCAAAATTGTTGGTCATTAAATGTGTGGGTCGTTACATAATTGGTCCTTAATTCTTTGATGAAAATGTTAACGGAAAAGAGTATCTTCGTTTTCTACGGAAAAACTTTCAAAACTTTTTGGAGACATGAACAATAAAATCTGAAAAGCGTTTACAAGAATATGTCGAAACGTTTTACGCAACGTTAGTAATTCTTTGGGAAACAGAATAATAACTCACGGGCAGGCACGAAGTTGTGGTTATGTTGAACATATTCTCTAATGAAATTTGTTTCTTACTTTTGATTATTGTTGAATTGCTCAATAGTTTTAGATTATTTAAATTGCCTTATTTTGTTGTTAATTTTTTTAGGATACTAATTTATAACATTGAAAAACTACAGCCATCTCTTATGAAGAGGTTCAACAATGAAAGAATACCAATAATTAAATTAAAGATTGCAGCATTGTTTCATGCACCTTTTATTAGGGCGGCATCTTCAAATATTTCAGTAAACATAATCTTTATTTTATTTCGATGTTAACCAAGAGTGTAAAAAATGAAATACTGCAACTGGACATTGTCGGAATTAAAAAACTGTAATGGGATACCCTCCGTTCTGTAAAATTATTACTTTTGGGATAGTTGGATTTAACCTTTATTTTGTTTGACAGTTGGGTGAGGAAATCGAGCCCCATTCCAGCCCTCCATTGCTTGAACGAATATTTGGGTGCATAGAACAACAGCGCTCGTAGTTCTTTATTTGACCGCTAATTCCACCTATAGTGATTATCTCAGAAATTACAAAAGATAGGTATAGGGCATTATTAACAAAAATGAAAGAGAATAAAAAAGGAACAAAATGTTGCAATAAAATACCGTTCCATTTAAAAAAAATTAATATTTGGTATGTGAAAATTTCGGTAAGTAGGCTTTGAAAAAACAAAGTATTTTGAGGTATTGTCGGGAACAACCAAAAGTTTCCGGCACAAATGGCTAGTTCCCAAGACTGCTGGCGCTCAAATATCTCTGCGCTCAAGTGTCACCGTGTCGAAACGGCAGCGACCAAATGACCCTTTTAAAAATGCTACATTCAAATACGTTCTGAATGTACAAACGCGGCATAAAAAAAATTAGAGACATATCTCACTAAACCTAAAACGAAGAGTACGGTTAAAAACTTTTGGGATAAAAATACTCTTACAGGGATACTACATGCACATTGGATCAAAATCGCATGTTTGCAAATAAAATTATCTACGCATCACTTACAACGGATTACATAAACTTTATACATGCATTCGAAAGGCCTAAATTAAGAAATTCTTCAGATGTTATTTGTCTCAGAAAGTACCAAAAAGTAGCAGCTGAAATTTGTTGTGTTAATAATATAAATTATAGGGAATCATATACACAAAATATGAATATAGATACTTGCTCAAGGATTCTAAATGCATATGCAAAATGTTATATATATATATAACATTTACAATTAATATTTTATATGTGGTTAACGTATATATTAAACACATATAATTAATTCGTTTCTTTGCCGTATATATCTAAATATGTGAGAAATTTCTTGAATTAGCGGCGTATTAATTAATTGATGACAATTACTTGTATTATTCAAATGTTAATGATTTTAAGGAAAAGAAACACACCACTCCGAGGACTAACACATACAGATAGAACCACCGGCCATCTGCCTATAGGGAATTGTATGCAGTACACATTTATATACGCCTACGTATATATCTACGTACCGGCAATAATAATTTGTGGCGTAAAAAGAAATAAATACACATCCGTCGATAAAGCATATTTAATCTTTAAATATGACACAGATATTGCCATTTCATTTCGTAGATATTTGTAAGAATCAATCATCGGCATAATGTTTCGTGTTGTAGAAATATTAGTAGTAGATTTGTAATGAAAACGAAGGTTTGAGATTCCAAAGAAGTAGTAACTAGTGATTCTGAATGTACCTAGTTAAATAAAATTAAATTGCAAATTACTAAACCAAGAGAAAATAATTCTAAAAAGGAAGCAACATGGAGAAATTAAAAAACGTTCAAAAAGTAATAATTGATGTCAAACAAAAAAAAATTCTAGAGAAAATAAAATAGAATTCTAGAGGCTAATAAATATCTCTTTCAAACAAGCCTCCATTGTTTGCCTCACAGTAGCCCAGTCTGTTGTAAAATTCTCTACGTACATTAGAGAGAGTTACAGGTGAAATACTATTACAGAGTTGTGTAATTCGCATTCGTAAATCATCTAATGTGCGGGGTCTTTCATTCTGGTGTACATAAATGGTTTCATTCAAATATCCCCAAAGGAAAAAACACATGGCGTTAAGTCAGGGGATCTAGGCGGCCAAGAAATATTACCTCTAGTGCTAATGGTATGTGGAAAATGCAATGAAAGACATTCTTGTACTATTCTGGCATTATGAGCTAGGCAGCCATCTTGCTGAAACCAAATATCATTAAAGTTTACAGCAAGGTCACGCACTGCAGGAACAATATGATTTTGCAGTAATTGTAAATATGACTGCGCATTTAATGTTCCGTTTAGGAAAAATGGCCCTATGATGTGATCCCCTAAGATTCCTGCCCAGACATTTACTTTCTGTGGATATTGAGTGTTGACATCCCTGCTCAAATGTTTGTTTTTCTGAGACCAGTAGCGAACGGCAGATGGATTATGGCGTTTGTGAAGGGAAAATGTTGATTCGTCAGTGAACAAAATATTTCGTGTAAAATTATCATCATTATCACATTTTTCTCTAATAGCCTCACAAAATTCGAGACGTCTAAACTGGTCATCTGGGAATATTTCTTGATTTTTTCTAACCTTATAACACTTATATTTCTTTTTGTGTAATATACGCCTAACTGTGGTTTTTGGAATACCTAATTGTTCAGAAATTTGGCGGCTAGAGCAGGGCTCACTTGATTCTACAAAGGCGCATACACTGACTTCCTTCTCTATTCTTTCCTCCGAAATAGGATGGAAATTACTCTGATAGCATTTCGAACATCCATTAATGCAGCCCGACTTTTCAAAACGATGTATGATATCTAGTATCGTCCGACGGCAGGGAACTGGACGATCAGGAAACGAAAAAACAAAACGACCAATCACTTCTTGCGTACCTCCTTGAGATGAGTAATACCATTTAATAATATTTATTTTTTCTTCTTTACTATAAACTAACGGCATAGTAAATACGTAAATGAATATCGGTAAAAAAACAGAAAAAAATACTGAGCTCTAAATAATTCTAAACCCTAAAGATGCAGACAGCAAGAATTTGCGTATTTTTGCAAGTTCGACCAACTATGAGTATACTCCACCGCAGTCAAGACACGACTGACGCGGTTGACTGTCGATCCCTAGCGTCGGCATAGACAACGCTTCTGATAAACGGTAGGACTAGATACATATATGTACATATAAATGTGTACTGCATACAATTCCCTATAGGCAGATGGCCGGTGGTTCTATCGGTATGTATTAGTTTCATTTAAACCACTACAACGTGAACACTCGTCAGCTCGGCATCTGTAATGTGTTCGTTTTCCTATCTACCGAAATTTGTATATATAGTTTCGGGGACGATCTTTGCAAGCTTGAGAGATAATTTCCAATTATTCTCATTTAACGAAGGAACCATATTAACTACTATGTTTTCCTTCTACGAAATTAAAGCACATTCAGTGCACTCTGTGTTGGAACACAGAAATCCTAATTTCATTCTGGATAATTACAATTAATATTTTATATGTGGTTAACGTATTTATTAAACACATATAATTCGTTTCTTTGCCGTATATATCTAAATATGTGAGAAATTTCCGAGCTGACGAGTGTTCACGTTGTAGTGGTTTAAATGAAACTAATGCATATGTGTTAGTCCTCGGAGTGGTGTGTTTCTTTTCGTTAAAATCATTAACATTTGAATAATGCAAGTAATTGTCATCAATTAATTAATACGCCGCTAATTCAAGAAATTTCTCACATATTTAGATATATACGGCAAAGAAACGAATTATATGTGTTTAATATATACGTTAACCACATATAAAATATTAATTCTAATTATCCAGAATGAAATTAGGATTTCTGTGTTCCAACACAGAGTGCACTGAATGTGCTTTAATTTCGTAGAAGGAAAACATAGTAGTTAATATGGTTCCTTCGTTAAATGAGAATAATTGGAAATTATCTCTCAAGCTTGCAAAGATCGTCCCCGAAACTATATATACAAATTTCGGTAGATAGGAAAACGAACACATTACAGATGCCGAGCTGACGAGTGTTCACGTTGTAGTGGTTTAAATGAAACTAATGCATATGTGTTAGTCCTCGGAGTGGTGTGTTTCTTTTCCTTAAAATCATTAACATTTGAATAATGCAAGTAATTGTCACCAATTAATTAATACGCCGCTAATTCAAGAAAATTCTCACATATTTATATATATATATATAATAAAGAAAAGAAATATTGCGGATTATAGAATAATAAAGTATAGAATTTCATGGGGTAACTCCGCTCAAAATGCAACTGCGGACACGTGTTTCGAACTACTTGGTTCTCGTCAGCGCAGTGTAGCCAAGGAATAGGATGGGATAACCTTGGAGCTGAAAAACATCAATCAGAGACATACACAAGGGACAGCCTACCAATTGAGGCTTCAGCTAGAGTGTCCTCGATACTGAGAATGAATCTAACGTCGCCGCGAGGTAGACATTGTCCACCTGCAAGCCATCTGAACCCACAGGATAACAATAAAGAAAAGAAATATTGCGGATTATAGAATAATAAAGTATAGAATTTCATGGGGTAACTCCGCTCAAAATGCAACTGCGGACACGTGTTTCGAACTACTTGGTTCTCGTCAGCGCAGTGTAGCCTCAATTGGTAGGCTGTCCCTTGTGTATGTCTCTGATTGATGTTTTTCAGCTCCAAGGTTATCCCATCCTATTCCTTGGCTACACTGCGCTGACGAGAACCAAGTAGTTCGAAACACGTGTCCGCAGTTGCATTTTGAGCGGAGTTACCCCATGAAATTCTATACTTTATTATTCTATAATCCGCAATATTTCTTTTCTTTATTGTTATCCTGTGGGTTCAGATGGCTTGCAGGTGGACAATGTCTACCTCGCGGCGACGTTAGATTCATTCTCAGTATCGAGGACACTCTAGCTGAAGCCTCAATTGGTAGGCTGTCCCTTGTGTATGTCTCTGATTGATGTTTTTCAGCTCCAAGGTTATCCCATCCTATTCCTTGGCTACACTGCGCTGACGAGAACCAAGTAGTTCGAAACACGTGTCCGCAGTTGCATTTTGAGCGGAGTTACCCCATGAAATTCTATACTTTATATATATATATATGTAAATTTTAAATAATTTTAAAATTCGTTTTCCTCAGCGTAGAAAATGTCAAATATGATTTTTCTGCGTAAGCACTGAGTAATTAAGGTAAATTTTTAATTAGAAAAATTTACCGTCCAGGGCGAGATTCGAACTCACTTTTCCCGATCTCATGTCAGGTGCTCTACCAAATGAACCACCTGGGGGCGTTGTGAGTGCGAGTCTACTTGCACGTCTTGAATCTCATCAAGTCACAGATGTTATTATATATATGCCGGCAGTACGGACAAATATGTAAATTTTAAATAATTTTAAAATTCGTTTTCCTCAGCGTAGAAAATGTCAAATATGATTTTTCTGCGTAAGCACTGAGTAATTAAGGTAAATTTTTAATTAGAAAAATTTACCGCCCAGGGCGAGATTCGAACTCACTTTTCCCGATCTCATGTCAGGTGCTCTACCAAATGATCCACCTGGGGGCGTTGTAAGTGCGAGTCTACTTGCACGTCTTGAATCTCATCAAGTCACAGATGTTATTATATATATGCCGGCAGTACGGACAAATATGTAAATTTTAAATAATTTTAAAATTCGTTTTCCTCAGCGTAGAAAATGTCAAATATGATTTTTCTGCGTAAGCACTGAGTAATTAAGGTAAATTTTTAATTAGAAAAATTTACCGCCCAGGGCGAGATTCGAACTCACTTTTCCCGATCTCATGTCAGGTGCTCTACCAAATGAACCACCTGGGGGCGTTGTGAGTGCGAGTCTACTTGCACGTCTTGAATCTCATCAAGTCACAGATGTTATTATATATATGCCGGCAGTACGGACAAATATGTAAATTTTAAATAATTTTAAAATTCGTTTTCCTCAGCGTAGAAAATGTCAAATATGATTTTTCTGCGTAAGCACTGAGTAATTAAGGTAAATTTTTAATTAGAAAAATTTACCGCCCAGGGCGAGATTCGAACTCACTTTTCCCGATCTCATGTCAGGTGCTCTACCAAATGAACCACCTGTGGGCATCAAGTCACAGATGTTATTATATATATATAATAACATCTGTGACTTGATGAGATTCAAGACGTGCAAGTAGACTCGCACTCACAACGCCCACAGGTGGTTCATTTGGTAGAGCACCTGACATGAGATCGGGAAAAGTGAGTTCGAATCTCGCCCTGGGCGGTAAATTTTTCTAATTAAAAATTTACCTTAATTACTCAGTGCTTACGCAGAAAAATCATATTTGACATATATATATATATATATATATATATCTTCCATGTTGTAACCACTATATCTTCGTCTAAACTCTATTCATTAACGAAGTATGAGATCAGAGATCAATACCATCTTATAGCAAACACTATCAAGTGAGCGATAATTGATGAAATTATCGGCTCTTTGTTTATTTTACTTTTGTAAATGGCGATGAATATCACTTAACAATAGAAAATATTCCAAACCCCTACGTACTATATGTACTTATACTAACTTTTAATTTGTTCCTTTGTACTTAAATACCATCTAATTTGAACTGCGATTAGTGGAGGCTAAGACAGCATTATCATTGATTCCTAAATTTAATTGAAGTGGGTCTGAATTTGAAGTGGACTAATATTACAGAGAGGCAGGCCGCTGTTACTCAATCTCTTGTTTATGTAACTGCAAAATGCACTCCAACAGCCCTTTCAATATACATATATATTATAATGCATATATCCATTAACAATGGTTTGATATGTTAATGTGTTAAGGGTGGTATGTAGTAATAAATAGAGAATAATATATAAAGGGTAAGTAGAGTAAGCCAGTGTAAATCCTTTCCAGGTATGACTGTGCAGCATACAATATTTAATATAAACACAAATACAGGGAGTTATTAAAATGAACGAACTGTAACGTTTCAACTTTGTTAATTTTGTTTTTATGCAAAAATTTATATACATATAAACATAATATATTATAAGTTATCGCTTAAACACCGTTTTTGATTTTCGCATTACGACTTTTACGAATTTTTATTCGACAACTTGGAAATATCGTGCTACATTTGTTTTACCGCCAGAGTCGTACCTAAATATTTAATTTACAAAATACAGGTAATCTTATAATCAAACAATCATGTTTACACGCTACTATAACATTCCCAATATGATGAAGAAGCATTAATAATATTCTTATCTGAAATCGACAGTAAAGTAAATCATTATTGTATGATTTTGATGTACGTTATGGCTTGATAAGTTGTCACTAGTTGATAGCGGAACGTGGTAATAATTGTACCATCACAATAAACATTCAAAAGGAAAATAATGTATTGTTTTGCCTTATTACAAAAGATTTCAGATAAAATTTAATGTGCAACTAGTGAAATTATTTTTCATCACTCATAGGAGCTTGCTCCGTCTTTGGCTTCGGCAACTAATATCCACTTTCGAGATAAAGAATGTAACTTTATTGCCTTGTTACACAAATAACTATGATTTGAAATTTATTAGATGTTGAAGTTGATTGATTAGTTTATGTCAATGATTTTCATTATTCCTGTTAAAAAAAGCGTTGCAAAATATATTGATATTCATAACAAGAAACTTCCAAAATGGGTAAAGTCAGGAATTGAAAAAGAAGTGTATTATACAAATACATGTGTATTTATTTCTATATCCATAGATGCATCTCCATTTCTATTTTAGATTCACGAACAATAGGATATATTATTAATTCGTTAGTTAAAAAGTGAAATAGGTCACCACCGAATGGGATGTGTGCATTATAACTACTTATTGTTGAACTTACTAAATTAATAGGGCACATTCGTTGAGCTGCAATAAAGTTTTACATAGTAATTAAATCTACTTTGTGCATGACGTCATAACTGAAAGTAGAAATTAGAACATCCACAGAATATTTTGAATGGAAGACTGTATGTAGTATTACTTGACATGTTTCCACTGTATTTCTGAATGTATTCGTAAATTATATAATTGTGTCTAACCTTTAGCATCAGCCAACAATTACAATAATTAAATTATTGCTATTATAATGTGTTAGATAGTTCCATAATAAGATCAGTGAGCTGATGTCGAGTACTTTAATTATAACCCACTCCTAACTAATTGACTGGACAAATATTAAAAGTTCCTGTTTTGAGTACTGAAATTAAGATTATATATCAGCACGTTCTCACCGCGTACATTAACCCAATTCACTTTTATTTTATAGTGTTAGACATACCCTCTACAAGTACTATGCTATATTTTACTCGTATTTTATTATATAACATAAAGAGACCATATTGTTTTCTAGGCGTATTACATTTTCACTGTATTATGGTAGAAGAAAGAATAGATATCCCTGCTTAATTAGTATTAATATAAGTTTGTCAGCATTGCACAAAATTAACATTAGATAGTTACTTAATTAATATTATTGCATTTTTTGAAGTCAAATATATAATTCATTAAGACAAATAAACAAAGAAGTATGAAACGAGCATCAAACACAACAAACAGTGACAACATTAGCATATTTCATGCCTAGATTTTACAATTAACACTAAAAAGCAAAAATTTTTCGATAATAGTCGTACTATATTTAATAAATATGTAAGGGGCATATAGATATTTCACAAATAATTAAAACTGATGTTTCTTTACATAAATGTGGTATAATATATCTTTATCAGTTATTGAATGGTAAGCTATTGTCAAATTTACTACATTATTATTATGTTTGTATTAGTTCCAGGATATTTATAGTTTTGTGATTTTGTTCTTTACATACAATTTTGGTTTTATCAATGTTTTTTGAAGCACTCCTTTTTAGCGTATTTGTCACTATTTACTCTATTAAATAAATATTGTATGATTTAACCTAATATACATATATAATATGAAATCGCAATTAAAATAATCTGTCATTATGATGTAGAGGCTATATTGATTTAATTACTAAATTAATAATAGTGCTTTCAGATGTGTATACATGCGTTAGAAACTAAATGGAATCTGTTTGATAACAATATGTTCAAACAAAGATTTACCTAATTAGAGAATATCTCATGCACACAGCGTTACTGACACTATTATATACAGTGCGTTCATGATGAAAGGAACAAATTCGTTTAAAATTCAAGTAATTATTTTGCAGAAAAACGCTCGGATAGGTCGATTAGTATTTTTAGTTGTGAATTTTTTGACATAAGAAATATTTATACTGGGGTGTCTCTAAAAGGTGCGGAAAAAACGCTACCACACATTTCTGAGGGCAAAATATGACGATCTAACCCAACTTACCTCAGTCCAAAAGTGGATGCTTTCGGAGATACAGAGTGTCAAAAGTTCAATTTGGTTTTAGTTTTTTATAAATAATTTCTGTAATAATTGGTATATTGTCACAATATTTGGGTAGGGGGGGTTTCGTGGGGTAAAAAATTTAAATCTGCTCTCATTTTCATTGCAAAATGTAGAGGGCGCCACCTGCGGCATATTGTATCCATTTAAAACGTAATAACTTTTTTGAGACACACTGTATTTAACTTTTAAATAAAAATTCTTATTCTCCAATGTTTTTTACCTAGAAAAGGTATACCTGGTAGGAGTTGATTGGAGCAGCCGTTTATGAGTAATCTGGATATAAAAAATTCATTCCGTATATGGACACATATGCTTCTGTAATTTGGGTGTTATTCTTGTGGCAATTCAATGCAATGGTGCATCCACTTTTGGACTGAGGTAAGTTGGGTTAGATCGCCCTCAGAAATGTGTGGTAGCGTTTTTTCCGCACCTTTTAGAGACACCCTGTATAGTCTAAAGAAGAACATATGCAGCAATCATTGTTTTTTTTTTAATGGAGCATACTGTATATTATACCATATTTGAATTGTATAGTAAATTCTCAACACTTTTTGTGTAACATACCATATCCCCAAAATCAGCGGTTTTCGGAATAATGACGTTTGAAATGTTATAAATTAAAAAAATACATAAAAATCGATTAATTTGAAGTAGAGTTTTTTGTTGAAGATAAAATTTGCAATACCAGGTTGTTTTTGTTGGCTTTTAAAAAAATGTTCAAGGTGTCCTTGTTCAATTTAAACATTTTATTTCATTACCTATGTGTATTTTAATTTATCACAAAACTCATTATTCCGAAAACCGCTGATTTTGGGGATATGGTATGTTACACAAAAATGTGTTTAATGTATTTAGAATTTACCCTATAATTCAAAAATGACATAATATACAGGCTGTTCCATTAAAAAAAACCAATGACTGCTGCATATGTTCTTCTTTAGACACCCTGTATATAATTTTCTTATGTCAAAAAATTCTAAACTAAAAATACTAATCGATCTGTCCGAGCGTTTTTCTGCAAAATAATTACCTGAATTTTAAACGAATTTGTTCCTTTCATCACCGCATACAGATGGCATAAGAATTGTCATTAGATATACGTACATCAATCCAACGAGAGCCAAATTGTGAGAAACAGGTTATTATTATTATGATATGATTTTCTAGCATCGGATAGAATGAGGCTTTTTGAAATGAGTAGCTGGAGATCAAAAGCTCTGAATGAATGGATAAGACGGTCAGAAAATTTCGGAACTTAACTACTGCAGTTACCCAACATATGCTTTCAATTATTATTATTATTATTATTACTATTATAAAATTATCCTTTGTTAGTGCTTTTTGTTTAATTTCTTTACTGTGTATATGAGAGTCCATTATTATACAAGCACTAAATTAACGGACATATTTATTATGCAGGTGTCACAGGTAGAAGTGCTGAGATAGTTTCTAAAATATGGTCTAGAGAGCTGTATCAGATACGAGTACATAGTTCCGAGTCAATTGTATTGCTACTCCTATGATCACAGCAAATTATTTACATTTGTATTATTTGTTATTATAATATTGTTAGTCACCCTACTGTGTAAAATATTAATCCTAAAATTTAAAAATATTGTTTAAAAGAGGATCTATTATATGAATATGAGATTTTTATATTAAAGACTGGTAATTAATTTAACCTAATTCTATAATAAAAATATATTGTCCAGGATGTGATTTGAATACATGACTTTGATAGCTTTAAGGATATCTTCTCCAAAAATAGCATATGAGCATTGACAGTAAGGTGCGGCTATATAAATCATGTGTTAGGCCGGTGCTAACCTATGGTATCGAAACTCGATCTGAACAGAGATGAAAACCTTATAGGAACCATCGCAGGAAAGGAACTGAGGGGCAGACTAAGAAACAGTGACTTAAGGGCGACATGCTAGGTCAGGTGGGGAAAGAAAAGAAGAAGGAAATATTGGCGTGACCATGTAGATAGAATGGACCAAAACAGACTAGGACGCATTGCTAAAGACGGAAAACTAGCAAACTGACAACTAACCAAATTAAGACAGCCTTCGTCATTAGCAGACCTCAAGGTCTTCTCGAAGAATAATAAGAAGAAAACTATTCCGATTGCCGTTCGAACATTCTAACCAATTGGGCTACCTGGCATGTAAACCTACAAATCGTAAAAATTATGTACAATCTCACAACAAATCATGTGTACATATTGGTAATTACACCACCGTCTGTTAATTGTGATTATTGTGACGAAAGAGAGCTCGTACATATTCGTAGTACATAGCCGACTGCGATTTTTGCCGACACATAAACGGCCTCTGATTGCAATTTCTATCGCGAGCCAAGCTGACATCATATTTTAAGTTAAAACTTATTTGCTGGAAACGGTGTGTATCTAAATATGATGGTAAGTCTATATACATATTGATAATACACCTTAGTATGTTGCTCTTCCTATAATTGATTATTTAGTCTTATTATTATTATTATTATTATTATTATTATTATTATTATTTTATTCATGTTTCAGTATCAGGGGCAGTTGCCTACTATAACGAAAGTGTTGGAAAAAGTCAAACTGTATATTTTGAACAGTCTACATTATTAAAAGGTACATTTCACTATATTATAGGTATGATTATCCTAAACATAATCTTTATTTTCGCAAAATAGGAGATATCTGTACAGAAAATAAGGAATAACGTCAAAAGAATGTTAAAGCTATTATTATTAATTATTTGTACGAGTACAAACAAATAACCGCAAATATTAAAATTGAATGTATTTTTGCAGGATTTTTTAA
The DNA here is from genome assembly GCA_963170755.1 of Amphimallon solstitiale. Lineage (NCBI taxonomy): Eukaryota > Metazoa > Arthropoda > Insecta > Coleoptera > Scarabaeidae > Amphimallon > Amphimallon solstitiale. The sequence continues at coordinate 40,230,893 of OY720678.1, read as the reverse complement.
TTGACGAACGACTGTTTCTACGGATAGCCCCCTTGTGAATAATAAAAATACGGTCAACTTCCGAAATTAAACCCCAGTGTATTATACAGTACCTATGTCATTATAGAGTAAAAAATACAATAATAAATATTTATAATACATAAAAATCACAGGCTTTACCCATCTCATATAAGACCCAAGGCAAGTAATGCTTTGCATAAATTGTCAATTTGGTAAAGCCAATTTACATTTTCGTCAATTGTTACATCATTATTCAGTTAGAAACCTGTACGCACACACTTATCTTTTTTACTATTTCTAGTTAGGTATTTTGTTTCTACTCAACCACATGGCAAGCTGATTGATGTTGATTGTTCAATAGAACCTTGGTCTAAGAATATTACTATAGTCAATATCAATATACGCATTATCAATATACGTATATGCTAATAATACAAATTTTTCAGTATACTAATTCTCGTAATGTTCTTATCAATGCATTATCGATCAATTCTATCACCCTATATATAAAAATATTTAGACTAGTACCAACCTGAAATCATTTATCAAAATACGTAGTTCTGGCGTGCTTAATTTAAAGAAGAAAATCATACCATTTTCCGATTAAGTCTGCATATCACAATAATATTTATTTCTATATGATACGTAGCAGACTCATAAATAAAATATTTTTAATGTAACGAAAAGCACTTGGAATAATACGTAATAAAAATTATATTGAAATTTATATATATTTGATTACTGACCAAATAATAAATTGAAATTACCGAGTATAAAAGGTCACAAAGGGTTGAGCAAAAGGTTGTTAGTATTCAAACATCTAACCATCTAATCAATTCTATTACTAAATGGGAAAGAGACTACCATGAATTAAAAATGTTTTTTATTTATATTTGCCCTGAACATATATTTGATTGACATACAAATAATAGGAGCAAGATTAAGTAACATGAGTAGAATAAAAATCATGTTATAATAGTGGAGAAATTTTTGATTTTCACTAAATGAATTGTGAAACTAATATTCTACTGAAATATTCCAATATTAAAACAAAAAAATATTGAATAGATCTGTTTTAGTAATGACAACCTTTGCTGGGAGTTTTATTTATTCCTTAATGTTGTCGTTAAAAAATAAAGAAGAACCACCACATATTGCTTTAGCTTCTTCATAGATTTGTAGCTAAAATGTTTTTCCCATTTTTTGCACAAATTAGATGCTTCAATAACACAATAATCAAGAAGGTGACAAACTAAACAAAGTGACAAGCAACAAGTACAAAAAAAAGCTGAAGTTATACTTATTCAATCAATAGTTGCCGTTTTACATGATATAAAAATATACATGGAAATATAATTTTCTTGAAACTGTGATAACTTCTTTGACACTATACAAATTAAAAATCTAGTACAAAGAAAATTCAGTCCGATTTATTTCAGTTTATTATTCTAATAGATTGTCTTCCATGAATTACATTTTATATTAATTTTTTTATAGTGACTAATCAAGGTTATATAGGTATAATGAAATAAAATGAGAAATTATTGCGCCAGTAATGAACTACTATATAAATTTGTCTCCCCGTTTTCAGGATAATATATATGACAAAAACATTGCTCCATATATATATATATTGTATTGTTCCTTTATTTTTGTGTCTTATATTTCATTTCAGTGCTTTAAAAAAACATACCATAAATAAGAACGTAGGAAGAAATATACTTTACCTTCACGTCAAAGCGATATATCAATGTCTCCAAATATATATCCTTCAGATAAAAAGCATCAAGACAAAATAAATAGCAAACACGCACTACAGGATGTGAGAGGAAAAAAAAAGAAATAACAAAAGTAGTGTTATAAGAACAGAAAATTACGACAAAACACACTCGTTTATCGTCTGAAGTCGGTCGTTCAGTTAGATGCGGGCGAGTTTTCTTTGGGAGCGCGCGAAAATGTTCAGAAAGCGCGTGGCGAAGGATCCTACGTTAGCATTCGGTAATATCACGGAACAGACCCAGTTCACCCGGCGTCAGATACGCGAGCACTAGGGTAATTCTGCTACAATGAAGTCGGTATCGCGAAAGGATGGTGGGGGTAGTTTTATGTGATGCTGCTGCCTGCTACTGCCGGCGCTTCTGCCCTGATGCTGGGTGTCGCAGCTTCTGTGCGTGAATGGTTTGATCATTTTGATGTATGATAATATTAGATCCGATGTAAGAAACCGTGTGAAACAAAAAAACCTAACAGAGAATCGCTGCTGAGTTTTAGGTTTAGCTACGGATATATAAGCAATATCGACACACAATAGGCCGCCGATATGTCTCCATTTATATCGGAAAATTTTGATATGAATGTCTAGATATGTATAGAGACGCGCAGAGCTTTTAGTTTGGTTCTTATCTGTTTTACTTCTTTCCTCTTTCATTCACATCTTATTTACGAGAATGTTTAAAATGTAGAATTTTTATTCATACGTTTTCGACTATTGCTACTTAACTAGATTGATAAAAAAATTGAGAAACAGAAACTAAGTTAATCTTATAATTGCCTACATTTATTTAACAAATATGTATATAAAATAATAATCTTTATTTCCTGAAGATTACCAAAGCAGAAATTTGTACTTTGATATAATATGACAGTTATATTATGATGAAATTAAAGCAAAGTTGCCTATAATTAATCTACCCTAATTCCTTGCTATAAACAGTACAACAATGACAATTGAAGAGACACTCTGTCTCCATTACTAATCTCCAACGGCTGAGACTGCTCCTCGAAAATGTGGTCAAGCAGTCTATATCTAAATGTTCTGGCCGAACCACTCTCCAAGAGAGAAGGAACATCATTGTACAAATTATGAAATAAAAGTAACATGAAAAAAAGCTATTATATGTAAAGGTGGTGGGACTTATACATGACATTCAAATCAGGCGCGTCCCTCCTAAAGAAAGTTTTGCGGAATAGATACGGTGGAGACCTCGCTGCAATTATGCGGCGATATAGGCTAACTGTCAGTAATATAAAACGATTGTTCATATTCAACTATCGACGAGATTTCAATTTATATGGAAAATGGATGTGTTTAGGAATGCAGTACATATTGGTGTGAACTTATTATGTTAATTAAAAGCATAATGAGCGTGCAAATATATACTTTGTAAGTCTTATGGTGCGATTCAGAAACCCTCTCGTAAGCTACGCTTATCGGAAAGCTACGGTACCTAGCAACAAGATGACGTTTCGATGACGATTTTCGGAATTTTTACAGTTAGTGATCTAGAAGTGTCATTAGATGCGTAAATAAAGATTTTGTAGGTTATATTTTATATTTATTATTGTTCTTGTTTGCAAATATGGATATGACTTTATAGCGTTATTGTTAGATGTAGATCACAACATGTAGGGATTTGTCTATGTAAAATATATGTATAGAGTGTAATATATTCGCTTTATTTCAGAAATTATATGCGCATTTTACGAAAGCAGTTAATCGATCATGTAAATTCCTAACAGGATTTCTAAGCAATAGTTCAGGCGTTCAGAGCCTTATCCAGGTATACATCAAAATAATATACATATTGTTACATATGAAGATTACGTGAAAGACATATACCTACCTATACAGTGTACATAATATCTTTTGTTACAGGTCTGAAGAACATTAAGTTTATCAATATTTTCCATTGTTTGACCAAATATCAGTGAGCCGTATAATTCATAAGATCTGCCACATGTTGATGAGGAAATTGTGAATCAGAAAATGTTATACAAGGGTAATTATGTTGTGTGATAACATTCTAAAAGTAATTCTTCATTTTATTTTTAAATGTACTATTTCGTCGATAGAACCGATAGGTATTTTATGAATCTACATATTTCAATGCAGGTGATAATGGTTATCCCATGCAACTATGGTTATTCACTCCAATTAATATTCCCTCAGAAGCGTGCTTAATATTGAATTGAAATCTGCGAACAATATTATCAAAATGACAAATGTTATTTTGTAAAGTAGTTATTGGTATCTCTCCACATTCCGCACCCTGTGAAAAATAGCTAGTATAATTTACTAATGTTGTACATTGTATATCATGGCACTAACGAATAATTTTCAATTACATAAGGCTATGACGAACAATATATTACAGGTAAAATTGTGACTTATATTCAATAATTTATATGTATATACTTATATATACTTCTTTTAGTTCAAAACCAGAAAAATAATTATTTGGAAATTGGAAGAAAGTGATGCGTCACAAACAGACAAGCATGCACTTGCATTTTTAATGTGTATAAAAATGTTGACAACCAATTGAAAACGAATGGGTTGTCCTATGAACTAAACCCTAAGCATGAAACTAATGTTGTACATATTGAATATATTAGAAGTAGGATAATAATGTGTAGAGTGAAACCTATGTAAAAGAGTTATTGCAAAATCTTAGATTATATTGAAAACCCGTTGAAGGTATTTCATAAAATATTAAATTTGCCACATAAATTTAACAATTCAGTGCATTTACAGTAGTAAACTAAACATACTCATGAGGTATTCAAAAAATATGCCGCACTTTAGTCTAACAATATAAAATAATAAGGAAATAATTATCGTTCATCAGTCAATGCATAGTTTGAAATACGTCTTTGCTTTAATTTACATAAATATATCTCATACTTTTGTTTACTTTACTATGTAAATACTTTTGCTTGGGGTCTTTCATTTATTTGCATATATATTTCTTTCTTGTGTGTTTATATTTCAGGTACTGTAATTGCTTAATTTTACCATTATAATAGAGTTTTATATGTTAAAAAAAATATTTGGCAATAACATGTCTTTTATTTTTCAATAAATAAGTATAACTTACTATATTGTTAAGATTTAAAAGCAAACGTATAATTCATATCTAGTATTAATATAATTATTCAAGTCCAATGTCATCATTATTTTTAATACATACTACACGTTTATACTATGTCTTGGTATTACAAAATTTTCCGTACATTTTCTTTAAAAAAATATATTAACAAGCGCTATATTATATTTCAAACAATTTTCTTATTAGTTAAAATTTTTAATTGACATTTTTTGTATATATTTACGAGATGATATGTCTGTTTGCATGTTGTACAAAAAATCGCAAATTGTCATTTTGGTTGCTAGGTTGCATTGCTGACGTATTTCTCGTAGCTTACGATAACCGTAAGCCTTCCGATAAGTTTCAGAATCCCATCCTTAATTTTTTTTTTAAATTAAACTTAATTTTGATAATTTTAAATATATTGGTGTGTAATTTTAGAACACTCAGTTTTTGCTTTTAACTCATTTAATTAACAACAATATGTTGTGTAGTGCATTATTCCTTATTTAGCTGTTTTATTCACATGAATTTTAGAGTTGCTTTAATGCATAAGCGGTTACCTATATGCACATACTTATAGTGAGTGTGATTTATTTGAATTATTTATTTTATATATCTTAAGCATCTAATTAAAACTGAACAAAAATACTTGGATATTGTTCTGTATCATTTATATTATTTTTTAAATACAATATTGGTATTATTTGCAATACTAAATATGTATATATATTTAAACTTGCAGATTAGACGTTCCAGATGACTTATTTGAACAAGTCAATTCACTACTGTGTTTTATAACATTTACGCATAGTTCTGTTATAACAGACACCCACAATCTCAATACCAGTGGCAGGTTGCGGGTTATGCTTTTTCATGGCAGCGTAATTCGGAGCACTCACCTTGCAGCTTCACGTAAGCAAGGTATAGGTATAATAAGAACAGCTCCAGACCTACTGAAGAATAGTTTTTGTGTAAAGTGGTCTTGTGTAAAGCGTTCATGTTATTGTATTTCCATAGATCAATCCAAGACGATTGTTAACATCTGCTGTTGATTTCTTGTTTATTGCCTGTAATTTTAGATTTCTTATCCATTCTCTCTATAAGAACAAGAAAGAGATGTTTGAGTGTAAAAAAAATGCATCATAGCATAATAGTAGTTTATACAACGAGTCAATAATGACAGTCATTATCGAGAAAATAATAGTCATTTATCGACGACTAACTGAAAATTAGTAAAAAAAATCAAAATAATTAAGCGAAAATGTCAGATTACTATATCAATATGACGTTTGACGGTTAAACAGTTAGTAAAATGGCTGGACTTGTCTATCGTTACTACGACAACGTTGGAAACGTTATGTTCTTATTGGCGGAATGCAGGAAATAATGGTAACGTTATGTCTCATTATTTCCCGGTCGCATTTCATTATTCCCCGGTCGCATTTCATTATTCCCTCCGGGTATTATGAGTGTTATTATTAACCAATAGTGATTAATATAATACGTACTTTATTGTTTTGTCGTCGATAAAGTTTATTTATAGAATTGCAACAACTAGTAAAACAAAAATGCGTCTTTTAAAATACGTTAGTATTAATTTATTAGTTCTAATGTATAATATCTGACTTACGTAAATATATATATATATATATATAGGCGTACGTTTTGTTTATAAATATTCTAATTTATCAGCTATGACGTTATTGTAGTCAAATGTTATGTCTGAGAAATTATTATGAAGAGATTGGTATCACAAGTAATAGGATTCGTATACTTTTCAGATGTAGGACCGAAATTGAATTTTGTTTAAACTTTTATATCAAAGATTATCTATATAAGTCTGCGCAAAAGGATTTCACAGATGTTCGAAGAGAGTATGAGGTTCAAAAATGTATCCACTAGCGGTATATACGGGGATTGCTCGAAAAGTTGTAAAATAGCGGCATTGAATTTATTTTCTAATGTGTGTATAAATTCTTACTGAGTACCTATAGTAGTTTGTGAGTGTGTGTAATTTAATTTAATTTATAAGATTTAATTGTTAATTAATTATGAATACACAAGAGTTGGACGAAATATATGAAGATACAAACTAATTATTCCTTTAAAATCCATAATTTATCTAATTTGCATGATTATTTATCGATTTAAATGACTATTTACACATAATTTTTTTGGACAAGCGCTATTTCTATAAATCGATTGATGATTTACACAATAAGCGCTTGTGCAATCAATAAGTATGTTATGTATTTTTTGAATATCATTGACCAAAAATAATTGTTATGACAATAGCAGGACATACATTAATAGTTAAGCGTTTTCGATCTAGTTTTGGCAAGTAACTCTGTGAATAAGATTCGATTTTACTGGATTCACAAAAGATTCCAGGAGGTAGGCGTACAATTTAACAATGAGCTTTGCAACGGAACCCCTACTTTACTACCGACTATAACTCAATTTCTCTCAGGGCGGTTTGGGTTTATCAGAAATGCTTAATAAAGAGGGTTCCTAAACATTAATTAAAATTGATAAAAAGAAAAACACTATTGAAACTTTAAATAATACTTATATTAAAATCAATGAATCACACATATAATTTTAATAGATAACGAAACAATCTCATATGAACATGAAAGAGATCAAATTTATTTGAAGGACAATTTGAATACAATTTTATAAATACCAAACAGATACAATTCTTTATATATATTTTTCCATATAGTCAAACAAAACAACGAATGCTAGCATTTACTACGTATGCTTTATACACGTTTTGTTTATCATTATATAAACATACAATGCGGCTAATACAGATTAAATTACATTCTCCTTATTAGAACGGAGATAATAGTTATTTGATAACTTTATTATATTAACATCAATTTAACAGTTATTTTATAATCTTTATAAAATACCTTATAACAAAGCTTCTTTCTTCTCTCTTCAATGATGTCTATTTTCCATAAAATCTTCTTTTTCTTTCGATGTTTTCATCGGCATCAGTGGTCACGATCCTATGGTGACGAATCCCCTTGCTTTGTTTACAGGAGCACAATATATTCTTTGATTAAACTTTTAACACCGTGCACATTTACTCTTTACGTGCTACTTAAATCACTATTATTGTAATAACAATTCTTATTATTGTTATCCAATTTGTTATAGGAGTGGAGGTTCTCCTTTATTTTTATAACATTTAGCAAATATTACTTAAATGTTTTCTAGTCGGGGTTCGACGATTTCTTTATGAAATCAGTCAGTCGAAACCCTCCCGACTTTGAAGTTAATCATTCGACTCTAGGTCTAGCTGTCGACTCTCTTGTTCCCAGTGCGTGTTTGCATTTTTATGTTGGACCGCCGGTGCTTCCCCGCTTTCCATATAGTTAGGCTGTTCCCACTTAAGTTTCTCACACACACTCTTTTACTTCGGCGAATGTTTACCACAACTGTAGCGTTTATTTCACTGTTGTAAACATTCGGCGCCACAATTCTTAGAACTAAACTTATCTTATGACTAATATTGACTTAATAATACCATAACATATTCATTGATTTTAATTCTTATTTTTCTTTAAAATATTAATAATGAAATGTACTTAATTAAATTCTAAAAATATAAAAAATTACCAATTCGTAAACGAACTGGTATGTACCATTACAGCTTGAACCAGGAATGAGACTGTTATTCATGCCGTGAGAATTAGTTGAATGACTGGGTAACACCTGGGTCAATGCTATTGTTTTATTAATTACCTAAAATAAATATTTGATACCAATATTTCATGCTAATTGTATCTTCTATATACTTTTCAATGAATCCATACGATCTTATAATTTATGATTTTTCTCTAAATCAATTTTTCTTAATTATTTAGGAGTATGTAAACTTTTAATTATTTCCGGAAACGTCTGGAGTATTTTGGGTGTCGACTGTTTAATCGTTTGCCTCCAGACATTAAAAATCTAAATACTTTTTTGGCTTTAAGAAATCATTGAAGCAGTTCTTTTTGACAGGGTGCTTCTATAGTATCGATGTATATTTGAGCGTGATTTAAATGTAATTGTTCTTGTTGTGTTTTATTTTGACAGTTGTGTTCCAGATTTTGCATTTTTATTTTTATTTTATATTATATAATTTGAATATAATCATATCCAGAAGCACATTAAGGACTTGAGCGGTACGAGTTGCTTTAAATGCGCATTGGAAAATTTTCCGTACCAACAGTCTTTTTTCTCTTTGGAGGAATTTCATTTTACTAAAAATATTAACGTGTTGTCTGTATCACACTGTTTTATTTTGTCTTTTATTCTTTGTTATATTTACATTACATGTACAGGGTGAGTCATTAGTAGCCGCTTCTTCGATTGCTTTTTTGTGTATAAAATAAAAGAAAAAACAATTAGTGGAAGATCGACGGTTGCTTCTGGTGCATATTTTAAAAATACTTTAAGCTCTGACGCACTTCCAGTTTCACCGGAAATGCACGGAACATAATTTTTTTAAATGACTCACTCTATATATTTTTGGATTTTATGGTACTTCTTTAAATTGTCTGTTCAACTCTTTTTTCTTTTCAAAATTGAGCCAATAGTTTTTGGGTTATTAATTTTTTTTTGAAAATATTTGACCAAAACACGTGTTCAGAAAAAAATCATTTCCACATTATTTTTAAAAGTAAAAACATTAACTTTGGTGGTGCTTCTAGCCAAGAAAATGCTGCATAATTTGGTAAAGTTGCACTCGACAATACCTCAAAAAACTTTGTTATAATTGGAATTATTGTACAGATACTACTTCTGATATAAAAGTGAAGTGATACTGCAAACCCTGGTTTTTTATGTACAGAGTGAGTCATTAGTAGCCGCTTCTTCGATTGCTCTTTTGTGTTTTAAATAAAAGAAGTGGAAGATTTATGGTTGCTTGTGGTGCATATTTTAAAAATACCCTAAGCTCTGACGCACTTCCGATTTCACCGGAAGTGTACGGAACTTAATATTTTTAAATGACTCATCCTATAAATTTTTGGATTTTCTAGTAATGCTTTAAATTGTCTATTCAACAGTTATTTCTTTTTCACAACTGAGCCAATAGTTTTTGAGTTATTAATTTTTTTTGAAAATATTTGGCCAAAAAACGCGTTCAGAAAAAAAATATTTGCACATAGTATTTAAAAGTAAAAACATTAACTTTGGTGGTGCTTATAGCCAAGAAAATTCTACATCCTTTGATAAAAGTTGCACTCGACAATACCTCAAAACCTTTGTTTTTTCAAAGCCTGCTTCCTGAAATTTTCACATACCAAGAACTTTTTTTTTTTTAAGTGAAACACCCAGTATTTTATTGAAGCATTTTGTTCCTTTTTTTATTCCCTTTCATTTTTGTTCACATGGTCCTATACCTACCTTTTGTAATTTTTCAGATAATCACTATAGGAGCAATTAGCGGTTAATTAAAGAACTACGGGCGCTGTTCCATGCACCCAACTATTCGTCCAATAAAGGCTGGAATGCGGCCGACTGCCTGAGTCAACTGTTAAAGAAAGTCGGTAAACATTTATGTCAAATTTATAAAAGCATCGCTATCAGTTATCATCCAATTGAATTATTCTTTGAAGAGTTAGTAGATATGATTGACATTTTGGGTGAATCTGAAAGAAACTCTTTGCTAGCATCCAGACTTTATGGACAGCGATCCTTGGTAGAAGTCAACCGAAGCCAGAAACCTTCGAAAGTATAAAGGCATGGTTTCGGTGAACAGAAAGTATTAAATATGAAAGAAAGTGCGGAAAAAACAATAACTGGTGAGGATTAGATGTTCATGGTACTTGCGAGTGTAGTCGAACACCCTCATACTAGTATTACGAAAATTAGTCGTCAGTTAGATGTAAGATAAATTTGAGAATCCAGAATAATTAGGAAATATGAAATTCACCCGTAACATATTCATACACAGGGTTAGATAAAGAAATTTTTAGAATCGCTTACATTTTTGTCAATTGGCAGCAGATAAATATCCTGACTTTCTCAATTTTTTGTTGTTTACCAACAAAGCCACCTTCTATTAAAGTGAATACGTTCACCGTCACAATTTACGTTATTATAACACATAAAACCCCCCACTTTATCACACCTGTAAACTTTCAAAATCGTTGGTCATCAAAACTGTAGGGAGGAATAGTGGGTAGTTATTTCTTTAATGAAAATGTTAATGGAGAAGAGTATCTTTGCTATCTACGGACGGATATTCAAAACTTTTTAAAGATATCTTCAAATATGTCAGTAAACAAAACCTTTATTTTATTTCGATGTTAACCAACAGTGTCAAAAATGAAATCCTGCAACTGGAAATTGCCGGAATTAAAAAATTTGTTTGTTTGTTTGTTTCGTTTATTTATTCAATTACATATATTATAAAATACATTGAAAACGTCAAGTACATGAAAACATATACACACATATACAACAGTTTAAATGTTTTAAAATGTACTCAAAAAGAAGTCGGTGATATTGTAGTATTCCCTGTCTATTATTAGTCTCTTTAGTTTTCGCTTGAAGTTCTCGCTGGGCATCTTCTCCAAATTTGCCGGCAGGCGATTATATATTTTTATTGGTTGTGAGATGACGCTTTTATTGATTAATGTCTTTCTTGTTTGAGGAAGGAGCAAATAAGAATTGTTTATTCTTCTTGTATTATAAAAGTGCGAAAGTTCCTGTTCTTGAAAAAAGGCATAGTTTTCCCTCACAAACACCGCGCACTCGTATATATACATCCCAAACAGAGTGAGTACCCCATTGCCCCTGAAGACTCCTTGAAATTGAAATGCGATGCTCTTCATTCTGTAAAATTATTACTTTTGGGATAGTTGGATTTAACATTTACTTTGTTTGACAGTCGACTAAGGAAGTCGGGCGCCATTCTTGCCTTCCATTGGTTGAACGAATATTTTGGTGCATAGAACAACAGCGCTTGTAGTTCTTTAATTGACCGCTAAATGCTCCTATAGTGATTGTCTCAGAAATTGCAAAAGATAGGTATAGGACATTGTTAACGAAAATGAAAGAGAATAAAAAAATGAACAAAATGCTTCAATAAAATACAGGTTGTTCCATTTAAAAAAAATAAGTTTTTGATTTGTGAAAATTTCAGGAAGTAGGTTTTGAAAGAACAAAGTTTTTTGAGGTATTGTCGAGTGCAACTTTACCAAATGATTCAGAATTTTCTTTGCTACAAGCACCACCAAAGTTAATGTTTTTACTTTTAAAAACAATGTGAAAATGATTTTTTTCTGAACTGGTGTTTTGGTCAAATATTTTCAAAAAAAAATTAATAACTCAAAAACTGTTGGCTCAATTTTGAAAAAAAAAAAAAGCAGTTGAAGAGACAATTTAAAACAGTACAAGAAAATACACAAATATATAGGGTGAGTCATTTAAAAAAAGTAAGTTCCGTGCATTTCCGGGGAAATCGGAAGGGCGTCAGAGTTTAAAGTATTTTTACAATATGCGTCACAAGCAACCATGGATCTTTCACTAATTGTTTTTTATTTTATTTAAAACAAAAAAGAGCAATCGAGGAAGCGGATACTAATGACTCATCCTGTATATACGTGTATGTTTGTACTGTAATCCTTTTTTATGAATATTTCTATTGTAAATGTAATATTTATTTTCTTGTATTATTGCTATATCTTTTATTTTTATGTCTGTGACCTCTGACAATAAAGATTTTTATTATTATTATTATAAATTGGTATGATGGGCCATGTATGGGTGGATAGTTAAGAGATGAAATTGAAACAAGGTTCAAGGTCCCACAGATTCTTTATTTTAATTACGGCGACCGGTTTCGTGAGTTTAAATACTACTCACATCATCAGGCCAAGAATCCCAAAAAAGACTACCTTCCTTGCAGCAGCAACCACATCCGTGTGAGACATATGATTTTTACACCAACCTGGTGCATTGCGCTTTATGTATAAGTAAAAAAATCATGCATTGTAAAAAATATTTTTGTTTTATTTAATTGTATCGATTAATGGCCGAAGATTATTTTTTGACATCTCCTAACCGGGATCGTCCTGGGAAGAAGAAAATATGAGCTAGCCAGGTAAAACGATGCAATAGTTTGCATTTTATTTAAAAATATCAAAAACGATAAATCAGCGTCTCTGACTTTTCACTCTTCAGTAGAGTAATGCACAGAAGGTGTGTGTTGATTAAATAATAGCTGTAGTATAAAGCCTTAATTTGAAGACTCCCAGACTTCAGGTATATTACCAAAACTATTAAATTACTTGTAGCCTTATTAAAGAAACGTTAAAACTATCCTAAGATGGTAGTTTGACATAGTGACTTATTGGAAAATATAGTAAACTAATAACTAAAACAAAATAAGCCACAAACTATATGTAACTTCACAACGTGGTAGACAAAGCATTAAATCGTCTACAAGTGACAAAACATAGAAAGATGATAATGCGAAAATATGTAATTAAAAATGAGTTTACCGCGGGTGAAATTCCAACTCATGACTCTGAATGTAAGTCAGACAGTTCAAATCTTTTAAATTCTACTGAATACATATAAAGTAACAGATGTAAGAGTAGGTACCGCATTCGTAGATATTTACTAAATTTTGAGTAATTTTAAAATTAGAGAGGTTTGAACTCAGGAGGTTCAGATCGCTTGTAAATCCTACAGTTAAATTTCATTAATTCCATCCAAAGTGTTAAGTCTAAAATTGTAATAAGAATGATCAAACAATGAAAAAAAAATATTTTAAAATTATTTAAGATATAGTAAGTATGTCAGGCAGTCTTTATGAATATCTTCATATCCTCCTGTTTTAAAGTTGGTCTAGTTACATATACCTATAATTTATATGAATTTTTATGAGTTCAAAAAAGAAGTACTTGATATTGCATAACCTGAAATATACAGGTGATGACCCGCTTGAACAAATTAGATTATTGTTTTGTGAGAAATATTTAATGTAAGGGCGGAAATTGTTTGGTACCTCTCGAGTTATTCCGAAGTAGTACAGAGAATTATGTGAGAACGGTAATTTATATGTTATACTGTAACATTTTAATACACTATTCCACTAAATATGTACATATTGCATACTAGCACATGATTTATTCAAAAATGGACTCGGCTATTATTACATATTTAATTCATCCTCATTTATTATGTAATACTCACATGTTTTAATCTGTCATTCAGAACGTTTTAAAATTAATAGCTATCTGCTTTATAGCTGAACAGTAACGTTAGTTGTGTTTCGTAGAATATTTAATAATATTTAATATTATAAATTTTAACGTTTAATGCTTTCCGTTTCATAATTGAATAGTTAAGCTTATAAACCCTAGAAGGTTTAAAAATTATATATAGTTTAACAAATGTGAATGTAAGGCATGGTTCTGAGGTTTATCGTTCCACTATACTCATTTAAATCGTTTTATTCTACGTGTCTATAATATATTTGAGTTTAATATGTTTAGCTATAAAACAATTATGGAAAGGTGAATGTAATACAATTAGGTCATACTCAGCGTGCAAAAGGACTCTGGTATAAAAAAATAATTAAATTTATAAAAGATATAATATATCAAAATAAAAAAGACAGCTATATTTAAAATATTACATTTATCACTAACTCTTAAGTTCCCTTGAAGAACTTGTGGTAATTTTTCATATTTTTATGAAAATGCACGTTTTATTGTGTACACTAAGAGAACATAACGTTATTACAACAAAATGCAACTGTAGCATGCAATTTAAATCAAATATACTATATGTTGTAGACTTTCTACATTAAATTCTTATACCCAGTTTGGATAACTGGACTATTTTAATCGTAATTGGAAAAACCAGGCTCTAATGCTATTTATACCGGGTGTCTGTTTAAGCTCGGCCACCGGCCATATCTCGGCAACAGTTTATCGTACAACCTCGCGGAAAAAATCTTGATAGTAAAATGGATGACAGGAATTACAATAAAAATATTTTTAAGTTTCCAAAATGATCGTAAGAGGGTGCAATTCTCAAGATGAATTAAAAATTCGATAATTTTTCATTAAATTCTAGATTAAGATAGATCAAAAAATTTACTAGCAGAATTTTTAGAAAATAACAGGGGGCGCTGTTCCCAATGTATGTGTATTTCTTTTTTTTTCTTTAAAATTTCAAATGGAACGGCAAATTTTTAATATCGTAATATTGAAGCACATAAAAAACTGAAGAGAATGATGAAAACCAGAAGTTCCTACCTTTTTTGTTGACGAAGATATAGTCATACGAAAACAATACAGAAAAATAAAACTCTTTAAATATAAATTTATTTAATTATTGGGAGTAATAATTTTATTTTAATAGGGTCTCTAAACAGTGTATAGTACGTTTTGACTTGAAATTTCATCATACTCTTCGCTAAATGTATTTATTTCAATCTTTTTATCAATTTTTTAATTCATTGCATATGTTACGTTAGATTCTCCTTTTAAATGTTTTTAAATACTTTAGCTATTATTTTTTAAATATCATTTCTTATCCTTTCCAACACTGAGATAAAATAATAATAGTGAACAGTGTAGTTTGCTTTTTTTTTAAATTTTTATTATACAACATGGCATGCACAGTGATACTAAATTACATTATGATGAGATTTCCAAGGTAGGCCATGAAAATCGAAATACAAAGATATTAGTGTCACATGTAGTTAAACTTTTGTACGTATTTAGCAAATTAAGCCTTTTTGGTCACCTGCACATAATTATTGAATTTGTAAAATGTCGTATTCTAACGTTGAAGCTTATGACATGATCAGAATGTATTTTCAATGCTTTGAAAATGCATTCTTGCTTCGGGAAAATATTCCCTAAATTATCCCGAAAGAAGACATTTTTGAGTTTTTATTCACCTTGCCAGATATTCTTGATGTTTATTTATGGGGCAGAATAAGAGACATAGGGGAATTGTGCTTAATATGACACACTGTATAAAATGACATACCTACGTTAATTTCTATACCAACTAACCAATTCAAATTTACCGCCTTCCCAAATGTTGCTTTGACGATAATAAACGAATGTAGTAAGACTGAGAAGTTCGTGTGAATAAACTGAGTTCGGTACGTCAGGATAGGTGTTTGAAGGTAAGTGAAAATTAGTTTAAGCCTTACTAACACTGCATGTAATTCTTAAAATATTAGCTTTTGTTACTCTTGTTAATACCAATTAAAATTTAAAGCACAGTTTCTAGTTATTGCGTGAAAAGTACAGCCTCAAACATTAAGAGGCCACCGGACGGCTTGAATTACGGATTTCCTTTTTTCCAGCTTATTTCTGCATCAAATCGAAAACGGTTTTTGACAAACATGTTTAAAAAGTAATACTGAATATGTGTATCTATTTTTTTTTTCTAAAATGAACAAAAAACATTTTTTATTTCTTTATTAGTGACTAAAACAAAAAATTAAATGGATAGACAAATTGAATGAATTATTGTAGAATATTTATACCGCATATCAGCTATATTAAATGTTTTATAAATTGCTCAAACGTAATTTACGATTAGCAAATTTTAGACCGGGGAGGTGCTGCTCTCTGGCGAAGGCAAGGTGTATATCAATTTTCGTAACTTCATTGGCAACGTTGCTAACATAAATCTCGTGAGACGATTCTAAAATGCACTGGTCTAAACTAATCCGCATGCCCGCGAAATTGTGCACAAACGCGGCAATATACGATTTTAAAAGATGTGCATGAGTTAGAATCATATGGTTAGAATACACTGACGTATGACGGCTGGCTTATAATAGACATGTCAGACATAGAGTACACGGAGACACGAGGTGAACGTTGTTGAGTAGTATGTGTTTGAACACAACAAAGCACCCCTATTAATAACACTACTGTTTAAACGAGCATTATTAAAAATAAATGCAGCTTATAGTTGTGCATTATTTAAATGTTACTAATCCATTTCTAAATATCAGATCCTCTGAAAACTTGAACTTGCAGTAAAAAAAAATTTTGCAATTCATTTTAAGTGAATGAACTTCAGTGTACGTATTTTAACACTACAAAATCTATGCGTACCAACAAAAACATCAGCGCCCATTATTTAAAAAAAATTACCCCTCAGGTAACAAAATGAATCTTTACTAAAATAGTTCTTTTTTATAAAAATAACTCTGGACACTATATAATTGTTTTGTTTACAGTAATAAATCAATAAGCTAGTAAATAAATACATTCAACTTAACACGAGTAATTGCGCATTAAAATGAGTAAAAGAACATTATTCCGAATAAATGAGCAACAACTTGCGAAGAAAAGATCCATAACATGGAATTACGAAAGAACCTTCATTAACTGTAACGATGCAGAAGATTTTGTCAAATCGGAAACTTGTTGGAGTTTAAAAAACACAAACAACACTGAGTCTGGTGTAGTTAAGTATTTTCGATGTAATAAAGTTAAATGTCGAAGACAACAATGTGCAACTGGTATTAAATTAATTCTGGATTCATCCTGTGAAAATGTTCTCCTATTTCGATCGCAAGTAAGTTATTCTTGTGATTCTATTGCAACAAAGGCCGGTACCGAAATGAACGACAAACTAAAGAACGAAATCAAGGATTTCTTTACCAAAAAAAATAAAACCGAAAGCAATTTTGGATGTTCTTGCCCAGAAATATAATCCACCACCAAATATAAACCAAATAAAAATATTTCTGGCTAAATTAAGAAAAACCATTTACGGTCCACCAACAATATCTCTTGGTGAACTGTAAAGTTGGCTTCTTAAGAATAGTACTGTCTCCAATGAACGAAGCAAAGCTTTTATCGTAATTTCACAACCGATGAGGACGACGGTGTTTTTAGATTCATGGCAACCAGTAAAATTCCATTAGAAAATGGAGTAAAAAAGAATATCAGTATCCACGCAGATGCAACGTATAAATTGATTTGGCAGGGGTTCCCTGTTTTCTTAATAGGAACAACTGACCGCGATAAAAAATGTCATTTACTGGGAATAGCAGTATGCACCATAGAACGAACTGCCGATTTTCAATTTATTTTTCAGAAGCATGTTTACAGCGTCTGAATGTCAATACTCGCAGTTTAATATTGAATATGGACAACAATTTAACATAACATTACAACAGCATTGTCTGCAAATTTACGGGAAGAAAGCGAATAAACTTTGCGTTAAAAGGCTGACATCAAATGCGTTGTGAAGCTGCCTCCATTTCTTTCAATTCGGGTGGTGAATTTCATAGAGTATTACATAAAGCTTTGACTCAAACAAGTCCCCATTCTTATACTAAACGGTATATAAAAAAATAAATAAACAACGGCGACTAAAGTCAGTGAAACGACAAATATTTAACACCAGAAAGAGGAAAAGACACTCTGTAGTGACTTGTGATAAAGATTATGGCCCAGAGGCTAATGAATCAGTAAGAGATGATTTTTCAATGGAGGAATACAACCGAAAACGGGAACAGTTCCTTCAGGATTTGAAAAAATCAAATGAAGACATTTTGTACATCGAAAGTGCGACTAGAAGCCAAAAAACTAAGGATAAATGAAAGATCAGTTAGAGTTACCGCGTCAAACTTTGGCAGTATATGCAAATTGCACCCTAAAACGTCTTGTGTCAACACAATAAAAACATTGTTATATAATTCCTTCGATGGCAATAAACATACACGGTATGGCAATAGGAGCGAACCATTAGCGAAAGCTGCTTTTCGAGAGCGATAGGATATCGAAAAAATTATTGACTGTGGTTTATTTATCGACAAGGAGAATTTCTACCTGGGCGCGGACCCTGATGGGATAATCGGAGAAAATCTTCTTGAAATAAAATATCCATCCGTCTCACAAAACATGGATCCCCTAGTGGCCATTCAAGAAAATCAAATTAAATTTGCAACAATAGAAAAAGGTCAATTAAAATTAAAAAGAAGCCATGATTATTACTATCAAGTACAAAGTCAATTAGCAATAACTAAAAGAAAAATGTGCTATTTTGTTGTGTGGAATAAGCATGGCATGCTGGTGGAAGAAGAAAGTATAAGTTTGTGTCGGTACAAAAGCAACATGTAAAACTTTATTTTGTAGATATAGAGAGATTCGGATTTTTTCAAAAATGTAATGCTTCCCAAACTTGAAGAATTTTTTTACATGTGCTTACTACTAGAATTGGTGGATCCCCGCTATACAAGAGGCCTTCCAATTAGAAATCCCCCTAGAAAACAATCGTAGATTTTTATAAAAAACCGTGTTTTTTGGATTATTTTAAATTTTGAATAGTGATACTTTATAAAAGCGTCTTAATCTATTTACATAAAAAATTGTGGAGATCTCAGAAGAATGTTCCAGAAATTAATCAAGCATTGGATATCATTGTTCCGATTTTGTATGCAAACGCTTCTTCTGCAGATGTCGAAAGAACTGTTTCATCATATGGGCTTGTCCATTCAGAATTAAGAAATGCAACATTGCTAAAAATAGTCTTTTTTTATTAATATCAAACACACAGTTTTCTTATGTTTATTTATGTTTTCTTTGTATTTGAAATTTTTTATGTAATGTTACTAAATAAATGTAAGACGAATTTCTTTATTTTTCTGCTTAAAATAATTATATAAATATATGTAATAAAAACTATAAGAGTCTATTACAAGAAGAAAAATCACGTTTTTTTAAATAAAAATCACATTTATTTAAATAAATCATAATTTAAACTCTGATTTTATTCAAATGATTTAAATCATCTCAACTCTGAATATGAATATAGGATTATATATCTATTGATAGGTAGCAAGTGAACGTATTATTTAACAGTCATGAATAATTCTTTTTTTCTTATAATTTCTTATTTTATTTTGATATCGTAATAACTAAAACATTCTATCGGCCCATAATCTAATAAATTATACCCTTCTTATATACATAACTATTATTACACTGATTCTCGGATCACACATATTTACGCGGTATTTCGAAAAATGAAAAAGTCAAAACTATCAAAACAATAATGTGCCATGTGTTGAATGTAATATATTTTTGTTGAATAACCTTTCATTTGTTTCTTAGTTGGTTCGGATCGAAATTTTCTGCACCCAATTTTAATTTTATGTGTGTATTATCTATATTTGTCTGATTCAAACGACTCAATAAGTGCGCGCCCTACGTTTATCCTTTATGCCTTTTTGTATATCAACTCGTATCTATATCACTAAACGCACGGAAGAGACGAATCGTCTCATTCTCCTAATATTTGGTTGTCGTTAGTATAAATCAACGATGAATTATCTACCGATTCCCACTCTTTACAAACCAATCCTCGCTGTTGCCAAATTGCCACATCTGTGGTTACTTACAGCAGTCTGAAGGGGAGAGGGGTTAACGAGCATCGAAATATTTTTACCGTCCGGAGCGCTCTTAACCTCAAAATCTTTTGGAGGGAGTTTCGTATAAACATAGTTTCAGGGCAATATGACATAATCGCGTGCGG
Source organism: Amphimallon solstitiale (assembly GCA_963170755.1). NCBI lineage: Eukaryota > Metazoa > Arthropoda > Insecta > Coleoptera > Scarabaeidae > Amphimallon > Amphimallon solstitiale. Next base: position 40,210,482 of record OY720678.1, on the reverse strand, counting down.
GTTAAATGACATAATATGTCATATTACCCAAATGGAGCTGTAGTGCATTGACCAAACACACAATTTGTTTTATTTTTCAGTTGTTCTTTCGTCATGGTGTCTAACTACCAAAGAAAATCTAATGGGCAAACATGGTCAGAAGCTGATATGAGTAACGCTATAAAGGCGATACAGGAGAAACGCATGGGTTGGCTTAAAGCATCAAAGTACTTCAATGTACCTCAGGCAACTTTGAGACGTAGAACTACTAATAAAAATAAATATGCAACTGGTACCAATAAAATAATGGGAACCAAGACTTCATTGCCCATTGAAGCCGAAAACGAAGTCGTCGAACATATTCTTCAATTAGAATCTAGACTCTTCGGTGTAACAGCAACAGAACTTCGAAAATTAGCTTATGACTTAGCAGTGAGAAAAAAATATCCTCATAAATTTAATAGTACAACAAAATGCGCTGGATGGGACTGGTTAAAAGGCTTTCGTTCAAGACATCCAGAAATATCACTCAGAACACCAGAACCGACTTCAGCAGCGAGAGCAAGAGGCTTCAATAGACCACAAGTGCAAAAATTTTTTAGACTGATTAGTGAAACAATGGAGACTGAAAATATACCAAATAGTAGAATATACAATATGGATGAATCGGCCCTTACCACCGTGCATAAACCTCCTAAAGTTTTTGCGAAAAAGGGGAAAAAACAAGTAGGGTCAATAACGAGCGGAGAAAGAGGGCAACACGTTACGCTTGTAGCTTGCATGAACTCTGCGGGTAGATATATTCCTCCTGCGCTAATTTTCCCCAGAAAAAACTATAAGGCAGAATACTTTGATGGATCACCACCTGATACGCTTGGCCTGTGTTACGAAACTGGCTATATGGTATCAGAACTTTTTGTTAAATGGTTGGATCATTTTATCAAACACGTAAAACCGACTAGAGAAGAAAAAGTGATTCTCATTCTAGATGGCCATGGAAGTCATAAATCTTTGGATGCTTTATTGAAAGCAAAACAAAATGGTATTATTCTTATTTGCTTACCACCCCACTCTACTCATCGACTTCAGCCGTTAGATGTAGCCTTTTTTGGCCCACTAGAAATTTTTTACAATTCCGAGTCCGCCTTGTGGATGAAAAATAACCCCGGCAGAACCATAAGCTTATATCAAATCAGCACATTATTTTGTTCAGCTTATACCAAAGCAGCTACCATGGGAAATGCCATAAGTGGATTTAAAAATACCGGAATTGTTCCATTAAATCCAGATATATTCCCAGATCATTTGTATGCACCCTGTGAAGTAACTGACAATGAAAAATGGTTCGAAAACCAGACAACCGAACAAAGTGAAATACAAAATATGGATTCTCAGCCTGAGGAAGAAAATGTTCAGGATATAAATGTAGACCTTCAATCGGCTTCAACATCCGAAGAAAATGTTATAGAAAATGGCTTGTCTATTAAAAATTGTTTAAACTTAATTTCACCTATACCGTCTGCTGATGAAACTACGTTCGAAAAACGGAGAAAAAGGAAATCAGAAGGAACTGCTGTATGGACCAAAAGTCCTTATGTGGAAGAAATAAAGCAAAAAGAAACTAATAAATCTATAAAACTACAAAGAAAATCAGCAAGAGCTGTCAAAAGAAATGTATTTCAGTCAACATCATCAATAATTATGAGTGATGAAGACGCTATAGAAGAACCATATCAAGACGAGGAATCAGATGAAGACGCGTCTTGTCTATACTGTAACGATACCTACAAGCGATCTAAAGCAGGGGAGTCTTGGATTAGATGCCAAAAGTGCAAAAGTTGGTGCCATAATGACTGTGCAGGCATTCCATTGAGACAAAAAAAATTCGTTTGTGAGCTTTGTCTTTAATTGTTATTGTTTTGCAATAATTTGTTACTTATTAATTTTTGCATAAATTTTATTATTCTAGAAAGTATTATATCTTATCTTTAATATGTTCTTTTGTTTATGTATACTCTTTTAACAATAAACTGTTCATTATTAGATGTTACTTTTCAATTAGGGTAAAATGACGCAGTGTATGTCATTTTACCCAGCATATACGGGTAAAATGGTTTTTGCATCAACGTACTAATCAAAAAATTGTAAGTCAACCATGAATGTTTATTTTTTTTTAGATGTCAAAAAGGAAATACAATGCATCAAATAAGAACTTGCCACAAACAGTCTTTCGAAATCAATTTTATTTTTCCCGATAATGGCATCCAAAGAAAAATATGTCATATTAAGCACAATTCCCCTAGTTTATCACAAAAAGTCGAGTACAACAATTGCTGCCTTCGAAATGGAAGTAACTCTGCTCTCTACTAATCGACAAGTAAACGTGTATTGAAAATGAAGGTGAACACTTTGAACATTTGTTAAGTTGAAGTTTTTTCTTGTTTTTTTTTGTACTTTCTGATTTAAATGTATTTTCTTTTCCTTTATATTACTTGGTCAATATATTATCTTATTTATGTTTAGGTATATAATAGGTTCTTTTATTTACTTTCATTTCAGGCGGAGATGATTTAGATATCAATTTGTGTACGCTTTCGTTACTAATGAGTAAATGATTTGATTATAACTAATGCATTATATTATATTGTTTTTTTTCTCGTTATTGTTTACTTAGTTCATGAGTTATGGAAATTATTTTTGCTGTTTTCCTATAATTAGATCTACCTAAATCAGTTGGGTAATAAAGATGTATTATTATTATTATTATTATTATCATTATTATTATTATTCTATTTCAATGTCTAAAAAGGCAAGACATGAAATTTAAAAATATCTAAAGAATTTTAAAACATTTAAGAAGAGAATCTAATGTAACATATGGAAGAATTAAAAAAACGGTGAGAAGATTGCAATAAATACATTTATGGAAGACTATGCTGAAAATTCAACTTAAATCGAACTATACACTGTCTAGTGACACTTAAAATTAAAATAAAGTTATTACTCACAAAAAATAATTAAATTTATATTAAAAATTGGTTATTTTTTTTGGATTGTCTTCGTATGACTATATATTCGTCAAGAAAAAAGGTAGCAACTTCCGGTTTTCATCATTCTCTTCAGTTTTTTATGTGATTCAATATTACTATATTAAAAATATGCCGTTCCATTTAAAATTTTAAAGAAAAACCAAGTAATATACATACATTGAGTATGTTATGTTATTTTCTTTGACAACCACGTAATTTCGTGCTACATGTCCTTCAATTTTTTGTAAGATTCTTTATCTAATGAGCCTAGAAACATTAAAATCCGTTTGTGCAAACTAATATTATACCGACTTTTGTACCCAGACATACCCCCCTCCCCTCTACACTTCGTATCGGAGTTAGATCAAAAAGTTTCAAATGAAAGTTGTATAAAAACGTTTAAAAATTTTGCTAGAAAAATTTTCAATCTATCTTAATCTAGAATTTAATGAAAAATTATCGAATTTTTAATTTATCTTGAGAATTGCACCCCCTTGCGATTATTTTGGAAACTTAAAAATATTTTAGTTGTAATTTCCGTCGTCCAATTTACTATCAAGATTTTATCCGCGAGGTTGTACGATTAATGGTTGCCGAGATATGGCCGGTGGCCGAGCTTAAACAGACACCCGGTATAAATTTTTGGTGGTTTTATATTGATATTTGATTTAAGTGGTGAATATGAAGAAACGGCATTAAAATTGAGCATGACGTCATAAGATTTATTTAACATTTAATAACTTAATTTCAAACATTAATTAATTTTGGTATATAAAATTTAAATATAAAAATGTTGTGTCTGCAAAAACCTTTTAAATATCCATTATTCTTATTAAAAAGCCAGATTACGATAACAGAAAGTAACACAAACGCATAGTTTTACGTATGCTGTATATGTAAACCAAAATGACGTTACACTTGGTGTATTCTATTTTATTAAATATTAATAGATAACCGAAATCATAGAGTTCAGAACAAAAGGGCGGAAACGTTAATAAAAGTCGTAGTAACAATAAGAAAGAAAAAGTGTTTTCTATGAGAAATATTAGTTTATGGGATCTGGAGAGCAAACAAAGTAAAGTTAAAAGGCCAAGGGATTCGCGCGAGCTGTGATCTCAGATGATAGATGAGTACTTATCAATCTAAAACTTCTGCTCATGGATCATTCAATTTGCTGGCACTATGACGCGATTTATTTCAGCAAAGGCGAGATTACTTTTGCGAAATGACGTACTTTGTAAGACGAATATATTATTAATTAACGAGTCAATTGTAAGATGATATCAAACAATCTCAGTGGAAAAGTACTTTAAATTACAATTGCGATATTTCAACCCTTTTCACGCGCCATTAAGCTTATTAATTATATTAATTAATATTTTCCCAGAATTATTTTGTCTTTATACTTACAGTGTTATATTAAATCCTCGATCTGAAACAAACAGAAATATATCAGAAATAAGCACAAAATGATATTCACTATACATATAAATACAATATAGATTTTAATAAAAGAAGCAAGATAAATTATATACATATACTTTTAATACTGTTGCTTTTAGAAGTCATTTAAACATTAAATACGAATATTTTTAAGATAGGTCATATATTGATATGATGTTGGACGTCAAATTGTCATAAATGTTTCTAAAGTGATTGCGAACAATGATTAATTGTGACTTACATATATACATTTACGTATATGCATATATGCATGTGTTTAGAATACACACATACAATAAGTACCATTGCCGACAATCGAACGCACAGACACCGGTGTTTCGACCTTTGAGGTCTCATCAGTGTACGTGGAGACTGACGACAATGGCTTTAAGACTCAAAACGCTACCTATGTCATTTTTGCGTGTTAAATGCAGTGAGAGTATCACAGCGACATCTAACACTCAAAATATATGCATATACGTTTTACGTATAAATGTATATATGCAAGTCACAGTGTTTATTTACTGCTTGATGTTAGTTTTAACATTCATGTGTTTACACTTTTCATTTTCGTAATGATTAATTTGGGAGAAACATTAATTATGTGACATTGTGATATGACAGGTCAAGAATATACGGTGCTGTATGAGAGTCTCGATAAAAAACAAACAAGGTCAGTTTTTATTCAACAAAATAAATAACAAATAATAAAAAAATAATGTTAAAAGAAAAGGCGATAATAACTTAAGATAAGTACATTTTTATATCAAACGCCATAAATAAAGGCATTAGTTAGTTATAAGACGGTTCAAAATCAAACGTTATAAAATAAAAGTAAAACGTATCTCTTACTTTATGATTTATACTTAACATGTGTGAACATGGAACAGATTTATTTGTATCGACGGACATCGACCTGAGGCAAGAGAGTAGACGATTATCGTCTTGACCAATGGGGGAAACGAGCAATATCAACGAGGTTGAAGTCATGGTCATGTTCGGACTCTTCATATTACGAATAATAATGTGATATACTGCAATAGATAAATCCAACCACAGTAAAACTAATTAGGCTAAACGTGGGCTGCCTGCATGGGCATTTGCCGTTTACCGGAAATTTTCGTTGTTTATAATGTATGAAGGGCATCAAGAATAATAATAAAATTGACCCTTCTAAATAATTGAATTGTTTCTGTAAATTGCAGGAGTATAAAATATTTACTATATTTATTGGAAGTAACAAATATAAGAAAATTAAAATATATGAATCTGTAAACCGACACTAAACTAGAAAAGAAATATTTTATTGAATGCAATATCAAAAAAATTAAGGAAATATTTATGCAGTGTCGCTTAAAACACTTCATAATAAATGCTTAAAACGTGCACCGTTGGCATATTTACATGTTGCAGTTTTTGTTCTTTTATATTATTCACCTGAATTCAAAATTATTGCTACCTTCTTAGTTTTTGGGATGAAACCCAGACTGTCGGTCTGGTTGAGGTTATCGCAGCAGTAGATGCATAAGCCCTGAAGATGTCCCTTAGGATAGTTGACAAAATGTCTCTAGTAGAAGCAGAGACGACGACGCGGTTCAACTCAGGCACCAACAAGGTATTAACAACAATTGTGAAAGCCTACTACTTAGATTTAGAAATTCCAACAGAGACAGTGCAAACGAAAGCAAAACTATATATAATTAGCTAGTAGATGATTAGACATAGAATTTTTGATAGTCAGAGATACGTTTTGAAACTATGATATTATCGAAATTTAATATCTGAAAGAGACTAGAACCTATTACGGCAAATACAAAGCACTTCAAGCATTAAAAATTGTAAAAAAAACGTAAAGTGCCACACACATAACAGTGACATATTTAGATATGTCCTCTCAATGTTTGACAGAAGAATATTTTCAGTAGTATCTTTCTTATATAGAAGTAACTTTGATATTATGTAAAATTTAACGCGTTTCTTGAAAAAAAAATGTTTAAGAAAATATTTCAAAATCCTGACGTGATGGAGTAAATTTTTCGGAATCAGTGTGACAAAAGACAAACAACACGTATCGATGTATAAGGAAACCAAACTTTTCTGACTAGTACCGGGATATCAACAATTAAATTGGTCAATGGTGGTCATAGATTTTAAAATTATTGTCGTAGCGTGCATCGTATATTTAGGTATGACATAATTTTTTGAATGTCAAAATCTGTCAAGTTATTGTGTTGAAGTTTTCTAATCCTGCACGGTTTTTGAATCATGGTTCTCATGACAGAGCACAAAATTTACATGATTGAAGCCTATTTTCGAACTGGTGTGCTAGTTAATGGAACTTGGGAATACAGTCAACGTTTGTGTTTGGACAATTTTCGAGAGCACTTCCCAGCCGTAGCAGTATTACCGGACAATTTTTATGCATGCCTTACAAATTGTGTTGAAGTGTTTAGCGAAACTGGTTCTGTGACGCATAAAAAAGGTGCTGGTAGACCAAGAGTTGGTACAGAAGAAGTTATTAATTACGTTCGTCAACGTATGGAAGAAGAGCCTACAAAACCTTTAAAACGTCTCTCTCAAGAAATTCGGCTTTCTTATGGAACATGCCAAACGATTGTAGTAAAGAAGGACCTGAACATGCACCCATATAAGATGCAATCATATCAAGCTCTTCTGCCTGCAGTCCACCCCAGATGCCTTGCATACTGCCATTGGTTCGTTAATAATTTAATGAATGACGATCTGCTGAACTTAAATTTTTTTTCTGACGAAGCTTGGTTCCACCTTTCGGGATACATTAATTCTCAGAATATGCGAATGTGGAGCACTGATAACCCGCATATTTTTATTGAAACGCCACTACATGCTCAGAAAATTGGTATTTGGATGGCAGTTTCTCGCAGAAGAATAATTGGGCCAATTTTTTTCAATTTCACCGTCAACGCAGAAAGGTACAGAAATATTTTTTTGACAGAATTTGTGCAACAGTTAGACGATGATGAACTTCAATACGGTTATTTCCAGCAAGACGGTGTAACAGCACATACTACACGAGAAAATCTTACTTTTCTCCGCGAGTTTTTTGATGACCGGCTGATAAGTTTGCATACGAAAGTTGAGTTTCCTCCGAGATCACTTTGTTTGACAATTATGGACTATCTTATCTTTCCTTATTTAAAAAATAAGATTTTCGCAAATCCGATACATAATTTGCAAGAACTGCAACAAAGAATTGTTCAGCAATGTGCAACCATAACGCCAGAAATGCTGCAAAACGCTTTTCACAGCATGAGGAGGCACGTAAACTTGTGCATTGAACAAAACGGGGGACATTTCCAACAATTATTGTAATTTAGTTTTTCTGGATAATAAAAACGTTATTTATTTCATAACTTGTAGTTCATTATTATTTTACAGCTGAACTAAGTAGGTAACACATTTGTAGGTTATTCATAATGTCAGTGTAGCTTGACAATGATTGAATTATTTCAAAAGGATGATTTAAACTAAGGCAAGCGTTTTACATTCTATGACCAACATTGACAATTTTAATTTTTGGTATCATAGTATATATTACTATATATTAATAACAGTAAGTATAACATTTCATGCATACAAGTAGTATTTAGTATTTCATGTCAAAACTTATATGACATGTGAGGTACAAGTAGTGTAAAGTAAAAATTCTTTTATAGAATTTCTAAATGGTAATAACAAACATCATAAATATATTTTCTAAACAAACAGAGCGAGAACATTGCTAGATTTGAATGATAATATCAATATATTTAATTAATAACATCACATTCCGCGGGCGAAAAGCCTCCAGATTTCTCCTACGGTATAAAAACAGGATTCAGTTAATATCATTTTGACATTATTGTTGAACTACGAATAACATGCGTTAAATAGGAATTTGATTCAAGTTAATTCGCATCCGATATGGTAATGAGAAATACATGCAATAATATGTAGTATCATTAGTATGCGATTGATAAGCCATCTTGGAATTGCAACAACTCTCACTTTTATGATTGGGTTATATGTCATACATTTTATATATTTTAACTGTTATTTTGTATGAATACATGAATATTATTACGTTATATTGATACATGGAGTGCCAGAGGGCTCCATCCTGGGCCCACTGTTGTTTATAATATTCGTGAATGATATGCCAGATTACTTACACAATGTAAAGACATGTTTATATGCAGATGATACCACCATATTAGCTAGATCTTCTTTAGAAAAAGACATCGATAATATTTCATTAAAGGCAATCGCTGAAGTTGAAGAATGGTTAAATGCCAAGAAATTAAAACTGAACACTGACAAGACAAAGCGGCTAATGCTTACCACAAGACCAACTGTTGGAAACACGTCTTTAAGATTTCTGGGCATGTATATAAACGGTGGACTTAGATAGAACGACCACATATAATGTCTTATATTGATACATGGAGTGCCACAGGGCTCCATCCTGGGCCCACTGTTGTTTATAATATTTGTGAATGATATGCCAGATTACTTACATAATGTAAATAAATGTTTATATGCAGATTATACCACCATATTAGCTAGATCTTCTTTAGAAAAAGACATCGAGAATATCTCATTAAAGGCAATCGCTGAAGTTGAAGAATGGTTATATGCCAAGAAATTAAAACTGAACACTGACAAGACAAAGCGGCTAATGCTAACCACAAGACCAAGTGTTGGAAAAACGTCTTTAAGATTCCTGGGCATGTATGTAAACGGTGGACTTAGATGGAACGACCACATAGAATATCTTGCGAAAAAGTTAACAAGTGCGATTTTCGCAATGAGGAGAATGAAATCTATTGCGACACACGAGGCCGTAAAAATCTGTTACCATTCTCTTTTGCATTCCCAACTGAGCTACGGTGTCCTATTCAGGGGCTACTTTAGAAAAGAACATATACTCACCCTCGTGTCGCAGTATCTCTTGCTTCTGCTTACTCATGCGCACGAACAAAAGCGAGCTTTGCAACAAACGTAAGGAACCATGAGTATCACACAAGATAAAGGGAACAACTTAGAACCCCAAATCATCGCTTGAGAGTGACAGAAAGAAGTGCGGACTATTGCGGGACAAAAGCATATAACCTTTTACCTGCTGATTTAAAACACCTTCCTGAGCAAAAATTCAAGAAAGTGGTAAAAGAAGTATTAATTGCAAAAAAATATTACTCTGGTCAAGAGTATTACATGGACTCCTTCAAAATTAATATTATTGATTCAATTATTGAATTGTATTTATAAGTTTGTGAAATGTATGTACTATGTATTGCGCTGTATTTATACAAATGTATGTCTGTGTATGTTTCACCAGTGAGACGAATAGCAAAAGCTATAATTGATTGAAGACGGAGATACGTGTTGAAACTTCATAATTTACAAGTAAAAAATTGAAAAAAATTCAATTTGAGTTCAAAACAGTTTATTTATTTACTTCACTACAATTGTTTCGCCCTACTAGGACTTCATCAGGTGATGAATATTATAATACAAAATATTTGTAAACGTTCATTCAGTAGAGGGGGGTATGTCTGCGTACAAAAGGAGGTATAACTTTGGTTTGCCCCAACCGATTTTAATGTTTCTGGGCTCATTAGATAGAGAATTTTACAAAGAATTGAAGTATATGTAGCACGAAATTACGTGGTTGTCAAAGAAAATAACAGGGGGCGCTGTTTTCAATGTATGTATATTACTTGTTTTTTCTTTAAAATTTTAAATGGAACGACATATTTTTAATATAGTAATATTGAAGCACATAAAAAACTGAAGAGAATGATGAACACCGGAAGTTGCTACCTTTTTTGTTGACGAAGATATAGTCATACGAAGACAATCCAGAAAAATAAAACTCTTTAAATATAAATTTATTTATTTATTGGGAGTAATAATTTTATTTTAATTTTAATAGGGTCTCTAGACAGTGTATAGTACGTTTGCACTTGAAATTTAATCATACTCTTCCTAAATGTATTTATTTCAATCTTTTTATCGATCTTTTAATTCATTACAAATGTTACGTTAAATTCTCCTTTTAAATATTTTTAAATACTCTTGCTATTATTTTTTAAATTTCATTTCTTATCCTTTCCAACACTGAAATAAAATAATAATAGTGAACAGTGTAGTTTGCCTTTTTTTTTAAATTTTCATCATAAAATATGGCATGCACAGTGATACTAATTTACATTATGATGAGATTTCCAAGGTAGGCCATGAAAATCGAAATGCAAAGATATTAGTGTCACTTGTAGTTACACTTTTTGTACGTATTTAGCAAATTAAGCCTTTTTGGACACCCGCACATAATTATTAAGTTTGTAAAATGTCGTATTATAACGTTGAAACTTATGACATGATCAGAATGTATTTTCAATGCTTTGAAAATGCATTCTTGCTTCGGGGACATATCCCCTAAATTATCCCGAAAGAAGACATTATTGAGTTTTTATTCACCTTTCCAGATGTTCTTGATGTTTATTTATGGGGCCGAATAGAATACATAGTTTATCACAAAAAGCCGAGTACAACAATTGCCGCCTCCGAAATGGAAGTAACTCTGCTCTCTACTAATCGACAAGTAAACGTGTATTGAAAATGAAGGTAAACATTTTGAACATTTGGTAAGTTGAAGTTTTTCTTGTTTTTTTTTTGTACTTTCTGATTTAAATATATTTTCTTTTCCTTTATATTACTTGGTCAATATATTTTCTTATTTGTGTTTAGGTATACAATAGGTTGTTTTATTTACTTTCATTTCAAGCGGGGATGATTTAGATATCAATTTGTGTACCTTTTCGTTACTAATGAGTTAATGATTTGATTATAACTAATGCATATTTTTTTTTTTTTCGTTATTGTCTACTTAGTTCATGAGTTATGGAAATTATTGTTGCTCTTTTCCTATATAGGTAGATCCAATTAATCTACCTATATCAGTTGGGCGATAAAGATATATTATTATTATTATTATCACTATTATTATTATCATTATTATTATTATTTTATTTCAATGTCCAAAAAGGCAAGACATGAAATTTAAAAATAGCTCGACAATTTGAAAACATTTAAGAAGAGAATCTAATGTAACATATGCAAGAATTAAAAATCGGTAAGAAGATTGAAATAAATACATTTATGGAAGACTATGATGAAAATTCAAGTGAAAACGAACTGTACAGTGTGTAGTGACACTTAAAATTAAAATAAAGTTATTACTCACAATAAATAAATAAATTTATATTAAAAATTGTTTATTTTTTTTTTGAATTGTCTTCGTATGACTATATCTTCGTCAAGAAAAAAGGTAGCAAGTTCCGGTGTTCATCATTCTCTTCAGTTTTTTATGTGCTTCAATATTACTATATTAAAAATATACTGTTCCATTTAAAATTTTAAAGAAAAAACAAGTAATATACATACATTGAAAACAGCGCCCCCTGTTATTTTCTTTGACAACCACGTAATTTCGTGCTATATATCCTTCAATTCTTTGTAAGATTCTCTATCTAATGAGCCCAGAAACATTAAAATCCGTTTGTGCAAACCAAAATTACACCGACTTTTGTACGCAGACATACCCCCCTCCCCTCTACTCTTCGTATGGGAGTTAGATCAAAAAGTTTCGAATGATAGTTGTATAAAAACGTCTAATTTTCAATCTATCTTAATCTAGAATTTAATGAAAAATTATCGAATTTTTAATTTATCTTGAGAAATGCGCCCCCTTGCGATAATTTTGGAAACTTAAAAATATTTTAGTTGTAATTTCTGTGATCCATTTTACTATCAAGAAATTTTCCGCGAGGTTGTACGATAAACGGTTGCCGAGATATGGCCGGTGGCCGAGCTTAAACAGACACCCGGTATACCTATATATACATAACAATATGATTAAGAATATTAAAAATTTTTTGAAAACTGATTGTTTACTGATATTATAAAATTAAACAATGTATAAATATATATATAAGAATTATTAAGTTGATTTTAAATATTTAAATTTAACAACTAGAAGTGAATAATTCACCGTTGTTAAATTTAAAATCAACTTAATAATTCTTATAGTTATATATATATTTATAAATTGTTTAATTTTATATTATCAGTAAACAATCAGTTTTCAAAAAATTTTTAATATTCTTAATCATATTGTTATGTATATATATATATATATATTTCTTTAAGTAGAATTTTTGGTGTAGCGGCCTTTTTTATGATGAAATATTATTTATAATTTAAAAACAAACTACATTTAACGTTTCGACTTTATATTTAGTCTTTTTCAAAAATTATAATTTAAAATACGTGTAAAATTATAGATGCATGTTTCATATTGTCATTAAAACATGTTTTTGTTCTTTCTACATTGCGAAACAGTCGAGTGACTAACAAACAGTCACTCGATAACAAGCAAACTATAATGTTCTTTAATTATATTTATATTTTACTGTTTCGCAATTTAGAAAGAACAAAAACATGTTTTAATGACAATATGAAACATGCATCTATAATTTTACACGTATTTTAAATTACAATTTTTGAAAAAGACTAAATATATAGTCGAAACGTAAATGTAGTTTGTTTTTAAATTATAAATAATATTTCATCATAAAAAAGGCCGCTACACCAAAAATTCTACTTAAAGAAGTATTAAATATATACGGCCAAGAAAAAAGAAGGGAAATAATTCCTATCAAAAATATTATATATATATATATATATATATATATATATATTAAATATTACATTATATATATAAGTTACTCCCGCTCTTAACGTAATGTCACAAACTCCCCCCTCTTCATTTAGGAAAAGACATAAATACGAACGTTTACAAATATTGTGTATTATAGTATTCATCACCTGATGAAGCCCTAGTAGGGTGAATCATTTGTAGTGAAGTGAATAAATAAACTGTTTTGAACTCAATTTGAATTTATTTCAATTTTTTACTAGCAAAAGCTATAATTATTGTACGTGTACTGACAAATAATGTATATGTTTATACATAAATCAAGCATATCTATCTATCTATCAATCAAGAGAAAAATTATACTCGTAAATACAAATTTTGGAATTGATAGCTATAGCGGTTTGACCGCCATTGTGCTCACACACACACAAACATACATGATTTTTTTAAAAACCCCTTTTCGGTATCAGGGGACTTCAAAACGTCGACATCTGCAAAAATCTCGAGGCCGAAAATTTTCATCATCACAATACCTTCTTATACTACGTATAAGAAAATAAAAGCACTGTACTGTTCCTATACTCCAATACAAATAATTATCTAAAACAATTTGTTTTTCGTTTTATAATACTTGTAAATACTAAGTAAATTTTAGATAAAAAATATTTCACCAAGTTTATTAAAACAATTACAACTGGAATATGTCATATAGATAAATACATACTATATACTTAGGCAACTTTATACAATAAATCCTTATACACTGTTTAGGTCAACCGATGTCTTTCTTCGTATTAAATAACACCGGTTAGAAATAACCAATGATTAGTCTTAATCAATGATAAGTCAACCGAGTATTTTAATAGATAAGCCGGGTTTAGATAAAAATAAACTGCAACAGAAAATAAAAGATAATTTGTCTGGAATACAAAATCCCTAGTAAAAGCAATCGAACTCTTATATTATGCTCTGTTTGCATATTCAATGACAATAGCAAAAGAGTAATTTCCTATATGTGTCAGTTCAGATTAGTTAGTATTTGTGCTAAATTTTAAATATATGTAGTCACAACTGAATGAAGCTCCATTAGGGTATGTGGTGATATACTTCCATTAGCTATGTACATACATATATGTATGTCGCCGAATGTGAGTGTCATGCATTTACTTGAAAACTAAAAGCATCATGCTACACTAAACACAATACGACCGAATTGAACCTATTCATTAGCTTCATAAGTTTCTAGTAAACTAAATTCGATCATTGCCTCATCCTTGTATTACTCAAATTTGCAATGTTCCGAATAGTTATAGATTTGGTGCATTGTCAGCGAATAGCAACAATATTAAGTCGACTAAAATATGTAATTATACTAATTCAAGTATTTAGTAAATTACACCAATTAAGAATTTATGTAAATTAAATTTCCACATAACGCTTAGACATCACGTATAGAGTTGAATACGACTGTGATGGTTGACTATGTTTTGCGTTTTTGGGCGTGTACAAGTATACAATTTTACTATTTTATCTGATATCCTATATTTCATCTCCTCATGAATACAATTCATGTATGCGTGTAGCACAGAAGTTCATTACATTGACGAAAAAACTAGCGCATTAAAACAACTGGGGGAAAATGTAATTGGGTTTTTGTCACACTCCCATTTGTATGAAAACACAGCAAAGTCTCTGGTGACACTTTAATTAAATGAATGCCTTATAACGTTAAGTGAGTACTAATAAAAATGCCGTTAGGAAATTAAAGTGAACATGTTGTATACATAAAAGTAATGTTAAAGTTGAGACATATCCTTTTTGCTCTAGAAATGATATTTTTGAAGTATATATGATTCATGTTGCATATACAGAGTGGGCCACCGAAAACGAAACAGATTGAATATCTCGAAGGAGAAAACTTTTTTGAAGAAACGCAAAAACAGGTCGATTTTTGATCCAAGGGGGACACCCTTCCATCATATCTTCAACTGTGATACGTCATTCCCCTCCCCTCCATCACTCTAACCATTACAATTTAAATAGGGAAAGTACTAAATACGATACATCATTAAAAAGGTAATTGTACGGAGAATTCAGCAATGTGATTGTTGGTTGCGCTATTTTTGATTTTAGCGCCCTCTAGCGGGTAAAAAAACGGTTACGTATTTCACAATGTGACACATCATTTCAAAGCTAATTTTATTAGCAATTTAATGCACAATTGAAAAAAAATTAAATAATCGAAACACCTTGCAGAGCTCTAATATTAGAAACTACGAACTTATTAGTTTACAAAAGACACTGACAGTCTGTACTTGAGAATGATGACAAATAAATGTCAAAGATATTACGTATTTAGTTGCTAATAAAATTAGCTTTGAAATGATGTGTCACATTGTGGAATACGTAACCGTTTTTTTTCCGCTAGAGGGCGCTAAAATCAAAAATAGCGCAACCAACAATCACATTGCTGAATTCTCCGTACAATTACCTTTTCAATGATGTATCGTATTTAGTACTTTCCCTATTTAAATTGTAATGGTTAGAGTGATGGAGGGGAGGGGAATGACGTATCACAGTTGAAGATATGATGGAAGGGTGTCCCCCTTGGATCAAAAATCGACCTGTTTTCCCGTTTTTTCAAGAAAGTTTTCTCCTTCTAGATATTCAATCTGTTTCGTTTTCGGTGGCCCACTCATTATAGAAAGCCATGACAATTTCAAAATGTCGTTTCCATTTTTTATAATAAGAATCTTATACACTATTCCTATTTACCAAGAACTCTTGTGGAGCTAATAGGTTGCACTATATTAATGTTCGCTGACGACGTTAAGTTATATTTATCTATACCTATTGAGCTTCAGTCTAATTTTAATACTGTTCATATTTGGTGAGCTACTAATGGAGTGGACCTTAACGTTTCAAAATGTAAATGTGTTTTATATACTCGGAAACTATCAGCACTATTTTTTGACCTCACTCTAAACCCTATCAGTATTTCTAGATGTGATAGGATTCTTGACTTAGGTGTTTATTTTGTTTCTTTTTTGACCTTTAATAAATAATTATGTTCAGGATGTAGTGGTTGCGGCTAGTAGGATGTTAGGTTTCGCTTTTCGTAATACCAAATCCTTTACTAGTCTGTCAACTCTCAAAACTATGGTTCGCTCTAAAATGGAATATCCTGTACTTGTATGGAATACAAATTACCAAACCCATAAGCATTTAGTAGAGAATGTTCAATAGCGATTCTTGAAGTGCATATGGTATAAATATCACAATTCTTTTTAATATACAGGATTTCTTCATACCACCTTACTGACGGAATTTTATGTTACTGGACGTAACAACGTAGGCCGCACCCTTTTATATAAATTGCAACATAATCATATAGACGCTAGTTAGCTTATTTCAAAACTTTCGTGTTCCTAATCAATCTTCTCACAATTCTGAAATATTTTATATCAACTAGTCTTGAAGTAACTGTTATCTCGCTCATCGATTTCGTTTTATGGCCACTAACGATATTAGATCAGACTGTGATTTTTTTTTTATTGTTGTCTCAAGCAGCTTTCACGGGTGGATTTATAATATTTCTTTTTAATTACCTATCTACTTATTTACTACTTTATTTTACTTTCATTGTGCACTTGCCACTTAAATCATTATTAACTGTGCATTTATTTTATGTTTTCATGTTACAGTTTTTTATTTTGTTGTTCTGTTATATAAGTATTTTTTCCTGTTGAATATGCACTTGCTTGTATTGGGTTAAATTGTGGGATAATAAACATTTATTTATTTAGAAACTCTGCATACACTATTAGTCTGTAATCCACAATTTCCCAGGTATATTTACTTTGTGGTTATTTAATTCATAATCGGCAGCTAAACTGAATTGTTATGACAGTGGTGCAGGACAAAACTGTATTTACTCTTAGAGTTGAAGTAACTTGTACGATTGTAATATTAAAGAGCCATTAATAAATCGGAAAGACAATAACTAGGTGCAGCAGTGCATAATAATATTAAGTATATCACTAAAAGAACAAAATATAATAATAACATTAATATACAAACATAGTCATTTGAATTTCAAAACATTTTAAAAAATAATATAATCGATAGAAAGCACAAACGTCATGGGCGACTTAAAGATAGCCATACAGATGACATAACTTCAGAATACGATAATATGTTTCAAGGAAACAACTACAAAATATTAAATAGATGAACAAAACAGTACCATACTAGAAGAAATAACAATGAACATGATAGCATTTTGGACCATGTGCTCACGAACGTAAAAACTCAAATAAAATTGGAAATATTGCAAAATAATATATCATACCATCAGGGCATTAGAATTGTACTACAGAATAGAAAAAAAAACACCAGAATACAAATATTACGAATGAACTACATCAAATTATTTCAACAAGACAAGAATATTAGAGAAATTAAAGAACATGAAATTGATACTTTCAAGAAATTATCCACTAAACCCCAAAATATAAAAGACTCACCAGAAAATAGAGAAAATTAACAGGAGAAAAGAGTGCCCATGAATAAATAAGAATAAAGTCAGTGAAATCAGGAAGAGAAATAACATATACAAAAATCATATTAACACCCCAGAAACAATGAAATCTTTAGCAGATATGATCAGAAGAAACACGTAAAACATGTTATAGAAAACACTAAGAAAAATATTACAGAAAACAATTCAAAAAATATAATCAGAGCCGAAAAAGATAAAGAACCTAACCAGCAAAAAAGTTAGCCAGAATCAAAGTAATGACAAAAATATAAGCGAAATACAAAAAAATAGCAGAAGAAATCAACAAATATTTTGCAAATATAGGTCAAAAATTTAGAATTGTAGCTCTTAGAGAAGTAACTACAATAATAAATGTATTAAAAAATAACAAAGCACCAAGTTTTGACAAAATAACAACAATAATAGTTAAAAGGAACAAAGACGACCTATCTCCAATTTTGACCAAATTAATTAACAACATAATAAATGATGGATAATACCCCTATATCTAAAAAAGACTACTGAACGTAGAAAATTTTTGACCTGTCTTATTACTATCTATACTGAACAAAATCTTAGAGAAAAGCTTACAAATTCAGTTATCTAAGAATCTGTCAATGAATAAAATTGCGGACTCTAGTCGATATTCTTTCCAGAAGAAATTCGGTACAAAATCTGCTACAACAGATTTTATAAATGAAACTAATGACAAAGTCGAAAAAGAAAATATAGTAACAGTACTATACATAGACATGAAGAACGCCTTCGATACAATATATTAAACCAAACTTATCGAAAAAATACAGAGCAAGAAATAATAGAACCTTACCTAATGAATCCTCCACAAAAAACAAAAAAAAATAATATCGAAAGTGATGAAAGTTTACTCTGCATATACCAATGATATATTCGAATTAGCACTCAGTTGCAAAATATACGGATACCACATTAACAATAATTTGAAACAAATAGAGGAATGGTGTTTTAATAACCGAATAACAATAAACGTAGAGAAGACAAACTATATGATTTTTTTCAAATAAAACCCAAAAACCCGCATTCGATATAAAACTCAAACGCAAGAAATTTCACCAAACAAAGCAAACAGCTTATTATTGATAAAAATTAACCTAATAAAAAGGCAATAGCTGGAATATATAAAATTAAAAATAAGATACCAGAAAGCATGAGATGGAATATACTGTTCCATTTTCGGCTCGGATATCAATTATCTGGTTAATATATTTATATATATATATAAAAACCAAATGTAACCATCCAAAATTCCCCATTTTTATTTCATACTAATTTAATTTTATCTAAATCATTCTTCTATTATGAGTTTTACTCTATAGTTTTACAATCACTGAATTTTAATTTAATATTGATTACGTCATTATAACAGATGAACATTTAAATGTCAAATACTGTATGAATTCTTGACTGTAATTATTTTACCTTTTTATTTTATCTTCTCTTAATTGAATTATTGTAGATTCTAGCTGATGATGGCTTTAAGCCAAAATATGTCCTAGAGTATATTAAATAAATTTTTGTAAGGTTTAAAGAGGATTTAATTTTACCCTTATTAATAATTTATTATGTTCAACAGTTATTACAACCTAAAAGGACATGTACAAAATAAATTAAATAGGTGTATTAAATACAAAAAAAACACATGAAAACAGATACAATGGAAAAAAAATAAATTAATTATGAAAACCTTGTAGTAAGCTACTTGCACTTCTATACATCCGATATCTCGGACTACACATCATATTGTTGGTTCAACATCTATGTGTGGAGAAGGTTGCACAATTTCTTGAAGCCAGACGCGTCATGTAAATGTGAATTGAATCCAGCAATGCAGAAGGATTAATTTTATTATACAGGGTTATGATAAAGTAACACACAAAATTCATAAAACGTACAATGTTCATTTTTGAAAAAAATGCAAAAACACGTCAACCAGTTTATTTTAGTCAAAGTCAAAAAAATAAAACGTCAAATTTGTCAAAGTTATGACGTCATCAATATTTTTTTTTAATATGAAGCTTGGTTTTTTTTTACTTGATTTGATAAAGCTTGTTTTTCTGCATTATAAAGAAATAATTGAAGTAGGTGTCATATAAGAAAAAACTGAGAGAATTAATAAAAAACAAAATAAACTGTATTATAGTAATAACATTTAAATTAACTAAACAGCCCATTAAACCAAAACGATTTCTTACAGGAATTGTTCAAACTGTGTCCCGTTCACTATCTGACATAGGCCAAAACGATGGTAGACCTGATTTACAGAGTCATCGATCATCTGCGGAGTTATACGAGTCATTTCATGTAAAAAAAAACAAAGCTTCATATTTAAAAAAAATATTGATGACGTCATAACTTTGACAAATTTGACGTTTTATTTTTTTGACTTATGTTAAAAGACGCGGAATAAAATAAACTGTTTGACGTGTTTTTGCATTTTTTTCAAAAATAAACATTGTACGTCTTATGAATTTTGTGCGTTACTTTATCATAACCCTGTATATTACATTGTGCGGGAAGTTAGCACCTATTACATCCCTGTTCATGCAACAGTAGCTAATCCTCTCTCTGTTTAACTTGAAATTCAAGAACTTGAAGAAGCGTCGTTGACCGTGTTGTAGTTTAAATTTATGGGAAGTGTGCAAACAGCAGGATACAATAAAAGAGGTTTCGCAGTGTTTACAATGTTAGCAAAAGCGCATATGTCATAAAATGCAAGACAATGTTGCTTTTGAAAAATCTGTGTACACGACATCCATCTGACACCGATCAACCAGTATCGAGCTAGTTTCCTGACAAATACATAGCACATAAGTTATTGTCGATTGGTCACACATGCAACCATGCTGAATAGATGAGATGCTCTGTTTGACAAAGTAATGAATTATATCGAAATTGCTACAGTACTACCAGAGAAATTTTACAGCGGGGGTATGGGTCTGCAATTCTTTAATTCAGCCTATCGTCCAGTTTTAGAATGGGACTTATCCGAGACCTTTTCCATGTAGACCGAATGCTACCAATTTCCAAATTGAATACTATTCTAAGTAGATAACAGATTAATACTGGAATTAGTCAACGCCGCCATTTACATTCAAATTAGGTTTATTTATGCTACATATGCGTAAGTTCACACTCAGTAACAAATGTAAATCTCACAAAATTTTCAGCACATGAATCATGCCAACTATTGTTATGCCCTAAATTTCATTTTGTATGTATGTCCCCCCTATTACATCCCTGCTGTGTCCCTCCAGCGGGTTTCCTACGGATCACCCTGTATAGGTCGGCTGCGCCAAACCTTATTCAAATGCTTGTCACAACTATAGCAAAGAAAACAAGATACGTTGAGGTAAAAATAAAAGAGAAATTACGATGTGTAGAAAGTTCTATATTAAATTGTATGGTTTTTTTTTGCAAAATAAATAAACAAGACAAATTGATATTTAGAAAATTTGGTAAACAAGACAGATTGATTAATTGAAAATTAAATATACTACTGGCATAACCTCTGCACATCGGCAGGAGGATGATCGGCAGCAGAAACGTTTCGTCGCCTTACAGGCTATTCTACATATGGTATTATACAAGTGCCACCAACGGCGACGTTCAGTATTATGTGATATTCGTTACACAATTAAAAAATAAAGATTTTAGGTTAGCACTTAAGACTTAAAAAAAAAATTAAGTGAAAGGTAAAACGTTTAATTTACAAAATCATGGTTTGGATTACGAAATCAAAATTACGAATTAATTAAATAACTTGTTTACAAATGATAATTTATTAAATGTCGCTTGCAAAAAAACAAAGGAAAGTTTAGTAATTGGCACAAAAGAATCTACTGAGCTTACGGTATAGAATTTTACAATTACTTAAATAATTTTAATAGCTCAGAAATTTTTAAAAAAACATACATGAAAGTCAAATTTTTAACGGTAAAGGATTTCCTAGAATTTTATTAAAATTAAAATTCAACACATCAACGAGAAATATTACGGATGTGAATTTTCTAGAATTATTACTATATTAAATATTCAACACATCTACGAGAGCCCCTATCAATTCTTTCATAGGGTCACTCTGTATACAGCAATAACAATTTTCAATATAAAAAAAATGTGGTGCATTAGGTATTTTTATAACCACTCAAATAATCTTAGATCACATAAAGGTAAGGTAAATGACCAGAGCACTGGCACAAAGATAACGACAATTAGTCGAATGTTACGTTGAAAACTACGAATATAGTTGCACTTATCTGACAAATACAGGTCGTAGGTAGGCACGCTAACTGAAGTCAAGATGGCGGAGGCCCCCTTGTTGGACGGTGAAATTCCACTCCAAAAGTCAAGATGGACGTGAAGGTACAACTATTACAGCGACGATGGATGTCACTACGATCTTCAACAGTAATATAGGGCGGCCATTTTCAGTGAATGGCGTCTGAGGCTTAACTCGTGCCCAGTAATAAAATCCTATTAAATTAGAAAAGAAAGAAACAAAGATAAAACCCCGAAAATTAACACAAAATTTCAACCACTTACCCCAAATTGTATTGGAGATCCGCGAAACGACTTCACAAGTCACTCAAAAGTGCAAAATTTAAATTCAAAGGCCCATCAGCATGGGATTTCGTAAATTCAAAAGAAACGATAAATGCGGTAAAATTTACGATAATTCACCTATCTAAGGTACGACATTCGCTGCTTATTCCATCAAAGCCGCTTACGCGAAATATCTACATAGACATAGTAATAAAATTACCGAAAAGGAAAATAAGCAGTTTGCACTAATGTTCTCACACAAGAAAAGACTACGTAAGTGAAACGAAAACGTGGTCTTCCTGGATAATCCGATACAGCCAATCAGCACGCACGCTCATAATATAACGCACTCGGAAATGATTTAGAATAAAGGCGGGAGAATTCAAATAAAAGTGACAACCACAAGACTAAATTTACAGAAGAAAGAGTCGACAACGTGACCTATATAATTAAGCATAAACAACCTCAGAACTTACGGCGATGGTAAAATTTATTAAAACACACCTATAATGCACGGAAGATTAAAACGTTAGACGATATGAAAAGGAAAAATTCACGCTTAAAAGTTGGTCACCTGTTTGACACCACACCAGATAATGCCAACGACGGCAACATGGTAACAATCAAAACAAACCTAAGATATAGACAAAATTTGTTACGGAATATACAACCGGAACCTGCAGGTAATTATACAGGAATTACGAGCTATTAAAACGCTTCGATGAGGCGGTTGAAAAACCGACCATAACCATATGTTACAGAGCAAACATCGAAGATCTAACCTTAGAAATGCAACTGGAAGATATCAGCCGGTGTTTACATTGCCGTCGTAGGAATGTCGATGACTAGGGCAAACAAATCAGAACACGAGAACAATTAATAGTATGCCCTTTATTATACCAGGTTTCCTTGTTTAATACCCATAACGTTTTTAGGAGATATTGCGATAGAAAAACATCAATCGGACGAAACATGTACGTTCGTGCCTAGAAGGACGCATAAATACAAGCGACAGTATATGCAATAATGCCTGACTGTTGTGTCGAAGAATTTAATGCAACATAATCCACAAATAATTCCATAAATGCCACATATTAAATGCACTTCGTAGAGTACGGAAGATATAATTAAGCAGGTGTTGATAAAGTTTAAACAAAGCATATAAAAGTAACTGCTAATGCAGATAACCGAGTCTACAGGTAGGTTAGAATAAGTTAAAGATACGTTAGACAGTTTACATAACAAAGGATACAATATTCTTACTCATAAAGAGTGTATTTACCCGATATTGTATATTACACCTCTGTTAGAGCCACAGTACAAAACTCAAAGTTCCGAAAGCAAAATGTTAGGTATAGGACACGCTCAGATAAACAACTAACGGTCCTTTTCACACAGTGAACCGAAAGATATACCAGGTTTGCTCAAATAGTCACGCGCTCTAGTCAATTCCTTAAAAATTTCTTTAATAACACATAACCTTACGAGACATACATACAAAATGAAATTTATGGCATAACAAATTCCCCCCTTTCCAGCGAAAAGAAATTGAACCTAGAGCAAGGGCACCATATCATGACTCACCTGGTCAATAATATAAATTTCGACGTTGTTGCGGGTATAACACTATATGAGAATATAAAATAGGGTGGTACGCGTCCGACAAAATATCAGCAAACCCATCAACAATGTCACCTGCTGTTTCGCAAAAAAATTCGTCATTATGCATTGTAAAAACTTCTTTAGATCAGGTTGTAGATTGAGGGTGATCTACGACTACCTCAAGAGGCCCTGCAAGCATTATCCATCACAGGCTTCTTAATTTACTTCAAGTAGAAGAAATAGAGTTAGTTACCTTATTTAAAAGGCAACATACAAATAAAAGGTAATTAAATAAATATTTCAAAAAGAAATAAGACTTCAATATAGAATCTTAAGAAATAATACGTTCAAATTGTTTTAAACTGTTCTATACAGCTTGTTACCAATTCGACAGAATTCACCACCGTATTTTAAAACAACAAAACAACAGTAAAGTTCACTTAATTTAATCAAGATAAATTAATAATAATGATGATAATACTGATTAGATACATATAAATCTGTCATTGGAAATTATAAATTCTGGCTGATTGTCAAAAATGATTTATTTTATTTTATTTATTTCGAACATTTCTAAATAAACGTCTTTTCTCACACCGAAAAAAAAAATGGCTCTAATAATAGGTAACAATTCGTCCACTCCCGGGGAAGATGTTATTTGGAGAATGCTCGAACAATAAAAAAACAAATCAGGATACATTTGGTGAAAGAGGAATTTTCGCAGAGACAACTGGACGTTTCCTCTTGATCCGGGTGGGTTTGTGCGGCTGGGTCTCGGTTGTGGCTCCTGTACCTCCTTATGGTGGCGGTGGTCGTAGCAGGCGTATGCCGGATTCAAATGGTGGATGATCCGGCTTGGTCCAGGGTGTTCGACCTCTATGAGTGTAAGGTCGACGTTGATGACTGCCAGACCTGACTTCTTTCAAGGTGGCCTTCAAAGTTGGCGTATACGAACTTGTTGCATAGTTCGTTTGGCGGTGATTGCAGGTCATTCCTGACTGCTTCTTGGTTCAGGTGCTGGGGCTTCGGTTTCGATCGGTTTGCAATACGTTGAGTTTTAGTTTGGCGATGAGTTTCGGTGTTTCCGGGCTTCTTTTTTGGGTTTGGAGAGTGGATACCAGTTTTGATAGTTGATCAATCTTGGGATCGGTCGACCTTTGCGTTGTTGGTTATACAAGACCTAGCTTGGTAACCTCTTAACCTTCACAGTGCACACCCAATCGATTTGTGTGCTGGCAGTAGCAATGTGGACCATGCCATCGTTTAGGGGTAGGCGTCCGCTGCCAGATTGAGTCCATATTCCGAAGACTGCAATGGTGTCTTGTTGGCCGCTATTGCATACACACACTTCATGTGTTGGGCGCTTGAAGGCTCGATGTAAGTTGCTGGAATCGGGATCTCACCTTGAGGTGGCACGTCCGTTGCCACGGCGAGTTTATCTTCTGAGAACTGCGATGATGTCTCATTGGCCTCTATGGTATGCACATACTCCATGTGTTTGACGGCTGAAGGGTTGATGCAGGCAGTTGGGGCCTGTGTTTTGTTGAACCAGACTGGTTAATCTTGATCATTCAAGTATTCCACACGGAAACGTTCGCCAAAGTCTGGCATTGAATCGAAGGTGCCCCGAAAATAATTGTACCATTTTGCGGCCTCCCCTTCCAAATACGGGCGGACCGCACGGTCTATATTTTTGCATTGTCCAAAACGAATTGCTGTAGATAGTCTTCCAGTGTTTCGATGAAGATCAGGGCGCGTTCATGAGGTTGGCCACTATAAGGCCATAGAGGCTGGATAGTATCTATGCTAGGATAATCTTCTGTGAACTGCATTGCCCCGCTAGATGCCCACTGAAGAAGTGTGGCGGTTCATAGTACTTGTAATTCCAGTATTTGTTGCCAGTAGACCTAGGGGTGGCTCGTCGTCCGGAAGACAATGAGGATTCGGATCTATTCGCTTTGTTCCGGCGGGATTCTCTCTTTCGCAGAGACTTAGGACTTTTTGGAGCCACTGTCTCACCTGGATTCGTCGATGCTACTGCAACGAAAGTTTCCGTTTAGCAGGTAAACCTTGCCCAAACGCTGACGCGCCAAATTGTTACCATTTCGAAAGAATTCACCCACCGTATTTTAAAACAACAAAACAAGAATAACTTTCACTTAATTTAATCAAGATAAATAAATAATAATAATAATAATACTGATTAGATATACATAAATCTGTCACTGGAAATTAAGAATTCTGACTGATTGTCAAAAATGACAATTTCTCAATTAATCATATTATCCTGTGCAAATCATATTTCGAACGTTTCCAAATAAACGACTTTTCTCACGCCGAAAAAAAATGGCTGTACAATTATTTCAAATAAAATGCAACCTTATAATTCATGAACCTACAAATGTATATGATATTTCAAAAAGGAATCCAAATTCATACGTTGTTTAAAGAATTATACGCTGCACGTGCAATAAGTTGAAATTAAATATTTTTATTAGTAGACACATTTAGTGTAATAGGATTTGGAAAAGGTTTCATAATTCGGGTAAAGAATTGGTCTTCTCGCAATTGTGTTATCTCAAAAAAGTTGGATCCTCTCAATAAAAAAATACAATAACGCGTTTACTACTTATAGGAGCCCATATACTGACTTTCAGAGACATTTGGGGACGAGCATGTTCCACTCGCTTTGAATTACTATCAGGCCAGTACCTGAAATTATGCCTGTCAATTAAGTCATACAAATCGAGCGGGGATTTTTCTGAAATCACATGTGACATCATTAAATTATCATTTTTTCCAATAACTTTAAAATTTGAAGAAGAAATCCGGGTCAATATATTTTTTAACAAGACTATTTTAAAAGGATGGAATTTCTTTTTTTTTATATAATTTGCAAATAATGCTTGTTAATATTTAAAGAAAATTGTTGCAAGGGTGTTTATAGTTCTTCAAAAACATCAAACATTAGATCAATTGACTTATCTTCATTTGTAGAACTTTCACCTGCCCACTTGCACTGAATATTTACAGTATTGTACCCAATATTGAGTTACTGACCGGATTACGCTCTAAATATGTAGTTCTGAAGAAGTGCGGTATTCTTCCCCATATGCAATTATTACCAAAGTCTTTATTCGGCCAGTTTCACTCATAAGCTTACGTACTCTTTTGCCCATTCTTTAACCACTTTCCTTTTCGTATTAATCATTTGATTAAGGAAGCTGCCGAAAGTCGTCCTTTTTTTAAATAATTAGATGTTCATACAAAAGAAGTTATTTTTATTATATTATTTCAGACATTGCCATCTTTCTCCTGTTTTTTTTTCATTTCTTCATTAGCTATGTCCATGCCAGAAACTTGGAAACTTTTTCTCGGATATTATGCAACATTCTGATTAGTATGTAGTATTTGTGCAACTATATGGCTATGCAGATAACTGGATTCGCTGTATCAATATCTTACATCTTGTTTCTTTTTGAATAATAGCATCCTTTAAATACTTACATAAATTTGTGTTTCCTTAGGCAAGGAGGCTCACTTAAAGCTAAATATTTGTTTTGCATTAATTATATTCAGCAGAGTATTATTTTCAATACTCAGTTTCAAAATTTTTAAATAATTCTTTAGAATGTTAGTTAATTTCTTCAAAATTGTTTATCCAGAGTTTCTTGATGTAAAATTCGAATCATTTGGAAGATAAGTTTTAAATTAAAAATTATAAGAAAGGTAGGTGTAAGTATTTTGTGTAAAAGTAATCAATGACACCCACATCTTGCATGTCATGCTTCTATTTTCGAGCCCTGTGGGGTTTGGTATAATTTCTCCATAACTAAACACAAAACAAAGAGTATATTACAGCTCCCTAGCGCGGAAATATTACGTTTCGATTTACTACTTCTTTAACTACCGTTTAGGGATTGTCTTGATACAGACATAATAAATATTAATGTTAAGGAGTCAAAGGGATATAGGTTTATTAAAGTTTGACGTAAATATAAGCTGAAGTATGTAAATCCAACGAAGCGAATCGAAATTTATTATAAAGTCAAATTGGAATCGAGATCGAACCGAACTGGGGCTCCTCCGTGGACACACACACAATGGCCACAATCTCTACTTGGTTTCGCATTAAATTAGCATTTCCATGACAAACGGCCTATGTTTTTGATGACGGACGCAAATTCGAAGTGTCATTGCCAGACAGTGACGGAGGCTGTGGCGACAAAGAGGGTGTTCGGTAAGGAAAAATTAAGCCACATCGAACTGTTGAGAAACCGCCCCCATTCCGGTTCGGTTAATTAAGAAAAGTTTGTCGGTAGAGAGGTGTCGTAAATCACATTCTCGTTCATTAATAACGAAGAAGTTAAATTGAACCATAGCAGACTGTTTTTTTGGTAGGTTGATTGGTAATTAGTTTTTCCTACTTTGTTTATCATAAAACTAGAATATTATAAATTCCGAAATTTTGTCATTCTTTTGGTTTATTATGGAAATAAAGTAAAAAGTGGAGAACACATAATGAGTATTGTTATAAGTATTATATTACATAATAAATGCAAAAAAGACAAAGCAACCAGAAATTTCTAGTAGTGAATATTTCCTCATTTCTTGATTGATTAGTTCAAAGGGTTGTTACTTTGTACAGTAGTTGTAGAAAAACTATCTGTTTTGTTTCAGAAAATTTAAAAATATAAATAATAATAATAATAATAATAATAATTTATTTATTGCCCAACGGATAATCAATCCAATAACAGGACAAACAAATAAAAGCAAAAACCGTATACATACATTTAGAAATAGAAATTATACAAAAGAAGACGTTAATACAAGTAAATTATATTAAAAAAAAGTATCACCATAAATAAGCTCAACTGTGCGACACATAGTTGTTACAGGAGAAAAAGATAGTAAGTTGGTTCTAGGAATAGCAAGGGAGAAAGTAGGGGAAGATCGGGAAGAAATACGCGGAACAAGGAAATTTATGGAGGAAAGAATGTAAGAACTATCAATGAGACCATGCACTAGCTTCCAAATAAAACGCGCACCATGTCCTTCACGACGCGACGTCAAGGACTGCATTCCATGTCGTGCCAAAAGCGTAGCGTAATCCATATTGCGCATAGGATAAGTGCCATCAATTTTGTATGACAAAAACTTCAGGAATCTTCTCTGAATCTTCTCAACCATTAACTGGAGGTAAGTGTAGTGTGGTGCCCAGACTGGGGAAGCATACTCAAGTTTGCTATCAACAAAGCTAAAGAATAGAGTTTTCAGTAAACCGATATTGTTGAAATGCTTGCAGGTACGTATAACAAAACCTAAGGTTTTAGAGGTAGCAAGACATAAATTTGAAATATGTGGGATAAATGTTAGACGGCTGTCAAAAATTACACCAAGGTCTTTAAATTCGTTGACCTTAGAAAGATTGTGATCGTCAATCACATAAGTGGATGGAATAATTCTATGCTTCCTAGTAAAAGTCATGTGGCAATACTTGTCAACATTCAGAACCAGACCATTACGCATGCACCATTCGCTGATCATATTCAAATTCCCTTGCAGAAGCAATACGTCGTTCCAGGTCCTGACGGATTGATAAATTTTAATGTCATTTGCATAAGCAAGTGTAGGACATGATAATGAGGTGAGCAAATCATTAATAAAAAGAATGAATAATAAAGGTCCCAGATTGGAGCCCTGAGGGACGCCAGACTGTGGAACACACTCGAAGGACTTGAAACCATTGTAATAAACATATGTACTTCGGTTGAGTAAATACGACTCCAAAAGTCTAAGTAATAAGGAACTCAAACCATACACAGACAATTTGGTGAGTAAAATACCATGATCTAAGGTGTCAAATGCCTTGCTAAGATCGGTATAAAGAACATCCACCTGACCCTGCACATCAAGTTCACAACTTATATATTGACAAATGGTGATAAGGTTTGTAACTGTCGATCGACCACGGACAAAGCCATGTTGGTCAGATGAGATGTATGATTTTGTGCCACGATATATACATGAGTAAAGAAAGGATTCATAAATCTTAGCAAGGTTAGATAAAATAGATATCGGTCTATAATTGTCAACAAGCGTTCTATCACCTTTTTTGTGCACTGGACATATTCGTGCACGCTTCCAAGAGGAAGGAAAAACAGATAAACGAACTGACAGATTAATAATAATAGCCAAAGGTATCGCCAAAATATGTCTGGCATCATGAATAAGAAAATTAGGAATTTAGTCATCCCCAGAATTAAAATTCTGCGGAAACTTGGACATAATGTCAATTAGCTCCGATTCAGAAACTAATGGAAGAACAACAGGTAAATGATTTACTGAAGAACTGGGTGCGTTGTCATGAAAAGGTGTACTGTTATGGTAGGAAGTACGAAATTTTTCAGCAAAAGCATCCACGATGTCCTGCGGAGATTCGTGAAAAACATTGAGTAAAGACAGGCCACTGGGAATCCTGGAACTGCACTTCTTGGTTTGTAAAAGCTTAAAAACGTTTTTAGGATTAGTTAGAATTGAGGACTGAATTTCATCCAAGTATTTTGAGTAAGCAGCAGCAATATCATTTTTACAAAGAGCTCATAGTCGACTGAATTCATTATAGTACGATATATTGTTGGATCTTTTCCAATGACGTCTATAATAATCTTTCAGTTTTAGATTTTTAATTATGTTGGAAGTATACCATTCTGGATAAGATGACTGAACATTACCAGAACAATACTTATGCACAGAAGCATCCAATACGTTGTAAATGGTATTATAAAATTGTTGAAGAGCAAGGTCGACATCGTTTATATGAGTTAAAAATGTCCAATCCACTTCAGCCAGATCAGACAACAAACGAGCATTGTCCATCCTACGAAAATTATATCTGAAGTTAGTATTCGATGGAAATAAGTGTGGTCTACGAGCAGATAAGGAAAAATTTAACGTTATTGATAAGGGCGGGTGATATTGGTCAGAGGGAACAAAAGGAGACTCATCTGGGGACACACTAACACAGCACGGAATATTTGAAATAACCAAATCAAGAATCCTAACGTCACAATTAACAACAGAATTGTATTGTTGTAAGCGTAGCGAGGCACAAAAGTTCAAAAAAGTAGAACATTTCGAGCAAGAAGTAGGGTTAATTGCATATTGTGTTAGATTAAAGTCGCCGATAAATAAGATAGGCTTGCCATCTAAAAGGATTTCGAGATATTCAAAGAAAGTTTCGAAATCATGTAGATTAGTGCTGGGCGGAATATATACGGCAGCTATGTAAAAATGGTTAGCCAGAATACGACATTTACACAGAATAAAATCAATCGACGGGGTAAGAGACAAGCCAGCAGAAGTATCAACAAGTTGACAAGAAATCGTGTCACTCAGCGCAAGCAGAACTCCACCACCAATTGATCTGTTTATTAATGAGAATTTACGATCAGATCTAAAAACATAATATGACGGAGGAAACAGCTCAGAGCTAGAAAACGAATCATCAAGCCAAGTTTCAGTTATAACGATTACATCAAAGAAATTCTCACAAACACAGGCAAAAAAAGAATGTGTCTTAGTGCGTAAGCCACGGGTATTCTGGTAATAAATGTTCAAAGGCGTGGAAGACCCGTTGGGATTATTCAGTTTAAAGAAGCAACGGTGGGTATGCCTTTAATATACTTGATCTTCAAATTAGATTCACCATTATTTAAACGTTTGCTCATTTCAGCTTTGGCATCCTTATGCAATTGAAGCTGCATTGGAGTGCGATCCTTAAAAATTGATATATTGGGAAACTTGGATTTAATTTTAGCCATGTTACGAAGAATAGAGTATACACGAGATTCAGAAGCAAAAGAAACCCTGATCGGACGACACCGACCAGGACCCGTTGCATCAAACTTGCCCAATCTAGAAATCCTCATATCCTCGTCGACAATCTGAGCTTCCGAGCAAACTTCACGAATCAATTTCCTATCAACAACCAGCTGTTCGGCATTACTACTGCAACCCGCCTCACGTGAGCCGAATATGACTATATTTGCCTTGCGTTTGTCCCTGTCCGAAATCTCCTGTATAATCTTCTCATAAACAAGAAGTGAAGACGATGAGTTAGATGTAGTTTCCAATATGGATTGTTTAAGAATTTTGATTTCTTCCTGTAGAGAAACAAGAACAGCCCTCAAACTGTTAAGATCGCTACCCATTCCGATACAGCCTCCACAAGTCCAAGTAAAACCCGTCTTTAGGTGTAATTTGCGAGCCTCGGCAGTAGAGACATTAACACAATCAATCCTGTACTGTCTGTCACAGACGCAGCAGTTGATAATTTTATGTGCATCATCAGAGCCACCGCAATACGCACAGGTAGGCATATTTATCAAACAAAAATAAAAAAATTAAAAGTAATTACAAGGATAAGACAGGGAGACAAACTTCACTCCAGAGGTGCCCGTCACTGAAGACTTATGTAAAACAAGACAAAGGAAAAGGTAGGCAGCGGCAGGTTCTCGAACGGTGTACACAGGAAAAAAAAAGTTTAAATATTGATGTATATATCAAGGCAAAACTATAAAGAAGAAAGAAGTGCAGATAAAAAGAACCAGCACGAAAAAGCTGTAGTGAAAAAAAGAAAAGGAAACATGGGAGAATAAAACAGATAACTTACCGATGCAATTACAAAATAAACAAAGAGATTTAGAAATATAAAATATGTACAAAATGAAAAATTAGATTTTAAACTTTAATATGATATCAATTACAAACACAACCGATAATTATTAGCAGTATAAACTTTATAATAACTGCGGAGCACAGAAACATGTACGTATACAACGCGATGCACGTGGTGTCACTTATAATAATGGAGTTTTGTTAAGTAAATAAATAAGTAAATGCCATTACCACAATGTGTATCAATTCTCAGAGAAGATATTCCAATAAATAACATTATCGTCAGCAGTAAAAGTCTTAGATTGTTTCAATTTAAATGATAGTATCTAACACGCATTGTTTTATTATAAACATTTAAAAACATAAAAATAAATAAAGAACAACCGCAAGATATTATTAATAAATATTTCGCCATTTGTCATTTGAGTAGCACTTTTCTGTTCTGTAATTCTTTCTTTTTATACTTGCAAAATATCTTTCAGCAAATTGAAAAATGTAAACAATTAAAAGAAGAGTAAACGGTCTTACCAACAGGTATACCTTAAGGTCTTATAAGTTGATTATTACACTACCTCACATTCTCTTCAGCATTTTCTTTAGATTGGTGATATTAAGGAGCTGGATGAGCTCAAAGTTCTCATTGGTGGAGCCGACGTTATGGTTCCTTGCGAAGCTAGTAATTACCTTATAAATAGCATCCACGCGTAGATTCCGACTTTTCATTCCGATTTTTTGGACTTAGGGTGTTATTCTTGCCGGCGTAATATCAGAGCTGAATGCCATATGTTCATACCGGTTTGAGTATTTGTTGATAAAATAGTATTTCTTACGCGTTGATTGACTGGAGGGTCTACTAAGTAGCCAATATATTTTCTTGTATTTGGTAATGAGTTATTCGCTCTTCTTTTTAACATGGAGTTTCCAGGGCGTAATATAATGCCTTGATAGTAATGGGATGTGTTGCTCACTTTTATTTGTGGTGTTTATGTGAATTGATTTGACGTCATTAAAATTGAGAATCCAATTATAGATTTGGTTCACTTACGTTCACACTTTTTCTGCAACCTTCAGATAATTTTGTAGGATGTCAATATCATCCGCTAAGGTAGATATGGATAGTACTTTGTTCTAGCTGTGGTGTTTCACATGTGTATATTAGGTACAAAATAGGTCATAGCACACCATTTGAGCAACTTCTGCTTTGATTTTTGTCAATACCGTCACTATGCAATACTTTTTCAAAAATCTGTTTGACATCCAGAAAATTGACTGAGCAGATATCTTAGATTTGAAGCGAATAATTCTGTAAACGTGGTCTGTCATTGAGTAGAATTCTCTAAACCCAGGCAGATGATATTTGATTATTTATTTCCATCAATGATGATTTTCGGCTTCTTCAGAGGTACTTTTCAAATTGTTTCTATAATGTAGGCAATATGATGAAATTCCTTGAAGGAATTGGTTTTCGAAAGTCCCAGTTGTAAGTAAAGGAATTATTATTCGTATTCATATTCTTTATTCATCCCTTTAACATACAATAAAAATACAGGGCAGGTCATAAAAAAGTCTGGTTTTACAACATCATATTAGCAATATTCTAACATTTTGAAAACACGTGTAAGCCGAATTTCTCTTGACCTATCAATAAGATCAGTGTAAAATAGTTATCACGTCGTCCCTTCGTTTCTCAATTTCAACATCTTGTTAAATCGGCGCGCTGCTATTAGATGTTAGTTTATTGACAAGTCAAAAGAAATAATTGCTTCAGTAGATAAAGCAGTAATCTTCTATCTAAAAATCAATCGATTGTGGTAATTAACGATTGCCCTCAAATATCCCAATACTTACATACATAATATCTTTGTTGCTGAAATTGGGAGACAATTAGAACATTTTTGAGTAAAACTGTCAATTGGTAATCCAAAGTATAGTATACAACAATCATTTTTTTTAATGTTTAATCGGTTTCCGGCTTTAAATTTCAAGAGTAGTAGCTGATACTACGCCCACTGTTTCAAGAAGCATTTTCAGGTCTACATTTACCTGTTTTTTGAGTCGCTATAGCTTCAAAGTACATGTAGAAGCACTTAGTATTGTACACATCAGGCATAGGATGTTTAGAAGATCTCGTGAATATAGAGAAAACATAAAGATATTTGATATAATTCTAGTATGTTAATAATAAAAGCTATATTTATTCAATTTTGATCGAGGTCAAAATCATAAACGTCATGGCCTTATGCAAACAAGAGCTCGTACATAAAAATTCTTTTATGTTGTGAAAATGAACTAATTAGTATTCTCCTAAGACTTTTCTTAACAATATTTATGGCTAAGCTTTTTGAATATAAAGTAAGTGATTATATACGAGGTAGGAGCCATAAATTCTCGGCCTGAAGTAGAAGAAAGAAACTTAGAACAATATAAGCATTTTGATTTTTCAATGTAATCTCCCCTAACTTCTATACATTTATTACAACGATTAATTAATAATTCGATACCCTTGAAGTTTTTCCGTCAAAATGTTCTATAACAGCTGCTTGCAACTCACTGTCGTCCTTAAAAGTATGTCACCTAAGGTCTTTTTTTAAATTAGAAAACAAAACAAAAATCACAAGGAGCCATATTCGGACTATACGGTAGATGTTCCAATTCTTGAAAGCCGCATTCGTAGATGGCAGCCTGTGAAATGGCGGCAGTATGAACGGGAGCATTGTCGTGCAATAATCGGACACCTTTTGTCAATTTTCCACGACGTTTTGCACGAATACTGTCCCTTAATTTATATATAAAGACGTATAATATGTGCCGTTCACACTTGTATTGCGCTCTTTAAAGTCAATTAGCAAAATGCCCTCACAATCCCAGAACATTATGGCCATCACCTTTTTCGTCGATTGAACGACTTTCGCCTTGAAGTCAGTCATCAAATAAATTTAATTGTTTCTCTATTGATTTCATTATATTTACTTTGTATTACAACTAAGGTTTTGTCAATAAAACTGAAAGTTTTATGTGTTATTCTCTTTACCAAAAGTAAATCATTCACATAAAAAATAAGGAGAAGTTAACACTGATCCTGGTAGTACTCCCCTCCCCACAGACTTCCATGCTGACTTTAAGCTATTACCACCATTAATTACACACTGCCATCCGTACCAGAATATATCCATTTTGCTGTGGTGACAAGACATTTGTCTGAAATAACTCAAAGATATTTCAATTTTTAGCATCAGTTCTATTACCCCTCGTGAAATTCAAATTATATTAGATTTTATTTTAATGCATTAGGAATATTACATTTTCTAGACATTTTTTCACTATCATCTCCAGAAGTACGAGTACAGCAAATTTAAATGCACGCCTTTCTAATAGTTTTATTGGTATTCCATCAGCACTTACGCTATAAGTATCTTTTAATTCTCGAATTATATTGCACAACCAACTCTTCACTAGTTACTTGTTGAATACATCTTGAAACTATGGTGATTATATTCAATTCTGCTCATACCCAATATAACATCCATCACCAAGTACCACACATTATCATATTACCCCTCGTGAAATTCAAATTATATTAGATTTTATTTTAATGCATTAGGAATATTACATTTTCTAGACATTTTTTCACTATCATCTCCAGAAGTACGAGTACAGCAAATTTAAATGCACGCCTTTCTAATAGTTTTATTGGTATTCCATCAGCACTTACGCTATAAGTATCTTTTAATTCTCGAATTATATTGCACAACCAACTCTTCACTAGTTACTTGTTGGATACATCTTGAAACTATGGTGATTATATTCAATTCTGCTCATACCCAATATAACATCCATCACCAAGTACCACACATTATCATTATTTAATTACTTGTTAATAAATACATACATGAGGAAAACATTTAACATCTTTATATTATTTCAAATAAACATCACTTATTGAAACATGAATAAGTATATGCCAATAAAGAATATTAATGCACTGACGCCTATTACTTATAATGGAGTATCCTATTTCTTTGTTTTTCATGTACACACGGAAAAAATATGCTTCCAAATATCACATTAAATTAGTTAATTGCTTCCTTTTTGTTGACAGGGCGTTTACTGACTTGTTTGTACAAGTAAATATAATATCTGCGACTAAAGATCAAATGGTTAAGAGCTTTCTATCCACATTTTGTGAAAATTCTGTTTGTCATCGAATTTCAGGCTATGTATAGGTACATAGTAGGTACGAATTTGATTTTAAATATGATATCTGTTTTGGTTGAAATGGTGTTGCAACGAATAATATATATTCTTAGCAAGTGATATACAACTATATATACAGGGTGAGTCATTAGTAGCCCCTTCTTCGATTGCTCTTTTGTGTTTTAAATAAAAGAAAAAATAATTAGTGGAAGATCCATGGTTGCTTGTGGCGCATATTGTAAAAATACTTTAAGCTCTGGCCCACTTCCGGTTTCACCGGAAATGCACGAAACTTAATTTTTTTAAATGACTCACCCTATATATTTTTGGATTTTCTTGTACTGCTTTAAATTGTCTCTTTGACTGTTTTTTCTTTTTCAAAATTGAGCCTATGGTTTTTGAGTTATTAATTTTTTTTGAAAATATTTGACCAAAACACGTGTTCAGAATAAAATCATTTTCACATTGCTTTTAAAAGCAAAAACATTAACTTTGGTGGTGCTTGTAGCCAAGAAAATTCTGCATCATTTGGTAAAGTTGCACTCGACAATACCTCAATAAACTTTGTTTTTCAAAGCCTACTTCCTGAAATTTTCACATACCAACAACTTATTTTTTTTAAATGGAACACCCAATATTTTATTGAGGCATTTTGTTTCTTTTTTTATTCTCTTTCATTTTTGTTAACAATGTCCTATACCTATCTTTTGTAATTTCTGAGATAATCACTATAGGAGCAATTAGCGTTCAATTAAAGAACTACGAGCGCTGTTGTTCTATGCACCAAAATATTCGTTGAACCAATGGAAGGCAGGGATGCCGCCCGACTTCCTTAGTCAATTGTCAAACAAAGTAAATGTTATATCCAACTATCCCAAAAGTAATAATTTTATAGAATGAAGAGCATCGCATTTCAATTTTTTAATTCCGGCAATGTCCAGTTGCAGTATTTCATTTTTAACACTGTTGGTTAACATTGAAATAAAATAAAGGTTATGTTTACTGACATATTTGAAGATGTCTTCAAAAAGTTTTGAAAATCCGTTCGTAGATAGCGAAGATACTGTTCTCCATTAACATTTTCATCAAAGAAATAAGGTCCAATTATGTAACTATCCACTATTCCTCTCCACAGTTTTAATGACCAACGATTTTGAAAGTTTACAGGTGTGAAAAAGTGGGGGATTTTATGTGTTATAATAACGGAATTGTGACGATGAACGTATTCACTTGAATAGAAGGTTTCGCTGTGTATGAATATGCTACGGGTGAATTTCGTATTTCCTAATTATTCTGGATTCTCAAATTTGACTTACATCTAACTGCCGACTAATTTTCATAGTACTAGTATGGGGGTGTTCAAATACACTAGCAAGTATCATAAACGTCTTATCCTCACCAGTTATTGCTTTTTCCGCTCTTTCTTTCATATTCAATGCTTTCTGTTTACTCAAACCGTCCACTTTATATTTTCGAAGGTTTCTGGCTTCGGTTGACTTCTACCAGGGATCGCTGTGCATAAAGTCTGGATGCTAGCAAAGAGTTTCTTTCAGATGCACCCCAAAATGTCAATCATATCTATTAACTCGTCATAAGAATAATTCATTTGGATGATAACTAATAGCGATGCTTTTATAAGTTTGACATAAATGTATACCAACTTTCTTTAACAGTTGACTCAGGCAGTCAGCCGCATTCCAGCCTTTATTGGACCAATATTTGGGTGCAGAGAACAGCGCCTGTAGTTCTTTAATTGACCGCTAATTGCTCGTATAGTGATTATCTCAAAAATTAGAAAAGATAGGTATAGGACATTGTTAACAAAAATGAAAGAGAATAAAAAAAGGAGCAAAATGACTCAATAAAATACTGGGTCTTCCATTTAAAAAAAATAAGTTTTTGGTATGTGAAAATTTCAGGAAGTACGCTTTGAAAAAACAATGTTTTTTGAGTTATTGTCAAGTGCAACTTTACCAAATGATGCAGAATTTTCTTTGCTACAAGCACCAACAAAGTCAATGTTTTTACTTTTAAAAGCAATGTGAAAATGATTTTTTTCTGAACACGTGTTTTGGTCAAATATTTTCAAAAAAAATTAATAACTCAAAAACTGTTGGCCCAATTTTGTAGAAGAAAAAACAGTTGAACAGGTAATTTAAAGTAGTAGGTACAAGAAAATCCAAAAATATATAGTGTGAGTCATTTAAAAAAATTAAGTTCCGTGCATTTCCGGTGAAACCGTAAGTGCGCCAGAGCTTAAAGTATTTTTACAATATGCGCCACAAGCAACCATAGATCCTCCACTAATTTCTTTTTCTTTTATTTAAAATACAAAAGGGCAATCGAAGAAGCGACTACTAATGACTCACCCTGTATATATATATATATATATATATATATATACGTATTACCTTGTTTAAAGACTCTTGGGGAGTTTTGTGGGAATTTTGCCGAAAATTCCCACAAAACAGATAATAACTGTCATGGCAATAAAGAATAATTACATATGTATACATATACAATATGTCTCACTAAGTTGGAACCATATGGAAAACTTTTTTATTATTAATTTTAGGAAAAAAAGTTATTCTTTATAAAAACTTCTGCATGTTCTAAAATCTAAAATACGATCATCAAATATTAAATTTTTTCAGTTGTATACGAGGTATGTCAAAAAATATTAATTTTACTCAAGAGTAAAGTACCTTTATATTTGAGAATATCGAACAACTTTATTAAAAAAAGTTGATTAGAACTAAAAATTACGTTCAAATATGCCATTACATCCATTTATATGGAAAAATTCATTTTTTCTATTTTTGCCTACAATAACAATGCACATTTAACTGTAGTTACATGGTATCTAGGATGCACTGACATACAAATGATTTGTTGTTTGCTAGAAATGTTTGAAAATGAATGTCAAAACGCGTGAGAATTTATATGACACATAAACATGGTATGGTTATTAACTTGTAAAGAGAAAATAGAAATTGTTTTGATTGTGGGAGAAAACTATACAACAATTTCGCAATTTAAACACGTAATGAATGCATGTGCATTTATTTTGTAAATAAGAAAAAACAAAAAAGTTGTGTAACTAATATAATATTAATAATAGAAGTAAATAGAAATTTAATTTTCCATCATTCCACTAATGCCTCGACATATCCACCCTCTCGTTCAATACATTTAATCGTTCTTTTGGCAAATTGACGTAATACATTCTTTATCATTTGTGGAGAAATTTCTTGGCATGTTACTATAATTATCCTCTCCAAATGATTAACATCTTGAAACGGCCCTTTCTGGTAAACTTTTTGTTTCAAGTAACCCCATAAAAAGTAATCAAGGGGGGTTAAGTCAGGGGATCTAGCAGGCCAATAAAGATTTGAGTATCTGTGAATAACATTTCCATGGAACATATGTTCAAGATATTCCCTAACATTTAATGTACTGTGGCATGCGGCACCGTCTTGTTGGAACCAAATACATTGACGTTCTTGTATGGGTAGTTCGTCCATGAACTCATTGATGTAAGTTTGTAAAAACTGTAAATAACGTTCGGCATTCATTGGTTGATGAAAAAAGAAAGGTCCTATTAATCTGTTCTTATAAATGCCACACCATACGTTCGTCTTAAATGAATATTGGTCATGAGACTTTATTATAAAATTGGGATTTTCTTTAGACCACCAGCGACAATGTTGTGACGAGACAGTTCCATTTGACGAAAATGTTGCTTCATCGGAAAAAATTATACGCCTCGTAAAGAAAGTGTCCTCTTCTAACTCTCCTTGGATGAGTGAGCAAAACTCAAAGCGCCTGTCATAATCCCTATCTTTTAATGTGTGAACGATTTTTGGTTTGAATGGTCTGTATTTATTTAGTTTTAGAATTCTTGCCACTGTATCTTTACTTACATTTTGTTGCATCAACGACTTCCTTTTGCGCAATGACATTTTTGGATTTTCTACAACAGACAGCATTACTTCAAACTGCGTATTCTCATCGGCAACCAGCTTTTGGCGTTTTCTATTATGATTATTTTTAATACTTCCAGTACTCTTAAATTTATTTATTATTTTCGTAACAGTTGAATGATTAATATTTTTATTGGGATATCTATTATTAAAAATAATTGCTGCTTCTCTATGCGTTTTATACTTTTCTCCCACAATCAAAACAATTTCTATTTTCTCTTCACAAGTTAATAACCCTACCATGTTTACGTGTCATATAAATTCTAACGCGTTTTGACATTCACTGTCAAACCTTTCTAGCAAACAACAAATCATTTGTATGTCAGTGCATCCTAGATAATATGTAACTACAGTTAAATTTGCATTGTTATTGTAGGCAAAAAATTGAAAAAATGAGTTTTTCCATATAAATGGATGTAATGGCATATTTGAAAGTAATTTTTAGTTCTAATCAACTTTTTTTAATAAAGTTGTTCGATATTGTCAAATATAAAGGTACTTTACTCTTGGGTAAAATTAATATTTTTGACATATCTAGTATACAACTGAAAAAAATTAATATCCCATGATTGTATTTTAGATTTTAGAACATGCATAAGTTTTTATGAAGAATAACTTTTTTCCCTAAAATTAATAATAAAAAAGTTTCCCATATGGTTCCAACTTAGTGAGACATATTGTATATATTAAAGAATAAGGAATTATCGCGGATACATAAAATATCAAAAAAAGAAAATTATTGGGTATAATCCGCTGTAGAGCAACCGTAGACACGTGTTTCTGACTAATTGGTCGTCATCAGTACGGTGTAGCCAAGGAATAAGGTGGGATAACCTTGGAGATGTAAGCTAAACGGAAGACCATCAGGTAACAGACCACCATTTGTAGCTTCAGCTAGAAGATCCTCGGTTTTGAGGACAACAACTAACGTCGCCACGAGGAAGACAATGTCAACCTGCGTGCCATCCGAGACCCAGGAAATGTAAATCAAAGAATAAGGAATTATCGCGGATACATAAAATATCAGAAAAAGAACAGTATTGGGTATAATCCGCTGTAGAGCAACCGTAGACACGTGTTTCTGACTAATTGGTCGTCATCGTCGTCTACGGTTGCTCTACAGCGGATTATACCCAATACTTTTCTTTATATATTTTTTTTTTCTGGATTTTTTTCGTTGCCTGATGATTATTTATTATTTTGTTTATTTCGTGGGTACTTTCGGCAGGTAAAATGAAAATGCTCCTGTAGATTAGGATGTAATTTTTTTTATTTTGGTACGAAAGTACCCACGAAATAAACAAAATAATATATATATATTGTTACAATACAAATATAGACTGTAACAATATTAAATTTATGAACTTGATCATCAAAATTAAATTAGTTATTGAAATTAATGATAATGATGTTTTGGAATAATTTTATTTGAATCTTGTTTATAATTATGTGATAAAAATAATAATGTTCTTTATCTGAGTAGTATTTCTTGAAGTTGTAGTCATCCTGTATGTTGAGGGATTGAGAAGTTCCATTTTTCATTGAAGTTACCAAAATCTAGAGAGAAGAGATTTAAATGTTGTTAGTGTATTGTAAAATAAGTTATTATTTGTGTAAGAGCATATTTAATTGACGTTAATGATGTTAAAGGTAATAAGAAATTAATATTGAATAATGAATAGCTAAATTGGAATAAAATCACATTTCAAAATTCATATCACCGGATGTGACATTTAAAATGTCATTTTGACAACCGGTTAGTAAATTGATAGGAACCAGTATATAAAATATTTAAAGTACATAAGATACTGTTTAAAATCTTATAAGAATTAAATTAGTAAAATTTAGTAATTTTGGAAGATATTCAAAGCATCTAAAATGATTGAAATTCTATGTTGTTTAGTAAAGTTATTGTATAAAGAATTGATTGGCTGATTTAAAAAAGCGTGAGGTCGTCTAGGCAATTAATAATAAAACAAGGAACTTTTAAAAAAATACTTTAGAAGAAGTGGTTGTATTTTATTAGAAAGTTAAATAAAACCTCTGATATTAATATAAAATTAGAGTAAAAAACTAGTAAAAAGTGTTTAAATTTAATATTCTAACAGAGAGTTTAGTTAGAAGAATAAATTAAGTGATTTAAAATTTTTAAGGAAAAGAAAAGTTAATTTAAAGGTATTAAAATTATAATACATACCATATTTGAAATCCGAAGAACCATTTTATTGGAATTAATCAAGAATAGCAGTCCAGAAAGCCATTAAGTTCAAGATAAATAATAATCAAGTTCCAAAGAGCTGTTTTCTTGAAGAAGAATGTTAGTAGAGGCCTTGTAGTTCGAGGTGCAGTAATAATAATAGAAGTTAAGAAGTCCGAAGTCTACAGTTGCAGATCCTTTAATCAACGGAGACAAATACCAGCAAGATCCGGAAGTTCCAAAGTGTATTATTATTTGCAGAACCAGTTATCCGAAGTATTAGGCGATAACATCGAAGAGGACTATTAGGAGCACGAAGATCATCCAGTTTATAGAAGAGCAGCTAAAATAAGATCCTGTTAAGTATTTGGAACCTGAAGAACATATTAATGGACTTAATGTATACTCAGGTCGTATAAATATTGCGTCTATTTTGAAATTATATAGAATTCGACCAAGACAATAATATCTTTGTTTTAAATAATTTGTTATATTGTAAAGCATACATATTCTTAAAATATTTGCAATTAGAATTTAAATTCTCTTCTTGACAGATAAATGAAAACTTGTTTAACCTTAGAACTTCAAGCAATATTATATATTACTGGTAAATTATTTTAAAAGTATTATCGTTATAATATCTTACATATATTCATTACAATAGGTATCTCTATATGACAAGTATATGAAGAATTAGTTACCTTTGAGAATTATTTTATGGAAATGTTGTTATCATTATTTCAAAACATCAAAGAACATCACACGTCAATTGAATAAGTTTACAGTATTTGTAAATATTATATTTGTTGTCTCACATGTTTAACTTCTATAATCTTATTTACAACATTCATTAAAATGGATATTGTATAAAACGTTTGTGGTTTTATTACTAAGAAGTGCTTGTCAAATGAAAATTACTGGCATGACATTGTTTACCATAACCTGGAAAGACAAATAAAAAACGTATTAATATTTTACATTATATGCAAATGATTGTTTACCTACCAGATTCATATTTATAGATAAAGGATAATAACTCATTTTAGATCATAATCAATTCAAAGCGGACCTTTTCTTCACACGATCCTGAGATTCACTCTATGGATTTACTTTATTAAAGAATGTATTGAAGTTTTATATTGTATAACGCAGGTGTACCAATTTTATGATATAAAAACTACTACTAGTAAAGACATTACAAACAGAAATAATTTAGGATACTGATAGGTATACTACCAGTTATACAATCTTTTAGAATCTCATGTATTTATTATAAATAGATATTTGGGCTAGTTCGGTGCATATTTATAAATTATAATCAAGAAAATATTAGTACAATCATTAGCGGTTGTATTTTATTAATATATAATGCTTAGCAGTTTGATAAAACTGTTTCCTTTCGTGGTTTAGCGGCTGTAAAATGAACTTAAAAACAAAAATAAGAACTCAAAACGTTTCGATGTATTGAAAAAATGAATATCTTCTTGGTAGTAGTGGCAAATGATGAGCAAAAGTAATAACAATATGACAACTGGTTGTCATTTAGAATACATTGACAATTGTAGAATGTAAAT
Source organism: Amphimallon solstitiale (assembly GCA_963170755.1). Taxonomy (NCBI): domain Eukaryota; kingdom Metazoa; phylum Arthropoda; class Insecta; order Coleoptera; family Scarabaeidae; genus Amphimallon; species Amphimallon solstitiale. The sequence continues at coordinate 40,165,941 of OY720678.1, read as the reverse complement.
CAAATATGTATGAATGAAAATGTAAACAATAAGCATAGGACAATCGGTATTACTTTTGTCTAGGTAACCTAAGCCATTTGATAGGACTGCATAAATAATACTGGTTGTCCTATGTTATTTGCTTACATTTTCATTTATACACGACTGGTTTTACATTATATATTGTCATAATTCCAACAGCTCTACTCGTAATTCTTTTAATTACATAGTTGCATCGTTATTATTTATACAGTGAGGACGCGCTGGTTGGAATAAATTCATTTAACATTTTTGGTTTTGTTTTATGGAAGAACGCTCGGATAGGTCGATTTTTATTTTTAGCTGCGGGTTTTCTGATGGTAAATTGATGTACAAAGGATCAATTTACCATCAGAAAAACCTGCCTCACGCCGGTATCTTCGTTATCTTTGTCAAAGGAAGTATTTTCTACTGGAAGTCCATGCGCCTTAAAGATATGCAGGTTTGCATGCATCAAATGCAGTTAAACAAGCACGTCCGGCATAAGGTTATACTCACAATACTTTTACTTTTCTGCTTTTATAAAAGCCGTCGTGTTTCT